>JBAMBF010000578.1:0-2400000 GCA_037043605.1 Drosophila multiciliata
CACGATTACCTTTTTCTCTACGATTTTTTTTAATTACAATTATTTTTTTAATTTTTGATGTAGAAATTGCCTTAATTTTACCAATAATTATTATTTTTAAATTCTCAAATTTATTAATTTGATCTATTACTTCTATTATTTTTATTTTAATTTTATTAATTGGGCTATACCATGAATGAAATCAAGGTATACTAAATTGATCAAATTAACAGGGTTGTAGTTAATTATAACATTTGATTTGCATTTAAAAAGTATTGATTTTTCAATCTACCTTATAATAAAGAATATGAAGCGATTAATTGCAATTAGTTTCGACCTAATCTTAGGTAAATTTACCCTTATTCTTTAATTGAAGCCAAAATAGAGGCTTATCACTGTTAATGATAGAATTGAATAATAATTCCAATTAAGGAAGTATGGTGATCAAGTAAAAGCTGCTAACTTTTTTCTTTTAATGGTTAAATTCCATTTATACTTCTATTTATATAGTTTAATATAAAACTTTACATTTTCATTGTAAAAATAAAATCATTTTTTTTTATAAATTACTAATTTTAATTCACTATTATTCAAAGATTAATTAATCTCCATAACATCTTCAATGTCATACTCTAAATATAAGCTATTTGAATATAAAAATAATAAAAAATTGACTAAAATTAAAACTCAAAATACAAATAATAATAAATAAATTTTTAAGTTATTATTATGTATTAAAAATAAAGTTTGAGAATAATTAGTTAATTTTTTATACAAATGTTGACCTCCTAAATATTCAGATCAACCTTGATCAAATCTTTTTGTAACAATTTGACCTAAATTTAAAGGATAAAAAATAATCCCATATGTTCTTATAAAAGGTATAAATCACATAGATCCTAAAAAAGTTGAAATATTATATAAAGTTAATGATTTATTTAATGTAAATAACTTCGCTAAAGAAATTAAATATCCAAATAACCCTCCAAAAATACATACAAATAAAGTTAATAATTTTATAGATAAAGGTAAACAAATTATATAAGGAATTGGAAAAATTAACCAATTTAGTATTCTTCCCCCAATAATTCTTATAATTAATAAGCCTAATATTCCTCGTAATATTACTCAACCTTCATCATTTAATATATTTAAACTTCTACAATTTAAATCTCCAGTTATTGAATAATAAACTAACCGAAAAGAGTAACAAACTGTTAAACCTGTTGAGAAAAAATACAAAAAGAAAGAGAATATATTAATATTTCTAATTAAAACAATTTCTAAAATTATATCTTTTGAATAAAATCCAGCTAAAAAAGGTATTCCACATAAAGCTAAATTAGAAACATTAAAACAAGCTGAAGTTAAAGGTATATGAATTCTTAAACCCCCTATTAATCGAATGTCTTGAGAATTATTTATATTATGAATAATTGCTCCAGCACATATAAATAGTAAAGCTTTAAATAACGCATGAGTTAACAAATGAAATATAGCTAATTTATAAAATCCTATAGATAAAATTCTTATTATTAACCCTAATTGTCTTAAAGTAGACAAAGCAATAATTTTTTTTAAATCAAATTCAAAATTAGCCCCTAATCCAGCTATAAATATTGTTAAACCTGACAATAAAAGTAATAATTGCCCAAGTCATGAATTTGATAAAAGAATATTAAAACGAATTAATAAATAAACTCCAGCTGTTACTAATGTTGATGAATGTACTAAAGCAGATACTGGAGTTGGAGCAGCTATAGCCGCTGGTAATCATGAAGAAAAAGGAATTTGAGCTCTCTTTGTTATAGCAGCTAATATTACTAATGAACCAATTACTATTATTTCAAATTCATTTTGTATAACTTCTAAATAAAATAAATAATTTCATCTCCCATAATTTAATATTCAAGCAATTGCTAATAACAACGCAACATCCCCGATACGATTTGATAAAGCTGTTAATATCCCAGCATTATAAGATTTTACATTTTGAAAATAAATTACTAAACAATACGAAACTAAACCTAATCCATCTCAACAACAACAAAGCCTTGTCACAATGCGCAAACAAAAAGCAGCAAAAATTAAAAACAATAAAACGCCACCCGAAAATGAAGCTCATTCTGGAGAACAACAACACATCCAACAGCAACCTCAGGCAGATCATGAGCAGAATCAGCAAAACACAGACATGATTATGCGCCTTGAAAACAAAATGGATCAGTTTTTAAATGTTTTATTGCAGTTTGTTGCTATACAAACGAATAATAACATTGCTGAAAGTTCCTGAAGCCACAGGCGATCATCGTCCGCTAATACCTGCAAAAAAGATAAATTAAATAATTAAAATAAATAAATAAAAATTAATTCTACTTACCTGTTCCATCGACGTATCAGCTGCAAGACTCTAGATCATCTAGCCAGACGAAATTCCATTGGCGAAAATGATCTTCATGTACCTGCAAAAAACCAATAAAAAAGGCTGCAGCCGCGGATTTAAATAAAATTTAAATAATTAATGTGAGCATCTGAAAAGAAATGTCTCAATTATCAAACACTGCATCTAGTAATTAGCCAAACTGAAACTTTTAAAAAATAATTATTTTTCATTACTTATATAAATCATTTTTAATTGTTATATCTTAAGTAGCTAGTAAAATCTATAGAATTAACTTAGCATTATGCATATGTATAAAACTTAACCTAAGTTTCGCCATTCCTAGCCGTTAATTAGGCGTTAGAACAATTTAAAAAAAATGCAGCTTTTTAGTTATAGTTTGACATGTAAGAAGAAACATTCATTGTGTATGGTTACATGATGATGTGAGCAAAGTAAATTATTCTTGAATATAAGTGAATAGAAATCAAAACTCTGATATTAGGCAACGTTTCCTATTTTTTACAAATATCCACCATGAAATTTAAAAATAAAACCTTAGTTTTTAGAATTATAATCAACTAGAAGATTTAAGAAATAAATTTCTGAATAATAGGGCAATTAACCATTGTCAATTTTCTAAAATTTATTTTATTTTTTGTGAGTGTTTAGAAAGAACGTTTTTTTGTGTAAACGCAAACTAAAGTTAAGTGTGCACTAATGCGCAAGCACTCACACCAAGTACACACAAGTATTTAAACTTATTATTGATTTTAAGCTTTTAATGAGAGACGTTGATCAAAATTCAATTTGTATGACGAAATTCACAACTGCATTTTGGCGATTAGCTTACAAGTTACTTATTAGTAACACTCATGCGGACAACTTCCAACACTTACAGTTATATTTTGCGTTAGTTTTAACATTACATACACCTCGATCGGTTGCCAAAGAAACTAACTGTTGTGAGAAAGCACGTAGACGTAAACGTCTTAAAACAAACCAATTATGACACATACAACGATAGTGTTATACCTTTAAGGATTACTTGCCACTGCTCCACAACTGTTGTGCTAACTAAGCTGATCTTTTACATTGCGAAGTTTGTGATAAGGCCATTGCCGTGCTCAGATGGGTCTGTAAACAATTTTACATGGAGCAGAGCAGCAATTTCTTTGCTCTATTTTGCGTTGTCTGTTAATTGACAGTACTGAGTAATGTTAATTTCCGTGAAACTGTGTCCAAATAGGCTGTTACAGATAAACAACAACTGTAAGCTAACAACGCTAAGCTGAGTTGCGAATTTCTTCATTTAAATTAACAATTTTACATGGAGCAAAACAGCAATTTCTCTGCTCTAACTTGCGTTGTCTGTTAACTAACATTACTGAGTAATGTTAATTTCCGTGAAACCGTGTGTCCAAATAGGCTGTTACAATAAACAACTGTAACCTAATCGCAAAGCTTAGTTGTAAATATCTTCATTTAAATTAAGTTTTGAATACAATTTGTGCATAAACATTAAAAGTGTAAATAAAATGTGTAAGTGCTACATGAAGTTTCAAAGTCGAAGTTACTTATTCGCACAACTTCCAAAACTGACATTTATATTTTGCGTCACTTTCTGATTTTTTACATTGCGCAGTTTGTGCTAAGGCCATTGCCGTGCTCAGATGGGTCTGTAAACAATTTTACATGGAGCAGAGCAGCCATTTCTTTGCTCTATTTTGCGTTGTCTGTTAACTAACGTACTGAGTAATGTTGATTTCCGTGAAACCGTGTGTCCAAATAGGCTGTTACAGATAAACAACAACTGTAAGCTAATCGCTAAGCTGAGTTGTGAATTTCTTCATTTAAATTAAGTTTTGAATACAATTTGTGCATAAGCATTAAAAGTGTAAATAAAATGTGTGAGTGCTACTTGAATTTTTAAAGTCGAAGTTACTTATTTGTAAGAGCACATTCGCACAACTTCCAAAACTGACATTTATATTTTGCGTCAGTTTCAACAGGATATTACATACACCCCGATCGTTTGCCAAAGAACTTAACTGTTGTGAGAAAGCAAGTAGACGTAATCGTCGTTTAAAAAACAGCAATTATAACACATACAACGCTAGAGTTATAGTTCAAATAATAACTTTCCGCTGTTCCACATCTGTTGTGCTAACCAAACCGATTTTTTACAATGCGCAGTTTTTGATAATTGCCGTGCTCAGATGGGTCTGTTAACAATTTTACTGGAGCAAAACAGCAATTTCTTTGCTCTAATTTGCGTTGTCTGTTAACTCACTGTACTGAGTAATGTTAACTTCCGTGCAACCGTGTGTCCAAATAGGCTGTTACAGACAAACGACAACTGTAACCTAATCGCCAACATGCAGTTGTGAATTTTATAATTTAAATTGAATTTTGAATACAATTTGTCGATAGGCATTAAAAGTGTGAACAAAATGTGTGAGTGCTACGTGAAGTTATCAAAGATCCGTATTTAGTTTATAATCACAAACGCAAGCACTTAAACATAAACGCGTCTACCGTATCTGTTAGCCCTGCTCCACATACGAAAAGTAGCCATATGATTTGTTTTTTTTTGTTTTGAGTTATGCGCGCACACACTAGCAAATTAAACACACAATAAAGTTCACACATATAATTACTGCCGGGCTAATAAATTATTATGGACAACACCGTAATCTCTGATGTTGGTGAGTTACCGAATCGTCTGCAAAGAATGTTTTATATATTGAATTGAATTTTCAACCTTAGAGGCCAGTACGCCACAGCGCGTGTCAGTTGGCCTGGCGGCCGATATGCATACATGCATGTATATTTATGTATGTCTATACATAAATACCCATGCTGGCGCGGCAATTTACCGTTTAGTTGAAATACTTTTATTTATGTATAGATTTTTCCTCACTAGGTTAGTTATTCATGCAGATGTATGTGCTACATTAAGTCGCAATTGCAATTTAGTAACAAAATTAGTGTTAAGTGGACGATTTTTAGAAAAGTGGTAACATTAAAATATTCCTTCAATTAACTGGCAACGCTACAACACGACTTTGTGTTTTTATTGCTGGTACAGTCTGGAAGCAGTGGTGCCATCTGATTTGCAGAAATGGGTAACTAAATTTCTTTGATTGGAGATAAAATCGACAATGCCGTGTTAACACAGTGTATGCATGAAAGTTTCTTTCATGAAAAAAGTATTTATTAACCCCCTTTCAATATTGTCCACCTTGCACAATTCATGTTCATTGTAGTGGCAACGCTGCAATGGCTACCTGGCAAGGGTGCCGTGCAAAACAATTTGAGTTTTACAAAATTTGTAGCTATCAATTGTTAATTGTAATAACAACTTAGTCGACTCATTTTTAACAATTACAAGTCAGCGTAGAGGCAATGCTAATATACTGACGCAATTGGATTTGCATTACGTTGCAGCCAGCGTCGTTTGTGCACGGGGAGATAAAGGCACAATATGGCTCGCATGCGCTGCCACGTACAGTATTGACGAAATATTGACAATGTAATAATTGTAATGGAATGCAAGCTGGTGGGCTACAAGGTATCGAAGTTGAGATGTTTTATCAGATCTTCCAGCAAGCACAAGCTGGCAACCAGATTGGCGCTTCAATGTGGGGCGTCAATTGAAATGGTTTCAAAAGCAGATTTCTGTGCAGATCTTTTAATGCACCTGGGACTGTGTAATTTCAAATACCAGACAAGGATATGAATATGATTGGTGGACGTACTACATTAATTTGGCGGCATATGCGACACATGGTCTTGGAACAAGGGCGACGTTTTCCGCTTAGTGATAAAACCTTCCATTAGACAGGGCCTTGCTATAAAGGTTATATTTTGTTCAGTACTTGTACTTAAATAATTAATTAATCAAGTACAAAATAAACATTGACAAAAATATTTTATAATGTGTTTAATGTTAATTACGGTGCTCGAGTCAATTTATTTTTAATTAGAAGAATGTTGCAAGCCTATTTACCACTTTGACTCGATTATGTAGTATTACATAAGCTTCGGGTGGTTAATCAATAACATAATAAAAGAGTTTTGAATAGTTTTTTTTTTAAATTAGTTGAATTTCCCCGATTTCTCGATAATAAAAAATCGCAACAGCGATGCCAGAGCGACCAGTGTCGGGTAACGTCAGTCCATTCACTACGCAGCTGATAGTCTTGATTCAAGTTTTAATTGTGTTATAAAAAATGAGACTTGCTAGCAAATATGTTTGGACATTGCTTGTCACGGCTCTCGGGTATATTACATAATTTTTGTTACATATTTAAATAAATATTCGTTTAATGTACTTCTTAACACTCACAGATGAACTGGGCGACCCAACGCCAATACCTGAGCTTACCCTTTACGATTTTCTGGAGCCAACGGGAACGTCCAAAGATCAACACGTGAATGCTCCGGAAAACGATAGTGATGTCGCTAAAAACGATGTGCACAAAACATTTTCGCCAGCTTCAGCAAATGCGGGACACAAAAAAGCGCCAATTGTGCGAATATTGGAGAATAAACGCTTAACGGCACCATCGCCAATAGGTACGGCATTAAACAATACGTTAGGCGGACATGTTCGAGTACTAACAACGCCCACAAAGGCAATTCAATCGACGGATGCTAAAATCCTAAATCAGCTTCAGGCGAATCATATGAAAGCTTTTGCTAAAGCAGCTGTTAAAATTGGCAACACCACAATAGCAGCGCCAACAGGGTCCGGTTTAGTTTCAGCTCAACCATATGCGATGCCTAAGAATTTAAGCGGTGTCACAATGACTCAATTAAAAACAACTGGTGGTCAAGTGCTGTTTATTCAAAAGTCTTTGCCCACTACCAGTGGATCCGTTTCAAAAGTGAGCTCTCATATAGTGAGCCAGTCAACAGGTGCTGGCATTCGGCAAGCCATTATTTCTAAAGGCGTGTCCCTGACTAGTACTGGTCAAATTAAGAGCGTGGCGTCCAATGCGCCTGTGACTGTCAGGGGGTTATCGAACATTGGCGCGCCTAAGCCAACATCACAAACAAGTACCAATTTAATTACATCAGTAAAAGCTGAACAGCCACAATCTTTGGTTAGAAATTCGCTATCATCAGAAGTTGCACCTGAATCTGTATCGTCTTCCACTAAGATGCCCATACAAGTGTGCACGGCCGATGGCAAGTTAATTAAATTTAATCAGAGGGCTCCCGTGCTGTTAAATTCCAAGTCTACAACAGTAGCCGTGAAGTCCGGTATAACTACCGCTCCGGCAAGCACCAACAACAGCAACAAGTTGATCACCAAGTCTGCAGCACAGGTTATCATAAAGGGGCCGCTGAAAACGCTGACTGCGGGCGCATCGGTAAGGTCAACAATCAATAATATAAGCAGCAGTACAACAACCATTGGCAGCAGCAGTGCATCATCGGTACCAACAACCCCTACAACAATTCCAACAGGAAAAATGCTGGTCCAAAGCTCAACTGGCAAACAAATTGTTGTGGCCAGTAAAAATATTATTAAACTATCGCAGAAGTCGGGCTCTAGCGCTTTAAGTAATACCAACGCAATTGGTACCGCCAGCGGTCTACACACAATTCAAGTGCAGGGAAAAAGCGGTGTGCAGTATGTGCGCGTATTGCCCAACAACAATAATGAAACCACAACTTCAAGTCGCAACAGCAATACCTCATCCATCTTACCTGCGAGCAGCACCAGCAAAATAGTTATGAAAACAATGGGTAGCATTGTCCCCCTGCCATCCATGCAAACATTAATTCCCAGAGTGAGTTGGACTATTTGAGTGATTCATAGAAATTCTAATAATTCTAAAATTCTACTAAATTCCAGAGAGTACCTGGAACGGTATTCAACGCACTACAAGCTAAGAGCCCCACCACCAGCAGCAATAACTTGGAGGCCACACGCAAACACCGGCTGTCCGACATCAATGTGCAAATAAAGCATCTTGCGATCGATAACAGCAGCGACGTCGGTGGACCAGAGGCAAAAAAAGCACGTTACCTTATTGCAATGCCGCAAACGGCGACTTCAGAAGTGATGCCAGCAAATTTGAAACCAGTATCAACCAAACAAATGTTGATGGAAGCACGGCCGTCACAAATGCAGCGCGTATCAGTGCAGTGCACCAATAAGACTGTCAACAGCATCAGCGGCAACACCACCCACAAGGTCTACAATCTGGTCTCAAAAAGTGATGCAAACGGCGTAAAATATATGTTCTGTAACAAAGGAGGCGAGGGAAAGCCACGTACAGTCTTTAACACTACGATGCGCCGTGGCTATACGCTTGCTGATACCAAATTGCGTCGGCCCATACCGCTGACACCACAACAGCTGCGCATAAAGCAAATGAAGTTGCAGCAGCAGAGACAGGTGGTTGCACAGGCCAAACTACGACAGCAACAGCTGCAGAAACAGCAACAGCAACAGAACTTGTCACAAACAAAGTCTCCACAGCAGAAACTGCCAATATTACAGTCGTCGCCAACGCAGGACATTAATTTGGCTGTGCCGGCAAAGCCATTGTATGACATACTTAAGCCTCCGCCAGCGCCAACACCGATGCCTACGGCATCTGCATCCCTTGATGTACTAGGCGGATCCCGACGGAAGCACTGTAACTGCAGCAAATCTCAATGCTTAAAACTCTACTGTGACTGTTTTGCCAATGGTGAATTTTGTCAGGACTGCACTTGCAAGGATTGTTTCAACAATCTAGATTATGAGGTCAAAAGAGAACGTGCCATACGCAGCTGTCTGGAGCGTAATCCAAGCGCATTTAAGTGAGTCTTTAAAAGTTAACATTTTCAAATAAATAACAATTTTTAATTTTTTTTTTGCATTTCTTCCTTTTTAAGACCAAAAATTACGGCGCCGAATTCTGGGGACATGCGCTTACACAATAAAGGATGCAATTGCAAACGATCGGGGTGTCTAAAAAACTACTGCGAGTGCTACGAGGCCAAAATACCCTGTTCCACCATGTGTAAATGTGTAGGTAAGTATATGACTTATAAACTCAACCTCTAAACAACATGTAATAGTATTTTTAATTTATTTTTAAACTTTTTTATTTAATGTCTATTTGAAGGATGTCGTAATATGGAGGATCGTCCGGATGTCGATATGGACTCTATGGATATGTTGGCCGACGTAGCAAATAATGGAAAAGAACTTAACGGGACATATCTGCAGGACAATCGCTTGAATGTTTATCTAACAAACGATGTAATAGAAGCGACTATAATGTGCATGATATCGCGCATTGTTATGCATGAGAAGCAAAGAATGCGTAAGGACTCTACGGAGCGGGAGGTGATGGAGGAGTTGGGCGAAAGCTTAAGTCAGATTATTACATTTACGAAGGAGAAGAACGATACACTTCATATGGACGATCACAAGACAACAGCCTAAAAGATTCGCTTGAAAGTTATTTATATTCTTTAACGTTTTTCTTAAGTTAAAGGCCCTGATACGTATATATATATATATTTTTAAGTTAAAAGTGATTTGTCCAATTCTTTTTCTAAATTCGTATATTTCATTTTTGTAAAAGTTGACCTTAAAGTAAACTGCAAATAAATTTATAACCATATGCGTATACTGAATCCCATGTATTATTTTCCATTCAGTTACGCCAGACGTCAACGTTCTCTCTTGTCTGTTTCTATATTATCCGAAGCAAACACAACATACATTTTAAGGAAGAACGTTAATAAAAAATACCAAATGCTACATAAAGTCTAAAGATGGTCGCAGAACAACCGTACGATTGCGAAGAGAATAAGTACGTGAAATTTCCTCTTGTTCATCGTTTTTATACAATTTTATCTCTTGTGATATATCCTCTTCACGATCTTCCAATTTATCAAAGTCTGTAACAGCGTCCTCATCTTTGCTGAGCTGACCATCCGCAGAGGTTAATTGAAAACGCCATACATTTTTTTTCGCACCAAACACAACGTTGCGAATAGAAGTTTCCTTTTTGTTAGTGCCTGGGGTTTTCAGGATAGAAATGCAATTATTTTGAGAAGGCTCGAGTTGACGTTGTGAAATCTCCGCCGCTGCGCCCAGAATGGCAGATTTTAATAATAGATCTCCTATATTCGATGTTTGTTTAGTCTTGTGTCTGGGCACACGAAGCAGGGTCCGGGCCGGCGACAACGATTTGTGATCGTGAACCACAAAAGTACGGGTTAATGAGCGACGTTCTTGTGTAAGATTTGACAGGAAGTCTTTCTCTTTTAGACATTCAGACTCCTCATTAGTACGCTTGTTTGCATAGGCCTTGCGTAGAAAATCCTTTAAGTGACTGCTTGCTTTGGCGGTTGCTTTTTTTTTACTTTTTACCTGTAAGTTGGGATTGGATTGAGGCAGTACCACTGCGTCTGGATCCAACCAATTGTTGGCTTTCCAGCGGATTAGGCTATTAAAACGTTTGTTTAAATTATCGCTTTGCAAACGCATCAGGTCCCACCAGCCCTCCAAATCTTCGACTAGCACCCGCTTAGTAAGCTCACTGCCATCATTTGGGCGCTTATCGATTCCTCTAGCACCCGCTTCACATCGTTCAATTAAATCCTTGAACCGCATAAATTTTTTACTTGTCAGCAGCTTAGTCTGCCCAATAGCCGCATCTATCATATCTATTCCTCCAGTTTTCCGCAGCATCGTGTCATTTTGGTAGCTATATAACTGCCACTCATCACAAAGCGAATGGAGGCGTGTAATTTCTTTATCCATCTGCAAACGAAAATATATAACCAATTCCTGTGTGTGTCGCTTTACAAAGTCTGTTTCTGGATTTTCCTGATCCTGAGTCTGCAGATACTTTCTGTTCTTGTCTTCACGCTCTGCTTGGGGGCTAAATTTGCAACGTTGAACGGTCACAAATGGACTGCAGTAATGCGGCTGAAGTTCTGCGTCCCGCTGTGGCACCGGCATCAAAGTCATTTCATCTAAAATTGTTTATATTGCCAATTAGCATTTAATATTTAGGAATCAACTAAAATTAGTTTATAAACTATTACTATGCTTACCTTTTTCTGTTTTTGAAGGTGATATAATAGACTCATTTGCTTCTGAGTACCGGAGAAAATTGCATTTGTGATTTGTCTGTTCCTTCGAAAACTCCGATGGCAACAACTGCCTCTTAGCACGGGACTTTTCACCAACTGTCACAGGGGTTAAATTATCCGCTTCAAACAATTTGGCGAAACTATTATTAGACTTGCACTGCGTAGAGGTTGCCTGCGCTTCAAACAAATTAATATTGTGGACGAAATCTAGGGGCCTATTGGGTGGTTGAGTGTGCACAGATTTCTTCAACAGGTCCTTTACAAAATTCACATCCATGCAGTTTTTCTTCTTGCAGTTAACGGGCATAGTATTTTTTGACTTCATCCGTTTTTTGAGGTGAGAAGAGATATCTTTTTTTACCCCTAAGCGCGAAACTGCTTTAAATTTTCCTACAGCACCGCCACCTTGTAATGATCTCACGGCGTTATTGCCAACTTTTTGCACATTGAAAGATTGCGCTCTTAAACTTAAGGGCCTCGATACACCATTAGCTGAAATTACTGCAGTTTTAACGAGCTCAAGCGTCGCTGACTGTTTTGACTTTTGCATAGGAACTTTAGTATTTTCTGTAATCGGTTTTGTGGCCTTCTGCAACTTTGTTTCCGGCTTCAAAGAGATTGCTCTACTCGCAGGTAATACTGGCTTTATAGTTGAAGGATTTTTCTCAGCAGCAAAACTAAAAGGTTTTTTTATTTTAGTCAGTTGTTCCTTCATTGAAGTTGACAGTGCTGGTTTGGAATCAAGAACAACATATATTGATTGGCGTTTTGGCTGAATATTTTTGGTTGGTGTTTGCTGGGACAATGCCGCTGTGTCCCTCTTTCGTTGTTTTGAAGCCGTTTGCCACTTAATATATCGTTGAAGGTAGTCCTCTTTGCCCTTTGGCATTTTACTCGAACAGGAATCATTTTCAGGCGGCTGATTCTCGTGATTGACTTTTGTTTTAATCACCGATGAGCTGTTCGGCTTTTGTTCCTTGGGTGCCGCCACAGTTATCACCGTACTGGAACTAATGCATATGTTGCGATTGCTTTGAAAATGCTTTTCGCGATTTAAGGCGCGAGTGACGCGCTGGCTTTCCCGATTAATTTTAGTATGGTTGTGCGGGCTTAGTACCCTTGATTGTGACTTGAACAAGATTTTACGATTCTCCATTTCACTTTTCACTTTTTTTTATTTAACAAACGTTACGTTAAAGAAAGAAAAATAATTTGTACATTAACATTTATTAAAAGCCCTGACTGACCGCAGTTTCACATTTATTTAAATGCCGTGACTGACTATAGTTCGTAGCTCGATGACTATGTTCATTTAATAGAGAAGAGCAACGTTGCCACTTTTTTCAATTCGGTGTGACCGCACCACGTGCTCTACACAGATGCATTTTATAAAATCAGAATCAGTTAAGAAATTTTTTTTAATGGACATCCAATTATAAAATCAAAAATAAAAATAAATATAACACAAAACTGCAAATATACAAAACAACAAAAGATACAAAACATTTCCCAAATAGTGCATATGTATGTGTATGTGTGTTTAGAGGGGTTAAAAAATAAACACCAACGTCAGCTCTAAGCAAAGCAGCATTGCCAGCAGAAACTTTACGCCCCGTGTTGCATTTTGTTATAAATTAATGCAACACAAATGCCTCATGTAATAAATATTTTGTGAATTGCAGCCTGTCCGATTTTTTATTACCTAAATTTTGGAAGCCAGTTTATGCGAACATTTTAAATTACACGCTGCTGGCAATACTTTGCAAATTCATTGTCTATCTCTCTCTCCATTTTTCTCGCACACACACACACACACGTAAAGGCTTGTCATTTTCAGTTGCTTCGTCGCGAGTGCCGCTATCACATCGCGTTTGTTGCTCTCTTGCTGGCCTGGCTGCGGCCCCGTCATCGTCGTCGGTGTATTTTTAATCACTTTTCTCGCTGCCTGTTCTGTGAAAATATTGTACTAATTTGGAAACGTGCAGTTAAATATATATATAAGTTATTGTTTATATAATAAGTTTCGCTGTGTGTTGGTTTCAAATGCAAAATTTTTAGAATTTTTTCATATAAGGCTTAGGGAGTAAGCAACTAACAATTGTATATACATATGTATGCATGGGCGTATGTATGTGTGCGTGAGCAACAAGGCTGATTAAAAAAGTAAATGAACTAAACATTAAACAAATACTAGTTAGCAGAACAACAATTTAAACACAATTCACACAATACAAAATGGAAGCGATTGCCAAACATGATTTCTCCGCTACTGCCGATGATGAACTTAGTTTTCGCAAAACTCAAATTCTAAAGGTAAGGAAAACTGACTGTAGCTATCATTGGAATTATAGGTCTTTGCTTATAGTTTTCACATCCCTCATATTTAATTAGATATATACGTGCATATACATATATCTGTGAATACATATATAAATATAAATATAATTCATTAGAATAGATCGAAAGCACACTCTGCGCTTTTTATACAATCCATGTTAAGTACGTATGAAACACCTCCCGCATGCATAACCGGCAGAATAAGAACTATTATAAGTTAAATGTGGATAAGCATACGTATTTAAATTGTTGAGCACGATGTGCGAATAACTCGATTTATCAAGTCGTATTAATACGATCGCCGATAGATTCAAATATTGCTTAGTAAATGGTGATATCCAAATTTCTCAAAAATATGTGAGAGCGATACAACCAAAACAGCAGACTTAACAACTTAACACAATGCATATCTTTTATAGAAGCAAAAAATCTGAATAACTAGGCTTACAAGTGCTTCTCTTAATGCAATATATACTTCGTTACATATTACAAATTTGTAATAAAGCCTGCGTGGACAAGATCGGGAAGGGAATAAAGAATCAGTTACTAACGAAAAACGCGATTATCTGCAAAAAGCAGTGTATATACTCATGCTTGACTCAGCTGGAGACAGAGTCCTAAAGTCCGAATACTATTAGTGAATCTGGTTTTCTCCCCATTACCCTCATGTCTTAAGCTTTGAGGTGTTTGTTTGCCTTGCACTTGGAGTTCGCTCAAGCAATTGGTTTTCTTTGTTTTAGCAGGCAAAATTCCTCTTTTAATTTTCTATGGTTTATCCGCTTGTGGGTTAGTCATTCAGCGTGCCATCTTTTTGTTTTGCAGTGTTACTTATAAGTTTTTGACTATATTTGATTAATTATGTTATTGACTAAAGGTATGATTATTAAACAGCTGCTGTTGCTGCCTCTCGATGGTTTATTAGTTGCATTTACTGCAGATCAAAAGTTCAAAGCGGACGTCTTGAGGCTTTATTAAAAGCAAAAGGTCCATCAGACTGTTAGGGAAACTGATAAAGATCGGGCCTTATTGACAAAATTAATTATGTTGCCAATATAAAAAAATAAAAAATTTGTGACATAATGTTTAAATTGTTTATTTAAAATAATAAAAATATATATCGCTATACGTGTTTTTTTGCAATTACAAAATGCATACTTACAAGAAATATTGCTTCCCGATTCAATTAGGCGAAAAATAACTGGAAATATTAAAAGCAACAAGCGCCAGAAACTGTAATTAGTCTCATTTCGATGAACTGTTCTCTTCGTAAATACCTACAGGTCATTTCCCCTTATCAGGATGAAATAAAATCTAATCTAAATAATTGGCGCAGGTTTAGTAAATAGTTTTCACTAAAACCAACATACTTACATATGCATATCTACATACTACATACAGTCATAGAAACATTTGTATGCTCTTGTAAGTAAAACGTTTTTCTTAGATAAATAAAATTTAGATAACACCATGCAGATTTTGCTCTCAAAGAGCGCAGCATTTGGAGTGTGTGAGATACACATTTGAAAATTGACATTTGAAAATTGTTTACAAAAGCTTAACATATTTAAAATGACTCATAAAAATTTTAACAGTTAATATGTCAGAAAAACAATAAAATTAGTCATTCTAAAATGAATGACCTTTCACTCTTAAGTTAGTGTGCTATATACCTAATGTTTATCGATATGACTTCTTAACACATAAGTGTAATATTCTAGATAGTTTTGTGTTTACTTGTCATACGCCTTACCAGTTATTAACTTACTATCATCAAACTCAAAGAAATTCATTCTCAAAACGGTTCTTTATTTCCAGATATTAAATATGGAGGACGATTCGAATTGGTATCGCGCCGAATTAGATGGGAAGGAAGGGCTCATACCCAGTAATTATATAGAAATGAAAAATCATGAGTAAGGTTTAAATAATAAAACTCATTCTGAAATTACGTAAAATAATTGTTAATACCCATTATATGTAATCTTAGCTGGTACTACGGACGCATTACACGTGCCGATGCGGAGAAACTTCTGTCAAATAAACATGAAGGAGCATTTTTGATACGCATCAGCGAATCCAGCCCCGGCGATTTCTCTTTATCCGTCAAGTAAGTAAATTCAGACAGACAATCAGTAATACATTTATTCTTCCTTCGTTATTTCACAGATGTCCGGATGGCGTGCAACATTTTAAAGTACTACGGGACGCGCAGAGCAAATTTTTCCTCTGGGTAGTCAAATTTAATTCCCTCAACGAATTGGTCGAGTATCATAGAACGGCAAGCGTTTCGCGATCCCAGGATGTCAAATTACGTGATATGATACCTGAAGAGGTATGTCTACTAAGTAGATTCGAAATGAAGAGCCTTAGATACTGCTTACAGATTAATTATTTGACTTTAAATATTAGGATATAAAACAAATTCCCTAGCCCCAACACAAAAAGTATATATATAAATATATACACAAATTTATATTTATTGTCATTGCTGCTAAACCTTCTAAGATCTGTAGCACACAGAGAGGATATGTGCATACCGATTTGAATTATTTTAGTGACTCATTATATTTTAAGTAGAAGGTTAGAACTCGAAGATCAGCTATTAAAAAATTCAGTAAAATGTATTTTTATTGAAGTATTTCCAGAGTTAATAGCTTTAACAAATAAAAATATGTGACTAAACATGTGCTTTTTTGCAGATGCTTGTCCAGGCACTATACGATTTTGTGCCCCAGGAGTCTGGTGAATTGGACTTCAGACGCGGTGACGTCATTACCGTAACAGATCGTTCCGATGAGAATTGGTGGAATGGCGAGATCGGCAATAGGAAAGGCATTTTTCCAGCAACCTATGTAACGCCATATCATTCATAATAATGTACAACCCATCACACACATACATAAGCATAACTCACAAACCACTTAATTACTTAAAACTAATTTGGAATGCATATTATTGTATATGCTGTTCAGTAATATAACATGACACATTGATATCATATACTCTGTATGCATGAAAATCGAATGCATTTTTTACGTTATTGACAAGCATTTTCTGCGGTATTCTAAATTGTAACAAAATCAAAAAATACAAACTAAACTGATAATTGAATCCTCTTGTATGATAAATATAAGATATGACACAATGTTGTTAGTGTAACAGGACAATTTTTGATATTTACATATATTTATATATCATACAAAGTTGTACATGTACACCACTCTCAATGTGCTATTACATTTGCCTACGTGCGTATGTGTGTGTGTGCGTGAAAGATAAAAGATTTATGATTAAATATATTTTAACATTACCATTAAAAAATATAAACAGAAAACTACCGCTTCTTAAAAAAAAAAATCACTATAAAAACAACCTTTTGCCTAAATGTCTCAAAGCGAAGACATTTAAAATTATTATCATATTAAAACTTAATATATAATTATATATATATATTAAACAAGATATTAAGCATACAATTTTGCATCAGTTGCACATGTACGTATTTTTCGAGCGCCTTTAACTAAGTTATGTTAAATTGGTTTCATCATTTAAATAACTAAGACATTCGGATAATTTGTATTCAGTTGCTGGCATTTGTAAAACAATTGAATTTTTGTGGTTTCTGTTCGAAGCAGATTGACAAACATTTAAGGAACATTGCAACATGCTCAAAAAACAATAACTTATTTGTTACTGACATATATTGTGCTATAAATAAATACATACTATTATATTTTGCTATTGTTTTACGTAAGCGTCTTTTGTTGTCATAATATTAAACTGACAAATAGTTGCACATTTTTAACATTACGTACATAATGCATAACAATAAATATAAAGTTGCCAATATCAGTAATTACATCGAAAAATAATATTTTTATATGTATATCCTAACATCTACGAAAATTAAATGAAAAATGAACTTGCCTCATGTCAATTCTGTTTGATAGCTAAAATTTTTATATGCACATTCATGTGCATGGGGAAGAGTGGGGTGTCTGCAGGAGACAAACATTTGTAATGTACTCCAAATTATTTGAACTAAGTACACTAATAATTACATGGTAAGAAAAATGTAAAGGTTAGACTGGGAAATAATTATTAAATTTGTCGGATATCCATTACAAACGAGAAATATTTACATTAAATTAATATTTTTAGCACACACTGGTTTATCTAATAAAATTACACAAAGTCCAATTGATTTGTGTTTGCTTGAAATACTGGAAGTAGACATTAAAAGTCGAGAACGAACTCCAAAAATTAGTAAATAATATTTCAAAAGCTTTTGAGATGGGTAAAATCTACTAAAACATCGATATGCCATATCGATATATAACATTTTCGGCTGAAAGGCGATATTTCATAAATTATGGAAAAATCTTTTCTGTAATCGCATATTGTGTATTTAAGTTGACATAAAGCTCATCATTCGGGCTGGTAAAATGTTAAATCTGGATATTCATTTTGGAAAATCTAGTACATTCTCTTCACAACGGATGGTAACACTGCATTTGTAGCGACGACACAGATGAATTGTTACGCGCACGAGAGTTAAAATAATTATACAAAAATAGAAATGTGCAAAAAGAACACGTATTCATTTTCATTTGTGCACACATTAAACATTTAACTTAAAAACGCTGATCGAGTCGTGCCGGTTGTGTTTGTGTTGAAGGCACCTTCATTCGTCTATGTCATTTTACGGGGTACTTATAAAGAGAATATTTGACACGGTATCTACACACATAGTCGTACGTATGTACGTATATACACGCGAGTGAAAATTGAAAACTGAAGTATATCCGCCGCGTGTGTGTAATTTTGATATTTTCCGAGCCCTGTCCCCACTTTTGTTTTGTCGGTTTTACCGTTGCCACCCGCTTAAACAGAAATGCCGCTACTTGCCTATAAGGAACGCCACATTCTCAGCCCCCAGCAGCTGCGCAAGCTTAGCGAACACAAATACTCGTGCTTTAGCGCAAGCCTGCTGGATCCTCTGCTCCAGCCCTGGTGGAATTGGTTGGTCGCCCAAACGCCACTGTGGCTGGCACCTAATCTAATAACAATTGTCGGTCTAATACTCAATATTGTAACAACTTTAATATTAATATGGTGAGTGTTTTTTCTAACCGATCTCGCGTGTATAGTAAGCAGAAAATTACATATATGTACTGTTACATATATTCTTACAGAAATACGCATAACGCAATTAGACATGGCAGTGAAAACGCGAAATTGTGAGGTTTTTAGGTTGTGCGTAAGTGGTTATATGTTTTGTTTGTTGAGACTAGCTATTGTAAAGAACACAGGTGATAAGATGCAGTGCGGAGTGAGCAAGTGCAATTATCTATATAATGTAGATGTACATACAATGTGTACATGTAGTTATGTTCATGTGTACAGTCTGTCACTTGTCACGTCCTTAGCTTATCATTGACGCTTACATTTGCTCTATGAATATTGACCCCAACGTTTACGTAGGCAAATAAAATGCTCTTTTAAATACAGGCAAACCTCACTTCGATTTTTCACAAGACAGACTTAAAATAAAAATTCTAAACAATTGTCCGTTAAATTACAGCGGGCTTAACTTTGCTTGTAGTCAAACACAAGATAGAACCGCTTATTTCATAGTCAAGATTTTAACTAATCTTAGACATGTGATAAAAAAAACCGATATAAGAAAAATACGCCTAGTTTCACAGACACTACTTTCCCGGACAGACAAGCATAAATGATTTATTGTTCGCTCTTTTGTACGTTATTTGTACGAATACTATTAAAGGAGGAATTATATAAAATAAAAAAGGATTGTCTGTCATCTGTCATTTATTATTAAGCTCGTTTCAATGCAATGAGTAAAACAAATATACAAAAAAATGCTGCTGCATTAGAATAAAAACAATTGTAAATCTTGCTAGACAATTTGGGTTCGCTTGTGCACAAAAGCTCAATTCAATTAACCCTCAGAGTAAATTACTTTCAAGTACAATATTTGCAATATTCTTTGGTACATACTTAATAATGGCTTTGATTGAATTAAATTAAAATTTACATAGCCAATGAATTTTCAATATAAATAAATGACCGTCGATCTCGACAAACTCTAGTGCTTAAATGATTACAAGAAAATCATTTGAACTCATACGAAAATATCTGAATATTTATCATTTGTCTTATATATGTAGATATGTGCACATGTACAGTCACCTAAACCTTTAACCCAGTCTTTTTGTATAGCCCTCACACTCTTATCAATCACGATATTATATTTTTGTATTTACAACCATATCCCCCTCTATTGAAATTAAAATTAATATAAATTGATAATAAATTGACAGTAATTACCTTATACCTAAGTCTCTATTTTATTCACTGTTTTTAATTACTTGATTTAAGAGGTCAGAGAGTCTGTTTAAGCTTCATATTTTTATTGATTTATTCTTAGAATCATGATATTTTATGGATACAGGACGCGTTTTGCATTTATTCACAGTTCTTTACTGTGTAACTTTTTCTCAGCTCACGTACTCTTTGCTATAAAAATTATACACAACACTGTTATACGTATTTGCAATAACAATTTGGTGATTAATTCACGTAGAATATTGAAATAATATCATTATTATAAATCTAATATTAAAAAAAACTAATGTTCATACAATAACAACTTATGTTAATTTCTCACTAACAGCTACAGTCCAAATGGTATTGAGCCACCACCACGTTGGACTTGTTTTCTCTGTGCTCTTGGCCTGTTTGTCTATCAGAGTCTGGACTCTATTGATGGGAAGCAGGCTCGACGTACCAACACTTCATCGCCCTTAGGCGAACTTTTTGATCATGGCTGTGATTCCATATCAACTATATTTGTGGCTTTATCGGCGTGCATATCCTGCCAACTCGGTCACTATCCAAACTGGCTTTTCTTTCAGGTAAAGCGCTGAATTTATGATATTTATTTTATATTCTATATATTTGGATTTTATTATTGCAGTGCTTTTGCGCTATTGCGTTGTTCTATTGTGCCCATTGGCAGACGTATGTCTCCGGAACGATGCGCTTCGGACGAATCGATGTAACGGAGGCACAGTTCTCCATTATTGCTATACATTTGGTTTCGGCTGCTCTGGGGCCCGAAATCTGGCTGTCCAAGGTAAGCCATCTGGGTGGATTAGCTTAGCGCCGAAAGATTTTAAATTAAAATTAATCCGCTTACAATATTGATTTCGTTTTAAATTAAGTTTTTCAGAAATTATGTACGTTACAGTTTGTAAGCGTATTTTAGATTCTAGTGACATTTTATAGTTATGCAAATGTCAATTTCCTGCTAGTACCTTACGCTCAAGTTAGATATAACTACTTATTAGACAATCATGTATTGTCTGCTTAGTGATATAACCTTTGTTGAGCCCAGTTCGGGTGCATAATGATTTTATTATTAAAAAATGCTAATGATGCCTATAAGTACAAATACTTGTATCAAAAACTTTAAGATAAACCTTTTTGTCCAATTTGTTGCTCAAGTTGAGCTAGTTTTGGTGCATTTTGAGTGTAGTAGAAGTAACAGTTTCTGATGTTGTAAATCAATGAATATACTAACGTACATTTTAACTATAAATATTCTCTCACAAACTTTATAAAGATTACAAAACTCAAATATGCGATAAGTCACACACAAAAAATAAATTCAGCTTCTGATTAACATTTGATTTTATTATAAAAAAAAGGAATTAAAATATATATTATATTGATACAGAAGAGAAAACGTTGCATTGAATGCACCAATTTAATACCCGAAAATAGAAGAAACTAGCATCCACTTCAATATTACTATTCATACACTCTTATAGGCTTTTAATTAGCTTGATTTTGAACCAAAAACTCGGTCATGTATATAAATATATTAAGCTTATAGAGAATAATTCTTAAACACATTGTAATTGTCTTAATACCTTTTACTTTTATGTTGCATACAAATGCGTGCCACTGCCACAAAACAACACAAAATGCCTAATCTCCTACTAAACACCAACTATCTTATATACACACACACAATCGTAACCATTATATGATCATAGATTGGAATTGGCAGTATTGAGCTTTGGTCTGGTCCCGCTATTACGACCATTGTGTGTGGTATGCTCTCCTTAACCTATGTCTTTTCCGTCGTTGTGGCCGGTGGTGTTGGCAAAAATGGCTCCACAGTTGCTGTAAGTTCTAAACACTCACACGAAAACAAAGAAATACTAGAAATTTGGAATATATGCTGCGCACAGGAGAAACATATAGACTTATAGTATTTTATGGTTTATATTGAACTATAAACTTTATCCGACATCTTTGATTACGTTTATAATAAACATTTGCCCGAAAAAACAAAAATTTAATATTTCTAATAGTCAAACATATTTGTCTTAAAATTCCTTCCCTTAATATTCCAATTTAGTGCAACTATTTTAAATGTATATATATATATATATATATATTTTATGCTCACACTTTGTTATTTACAACGTATAGCTTTTTTCAAGACAGGGCTAATAAAAATCTTTGGACACCGGAGATATGTGCAATTTTGTAGCCTTTCGCTCCACAACTAGTTACAATAATAATACATTTTTTGATTCTATTAATAATAATATTGGCAAACGAATTTAAAAGCCCTTTTTAATTTTGAAGTAACAAGTGAAAAACCTCCGAAAATTGGTATATTCTCCTGTGCTTATCTCAAACAGAAACATAGACACACACAACAAAAACTATTTTGGCTCTTAATTAAAAAATATCGATGTTAAATATTAAAATTCACTGCTGCCGATTTGAATAATCGTGGCGTGGAGTATTTCGTTTCCATATTACTACTATTGCTTGTCCTAACTAACTTCATTTATAATTACTTTATACATATAATTTTTTGTAAATTGTGCCGTTCATGTTTCTCAGAATTCATAGGCGCTCCTTCTGCCTCTTCTGCTAGTGCTTTAACAAACTTTTCTTTAATCTTTTTGACTCTACTTGGCATGCACTAAACCGTTGAATGCCTTATTCTATATGCTACTAAATGCGAAATTGTATCTTGTGTTGTCACCTTTATGGGCAATATAGGCATTATTGTGCACATTTTATATAAATGTATGTATTTATATTGTTGGCGACGGGCTAATATTTTATATTATGTTACTCCTAATGATTAAGTATTTATTATTGAAACAAATCTAAGTTAGATTGATACAAAATATTGGAATGTTTACATTAAAATATTGAAATTAGAACTGAAAAAATGCGGAGGTGCTGTAAACCGTTGATATAGTTTCAATAAATTGATTAATTAACCATTTTTATTAAATTAATATCCCACCCGAATGTGCAAAGATGCAATCGAGTTGAATTGATATTACTGAAATGCCCTCTCGATTGTTTTCAGCTCTATAATATTACTACATAATCTACAAGTAATTAAGGCTTTTAGTTAAGCTATCAATTAAAAAAATCCTTTCCTTTTTTGTTTTGTTCTGTGATCTCTTTTCATCTACAATAGATTCCAATCGTGGGCGTTTCATGGAATTATACAATTCTAGTATTTATCACATTCGGTTATACCTTAAATATAATCAGTTTTCTAAAAATGTTTATTCAAGGCGGCAGTGGCAAAAACGGCTCATCAGTTGCTGTAAGAATTGCTATCCATTTACGAAACAAAATTTTTCGAAACAAAATTTAGTCTACTAATCGTACTAAAAACATATTAACTACAACGTTTATTGGATAGACTAATTAGTTTATCTTTCACGTGAGCACACGGTCTCTAGGCTAAGTTTCAAAGCGAATGTTATTAATGGTTTTCTAAATACTATATTGCATATTATCATATTTTTGCTTGCATGAGGGTGTGGAACGGCCGCATAAAATTTGTTTTAGCTTTAGATGAGATAACTTACACTATTTGTTGTTTAACTGTCCCAATAATTTAAATTAATTTAATTTAGCATAAAATGATATCATCTTCATGGGCTACTATATATTTAACATGATATGAACAGCCCATCTTGGCTGTATTTTGCTTTTATAACACAGTTATTGGCTATGAAATTAATCTCGAAAACTATCAATTCTATTACACGAATTTATTTTTATTTTACCTGTGCACTTTTGATCAATTAAATTTTTATAATATGCTTTAGGAATAGTTTCAATAGCATTTAACATTACTATATTGATCTTAAGGGCTACCCAACTTTGACACGAAAAAAATTCAATTTTTACCCTATATATTCCTTTTGTTGTTAAAAAATTTAAATTTACTAAGTGTATTAATAATCATAATAATACATACTTTTTCTTTCTTTTCAACATATGAAAATGTTGACAAAATATTATGAACTTCATCAGATGCCGTATCTTGAATGTGAATTACGTTGTTTGCCGTTTTATATAGCCAGTGGAGTTGATTTGAGTTTAGCATTACGTTATGCAAAATCTATTTTAAACGAAGGCTGTGGCAAGAATGGATCATCTGTTGCAGTAAGAATTTATTTATTTGAATAAAAATATAGCACAACACACAGAAGTCCGATCACTAGATAAGTAGATGACTTACCTATAAGAATATGTAGTAGCTGTCGAATTTTTAATAAAAGTTCAAGTAGTTTCTATACCCTTGCAGTAAGTAATAAATAAATTTATACGACTCCAGTCGATTAATACTTTGTATGCATTTGTGTCATAGGCAAGTTTAGTTTGTTAGATTTGGTCACAGCTATCTTAGGACCGATTTGATAAATTCGAATATCTTTTCTGCCTATATGTAACTACTATTTGTACCGACTAACTGTTTTATGTATATGTGTTCTCTTACTGTGTGCTCTTACTGTTATTGAAAAACGCTTTTTATGTATTGCTGTTCTATGATTGCCTTGCTTCTACAGTAAGCGACCCGCTCTCTCATAATTACCAACAAACACTCATATACATCTACAATTTCATTTAAAAAATTCACTTTTATTCAAAACAAAAAGCCAAAAAAAATAGTTGTTCTTGGTCAACGTTGCTGTTTGTGAATTAGCAAGTGCCCTTGTAAAATTGTATAACACTAATTGCAATTTTGCAACGGAAAAAAATGAAAGTTAAATTAATAATTTTCTTTAATTTTCCTTCCACCTAAGGGAACCAGTGTATTATCACCTAGCATACCACTGACTCTAGTAGTGCTGCCAGCGCTGATGATAGCACAAAAGTCACCGGACAACATTTTCACTGAGCATGCTTCTATTTTTATTCTGGCATTTGGAATGGTAGCTGCCAAAATTACGAACAAGCTGGTGGTAAGTGTTTCTATGGATTTATAATCTTGGCTCAACCAATATAATATGGCTGAGTCTTTGACCTTATAAAGTATGTTGATTTTTGAAGAGCATTAATAGAGGCAAAACTCAAAATTATTTAACAACATTAATATTTCTCTTTTGTGACACAGATAGCTCATATGACTAAAGCGGAAATGGAGTATCTGGATTGGTCGCTACTGGGTCCCGGATTATTGTTCCTCAATCAGTACTTTAATTGCATTGTACCAGAGATTTGGCTGCTCTGGTTTACGCTAGCCTGGGGCACGCAGGATCTATTGCGTTACTGTGCACAGGTTTGCCTGGAAATTTGTCACCACCTGCACATCGAATTATTTAGAATTCCGTATGGCCCTAAGGTCTCGTACACTATTTCGGTGGGCAGTCAGAGTAACTTTGGAGCCGACAAAAATGGTGGCACTTCACACCGAAAGTCTAAGAGCAAAGCTCACTAGAGCAATAAGTTGCACCATTTAATATATTTTAACTGATTTCATTTTTCAAAAATTTACGGTGTTTAGCCCAAGTATAAAAAATTTTGAACTCAGCCCAACAAAATTTACCGTCGAAATGTTAATACGAAAAAAATTATAGCATAATTAATTTATAAATGTTGTTATAACAAAAAAAAATCTGGAGGCATACCGATATCAATTTTATGCTTATATATTATATTAGGTATATAAATATATTTTATATATTTGTGTAAATTGTATATACGATGTAGCCTGCAGTATTTTATTTTGTGCTAAATGTTGTTTAGTGCAACAAAGTGGAGATAAAATTACATGCCAAAAAAAAAACAATGAAATTTCTGGCTTGTCTAAAGTTCAATTTATGGCCAAGCCCGAGTGATACAAAGTTAAACAACTTGTATGTGGGATTCTCTTTATTTCATTATTTAGTTTCTACTGGGCGAGTGCCTTAATCTTTATGATCAATTTGTGTTGTTTTATTATAGTTTAATTATAAATCATGTTGAAATATCAGTGAGCATATGAGAATATATAACACATAAAATATGTGTTTGCAAGAATATTCATACTGCCGCTGATCACCGATTTCGAAAAAGCATATTACTGATTATTCAAGACGTAAAAATAGAGAAAAATTTAACCATATTGATACATGAAAGTATCTAGATTATGTCTAAAATGCATAAAACGGAAAAGAAAATAAGCAGCAAAGACAAAAAGGTTTTACCTGCCTAAAACATTCGGTTTATCCTAATAAACAGCTGTTTTAAATCAGATCACAGCAAACCGAAGCTGTTGGCCAAAGAAATTATGCTTTTGTTATAAATATATTTGGTAATAATCCATTTATTTAGTCCGATGATCAAAGAACGTGATTCTGCACTTAAATAATGAATGCATACTTAAATATAAGTCTCAAGCAAGGAACAAATACTAGATGCATATATAAATTTAAATATAAACTATTGTCCGTAAGTTTTGCAGAAATATGCTACCAGTGCCATGTCGCGTACCTCTAAAGTCACGCGGCTCCGGTACTGGGTTAGCAAGTAAGCATCTTGGAAGCGTTGGGTTAGGTACATTTCTGTTGCGGTCTGTATAGCCTCCAATGCACTTTTAGTAATATAGAAAGGCGTCCTTGTCTGTTCCATCATTATTTCGCGCACCACTCGAGAAAACGGCAACCTCGGTATCATGAATAGTTCGCTGTGCTGCAAGCTCTCAATCTCACGGTGTAATTTTCGCAAACGATTTTCTGGTTTACTTTGTTTGCGTCTTGTAGCAACTGCTCTTGTTGGCATTACCTGCCGTTGGAATGCGGGACTGCGCTCATTTGAAAGGTTTAGTATTCGAGCTTCGGGTGGCTGCCGATACACCACTTTTGATGTTTGTCGGAATGACGTGGTTGCGTTAAAGTGGTCCTCCGCAACAACGCTGTCTTCTGGTGAACTTATATCACGACGACGGCCGCTTTCCCGGACTCTTCGAAGCGTAGAGCATCGAGAAGATGTGTTTAGTTCAGCCAAGCGGCTTGTGGTATAATCTAAGCCGTAGTCGGTGTCTTCTCGTTCCGGGGTTTTAAATTCATTGTAGTCATCAATAGTCTCTACATCTTTTGCATTTCGTTTTGATTTGTCCTTCTTTTTAGCTGGACTCTTTCTTGTACGCTGTGGCATTTTTATTTCAAGATAATAATAATAATATTCAACTCTTTGATTACACAGAAAAATTAACGCAATAGTAGACGCAGCGTCTACAAATCGAGTTAGCGCCTTTTTTCTTGAGACCGTTGTTCAAGTGTTGTATAACACAAGAATTTTACATTTCAGCTACAACACTGAGCATCATGATATTTAATTGGTACATATTTGTTTCGCCTTCTAAAAAAAATATTAAACTTGGTTTAAGAACATATTGTAATACACTTTCCACATCTATTTTGTAAATGAAATACAACATGCTAGTGATTTATCTCTGTGGTCACACTACTTAAGCCGATATGTGTGAGATTGCGGCAGAGTAAGGAATTCTATATAAATTTAATAACAACAGCGCTAATTAGCTCATTTCTGAGTTGTAAACTAAATTTGAACCATATTTGTTTCTGGATACACCTGTTTTTAACCATATATCAAAATTGAAACAGCATTAAATACGAACCTGTAATCGACCGAATCGATAAGAAACGATGGCAAAAATGTCTAGTACGAGATTGCAGGGCTGCAAAAATATTTTTACTGTGCTTTTAATATTTTTGCTAGTTTCGCCCTGGTCGATGCAGAGCACAGCCTCACGAGGTGATAAATGATTGCTAGACGAACTACTTGCAAATTTAGGGGCGACAGTACTTGCAGCCGGAACAGGAACCGTAAAATGCTTTAGTGTTGGACAGCGTAAACAACTTGGAGAGGGGCAAAGGCCAAATCGCAGATATGTGATAGCAATTAATATGACATGATTTATCTCAGCAAGGCATTTCTGCGTTTCGATGAGCTGACCAAACATTCGCATCTTATGGCGGAGCTGATGGTAATTTAGAGAAAAAGCTACAAGGAAAAAATAGCGCATCTGCTGCGGCGAGACGTACAAGGCAGTTTTTAGAACTCTGCATGTTCTATATATTATATAAAGTAGCGTTAACTGTTTTAGTTTATGCTTTTGTGTTTATTAATTCACTCATAGGTTTTATTTACAAATTAAAAAATTAATTTTTATGAACCATTTTTAAATTGTAAATGCTTAAATTCTTTGCAATGGGTTTGTTTACATTTTCGGGTGAATGCCAAATATTTTTAGTGGTGGACCGAAAAATACTGATTAGCTGAAATAAATGTAGTTGTATTGCTTTTTTATTTACAAAATTTGTTTACATTTTCGGGTGAATGCCAAATATTTTTAGTGGTGGACCGAAAAATACTGATTAGCTGAAATAAATGTAGTTGTATTGCTTTTTTATTTACAAAATAAATATATTAATTTTAATAAATATAAAAATTCCTTAAAAACATATCGATATATATATACACATATATATATATATATATCGATATACCTGATGCTTCGATTATTCTAGTGCATTTTAATCAAAATAAGATATAATAATTTTGAGATATTGAGTGTTAAACTCGTAAATGCGCATTGTTTATTATAAATATGGAAGTTGAATTCGATGATTCTGGTTGGCAGGGCCGTGCAAAACAACAGTCAAATCCTGAAGTAAACAACAATTTACCTTTAATTCAACGTATAGCCATTCTATCAAAACAATTTACTTGTCTTCTAAACAATTTGAAGGAACTGCACGAGGACAATCCGCAAAAGACGATTCAGGAATGCCTGGAAAAGTTTCTAACGCCCGATTACATAATGGAGCCAGGCATCTTTACACAGCTGAAGCGCTACTTCCAATCAGGTGGCTCTCCAGAGGAAGTGATTTCTATGTTATCTGAAAACTATAAGGCGGTAGCCCAGATGGCAAATCTTCTTGCCGAGTGGCTAATTTTAGCTGGGGTGAAGGTAACTGAGGTCCAGGCCATGGTAGAGAACCATTTAAAGGAAATGATTCTAAAGTCGTTTGACCCGAAAAAAGCGGATACGATATTCACAGAGGAGGGCGAGACGCCAGACTGGCTAACAGAAATGATCGATCATTATACGTGGCGATCGCTAATATACCGATTAGCTGAAGAATATCCTGATTGCCTAATGCTTAATTTTACCATTAAGCTAATTTCGGATGCTGGGTTTCAAAGTGAAATCACATCAATCTCAACGGCCGCCCAACAAATTGAAGTTTTTTCCCGCGTTCTGAAAACATCAATTGTCAAATTTTTAAATAATCCCGATGATGTTCACGGTGCTATTCAAGAGTGTGCCCGAATGGTATGTCATGGCCAGCACACGTATGTATACTCGCAGGTGCTGATCCAAGTGCTCAGTCAGGAGCAGAAAGGTGGCTTTAATATGAAGCGGCTATCCCAGGAAATCATCAAATACGCTTTGCAAAAGTACACAAAATTAAATCACATTTGATTGTTTTTTTTTTATTTAAACATTTATTCTGTTTCTGTTAATTTTTAGCAATCAAAATGTTACGCCTATCACAATGGCTCTTAATGGGTCGGCTGTATATCCGCAGGCATGTCAGGCTCTAACCTCAATGTTAACGCGCAATACCTTGAATCCGGCAGATATAACTGTACTGTTTCGCAATTATTCGGGTTCAGATCCACCACCAATAGATTTGATACGAAATCCTCAATTTTTGGAACTACTGGTCGATGCGCTTTTTCGAGCTGGTGTTAAAATCAATCCGGAGCACAAGCCCAAGTATGTGTTTCTCCTGGCCTATGCCGCATCCGTTATTGATCAGCCAGCAAAAAAGCGGCCCCTGACCGAGAGAATGCTCAACAAGGACGAATTGAAGAGCACCATTCAGGCAATTGAAAAGGCCCATGCAATCTGCAATGTGGACCAGGGCTCCACAGAACTCATTGCCGAGCTGCAGACTCTATACAACTGTATAAAGTAACTATATATTAACTTAAAGAAAGCCAATCATACTAAATGCTTTTTTTTATGTTTAAGGTTTCCAGTTGTGGGAGTTGGTGTTATCCGTTGGGTTGAAAACGTTGTTATGGAACCATCTTACTTTAAACTTTCTACTGATAGTTGCCCCACACATTTAGCAGTTCTTGATGAAGTTGCGGGAGTACATCCCACATTACAACAGCAAATACTTTTTCTACTTATACGTTTATTCGAATCCAAGCAGGATGAATTGGAGATACTTGTGCAACTTGAAATGAAAAAGATGATTCTGGATCGCATGGTAAATCTGCTGACAAGAGGATGTGTTGTTCCCGTGCTGCGATACATCAAACAATGCTGCGCAATTGAAGATACGGATGTCTCCCTGATTCGCTATTTCGTTACCGAAGTGCTCGAAACAATCACCCATCCTTATTCCGCGGAGTTTGTGCAGCTCTTTCTGCCGATGGTCGAAAACGAAGAAATCACTGGCACAATGCGCGGTGAAGGTGACAACGATCCAGTGTCGGAATTCATTGGTATGTATTTAACGATAAAAAAGTTGATTACTTCTACTAAATAAGTTTTCTCCGTGTTTCAGTTCACTGTAAGGCGCATTATACCACTGTGTGACAACCAATTATTTAGAAACTTACAAAATGTTTATTTTAAGTCCAATTACATGTGCACGTGAAACAGTAAAGTGCAGTTTTATTTTGTTGTCTGAGTACATTTATACTTAATATGGCTTGTCTTATTAGTGGTAGTAGACAAAGCTTTCATTCCACCACTGTCAGCATTGATAACTGAATGGCTCTCAACGGATCTTTTTAGCAAGCTATCAAGTCAAGTAAATCCATATTGACGATAATCTGAGGTTGTTTACATTGGACTTATAGAGTGCAATAAAATTCATCTGTGTACTCATAAGGCAATAACGCAACCAACAAAATTATATTTTCTTGATGGCGTTATCTGTAAATATGTTAGTCTATTGTGTTATGAGCCACTAAGTTAATATGTATATATAAATCTAAATCTCTAGTTCAATCACATATAGTGTGCAGCATAAAAATCAAACCTGCAATATGCAATGATGCTTATAGTGTTATTAGTATATACGTAAGTATTAGTATTATTAGTATACGTAAGCTTCAGTAATTAGTCGGTCTGTGTGCGCTCGCCTATCTCGTCGGCGCCGCTATCACAAGTGTGCCCGGCGAAAATCGAATAGTTAGATAGCACATGAGCAACAAATGTGAAAATGGGTAAAGAAACATAATTAGATTGATATATAATAAAGGTTAACATTATATTTAATTTCTAATACGTACATAGTAAATATACGTTTATAAATGCATTAATAATAAATTTCAGTGACATTCACATATATATTTTTCTTAGAGTACATTAAGAACTTTCATTATATTAGTTTGTGACTGATGATTAATGACATTTGGTGCAAATACAACTTACTAATTGAACGATAACCCCAATGACTCCTGCCTATTCCTGGCCTGGCAATGCAGTCTGAGCTACTTTGTTTAAGTTGCTAATCTCGACGTTGTCGTCGTTCGCGGTTGTCGTTGGATTTGGAACGCTCAGCTTATCAGTGTGTATGTGTGTCTGATTGAGTCTTATTTGGGGCACTGCATTAAGAACTGCAGATTATCGATCTGTTGACTGTTACTTATGTGGTTAGGTGGGTGTGAGTCAGTGATGTGCGTGAACTCCTTGTTTGCCATGCAATTAAGCCCAGCAGCGATGGCACTCGACAACTAATTCAAATTCAGTTCGCATTGACCAATCACACGTTGCAGTTCACTAGAACAATGCACTTAAAGATACGCCTAACGTGTAGGAAACTTGAAATCTGGGGTAAGTAGTTGGTACTTTAATTGACAGCCCTAAAAACATATGCAAATGCATTAGCTGTGCTTCGCTTTTTATAACATACATATGCAAATGCAATTGGATGTGCCGCGCATTTTAAGTGATTGCTCCAGTTGCGACTCTTTGGTCTTTAAAATGGAGCTGCCTTGGCGCAGCGACTCCAGTAAGCTGGCTGCCGTTGCAGCTCAATATTCACCAATTCAAAAGAAATGTGTAAGTGAAAACCAATAGTGAATGCCATTGAAAATTATTTTCATTAACTTTAAAAAAAATACCATTTAAGATTTTTAAGCGGATTTGATTATTTGACTGTTTGATCTCGATATTATCAAATACCTGTTGTCACATGTATAGTCCGCTGAGAATTGCCTTTTTCATTTACATTTTTGTGCTTTTAAGCTTTCTACGTCTTATCAGAAGCTAAATATAAAGAAAAATATAAATATAACATCAGTGTGCTTTTGCCGGACGAGCGAGGGCAGCAGAGTAGCTCTCAAATCACCACATCATCACAACTACTATATGATGGGCTTAAGAAGATTTTTGAAATGTTTGTTGTACTATTTATTTTGTCTTAAGTGATTGTAGCGCTTCCGCGATTTATAATTTAAACAAAATTTTTATTAATCCGGTACACGAATGCAAAACATAATGAAATTTATTGTGTCCGAGTGTGACTAAGAGAGAGAGAGAGTGAAAGAGCTTTTGTTCGTGAGTGAAGTTGCATGTGTAGAGAAGCGTGAGCATGTATAAAACAGCTGTTTATTCCAGCAAATCCTCTTGAAATGTTATAAGCTTGCTACTCACATTTGATGCACTTTTGATTTCAATTGTTCTGCAATGTGATCGGTTATTTCTAAGCGCGCTTTCAATTGTATGCTACTCCGACTGTAGCGGAAGAGAAGAGTGCTAATGTTTTTAATCACTTTGTTGTTATATTAAATAAATATATTGTATTTCACTTAATTTCCTTTACGTTTCGCGCACTGATTTTCAACATAAAAAATATAAATGTGAGTACACACCTATTAGACAGTAAGAACAAAAATGGACAAACAATGCGAAGTATTCTTTCTTCGAACTTCCATTTACAAAGTGCGCTGAAATTGGCACTGGCCGACGTTAATGAATATTGTATGTACGTTTAAATTAGTAAGTACAGTTCTGACAAAAAAATAGCACTATTTTTAACAAAGAGCCCTACTAGAAAAATGCGGCATTTGTGTTCTATATCGGATGTATTTGATGTAATAAAATATCATAATAATTGTGTTTAATTCTGATATCATGAATGGGGATTCCCAATAAAAAAGACTTAGTGGTAGACTCTAACTTATAAGTTAAAAAATGTAAATGTATTTAGTATTTATAATATATTAATATACGAATTTTTGAAATTGTATGTTTTATGTTTACAGTATTAATTTAAACTTTCTTACTCAAAAGCTGATAATAAGATAGAAAAACTCTACCGAAGTCATTTATTTATTATGGCCAATTTATTCAAATTGGACAATAAGAAAAAGTAACGAGAACAAAACGCTATTTATAAAGTGTTTCCATGTTTTTTAGTAGAAGTCCTGTTTTGGATAGTAGTTTTTGTCACTATGTAACGGCAAATGATCTAAGATACATTTCTTTTACTTACAGCTCTTTCACTCACCTCCCTGGTGTTTGGATTTTATATTCTGAACCTATCTTTAGCGCTTATCATACTGAACAAGGACGTACAAACTTCACGTGGTATGCTGTATCCACGAGAGTCAGAGACGCGAGAGGTGCGTACCCTTGATGGGATCTGGAATTTTGTGCGCTCAGACGAGTCGAACCCAACGCAGGGTATTCGAGATGGTTGGTTTAAGGATGACTTAAGCAAGAGCAGGCCAATTATTCCAATGCCAGTGCCAGCGTCGTACAATGATATCACTACGGAGCAGGCGTTGCGGGATCATGTGGGCACAGTTTGGTATGATCGCAAGTTTTTCGTGCCTCGATCGTGGGCTCAGGAGCAGCGAGTATGGTTGCGTTTTGGCAGTGTTCATTATGAGGCATTTGTGGTAAGTAGTTGGCGACAAAATAAGAGGTTCAATAACAATGTTTTTTTTAATTATTTTTTTTAAGTGGATCAACGGTCAGTCGGCCGTAAAGCACGAGATGGGCCACTTACCTTTTGAGACAGAGGTGACACATTTGCTGCAATACGGTGCCGAAAATCGCATCACTGTTATGTGCGACAATGCATTGATACAAACAACTGTGCCGCAGGGTAAAATATCGGAAGTAGCCAACGATGCCGGCGTTACCATAATTCAAAGCTATACATTTGACTTCTTTAACTATGCGGGTATTCATCGATCCGTGCATCTGTACACTACACCAAAAACGTTTATCGAGCAGGTCGACATCAAAACAAATCTGACCAATAATAACAGCGGTAAGATTCAAATTCAACGTTCAGTGGAACTGAAATAACCGCGTATATTTTTTCCAGTGGGACATGTTGATTACAGTATTATCGTAAATGGCTCCGCTACCAACGAGGCGGACAACACTTTATATGCACAATTGCAGCTTTATAACCGGGAGGGTGATCTTGTATCCAATGCTCGTTCAGATAGCAAGCTCCTGGGCTCATTGCAAGTCGAGAATGTTAGCCCGTGGTGGCCGTATCTTATGCATTCTGATCCAGGATATCTGTACGAACTAGAGATCAAACTGTATGCAACCAATGAGCAGCTGTTGGACATCTATCGTTTAAATGTTGGCCTACGAACGCTAAGCTGGAATAACACCACATTCCTTATTAATGGCAAGCCGATATACTTTCGTGGCTTTGGACGCCACGAGGACGCCGATGTCCGCGGGAAGGGCCTAGACAATGCCTTATTGACACGTGATTTTAATTTGCTTAAGTGGATTGGTGCCAATGCATACCGCACATCGCATTATCCTTATTCGGAAGAGTCGATGCAGTTTGCCGATCGACATGGCATTATGATCATCGACGAATGCCCTAGCGTGGATACTGAGTATGATTTTGAGCAGTTCCAATCATTTTATATCTCTATCAAACTTTTTGTATATTGCAGAAATTTTAATCAGGTATTGTTGGGCAAACACAAATCGTCTCTTGAGCAGCTCGTGCATCGAGATCGTAATCACCCAAGCGTGGTTATGTGGTCCATTGCCAATGAACCGCGCACGGGACAGTTAAATGCCGACACCTACTTCCAGTGAGATAATAAAGCATTGTTATACGCGCCTAACTTTGTATAATACGTTATTGTGTGTATATTTTCATAGATTTGTGGCTAACTACACTCGGTCCTTGGATAGTACAAGGCCAATTACAGCGGCTATCGCAGTGGCTTCAACTGATGACAAAGCGGTAAGTAGCTTATTAAAGTTTGATTCATATTCTAAGTCCAAATATAGGGACGTTACTTGGACATCATAAGCTTTAATCGCTACAACGCCTGGTATAGTAACACTGGTCGTTTGGATATGGTAACGAAACGTGTCATTGAGGAAGCAACCGCCTGGAACAAAAAGTATGACAAACCCGTTCTCATGGCAGAATATGGCGCCGATACGCTAGAAGGTCTTCACCTTGTAAGATTATTAATAGCGATTAAGGCAATAGCAACTTTAAAGTAGATCCCATTTCCTATTAAAGCAACCAGCGTTTGTATGGTCTGAGGAGTTTCAAACCGCAGTATTCTCACGGCATTTTAAGGCCTTCGATGATTTGCGGCGCAAAAAGTGGTTTATAGGCGAATTTGTGTGGAACTTTGCCGACTTTAAAACGGCTCAATGTGCGTACAATTATACTGAACTTATTTTCAAGGCATTCAAAACATTTATTGGTTTTTTTTTGCTTTTTCACCAGCTTACACAAGAGTCGGCGGAAACAAAAAGGGCGTCTTCACACGTGCCCGCCAGCCAAAAGCAGCGGCACACCTCCTCCGCCAGCGGTATTTTGCTCTAGGACGCGAGGTGGATCAGTGCATCTTGCCAGATGACCTGTTTACATACATTGCTGATGTGGGTAACAGTATCAAGCACGATTCCAGTGACCTATGAAGCTGATAGGATACTTAGACTCACTTAAACTCACAGAAAGAAAGTACAATCTTATATACATAAGTACATGCGAAACAAAAGTATTGTAGATATTTATACTGTTTTTATAACCAATGTTAACCTTTGAACTGACCACAAATGCATTTCAGTGGCATTGCCTTTTTTAAATAAAATATACTAATGTACTGCTAATGTACATGAGCCTTACACCATTAAATCATGCATATGCTTATGGTATACAAGGTAAGAAAACTTTACGTGTTATTTTTCCGCGATCTTCCAAAGCTTGCCAAAATCAACTTCTGTTAACTAGCACACTTATGCAGAAGAAATTACCACGAATAAATCTAAATCTTACAAGACAATTCCGACTAGAAAACTCTTTCCTAAACCAAAAAATCGTGTTACTAAATTTAAACGCTTTCTTATAAATAGGTAACAAATTCTTAGATAAAACAAGTAAAAATGCTTTATCCGATCTAAATAAAATTGGGGCATTTCATCAATATTATGCATATGCATATTACGGGTTAATTAATAATTGTGGCATTAAAATTGTTGCTTAACGGAGACATTTATCGATCAAATAATCCAAGCTTAATCTGCGCCGGTTGTACGAGAACCCACATTCTAAATTCAATCCAAACTTTATCTCTTATAGTCTCTGGGATCCGTGCTCATACAGACAGACGGACGAACCTGATCAAGAATATTTATACTTTATGGGGTCGGAGGTTTTCACAAAACCGTTATACTTTTTTTTTTTACTAACTTTCAAGGTTTAGGGTATAATAATCGTTCCCATCGACCAACCACCACAACAGCTGGTAACCAGATGTTAAGCCTGGTACCTATATAGAGAGAAAGAGGGAGAAAATTACTTTCATTGTCATACAGTTGTAGTTTGTTATCGCAGTAAGTATGCAATCAGCGTATGTATGTGTATATAATAAACATGAATAATACCACAGATAACTGCAGCGGTAGGGGCACTTATACACATTACACATATGATGTTATAGTGGATTTAACTTTGATAACCATAATCCTGTCGACATAATGCGTAATTCGATATGCATTTGTATTACTTTGCTCTGTGTTTTTCTCTTCAATGGATGTGCAACTTGGCCTAACGAAAATGATGACTTTGCCTATCTGCAGGAATTTGACGAAGAGATTGTGCCTGAGCAACACCAAGAGCAGCGACAACTTAAGCAAAGCAATTATAATTACTCAAATATTAACCCACCAGCCACACGCGGTTTGCTATATCCGCGGGAGTCTGAGACACGGGAGGTGCGCTCATTGGACGGCATATGGCAGCTGCTACGGAGCAATGTAAGCGATCCGCTGCAGGGCATTCGTGAAAAGTGGTACAACCAAAGCCTTAGAGCAACGAACCATGACACAATTTCAATGCCAGTGCCAGCCTCCTACAACGATGTGACCGTAGACCAGCAATTGCGCGATCATGTGGGCACAGTTTGGTATGAGCGACAGTTCTTTGTGCCCACACGTTGGCGTACGGATAGGCTACGCACCTGGCTACGTTTTGGTAGCGTTCACTACCAAGCTGTTGTTTGGATCAATGGTCAGGCTGCATTACGTCATAGCTTTGGTCATCTGCCATTTGAAGCGGAGATTGGCAGCTTTGTGAAGTACGGCAGTGAGAACCGCATTACGGTTATGGTCGACAATCGGCTCAACAATCGCACCATACCCCAGGGCAAAGTGCTCAAGCAAGCTAACGATGATGGTGTCGCTTATGTACAGACATATACATTTGATTTCTTCAACTATGCCGGCATTCATCGATCTGTGCATCTTTATACAACGCCGCAAACCCACATAAGTGACGTGGAGTTGAGGACACAGATCTCTATCAACCAAATTGGCCGGATTGATTATCGTGTGTGGTTTAGAAACGAGGGTTCCTTGTTTGGTAACTCCAACTATGTGCTAGTGCAGTTGCGTGATAAAACTAGCATTGTGGTCGCCCACCAAATTAATCGTGAACTTCGCAATGGCACTCTGCTCGTACCGAATGTTAAGCCCTGGTGGCCCTATCTAATGGATCCCGTGCCCGGCTATATGTACAGTCTAGAATTCCTGTTGTTCTCAACAGATAACAGCACCGCAGTGGCGAAGAGTGAACTGATTGATGCATATCGAATGCCCATAGGGATACGCAGCCTCAGCTGGAACAACGATGGCTTGTACCTCAACGGGAAGTCACTCTATTTACGTGGTTTTGGCAAGCACGAGGACTCCGATGTAATTTCTATATAACATACTAACAGCATTTGATGTATAACAAATTCTTGCTTGTTGGTAGATTCGCGGCAAGGGCTTGGATAATGCTATGATCATGCGGGATGTGTATCTGCTGAAGTGGATCGGCGCGAATGCGTATCGCACCTCACACTACCCCTACTCCGAGGAATCTATGCAATTCGCAGACGAACACGGCATAATGATCATCGATGAGTGTCCCAGTGTTAATACGAATTTATTCGAGCCACAACTTTTGCTTAACCACATGTCCGCCCTAGAGCAGCTTATACATCGCGATCGCAACCACGCATCCGTGATTGCCTGGTCGATAGCCAACGAGCCCCGTTCACAGAAAAAGGTGGCGGAAGCCTATTTCGGGTAAAACTAACTCAAATATAAAGCTTGTGAAGTTGAAATATGTAGTGTGATCTGTTCTTTGACAGCGCTTTGGCCAACTATACTAGGGGCATTGCACAGGGACGACCGCTTACGGCTGCCAGTAACGTAGACTCGCCTTCCAAGTGCATGATGTCACAGTTTTTGGACATTATTGGCTTCAATCGTTACAACTCCTGGTATCACAATGCGGGACGTACCGACATGATCATAAATCCGATATATAACGAGGCAAAACATTGGCGAGATCACTATGAAAAACCGATAATTGTCTTTGAATATGGCGGTGATTCTCTGGAAGGATATCACACAGTAAGACCAGTAACACTCTTATTATATTGCACTAATGGTATTTGACATATGTATGTAGCTGCCCGCTTTTATCTGGTCGGAGGAATACCAGGCAACGTTGTTCTCAAAACACTTCCAAGCATTTGATAAATTGCGGCAGCTCAAGTGGTTCATGGGTGAATTTGTGTGGAACTTTGCCGACTTTAAAACAGAGCAGAGTGAGTAAACAACACTGGCGATATGAAATTTAAATAGCTTATCTTAAAAATATGTGCAGCCTTCACGCGCGTGGGCGGTAATAAAAAGGGAGTTTTCACACGCAATCGACAACCCAAAGCTGTGGCTCATCTCTTGCGACAGCGATACCACGCACTAGCATTGAAACTGGACAATGCCACCTTGCCGGTAGATCTCTTTGAGTACATTATCGACTGGAACTAACATATAAAGTTAGAGAAATTAATGGCCAGGCTTAGGCCCAGAAATTTATGTATATACATTAGTTATCTGATAACAGCACTGTGTTACATATCTATACTTTTTGAATATTATTAATTAAACTATTAAAAAATTGTATGCAAATATTTTACTGTATTTAAAGAACATTATCAACGTCAATAAATCGAAGTATGCATTTCGAATTTTCACAGGCAGATTGATCAATAAGAAAATGTAAATATGCTTTTTGATAAAAAAGACAGTATAAAATTACTTAAATATTCCAATAGGCGCACAGATCGAGTAGCACGTTGTGCCTGACAGGAATTTTAACCTTCATTTTTGTACCTACCGAAAATTGATAAGAAGATGTGAAAACCACCAACATAATTTGATTAAGGACCCCTTTTTAGACAGCCTACGTGTTCTTTGAAAGTTCAGACTCTCGAGTTTCTACCCTATTCACACACTAGATGTTTGAATGAATGCTAGGGTAGCAGTAGTTTTAAGAAGAGTCGCATGTATCAAACTCGCTAATCTTGAATTCAGTGAATGTGCCTTAAGCAATCAAAGAAGTTTAAATCGACTATGCAGTAACCTCGGTACTAACAGGCAAACATCCTTAAGAGATAGTGTCTGTTAAAACAAATTACATACACGTATAAAAAAAGGGATGAAAACGCTGCATTGCTTATGCGAACAACTTTAAACAAAAAGAAGTATTTTGAAGCCCAAAGACTGTACAAAAACTACCTTGTATTGAATTTAAATTTTTAGATTTGATGATTTGATAGACGAATAGGAAAGGAACAGTAATAATTAACCAAGGAAGTGTGGGAAAATTTGAAATTAAAGCCTAAGAAATATAATGGAAAAATTCAAAGAAGTCGAACTGCAAGATTTCTCGCAGAAGGCAATGCCTTTGCTACTAATAAGTTGAGTTTCCCACGATGAACCTCCTAAAGGGATCTCTTCAACCTTTTCATATTTTTAACTAATGTACATTTTGAATGTTAAAGGTTTAAAGTTTCTGCGTGTAGTGTATGCTTCGCTGTTTGCATGCAATGCGTGAGAATGTTTTACACCCTGAGACAAATAACGGCTAGGTAAACAGCAGTTTGCAGTAGGCTAAATACGCATATGTTCTTATGCACGCAACACACTTCCTAATATCAATAAGTAGACAATAAACGCATTTTCGCCGATTCGACGCCTCTATGCATTGTCTGCTTATTGATTGATATTCTGCCACCGATCTTTTTTTTTGCAGAAACCACAACTCAAATTGAGATCCAGATCATACTTAGCACCACTGTATTGCTATCTATCTAAACGCAGATGCTTGTCACGATCATTTAATATTTGTGTTAGATTTGAATATTAAGTAGAACACCATTCATATCTTTCTGAGTGCCTCTGCCAATTTATCGCCTTATTAACATCAACAACTCAAGCAACATTTCCAATATGGGAATTTAAAAACCAAAACGAGGTGAAAAGTTTTGCAAAGTAACAGGCTACCAGCGGATAAAGTGAATGCGAAAAATACATTTGTTTACGCACGTATCTCGAAAATTAGATACAACCAGCAATTTGTAAATTAATCAAAATATGGCTGTCAGACGGCAATGCAGCTAGAGGAGTGGTGATCTGCGGTTTCAAAACGCAATCAAGTTGAACAAAGGGACAGGTACTCAGCATCCTTCTGATCTGGTAAATTTTAAGGAAAGTGGCATTGTCTACATGCGTGGTGAACTCTCTGGGTACGTTGCTCGTTTCATTTCTAAGCGTAAATAAATCTTCTTTAAGTATATAATGCCTATCAAATCATCAGCAAATGAAAACAAAATATCAATGAAGTCACTCAAAATCTATTAAAACCCGCGATGGAAAATTTGTATGTGCTCAACAGGAAAATCTCTGATAGCTCTGCTGTTGATTTCCTAAATCGGTCTTCCCTAAGCCTTCTCTGTGTGTGTATATATATTTATTTTATACACATGGATTTTTTAACAAAACCCCAACATGCCAACTACCTAACCCAACTGTTTTATGTTGAGCTCTCATGCAACCGAAAAAACTAAATGTTTAACGGTCGTTCTTTAAGGAATCCTTAAAACAACCCTTTATAGCAATATGAATGGATAATTGCATATACATATTGCATTAGTATTTTCTAGAATCGTCATATTTTATAATATTATATATATAAATATGGTTGTATTCACAATCGCCGTAAATTTTCACAGCACATGTAGCTACGCCATGTTAATCAGCACAGTCCCCCTTGCCTTCAGACCTGTTCGCCTAGCCGACTATTACAACTTGGTTACAAATGCGCAACAAGGCCCTATTGTGATGCTGCTGCTGCTCCGCCCAAAACAACACCACTTCATTGCAGTTGTGAATTCTGTGCGCCGGTATTCTACTTAAGGCACTTGCTCCACATTTATAAACTGATCTAGCAATAATACCCAACGCCTCAAGACATTGGTCATATTTGGTGTTTCGTCTACCAATTGCTATAGATTTGAAGTTAATAATGACTTCAAACTAGTTTCATAGAAATAGTTTTTTGTAAAGCAATCGTTTGATTCAGAGCAATGAGCAATACTTGTATTGTTTGCTGAGTGATTATAGTTAAGCTGTGTGTATGTTAAGTTCACCTAAAGAGAAAGGAAAAACATGTGTCAATATTTTTATTTCTTTAGATTCCTTAAAAAACAGCTTTTTGGACAACGGCTTCTAACAACCTGACGTAGCCGTGATCGTCTAGTGGTTAGGACCCCACGTTGTGGCCGTGGTAACCCAGGTTCGAATCCTGGTCACGGCAATGTTCTGGAGAAGAGCATTGTCACGGAGTCGGTTGTGGGATATACGATTTTTTCTTGAATTTTGAAAGCATCTTTTCTAAATATTTTAACGAAAAAGTCTATATTTTATATTTATTTGTTCGTACGGAACTTAATAGCTTACAATCTGTACCACTCTTCTTTTACTGACATCTTTTGCCAACAGATTTTCCCAATGCTAATACTATTTGTCAGTTTCTTACTTAACAAACTTTTTAAGCGCCATCTATATTTCAAAGATTATATTTAATTATCATATTTGTACATGAAACAATTATGAGCGCCACCTGTATTTCAATTATAATTTCTCAAGTACACTAAATTGTGTATATTTTTGATTACTTGTAAAAACCGAAGTTTTGACGAAGTTTGAGCGCAATCGGTGTAGCCGTGATCGTCTAGTGGTTAGGACCCCACGTTGTGGCCGTGGTAACCCAGGTTCGAATCCTGGTCACGGCAATGTTGCGAAAATGCATTGTCACGCGGAAACTGATCTTTTTTTTATAATTTTTTTTATTTTATATAGTTAATTTGGTATTGACAATTCATATTAAACATGAATAACGTATACAAGATTTATGGAATAAATACTGTCGCAGAGCTTTAACAATAACTTGAACATAAAATTATTATACCATACACAAAATATAAAAGTGAATCAATTTTGTAAGACCTTTTTACTGATAAAACAGCGAAGTTCAGAATTCAAAAAAAAATATTTTGTTTGGGATGCAACATATAATTAATTTTTAATTTGGTTTAAATACATTTTTGGTAAAAACTTTTCCTAATTAATGAATATTTTTCTGTTTTTTCGCTCTGTTAATGTTTAGAGCCTTGAATATCGATGTTCGTCACCCAGGCGTAGCCGTGATCGTCTAGTGGTTAGGACCCCACGTTGTGGCCGTGGTAACCCAGGTTCGAATCCTGGTCACGGCAGTGCTGTTGTATGGCATTGTCACGGAGTCAGGGTTGATCCATTTGTTTTGTTTTTTCTAAATATCAAATCCTCTGGAATTTGTATATCTTATTGAAAGAAATAATCAGTCAAAAAGTGTATGAGCTTGAAATTCCGAGGCAGTTTTTCATTCAAAAATTGCGCTAATCTGCATATGCAATATTTATTTTATTTATTTTACGATTAAGATTTTGATTATATACAATTGCCGTCTTGAATAACATACATATAATATATTCATATAAATAGCGTTCTAATTATTTTAATTGCAACTATATTCCGATAATAAAACAGTGGTATAAAGCTTTATCGTTTTGCAAAGACCCATCGAAATGATTCGATTAATTACAGAACCTGTGATTTTTTACTATTAATCGTCATATTTTAAAATCATAACACGTGCGTGCCCGCGGAATGCGTTTATCAAAGGAAATGTATACTAAAAAAGGTATTTAGAACTGAAAGTTTTGGTTGATCACGTCTTATCATCATGTTCGCTGCCTACTGCTGTCCATAAAGCAGCTCTGAGCCAGGCGGTATGGTGCTGGGATCAACATTGACATTAAAATAGTTCGCTGGCGTAGCTACAGCTGGAAAGAGCACCTCTGCCGACGACTGTTGCTGTAGTTGTTGATCCTGCGGCGCCTGCTGCAATGTTATGTTGTAGGGATTCTGCACATAATCCTGATAGATTTCAGCTGCTTTAACAGTCTTTACCGCCGATGGAGCTTCGTAGACGGGCTCATAGCTGTGTACAATGGATACGTTCGGCATCTTGGTCAGCGATGGATAAGCATTGCCCGTGAGGAGGTGACTTAGTGTAACATCACTTTGTGTTGGCGTTGGCGAATGTATTTGCTGCGTCCGATCTTGGTAATGTTGATATTGGTATTGCTGGTACGTCTGCATCTGCTCGTGTTCCTCTAAATTTGGCGGCGTAGCCGGCAGCTCAATGGCGTAGCTATTACTGTTGGCGATCGTTGCGGGTGCGCAAGTTGGAGCTTCCACTTGTCGACGACTGTGGACGGGCGTTGTGACCGTGGTATGGGCAACAACCACTGTGGTTGCTTCATTGATCAAATCGGGCAACAGTGCGTTATAGTTAGTTGGAGTCTGCAGTTCTGGATTGTTGGTTTGTTGGGAAGGCACCTGTATGGGCTATGGGGAGTTATACAAATACAAATAAGTTGTTAAGGCAAACAAATAAAGAGAGAAGCTTACCTGAGCAAATGTAAAACTTGGCGCTTGCTGCAGTGCCTCTGTCATAGGTGGCTGTAGAATTATGCTACGCCGGGGTGATTCTACAGGAGACACTAAGGAGGGCATGGCAACACCGCTAGCCTGATCAATATTGTCAGCACTAACACAAACACTATCGCTGACAATCAACTCCTTGTGCTGTTGTTGTGCTTCAATGGGCAGAATGGCCACAGAAGGCATTATCTGATGAAGGGTTTCAAAGGCTTCAGAGTTTGTTAACGTTTGGGCTCGCTTGCCTACAAGAGGTGCAGTAAGAAATTTGTATTAAATATATGAATATGAACGCTAACGAAAAAATAAAAGTAAGTTACGGAATACTCTCCAACTATGTCTATCAAGTTCATCGAAATGGCTAGCGAACTTTTAGCTGCAGGCGAAACATATTTCCCCCTTAAAGCTATGCTTTACCTTTGACTCTAAATATCCCACACTCACCTTCATCGTGAAACAGTTCCGTTTTAAGGTTTGGCAGAAAGTCACCAATGCGCCGCCATGTTAGCTCCCACAGAGCCTGCTGGAGTGTTCCGTCCTGATTATGAAACACTCGCACCGAGTGCATGACGAGCAGCATGTTCTTCAGTATTTCCTGCATCTGTTCCGAGAGCGTGTCCGAGCCCACCTTCATAAATCGCTCAATGTAGTCCAATATTTCGAGCCACAGCTCGTTGAAAACGGCTCCCAGTTCAATTAGCGTCGTTAAGTGCTGCAGGAACATCTTTGACATAATGGTGGCCGTGCGAATTCGTGACTCTTCCAACAGAGAGACATCAAGCTGGCTAGCTGCGACGCTCTCTGGCAATAGCTCGTTTAGCAGCGGAAAGAGAACATGCTGGAAACAGGAACACCACTCAGCTCCAGACAAGGTTTGTAAATCGTGCACAAGTAGGGCACGCTGCTGCAAGCAGGATATAGCATGAGTGCGAACCTCTCGCCGCCGATCCATGGCCAGCCGGGCAATACCCTGGAGCAGCGGACACCAACCGGGCGTCCACAGTGCACCTGATTGCGGCACCGTGCAACCTTCCTCCGCCCACCAGCGAAAAATCTGAGCCGTTCGTGTGTAGAGGGTATACATAAGGTCGAGTAATTGAATGGATAATTGCTCGTAACGTTGAGCCAATTCCTCCTGTTCTACCGCATTTGATGGATTATTTTCACCAACATCGATCACCAGCGACGAAGTCAAATTACCGATTGCCGTGGACTGATCAACGCCTGTCTCACGTGTGTTCTCCTGGCGATTTTTCATGTTACGCTTTTTGGCAGAAGTTCCAAACTTTCGTCGCTGGCGTATGCCACCATCCCGGCATGCTTCAACAAATATCCGAATGCAACGCACGCACGCCTCAAAGTTATACGGTGTGATATGAGCCACACTGCGCACGATAAAGGCAAGCGAATCCCAGCACTTGAACAGGGCGAATGGCGCATGGTCCAGCAGCTGGCAATTGAAAACCAGCGAGCTCACAGTGGGTGTGCTGGAGCTGGGCGGCGACTGAGGCCTAGAAAAGAAGATTTGTTGTAAGATAGTACAAATAGCTAGTTTAGTGTAGATAAAACTTGTAAAGCGTACCTAGATGCTGTGGTCAGCTCGATATCCTTGTTAACCAGTATCCAGTTCTCAGCGCTGGGACTAGAGATAGGCGGGGCAGTTGCTGACCTGCTCAGTTCCGAGTCAGATGTGTATCCGCGCTCGAAAGAAGCTACATCATCTTCGCTACTCGGGATGCCATCGGATGTGCCGCGGACTTTGGGTGTTGGGAGTGTTAGCTGCAATCCATCTTCAAAGTTGGGCGGAACAGCTCCAGCGCCAACGCATTCGAGCAGGTTGAAGATGATCTGCCAATCCTGCTCTGAGTGAATGTTCTGTGCCGAGGTCTTTAGCAGCTCGTAGATGCCAATCGAAATTTGCTTGGAAATGCGCAACAAGAGCGCCGGCTTAAGTGCTAGCAGCTTCTTGAGCGACTGCAGCACTACCGGACACAGTTCCTCGTTGCGCATTAAATATATGGCCAGCTTGAGCACAGCAACAATGCAACGATTAAGTAAATAATCATAGCCATTTTCAGCACTGCCATGCAATAGCTGAAACATTTGATCGCGCACAGCTGGCCACATTGGGATCATGCGATCTCGGTTATGAACGACAATCTTCACTAGAAACTCCATCCAGAATACAGTTATATCTTCGGCATAGGCCTGACCGCCAGTAGACTTTGGTGTATCTGGCGCCTTCAACAGGCACAATACGCATTGAATTAGCTCCTGCAGTGACTCTAGCTGGACAAACTTAGACTCTTGCAGCATTTGATCCAGCTGACACTCCTTGATGCATTTACGACCATGCTTGATAAAGTCCTGTTCCTCGAAAGTAGGCTCACGCTGGCCGTCAGAGCTGATGAACGAGTAGAGGCTGGAAAAGAGCCCAGACTCTTGCTTCTCGCGCGGTTTCTCCAATATAAGCGTGGCCTTGCCATTCGGCTCGCAAAAGTCTTCCACCTCCATGAGCGATTTCGGCAGCAGCTTAAGGCGGAATAGCTGCAGGAATAGATCCAAAATGTGCTTCCAGCTGTCGCGCGGACTGTCACCATAGCCGTGAACTAAGAGAAATACCGTTCGGATGGCCGCCTGCGCCTTAGCATTTAGTCCAAAGTTGACAGCCTGTTGAATCTCATTGTTCGCCGGCACCGACTCGTGCTGTTCCACGCTGCTCAACAGCGTGGTGAATTTACACAGGGTTAATATAAGCGCATCGAAGTCCGCATTCAGATTATAATGTGCTGATATGGCAGCCGATCTACTGAATCCTGCAAATTGCACATTGTTTGGATAAGTGCCGAACTAAAACAATAGATGTCTAGTGTAGTAATAGTTCTCTTACCCGCCAAAGTGCGCTGGTAGCCAGTCTCGGTGCTTTTATCAAACATAAAGCTCAGGGCACTGAGTGAGGCACCCCACACAATGTTGAAGATCTGCACATCGTAGGCGGCATCGTTGACATAGTGGAAGTGACCATCGTGGGTGGCGCCACGCCTCAGCAACACTTTCCACAAATAGTTTTCACGTACCAGACCCGTCTGCTCGGCGGGCATCACAATTTCTTCGTTTCTGTAAGCACATACACATATTTAATCATAATCGTGTATAACTTAATCGCACTCACTTGATGCCATTGAAGATCTGGGCCAGCATTTCCTGATCAAAATCTTGTCCTCCATTCAAACCTCTTAAATTCTTTGTGAAATCATCCTGCGTCATGGGCACATTAAGACGTTTGGCATTCGAATTGTGCTGATCCATGTTCAGCATGATGATGGCATATGCCAAGCGGAAGGCGGCATCAACGTTGGCAAATGGCTCTTTGTTTTGAATCTGAAAAAAAAAAAATAAGTCTATAAAGCTTGTTGCATAACTTTAATATTTGTCTCACGAAGTTTGCAGCATTCGTATACTTTGGACTTACATGCCAATGATCTGAAAAGTGTTCCAGGACGAGAAATATCAATGGCGCCTCGCCCGGTAAGCGAAAGGTCTCCAGGTAAAGACGCAGGGCTTGATCCACACGTAGCGTCGTGAAGTCAAACGAGTCCACAAAGTTAATGAGGATCTTCGAATCGACGTTCTTCTTTTTGGATATATATTCACCAATCATTTTCTTGTCAAGGCCTGGATTCTCGCGCAGGAAAAGCGCCACCTGCATAGGATCAAGCTGAGCATGTAAAATTCCGAGCTCCTGTAGGTACTGAATGCCCTTCTCGGGTCGCTGGTTAAACCATTCTGTGCCCTTAGACAGCAATCGCTTCTTCTCCTTAACGGTCGCTAGCTGCTCACTGGTGATCGTACCACCCTCGCCTCCTGACTGCAATCGCAAACGCTGTGAGCTATTGTTGATAAAGCTCGCAATGTTCTCCACAGGTTCCTCGCCATTATCAATTACAATGCTCTCAAGACCGCTATTGTGACGCGAATGTCGGCTACCACCAACGCCTGACGAAGATGACTGCACCAGAGCGTAGTTACAAGAGCTGTTGTTGCTCTTGGTTGCTGCACAATTGTGTTCAATACAATCAATCACACTAATCAATGTGTCCATGGCGATGATATGCGTACTGTAAACAGCATTGGTGGCCGAAAGCGTGTATTTGCTAAGCAAATTGGTAAGACTCTCAAACATGTCCGTGCAGTATAGATCACAGTCGTAGTTGATATATAACTCCGTGACAAAGCCGGGAATACGCCACATCTGCAGAAGATTATCCAGCGCCAGTTCACGCATCTCGTATGGAGTTTTCGGATTATCGCTAGCGATGATTTCGCTTAGTTTCTTTAGATAGCACTCCAGCTGAAACTTTAGATGGCCGCGCAGTGATTCGAAAAGCAAAAAACAAAGCTGCAAATCAGCGGCAAAGATGGTGAGGCGCTCCGAACTCAGCAGCTATTAAAAATAATTAAATTTGAATATTAAAGTAAATGATTTTTGGATTTTCCCTATGCATCTGATCATTAAAATATATTTGACTCACCGATATTAAGCTTCGACACAAATCATCTTTTACCAGCTTCAGAAGTGACTCATATTTGCCAATGTTGTCGGCGGCTACCTCAAATGCGACGGTGAGCAGACCCAAACCAGTGTGCATCATACTATCTGAATTCTGCTTGTCCAGCGGATTGCATAGTATAATGAGAAACCGGAACAGTTCCTTGATAAATGGCAGCCCATATGGAGTCAGTGAAGTTGATAAGGTAGCCGCATCTTGTGAAGATGACTGTTGGGTGAAACGCACGCCTACAGAGTTGATGTATTCGCTACTGTTGGCCTCGGCTAGAGAAGTAGTCGGGAGTGTTGTGTGATCCTCTTCCGCATCAGCGTGATTTAGCTCAGATTTGGCGTTCTCCACCTCAATATTTGGCACTTCAATTGGAGTATTGCCAACAATTGTAGTGGTGGGTGTTTGTGTGATCTTGCCCTGCATATCAAGAATGTTGCCTGCGGGGGAAGCAGGCGTTGTGGCAAGTATGGGTGTCTTCAAATACGTGGGAGCCATGAGCGTGCTATGCGGAGTCTGAGGTGGCTCATCGGATATGGATGACTTACGTTGCACAGCCGAAGCTGTCTGTGATTTGCGCCTATGCTTTTCTGTGGGTGCGCCAGCAGCGGCTTCACATATAGTAAACCGCTTCTGCAGCATAGTGTCGCTGCGGTCTTCCGTAAACTGTGGCAGCCTCATAAAAAACAAGAGCACCATGTCTTTGAGTGATTGTTCGGCGGAACGCCTAAGCAACTCGCTAAGGCGCGGCTCAAAGCAGATCTTAAAGCAGCTGAGCATCACTTCGCACATGGACTCATTGCTAACGGCCGCACCCTCCGGACTGTGGATGAGAGTGTGCAATACTTCGATGACACGCATAAATGTTACACTATCCGAGGACTGATCCGTTCCCATAAAGCGGGCATGCGTCACTGCGTCCGCTATCATCTCGACAATCACAGCCAGATTTGGAGTCGTGGGATCTGAATGTTAAAAATGCTTCAACGTCTTTAGCAGAATAAGACATGTACACACGATTTTTTTTTTAAATTATAAAATATAAATAATATCTTAATAGATACTCATCTATTGATGTATATAGGTATGAGTGCCAGACGCATTAATCTTTTTAATGGTTCTTACCAATCAGACCATATGACAAGAATTTGTTCACCGAAGCTAAAGCGAGACTGGTTAATGGGCCTGTAGTGTCCGCGGTGCGAATCACCTCCAAGAAGGGCGCTAGAAACACATTCGGCTCAATTAAGCGCAAGTCCTCAATGAGGTGTAGCACCTGCTTCAGATCGATGAAAAGTTTCAGCAAGGCATCTTTTTCATCATCCTGCATTTCAATAAAAGAGTAAATTCACAAATCTTGTTACATCTATACACATTATATATATATAAATATATTAGACAGTTACCACGTAGGCTGTTGCATTCCAACGCGTTCCACGTCGCATGGCCGTTACTAGCGTGGCCATTTCACCGCGCACCACATAAATGCCGTTGCCTGGGAGTGACATTTCGTCCAGATTGTCAAGTTGTGTTTTATACTTGCACCTAAATGGCTTCCACCTTTTAGAATTTGGCACGCAAAAAACAATTGCTTAAACCCGCTGCTACTTTTATTTTCTTACATATGTGCATATGTTTTTACTGTCAGTTGGACTAAGCAAACTCAGGCTACATATACACGCTCAGACACATATAAACGCGTCAAATGTGTACGGAACGATAGGTTTAATTAAACATTTTATTTTTTGCGAAATTTGTCAATTATTTGTTTTTGCCCAAGTTTTTGGTGACGTTTACGAAGTGTATATTCTGTTGTATTTTATTCAAGAGCAACTCTGCAAAGTTTGTTGATATGATTTCGATATATCCTGATTAAGGGTATTTTTAATTTTTCGATATGTAATCGATTTAGTTTGATTAATTTAGTGCCTTCTAATGCCTTAATGAACTTCAATAACATGTAATGTTAACTTTTTTTTATATATAAAATGCAATTCAAATCTATTTTCATACAACTCACCATCTCTTCTAAAGTAAATCATATTTAAGATAATGCATTCAATTTAGTAAAAATGTATAGTTACGAGTAACGAACAAAGCGGATCTATTGGTTCGAACTTACTATCGATAACATTTTTCCACTTTGGTGAACTAAACTAACTCACCGCAGATAATGTTAATCTGACTCATGCTGTTATGTTAATCAAAGAAGTTTATTACCGCACATTCTATTGCCTCAATCACACAGATACGTTTTAATTAATAGATGGTAGCGTATTTTTATTAAATAATTTGTCAAGTCGAATATTTTATACTGTCCAATGCACGCTCGTTTGTTTAACAACTAGAACTTTCGAGTGCTATTTTGATGGACAAATAATAAATTAGCAATATTACCAAAGTGCTGCACTAATATTGGGTGCACCATTTTTTTTTTTATTGACTAACAAATTTAAATGTATGTGTTCATGATATATTATTTATTAAACTTATTTGCATTGTGCGTTCCACAGTACATTTACGCTGATTTTGTGGATAGGCGAAAATTATGCAAGGCAACGCTATACAAATTTGACGACATTTAATAATGCATTGGCGGACTGACTCTGCTTTTGCATTTTGAGGTGTCGCCACATGTTTCGAAATAGGGTTATGTGCTGCTTGTAAGCAATTTTGATTTATTTAAAGTAAAGTTACAGACTATGTGGGTATGTTTGTTAATTGAATTTCAATTGGAGCAGTTACGCATCTATTTTAATGTCTGTGAAGCTCCAAGCAAACGCTTCAAACTTTCGTCCTGCGACAGAGCTCTCTTCACGGCCATAAATAGCTGTGGGTTAATGGTTTGGCTGTTTTGCTGTCAAGTCGAATATTTTATACTGTCCAATGCACGCTCGTTTGTTTAACAACTAGAACTTTCGAGTGCTATTTTGATGGACAAAGAATAAATTAGCAATATTACCAAAGTGCTGCACTAATATTGGGTGCACCATTTTTTTTTTTATTGACTAACAAATTTAAATGTATGTGTACATGATATATTATTTATTAAACTTATTTGCATTGTGCGTTCAACAGTACATTTTCGCTGATTTTGTGGATAGGCAAAAATTATGCAAGGCAACGCTAGACAAATTTGACGACATTCAATAATGCATTGGCGGACTGACTGCTTTTGCATTTTGAGGTGTCGCCACATGTTTCGAAATAGGGTTATGTGCTGCTTGTAAGCAATTTTGATTTATTTAAAGTAAAGTTACAGACTATGTGGGTATGTTTGTTAATTGAATTTCAATTGGAGCAGTTACGCATCTATTTTAATGTCTGTGAAGCTCCAAGCAAACGCTTCAAACTTTCGTCCTGCGACAGAGCTCTCTTCACGGCCATAAATAGCTGTGGGTTAATGGCTTGGCTGTTTTGCTGGACCAGCGGTAATCGACTGAAACGTTTGGCCATCTCGGCTAGCTTGGGCTGCTGTTGCAGAAAGTCATCCAGGACCTCAGGTGATATGTTGGCCATCTGAGCAAGCTGCTGAACATGCGGCGCAACGGGTTGTTGGGCGGCCGATGACGTCGTCGACTGCTCTTTGGGTGTGTTCAAGTGGGTCTCTATCGGCAACCTTGTTGGGCGATTTTTATTGACGGTGCTGCTGGGGACTTTGATTTGCCTTGGCGTGGGCTCTGTGGCTTGCGACCGCAGGAGAGGTCGCAGTGGAATCGGGTAGTGATAAGGCAAAGGCTTTCGTACGAGCACTGGACGTAATGCTGACACTGCAGCTTGCTGATGGGCTACAGGGACGAAGTTGCCCAGAGTGGATTTGGGAAATTTATTGTTGTCTGAGCCACCAGCCAAACTGTATTGTTTCATAAAATCATTGGCATTCTGCACTAAGCTGCCATCTTCCGCCCAATCTAAGTTAATTTTTTTAATTGTTTTCTTTGTTGTTGATTCGTCCAGATTATTCGCGGGCTTATCAAAGTAGACGGCATCTATATCCGAATTATTTATGGTGATAACGTCTTTTTGTTCGGGTGCAGCATTACGAGTGGCATCTGCTCTAGAAATAGCAAGATCATTGTTCAACGATTCCAAGTAGGTCTTCATCAGAGCTATACCCTGGTCACTGGAAGTCAGTGTGCGAACGTATTTAATGGTTTCGATGGAGTTACTTGTGCCCAGCATCTTGCCAAGCTCACCGATGCTGGGCAACTGCTCCAAGCGCATTACTCCCAATTTATTGCGTGCAATGTAAAGTAAATCACTGGGATACTCCAGGGCAAAACTTGGTGTTGGAGTAGTTGAGGTTGCTGTCGCTTTTGACACTTCACCTGTTGGACTTGTCAGTTTGTAAACGGGTATATTGTAATAGAGCGCATTTTGTAACTTTGGATTGGGCTTTTCAGTATTCACAATTGTTGGACTGTCCTGCCTGTAGTAATATTTGGGCATCGGCGGTAATCGTCCGCGGACGCACTGGAGGAGAGCCAGCTGCAGGAAGAGGAAATTCAGTAATCGAGCGAACATTGTGCTCAATTCGAGGTTGAAAGAACAACTGAAGGAAGAACTAAAAATAGGCCTAAGTATACCGTCATGGAATTTCCTCTCTTTATTTCCACGAATTTTAGAATATGCCAATGAGTTGATTTTCTACCTGCGGACTACAGAAAATCTTTTTTCCATAGAATTTTCACAAAGTACGTGTGTTATTTTGAGTATTTCGAGTTTTTATTGGAACTAGCAACTATATTATTATTTGTACTCTTCTTGAGTAAAGAGCCAGTCATAAAATGGCTTTGCTTATTTGGCTTGCTAGTAAAAGAATTTGGAACATTAAAAACGAATAATTATAGATTTCGAACTGTAATCACATTATTCAGTTCAAATGCATTTTCAGCATACATTTTTACTAGAATACCAACCAGGTAGTTTTTCTAAATTAAAAAGCAATTTGAGAATGCATTTTCACTGATAATTGTTATAAATCTAAAAGTAGAAATATTAAAAAAAAAGCTATAAATTATAACCACTAACCAAGAAAAATAAAACAGACCGCATTTGAAAAACAAACTAAGTTTATTAAAGCAAAAGCCTTAAGGTCTAGTCCCTTACAGATTTGGTAATATGTTGTTGTATCTGAACTGACCAAAGAGCGCTTAAAATCTAAGGAAACGTTTTGTTACTTTAAACTCTAATAAAGTATAATTTCGCTAACAACTAATATGTTAATTTATTGTTGTTTATACATTGGAAAACTTATATTTACATAGTAACGTACATAAATATTGCAGCATAAGGCAAGCAATGGAGCAATGGCTATGTAAATGGAGCTTTCAGAAAATACACAAAGTATGATTTAGAGGGGATATCACAAGATTGCTATCAACATTTGGACACTCCCACCAGGGCTGGACGTATGCAACGCTCGTGTAGCTTATAGCCGAGCTTGGTTACCTCCACAACAGTATTGGCCTCAACAGTCGCGTCATCCTTCTGGAACAATGCCTCGTGCATATTGGGATCAAATTTCGTATTGATTGGATCGACAGGCTCCAGGCCATGACGCTTGAAAACCTGCAGCAGAGATGCCCGTGTTATGCAGAGCCCCTCAAAGAGGTTCTTTAGATCTGCATTGCTTTCGAGCTAAGTGCGCGAACACCAAAAAAAAAAAATTCTATCAATTTAGTTAATCGAAAATAACAATATATGGCATACTTTATCCTTGGGTACTGCTTGTGTTGCGTGACCTAGTGTATCGGCCACATCAAGCAAATCCTTGCAGAAACTTTGTATTCCAAAGATTTTAGCGTCGCTAATCTGTTTGTTGAGCCGTGTGCGCATATTCTCGCTATCGGCCAACGCTCGCTTGTATTTGTCGAGCAATTCACGGTTTTGCTCTTTAGCCGTGCTCAACTCTTGCGTCAGCCGATCAATTTCCGGCGATAGTGGCGATTTCTCCTCCGACGCCTCATTACCCGTAGACTGCTGCTGCTGCTTCTCAGTGGAATAGCCCCGAGGAAATTGTGTCTTGCAATTGCAAAGCAAGCTGTTGGGTTTTGTTAAAGGGAAATAACGTGCGCCCAATTGGATGTAATTACGTCACAGAAAGAGACGCGCGCTGGCGAGCATCGTTGCTTACCTTAGATTCTGTGTGCAAGCCACAGTCTTAATGTGCCTGAAACGATTTACCAGCATTTTTAGTGGTAAAGAAGCCTTTGATGTCATTAAAATTTTTGTTTTTGTTTAAATATTTTTGCAACTAATAATTTGCTTTGAATCAAAAACTCAGAAATAAATTTTGCTACAGCGCTTCTAATTAATCGAAGGTTGTAATCGACTAAAATAGTTTTTCTGCAGAGCTCAGGTAGTAATCGATGTATAAAATACTGAATTTAAACTGGTATTTTTAAACGCGCAGCATTGAGCTTTTTGTTGTTGTGAAATGCGGTAATTCAAATTCGAGGCCAATGGTTTATTGTCTACCCAAACATCACTGGAACAGGCAACTGAGCATAAATTATCAAATGATCAAATTTTGAATAGAACTATATTTAAAGCAATAAAAACGGTATTTTGAAAAAGAGTTAAGTAGATTAAAAAAGAAAGGCTACTTTTCAATATATATGCGATAAATACGACTTAAGTGATGGCAGTCAGTATTATCTATTAACTTTATACGCTTTTATTTGGCGCCAGGAAAAGCAAACAACAATTGAAAAACATAGAAACGAAAATATAATAAATTCAATATATATATGAAATATCTTTATCACGTATACGCCCAAAATTGTAGCATAGTGTTGAGGTCAACCGCATATCTCTTACAGATTTGCAATAAAAGATTCGAATTGATTTTTTTTTGCGGATTTAGGACCTGTAAATGTAAATGAAAAGTTTTAGTCATGTTGCTTATGCAACAAATCCATTGTCGATATTTTGTCTGCCAAACTATTTAGATGTATAGTGAAGGATTAGATACAGGGTATATCCAAGTCGGGCAGTCTTGAGCAGGGTGTTTTTACTTGATTTGTATGGGCGTTGTACAATTGCTTGGAGAATGATCTGAAGAAATTCAAAGTACGAGTATGTGTACAATACAGTATCTTATTTAATATATGTGCGTGTATATGCAAATACATTCAAACCTAGTCAAGTATCCATGAGTGCAAGTATGTATGTATGTATTTATGTATATATTCATATATATATATATATATATATATATATATGTAAATCGAACTTGTATGTTTTAGAAGTAAAGGCGTTGACAAGTATTTAGTTGAATTTTAACACTGTGACAGTGCGGTTGAGAACCAATTTAGAATCTTGCACATCTTAATTAAAAACCAATCATAGGCCTCCTGTTATAATGAGAGACGAGGATATGCAACTGGCTCTCAAAATGGTGGCCAATTCGATATCTGTAGAGGGTGAAGACGATAATGGAACGTCGATAACATCGCCCGAGAATTCTCCAAAGCCGTTAAGAAAAGCTCGAGTTTTAGATTTAAACGAGAGGCGTAAACAATTTCGGTAAGCAAGCAGACAAATAGTTTAAAAAAAATCTTAAAATACTTTAAGATATACAGAATCTACACATATACACAAAATGCATACTACTCTCCACACCGACTACTAAAAATGCATATATTTTAATTTTTTTGGAAAAAGTTTAGCACCCAGATATGGGCAGGCTGTCACGCATTTAAAGTAAAAAAAAATCGAGTGCAGCGCATATTTTTATTCACAAGCCCAAACTGATCCCTTTTGGCTGGCTACAAAAACGTGCATCTACATACTTATACATACGTACATGCAATTGTAGGTAACGGGGTTCGGCAGAATACAGATATAAACATATTTACGCTTGCGTCTATTATCATGCCATCTCTTTCTCACAAAATTCTCGCATATGTATGCATACAGAATAAGCTTGCTGCTGATGGTAGAAATGAGATCAATGTGAGAATATATTTATAATCATAACTTAGGTGTTTGTTATCAGTTCTTGATGAAATTTGGGCCGTTGATCAATATTGTGCATATGCGTATTTTATGTTAATTAGAAGATGACTTTAAAATATACTGCTATCGGAAATCAAAATAAATCGAGTAACGAAGGCAGTTATCGATCAAATAAAAAATCGATAAGCAAATTTTAAAAACAAGAAGCAAACTTGATCTGCGGCGGATTTACGAGAACCTATTTTATAAATTTCAGTCTCTAGCCCTTAAAGTCTCTGAGATTCGCGTGCTTATACAGATATACGGACATGACTATATCGATTCGGCTGTTGATCCTGATAAAGAATATATATACTTTATGGGGTCGGAGATGCTTCCTTCTGCCTGTTGTGTAAATTTGCACAAAACCATTATAACGTTTTTACTCATTTGGGTTCACGGTATAAAAATATCGTGTGCATTTTATCAAATTTTTGGTTAAGATTTTTTATTTATTAATTCATAATATTTTATAGCGTAGCTCTTCTATTCTGCAATAGAAAATTAATTTTGAGCTGGTTGAACGCAAGAATACATTTTGGTTAAATATCATTCATATTGAATGGGCACAAGTATGCTATTCCAAAAATCAGATATTGCAAGTTTTTTTTGTTTTAGGTATTTTATTTGTTCAGAAAGATACTGAAATGCGTGTATACTTTCATCAGTATTTAGTTCGACATAGTATACGGTAACTCTAATGCGCTTAATAAGAATTTTGGTTGTTGCTGAAAAGGTTCTGGAGGTCTAAGAATATATGTTCGTCTCCGTGTAAGGGTACTTTCAAAATGTTGTCAGAACCCCCTATCAACCAAAAATCAACAAAAGCGCAGGCGAGCCTCAGTAATAAGAACAACGACAGAATTGATGGAATCGAAACGCCAAATCGAATCTGCGGCATGGGCAGTAGCTGGTGGTGGTAAGCGTTATCATCTATCTGTCCAATCAATGGAGATTGCGGCGGCATTTTAGTTAATTTAATTTTTGATGCATTTTAGAAATTAAGGAAACTGTTATTTGTAATTGTAATCACTTATGTCCAATAGATAAACCGTCTTGGATAGATGCACATAGATGCACCTGTATAATTAAGTAAAATTCGCAATTCAAAATAGATTTTAATTACTGCCTACTTATTTGTAGGCGGACACGCAGCTTAAACGCACCGTCGCCATTCCAGCAGTTTGGACCATGCGGTCGCATTATGAAGAACTCGGCGATGGTTATGCAAATTCAGGATCCTGCCAGTCAACGCCTAACATGGTACAAGCCTCCGCTAACTGTACTGGTCATCAAGAAAGTCAGCGATGCTTCCGTGCTGGCTCCATTTGTGCAGCTGGTCAGTTGGCTGCTACAGGAGAAGAATATGGTTGTTTGGGTGGAGTCTGCAGTACTCGACGATTCACTCCTCAACGAGGACATAAAGTTTCAGGAAATCCGCGACAAGTTGGTGACTTTTAAGTGTGTCAGCTTCAATACACCATTATCACCTTTCTAATCATCTGATTTTCTTGTCCCATAGAGATGGTCGCGATGATCTCACTGATCGTATTGACTTTATTGTTTGCCTTGGCGGCGATGGGACCCTGCTGTATGCTTCCCTTCTCTTTCAGCAATCGGTGCCGCCAGTCATGGCCTTTCATTTAGGATCATTGGGCTTTCTGACACCCTTTCGCTTCGACAATTTCCAAGAACAGCTCATCAACGTACTTGAGGGTCATGCTGCGCTCACATTACGCAGCCGTTTACGTTGTGTAATGCATCGTAAGAGCGAGAAGCGGCACGAAGTGAAACAAGCTGTCGATTTAAATGCGCATGCGTCTTCCGCTTCTAATAGCATTCTGGTGCTGAACGAGGTGGTCATTGATCGTGGGCCATCGCCCTATCTGAGCAATATTGATCTATTCTTGGATGGAAAGTACATTACATCTGTGCAGGGCGATGGCTTGATTGTATCCACACCGACTGGCAGCACAGCGTATGCCGTTGCCGCTGGTGCCTCCATGATACACCCCTCCGTGCCGGCCATAATGGTAACACCTATCTGTCCACATTCGCTGAGCTTTAGACCAATCGTTGTGCCCGCCGGTGTTGAACTCAAGGCAAGTAATCACAAAACTATTTTGAATAAAATAGCAAACTTACTGTTGGTGATCCATAGATTTCCGTATCGCCTGATAGTCGTAATACTTCCTGGGTGAGCTTTGATGGTCGCAATCGTCAGGAAATCTTCCATGGCGACAGCCTCCGCGTGACAACCTCAATTTATCCAGTACCTAGCATTTGCGCTCAGGACCAAATATCCGATTGGTTTGCCTCGCTGGCCGATGGACTGCACTGGAATGTGCGCAAGCGTCAGAAATGTCTCGATGAGTTGTCAGATCTAACAGCATCCGGTTCTGAGGACACCTTTGATGAGATTGAAAATATAAAATTATATGAAATTTAGTGCGTAAGTCAAAGAAAGAGCTTAACCCATTTCAGATGCATGTGTGAGTGTACCAAGTCAAACTAAGTTATTGCTGCATACATATGTACATATGTTGTATTATAGTTTAACATCCTACCATGTTTTTTTTAGATACTCTAATATTTTTGTTTCCTAAGCTGATAGTTTGTATAACATATGTTGCGCTCAGGAAATTAAATCGGTGGCCATTTCTATACTATACCACACTATGATTAAATTGTACCCCATAACAGATCATGTTCAGCAGCAGCCATTTGCTTTTGTGCCTATGTGGCAATTATAAAATTAGATGTATATATTCATATATATACAACATTTATCAATCATAATTGTAGTAGAAGTACTTGCTGCTGGGTGATTGGTTGCATGTTGGTTACATGTTGTTCATGTTGTTCACCTCGATTATGTTTGTTAGAGCTTCGATGATACGCACTTGGGTTTATCGAGCATCGTTAGAAGGTTATTTGAGTAGAAAACGAAACGAATGAAATTGAAAGTAACGACGAGCCCCGATACTAGTAGAAAATCTTGCCCTCAGGCAGTACATGAGATGCAAGACGAGTTACACGCTTCAGATTTTATGCCATTGTTTCATGTTTCATGTTATTTTATTTTTCGTATATTGCTTTTACCTTTTTTGTTAACAAATTCAAGGTGTGCAAATCAATATCAAAATGAGCATGCGTGTCTGCTTCAGCGTGTATTTGTGTGTATGTGTGCATTGTGACAGGTGTGCGTGCTTATCTAGTCATATGAAGTGCATAAAATCTCGTATTATAGGCGTGTGCAATAGTTGACTCTGAACGTTGTCAGCGCACGGTTGTGCGGTGTTTCTGTGTGATTGATATATTTATTAGATGCGCAAAAGTGTATATTAATAAATTAATATAATACGCAAACATTAAAATGAATGTACGGGATATGGAGCGAGCAAGGCAACTTGTTAAAGATGAAGCAGCTACTTGGTGGTGTCGGCCAAAGGAACCTGTAAGAAAGACGATTGTGGGTAGTCTGCTAGACAAGCGAAATCAATTCCGGTAAGCTGAAAATGTTGATTGTGATGGTTTGCAACAATTAAACGGCCTTGAACAAGAACATATAAACACGTTTGAACTTGAAAATAACTGAAACTTGAGTGTTATAGCAGCCAAGTTTTGTCACTCACATAAATTCAATTTATGATATCGTCTATCGATATATCGAATAAAATTTTGTTTTCCAAACAGAAAGAATATTTTATCTCGATCCTTAAATTGTATTGTCAGCATGTAATTAATTTTTTTTTATTTAAAACATATTTTTTTTCTGTGTACATAGATCCACAAAATTAAAAATAACATCGCCACCATTTTACGCTTCTGTTCTCAATATGTTCATTTGGTACTTACGTCAGTTTAGTATATTTTTCTTATAAAATAATGTTTATGAGTAGGATTTTTATTATTGTCCTTTTACGAAACTATAAAGTAAATTATAGGCATAATAGTATTACTTTTAAAATGGTACTAATAAATTGTACCAATATAGCGAACTAAATGAACAACGCTCAGAAGAACGGAATAAGTCTTATCGTTTAGTTTACTGAGTCAGTTAATCGAACTTATTTCAAGCGATTCAATCAACTCTCGTATGTGCAATAAACTCGGTGTATAATAAATAAAAAAAATATTGTGCGCACGTCTGTGGCGCGTCTGACCGCGATAATAAAATATAATTGTTCGCAACTACTGTGTGTGTCATACCAAAGACAAAATATCGTATGCTGTCATCCGAGATTGTTAATCATGTCCTCCCCCCATGATATTACCAAAGCGACACCAGCCCAGACTGTGCCAGGTGCAAGCACAGCAGAGGCGACAGCAGGTGCATCCTACCATATCAGCTTATACGATGAGCATAAGAATCACTTGCTAAATGCGTACAACACACACCTAAAGCAAGCCAACAGTGGATCCGCATCCTCTGCGCCTGGTCCGGGCCTGCTCACGAATGGCACTGCCAGCGATATAGAAATGCGTTGGTGGTGGTAAGTAAATAGATTAATAGTGCACATATGTCATTATCAATTAAAAGAAGTGCTTGCTGGTAGCAGCGTTCATCAGTTGATTTGAAATTAATATGAGTAACATCACTAAGCAGACAATACATCGAGGCGTCAATTCGACAAAAAAGTGCAGCAGGTTTTTTTGAGTATCTGGCCGCAATGTAAGGGGGTCGCGTGACGAGCTGAGAATTTGATTATTTCGTTTTACTTTGCTGCGGTAACATCGCGGATAAAGGATGAGCTATGAATGTGTGCGAAAAAAGCTAATATTTTTCTACCGTATCGAGCAGACTTGTGTGCTTGAATGTGTGCGAAGATAGCAGAAATACTCTATCCTTGTCTTGTATTGACTGCTTAGTGGTAACATTTAGGCCCGACTTGCAGCAGCTAGCAATTAAAAAGATGTTTGCATAACGTGCTTACAGCTCTCTTACATACCAGTTAGCACCTGTTTACTTTGGTCACTCTTTCGCTATCAATTGATTATGCGACGCGTGTCGAATTGTGCGGTGGTCAGCTGTTGTTTACAACCTGATCGTTAGCATGCGCTCTGTGACAGCTGGCAACGATCGTAAACTTTAATTTTCAAATCGCACAAAGATTTACAATTTAATCACCTTTTTGGTATTTCAGTTCAGTTCAGTTATCGCTTGTTCACCGAACTGTGCGGTCGTGTTTGGTTTAATCTGTGTGTACGATCTCTCTTTCTGACGCTCTTTCTCGCGCTATCTTCCTCTCTGTACCTCTTTTTTCTCTCTCCTACGTTTACTCTCTCATCGAGTTTTTCGTAATTTTTGTCTCTGTCGGTCGTTGGCTTTGCTTGAAGCTCGGGCTTCATGTTTCGTGTGCTCAAAGCGCTGTCTTATATAACATGTAATTAGAGGACTCTTGTTTGAAACTTTTTAATAACTCACAAAGACTCGACATTTTGTCGTGTGTCTAAAAGTTTGTATGAAAATCAGCCTGGCTTCAAATCCGTGATAATCACTTGAGTATTTAGTTAGTATAGACAATTGACTTGAGACTTATTATTTTTTTTTCTTTATGTAGCTTTTCTTTGTTCAATTAATCATCATTGTGAATTTCTTATTAAATTCTCGGCTGCCTATTGTCCCAGGCAGTAAAGCTTTCTTTGTTTACAAATTTAATTAATTATTGTTTTTCTTAAAATTGTTTAAGTAATTCCTGCTGTGCTTGATTGGCTCTTGTTGCAAAAGACGTGGTTGAAACTCCTTACTTATTAATCCCCTAAGTCTATTAAAGACCTGATCTAACATTGAAAAATTTACATCTGCAAGTGTATGCTTATAATCTCCTTCATAGCAAATTTGTACATAATATTATAGGCTTCTCAAAATACTTTTATATTGAAATATTATATTTGCATATATTTTAAATACATATATTTACACGTATATATATATATGATTGTCTACGTGTTGTTCTCCTCTCTACCCTTGTCAAAAAAAAGTGACCAACGTCCATTGATTTACGCTGACGAATTTAACCTTAAGCCTAAGAAGCCGCTTTTAACTTCTATCCCTCTGTCTTGCTCCCTCTCCCTCACTCTCTCCAACTCAGTTTGGTTTTGTTGGAATTTCTATGCAAATTAGTTGACGACAGAGCCGGAACTAAGAGCCGATCGGAGACGGAGATGTGTACGTAAGCGGGAACCAGAAATTTAACGTTAAGGTTTTTGTTAAAGTTGTTCTAAAAACCTGTTCTTAATTATTGAGACAATTTATTGTATACAGATTTGATTTAAAATTCAGCTAATATTTAATGCTAACCGCATTTTCTTAGATATTTTTTCATTCATAGTATATTTTCGGCAATTTTTGGGTTAACAAATTTGAATTGTTAACGTGCTACCTAAATAAATGAGAGTTTAAAGTGTAGCAAACGTATGTCTTTCGTGGCATCATATTCCGAATTTGGAACACCTTTCAAAAAAAGAGAGCAAGGTTAAGTATGTTTACCCTTTTAACCAATAAAACAGCAACCTCTCAGGGACGTTTCAAGTGATTGCGCTAATTGATCGCAATGCCAAGTAATTGTTGAGCTAATTAAATTCTAGCTAAAATAACTGCTACAATGTGGAAATAATATATAAACAATTTGCACAAAGAAACAACGATAAATAGTTTTCGATTTGCGATCGTCACCTGTAAAGTCTGAATCATATGCGTGGTTTTGAGCCATGACCTGCCGATCAGATATTGACTTGGCCACTCTTCATCAGCATCGGCTTGAAGAGCGCTGGCACTATGGACTCGCCTGGTGCGGTGCCCATGGAAGCAGTCAGCAACAACAGCTCACTCACTATAACGAGCTGCACATGCGCCAGAGCGCCAATCGGCATCGTCAACAGCGTTTGGCCAAAAGCGGCAGCTATTGCGACATAGGAATACAAACCAACAGCAGTAGTTCAATTACAATGAACAGCGGCAGCATGGTTAAGGAAAACATTGCCCAAAATAGTCATAATATAACGCAGCAGGGATTGGATGAGTATTATAGCTACTTTACGTCCACGACGCGACGCAGACGATCCGGCACTTGGCCGTAAGTAATGCTATTCCATAATAATTTTTTATCTCTCACGCTTAAGGGCTAACTTAATAAATATGTTGTTTCAATAATTTACTGTTATTAAAACTGTTTGTCACTGCTTGATGCTTGAGTGTTTTAATTTAGCTGTACTTTGTTTTAAGATAATTATTTACCAGCGTATGGATTATTTTCAAAATGGCTGTGTATAGATTAGAAAATGATTGATTGTTATCAAAGTGTCGTGTCATTTTAAAGTATTATACTAATTAAACAATCTATGTAGATAATAATTTGTGAGCGAACAAATAAATGTCGAAATCGCTTTTACCGAATATAAGTAGTACAGTAAGGCAGTACATAACTGCCTGTAATATTAAGGAACTAGTTCACATAGAAATCAACAGACAGACGGACATGGCCGTATAGAGTCGGCTAGTGATTCTGAACTGGAATATGTATGCCTTATGAGATCGGAAACCCTTGGGTTTTAAAGAACATAATTATAACATCCTCTGCAATAGTATAATAAAGTTGACAACAAAACGCTTTAAAGGCCTTTTGAGATATGTGACTAGTACAATCAGTAGCATTAAACCTTGTGGATTTTGTGTTTTTGTAATTTTTTTATACTATTACAAATATCCGTTTCTACTCAAATGTAATCATTCTTTCAATATGTTTCAATGTGTTTATTTATATTACGTATTTTCTGGTTTTTAGCTGAAAATATAATATTTTGAAAACACGTCTCAGAATTTGGGGTCATAAGCAGTATTACAGATCAGCGTAATGTTTAAGTCTTAGTCGAGTTGGCTATAATATTATATTGATTAGTTATATTTTTGTGTTTAGACGTGAATCAGTAGGTGTTACTTAGAATTCATCTTTCGTCTGACAGCTATACTTCAAAATTTGTACGGCCCGTAGTAAATCTTGAAGGTAGATATAAAACTAAGGGACTAGTTGGTCCAAAAAATATATTTATACATACTCTCTAAAACGTTAAAAAATGATTATTCGATGATGTTTATAGGACAACTTAGACAAATATAGCTATATGTCCTTGACCCTTTTGATCATTTATATATATTTATAAATATTTAACACCTTTATGCGGACATTTAAAACTAGTTTTAACACCCAACACATCCAAAGACACAGCTGACAGCTATACTTCAAAATTTGTACGGCCCGTAGTAAATCTTGAAGGTAGATATAAAACTAAGGGACTAGTTGGTCCAAAAAATATAGTTATACATACTCTCTAAAACGTTATAAAAATGATTATTCGATGATGTTTATATGTAAAACTTAGACAAATATAGCTATATGTCCTCGACCCTTTTGATCATTTATATATATTTATAAATATTTAACACCTTTATGCGGACATTTAAAACTAGTTTTAACACCCAACACATCCAAATACACATGCTATGATGGCGCTGAGTGGTTACAAATGTTGATTGGTATTAAGCAGCAAACCACTTTTTGACCTGTATGCGGGTTTAAAAGTTTTTGTTTTGTCTACAATCTACTCTATGTGAAACAATGACATTAATTTAATCAGTACCCGTAAGTATGAGACGCAAATCATAAATAAAACTCATTATCGCGATTTGATATCAGTGGGCAACAGAAAAGAGTAAAAAAAAAAACTGGTGACAGGTGCCAAAGGTGTTGCAGGTCGATAGACTTGACCTTTAATTTGCATGTGTCTGTACATTTTCTGTCTGTTCACCAAAAGACAGAAAGACGACACCTAATTAATACCGTAGGGAAATTGACAGAATACGTTAATAAATTAATAAAGCATGACTTTCGGCCTGATTCGGCGGCGTTTGTGAACTGTGAGCCTCAGGCTGAATGCATTTCAACAGAAAATGGTACGGATAAAATTTTAATTATTTCTTAAAAGTTAAACGTGTATATTCATACAATCACAGTCGAAACATAAGTACTGGTATCTGTATTAGGCCTGCACTTACTTTGTTTTTAAATAGTCAGATTTTGAGGGAGGAAAAGATCTTGATCACCGATATCTAAATAGAATATAAAGTTATATTTTTTGTAAAAACAATTCTACAGTTTCCGTTTGTTCCAATTTCGCTGCAATGCTGGTGAATGCTTTCGTTGCAAAAAAAAAACATTGGCTTCTGAAATACTATAGTAGTTGAAGATCAAAATCTTAATCCATAGAAGCCGAAATAGAAATAGTGTTCATAAATCCATGGCATTATTTAAATACCAAGTCATTTATTAATATGGAATATTGTTTTCACATCTATTGCAGGCGAACGCGTAGCCTGAACGCGCCTTCCCCGGTTCAGCAGTTTGGACCATGCGGTCGCATTATGAAGAACTCTGCAATGGTAATGCAAATACAAGATCCCGCAAGTCAGCGTCTGACCTGGTATAAGCCACCACTCACTGTCCTCGTAATTAAGAAGAAGGATTCCCAGGTGCTGCTGCCGTTTGTGCAACTGGTCGAATGGCTGGTACAGGAGAAGAATATGGTTGTTTGGGTCGAGTCCGCTGTGCTGGAGGACAAGTTGCTGCGCGACGATGTCAAGCTGGATTATGAGAGCGCCAAATTTAGGCAGGTTCATGAATATTACAGTGGAGTGCGTACACGTTTCCTGGAACTGCGCGAAAAGTTGGTTACTTTCAAGTGAGTTGCAATTTTAGATTTAACGACATGTCCATGCTAATAATTATATATTATTTTTTCATTCGCCATCAGAGATGGGCGCGATGATCTCACTGATCGCATTGACTTTATTGTCTGCCTTGGAGGCGATGGCACACTGTTGTATGCCTCACAACTATTTCAGCAATCAGTGCCACCAGTTATGGCCTTTTATCTCGGTTCGCTTGGCTTTTTAACACCATTTCAGTGTGATAATTTTCAGGAGCAAGTCACCAATGTACTTGAAGGTCACGCAGCGCTGACGCTCCGAAGTCGTCTGCGTTGTTCAATCCATCGCAAAGGCGAGCGACGCAAGGAGTCACTGCAGCTGCCAAGCAGCAATCTGATTAAGCCTAGTCTGCAGCGACAGTACAATCAGTTGGAATTCACTGACTCAACAGCATGCAACAATAACTGCAGTAATGCTGCGCTGCAGCCGTCTGGCCAGAACAGCATTCTAGTGTTAAATGAGGTGGTCATTAATCGGGGACCTTCGCCTTATCTGAGCAATATTGATATATTCTTGGATGGAAAGTACATTACATCTGTGCAGGGTGATGGATTGATTGTGTCTACGCCCACGGGCAGTACTGCATATGCGGCTGCCGCTGGTGCCTCTATGATACATCCTTCTGTGCCGGCTATACTGGTTACTCCCATCTGTCCACATTCACTAAGTTTTAGGCCAATTGTGGTCCCTGCCGGCGTTGAGCTGAAGGTAGGGCAAAATATTTTTGTGTCTTGCTTGACCCTATATTATCCATTCCTTCAGATTTCAATATCGCCAGACAGTAGAAATACGTCGCGTGTATCTTTTGATGGCCGGAACGATCAGGAGTTGAATCACGGTGACAGCTTACGCGTTACAACCTCAATTTATCCGGTACCCAGCATTTGTGCGCAGGATCAGATATCTGATTGGTTTGACTCACTAGCTGAGGGTCTGCATTGGAATGTGCGTAAGCGCCAAAAGTGTCTCGATGAACTTTCGGATCTGACGGCATCTGGATCCGAAGACACGCTCGATGAGTTTGACAATCTAAAATTGTTCGATTCTTAGTGCGTGCAGTTGTGGCGGAGTGTAGTTATAGTTTAGATTAATGTGTTTACTCATCGTGTGCAATTTTAAACATGTGTATGTAGTATATAAGTAGAAAATACTCCACTCTGTTATACTATATACAGACATCTACATATATTGTACAAATTGGATAACCGTTTAATGTTATTTAAGTGAGAAAAACTAGTGTATTTTCTTGAGATCAAATCAATTTAAGAATATATATCCTAGGGTTTAATGCAGGTGGCTGCTAAGATGTTATAATTTTGTGTAAACTTTTTAATAGTAATAAATTTCTTTATTTACTAAAACGCTACAATATTCTGTTTAATTTCTTTACAATTTACTACGCCCCCCTTGTGACTTTTATACTTAATTACAAAAGTATGCAGAGCATTTTTTAAGACATTGTTATAAGCCTGCATAAAAGTATGCAATTAAAATTTAATTAGTACCTGCTGATTCTGCAGTATTTAATTTATTCAACTGGGATTTGCTTCCAACAGAAAAGCACTATTTTGGCTTCCATCGATTTAGCAAATAAAATGCTTTAGGAGGCATGAATGAATAAACAAAATACTGCTTGCTCTGGGACTATATGTGTTTTAAATGGGAGAAAAAGAAGTACAATACATTTTATAATTTTTCTACTATAGAAATAATAATGCTTTGTTGTTATTTAATTAAGTTTGATGTCATACATTAGGCGTATAAATGTATCGAACATTTCATATAATGCCATTAATTTTTATTTTACATTAATTTTATAGGTAATATATTATATACAATTATTGTTAATATCGAAAATTTATGAACATTAACTTGTTTTTAATTATTTGATGTTACTAAATGGAATATTATGCGTATTATAAATCAAAAATATTTTCACCCTTAAGCCAATACAGCTAACAACTTTTTAAAGCAAATCTAGCTTTATTAAGTAGTTGAATGTTTTAATGTTTTCATATTACTAGCGACACTGCCAATTTAATTGGGAAATGTCGTTGTTTAACAAACATGTATGAACTTAAAGATTTATGTTTAAGCATGCATTTCATATTTTTCTTAACACATTGAATAGGGGCAGTCACAATAATATGAGCCCAAGGCATAATCTTCCCTAAAAAGATTGCGGAATGGTTAACGCCAGATAAGCATGGATACCTCGTGTCGCTAAGGAAAAAGATATGAAAGTTTATTGTATTTTTAATTATTTATAGTATTTTCATTATACTTACTTAATTCTTTTCGATCCTTTTTTATTGGCGCTCCTGCTCCGTAAATGAGAGTGTTTCCGGAATCATGTGCGACCCGAGTACGATTTGCTCGTGGTCAAAATTTTGTTCAGTGCTTATTGTTTCTAGTGTATCAGAACCTCTATATGATCGATCCAGATCCTGTAAATTTACGTCATTGCCACTAGTTGGAGCTGAAGGAATCGGCGTGGGTGTCGGTGTTAGGGATGTATTGGAAATAGTGTCAATATCATCTTCAAATTCTGCGTTAGCTGCTTGCAGAATTGTCAGGATATCGGTTGGAGGTTCCTTGTTTGTTAAAAATCAAAAGTGGGAATAAAACAATCAACACAAGTAGACCAAAAACTTTCCATCTTCAAGATAATTATAATTAATATTAATACGTACATTTAAATGAGTCGTATTTACTTCTTAATTTTTCATTGTTAATGATCAACCTACCTTTATTGCATCAACTCGGTGACGTTCATGCATTGCGCTCAAAAGTTCACGCAAGTGTTGGTTTTCTTTGCGTAAACGCTCGCGCTCCATATCGCGTTCATTGATTTTGGGCTATGGGTATAAACGCAATTTATGAACTAATTTTTATTATGCAAAAATAACGGTTTCCTTACCAAAAGAAGCGAAATTTGCTCATTTAAAACACCTACAATGCTACTGAGAGCATGACAGGGAACGCTCGGCTCTAAAGAATAGGCGTGCTGAATGCGATTGAGTCCACATGATTTCCCTAATCCGAAAGTGGATGCTGAGCTTAAAACTTCTTCGTTTCCGGTGATGATCAGGGCCTGTGCCATTTTAGTGGAGCTGTCTATCATAGACAATGTTGTATGCGCTTTATTAAGTGCAGCCTGTGAAAAATAAAATAAAACATTTATACATTAAATAAAAAGAGCATTTTCCACACTATTGCCAATTTAACTACTAACCAAATTATCATATACATCATTTATTTCAATGTGATCACTTTTATTTACAGATTCTACATTTTGTGGAAAATCGACGGCACGATAAGCTTTTTCAATTTTTAATTTTTTATCAGTGGATTCAGAGGGCTCTGTGTGATCTATTTTACTTTCTTGATTGACGCTCACATCTTCAATTGGTATTAGTACTACATCTGCAATATTTGCGCTAGAACCAGAGCTCTTAAGCTGCTCGACGATGGGTTTCTCAGAAATGCTTTCGACGTTAACGTTGCTCTGTCGCTTGGTCGTATCAGTGTTATTATTGTCTTCCGGAGCAATTGTCAAATTATTTTCTGTGGCTGACACACTAGAAAATTTAAACGGGGCCAACGGTGTAGTGCCTGGAGACTTTGCTGGAATTGCAGGCAAACGCAACTCATCGATTTCACAATATCCATCATCATCTTCATGAATAGCTACTTCCTCAACATCATGTGCTTTAAGTGTTGATACTCTCTTCAATTGTGATGTATGCTGTTGAGCCTGTGCTTGTTGTTTATTTGGTGGCGGCAACGGCGGAGGAGATTTTATAGCGACTTTTTTAAGTTTCTCTTTCTCATGACAATGGTCACACACAGCCGTTGATACGGCCGAAATCTCCCTTTCCGGTGATACATGCATGTAATCATTTAAGATTTTTGTCAACATCTGCACTTGATCATAGGCAGCTAACGCAATATCGGCGCTGTCTTTGGGTGCTTCGGGCATCATAGCAATGTCAACAATCTCATTAAAGTGCTCCACTGGCATGCGAAAAATATCACAAATAATTCTCTGCTTCTCCAGTAATCCGTCGCGAATAGACGCATCTAGACGACGCAATCGCTCCCCTGGCGTCAGCACTGGCTCAGCGGTGTGTGCCGGATTAATGCTTATTTGAATTGCTGTTGGCTCAACTAGCGGGGACTGCATGAGTAATGTACGCGTGTTGTTCGAATTGTTAGAGCAGACGATGCTCGCACTGTCACGCTTTGACTGTCCACCTACTAAGCCGTAGTTCATTGCGCGATCCTCGCTGTTTGGTTCACGTGCGGATTGTGTGTGACGCAGCGCTACAGCATTTAAGTCTTGCCCAAGTCCGGTCGGACAATTGTTGTTGGACTCGCCGCAACTGCGAGTAGACATCGTGCGACTTATAGATGTGCCTGCATCGTTTTGGCTGAGCCGTCTCTTTGCTAATATGTTATAATAACCGGGATTTTCAGTGATGGCAATTTCGCGGCGGCAATTATCATTGTCATAATTCTGGCTAGCAGTTGGTGCTGGTATGACTGTAGCTATCGGGAGCAATGGTGCCAAAGGTGTTGTGGTAATGGTTGCAGTAGCGCTTGTTGGATGCGAGCGGTCTGGTGTTTGTTCCACTGACTCCCTGGGGGTTTGTGGTGCTATGACGACAACCGTATCATCGCCAGGCACATCTTGACTATTGGAACTTTTAGATCTCGGCTTATGCTGGTGCGCAGCAGCGTCAGATATGTGTTTAAACCATCTGAAAATACAAAGATTAATTAAATATTGCAAAATACAATGTTTTCATCTTAATTTTTTTTTTTTTGTATAAATGTATATACATAAAAATGAGAATAAAACTCTCTGATTTCACCTGGATAACAATGAAGAGCGCCGAGTGTTGGTTTTGGGAATTACACTGTGTTCATAGCGATTTTTATTACTTATAACCTCACTAAAACTGCTTCGCCGGAGTTTTTTATTAAATTTACTTGGGTCTGGTGTTGTTGTGAGTAAGGCTATGCCGCCGGTGCACAGACTCTGACGACGCGAACCAGTAAACATGTTGACCGGGAACAGAAAGCTCATGGCAACTCACTGCAGGCTAACAATAATTTTTTGTTTAACTAAGTAATATTTCTTCTTGGTTCTTACCAACAATTACTGCTGTTTATAATATATAAAAATTTTTATGTAGATATATGTTATCCAGAGCTATTGTAGTTCAACAAATCGTCACAATGGTTGCAAATGAATTCCATTGTCACAGTAATTTTTTTTTTCATACATGTAAATGATTATGTATATATATACACATATATATATCGCATCTGTATACCCTATACAGCACCCATTAAAAGAAACTAAAAGCGATATTATGACCGTAACCGTAGTAGCGATGCAGCTGCCTTAGGGCAGTTCTGAGATGGCCAGAAAGTATCTTTCGGGATGGCATTTTAGCTTCTTTTGTTCAATTTGCCTTTTTCAATAAAAAAATTTATTCGAAACTTGAGCAGTTTACTTTAAGACTGAGCACATTACAAAGGGTGAATTCCATGCATGATCTTTGATACCTTGTAATTCCGCTGATATCGTCGGTCATGTTTCGGAGCCATTTTAATAAATGGAAGAGCGTTGCTTGTATGAGAAATAGTTATATATAAGCCAAAGAATTAAAAAGGGTTTTTGTATATATATATATATATATATATATATATATATATGATAAATACATGAATATAGAAATTTACATTGACATAGAGATCACAATTGTGATTAGAAACTTTAACACTACTAGGTGGCAGATACATTAACATTAACAAAACATAAAAACATTTTTAGAAATAGTTAAATTCAAAACTAAAATTTAAACAAAAAAAACTAGACAAAGACACAAAATTTGAATGTAATAAAATATCAGAGAACTGGTAAAATGTTTAAATTGTATAATTTATTGGGTGTAACTGTAATGCAGAATTTACTAGCCTATGTCGTTATGACAGAGTAACATGCACACGCGTCAAATATTAAATGGAAACTGAGAGTAAGTCGAACACAACACCACTAACAATCAAACACATTATCGTGGTCGGTGCGAAACGTTGGGAGAAGTGTTCGTGACCGTAGCAATCGTTAAAATGAGTGGATATATAAAATAAAATACTTACGTTTTGCACTCAGAGCTGCTGGGAGCACGCAGTTCAAGCATTTGTGAAGTCTTTGTCTTGATTAGAAAGAACGAATTCTTGTCTGCTGCTTCCTGACGCACTAAAGTCTCCGAATCAATATTCATAATCGGACTAACAGGCTTATTGCTGACTGCTAGTGGCGTATGAAGGTTCTTTAGCAAATATTTATCGTCCTGCAAAAAAGTTAAATTGAGAAATTAGATGCCAGATGTTAAGAAATTTTTCCTACCTGTTTTGTAAGCAACACTATCATATTTTCAAAGAGTAATCCATGAAGCTGTATACTAGGATTTTTTTTCATTGTTAAGTTGCCGTCGTGCACAAGATGATGTTGTGTAAGATCTAGTTTTTTAAACTCGTCCTTATCATATGAAGACTTGTCCAATTTGCGCTGAATATTTTGCAGCCTGTAAGAGTTTCCAAAAATTTTAATATGTATGTGTTTACCATTGCAGAAGACTTTGCGTACTTGTGAGCATCCTCGGCTGTTTTTACAGCCTTATTTACTTCGACGAGAATCTTTTTCGATGACTCCACGGCTCGTTGGATGGAGTCAGCTTCAGTAGTATTTTCGGGTAGCACCCGAACAGTGACCTTATAAAGATTCTCGAACAACAGAGGATATTTCGTCAGTCGCTGTAATACCGTGGGCAATAAATCCTTAAGTTCTAGTCGTCGACAAGCCTTATGTGACTCAGATTTTCTAAGTAGTTTCTGTAACTGCTCGTCCTTATGTCGCTTTTCTTTTAATGCTTCAAGTGCTATTTGCTGACGAGCGCAAAACTGAGCAGCATGTTCGCATAGCACCTCACCTGATTGACCATCAAACATATCAGTCAGCAAATCACCAATGTGTTGTACAATGTGATTATGTTCCACTCGACGTTGCTTTAAATTTTGTTCGAAAGCTCCATGAAGCTCTCGCAGGGATAGCAGTGCGGGTGGGAATAATAGCAGTAAGTGGTCTTGGGAAAGCAAAGCACTGTCGTACAGCGGCAAAAAGAACAAACGATCCAACAATCTCAGAGTGCGAACGTGGTTACGTTCGGTTTGAAAGATTTCTATGCACGAGTTTAAGGTAAAAGAAATTAAAATTAGTTGCTGGTCGTCTTGGATATTTGACATATGCCTTTTTTTAAATTTACCATTAATTATTTCCTGCCGTTTCTTCTCAGCATCTGAAAGCGCTGAAAGCATCTCAACCGCAACAAGTGAACTCCAATCGGCTTCGTTGAAATCGTCCTCATCATCGCTATCGATATTCCATTGGCGCTGCAAAGGCTGATGGGCAACCCAGAAGCTTGTGTTGCTGCTGCCACTTCCCAAGCTACCTTGAAACGAATCCTGCTGGCTGTGTTGATTTGCGTGCTGTTGTATTAGTAGATGTGGGTGCTGATGAAAATTAGATGCACTGGATACTCCAGGAGTTGCACCGGTAATACCGCTGGCAACTTGTTCCATTGAGGTGCTTGGACTTTCAGAGCCACATCCTGAAGAGAGACTAGAATTTGATCCTCCCGTGTACTTTGGAGTTGAGATGCCCAGGTCTGGTTGGTCGTCACTGTAAATTTTAAATTAAGTGAACTAAGTGAGTGAAATAAAAGATCAAGAGTAAATATACTTAATTGATACCCTTATGTAGATTTGTGCTTAACAGAAAACACTTACTTGTCATAAATTAAGCCAACCACCTCTTTAAAACTTTTTCTACGAATACATTGAACTTTACATTTCATTATTATTTATAATTTATATTTACAATTTTCTGCACTTTTTATTTATATTTACCGGAATGTATTCAGTTTCGCTGCTGTAGCGTTCTAGTTGAGTTAAGCGCAAATACTGACACTTAACATACATATATGAACGAAAGAGGTGCAGCCTCTCGCACTTAATAAGTCTATACTCCAATGTTGATTTAAAGGAGGAACTGAGACCGGTAAGAAAATATTGAGACCCTTGCCCAGTCAATAAGCTTACTCAGTTTAATAAAACAGACGGAAACGAAGAGGATGTGAAAATAGGACGTTGCACACAATATGTTTATAATACACGACCCACAGTCACTGCCGCTGCCAATCAGCTAATAAAGTTGATGTCACTGCTAGGGTTGGCTGTTAAATTGATTTCCTCGTTAATAATGTCGGAGATGCTTCTTCCTGCCTGCATATTGTATCTGCATCATGTTACTCTACTTTTGATTATTTTTAAGGGTACGACATTTAAAAATTTCTATGTATGTGGAAAATATATCGATTGAATTTACTATATTTTCGAAGTAATCTCGGCTGCTTAAGCCCAACTGAAATCGCGAATTTCATCGAAATTTGCACCGACTATTACTTACGTATCCACATAAATTAGCGTCAGATAAATTCTAGCGCCAAGATATCATATTTCGCATACGTCATGTAATATAATTTTACTTACGTAGCACGCGACGATAAACTGGGGTCCGAAGTTTTTCGACGACTATTACGGCTTCGTTTGCTCGATAAGCGTTCCTTGTACGACTCGGATCGATTAACAGAAACTGGAGCGCTTTTGTGTTGTGGGTGAAAACTGATCAAAGTCGAAATTAGATTTGTTGGTCAACTATTATACGTTTCGTCAACAACTTACGATTCTCTTCTGGCATCCTTACTCTCTGTTGACTCCGATGCATTTAAGTCGCTTGTAGAAGTCATACCGATACCACCTGTCAAGCTGCTGGACAAGGTCGCTGATCCTGAACTCGTTGTAAGATCTGTAACACCTACGAAACTACCACTGCAGGTAGCACTTTCGTTGGCATTGCTGACAGCGTGAAAAGAAGTCTGTAAATCACTATTATTAAGCCCAGAGGTGTTAATGGATGTATTTCCATTGGAACGAAGGGATATGTTAGCATCCAGCTTGCGATCCGACGGTTGACGAACTATTGGCGATGATTGCACCCGATCTACGAGAAAAATTAGTAACGTGAGAACATTAGCTAAATAGATTAATTATTTAAGAATACAAACACGTATATGCTGCACTTCAAGTGTTATATAACGTTTTTGCATGGAATTTATTGGAAATTATTGAAAGAATAAGTGTGTACCTTTAACGTGAATTAATATCGGCAATTTACTTTTACATTCCGATATACATATATATGTTAATTAACTATCGCGACGAAAATAATTTTTAGAATTTACGCTTTGGTAAATAGAAAGACAACAATAACAAGACTCATAAATCTATTTATAAAACTTGGCAAATGATTTGATTTTTTGAATAAATATTACGCTGTATGTACATTCCCATTTACAAGAATTGCATTGAAGAGTTTGACATTTATTCAGTTTTAGGTATTTTTTAGGTTTGTTCTTCAATGTTTTGAATAAGAATATAACTCAACACTTTATCACAATGCATTAACGATGTACATAAGGTCCAAGCTTTGGAATGCATTAATCATGTATAAAAGTAATATCTAAAATAAAATATGTATTTTCTGAGGCATCAAAGTATTTCTTTACAATATATTTTCTTTATGTGTTCATTAATGCTTTTCTATTTAGTTCATATAATACAACTTTTAAAATTCTCAAACCCGACTTGATCACTTGAAATAAAACTGTTTTGTTAAAAATTTAATACTACTTTTTAGATTAACCGCAATTCAATAGCATAGAGCACACTCATAGAATATTGAACTAATAACCATGTATCAGCAAAAGAACGAAAGCTCAACGAAACTGCTAACAATTAAAAAAGCTCTTTATGTAAAAAAAAAACAACAAAAATTTCTGGAAAGCTTATAGCGTTAATTTAAAAACTTTATGGTTTGTGACAAAATTTTTTTTGGTAATATATACACAGGCTTTTTAATCAGTTACATCTCTAAAACTTGCACTTGACTCTTGTCTTATTTTACTCAATTCATCATTTCGTTTCATTTTCACCAATCCGTTTTCTTATTACTCACCTTGAGTAGCCCACGAAAACTTAAATAGTCGTTTAAGGCTGGCATTACGTCGCACGGATTGGTCTGTTATAACAGGATAGCTGCTATCCATTTCATTTGACTCAGGAAAACACTAACTCCAAATTATTATTCAGTTTAATTCAGCTAATCACTAAAACTTAAAATTAAATTCTCATACAGCTAGTTAGCAGTTTAAGTGTTAACTTTTGATAATTTTTTCTAAATTAGTCACGCGGAAAATATTATGCAAACCTACAAATGTACTGGCACATACATTGTAATTCCAGAAGCTCATAATTGAAGTCGCCGTGTGCATATACATAGGCACAGACAAATACACATCGAGGCAAAATGTTTTGTCTAAGATTGTTTTTTACTCAGTTCTTCTGTTCGTGCTTAGATTTTTATAATTTTTCCCAAACGCATTGAACATATGGTACACATACAATTACAGATGTGTTATTGTGTCTATCATTCACCCAAGATAAACAAAATTTTAATTTAAACAATTTTAAATACTCTGCCCGAAAAGATCGCCAATAGATATATCCTATGCTTAGCTGTTTACCTCTCAAAAGACTATCTCGTACAGATTAAAAGGTTGCACATTAAAGCACCTCAATAGAATTTAATTTGGAAATATGAAATATATATAATATATATATTTAAGCATATAATTCATATTTAACCAACATAATTAAGAGAAACCAACTTCTTTGACTTTATTTGACTGAAACCACTAAAAGGAATGACATCTTGTTATAATCACTATTACTCTTTTATTTATTAAAATGCACTTGTATACTATGTGTACATAATTATATAATACTTTAAATGCCTATCGCGTAACTAAAATTTTGCAACTAAAATGCGATTCAGTCCCGACTGCTCATAGCAAGAAATAACACACTAATGAGATAACAGCACAAAAAACAGTTTTTCAAAATCGAGAGAACATTTAATTTGCTTTCAGCGCTCTGTTTAGTTGCTAGTATTTAAACTAGTAATTTTTTTATGACTTTTTTGTAATTAATAAAGTATGCTTTGCTCTTAATATATAATTTCCATATATTATATATACACACTTACTAGAGCCAATTCACTTTGCATATTGTATATATGCGAGCAACTCTTTATAAAAACAACATGTGTTAAAATCTGAGAAGAATTGAACGGCCAACCCTTGACTATCAGAAAGTTTAATTTATCAAGGACAGATATAAGCCGATATTTAAGTTATCCTTGGCTACATTTCCAGTTATAAACCTATTTTATGTCGATATTTTTTGTGAACATCTAAATAGCATTACATCCTGATTGCGTTGAAAAAAACCTAAGTTTTAGTAATTATTAAAATCAGTATTTTTAACTTGTTTGTAGAAAATAAGAGTTTTTTAAATTAATACATTTTAAAAATCTACATGTGAATGAAAAACCATGAAATATTTTGTTTAAAAAACACCAAACAAAAATGCTTTAGCGTGAGACTTCGGCACTTACCGTTGCTTAACTCACTTTCCATTTCCTCATCCTGACGAGCCCGCTTTTCATCTAAAAAAAACGCATTAGCTATTTAAAATTTTTCGTTATAACATTTTAACTCACTTGCTATAAAATCGCTCGTCCTTGGTCTTATTTTACCCATAAATTTACTAATTTTATTGTCGTTGTGTGGGTGTCGTTTTGCTTGAGGAAGTGGTCCCGGACAGCTTTCGTCCAAGACTTTTGAGCAAGGACGGTGAATGTTTAATTTGCAGTCTGAGATTTAATAAGAATAACCCACAACAATTGAGATTAATATACCTCTTTAGAGAGTGGCGCACCTTTATAACCTTTACCTGTGCAATGATAACCTTGAGGGCTCACACCCCATATAATCGTTTGACAATGATTACAATGCGTTACTTCGTAGTATTGGCGTAATACTAATGGATGGCCACGTACAATCATCTAGTCAAAATATATGGATACAATTTACATTAAAAAAAAGTTGCAAGTTCCATAAAAAACTACGGTAGCAACTATAATGGAGACTCTTACACTGCCTGCAAACAACCAAATAGACAACTTTAGATTAACAAAAAAATCACTTCTTTTGAGTGAAGTGTATGTAAATGGACAGACTCATTTAATCCCGACTAAATGCGTAGGCTAAAATATTTCTGCCTAACTGGAATATAGAGTTCTTCACAAAATAAACATACTTTCATTAACAAGCTTTATGTAGGTCAAATAAATTCAATCCAATCTAAATATTATACAAACCTTTCGATTTTTACCCATCAAGCGAGATTTAAAACTCTTTTCACGACTAACAAAATGATGAACACGATCCACAATACTGTTTGGATGCGAACGAGTAGTAAATATGCGATGTATCACCGTTGAAAGTGCAGAGCATAAGGCTAGTTTACGGGCATCCTCCTGTGGCAAATCCTTTTCAACTTCTTCACTGTAAAAAAAATATAGTTAAGCCCCATTGAAAAAAACATGTTGGCAATGGGTACTTACATCAGCAATTGTAGATTGGGCATTAGATATTTGTCGATAATTTGCTCTCTTTGTTTGTCAGCCTTAGCCTCTGCGAGCTTGTCGTCGGTAGGGCCGTATATGGTACCCAGGCCAGCAGTCCGTTTCTGTTGAAATTCCCGTAGCTGCTCACTGATAAGATCCTTGGCGCGTTTGCGACTGCGTAAAAATACAGTTCGCAAAATTTCGACTTTGTCAAACTCTAGCTGTAAAACATTATCCACCTCCCTCGCTAAAGACTCGTCTTGCCGATACCAAGATAGAGGGGCACGCGGCACTAGGAAAGTTGAGTGTATTTCATAAGCCCATTTCCGCATGTCCTTGGAGGTACCTTCTTTGTATAATTCAGTTATTAGATAAAAAAGAAGTGGCGCTGGTTCTGAGTTTGATAAAACGTAATTAAGAAAAACTGCTAGAAAAACCACATTTTCGGACTCAAGCAAGCGTGTTAAATTGTTGAATGGTCCATTTTCATCAATAAATGGTTCTTCCTGATCTGAGGAGTTCTCATCTTCCATTGAAATAATTTCCTTTTGAGTGTCAGTTGATTGAGCCGCCTGTATACGGCTGGAATGTAAAGGCTGCTGCGATGGTGACGTTGCACAGGCCCTAGGCGTAAAGTGATGTGATTCTATAAAGATTCCCGCGCCGCCACTGCAGTTCTCATTAGGATCTTCAAGTACGGGCATGTGTGAGCTTGTTAAATAAGGCGGCGGCGGAGTACCTGGGGGCGTCACCTCCGTGTCTTTCTCAACAATCTCCCAAGAGCCGGAGGTAGTTTTCACTAATCTATCTGCAGGTGTGTTATTAAAATAGAACACAAATTAAAATAATTTCTTAACTTACATTAAAAGGTACTACGCGACATTGCCGGATCAGATATATTTAATTTTTTTCTAATTTTCATTTTCTCATCCATTGTTCAAGGGGGAGAGTAGAATTTTTCATATGCTATGCAATTAAAACATAAAAAATATAATGTTTACCCGGATGTCTCGGATGCATGTTGTCCGGGGAAGATCCAACGCGTCGATGTTTCATTTGATTTAATTGGGGAGTTTGACCAAGGACCTACCAAACGTTAAGGAATGAATTTATAATAAGAAAGTTCGATACATACGATGTATACGTAAAACTTAAGTAAGAGTGTAACACGTAGAAACAATAATAATAACAATACTAATCATAAACTACTGTTTCTCAAATTATTGTACAGTTAACCATAATTTTATTGTATATAATAGTATCTTAGTAATGTATATAAAAGTATCTTAGGCGCAGTTTTTAGTCAGTAATATTATGATAATACGTTTTAAACAGTCTTTCAGATACTGCACATAACAGCCAAGTTTAGTTGTTACATGTTCGTTAGATTTTAAAATAATTAGAAAAGCATGTTCTTTATGTATATCGAGGGCTCCAATATGCAAACATGCAGGGTACACAATTCGAGACAATGCATAAAATCAAAGAAGACAAGATTTAACTATTTTGAAATACCACAAACATGCATGTACATAGTTAATAACATACACGCACACACGTACTTACATATTAAATTATTATTATTGCTCAACACAAAAATGCTCTACTAAATGCTGCCTGTATCATATACATATATCATATAGATAATAATATATACATTCATATATACTTCATGTCTTTATTTATTTATATATATATATATATATATATAAATATATATGTTTACTTTTTTCAATTATAGTCTCAATTTGCATTAATAAATATCATGAGTAATATGATTAATTAATCGAACAGTGAGAAAAGTTGTAAATGATGTTTTTAATTAAAAATGTGATAACATAGATGAAAATTAAACAAAATATTGACTTGTTTAACAGCTGTTTGTTGATGAATTCAGTATAAACAAAATAAACCAGGAGAAAATTATAAATATTTTAGAAAGTAATTTTTCTCATATAATAGAATGATAAAATTAAGGAAAAAAACTAAGTGAAAATATATGAATATTATTATGAAATGAGAAAGTTGCATTTAATGATAATGTAGGTAAAGCAATTTAAGCAATTATGAACAGAGAGTGAGAGATCTTTAACTACTTACTGAACTGGACACACCGCCAAGTGGCTGGTGCTGTTGGTGCTGCTGCAATTGTTTAACTATGTTAGGGCGTTGCGATAATGGAAATGCAGCTTTAATATTGTCGCTTTGAACTGCCGTACATGTCGAGACAAGTGGGTAATTATAAACAGTACATAGAGAATTTGGTTGTGCACGTCCATTATTAAGGTTTTGGCAGCTTCCACGGTTTGCTTCCTCCGAAAGCATGCCAGGCTGCCGTGGTGGCAGTGGCGGTGGAACACAGTCTACATCGATGCTGCCACTATTACCCATGTCTTCTGTTGCAACGGACCGACAAGTAGTTTCCATTTGCAAAAACATTTGCGTTGTCATTTTTGGATCCGATAGAGCTTTAGTCTTCACTTTTGATCGCTTTGTTTTAGCATTGCTGTTACTATTGTTATTGTTGTTAAATGGAGAGCCAGTGCTGCTGCTAGCATTTGCTATTGACTGCGGAGAATTACGTTGTGGACTGCCTGCACGATCCAAGTCGGAAACCGGAGAAAACAGCTGGATATTGTTTGCATTGCTCAAATCCAAGGCTAGTTGCCGTGTTGGATTTCTTTGTGGTAGGGGTGGCGGTATGTCTTCTTCGATCAAACTCTTCGATATTGTGAACTTATTTTTACCTTTTGTTGCCGACGTTGATTTCAAAGTTTCCTTGAAGCGCTGCTGCTGCTGGTACACATACTGCTGTTGCAAACTACGTTGTGTATTTTGTTGCATATTTGGCATGTTCCCATGAATGTGATGATATAGGGACTGCGACATTGGATTAAAAGCATCTGGTGTTCGCTGATGTGGTACGATGTCCGTGGTATTATGTAGTGTCGGAGTTAGCAAATCTTTGTCAATCTTATTCTTTCGCGTCCCCAACGACAGAGACGACAGTGAACGTGGCAGTAGCGAAAGGAAGGCGGGTGATGAGTGTTGTGCTGATTGCGACTGTGGTGTGCTAGCCTGTTGCCGGTGATGATGGTTGTTGTTGTTGGAAAGATGGTGTTGCTGATTGTGATGAGGAGTGACGGCAGACAAATTTTGAATTTGATTGTGCATTAGTAACTCAGTATTTTTGTCGCTTGAAGCTGCGTGACATTTAATTGTTGGCGTATCCTGCATATTCAATTTATTGAAGTTGATCAAATTTTAGAATTCACACATTTTGAAAAATAGTTCGTATATATATATAAATATATGTAAGATATATATACAGATTTATACAAGTACATAAATATACATGTATAACTGTGCCAGTGGACTTGCATATGTGTGGATCAACGGCCAACCTTAACATTCTTAGATTAATTTTATAGCATTCATAATTATTTTCTTTAGTAATATTAGTTTTTTAATTTGTGAAAGGTTTTAATTTAGCGCAAATAAAGTAATGATTAGAATTCGTCCACAACATCAACTGCGCCCTGATCTTTAATATAGAGTTTTTAAATTTTTATAAACAAGCATAATAAAATGTAAACATTGATCATTTCGGTCATTTTATAAATGTCGCGGGATCTTTTGAAATAAGCAAACATATAAATGCGTAACAGCCTGAACGACACATATGTGTATTTAATATTCAACACATATCTAAGGATACGCAGGAATATCCACCGGCACAAGATTCATAATGAAGAGATGGTGTGTACAATTCAACTAGCATATATATATATATATATTAAAAAATTATATATATGAATATATATAATATATATATATAATATATATATATATATTCATATATATAATTTTTTAATACTTTATAGAACATACACACATAACTTGTAAACCATTAAGTATGCATAAATCTATGTACAGTTACTTTAATATAATGTAACGGAATATGGATACTCACCTCAGCTCCCACTTGCCGTAATTGCTCCCGAAGCTTTCGAATGTTTGCCTCTGAGAGTTTATAGCTGGGATTATTTGTATCACCTTTAAGGCGCTCCAAATTCAATTTTTCTTGCTCCAACATTTTTTGTAAGGTTTGTATTTTATACGATTCCATCTCCCGCCGTTTGATACTCTGCAATTTGAATGGAAGTATTTGCATATGTTGAAATAAATTTGTGTTTTAGTAAAATTACTTACGTCAACAGGTTGAGGGCCGGTAATTGATGCTGTGCGATCTCGTCCCGAGAGTACGGGGGTCGTCGGAACAATGCCCACTGAGGTAGGCCTGGTCATTTTCTGGCTGCGCTTGACAGCCAGCTCAACAATTGTGGAAGCTTTAAGAAATAAATATAAAAAATGATAGGTAGGCGTTCCCAAATTGGCAAAAAATTAATTTTTATTTTAAGATTATTATTTTCTCAACTATTTTAAAAATGGCCACATTAAATTTTTTGAAATTTGTATTAATCTCCGGATTTTTTTATCTGTCCAAAGAATTTGGATTATGGCAAAGTGCGGTTGAAATTAATGAAGTGGAGGTAATTGAAAAGATAAAAATCGACAAGAATACATTTGATAAAGAAAACAGACCGGATTGCAAACGTAATTCACCGGATGACGACTCTTGGAGTAAAGATTTTGAAGATGCATGGAATTTTACCATTAAGACATTTCAAAGACTCCCTAATAACTGGCGTCGCGTAGCTCAGAATATCCAAGAAAGCATCCGGCAGTTTTTCAAGTAATGAAAAGTAGGCCGCAGAAATAATCCTATCAAAACTTATTTTAGTTTATATCAAAATTAAACATATTTTAAAATTCTTCAAAAAAATTTGTTTGCAGCAAAGTGCTGGTAATCTAATCAATGGTACTTGTGGTGTTTATTAAATTAGGTATTTTAGTTGGCACAGTCTGGCTGACTAAAGAAATAGGTGTTTGGGATGGTCAAGATGTAGCAGCTTCAATATACAACGATATTAGATTGCAATCAAAGAGATACATGCAGGACTTACATCAGAAATACTGCTGCAAGTATAAAGAGACCAACAAGGAGATCATGACGACATGGTCGGAAACATTTGTCGAAGCTTGGAATGATAGTGTAAAGAAATGCTTTCTAACAGTAAGCCGATTACCTATATACTGCAATCATTTTAAAGATGATGCACTGAATAGTATCGAGTTTCTTCTTAGTGGAGATTCAACGCATTAGTCGACGTCCTTATGGAAAATTCAGAAAATGTCTAGAGAAATTTTGTTCCATGGACTTATCAAAATTATAAATTTATAAATAAATTTATATCTCAATTAGATTTGCTTACAGGAATACCTATTATATAACCCATGCATGGCTGTTTGAGCTGAGCCTGATGTAATCCAGCAAGGTAAAATATTAATATTAATACATAATATTTTTTATATATATACCTATAAAGCATACATAAATAACAGTACTCGAATTCCTTGAAAGGAACAAAAAAAACAAAGATATGCAAAGCTCAAGGACCTTTCAATCTTGGATCGCAGCAGTTTTGAGCATCGCACATATATGTTGAATATACCAAAGTCAGTCGTTCCATTAAAACGACCAAGAACAAGGACGACAATACTTGTGGCAAACGAAACTAATGCTAGCTTAGGTGGCTGGTAATATTATATTTCTACTTTCAAAACTTCAAATTTAAATATATATTCATCTGTGTACATTGGGCAAAACTTTTTTATTTTTTTCAAAATTGAAATTCCTTTGGCTCTAAATGACATTAGACTTTGTTTTACGTACAGGAGCCGTATGTTGTGTAATAATAGCCACAAATAATTATGGTGTGTGGGGTTCGGCAGACGAGGCGCAATATTTTTTGCACAGAACAATAAATCGTGTCTGTCCCTATGCCAAGGGAACATGTGAATACCTGAATGTTAGAATACCAGCACTTCCTCCACAGAGAGAAAAATCTTTTCTAGCTATTTACTGCTACAACCAAGCAGTAATGACGGTGGCGGACATATTCATCATATGTCCCTCATATATAAAATATGTGTTGGAAAAGATACCGGGGATCATGAGTGAATATGCAAAATGCGCACGCACAAAGTACGAGAAGTATCAAAAACAAAAAGCAATTCAGAAGGAACGAAGGAAATGCATTAATTCAAAGTTGCTAGTGCTCCCAATTGAACCGCAACCTGATGCGAGCTGCATCTGCAGACGGAACTATACAAATAAAAGGTAAAACTCTTCTTTGTGAAGTAGTGGCTCAAAAGTCAAATTATACAATTCGTCGTTTAAGGACGATAACTTATCGAATATTGTATAACAAAAGGTCCCAACATTTTAGCGATTAGTTCAATAAAGTAAAACTTTACCGCGCATCAAAAAATTATCGTGCGGTATTTGAAAAGATGACTATCCGACCGTAGGAAAGATAGGGATATGATTTCATTTTATACAAACCTTTGATCAAACTCACTACAGTTGGGTGCTTTTCCAGCCGCACTTCTTGTCCATTTACCTTAAAAAAAAAAACGAGCGATAACAAAAGTGAAAAAAAAAAATGCTACATACCTTTAAAATCATATCTCCAGCCACTAATCCAGCAATTTGTGCTGCTCCGCCTGGCTTTACGCTTTCAACAAAAACCGGATTGTCTCCAGAGACCTAAGAACAGTAAATAAAACTTTTTAACAATTCATTAATGACATTATACCATAATTTAAAATTTACCTTCATGCCATAGCCATTTTCATCTTTACGAACCGTTAATGTTAAATACTGAAAATTTTTTGGTGATGCTGGGTTTGGAGTTGATGGTTTTGTCGCTTGGACGATCGGAGTTATTTGTATGTGAGGACGAGGTGTTCCAGATGAAGAAGATGCCTCCAAGTTAGTGCCACTATCGCCGCCATCGATGGTAAACAATTGACCTAATTGGACAGCAGTTCCCATTCCTATATTGCTGATGCTAGTGCCTTTACAATCTTGCAATGCATTATTTGATTGTAGGGGTGTGACGGGTGCAGCCACTGGCGTAGCACTTGCACCGCCATTGTTTTCCGCACCATTCATAAGTTTCTCCTTATTTTTATTCTGTTGTTGATAACTTGTTGGCAACGGAGGTGTTTGTGGTGGAACGTTATTATTATTGCTGTGACTGCCACTAAAGCTGCTGGCCAAACTGCTCAGGCTGCTCGCCAGAGATGGTGATCGGGGTATTTTTGATTTATTGGCTGCCGCTTTATGCTTTTGTTTATTCTTTGAGTTCTTTACAGATTTCTGCTTTGGAGGTGGCAACTCTGGCGGCAAGTCTTCGGCTGTTGTCCCGCCAATTTCGGCAATGTGGCTTGACGCTGTGACAGTGTTGTCTCCAATATTGATACTATTTTGTGACGTTGATGTTGACTGCAATAACTGGCTTGATTTTGATTCCTCTGGTAGCTCCTCGACCTCATCGTACTCATGGTCGTCGTTACCAAAATCGATCAATCTTCAAAATTAACAACATAAATATAGATATAAATAAACCCAAATTACAATAAATTTATAATATTCGTGTCTGTGTGCAAATAAATGTGATAAAATGCTGCTGAAGCTCTTCTTTTCCTAAAATACAGAGCAGTGGCTGATGTCCAGTTTTTATATGACAAAATGAACAAATACAATTGTTGCTCTCCACATTCTCTTAAATGGGGTGTTGGTGTTAGTGGGTGAGGGTGGGCGTGGGTAAGGGGTAAGGGGTAGGTAAGGTTTGTAGTTTTAGTATTTATTCACCAATAGACCTCGTAATCAAATAAATCATGTCTGTAATAAGTGCCACGGCCAAAGCCACGAGATCAACTCACCAAAACAAAATGACCACTGTTTGACCTTTTTTAATTGAGCACAAATTAAATTAGCCATAAAATAGATACAATTTAATTCCTTTACGTTGTTTGTTGCAAACATTGACTATACTACATCAGAATTTAAATACGCATATACACATTCTCCTAAGATCTAGATAGAATAGATACAATGACACAATCGATAATATTAAATGTGTTTTTCTCAAGTCCATATAACTCACTTGTTTGAATTAACTAGTGAACTTTACATGAAGACAAATACACTTTTATTATATGTAATCTGTAGAAATGTGCCGACAAATATTTACTGAGCTGATCTTCACAAGAAATAATAAGAAATGCTAGAATTACTTTTGTTGTCATTTTCTACAGGTTGATTGTACAATTCTGAAATATTAATAATATTCAGTTAACCATTTCGATACAGAATATTCAAATTAAAAACTATTTTTTAAATGAAATGTTGTAATTTATTTTTGTGTACGGAATCACCTTGTGTGTACATTTCTATTTCGAGAATTATACGAGTTTCTAGTAGCTTTTATAATTATTACCGCGCAACCTTTTTACCGATCAAACAGTATACACAGAAGCTGTTCTATAATGAGGAGCAATAGCAAGCAACGACGCTGGCGCTTTGTAATGCCCGCAGCTTGCGACGAGCGTCCATGTAGTTGTATACCCTTTTAATGGGTGCAGTGGATTAATGCGTCCACTTTAAATATATATATTAGTTTTTGAATACATCGAAACATAGAAAATATGGATGAGTAAATCTTAGAGACTTTAAGAGCCAAAGAAAACTAATTTGGTATCCTCCTAAAATTAAGTTTATTTAATTCGACATCACAATTCTACATGTCTCCTTTATCTTGTTGTGTATTTCTTAAAAATAAAAATATTGAAGTATATATTTTAATTTTCAGAATAATTTAATAGATAAAAACAAAAATCCTATATGCATAGCCCAGATTTATGCTTACACATGAACCATAACTTACCGCTTTTTGATTGATGGGTCATCCATAGAGAATCTCACAATGACCTTTAAAAGAAAATATCCAAATTTGTCAAAGATACTTGCAATAGATGAATTCGTCCGTATTTACTTAAGTGATATTAAAAGGCACTGTACTTATCTGAAAAAGATCAATACGTTATAGGCATTAAAAAAAACTTTTAAAAACAAATCTCATTATCTTTTACAAAGAAATTATTTATGTCGACAAATATTTTTTAATAGTAAAGTGCAGTAAAATTTGGCACAAGCACAAATATTATTTTTTTGAGGAGCTGATGCATAGTAAATGCAATCCAATAACCTAGTTTTTGAGATCTTAAAAAATCGTACAATCTATGTTCAATTCGCGCACGGTTTGTTGTAGAATTTGAACGAATGAGTTTTAGCTTACCCTACAGAAAAACACTGTAAGCGGAACTACAGGAACTGGTTTTAACCGAAAAAAGGGCTGCACCCAAAGAACCAACAAAAAAAAAAAAAATAGATGTATAACAAAACAAATGTATATTTACATTTGTACAAATAGGTGCACACATTTATATAGGTATATTAAATGAATGTATTTATATATATATATACGGGAGTTATGCTTTATCAACCCACTTTAATGCGTGTAATGCGTTGAGTGAAGGACTCATTGCATTTTGGACGCAATTTTGTAATTGTAAGCAATGTACACACGTACGTGGTGGGTGTTTGTACACACATACAGACACATACCTATACGTGATTGTGTACATACAAATACGTATTTGTGAATGTGACAATATATAAACAAATAGAAATTCTGTGCATTTGTTTCACGCAGTATCAAAAACAATTGGAGTTGCAGTAAGAGGACTATTTGATCTGATAAGTTAATACGCTATAACATCCAACAAGTGGCGGCGGCAGCCATATTGTTTTGCTCTGTGTTGCTGCTGGATCCAGAGGTGCGGGCGTGACGAATATATTGACACAATAACACAATACAATTAAGTTAGAGCGCGTATTACTCTTAGGATAATTTATTTAATATTATGCGAATATAGAGAATTAAATAATTAACGTTTACAAATTTTTCCGATCAAATAATTTGAGTATGATATCTACATTGAATAAGCACATACATATACCAATGTTGTGTCACGGATACAAAAAAAAGCACGGCACGAACACACCTCTGGTTGGATCATCACACTCACCACGTAAATATGCATACAGATGTATATATATAAATATATATGTTTATTCATATGCTAGTATATACACACTTACACTCGCGCACTTGACTGTTGCCTTTTTCTTTTATGGGCTCGATTTAATAGCTAGCGCACTGCGCATCATTTCCTCTTAAGCGGTGAAAAGCTGGCACTACTCACATATGTATTCCTTTTTGAGCAAATTTACATATCTAATTATGCAGTTATTAACATTAATATATAAATTTTTAATATTTAAAACTTTTTATTTTCTTTTATTACACAGCCGAACGCAATAAATGTTAAATTGATACTATGTTATACTCAAAATGAACACTGTTATTAGAGATGAGCGACATATCGAAGAATGAGAAAATATCGATGTTGTCACAAATATTCCAATTAAAAAAAAAATTTGGTAAAACTTAAATCATATATGGGCACACCGATCGCCTCGAAAACACTTCAATTTAAGAATACAATTAACACCATTCATAAATCATAATTTTGAGTATTTATATTTTGTAATCTTATCTTATACGCAAAACAATAGATCAAATATCTCTGAACTTAGTTCCCGCTTTTTAAATTATATCAAAGCTAATAAATTTAGATTTACTTTCTATTTACTGTTATATTTAGTAATTAAACAAGGACTTTACAGCAAACCTAATCAGTTTAATTAAATAAATAATATACATAATTCTATACGAACCTTTCTTCACCCATTATAATGTTAGAAAGTAAATAACTCTAAAATATTAGTAAACTTTATTAAAAAAAAATTATTGCCTTATACGCATTAGTTAAACCTTATATTTATATATTTGGGCTACTCTACCTACATACGTGAATTCTTATACATACACTAATAAATACCAATAATTGCACTCGTTTTTTTTGTGACTATTTGTTTTCTATTTAAAGATAAATGGATTATCCCTTAAATTGAGCGTATGAAAAATATAGTCATGGGTTTAGGTGCAAGTTGAACCACTCAGATACTAGCATCACTGGGTAGCATAGTAACAATCCTATAAATACGGTTTGGAAAAATCGATAACCGTTTTCTGTGCTCCGCCAAAATGTGGCGCAAAGTTGGCGTCACCTTTGATTCAATTGATCATATAAATTACATGCAGTTGACAAAGAAACTGAATGGGCATTGCCAGCTACATCAATACCAACATTATCTTCTCCATTCTCATTACTGACATATGGTCCAAGTGTTTCTGAGTGACGTGAGCTCGCAACAGACTCTTGATAGCTTTCACTTGAAAAGTCCTTCAGTATTTTTAAGTCATAGAAAACTCCCTCGTCGTCTATCACATGAAATTGGGTAAACTCGGCATTTGAATAGACATTTCGTGCTTTGTTGGCAACAAATTTTATAGACGCCAGCAACTCGGGCAACGTGGCGTTACCTCGTTTATCCCTCCAAAAATGTGCTATGTCCTTTGCAATACCCGTTGAAGGCTTGACATATTTCTGATCTACGGATATATCCGAACAAGGTGACGCATCGACCTCTTCGGAACCTTTGTGGGGAACTTGACTCTGATTATTTAGCATATGTCTCACGTTCCAAAAACACAATTGGTCTCCACAGCTAAGAAGAATCTGTAGGCAGGGAGAGAAACGCAGTTTCATTTCATTGCCAGGCTCGTGTCCCTGTTTTACGGAGTAAATATGGCTTAGGCGACAATCTTTGAATGTGTAAAGCTACAAGGGAAAGTTAGTTAATTATCTCTTGATCATGTGTCAATATATGTAACCGATTTACCTTAATATTTCCATTCAAAAAGCCAAGAAAAAGCATTTTACCATCATTGGAAACCGTCAGATACTTAATAAGAGATTGACTTTTTATATTTTCACTGCAGAGTAGCTCTTTGTTGAGTTGGTTACCCCTGTTGTCCAATTTATAAATCTACAAAGAAAAATATATATTCAATTAGCTTGAACTAACTGATACTTTTAAAACTTAAGTTAACTGTAATTTTCTGTGCTCACCTTAATTGTTCCGTCTCTTAAACCTAAAAAAAGAAGTTTCATTTTAAAATCGAATCCCACCAGGTCCTCTTCAACTTCTTTAATAATTTTTAGTTTGGAATTAGGGGAATCTAAATGCTATCAATTGATTAATAAAAAAATGTATGATTTTTTTTTTAGATTAAAAGAATCAGACAACTCACATAAGCAGAGACAGCCTTCTCAGAAAAGAGTAGCAAGAAATGTTCGTCGAAAAGCCGCGCATACATTGTGAACTCGTTCCACCAAATTGGTTCTATTTTTTTGTTACCTTCTACTTGTGACATTAAATATACTAAAGTCTTACGCGCATTGCGAGTTGACGCAACCAATGTCCTTAAATTTATCACTTTCAAGTAGTCAATTTGCTCAGTTATATAGTTTTGCGATATCATTTTGTCTTCACTGATATTATAAATTATGCCATTATTGTAACCGGCATAAATTACATTATCATTGCAAGGATATAAAGCAGTTATGTGGGTCCCGAATCCCAGCTGCGGTGTTGGAATCATTGACCAATAGGCGGCACTGTGCTTTCGGCCAATTGGGTCTCCGACTGCCGTTTGTATTTGATGTATACGTGATTTGGAGTCAACGCTGAATAGCGTACCATTACTAGACATTTTCAATAGAGGTCGAAGATGTACATTAGGTTCAAGACGTACATGTGCATCGCAGGTATTGTCTACAGACTTGGCATAATTCTCGTTAGCACTGCCACCCCATGTAATGGCATGGGTGTCGCCGCCTGCAACTTTTCGCAAGGTGTATAAGTGTAAGCAATTTGTTCCAGCTGCCCCACATAAGACAATGTATTTAGAAATGGGGTGCTTTAAATCGTATACGTCCAAACAGACAATTTGCTCACTGACGTTACTTCTCAGAACATAATCGGAAAATTTTAGATCGTAAACAATTAGGCCCACATCTTGGGTTCCAAGTACAAGGTAACGGCCGTCTTTTGATAGTTTACCACATGTTATCGATAGAGAGAGTCTATCCAACAAGGGCAAAGTGCTGTGGTCTGGCTTATTTATACTATTATCATCGGTCTCATGGAATGTGAATCGCTGTACGCTTGATTTACATATAAGCAATATGGTGCATTGGTTGCCGTCGTCAGGTCGATCCTTATATGATTCCATTGAAATTGCCTCGCTATTGCTGAACTCAAGTTCCTCATCTTTTGAATGTCGGTTTAAGTTCCAAACAGTAAGCTTGCAGTTTGCTGTGCACAACACATAAAACCGATCTAGGATTAAAGAAAAGCAGCTCACTTTCAACTGTTGTGTCCTCAAGGTCGGTGTATACGACTGCTTAAATTGTTCTTTTGTACTTTTCCAATCGCATATACAAATATCTCCATTAATATATGCCACATGAAGTTGAATGTCAGTGGTCCTAGAGTCCGTACATTTCTCGTGAAGAAAAAATGATGAAATATTCTGTGTTAAATGCTGTCGTTTAATTTCGCTGTTCACCAATTGATCGTAGCCTAGCGATTTAGTTTGATTTTTTGGACGTCGTAGCACTTCTTTCAGTGACCAAAGCTTTAGACTTCCATTGCTGTGCAGTGTTAAAAGGTGCATTTGTGTGTTAAATACGCGCATTTCGATTATGTCGCTTGGATCGTTTGTGTCGCTTAGCAGATAGGTTGTATCTCCCTCTAACGATACGTCGGTAAGTAATATCTGCTTTGTATTTAGTGCCATTAAGCAAAAGTCATCGTCTAGGTAGATTGCACGTTGCACCTGATCCTCGCCCAAATTTATGATTCGACGATTTTGATGAAAGCTCCCACTAAAAATAAAAGTACATTTAAGAGATTATATATACATATAAATAGGTATAGTTACCGGTATGTAAACCAAACGTAATTTGGGTACCGTTGCGCTTGTCGAAACGCTTCCTCAAAAACCGCACCTTTATCTGCCATTAATGCAATTTGCAATAGATATGAATGTTTGGACTTTATTAGCTTTTCTTCCACATTCGGCAAAAAGTCCAGAAGAGCATCAATAAGTTCATCATCTACGAATTTTGAAGATCGTAATGCATTTCGCATATAGTCGTGGAAAATATTTACTTTTCAAGTTAAGTCTACTTACTATCTATATACGCCCTGTACAACTTTAAAGTCTGCAGAGTATGTAAAACTGATCCGCGAGCATCCCACGGTGTAGTGTCGTTACGAATTTTTTGATCGAGAAATCGAAAATCCAGAAAGATTTTGCGAAACAAATCGGAACGACTGATATTGTTACTGAGTTTGGTCAAATGATATCCGATGTTTCTATAAAAATAGCTATCCAGATGTGGTAAAGTCATTTCGATACACTGGTCAAACTTTAGAATGCTAAAAAGATTGATTGATTTTGCATTTCAATTAATGAGGAATACATTGGTCAAGGTTAACAACACTTACTCATAGTAATCTATAATTATTCTGTTTAGCTCAGCTTCATTTTTCACAGACAAGATTAACTCTGAGTATATGCCGGGCAGAGTTATTGTTAGTTTATCTGAATCCTTTTTCACCAACGAGTATTTGCAGAATTTATTTATGATAATAATTGGATCTTTAATATTCCAAACGAGGCCTAATAACTGTTTATAAATTATTACAAACTTAAAGAAGACTCATTGTAACAGCGAAAATTTAATTACAGTACTTACTCTGATAGGTATGTGAGCAGAATCGGGAAATATGAAGAGAGCTTCATATAATTGCCTTTCATTGATGTTCAAAACACTTAAGGACGTTTCAATTATGTTAGTCAACTCTTTATAGCTTATGCTGTTTTAATAGTTTTAAAAATATGTATTCATTTTATTGATATGTGGATTCGTAGCTGTGATTTACTTACTGTTTGAAATTGTCTATTGTACAAATATCGTCACGTATGTTTTTAGCGATTATACTCAGGTGAAGCGGATTTGTTATTTGATTTTTAGTTAGTGCTGTCTTTAATTCCTTAACTGATTGTGGCTTTTTGGCGAGATATTTGTCACATAATGATTCTATCTCTGTTTTGGTGAGAGCGTCCTTTAAGGCGACATGGGTGGTGGTTTGAGGTGAAAAAAAAGAAGCCACTCTCTTGTGTCGTGTGGTCAGTAGAATCTTGCATCCTAGGTTAAAGGCTTCCCATATTTTCTCATTTTCAACATTACGTAAGACCAACAAACAGTTTTTGTAAGGTTCATCTTTCAAAAAATTCCGAAGCTCAGTTTTTACCATCTCGATGCGAATCTGCACGCTTTGGTCGCCATTAGAGTGCCATTTAGATGAAATTTTATGAAGAAACAATTGAAGCAATTCTAAACAATCCTCAGCTGTGCAGCAGCCACGTACGTCTAGCCAAAATACCTTAAAATTCATTTTCGATTGAACATCAAATGAGGAACAAACGTCTAAAACAAGCCACTGCTTTCCGGCCCCAAGGAAACCCTCAACAACAACGTTTTGAGCAGGTCTTAGGTTGAGTAATGCCAATTTCAATTCCAAGTATGGTTTGATTCTCGGAACATTATACTTGGTAAATTCATGGTTGTCATTATACAGCCGGTCAACTGCGGAAATATATTTTGTAGTTCGCTCAGTCGGATTTCTGCACTCTTTTTGAATGGCAGTCATAAGAAAACCATAGTTGAGGTCGTCAGCGTCTTGCAGTCCCTTGCATACAAACTTTTCTACAACTTCCTTTCGTTGATCGCGCAATATCCACAATAAGCGGTATGTTTGCTCATTTAATGGTGACTTGAAAATGTAATCGAAATCCCTTTTTTTCAATATAGATCGCAAAAACTCCTCGATATCTCTGCAATCCAAATCCTTTTTGAGTGCTTCTCCAAAAACCTGTATTATATCCCGGTAGCTATGTTGTTGAAGATTACTCGAGCTAGAGAAATTCATCTTAACCTGCAATATCGACAAAACTTTAAAGTATTGCAAATAATTTTAATTGCTCATATTACACAAACAATCCATATTAGTATACAAGGTAATTGAATAGAGAGAGAAAAAAAGCACATAAAAGGAAATTTAGATAATACGAGTTGATGCTGCTCAGTTTAAGCAGGCAATACTTTTATACAAGGTCGTGCTTAATTGTGACTTGTATCAGACACAAGGACTTCGTTGTATTTGGTTTGCGATAAAGGTTTAAGTATATGCGTAACGAGAGAAGTATTCTGTGCATAATACACATTTTTAATGTAAGCAAGTATATAAAACAAGCAAGAGGGGTCTAAGTTCCCTAATAACTCAAATTCAGAATATATATGTAAGCTTTGTGGTTTATATTTCTTTAACTTTTTATGAAGAAAAACAAGAGAGAGAGAGACTTCATTAAGACAATTTTATTTACAATGGGAAACTAAATTATAAAGAAGAAAGTCATTAACCAAATTTTCAATTTTAATTATTATCAGGGTATAAAACATGAAGTTCAATGAACTTTTACATTGATACGTATATACACATTTGTACTTTTCTATCCATGTTCGTAAATCTGTCTATCGACGAATAATAATTGTTTTAGCTTACTTTGGATTCGTTTTGATTCGATATATAAAGTATTCCGAATTTGATTAAAGCTTGCGATGACACTTCATGAAACATATATATTGCTTATTTCCAAACACAGATCGCACAGCTGGCATATGCACATGGCTTGTACATGAATGAACATATATTTTTTTTATACTTAATATAATAACAATATTAACTATTTGTCATTTTTTTTTTTTGGTTTTAAGATGTTTTTAAATACCCAATAAAGTTTATATATTGTTTGTAAATTACATTGTGACTTGTTTATATATTTTTAGTGTTCTGGCAGTGTGACCAAAAGTAATATTTCAAAAATACAAAAAAAAAATGTATGTGCAAATTTAGCGTAACTCATACTAAATAAATAATAAAGAATACTCTTATATAGCACAGACTAACATATTTCCGGACGTATTTGAAAGATGTGAAACACTGAAAACATTTCACATTTACCGCGGCTAATTATGTTTGAAAAGCAAACAAATGTGTTACCACAAGCATTCGCATTATTTTACTTATATTGTTTTCTCAATTTTTCAGGTATATATAAATATATATATATATATATATATACAAGATACTAACAATATTGGAACTGAACCGAAACGAAATTGAACTTACATGAACTTATTCTTTTCTTTAATTTCGTTCCTTTAAACGAAACGATATAACCACACAACATATCGATAAAATATAGATTTCAACTCTATGTAGATGTCGCGGTGAAAACAAGTTATTCGCAATTAAAGACAAGAAATTTCAGAAAAAGTACAACTTATACTGGTAAAAATTGTAATCCATAAAATTAATATTAATAATTGTATGCACCTCAATGTATATAATATTAACTATGCTGGAAATTTATACTTTATATATATGTACTAGGAAAAAGCAATAGAAAGTTGAATAGATAGCCAAAGGTGACGACGCAAGCAAGACGAAGACGAAAAAAAAGCATCGACGTATACGTAAAATTTGTGAACGATAATTAAGGTAGGCTATGAAGTAAATATGCCATAGATGTGACTTGTGAATTTTGAGCAAAAATATTAGTACCTCGTTGCTGGTCCGAATTGGTGGGCAGTTTTCTGCAATTCAAATATTTTAAAACGAGGGAAACAAAATGTCTGCTGCTACTTTGACCGAATTGGTGACACTCGACGTAACCGCAATGGAGCGTGAATGTGATTTGCATATTAAATTCTCACACAAAACTATGTATATATATATATATATATATATATATATGTGTGTTCATATATATATGATATATATTAAAGTTGTATATTTACATTAATATTCATATACAAACTTGTTTTTAGTTTTTAAGTACGACGCCGCCGCTTCCGCAATGTCATGCCGTTCAACGTTCGAACCCGAGGATAAATACGAGCAACTGCGCCTACCAAATCCCGGTCCAGGTGTCCCAATTCAGGCCGCACCACAGCACTCGGGCGCAATTTCACTCGAACAACAGGCGCACATGTTTAATGAATTTGCCTCGGTTGGTTACGCACCAGCCACATACGCAACCGGCCCTCCGCTAAGTTTTGCAGCTCCATCTCAGCCACCGATTATGGGTGGCGATGTGGCAAGTGGTTTTGGTCAGTCGAAGCTGTCCGCAAGCGCGACTGTCTTTGTACCTAACCAACCGAGTAACAGCAATATGGGTAAGCGTGGACCGCCACCACAGCAGCATCTACATCACCATCAGCAGCAATATCAACATCAATCGTCTGGGCCAGCTCCTTACTCACAACAACATCAACGTTATGCAAATGGATATAAGCAGCAGCAACAGCATCAGCACCAACAAAATTACAATCATCATCAGCAAAATCAGCAATATAACAATGATATGCAGCAGTTGTCCAATTCGGTCCAGGCTCGTCTGCGCATTGGCAAACAGCCGCCGCATAATGGTGCAATGGGAGGGAATTACTATCATCATCATCAGCAGCAATCGCAACAGCAGCAGCAGGTACAGACACTGCAACACCAACAGCACTCACAACAATCACAATCGAAATTTCAACGTCATGCGCATTTAAATAATTCATTCCAACAAATTGCACAACAGCCGCAGCAGCAGCAACAATATTTCCAGCAGCAGCAGCAGCATCATCCACAACCATCGACTTCATCGGCATCCGTATCAACTTCGTCGGCATCGTCGCATCCCGACATGGAAACGATTGCTTTAGAATATCTTGATACTGTAATACATTGCCTTAACCAGGTGAGTAATATTTAAAAACAATGCAAAATTATTGTATTATATTAAATATATATAAATATACAATTTTAATTCTATAAATTTTTTTATTGTCTTCACTTTTTATTCAGAATCCCGGACAATTTGATACAATTGCATCACGTTTCCTAACGATATTCGATGGTATGGAGAGTAATAATCATGTACTCTCAATTGCTTTGGAGGATATATTTGAGAAATCGATCGAACAACCAAATTTTCGCTACATGGGAGCTAAATTGTATAATTTACTGCATATGCTGAATCTCAAGCCAGACTCTTTGTTTCACACCTTGCTCAAACTAAAGCTTGACTATCATCAGGCCGAGGTGGCCAAGTATATGCAATCGGTTGAACATCAGCAAAAAGTGCGGGAAACTGCCCTATTTTTAGCTGAATTGTATATGCAATTGCGTGGAGACGATGATGCTCGTATTCAGCTTTTAGCTGTGAATATTGTCTTCTCGCTGAGAAAGCTTTTGACATACGAGAGCCCCGAAAATGTGCGATGCATTTGTTTGACACTGAAGCTTGCTGGTTACGACCTGAGTGCCGATTGCCAACAGGACATGATCTTTATTATTACGACATTGCAAGCGATCGAAGCCAAGTCGCCGGGAAAATATGCAATGGCAGCGAATGTAATTGCCTTGCAACAGAACAATTGGGGACGAAAGGTATCGAATGCTCTCGGTGGTGATGACGATGCTGTTGCCAAGCCACCAGAGCCGCCACGATTGAGCGATGAGCCAGTGTTTTACGGACCCGATGGCCGTGAGCTTACGGCTGAGGAAACCGACTTCCTGGCTGCTGAAGATGATGCCCCTGGCAGCGATGGCGACGATTTTGATGTTAGAGATAACGACTTAGAGCTCGACCCAGAAATGGACGAAGAGACTGAGCGTGCTTACAAGGACTTCTGCAAGCAAGGCAAACAATCGCAGGCTAACAAAAAAACTTAAATTTTTGTATGTGTGTAAAAGCTGTGGTGTTGTTTTTGGCGTGGCAGTAGGGCTATTTTTTAAGTATACCCAACATATATTTAAAAGAGAATGTCTGCAAGTTATTGGTTGTGTAGTTAATATTTCAAAACATTATTTTTTCCATTCTTCAGAAAAAAAATTTATTTATAATTGGTTACAAATTTTTTGTGATATATGATGTCTATGCTTAGCTTTTATATATATATATATATACATTGCACACATAAGTATTCATGTGTGTGTGTGTGTGTGTGCGCATCAGATTTAAAAAACGGCACATACGGAAGTAACTATCACCTTTTTAAGCATCTTCGTTTTATGTTAAAAGTATAAGTTTTGAGAAATTTTAATTGTTTGAAAACCGCTGCCACGCCGGTTCATAAAAAAGAAAATAACACACACTTTTTGAGACTCGTACAAAATAGTATTCGCATGCCTCCAACACATCCATACATATGTAGATTCGTAACTGCAACACATTCAATTTGAAAATTGCATTCTCTTGATCATATAAAACTAAAATCCACAGCCACGCTTAATTTTTTAATTAATTGTAATTACTGTTAAACAAAACGATTTAAATATACAAATAAACAAATGAATTGCGATAGACTTTGTTGTATGCTCTTTGTTGTTTATCCAGAGTGGGTATATTTGTGGATTTTGACATCGTTGTTGATGCTATCAGCGATTTCGATGAAATATCGATATATGTTCATAAGCATATCATCGAATCATTTTGCGTTTTGCAACTCCCTTTTGCGTTCTGCTCGCTTTTAGTGTTCTGTTTGGGTCCCAAGAATTACAAATTAAAATAAATAATGTTGTAATTGCTTTTATAATGGCAAACCAGTGACGTTGGTGAAGAAAATGTGTCAAGGTGTGGAATGACATTGCCGGAGTGTGCAACTAAAGAACATAATAAAGTTTTTTCCTTAAAGTGCGTGATGTCATAGTGGTGCTATATACAAGCGCTATGTACATATAAATGTACGTACGTATGTACATTCATAACTTTTCGTATATGTACATACATATAAAGGAATGTACAAACATTCAATAAAAGTGCTAAAGTGCTGAATATCAGTGGGTGTATTAAAATAATAATAACATACTTGTATATATACACAAGCAATGAATTATTACTTAAATTAATTTATATACATGTAGATGTGAGTGGTTTCTTCTGTTTTTTCAACCTTTCAAACAAAAAATAAGCAACAAACTGAAATTTAAAGGTCAAAAAATGTGCATTCTTATACACATTTATGCAAATGTACAAACATATGTATGTTTATTTATATTTATATGCGCTATAAAAAAAAGAGTTTATTTTGTTGCGCGACGGTTTTCACAAATAATGACGATTGATTGTTCGATCTAGATACATATATTTATTTGTATCTGCAAAGATTCATCAAACCATTCACTTGACATTGAAATTTTAATTTTAAATGTCGTAATAGGATACATAATATATTTTTAACTGATGTTTATATATGTTGTCACTTACAATTTTTTACGAATACACTATATTAAATATGTGTTGGGTATTAAGTAATGGTTCTAACTGGCCAAAACTTTTGATTGTGGTGATAATAGTGCTAATAATTTTTCTTATCATTTTTGATTGGTTAATTTCTTGTAAAAATAGGAATTTTCACAAAATAAAGTATATGTTTTGGTCCGAGCAAGAACATCAAACAACATAATAACAATGTTGTCTGCTTAGTGGTATTATTTACAAAGGGTATTTTTTATTTTGTATAGAACATTCGGATATCACCTGTTAAAGAAAAGAAAAATATTTCTGTTAAAGTGCGTATTTTATATGATCACAATTGTCTTCAATAAAAGAAAAAAAAACTTGACCAATCAATAAATGTGAATTGAGTTCGTGCCTTAACTTAAAATCCGTTTGATCTACACTGAGTTTGGATCGCAATGGGCAGTGTTTGGAAACGTTTGCAGAGAGTTAACAAACGTGCGGCGAAATTTCAGTTCACTGCCTCCTATCATGACCTACGATTGGAAACCACCGCCAAGTGGTAAGTTAGACACTCAGTCAAGATAATCTATATGTATTACATCTACGAATATTAAGATAACTTCCATTTCCTTTTGACTCAAGATATACTACACTTGAGTCACTGTTTCCTGGCACATACAAGATTTAAATACGAATGATTGTGTAAATGAATAAGTCAATGCATATCTGCGCTATGACTCTTGTGGCTTGTGGCAGCAGCATTAAAACGATAATAATATTGTTATCAACAAGTTGTGCTTGTTGTTTGCCATATACATTTCTAATTACTTTTAAAATTGTGAGACTATAAAAATCTTAATACTAATTATAATTAATTAATTAAAAAATAAGAAAGGTCTTTTGGAATTATTTGTCTTAGTATGTTGTTGCTGTATTAATAACCACGTTCTATTAGGAAAAAAATATTAATATTTATATAGACATATTAATATTTACATATATAATGCAAAGTGCTCAAAAATCACGTATTATTATTTTATTATTTTATATGTATTTGCGTGCATAAAATCTTATTTTTTTTATTTATCTTAGGCGTCCTTCAAATCTATCCGTAGTGTGGACGAGACGTTCGAGGCGAGTTGCTAGCTCTCCATTGCCATGGGAACCAGACATGATGAGCCCACTAGTGGGCAACATTTCGTGGCCAGTACCAGACAATCACGCTATATCGGTTACATTATTCAAGGACCCCCGCACTCATGAGCTGGAGGACAAGGATTGGACATTTGTAATCGAAGATGTACGTAAATATATATATAGGTAGTATGTTATTTAATTGAAGTATTGATTGATTAGAAGAACGGTTTCCATTTTATATAATATAATTATTTCATAAATGTTTGCAGATTTCACTACTGGGCAAAAAGCGTGTATTGGCAAACGCAAGCATCAATATGCGTAAATATGCTAGTATTGAGTCTACGCAGCAAAGTTTTACTTTAAACCTCAAACCAGTTTCTCGGAAAATAACTGCCGCTGATTTGGAATTGACAATCAGTTGTGTCTTTTTGCGAGAAGGAAAGGCAACGTGAGTACTAATGATAAATTCGCATTAGCCCCCTGTATATAAATAATTAATTTATTTGGTAACCTTCTCAGAGATGAGGACATGCAAAGCGTTGTCTCATTTATGTCGGTCAATAACAATTGTGATGTAGCACCTCTTGACGACTTGGAGGATTTACCAGACTTGGAAATCTCTGGAGACATCTCTGATAATTTATATGACTTCACTCAACAGTTGGAGCAGATGACGACAAGTCTAAATGGTTGTATCGATATACCAACGCCGCTGAGTGGTGAGTTTTAATATCTTTTAAGCGACTATCAATGGTAAAAATGTATTTTTTATCTAACTCTGGGAATTTCGTATTTTATGGTAATTTATATGATTATAAAACTTTTTGTATATGTATATGTAGAAAAGTTTAGATGTCTATTATTTACTGTAAATATTTATTTGACTAAAACGTTATTCAAAACTCTTCTTTTTTGGTTTGTAATCTGTAATCTGCTCCAATACGACACTACGCTCTTATGTCACAACAAATATTATCGTAAACGTTGATATTTCGGTGTTGTTATTGTCGGTAGTCCCATCATTATCCGAAGACCCAACTCCTTTGGCCGAGTCATTTAATGATTTACGTTTTGAACTAGAAGCGGAACGTGAAAACAAACAGGAAGCCGTAGGATCACCGCCTCCGATATTGCTTGAATCAGATGAAGCATTAAACACTCCATCAAATTCGCAGCATGTTATTCTTAAAACTCCAACCAAGGGTGTAGACGATGGCCAGCCAAATGGAGAAAAACCAACTTTGACGTTCAATCACAACGAAAGATTCTGTGAAGTGCTCACATCGACGCCTGTAGAAAGAGCTCCAACTGCAACAGACAAGATTAAAAAAAATAATTCGAACAGAGCTCTTATTTTTGAAAAGCAAGATTGCAGCTCTGTAGAAATATTGAAGTCACCGGAACACAATTCTTATGTTGATCAAGTAACTGCTGCCTTGAGTGTTAGTACTACCAGCATCACCTTTACCACCACAACAACCAAGAAATCTGAATCAACTCAGTCTGTCATGGAGCCGACCAAACCACCAGAGGACTTGGCTGTCGTATCCATCACTAAGCGCCCTGAACTTCAGCCCTTGAACTTGAAGAAAAGTTATGAGACTGCACCAATTATTAATAGTTTGGCATCGATAAAAAACTCATCTTTAAATCCAGTGGAGAAAATAGTGCTGAAAGATAACACACCTGGCCAAGATTTGCTAGAGTGGTGCAAAGATGTTACCAAAAATTATCCAAATGTTAAAGTTACCAATTTGACAACCAGCTGGCGCAACGGCATGGCTTTTTGTGCAATAATTCACAATTTCATGCCACATTTGATGTGAGTAGCAAATTAATCTTAACTTCTCACCAAGAAAATAATTATATAACTGCCCACAATTGTTCATTCTAGAGATATGACGAAGCTGAGTGCCCATGATGTTGTTGGTAACTGTCGCACTGCGTTCGATGCGGCGGAAACATTAGGAATACCACGGGTTATCGAGCCACGAGATATGAATTTGCTCACAGTACCAGATAAATTAGCAGTTATGACCTATCTGCACCAATTGCGGGCACACTTCACAGGCAAACAATTGCAAATAGAGCAAATTGGTATGTTGCCCAAAAAAAAAAACAATATATATATATATGTATATATAATATTATTTTTTTTTAACATTCTAATTACGTTTATAGGGCCGACATCGGACGAGTCAAGCTACATTATCGGCAACTACAAGTCAGACAACTTGTCGCAAAACCTTATCAATTTTTCACACCTTAAGACACAGCTGTTGCCATCGTTGGATGACGAAATCGTGAGCCAGCAGCAACAAATGTCTCCAACGAGTAAAAAAGACGTCAAGAATCTTATACTAACAAGTTCAAAGAGTATTTTGGGTAAAGTCCTATCTCCAACAAAAGATAAAAATTCGATCAACGCAACGCAGACACAGACAAGTCAAACAACTAAATCTTTACTGGGTCGCCAGACTCCTCCGCCTATCGATGGTAATGGCGACAATACATATGAGGAAATACAAAAGTTTAACAAGGAACCAACATCGCCTCTGTCGCTGGATACCAATGCAACAAATGTAAGTGTAGACTCGTTCAGATGAACTTATTTCGCAGTGATTACATTTTGCCGTATAGAAGGTATAGTTTATCCATACTGCTCTAATATTTTGAATTGATGAAGCTTGGTAATTTTGTTGATTAACATTAGTTATTTGGTTTGCCTTAACTATTGTTGTTCATTAATTTACATTTTATTTTGCGAATGCTTCGGCTACTGCTTCTGTTTTTTTGATTTTTTATTTGAATTTTCGTAGCGAATTTTAACGCGCCACAAAGAAATGAGCGAAAAAGCTAAGTTAATGATGGAAAAATTAAAAATTTCTAACTGTAACGAGCGCCCAGATGCCAACGATGTAAGTAACAGCACAAAGCTAGTTGCGCATTGCCTGCATGTGCCGCATTTTATTAAAATTAAACAGCGAGAGAATATATTTTAAACAATTTGCATAACTATTTTAACACAGGAGGAGCGACAGCAGCGATTACGAGAGCAGGCACGACGTCTTATATCAGAAACAAGAAGTAGAGTGACCGGGCCAGTAAACAGTGGAGTTGACAGCCCCACAACCCCAACTAAGCTGAAGCGTTTCAATTACACACCAGAACGTTCCATTTCGCCTATACACAATGGCGGGGACTCCTATGTCGACGTCACCACAAACCAAATAGCTTTCAACCGGATTAAGGCCGAGCACTTCGTGAACCACGCGAGTCCTAGTCATAGATTAAGCGATGGCAACAACACTCCTTTGCAATCATTCAACGCGGTTGTCGAGAGGATCTCACCAAAGAATGAAAAGAGAGTTAGTACTAGTTTTAGTTCATATTGCTCTTGCAGAATATTTGTTTACTACTCTTCATTTAGGTCTAAAATATGCCTAATGCTGTATAAAAACATAATGTTAAAAAAAAAATCTGCAAGCTTAAGCATATGTAAGTTTCGGCTTGCCGAAAATATTACATATTTTATTTTATTACATTGAAAATTTTGTTTTTGCAGAACGATAAGCTTACGTATATTGAGTCCGAACTGGAAGCACTGGAACGGGAGCAGGAGGCAATCGACCAAAAGGCTAGCAGTCTCGAGGCCAAACTGCGCGCAGTTATGGGCGGTAATCCAAGTAATAATCAAAAGGGTACAAATTCTTTCCTTAGACTAATACGAAATAGCATCGGTGGTGGTGATGTCATTCGCATTAAGCTGCTTGACTCAGATGATTCAAATTTATTTGGTAGTGATGTAAGCGGTACTGGTAGTGGTAGTAATGACGACGAAGATACACAGAGTGATACTTCCAGCACATGCAGCCCCAAAGTGCACCGTCGACAAAATCAGGCGATCGAGATGCAGCCGATGCAGCTGTCACGACCACGGCCTCGCGCCAATTCTTGTTTTGTGAATGCGAATCTTAACTATACAAATTTTCGACCCACATGTCAACAACACTTACATGACCATCATTGTCATAATCATCATCAGCATGGTTCTGGTCAACGTCCGCACCACGTTCATCACGTGGGACCATGTAGTCATTTGCTTGGTAACTCCGCCTCAGTTGCGTCCTCCCGGCAATCCTCCTGTGATAACCTCCAAGTCTATAGTGTAAATGATGATGCCCTACTTGCAGCGACCTCAGCCTCTCGGTGTCAACGTGATCGCCACAATGGCAGCCAGCAGAAACAGCGACGTCTGCGTTCGCATGGTCTTTGTGGTAATAATGATGTCGTTTCTTAAAGGCCGAATATGTTGTTAACTGCTTTGCATAATGCGCGCAACAGCACGCCACAGCTAAACGCCTGCTCGCCTGCAAATCTTTCATCTGTGTTTATGTATAATTGCTTTTAACTGCATTTATTTTTAATGGAGTTTAAACCTTTACCTGCCTTGACCTAAATTCCTTATAAATTTTAATCATAACGACAATGAAAATAACACTAATCGCAAACTAGCGCTCTACGACGGCGAGAAAATACAACCGCAAACATACTATTTTTTTAATATCATACAGGCTGTTCAAATCTTTACTTAATATGTATTATCTAGTTTTCCGCTTTATTTCGAGTTTGACGAGTATCTCAACCACTTTTTAACCTTCACAGAAACTGAAGAAACTGAGGAGCAATTACTTTCGCAGTGGTTTACATTGGTAAACAAGAAAAATGCTCTTCTAAGAAGGCAGATGCAGCTAAACATTCTGTAAGAAATAATTTTAGAAGTAAGATTTTTTAATCAGCAATAAAAAACCTTCAATTCTACTATTAGCGAACAAGAAAAGGATCTTGAGCGGAAATTCACGATGCTTAATCAGGAGTTGCGCGCTGCACAGTCCGTTGAGGATTGGCGGAAAACAGAGGTACAACGTGAAAAAGAGCGCCTTTTACTCGAGGAACTGGTGACTATTGTTGATAAGCGGGATCAGCTTGTGCAACATTTACACAATCAAGAAATAGCGTATGTATACAAACTAGTTATATTAAAATTAAACTTGCTGATTTTGTGATCGTTTCGCAGTATTGAGGACGACCACGAAATTGCCCGCGAACTTGAACAAGTGAACATTAGCGGAGGCAAAGAAAAGTGTCTCATTCAATAGGCACAAAACAAATAAAATCAAAACACCTGATGTAATTCAACTTGACTGGAGATTATACCTATAATATAATAATTATCTATCTACATAATTTTATTGCGATGCGTGCCCATGATTTAAATGTAGGTATAAATAAACATACTTATGAATCAGATCAAAGATTTTGTCGAAGATCTTGCAGACTGGAAACAAAAGTTTAAAATGGGATATACAATTTTTAAAGCAAAACGTCCGATAGCAAACTAAGCAGATTTCAAGTTTCATACCAAATTAGATTATTTAACCCAAAACGATATTGTCATATTTTAAAATAAAATTTTTTACAGCTTAACCATACCATAAATTATAAAAATATTTCCTTTGTGCCATTATTTTCCTGTGCTTTAAATTTACGGAAATAAAAAACAAAGACCCAATTGTGAGTTAAATATTTTGCATAGCCTACATGCGTATTAAGCATTAAACGAAAACGCTTCATCCCTAAGAATATGTATAATATGTTTTGTACATAAACTGGTCTTATTTAGTTTTTACCTTAATCTTATTTCATTATTTAATGGTGGTTTACTTATATATGTTGCGATTGTCGTAATTGGCAAAATGTAAAGCCAATGCTTCATCTTAGTGATCCTTTTAAAAATACAATTTTATATGTAAAATTAAAAACAAAAAAAATTGCAAATAAACATGCGTTAATTAAAAATGTGACTTTTACTTAGTTTATATAAATATGTTGACTGGGTATTTAGATTTAGCTTGGTAAATAATAGAACTAATTCTCAAAAATATCACACTGAAAATAAATTCGCAAAATTATCTAACAATTTGCACCGTAGAGGAACTCTTGTGTCTGACTTCAAAGAACCCACGGATCTGTATCCCATTTTCTATATCAGAAAGTATATTTTATTCAAAGGATAAATATATTTTATTTAAGACAGGTAATACAAAAATATTAGTGTATAAAAAATAAATGTAACATCCCAGATTACTAATGTAACTTAATCTTTAATTTTTTGTGAATATTTTTTAGAAGTTGCATTAAAAGATTTATGCTTGTAATTACTTATCAGCTGGGCTAAGATATAACAATTAATAATGAAAAACACAGCACTCTGAAGACCAATCCAATCAAGTGTATGCAAAGATTTAAACTCTAGCAAATATGCTGGCAGAAGCCAGAGTGCTTGACCAAATAGCCAAAAAGAAAGTAATGATGCACACCGAATCCAGGACATATGCTGAAAGTTTTTTATGCATAACGGCAGAACAGTCAAATGCCATATGAAGTACTGGGATGTGACCACAGAGTTATAAGTGACAACAACAAAGGATAAACAGAACGCACAAAATGCTAATGTCTGCCGATTTTGTCCAAACCTCCAGCTTAAATAAAATAGAAGTACCAGCTGCGGAACTATAATAATACACTTTAGAAGCAAACTGGATTCCCCAATGTCTTCCGCATTGCTCAGATATTGCAATAAAAAATATAGCGAAAAATTGTGTCGCACATCCTTTCGCATAACGTGGTAAAAGTAGGCTTCATAAATATATTGCCAACCATACAGCATATAAAAAATCCAAGTGAAGGTCACCAGTCCCAATAAAGTGCCGAGCACTAGGCATATCTGCTGCTTGTTGGGCAGAATTGTATTTAGTTTAGGTGGTATTAGGAACGGCCCAGTCGATAAGCAGAGATAGTAAGCTAAACTGAAGACTACCGGATAGATGCGCAAGTGTATCACAAATCCGTGAGACAAACCGGCACAAAAAATCATTAAAGACTTTGGTAATTGCTGTTCCATTTTGATAAGTAGATAGATACTTAGCAGCACAAAGAAGCTTGGTATGCTATCACCATTGCCACGGGTCGATATTACCGCAGTAAGCGGATTGTAGAGCCAAAAGCATGCAGAGATTAGTGCTAATTTATCAGTACGTTTGCACACGTCTTGATACTTCTTATGCTGCATCTGTAAATCCAAGCGTACTTGGCCATAAATTAGTATCGCAAGTAGTAGATCAAACATCGCATATATCACTTTCCCGCAAGCAGGATGCAGCAAAACGTTCGGTATTTGCATGTATGCTAGAATGGGGCTGTAGCGATAGGTGTGCCGGGCAAACGGTGTATCCCCATTTAACACTAACCGTGCACCGTCCGTTACCACTTTATAGTCTATGTCTGTGTATGGCACTAGTGATCTCGCATCGTGTTGTTGGGCATACAATATGAGACCCAGTCGCATCACAGCAGATATCAGGAGATGAGTACGGAAACTAAAATTTGACAGGTACCGACATGCATTCTGTAGTTGAGGGTTTTTGTTAAACGCCATCGTTATCATGATATTTTGAGTAGGATTTGGCATAAATTTCTTACAGATTTGTTTTTAATTCTTTAGCGGCCTTACGTATACAGTCTAAAAACTCTTTAAACTCCGTTTCACAAATCTTTTGCTGTACGTTAATATCCCGAGACACACACGCCGCATACAAAGATGCCTTGTCAGAGCACTTCGTAAGAAGTACTGGATAGTTGCGAAGTCGTGTATTGGCTTTGCGCACAGATTCCATGCCTTAGCGCTTATGTGCCGGTGGACCCTTTAGAGGTACAGGATCTGCCACGAAGGTGTCGTAAAGCGGTTTCGAGAAGAATATCAAAAGTGATGTGGTTAAAAATGTAATTTGAAAGAGTCGCGGATTGCGCTGTATCCAAGAGCGTTTTGGCAGAACAGCTGTCCGCTTGCGCAAATACGGTTGTTGTCGTTTGTCCAACAAATCCTGTATATCTTTTGGCGGCTTATATGGTGGCACTGATGGTGATGTTGGCATTATTTTCCACTACTAAACGAAAATATGTTATTAATCTCGCATGTCAAGCAATCGAATAATTACAACACCTGCTAGACGAGTCGGAAGTGCCTTTTGATTTCGGCTTTTCTAGGCGAGGTTCTGCCAAATTAATACCGCTGCAGCAAAGAGATTCCTTGTACCACTTCAAACAGCAAATCCGCATTTCCTCGAGGACCTCAGTGCATTTATCTTCTTGGTAGTTGTTTTCTGCAAATACATTTTAATTATTAAATGCAAATTATAATTACATACTTCAGAATACAGGCAGATTATTGCATAAGATGTCGAATTATGTTATGTTCATACCTCTCAAGCAACTTTGTATGCGGCAAGCGTAAAGTTTGCATGGATCCTTACTAACCTTATGCATCTACACAAACCAGTTCGGCTTGTAACAAAAAATTGGAATAATATATAGAATTTGCTGACGAAAAGATAAATTTATTAATTTGACTTTGTGTTTGACATTCACAGGGAATTTTTAAAAGACTGCCACACTGTCAAAATTTCAGAGTAATGAAACGACAGCCAAAGGGTTCTGGGAAAAAGCTGCCAGACTGGCAAAAGAAAAGCATTTTAGAAATATCTAAAGAGGAATCGGAAATACAGAATTAACGCATCATCTTTAAACTTTAAAAGATCAATTCAATAAGTAGTTACAAAAAATATTTGGTGATTTTTAAACAATTTATAGCCAACATATCGAAGTGAATGTATACTTAAGTATTTTTATGTGAATTTTTGTCATTCACAATAAAACGTCTATTAGGAACAGTTCTTGTGTAAAAAAAATTAAGCGAGCAAGTAATAATTTGGACTTATTATTTTAGTTCAAGGAATTTTCAATTAACATAGGGATTTATTTGGAAGTGTATTAATGCCGTCAAAAAAGAAAAAATACAATGCACGGTTCCCAGCGGTAAGTCAAATATCCAGATTATTTTTGTTGGCAGAAATGCATTCTGCTTGTCTGTAAATTCTGGGCGTCCAACAGCAACACGACGGTGGGCTTACCAGTTTGTATATAATGCAAACGTGTATTGGTATAATAATTTGTGGTTTTTTCTTCCCTTTTCTTTTTATTGACAGGGTCGCATTAAGAAAATTATGCAGAGTGATGAGGAAATTGGTAAGGTTGCACAGGCGGTACCCGTTATCATTTCACGGACTTTGGAGCTATTCGTCGAATCGCTGTTAACCAAAACGATGCGCATAACAAATTCGCGCAACGCCAAAACCCTATCGCCATCACACATGAAACAGTGCATTATGTCCGAACAGCGTTTCGATTTTCTAAAAGACCTTGTCAAAAATATACCAGATATTAGTGTAGCCGAGGAGGCGGCATTCAATTACAACGATGATGATGTCCATAGCTCGGAAGAACAATATCCAGACTCGGATACGCCGTATGATTTAAGCCTGCCGTCAACATCAATACGATCATTGCCCAATGGAAACAATGCCTCCTATGTCCGTTCTGTCAGCTTGAATGGAGCTGGACAGAAGCGAACTCATAATCCAACCACACCACAGTCAGTCATAATGCAAACACAGATGCAACAACAGCAGCAGCGAGTGCATCTGCCCCCCACAAAGTTGGCACGGTCAGAATCAACGCCAGCGTATAATCCCCGTGGCAGGCCACCAAACAGCAATGCTGCCCACTACAGTAGTAGTAGTAGTAGACGAGAACCTCAAGACACTGCCATACCTGCGCCAATTTCTAGTTTCGAGGTGCTGAACAAGCCTGTAGTCAAAATTGATTACAGCAACGTCCAAATGACAACTATCCCATTTTGCCCTACAAACGTTGATGCGGGCAGCACATCTAATGCCGCATCAAACTTAAATATTGCGTCACCAGTTATAAACATAGACCTAACAAATATAGTCGCATCTGGCACTGTACCCACCCCAACAAAGATTAGCTATGGCTTATTATCGATGGATACGACCAACTGCGTCAGTGGAAATAATAATTCAATTACGAAAATCGATACATCGGTCGACTTCAGCGCTGGAAAGAATAAAGCTCCAATCATTCCAAAGTCAAATTTGACATCCGCGCCAATTACTGAATCGCTTTTTGAGTTAGATGAAGACTACGACAACATTTAAATATCATTTTTTAAATGCACTTTAAATTATTACTATATAATTAATTATATAATTAAGCCGATAATAAATTTGAAAAATTAAAGACCATTTTAAACGCTGCGAAATTCAGTAAATATGTTTTCAATAATTTCTTTGATATAATATTGTGTAAAAAACTATATCGTCTACGGTAAAACTTTATTCAATAGTAATGTATATAGAATTATTTGTCAAAAGTGATGCCTCCTTGAATAATCTTTTGCATATCGTCCCCAAATTGGAGTACGTTAGCATACATTTGAATTTATACTTTTTTAATTCGCGATAAGTTTTGGAAGATTTAAATAACGTAAGTAGTTATCACTTTTATATTTTTAAAATTATAAATATGTGGATCTGTTATTTATTTTTTATAAATTTCACTAAATTTAACCATAACTAAATAAAATACTGTTACGATTTTACAATGTATTTAAATAAATATTTATTAATTTCTCTTGCCTATGATAAATCATGTATGGGAATTAAACAATAAAACACACATTACTGAGGCACTTTTTGGCGTATATAACAATGAAGAAAATAATTAAATAAAATGCATATCTTGCTTTATATTAATAATTGGCTATTTACAGTTATAGATCAAAATAAGTATAACAATGAAATTATTTGGGTACAATATATATACGCATATCTAATTTATATTATATGTATTTACTAGGAATAGTCATATTTTGTGGATTATAAAAATTTTGGCACGCGGAAAGATTTCTTTAAAAAAAAAAGAAGTTATTTTGTAGTAATCGCCCTAAATAGTTAATAATTAATAATTGGTAGTTACTCTAAAAGATTGCAGTCTATAGTTGACGAACTTTATTTTATTTATTACAATAATATAAAAATTTCGTCGGACAAAAGAAACTTAACGAGATCGAAATACGTACATATTATTATTTAAGATTATTTGCTTATCTATTTACACGATCCGGTCCTTTAAAGTCGACGTACTTAAATATACACACATAAATATGTACAGTCAGTAAATGATTAGGAATATAATGAAATATTACTAAGAATTACAAAGACTTATTCAATAATGTTGGATATGCAGAAATGTTCCTTTTTATTATATATAAAAATCGAAATGTTACGTAAATCCGCGACTTGGCGATTGCACCGGTGAAGGTGGCGGTGGCAGCGGCGAAAAGTACGTTGAGCTTCGTGACGACGGAGACGGCGGACATGAGGACTCCGGCACAATACGAACATCGCTGTGATAATGGGAACGAGGTGTTGGCGGCGGCGGATATGGTTCGCTATCATAGCCAAATTGCAAACAGACAGCTGTCGAGTTGGTTGGCAACTTGTTGGTGGTGCAACCATTATTACTATTGTTGCTGTTCGATTTGCTTGTGTAGTTCGAATCCGATTCATCACAAATATCGGTGGAGCATGGTGTGGGTGGGGGCGGTTGATTAATGATTTTATAGTGTCTGTAGGGACGACGTGAACGCGTTGCCGGCGATGGTGGCGGATTGATCGGATATGCCACCATGCTGCTACCATTGGTCGTTGAACTAGATGCACCGGTTATATGATTGCGATCATATGAGTTCATACTGTTCCGCGAATTAAGAGTCGACATGCGCACCGCATCCGCTACTGAAGCAATTTTGGAGACTCGATGCGATTTGGTGAGTGTCGACGGTGATAGGGGATCGGATGCCTGGTCATCCTTTGGCTCTGTGCGGCTCTTGCCAATGCGGGTGCGACAGAATTGTAGCAAATACACAATCGAGAATATGATTATCATAGTAGCACCAATCAATATCATAAATATGCGCTTATCCGACGCTGGCGCCATACGACGCTGCACACAAATATCCACAGACTCGTCGGCGCCATCTGCGCAGTTCTCCCAACCATCGCAAAGAAGCGCAGCCGAAATGCAAAGCTGATAGATTATTGAAAATTAATGTTAATATTTATACACAAATTTCGATATACACTTACTACTACTAACCTTATTGATGGGGCACTGAAATTCACCCGGTCTCTTGCAGCAGTCGGCCTCGTCGTGACCATTGGCACAGTTTGTCGTGCCGTCGCAAACCAAAGCTTTGTCAATACACTCACCAGATTGGCAACTGAACTGATCTCCATGGCAGGAGGGACAACCGACCTCATCGGATTTGTCTGGGCAGTCTTTTTGGCCGTCACAGCGCCACGACGCGGGTATACAGTCCTTGTTCATATCACTATTGCCAGCAACGGGCGCCGCACAAGTAAAGTGATCTGGCCCGCATGCAGGAAGTGCACCGCAATTCTCCCTATCCTCAAGCAACATGAGATGCTTGGGACAAGAGCAAATCTCACGTGAGTGCCTAACATCATCGCCATCTGCTATGCAAATATGAGAGCACTTCGTGCGACTATGTAAACAAGTGTGATTACGCAGCAATTTCGCATCCGGTGTCCAAACTGCCCGTATGTCTGTGATCTGCAGCAGTCGCTGAAGCTCGGCCGAACGACGCTCCCCCGTCACCGTGATCCGCTCCACTCCGGTTTTATCATCCAACCAGTAGACAAAACCACCCAGCGCCGCAATGTTAATCACCTGTGAGATGTGCATGGACACCAGCGTTTTTCTAATTGCAAGTGAGAATTGAAAATAAATTGTTAAAGAAGCAATGCAAAGCAACAATATACTAACATGTTTTTGCCATTAATGTCCATTGCATCTATCCGCTTGCCATGTGCATAGTATATCATATCGGACTGCTGGTCCAGGGCAAGTGTCGTAACACCCTCCAGCTTATAGGCCAGTTCCATGCGGTCATTGCCATCAACGCGTGCCCTGATAATGGCCTGATGGCTGCCCACATCTGACCAAAAGATCAATCGCTTGCTCGCATGCACCGCTATGTTCCTCGGTTTCTCAGAGTCTCCCGTGTCAATTACACCAATTGATTCGCCCAGAAAACTAAATATATAATGTATGAAATCAATTTTTATATTGTTTATATCTTTTCTTCTGCAGCGTACCTGGTTACGTTGATGCTGTTCGAGTAGGAGCACGTCCAGAAGAGTAAGCGGCCAATAATGTCAATGGCAATGTCGAATGGTTGGCCTGTGTTCACCAATACACTGGTTTTAGTGCCGTTGGCCAGAGACCGTTTAATGCTATGACTGCGTCCTTCGATCTGAGTAGGTAAATCGAAAAAATATACACAAAAATGATAATCATATTTTTATCTGCGCTATTTCATTTATAATAATATTAATAAATTTGTTTCAGAGATTCATCCTGACTTGGATTAAATTTATATGATAATGCTTGTCTTCTTACCCAGTAAATGTGATGCGTAATGGGATCATAATCCACGGCTCGAATATTCTTGCCCGAAACTGGCAGTGGCACATTGGGACAGTCTGTGGAATTGGGAAGCAAGCGACCGAAACTGTTGCGCTGACTAAAGATGATGTAGTTACGTGGTGGTATGCAGGAGACACCATCCTTGGCTAGCTGATAGTGGGTGGGGCAGGCACAGATCATGCCTCGCCTCAGGGGCTGAGCGAGACACAAGTGCGAGCATCCGCCGTTGTTCACCCTGCATGGATTAATGCCCGTCTGTCGCTTGTCGTTGAAAACGAGCAGCGATGTTATATACGTCATTCCCGAGTGGACAAGGCTTCGATTTTGTCCACTGACTTTGTGAACACGCTCAATGTCGCCGGTGTTCCAGTCACTCCAATAGATATAGTCTTGATACAGAGAGACAGCATAGGGTTCATCGATGTCGCTATTGACGAGAATCTGTCGTCGTTTTCCATCCCAGTCGGCGCATTCAATTTTCGCCGGACGTGATTGTGTTGCCCAATATAGACGCCGGGTGTCCTGGTCAAAGGTCAAACCGGCCGCATGATTTGCACCAGCAATAATTGTTTGCAGCTCATTGCCATCCATTGTGGCGCGTCGTATCGAATCGGACGGAGATTCCGTCCAGTACATATAACCACGTCGCGGTTCCAGGACAAGTGAACGAGGCTCCTCCACTCCTTTCCATAGCAGCACACGACGGCTGCTGCCATCGAGACGGGCGACCTCAATCCGACGTGCCTCCGCATCCGACCAGTAGATGTTGTGCCCCAGCCAATCGACGGCGATGCCATCGGGTCCAATCAGACCGGAGTCAACAATGCGCTGCACGTAGGAGCCGTTGAGAAAGGCACGATAAATGCATTTGCTTTTCTGATCTGTCCAATAGATGCGACGCTCGTCCACAGAAACGTCCAAGGCATGCGCATCGCGTACATCTTTAAAGGGAATGCGTTCATCATTGTGATTACCCTCATTGTATTCAATAGAGATGCGTCCAATGTGCTCTTGCCGTGAGAACAGTAAAAATGCCACTGGCACCACACACGTGCGTTTGTCATTGGACAGCTCGTAATCGATGGCACAACGGCAGACGTAATCCCGCGGACGATTCAGGCACAAGTGAGAGCAGCCACCATTGCCGTCAGCGCACGCATTCTGGCCACGCACCTCGCGGAGTCGCGTTACCTTCAGGCCCATCAGATCCGGATACTGATCGACGACAACAATTCGATTATTCCCTGTGATTTTATGCGCCCGATCAATAGAGCGCCGTTGCCAATCCGTCCAGTAAAGATAGTCATCCAGTATGCTCAGTCCAAATAGATGCTTGAGATTTTCACTGATCACCACACGCCGATCGGACCCATCCATGTTGGCCACCTCGATTTTGTCCGTTTTGCCATCGCACCAATATATCGTCTTCTGCTCAATGTCCAGGGCAATGCCATTGGGCCAACCCAGATTCTCGGAGACAAGTACAACACGCTCCGAGCCATCGAGAGAAGCCCGCTCCACTTTTGGCTTCCGCTCATTCCAATCACTCCAGAACATCCAACCGAGCGAGGGAGCCACAGCAATGGCACGTGGCTCCTCCAGGTGCTCATAGATGAGTACTTTCCGCGCTGTACCATCTAAGCGGCAAACCTCAATTCTATCGGTTACCGTGTCCGTCCAATAGAGATTACGTGCCAGCCAATCCAAAGCCAAACCATCAGGATGCCGCACCTCTGAGGTGACAAAATCCGTAATATTGCTGCCATCAACATGTGAACGTCGAATTGTATACGCTTCCACATCGGACCAATAGATATGCTCATCCACCGGATCATAATCAATTGCGATCGCATATTTTACTTTGCCCAGTGGCAAGGGAAAGATTGTGTAATCTGGTGAGTCCAGAGAAATTTTACTAATCTGCGTCCGTTGAACGATAAAGAGCATTTCCTGTGAACCATTCGCACAACTATTGGCAGTCAGGAGTTTAACGCCCGTGGGACAGGCACAGCTAAATCCTTGCGCATTTGTCGCCAGTAGGCACAGGTGTGAACAGTTACCATTATTCTGGGCACATGGATTATTTTCATATGGCTGCAGCGAAGCGGACCAGGCACGTACAGAATTTGGCGCCTTCGGCGTATCAATTAACTCCTTTAGCTCTTTCGTCTGCAAATCAAGGGCATTGAGAGAGCCACGCGACCAATCTGTCCAGTAGAGGCGATTGTCAAAGTATGTTAAGCTAAATGGATACTTTAAATTGTTAACTATGGTGCGTCGATTACTACCATCAAGTTTCATCACATCAATGAAGCGATACTTTCCGTCTGTCCAGTAGATGAGTTCATTTTGTAGGTCAACCGCTAGGCCGTTTGGCCAGAACACGTTATCTTTGACAAGGGTCATTCGTGTTAGAGGATCTCCATCCATAGCGGCACGCTCAATCTTCGGATACTCGCCCCAGTCCGTCCAGATAAGCAGACGCTTGGCAGGCACGACAGCAATGGCACGCGGCTGATCCAATTCCGTCCAAAACAGCACCTTCTGATAGCGGCCGTTCATAGTGGCAACTTCAATGCGATTTTTTTCGCCATCTGTCCAGTATATCTTGTCTGTAAACCAATCAATAGCCAGTCCTTCTGGCTTATCGAGGCCCGTCGATATGATTGTTTGCTTGGGTGCCTTAGCCAGCGGCAGGGATGAGTTCGTCTGAGCACACTCGATGATTTCACGGCCGCAGTCTGTCCAACATACCAGATTCTTGGAATGGTAAAAGTCAATGGCCATCGCCTCAGCCAGATCTTTGATAATCACATCGATCTGTGGGCCACCCGTTGGCTTCGTTATGTTCGCCACCTGAATGTCGTGACGAGTGGTGAACAATAGAGTCGCTGGCGTGTTTATGAACTGCTGTTGTGCTACTGTTGATGTGGACACCATTGGGGATGAGGACGCTGATCCGTGGACTGCAAAGAAAATCAATTAGCACAGTTATACCCAAAACAAATAGTATCTTTAGCAAGTGCTTTTAAATAAGTAAAACACCTCTCTTATTTATTTATAAGTGGATAGTAATAGTAAATTTTATATCATTATTATTATTAAATATGTTTAATAAGTGAAAAAGTAACATAAATGATAATATTAAAATTCTTCAATGTACATACATAGAAAATACCGTAGAAATTAGACAAATTATTTTTTAAATTTTAGAAAAATTCACAAATATAAAAATGCAAACCATAATTTTTTAAAAAGTCACAACCATAAATTTTTTTACTTTTGAATAATGGGGTGAGTAACCCGGACAGATGGTTATCTCCAGCGTTGAGCTAGTTGCAAACGGAAGTTTCACATAGTAATGTTAAGGATTGCACCCAGAAGTACTGAAGTGAGCAAAATATTTATGTACTTAGTTAATTTTCTTTCATATCGTTCAGGAGTCATGTTACCCTATATATGTATATATATATATAAATGTTTTCTTGTCCAAGCGTCATTAACTCGCAGCACAGCATGCAATTTGCACGCTTACAAAGACTTGCCAAAACTCAGCTCCTCGTTCACGCTCCGAGGAACAAATGGGAAAACTTCATCGTGCTACCAAACAGGATTCAAAGTTAATGCTCGATTATAAGATGCCCTGTTCATACACCTGTATGTATATGGAGTTACATATGTAAATATTAATGTCAGATATGTCATTACAAAATATTATTTATTACTTGTAATAACGTCTTCCACATGTACGAGAACAAGCCGCCAGAAAATAATATACAAGACATGCAGAAAGAAAAGCAGGAATGAACCCAGAACGGTGCCCAGTATAGGTTTGCAGATAATGCAGCAATCCAAACCCAAATGCTGCACCACTTCACATCGACAACTCAGCAGTTAGTCAGCGAAGCAAACTTACATGACTATGTATAGTGTTTCTCATGAGTGCGCTGAGCTCATAATAGAACATCTGCACCCCGCCCACACACTCACCAACCAAGCAACCAGTCAACCAACAACAAGAACAGAAACAGAAACAGCTCGAGCTGCACGACTTGATGTAACCATGGCCAGACCAAGCCTAGGCCCCACAATTCATATTATAATAACGATGTGGGTTGGTCTGAGGAAACACCACCAGCAGTAGGAGCACCCATTCAAGGCAGTTCAGCTTTACTTACCATTCGCGTGCAATATATATTGTGTTAATTTTATACCCTGAACCCATTAAAAATGGGTAAAAGGGGTATAACGGATTTGTGCTTAAGTATGTAACAGGAAAAAGGATTCAACTTCCAGCCCATAAAGGATATATTTTACTGATCAGCGATCACCTTCATTTTATTAATAACTTCCTTTATTTCACGTTAAATAAATATTCGTATTACAGTCAAAAAAGTAAGCTCATATTAATCGCATTACTTGTGCATAAATATTCTTATTCTTCTGTGCCAGTGCCAGCCACAAAAAATGAGAGTACTTCGAAGCATTCTAACATTTAAGCGTGAAAAACTTTTTTGAGAGATAATAATATATTCAACAGCTGTATATATACATACTCTGATGTCGTACTTGAGCTCACTACCGACTACTTCTTACTAGTTTCTGCTGCTGCTGTTACTTATTTGTTGGCTGGTAGTTGGTATTCACTGCAAACTTCTCTATTTTATCTGTTTGCCTGGTTTATTTTACACCGTTGCTCATGCACAAACGTAAAGATTTCAAGTCGTGTTTAACTCAGCCTCAACTGTAGCCCATCAAGATTGCTGCTTGACTGCTGGCGCTGCTTGCATTACGAAAATCAGATCTGAAACACCCCAACACACACATTAACTAAGACGTGTTGACCCATGAGGCTTTACAAATATCACTATCCTAAGCAGTAGCATTTTATGTTGCTCAATTTTTCAGCAATTGTTAATTTTGTCTCAACTTAATTTTATGTTTTTAAGAGAAATTAAGAGAGCTATTTTATTTATATCACACAAACAATCCTTTGAAAAAAAAACACAACAATTTAATGGATTTCGTTCTTTCCGCCCTTTCAATCAGATAAACCAGCAGTACTGTCAAAAAGTCATCAACGGAAATAAAGAAACAGGAATGAACACAAAATAAATGCAGCCACTTAGAAACTTACAGTTAAAAACCAAATTTGAGGCTAGACTGTAAATACAATTTGGTAATACACTTAGTAGTTGCATAAATGCACACAATTTTAAGCACCAAAATAAGACACATAACAATTAAGAGAGAAGAACGAACAGTATATATAAGATTATAGTGACCAACTTTAACTTAAACTTGAAACCAAAACTGACCGAAGACGCAGCAGGCTGAGCTTAAAAGGGTCGTCGTCGTTTCTTAACGAGTTGCTTGTTTATACCTCGACGACATCTTCTTCGCCGCAGCAGGGCAGCAAAAGACAACGCGTAAAGGCAACAACAACAAATTACCATGAACAACAGCAAGGGCCAAAAAAGAACAAGTAGGAATGATGTAGTCGAGAGTGAGCTCGCTACGATATACCCTTTATACAGCTATTTATTATATGTCTCTAATTTATCCTAAAAATTCTCTTTTACATAGCCCTAACTGAGATACATACATAAATACAGATAATTGTTATTAACGGGGAATATTTATTCATGCAATGAAATATATTTGCGACTTTAATTTGGTTGTTTCTAATCCGATTCATGAAATTTTTATTCGAGAACCGGAGGCAATTATAAATAGTAGCGTATTCGAGAATTGCCGGTGATTAAACTATGCGGTCAAAGTGACTGTATTTTGCCTGTTACATGCTTTGGCACAAAATCACTCAACCTCTTTTAACCAATTACAATGGATTCAGGGTATACAAAAAAACTAAGCGGAGCACGTTGCAGATGTATCCATTTAAGTAGGTATATATGTTTATATATAAATTGTTAGCAATGAGTCCATTGTTTTTTTGTTTTAAGCTTAATTCGTTAGTCGACCACCACTAACGGATGTAAAAGGATAACAAATACATACAATTATATATATATATATATAAATGTAGAGAGATTCATTTAGATCCAAATAATATATATTTATTGTCAACTAAAGTCAAACCAACCATTATCAACTTTTAAAAAAAAAAGTGATATCTTTCGTATTTGTGAGTGTTACCAAACATGTGCTCATAGCAGAAGGAACTTTAACTCAAATTTAACACAACAATAACTTGAATTTAGTACAGTGATAAATATATGTATTAAAATAGCACTTACCATTTTTGTACTGGAAACTATTTTGGATACAGCAGCTAATAATAAGTGTAAGGCTTATCAAATAATTAATGGGTCGATTGTAACTGCAACAGTTAATGGCACATTTTGTTATTTTTTGTGTTCCTACGCACAATTGTTTATGCTTAATATTAATACGATGGCTTGTGTTTGGCCCGCGACGAGTCATTTTACGCCCCGGCCCGAAAACTGGAAATACATTTGACTTAAAAAAACCTAATGGCAAATAAATCTTCTCTGATCGCTTCTTTTTTATGCAAACACAAACATTAAATACACATGTTAAATTAAAATTGCAGTTATTGTTTTCTTTTTGTCAATAAACTGATTTGTGCCACTGTTAGTTGTTGTGCGTGAGCGATGTATGAGAGGAGGATGAGAGAGGGGCGTGTTCTTTGCCTTTGGTTAACTGAGATATTTGGGTATATTTGGCGCAACAAGCCGGCAACTGTCGCACTCGTCTGTCGTATACTGCATTTCCGCACTAAATAACTGCATATAAACACAATAAATATATATATATAACAAAGTATATTCGTTTCGTTCTACGCGAGTTTATTGCATTTAGCTGCGCGTACAAATTACACTTGGCACAAACTTGTTTTTTTACACTGCGACAAGCAACGACCACAGCCTGGCAGGCTGCATTTATATATTCCACACGCTAAACGCCACGATAGTAATTATAATATATAAAACACAAAACCAAAAATATTGGTTTTAAAAATGTTCACTTTCAATGGTAGCCATTTTGTTGCTGTTGTTTAATTGTTGAATCTTTGATAATTTGTTAAACCTTGTGATGCTTCCACTCTACGCTCGATACTACTCGATTCTAACCGTAAACAGTCGAATGGCCAATTCAGCAGTTCAGCAGACTTAACAGTAAAATAAGTTAACATTTCTGTTATATTTACTATGTTATATTTCAAGCAAAACTGCTGTTGATGTTATTTGACTTTTAATTGAATGCGAAAACAAAGCGAACGCCAGTTTAAAATGTTTTTTTTAAGAATGTTTTTAACTCGCTGTTATGTTACAAAAATGTCTTTCATATCTTTAAAATGAAAAAATACCTCTATATAGATAATCTCAATTTTTCCCATTAATACTGTTTACAAATTACGTATATTTATTTGTTATTTATTTATTATTTCGATTTAAGACAAATATTTATATTGTGTAGCTTAAGCAAATGTTAAGCATGATTGTCCATAAACTGTAATTCCGACCACAAGAGTATTGCATTTGTGGGTAACGGTCGGGGCTGTGGGGAAAGCAACATAACAGACTGTCGCTCCATGTCCACTTCGGTGCTATAAGTAAACAAAATGGTATTATTGATCTATCAAAAATTTGATTTAATTCGAACGATAACAAACATATTAAATCGGCTGAATACTCACACACAACAGAATCCAGCAATGTTGGTACCAATAACATCATCGTCCGTCGACTCCGCAAAGCTCAGCGTAAGAATGTGATGTAACAGTGCCGGTGTTGCCGTAACAGCGACAACCTTTTTTTTATTGTCCTCTGCCTTCATGCCAATGGGCATGCAGGAATCAGGCAATGGTGGAGCACCAATTTTGTACAGGCGCAGATCCTGAAACTTGACCTCAAAGGAGAAGGGATAGAAGGGTGTTCTGGCATTGCCATAGAAGTACTCCTTTATCCGTTGCTCCCGTGACTCGTGGCGCAATCCCTTGCTGCGTTCCACGACGCCGCCACTTTTGGGGAGCAGCACAACATGCACGTTGGCGGGCACATCGCGCAGGAGATCGTTGTACAAGCGCTCCTGATCCAGCACAAAAATGGCACAAGCACGATATGCTCGTGCCGCGTGCAACAGATGCTTATAGCCCGATCCCTTCACCCAGCCACAGGTGTTTACAATGATGCCCGAACTTTTCGCTGTGAAGTTAAAATTATTTTTTTTAACGAAGGTAAAGACCGTTTGTCAGTCTGCATGAGCGTAATTTTTTGATACCCTTAAATCTAGAGCCTTGGGGTGCTATATATAATAGCAAATTGATAAGCCGCATATCTGCCACAATTTCGAAGCTACAGTCACCAAATTCTGTTGGTAGGTTGTAGACAATGTACTTCCAAGATCGGATGGTGATAACCTTAAAGAAGGAAAGTAAACAAATCTTTGGACTACGCCCAATCGCGCCCCCAAAAACGGTAACGCCTAAGTCTGCGGCAATTTAACAGGTAAAATTACTAACCACCGAAGGTCGATTACTAGAACTGTCTCCAAAATATTTTTTGTTCTCGACTCACTTACTGCGCTTATTGGCATCCAGGGACTGCAGAGTAACTTCAGCCATTTTGGAGACGACCGCATTGTAGAGAACACTATTCGCACTGGGTGATTTGTGGCCAAAGTGATAAACGAGCGGCGCCGTCTTTGCGAATCCTTCCTCAATGCTCGCCGGCCGTTCAATGAGAATTGTGGCCACGTTGCCAGCTACGGAAATTGCACCCTGGCCCACATCAAGATCAGCATAAAGTGGTCGTCTGCCCACACGGACCGCATAGTTGAGCAGGATGCGGCACAGCGTACTCTTGCCCACGTCCATGGGACCCACAATGAGTACATTTGGACCGCGTTTGTCCCGTAGCTCGGCCTCGAGGCGGAACTGTTCCAGTGCAGCGTGACAATTGATGTATTGGACCATTGGTGTCTCTTTGGACATGTAGCAGACGTCCATTTGCCCAGAGACGTGGAGTACACAGCCTTGGTAGGTGAATATGGCCACTTTGGCGCCCACACCAAACTCATATTTCTTTTTTTTTACCAATTCGGTGCCAAACAGCTCCGCAAATCCAGTCAAAAGCTAAGTAAAAAACATTGAAATCGATTTTGGTTTAAATCGGAATAAGTAAAAAATGCTTATAAATACATTTTTACATACCGTCACCAGAACTTTGGCCTCTTTTTGCTCTATCTCGAAACGTAACTCGGAGTCGGCCTCCAAAGAGTACTCCCTGCCTTGACTGTTGTCCTCGGACATGGTCAAATTAAGTTAAATTTATTATTAAATTATGTTAAATAAATAAAAACAATTGCATCGACTGGAATTTTAGTTCCGTTCAGCATGAGTTCGGAGTACGATTAAACGGTTCATAGAATTGAAGAAATGAACTGGTTCATAGTCACAGTACACATACTTTCAGATTTAGTCGCCAATGTCTTGTTTAAAAGCAATATTTACAGTTCCCCTTAATTTTATATGCAAACTATCCATCGTTAAGCTATATTTATGCTGGTATTTGGTAATTTTTCCAATAGCTCCTCATCTGTGTGGAATCTCCCTTATCTGTATACAAATCAAAATATACAAGAAATATGCTAAAAATAAACATTTACATTTACGTATATTTCATTTAGACGCTATATACAAAGTCACAGAGCTTAACATATTAAAAGTCTTACAAACACTTTAGGTTATCTATGCATAGATCTTCAACAAGCCGAAGGTAGAACCAACTTGGATCTAGATTACGTATGGCAACTATAGGTTTAAGACATGTCCTATTTACACATAACATTAACTAATGATTTAATAAGTTTCTACTTTAGATCTAAGAGCCGGTAGATGCCGTATAGCTCTGTGGTAAGACAAAATTAATTCATATGAATTTATAAACTATCTAAGTTTGTATGTGTGAAAATTTAAAATACGATTTTGTATTAAATATGTTAAATATACAACAAGAAAGCTAATGTTGTAGTTTTTTGTATGCAAAAACTTCCTGAAAATTATACAAATATTTTTTTATGCATTTGCGAAATTTCTTAAATGTAGAAGTCGAGTTTTTATTACTGAACAATGTGGTGATCTAATTTTGGCGAATTTCGAAAATTCAGGGCGATTTTTTCTAAGTGCATTCATTAATTTTCTGCTTTACAGCTACCAGTCAGTATATAAGGATCGGCATATTATCGGGAGTATAGAGGAGTCAGCATAAGTACGCTCCCTTGCTAGTGAATGATATGTGGAGTCTAAATCTAAACCTAAGATTGCAAACGAGTCCGAGTCTGAGTAACTAAATGTACTTAAAGCATTTTTGCTTGTCGTGTGGAATTCGCGTCTTGAACAGAATCGAATCAGCCCGGTATTGAGTGTTTAAAAGCGGCGTATAGCCAAAAACTTGGCTGAAGAAATTGATGCATTTGTGCCGCTCTTGAAAGTGTGTGTCATCCTCGCTGAGAGACACGGGGCATGTGGGACAACGGAACGTCCAACGGGAGGTGACCTTGACGGGCGGCCGACGCGTCAAATGTGAGACGAGAAAATTCATGGCAATGTCTTCACAGTTCATATACTCGTCGACCTTGTCGCGTATAGCCTGTGGCAGCTGACTGGTGTACAGATACATGTAGTACTTGTGGATGAAGGCGGCACCGGTGAGCACCATGCTTAGCTCGCAGCTGTAGTTGGAGTTGTAGTGCCACATGTTGTTGCTGCTCAGGTCCCAGGCGTGATAGCGACCCGGGAAACCGACAACCCGGTCGCGATGTTCTCGCCACACGCGGAACCCAAACAAGATCTCGTCATGCCGCAAGTGAGCATCGTCGTCCACAGATAGAACTGCTTCTGTTTCGATCACATCAAAGGGCAGAAAGCGATTGTTTAGCGAATTTCGTGGAGCCCGAACCACGGCGACTGGGACCCCAATGTCTGGCCAGCGTAGATCGTCCAAGGGTGGCTTGGGCGAGTTCCATACGATGACCACTTTGTGGAGATAGGGAAGGCCGTAGAGGCGACCAAGCGAGTCCATTAGCACCTGTTCCCGTTCATATGTCAAGATGACAATGGTGAACTGTTCGCGCGGATAATTGCCACCCAGTGCCTCACTGAACTCTTTGCCAGCGCCACCTATACCCTTGCCAATCGGCCTGAAACCGGTGTGTGAACCCATAAACTTTGCCTCGGACGGCAGAGCGGGATCCGAGGGTAGTTGCGGATACAGGTAGAACGGATTCATCCAATCGTTCCACGCTTCGCGCGAATGTATGCGTAGAACGGTGTAGTTGCGCCGGAACGCTGGACTTGCATAGGGTGGCTCAATGGGACCAAGTGATTCCTCCGGCTCGGTGTCCATGCCCACCGGCGGCTCCGATTTCAGGGGTATAAAGGTGCTATTAAAGACACTCTTGGCGACAAACGATGGCACCGGCCGTGGCGGTATGCCCAGTCTATCCCGTAAACTGGCTATCACAGTGTCTACAGTGGCCTGGACCGAGCTCAGATAGTGTTCCCAAATAAGGCGGCCCTGGCGTCGCAAGAGCAACAAATCCGCATCTTGCACGGCACGCAACAGGAAATGCAGTTCTGTTATGCGCGCCTTGGGCAGCAGGATGGCAACACGCCGCCAGTCGATGGTCTCCGCATATGGCAGACGCAGCTCATCCGCACCCAAAATGACAGGCACGGCGCCCGAACGCAACGCTTCATACAGACGGGCCAGCATTAGAGTCGAGCTGACACGTTGACCTAACGGTGGAAGGATTAGCACAAATGTGGAATCCTTGAGCAACTGCTTGCGCGAGGAGTCCGACCCGCAAAGTGTCCAGTCTCCTAAAATATCAGCGTCCTGTTGCTCCGTTGCGGGCACACACTGGAATTGCAACAAAAACAGATCCTGTGTTGCACTGCGCGACATATCCCGCAGGTGATCTAGTATGAAGTCGTCCAATGGCTGTGCTGGTTGAGCTGCCGGAGTAGGTCGTAGCTCACCCTGAAATGTAAGCAAGTACTTTCGACGAGCTGGCACCATGCTCGCGCACTCTTGCCACACATCACCACCGGGCGGGCCCAGAATGGGCGGCACAATCAGATCATAGCCAGGCCTGAACTGGGCACGCTCAAACGAGCTCTGCACGACAATGGCACGCATAGTGTTCTGCTCTAGCAGCGGATTGGTACGTGCCGAGTTGAGATCGCGACGTGCCAAGTTAAGCAAAACATGATTGCGTCCATCGCCGCCCCAATGTGGCAACTTGTAGATCTTCTCCATATCGATGGGCGATGGCGATGGATTCCCAGCATCAATGCTGGCTGTCGAACGTTGCTGATGCGCCTGCTGTTGTTGGACAACAGCCTGTTCCTGTGCCGCATAACGATTGTTGCGCAGTAGATCCTGTTCGAGCAGTGCTTCACCCACCAGAACAAGATAAATGCAGGCCTGCTTTGGATCCCGCACAATGTGCGCATTATAACCCAGTGTTTGTTTAATGGTCGTCTTAAGAAAGCCATCGATATCGTAGCCAGAACGCTGCACATTGTAAACGTCCGGATCGTAGAGGTAGACAGGAAAACCGGAAGTAAGACTACATCGTGAGTGGTCAAAGCAATTGTGAATTTCACATGACGCAGCGACGCCAGCACTGATCGCATTCATTTTGCGTGGAAAATAGCTGGGTAACAAGGTGCGTGGCAAGGCCAGTTCGGGTGTGTTTCGCTGAACGGCTTCGCGTTGCGCCACCTGCGCTTGCTCCACGGAGATCTTGAGACGCTCCAGTTCGGTCTGTTCGCGCAATAGCTCCTGCTTCAGTTCCTCGATCTTTTGATTGTATAAACTAATGTCAGATTGCAGCTTCTGGCGGCGCGATTCCAGTTCGCGCAGTTCCACAGAAACGGTGCTCTAAGAACGAAACACATGAAAAAATTAATATTTGCTTGCTAGTGTAATTTACACTTGCCTTGATGCGGAGCATTTCCTCGATACGCATCTTTAAATCGCTGGCCCGCATCGCAGTGAAGTCCTCGTAGGCATCGAGCAGTGGTCGACTGTGATGCACATCTGTCTGGGGAGCATCCTGCTCCACCTGCCACCCGCATCAAAAGAATGAATATACATTTTTATAAGCTTAATTTCATCACTTACATTGAGCAGCTTGCGATGCGCCAGCAGTGGGAGCAGCACCAACAGCAGCAGAATTAGCAGTGTCAACTTATAGAGGCGACAATGTCGCATCCAGAATCGATATCTTTGTGGATGCGACGAGGAGGTTGAGGTTGTTGTTGCCAATTTATTTGTATCGTTTTCGCTGTTGGATGCTGTTAAATTGTGATAAGCTGCGTTCCCACTAGAGTTGTCCAGGTCAAAGGCTAGGGACATGTTAAGGCTATTTCTGCCAGCAGCGTTCAATGTTATTCAAATTGTTTGCTTAAGCATGCAGCATTGGGGGTATTCACTAGTTTTTGCATATGTACACAAACGTTTTCTCAGCTGTTGCACGTCGCAGATGGTGGCCGGTGTGTTCCAGCACCACGCATTTCAAAATTTTTTTTCTATATGTGGCTTTACATAAGTATTAATATATTTATTATTATTTATTATTCACAAATATAAATAACTTTTTTTTTCCGAGCATTTTCAGTTTATGCGCAGAATATGCGAAAATATGCATTAATTAACAATATATCGATATATTGTAATTGTAATTAACTAACTTAACTAAGCTTAACATATATTTTCAATACAACCACTACTTTTCAGATAACTTATTAAATTTGACAAAAACAATTAACAGATGAACCCAGACTTTAAAGTAAAAGGAAATTTGAGTAAAATATTTATATCAGTGATGATGTTTTCCGTCGATAAGAGATAGCAAAATCAAGCAAATCTATCGATTACAATTTTGTTCCGCACAATGAAAAATTTGAGTTAAACTTTGATGTTTTAGATGTTGCAGTTATTTTTTATACTCCGTATTGTTTTACAAAATCTGTTCGTCAAAGAAGATGGAGAGAAAGGGTTATTTCTAAAATCGACTGCAATTTCTTTCGACATTGTAAAACCATAGTTGTCATTTATCAATAGAATTTAGATACAAAATGCATAGATAACCCAAAGTGTTCTATATAGCCTCTAAATGAAATATACGTAAATGTAGTTGTTTATTTTTAGAATCATTTTTTATATATATTCTTGATTTGTATAAAAATAAAGGAGATCCCAAATAGATGAGGAGCTATTGGAACAGTGACCATTTACCAGCATAAATATAACTTAGCAATGTTACCTTTTTTCTTTTTGATTTTTAAACTTTTATAGTGTATTTAGATTTACAAAAATTCTCACTTATGATATTGGTAATGCTTTATGAAAAATAAGCTTAAAATATTTATGTAATTATATAAACAAAAATTAGAAATTCGAATGTGTTAGGAAACTTTCCCTGGTGACCGATGATTTTTTCTTGTTGATTCCCTAGGAATTTAGGAGCTGGACTTAAAATTTAAGTATGAAAGAAAGATATACAATATATGTATATGCAACTTGTAAAATAATATTTTTACGTTACTCGGAAGTATTCTGAGTTGAGACCTTAATAGCGTTCCCTTTTCAGAAAAAGGGGTTTCTAGGAAGAGGGGGAAATAGTTTTAGATACATATCACAAATGAAATAAAGTTGCACGTCATCATTAGGAGAGCGAAAGCAGCAAAAACTATTTTAAGAAACAAAAAAAAAACATTACATCATAGACATCATTTTTACATCCTAGAATTACAAAAATTATGATTTTAATTTTGGTATTGACAGAACTCGAATTTTTTGCTGCAAACTTTGATTGACGTCAGACTAATGCTTTTCTGACTACAGCTGCTTAATTGATTGATTAGATTTGGTTAACTTATTGGTTCCATGGGACGCTATGAGATTGGATGGGCTGGTTAGTGCTCCTGCAGACTGAGCTTGAGCGCCTGCTCAATCATCTCCTGCTCCCGCTGCCGTTCCAATTCGTATTTCTGCTGCTCCTGCTGCGATAAGCGCATGGCCATCGCCAAATCCGAGTCTAAATAGCGGAAACCACCGTCGTCATCATCCTCAGAGACGGGAGAACCACTTGCATTCCCATGTGCCCCCAAAAGCGATTCATGCAGAACTCTGTAAGGAAATGGAAAGACAAAGCAAGGCACACACAAAGCTTGGGTCAAAATTGCAAGTTGCTAGCAGTAAGCTTTAAGTCGGGGGAAAAGAAGGTTGTGAGAGGAATATAATCTAGAGAAGGGAAGAAGGGATGGAAAAAGAAGAAGAGGGAAATGTCATCTATTTGAAAATCTTCTTCATGTAGCCAAGATCATTTTTGAACTGCACACCCGCCGAGGCAGGCGTCAAATAAGAGGAAGAGGGAAATGGGGAACGGACCCCATAAGGTTGGCTGGGTGCGAGCCTAGTGCCTTTATTCCAACAGGAACGCGAACAGGAATTGCCGCTAGCACTAAATGAAAGCTAACTTGTTTGACAAAGAGGCAAATCAAAATGATAATTGTTAGATAAGATTGCTTACCGCTGCAGCTGCTCGTCATCCTCGGGCAGGAGCTCTGAACCAACGGCATTCTGTTGACCGCGCAGCACCTCCCAGATGTCCACCTTGTCGGATTCGTTGTCCAGGCCACATGCACCTGCCACTGCGCCGGCTCCACTCGTTTCCGCCAGACTCTGCTCGATGGCGTACTGCAGCATGTCGTCCTCGTCGAGGGGCATCTGACGTCGCGAATCGCCGCCACGGCTGGCATAGTGGCTGGGTATATCGAAGCAGCGATCGTCCACCAGGCATGTGATCCGATCCTGTTCCTGCAGCGTGGTCACATGATCCACTGGCAACGTCATGGCGAACACATTGCCGAACGTGATGCACGCGTTGAGCACATGGAAGAGCGGTATTTCCACCTTGACCGGAAAGCCGGCGGGCAGTTGCATTGTGATAAAGTCTTTCAATTTGGACACATGCGGACTGGCCATTGTAGACATCAGATCCAGTATGGGCAGCACTTGTTCCTGCAGCCGTATCGGATGCTCCTCGGCCAGCCACAGATTGGCCTTAAAGCGCTGCACCTTGGTACTTAAATTCTTTGGCTTGCCAATGTCTCGTCCGTGCAGATCCACCTCACAACTAAAGTACTCCTCTGCTGTGACCAGATGGGGTGTGCTCGCACCCGAGCCACACACACTGCTCCCATTGCTCTCCGCCTGAGCAGTGGCCGGCGAAGCACGATCTCCATTCTCAGTACTACAGACGGGATAGGGAGCAGATACGGGAGCTGCCTCGCCTGGCCTCGGCAAGCATATCTACAGAGATTTCAACGTAAAAAAAACTCCCCAGTATTGTTAGCGACTGCAACTTACACTAGTGGCTGCCGCATCGGTTGACGCATTCACGTAATCCTCATCAGCAATGCCCAGCAAATTGTGCAGCGGCGTCCGTGCGGTTTTGTTCTGCAATCAAAAATGGATGAATATAATAGATATATACTTTATTTAAAACGAATGATAATCATTATATATTAAGAAAAAGATCGGGCACCTTAATTTGCTCCTCGCTTAGATGATCCATGCGCGTTTTTGTTACAAACTCCACATTGCTGGCGCCATACACCTTGCAATTGTAGCCATTGATCATTTCGGACTTTTCGCTGCGCCAACCCCAAATGCCCGATTTGTTGCGCTCGAAACTGATCTTCTCCATTTCAATGTTGTTGGTGATGACGGGTGCCGCGAGCCGAGCACGCACTGTGCCCAGTGGCGGTGGTATTGCCACGATATCGCCAATATCGCTGCTCATCTGTTCGACCATCACCTCCTGGGTGACATGATCGATTTCAATCATTGTCGCCGTTTCCTCTAATAAGAAAGTATATCATTATTATAAATGTAGATAAGATTAAATACACACCTAGATATTAATATAAATATAAAGACAATAACTATTAATATGTAGGTATGTAATTGAGCTATTGAACAATATTAAATGGGTCAAGAACTATTTTCACTTAGGATAGAAAATTGAGCGTAAGCTCTAAGATCAAGGAAAACTTAAAAATTGCATTTTCTTTTTCAAAAATGTTCTTTTAACAAATGTCCTCAAGTAAAAAAAAAACTTTTTTTCGAGGAGGATTCAAAAAAACTTTAGCACACAATAAATAAATTTATCATTTTGAGTCATCAATGGAGTAAAGTAAAGTTCCTTTGAAGATGGCGCATTGGACAAGACTTAATTAGGACTGGCGCGGATTAGATGAGGCAAAAAAATAAACGACAACATTCTCTGAAATGATGAAAATCAGAAAAATCTGTTTGGCAGCGTAAGTCACCATAATGTAAATTGTCAAGAAAAGCAGTCATGAATAGTTATTGCCTCCACACCAATTTTACTGCCCTGGTGTACATATATAGACTCACTGGCGCCCTTGAAAATATATGAGCGATTTCCACGCTGCCAAGTGTTATTGTCGAAGCCGAGGAGCGTGGTATCGATGCGCACATTGGCACCTCTCTTGTAGACCTTGTACGTGTCGCTGGGACAGAGACGCGACATGAGCGGCACCCACGACGTAAACTCCCACTTCATCTCAATGTAGAAATCGGGTGCGTCCAGCAGATGCTGCAAGAGTTGCGGCACATGCGTTACGCGTTGCACATGCCGCTGCAAGTCGCGCACCTCAATGATGGCAGTCAAAATATCCACATCCCCGGTGCAAACTGCCTCCTGCACAACTGCAGCAGATATATATATATATATATATATATATTAAGGAGTTATATTTTAGAGGGAGGGATTGAAGACTTACTTGACCAACCGGCGTGCTCGTAGGTTGCATTGCATTTGGCGGCTAAAAGACACTTGACGCATTCCAGATTCGCCAGGCGCACCGCCATCATTAAAGGTGTCCGGCCCCGTGGATCAATTTTTTCCTTGTCAATCTGTAAGTTCAACTTGGCTGAATATTGCTTTTTTTTTTTGTTTTTTGTTGTTGCTTTGGTTATCAATGCTATTATCAGCGAGTCATTTTAGGGCACTAATTCAATTAGTAGCTTCCCCCACTCCCCAGCCCCAAATCAACCGCCCCACAGAGCTGGGTGTGGACAGAGACCCACACAATGCCAGCAGTCATTACCCACCTGTTCGGTCTGCAACTGTTGTTGGAGCTCCTCGACATTGCCATTCCAGATCTGCCAGTGCAGCGGATATTCCAATTTTACTTGCTCCAAACTCTTCATCCTCTTTTTCTCTCTCACACACACTCTCTCTCGCTCTCTCGCACTCACTCACTCACACTGCCGATGCGGCGCTGCGGTTGCTAACTAGAGTTGTATCGGGTTGTTCAGAATACGTTCGATTGAACGACTTACTAACTGTACAAATGAACTGAGTCCCTTAACTGTTGTCGTTCATTCAGTTCGCAATTGGAATTTTTACTTTTTGCTTAACACATTGCATTCATCCTTGTTGTCATTAAATTTTGGTTTGTTTTTGTATTGCAATATTTGCAAAGTGCTAGAAACACTGATTTTTTAAAAAAAAATAAGGCAATTATTTGCTTATGCTGCTCGAATCGTATATATTTATTGCTTCACTTACTCACAATTTATAACAGTGCGCTAACAGAACAAGCACAGGGCTCAGCTGTTTCTAACATTATTTAAATATTTATATTATACATTTTATAATAAACTAAAGAAATGAACTGAGTTCTATTACTGTTGTCGTTAAATTAGTTCACTTTTGGCACTATCAATGTTTGTTTATCGCAGACATTAAATTAACAAATAAGTTCGTTGAAATTTGATTTTGGTATTTTAACGAAATGTTTTATAATAAAAACATTACAAAATATTTGCATATGCAGCTCGAATAGTTTGTTTTTACTGCTTCGCTAGCTCACAGTTTATAACAGTGTGCTAACCCAGCTGAACATGATTAACAATATTTGAATATTTATATTTCACACAGCGAAATAATAACTTGAATTGCAAAAATGCCGAAAGGCAATAAAATATACTAGTGAAATGAACGAAGTTAATCGGCAAGCGACAGGGTGAGCTGGACAGAGTCAAGTTCGCATTAATTTATTATAATAATACTACAACACAATCATAAATTCACAATTGTAAGTGAACACATTTTGAATACACACACATTTAATTTATGGATATCTAGTTTAAAAAATATATTGTTATCGTAGATTGAAGACATAATCAGCTGTTTGGTAAATAGTGTGTACACACTGGCAGCCGCCCTTGCAAAAGTAAAATAATCCAATAAATGATAATTACTAAATAAATTAGCTGCATTGCCGCCGAAAAGTGAAGCCAGATTAAAAAATTGTTGGGTATGTGACAGGTTAGCTGTTTTAAATGCAATTCGCGATAATACAAGTTTCGTTTAAGTAATTATGCATATAGTATAATTAAATGATTTTTCGATAAAGTAATTAAATTTGGGCTGTGGTATGTTTAAACTGGAAGTAATTTAAATAGTTTTTAAATTTTATAGGTAGCCGTTAAGGAAGAAGGAAATAAAAAAAGCTGTGAAAATAGTTTGATTGCAACACAGACAACAGCATTTAAATAAAAGCAGCAAAGCCGCCGGTAAGTGTACAATTAGTTTTAATTGAAAATCAAGCAACAAGTGCATCAAATAAATTAAATAGACCATTCATATTCAATTTAATTCAAGTAAAACTCACAACAAAAAATGCTCACGATCAGCTGGCCAGCGAGTGATGGAAAGAGAGAAAGCGAGCGAAAGAGAGTGAGTGGGTGGTTGGAGAGAAGAACTGCGCTCAGGCTCGGCTCGTTGGTTTTTTTTTTGCATTCCATTGTTTTGTTTTTGGCGGCAGTTAGTCACTCACAGGAAACCAAACGCTGCTCGTCTTAACGTCCCTATATCAATTTCATTCTACTTCCAATCATTTCTGCAATAATAAATGCAATAACCGCCATCTATAATTCGGTTTTTGTTTTGTTGTTGATTTTCTGTTTGTTACACTCTTTCCTCGGCTGCTGACCGTGTTCTTGTTGTTGCTGTTCTTGCTTTACATTAATTCCAAACTTTTTAACCAAATGTTTTGTTTTCTTTCTGGTATTATAACTATTTGCAGTTATGCTCTTTACACGTAGACGGCGTTTCTTCAAGAGGTGAATTTCAGTGTTGTTTTCTTGTGTAAATGAACACATCATTAATTTGTTGTTTCAAGAACTACTCTTTTTTTATTTTTTGTTTGGATTTGGAGCTCACAACATTCATTTATGTATATTTTAGTATCTTTTATGTATATGTATGTGTAGTTTGTTGTTGTGGAATGCACAATTCGTTCAGCGAAATAAAGTTGTTATCGATTCTTTATCACAAAACACTTGCATTAATGTGTCACACTTAAACAAAAAACATGAAAAACTATTATCAGCAACAAGGTACAAAGTTTAAATATAAGATATTTTTGCTGAGTTTCGCTCATTTTTGGGGCTTTTGCATGCATTTTTAACGTATATTTTTGTACTGCGTATTGTGCCATAATTTTATAATAAAAAAATAATCAAGTAACTTTGTTTATTCTCTTCCCATCGATCGTTCGGTTAGATGCTTAGTACGTTTGCAATAATCAATGACACACACAAACACCCACACACAAGAAATAAACAATTATTGTGCACAATAAAGCCCTCAATTAAAAACGATCTGCTAAAATTAACAAAAGACGCTAAATCCAAATAGATATATATATATATATGTATATATAAATATATATATATATATATATATCATAATCAGAAAAAAGAATGTACGAGTTTCACAATTGTTTGAAATTAGTATTCTGTGCAACAATCATTCCCGGAACAATCCTCATTAGTTGGCTGACGGGGCTGTAAGTATTTATGCTCGATGAAACGTACAAAATATAAATAAAATTAAAAGAAAAAATGTGAACGTTAGAAAAAATTCCTACTATGATTTCTATATATGTACATTTTTATTTATCATATAATTTCCTTTTTTGATCTTTGCCTATTGTTATTTAATTATTTTGATCATATATTATATATATCTGCACCGTGGCATAAATATTTAGCATATCCATATTTGATAATCCGGAGAATGATTTAAAACCATAAACCAAAACTTATCATTCACACATATGTAAATTATTTATAATTTTGACTGTGTTTTTAGATAGTTGTAGTATCCTTTGTAATAATGTAAACGATTAATATGCAAAAACGATGCGATTCCTCCATAGAATTGGGTTGCCATTTCTGGTCATAGCGCTGCTGTTGTTCCTCATCATTTTTGTTCTGCTCCCGTTGGCCTTCCGCTTCTCGGTGACCTTGCAACGCGGCATACTCTTTCTCACATTCAGTAAGTACTACATTTTTTTTGAATTGCCTTTTTATTAAAGTCGACTTTTTTTTAGTCACCTATCCAAAAGGCTTGGATCTCACGCAGCCAGCGAGCATAGGTCTCTATGCCACACGAAACTTTTACATCACCGTTAAGGATCACAATGCGGACGAGGATGGTGTACGAATTGGCGTGTGGCATGTGCTGCCTAAGAATGCCGTGCGTCGCTTCAAAAGGGAACTGCACGTAGAGGCGGCCTACGAGCAGGAGGAGCAGCAGCAGCGGGCAGATCAGGCTCAGCAGGAGCAGTCCAAGTTAACAGGTCAGCAAGCGAACACCAACAACAATAACAAGGAGCTGGAGCAGATAGCGCCTGCTCTGCGCAACGAATTCCCCGTCGTTGTACCCGAGAACGAGCAGATCTTCTACGAGCGCCTCTTGCGCATTCCTGGCGGTACCGTCATTCTCTATCTGCACGGGAATACGGCGACACGTGGTAGTGGACATCGTTCCGAGGTCTACAAACTGTTGCGACATCTCAACTATCATGTCTTCTCCTTTGACTATCGAGGCTATGCGGACTCGGATCCAGTGGCGCCCACAGAAGATGGCGTTGTGCGCGATGCTCTGATGGTCTTTGAGTACATTGCCAATCTGACAACGAATCCCATCTTCATTTGGGGTCATTCACTGGGCACTGGCGTGGCGACGCACATGTGCGCCAAGCTGGCGGCTCTCAAGGGGCGTTCGCCGCGTGGCGTCATCCTTGAGAGTCCGTTCACTAATATTCGGGATGAGATTCGGCAGCATCCCTTTTCGCGTCCCTTTCGCCATTTGCCCTGGTTCGATTTAACCATCTCGGAGCCGATGTACAGCAATCGGTTGCGATTTGAGTCGGACAAGCATATCGAAGAGTTTCCGCAGCCCATCATGATCGTCCACTCAGAGGATGATGTTGTGGTTCCTTTTCACTTGGGATATCGACTCTATCGCATTGCGCTGAACAAGCGCAGTCATGCATGGGGCCCAGTGGAATTTCATCGTTTTGACCGAAGACACGGCTACGGGCACAAGTATTTGTGCCGTGCACCGGAGATGCCTGGGTTAGTTCAACATTTTGTGGAGAGCTACCGAGATGCGATCTACTAGACAAGATAATTAGCTAAATATCATACATTAATGTATGTATTTGAAACGGGAGTATTTTAATTGAATTTTATACTGACGCAATGTTTATAAATTTTCGATCGCACGGTGCATACAAATTAAAATAGTAGTTTCTAGGATACAAAAATGATTCTGAATTAATTTTTGTCATATTTTTATTTTACAAGTGCAATGCCAATTGCGCGGCTACGATTAGTGTGTACTCTATGCAATATTAATATCTGGCGTTTGACTGTTAATGTTCTATTTGACTAGTTAACAGTTTGCGAATTGCGCGGGTAAAACAGTGTGTGCACACAAAAAAGGAAACGATTACTTCTGACATACATACAATATCGATATCTGACGTCGATCTGTTTAATAACATCGTTATATTATTCCCAGCCTGTTAACAGCTGTTTTTATTTAAACCACTTACCAGTAAGAAAAATTCGCATTTTCGACCAATTTATATCTACTTCTAACTGTATTCATCACAGCAATGTATATTCAAAGTTTTCTACAAAATTCTAAATAACGGCCCTTTGCTTGACATAAGATGTTAAAACATCTCTGAAAATGTTATGTTAATATTGAAAATGTTATGTTAAACCAGGGCTGCTCGCGTCATTCTTTTTTACATTAGATCAAATATGGCGCTTGTGTGTTGTTGTCGCTGTCGCAGCTCGACCAAAAATTGATTCGCGTTAATCGCGTCGTCGTGCAACAAAAAAAATTATAAAATCGCAGTCGTGCGCTAATATTAATCTATGCAACACAACAACAATTGTGCAAAGTTCCTTTCAAAGCTGCAACGAAAACGGCAAAGGAAGAAGCCGAAAAAAAATTGTGTCTCTACTCCTTGACAAGGAGTTCGTAGTTCATAGTGTGCGCGTGTGTGTGTATGTGTTTGTTTGTGTGTGTGTGTGTGTGTGTGAGTGCTGTGTGGGAACTGAAATAAATTCAATTACAAAATAGCGGCTTTTTTTCTGTCAAAAAAACTCGGAAACAGGAAAGAAAAAGTAAAAGTGAAAATTGACGAAACGTTAGAGAAAAACACCAATCCCTTCTCCGCCTTCCACTTCACAACCGAGATTAACTTGCAGCAAATATATATTTACAAGCGAATAGATTTCGCCATAAATTCGCCCGCCGCCGCTCCCTTTGAGTGTGTGTGTGTGCAGTAGCAGAAAAAAGGGAGTAGCTGTTAAGCAACAGCAGACAGCAACACCAGACGCGCCGTTTTCTTTGTGAAATTAAGCACAATGTTATGGTAAGTTTTTGGCGATGTATTTATAAATTTGTATAATATTGGAAGTGCAACTGCATCTGAAAATATATTTTCTGCGCATGTTTTTACCCACAACTTCCGCTGTGGTTTGCTCCCTTTTAGTGTGGCGGCTGCTGCTGCGTCGACGTTGGTGTCTACTGCTTTATTCCTGCTCCCCTTTTTGATGCTTCTTCTTTTACACAACACGCCCTTTTTTTGCATGCGTCTCTGTTTGAGTGTTTTTTTTTGTCAGTTTGTTATTTTATTAAATATATACAACTAATAATATATTTAAATTAGTTTGAATTTTGAAGCAGCAAAGTCGATACTTTTTTGCCTTAAATTTAACAGCTGTCTTTTGTCTGCAGCATCACGAAACCTGTTTTTGCATGCATTTATTTCTTATTTTTGTGTGTGTGTTTGTGTGCCAGCAGCTGTGTCCTGCGCCTGTTATAATTGTTTTTGTTGTCGCTTTGCATTTTGAACTGTCTTCTACAACACGCTGACTGACCGCCTTCTTACTCTTCTTCTTGTTCGTGGTGCTTGTTTGTGTTGCTGGGCGCAGGCTCTCACTCTCGCTCGCTCTCTTACCGTACAACTCCATTTTTTTTGTTTTTGTATGTTGCCAAACAAACAAAGTCAAGCGTTGCCAATTTGGCAGTGTATGAGTGAGAGAGATAGAAAGCCGAGACGCGGGTGGGGCTATTGTTGTTTCTGCTTCTTCCTCTTCTTCTTAGCTTTTATCTTTATCATGTTTGTTTGAACCTTAATTTATGCCTGTCAAAGTTAGCTTTGGTTTCTTTAAATGTCAATGCACCGCAGACTATGCACCACTATGGCACCACCCCTCCCTCCATCTAACAATCCCCTCCCCTCCTCCTCCATAAACTCTGGACATAAAATGACAGGCAAGTTGCATCACTGGAGTTGCCAGATGACTCACTTTTTATTTTCTGCCTGCCAAGTGAAGCGGGCCAAAGACCCGCAGCTCTCTATTTCCCTCTCTGTCTCTTTAATACACACAGATACAAAAAAATAGCCAAAAACCAGTTCACAAACGTATAACGAAATCAAAGTACATCGTTTGTTATTGGCGCTTGCAAATTTGAATTCGTCTGTATTAAATTTTTTTGCTTTTCAATTCGTTTGATTGTTTGCCAGTGTTGCATTGCAGCAATTGCTACCAAACTGTTGCCCTTTACAGCGGAGTAGTTCACTCGACATACACACATGCTTATGCATGTGTTTAAACTACACAAACACGTATGCATATATCCGCATATACATACATAAGATAAATAATGTTAGCCTAGTTGTTCTTCTTCCACACAGTTAACAGCAGCAGCCGAAACTGCAATTGGGTCGAAACTATTAACTATAGATAAGATAAGAATGAAAATAAAAAATCTATATATATATATATATAATATGATACACATACACAAATTAACATAAATACATATGTTCATTGTTGCCTACGTTACTATTAAACAGAAAAAATCCAAGAAATCTGCAATTAATTTGTGAGCGTATATTCCAACCACTCAACCCCCCCACCACCTCCATACCCTAAGCGGTTTACCTTCGCTTTTGTTTATGTGTGTTTGTAGCACCTCCGCTAACTGCTCTGAATCATAAAGTTGCGACGTCAACTTTGATTTACTTTGCTGTGACAAAACTGCGTGTCATGGCAGCCATGTAGCTTGCTGCTTCTGCAGGTCAACATGCATTCAACTGTGGCAGTCTGTCGTAAATGTAATTAACATTTCCGCAGCAGTGTGACCCTTCTTCCCTCCTACGCTGCTACGCAGCATACAATAAAATACACATAATGTGTTTTTTTGCTTTATTTTATTTGTGCTGCTCTGTGCTGCGCTTTGATATTATGCGGGCAAAAGGGAAATATAATAGTCATAGCCTACTCTTCATATCCATATTTTCATTTACTAACTCGACTATGCTGGATAAGTGAGTGGCCAGTTACTCAGTTAGTCTGCACTTACCGCTAGTTTCCTTCCTCTAGTTGGTCACGCATTTTGTCTAATAACTTTATTACTAACTCAGCACTCTTAAGACTTTTAATATATCTATACATGTCTTTAATTTTATGGTATGCTTTAGCGTCATCACCTGAATAATTTATAGGAATTTATGAATGTTCGTCGGATGCATGAAACGTGATTTGATTTCATTAGAGTGGCCAAGGTTTTGTTTTTTCTTCTTTTTTCTCCCTGTTTTATAATTTGCATGGTTTTATTTATTTATAATATTCTTTGTTTCTGGAGTAGGGAAAAGTGCTTTAATGATTTACTCTAAATACAAGACTGCACTTTGTTAACAGCTATCATCGTTGTCAGTTCAGACTCATATAATAATATTTATGTTTCGATTCAATAAGTATTTTACTACACAAATGCCCCAAGAACTGAAATATTGGATAGCCTTTATTTTTTTTAGTGCTGGGGAAAGCAAGACAGATTAAATGCACAATGCTCATGAATGCCACGATAAGTCTTTAAGTCTGAATCTGAGTACATAATGTATTCATATGCGTGATAAATAAATACCGCTTATGTGGCATAAATTGTAGTTACTAGTTATACGAACTGCACAGATAAGCACAACCGACAAACGAGAGCTTAGGATCGAGAATGGGGGACTGAGAATGCGGATGGAGAATGGAGAACGGAGAGAATGAAATTCGCTTAAGTGGCAGCTTTTCAGGCGTTTCGTTCCATTGTCTTGGCTTTGGTTTTGCTTTGGCTTTGGAGGCCATCGCATTGCCTTAAGTACAAAAGCAGTACACATATGATATCAAGAAAATCATAATTTACAATCTAAAGCAACACACATATATATAATGTATATATATATATATTTATATAAAAGAAATGAAATTTGAGTTAGAAAAAAGCAGCAGCAAACTCTTCGCTGGCTATGCAAATGCACTCCGCGAAATCCGGTAGTACCTTAAATTAAGGTATAATTCAAAGAACACCCAATCACTAATTATATTAATTGTGAGCATTATTTAATGATTACTTGAGAGTGTTCTCTATTTTTACTTGAATTGTATATATATAAATTATACTATATGCAAACACATGCTATGCATCATATAATATACACCGTATGGCTTTACTTTAAACATATTGTTTGTGCGGTGTTAAACAATTGTTTACGGACTAGAAACTTTACCGCAAATTTGAATAAGTCAGGCGTAATCGACTACGATATACCCTGAAACAAGCTGTGAAATATATTCTAGCCCTACTGAACCGGCAGTTAGTAATGAGATCAATAAGGGAAATATGTTCCACTATACCTTTCGGTGATTATTGTTCGATCCTAAATTAATTTTAGGAGTTTATTAATATGTCAGTATATGTTAAATATTGGTTAGTCACTGGCTTTAAAATTGTTTTTTTTTAATTGCTATCGGAAATAGATGTTGATTGGTGTTCGCGCTAAGGACAGGTAACGGTAAAATGAAACTAACTTGATCTGTTCGTGTTTACGAAATCTGATATTCCAAATTTGAAGTCTCTATTTATACGGGCAGACGGACATCGCTAGTTCGACTCGTCGGTTAATCCAGATCAATAATATATGTTCCTTATAATCCCATTTTCAATGGACTTAGGGTATAAATAACTGAATAAGATATGACCACAAGGTGCGGCTTGCTGCGTGTTGTAGCCAATGATTCCCTCTTCACCCTTCACGGTTTTTTACGGTCTAACGCTCGGCGCTTGGTGCGAACACAATTTAATAAAATAATATTTCCCCAAATTTCTTTCACTGAAGTCTTTAGTAAACAGAAATATTATTAAATATATAAACTTTCAACTAGTAAAGTCCAACTAGAACTACCATTTAAATCATATTATATTAAATATATAAACTTTCAACTAATAAAGTCTAACTGGAACTACCATTTAAATTAATATTTTTTTTAGTTGATCATTTTTGGGACTAAATAAATGTTTTTTTTTTTGTGGTTTCAACTTAAATATTATAATGTGTATTGTAATTCTGATATTCCACGAGAACATATTTCCCCTCAACCTTCTAGCCCCACATTCACCCCTCACCAATCACTCAGCTGCAGAAGAGCCCTATACGCTGATTAAATAAAAAACGAAGGGAGGCAGCAAAATATGAAATTGAATTGCTTGCCACACAGCTGACCATCTGAGCTGATATCAAGTCAATAATTGCTAACATCAAGTTGCAAGCTGCTAGTTGCCCCTCTTCTGCATATCTCGTCTTTTTTGTCTCCCTTTCAGACTCTCAGACTATAAACAAAGAGGAATTGCAGGCACTTGAAGTGCTTCCGCTCGGTCTGCAAATGGAAATGGGACGGAATCTGAAATTTCACAGGCAACCAGCGGCGGGTTTCCATTTATTTTTGTTTTGTTCTTTTTTTTTTTACTTACTAAAAGCTGACGGTTTTCTTTCCGTTTTGATTGCATGAAAATACTTTTACCCTCTCACGCACACACAAACACGAACACACATACACGCACACACACATGCACACATACAGAGTAAGCTCAGTTAACAACTCTTGGAGGCAGGTTGCAACTTCTGTATAGATTTCTCTCTCTGGCACTTGAGACACGAGCACATTATTCTGAATAATGCCCTTTGCCAGTTTAAAAATATTGCTTACAGTTTACCTGTAGTTTCCCTGCTTGGGGTTATCCTATACTCTAAGAATGCAAAGGGTATTTTCATTACTATTTCGAATATACATATGACATAGCATAGATGACATAGCTGAAGATCGAAATATACGTTCTATAACCCGCCTTTAAGCTTAATTGATCAGCTTTATTGTTATTATTATTTGATAAATCAAAACTTCCTTGATAATGTGAAGAGCTACATCATACTGCCTTGGAGGAGAATTTGAGCTTACAGGATATGCTGCACTCTATCAAACAGTTAATATAATGGTAGATGTATTTTTATGATATCATGTACCCACTGAAAGAGACTATAAGAACTAGAAAGAAAAAAAAATAAAATAAATAAAATATAAGCTCTCGTATACACTAAGATCAAATTTGCTCCATTTAATGGATCCACATCGATTTCTAATAGAAATAAAAGGCACAATTTGAAAAGCATAGGTTTCCTATATTTATATAAAGTATAATGACATGTATGTAATAAACTTACCAAATATCATTAAGATCCGATAAGAAACACCCAAGTTATAGTCGAACACATATTTTCATATTTTCATATTGATTACTATCAGCCGGCGCAGGGTATTTTATAGTAAAACTCACTCTCAACTATATTATTCTTTAAATTGTTAACTTTTTGTTATTTGTTATTATGTATTTAATTGTTTACTTGCACCCCTCTGATTATATTATTATTGTGATAGTTTTATGTCAGCTTCCTATTGGAACTCTACGCAACAACGCTAACGATGTAGTCTAATCGTTGTGTGTGTAATATGTAATAATAGTAATAGCTCTTTTGTTGCGGTCCATTTCTTATAATATATTTCTAGTTAAGGAAAGGTCACGCAGTCGAGAGTGAAGATTGCGTATCACTTGTGCTAGAAATAGAGCAAATATGTACAAAACGAAACACACTTCGATGAGTTGGGGTTAAGAGCAACTGTCTTAGATAACAGTCAAAATTTAATTGGCAGATGAGAGAAGCCCTGTAAAAAACCACTTGACGCTTGACTAAATTTCTGATTGCTGATATGCCTGGGAGCCTCTTTTTATGTTTTCTAATTTTTTTGTCTTGATCGATTGATCGTCTTATGGATTTGGGTCAACCGGAGCAGTAGCCGGGTTTGGCAAATCCACCAGCGAGTTGAACTTTAGTTTTCAACAGCGTTAACAGCTCGCATTCACAGTTCAAATAGATACAATGGCAATGCTTAACTTGATCAAAATGTACTCGGCTTGAAGTGGTAGGAAGATAATACCTGAACTATGTGGTTAAATTAAGAGCAAATTGAACTGGGATTGTGAATATTTTAATTCGCATCGCGCAAAAGACATTGCCACTTTAGCGGTGAGTCATTATTTGGTTTTTGACATATCTAAAAAGTCACGCAACCAAAAGGGAATATTCATGTGCAATGCGATATAACAATTTGTTGTTTTTGGTTTTTGTTTGAGAGCAAAACATTTCCTTTCACAAGAAAAGAGTGAAGAATATTGGGTATGTGACGGGGTTGAATTTGCGGGCAGACTAACTGACATCATATCGAGCGAACACTTCACGTTTGAGTCATAAAAATTTCTGGAAATGTGTTTATCAGTTTGTTAATGACAAAAATGTGCCCTACACTCAGAAAAAAATATTTCTAAAAACTTGGAATTTTTTTTGTCTTTACAAAGTGTATGTTAATATATGAAAAAAATGCTACAAATTATAAAAACAAACACCCAACACCAAGATAATGAAGATTTTTTAGAATAGAGCAAAAATTTAAACCTTTAAAATTTCATTTCTTTTTTAATACAATCAAGAAGATTTCTGCATAGTAGGTGAGTTACGCTTGCCACTAAGTATGATGAATTTTCAATATTCAGGGTGATTTTTTTTCTGAGTGTATGCCGTTCGGGAAGGCATTCGAGGATCGGAAGTGGTGACAATTAAGTCGACGGTTGCTTCTTGGGTTAAATGACAACACTGAGCGCATATTGTAAATTGCTCTGATCGGCCTTACTGGTTTGCCTCCCACAAGTGGGAGGGAGGTGGTGACAACGATTGGGTTGCTGTTTCAGGGGTTGGTTTTTGGAAACCCTCATTCAATGGTATAACATTTCACTTCTGAACGTTTTAATTGCCTGCTGGCTGAGGGAAATTATCTCTCACCTGGCAAGGGCCAAGACAAATGAAGCGTTATATGTGCTCAACGAGTTCTTCAATGGCTTTACGGGATTTGTTGGTGTAGTGTGTTTGGTCAACAAACTAAATCACGTTATCATATGCCATCATATGTCAACATGATAGAAAATGTTTTAGGATTGTCGGTTTAGGAAATTGTTTTCCAAGTGTGCTAAAGTTTTTTCTAATAATATCTACTACACTTTTGAGCGATTTTTATTCTGAGTGTAGTTGGTTCTAATTTTACTTAGAGTTGAAAGTGGCTTCGTATGGGGCTTAATCTCTTCCAGGCAAGTGGCTAGAGATAGGCTATACAAACAAGTTCTCCGCAGTTTCCAATTTATAATAATTATGTATAAATTATACTTAAAGGTTTCACATGTTACTCAACTAGTCTTAATGTATTTAGCACTTCCGACAACAAAGCGGTCGCTGGACGCAATGACGACGACGATGGTGCATGTTTTCCAGTGAAACTATGACGCAAGCGATGCTTAAGTAGGGTGGGGGTGGTTGAGCGCAGTGAGGCAACATAAAAACTGGGTCAACGTCTTTTTAGCAGCGTGACACATTTTCCGTGACGCACTATGCGTTTTGTAGTCCCTGTGGCTATACGATAGTCGTGCTTTGGAATCTTCTGTCAATTTTGAGAGTTTGTTTAATTGATTGTAGACTCAAGGTATCTTTTTATTCATATAGAAGAAGAGTCAACATCAAAAGAACTATACTTTCTATTCTAATTGAGATATTGTTTCTTTCTTTTGCTCCACTTTCAGATCTCATAATTGGTATTAAGAACAATCAACCAACAAGGAGACGACCAGCACCTGGCTGGAAAACAGAGGGAACCACAAGAAGCCAGCCCCCAATTTTCCTCTCCACATACATAGCTAGAAATAACGCACAATTTTTCCCCCCGAAGAGTATCCAACAACAAAAACAATAAAAACAGCATCAACAGCAAACCCGAACGAAATGACGTAAGTAAAAACTCTGTTTCCATGTATGTGTATATTATATAGTAAATATTATGTAGCTGAGACATTTTACATTGTCGCAAAGTTGCTGTAATTTATTTGTCGTTTGATTTTTCATTCGCATTTGATTAAAATGAAGGACATTTCAATTATAGTTAGATTGGGGAACTCTGACTTTTGAATTGTCTTGTTGGTGGTCGTCTGTCCATAAAGTGGGTACTTAACTTAATTGACGATATGATGACAATGAAGATGATGATTTTTGGGTATGTCTTAAATTAAAAAAGTGTAGCGACCTCTTCTTATATATAATTTAATTCATATTTCCAGTTAAAGTAAGAATCCTCTCGGGGCTGGACACCTGCGCTATATGACCTAAAAAAAATGTGGAACGCAACATTCTAAAAAAATCAACCTAATTTTTAGAAAATAGTCATAATTTTCACGCCACATTTTGCCCACCATGTTATTCAAAAAGTAAAAATTTCAAATTTATGGCTGAATTATCTATATTCCAGAGTATTGGGGTGTACTCATAGAATAAAGGTAGGGAATTTCATAGTAGTCCTTTGCGCCCTAATAAAATTGTTTCCCGGCAGTATGTGGAACTCAACCTTAGGGACTACTTTTGGTTTCTCCACTTTGTTTAATACTCGTAATTTGTTTGACTACGTTTTATGCGGCCAGGGAGTGGCCCATCCGGCTGGTTTCTTCCTTTCTGCCGTAGTCAGTCACCATTTTGCTTAGTCAGCGCTTTTGTCTGCTGTTTCTTATATTTTTAACCAATTCAAAAGAAAAACGCAGTCAGTTTTGAGACGCATTTATTTTTGGGTGTGTCATTTACATTTAACGTCCGAGGAAATTCGGCACGCATTTTTTTTGTGTGTGTTTTGGCCCAGTTTAAGTTGCTAAGCTCGATGGGCAACATTTGTCCGACAAGTGCAGTAAACGCCGCAAAACGCTTGGAGTCGAAATTGGAGTTGCAGTTACCGTTTCAGGCGAGGTATGCCCCAAAGTAGACTATGCCAGTTTAGTCTATCTGAAGCAAGTGCTACGTGAATCACCAACGAGTGTTGTTTACTCCATCATTGTTGTGGCAAATTCGGTACAAGTTTAATAACTTAATAAATTAAAAGAACGCTTTGAGATTTTTGAATCTTGATTAAAATGCATTTAACCAGACAAGCATTAATTACTCCAATCAGAATGAAATTGAAAATTAAAATGAATTTTAAACCAAGTTTATAAAGTGATCATATTTACCACACCTTTATAGAATATTAATTAACTAAATAATATAAAAGTAATATGGTTTTGGTTTTTATTTGGCATCTAACCCCAATACAGCACTCATTTTCGCCAGTTTGTCAAACCTAGATCGATTTTTAAAAACACTACCTTTTTAACCTTTAATTAAATATACTTAACATTTTATTGCGGGGTATCCTGTAGTCGAGGAGCTCATACTCGACTACAGCATTATTACTTGTTAAACTGAGAACAAAACGAATCTGAATTTTTGTACCTGAATTTCTCTTGGGCCAAGTCAGCGTTTTCTTGTTTTGTTATAAGTTATACGATGTGGCCAAAAAGTTGCCAAATCATTTAAGCCACGGCCTGATCTACAGATATCGTTTGACTTTAGTTTCGACTTTGACTTCGAGTTCGACTTCGACTTAGAGCTGGAGCTGTGGCCCCAGTTAGGTTACTACAAAGCCATTAAGCTGCACAATAATCGTAGTTCAGACCAGACGCGCGCAATAAAGCAAGCTCCTACAGCAACAACAACATCAAGCAAAACATTCACAATAGACAAATGCCAAGTTAATTGGAAATGTACGCTTAAGAATTGTAGAATACAAAATTCAAACTGATTCAGATACTCGCACACTCAACACCAGCAACCCCGACTCTATGAATTTTTCATAGACTGCCGCAAGCAAGCCCCCTCCACCAACACTTTCCTCTACCACATCTTTGACGAGAAAAAAGCATTTAATAGTCGCGCTTAGAGGGGAAATATAAATTATATTGAGCTCGTTTCTTAAGTAATTATGGCAGAGAGGCATGGGACAGACTGACAGATTGACTGACAAAATGACTGACTGCAACTGAAAAAGTCTGAATCCGGGTTTAAGTAAGCTGCGATCGCGGCTTTAATTGAAATGGGTCTCTAACGAGCAGCCAGCCAGACCATCTTAAGGGACGGAGGCTGCTGCTATTTATGTAGCACAACTCATTATATTATTTGAAGCATTATTATTTACCTTTTAGCCCACTTCAAAGTCGCAGACACAATCATTGTATCTCTCGGCGCTCCCTGTGGTGGGCTGGCTCTTTCTGAGCTCTCTTTGAAGCATTGACTCCTCTCTGGGATTGGAGTCGAGCTCTGGGACTGGCTCGCCTCTCTCTCTCTCGCTCTAGCTCTCTGGGCGCTTAGCGCGAACCTCGACTCGTTACGTTGCTCAGCTTGTTCAGTCTCGATTGAGGTTCGATTTCGATCAGCCGCAACCAGCAGCAGCAGTGAGAGTTTTTTTTTGTTCTTAGCAAAGCTAAGCCAAACAAAATTCCATTTACTTTATTAAGAGATTTGTGAACTCGTCGTGTATGTTGTGTGTGAGATCTCGCCTATGCGTGTTTGTACTCGTGTGTCTTGTGTGTGTGCTTGCCGCCTCTGTAAATGTTTGCTAGCTGTTAATGGCCATGAAGAAACTCTATGCAAAAACCTCATTTACGAGCAAGAAATCCAATGGAACCGTTGTCAACTGTGCAGCTGGTCCTATTCTGGCCTACCATCATCACCACCATGAACAGCAGCAGGCCAAAGCCAGCCCAATGTGCGAGAAGCAACACGCACCCGACCAGCTGCTGATGGTCAAGCGAAGCCAGAGTCTGCAGTACAATAAAGGCATGCCCAAGGACAGAGCTGGCAGCGATTACTACAGCATTGAGGAGCTGCAGCAATTGGATCTGATGGACTATCGCCATCCCTTGTACCATCATTACCAACAGCAGCAGCAGCAACATCACCAACATGCCACCACCTACCATGAGCATGAGCAACTGGTGCTGCAGTTACCCATGGCCACGATGACGACGACCTTGCCCATCTATGAGGCGCCCACCTGGACGCAGGCGCTACTTAATGATCAGTCGTTGTACGTACCACAGACTAGCGTGGGTGTTGTTGCTCCATCCATGAACATCAGCCAACACTTCGATGCTTCATTATCAACATCATCGACTCCATTATTATCATCATCTCTATCGTCATCATCATCATTACCTTCATCATCCGCAAATACTGTCTCAACAACGCAGCCAGTCTCTGCTTTACCTGTCTTGCCTGCTTCCTCCTCCTCTACATCAACTTCTCTATTTTCTACGCTACGCAAGTGCGTACCTCTGCCCGTGCCCCAATCTCCGCATCCGCCCCAATCCCAATCTCATTCTTTGACCACAGCTTCCTCATCTGCCAATTGCTCCTCGGCCTTTGTCCCGTCCCGACTGGCGAGCTCCTCCTCAAAGTCGTTCTCAATTAGAATGCCAACAAAGAAGCAGCATCTCTACAGCAACTTACATCATTATTTGCTGCTACAACACCAACAACAACACCAACAACAACAGAAACACAAACAACAACTACAACAAATACAACGCATACCCCAGCGTCGTCATAATTCGGTCAAAGATAAATTAATTGGTTGCCCTACAATGATTTTTACGTATGTTTTGTTTTTCATTTATTTTTTATTTTTTCCCTGTTGCTGCTGCTGCGTCCTTGTTGCCGCCATCACAGCAACAGATCTTGGGCAGAGAACGTGATTCAATCTCTTATGTGATCTTTCATTGAACATCTCATCTTATCGACTTCTTCATTTTAATCTCTCACCGATCACGTATTACAAGCAAAGATTACATTCCAAAATCAAATTAGAATCGCTCGAATCGCTCGGAGGGTTTTTTATTTTTTACACTGCTTTGCTTTTTATTCCAAAGTTGTCAGTCGTCGTCGTCGATGTGCTCGGTAACTGTATATAATTTAACGCCAATTAAAAAATGTTAAAGAAAATTGCTTTCGTGCTTGTGAGCTGAGTTTGGACAATGAATCTGCATTGAAAACTTAACGCACGAATTACTCCACAAGTCGAGCAAAAAATTTAAAAACAAGCGAAAATTTCACCTGTAATGAAGTCAGTCTTTAAAGCTAGTAAGGGGAATGCAATTTGCATTCATTTCATAACTTAAACACATACCCATTATTTGTTAAGCCAACCCAGTAATTCCCTAAAGTTAAGCCAGTGAAATGTTTGCGAATGTGAATCTAAACAAATTGGCATGACTGTTGTGAGTCAGTACACTCAGCAAAAAATCACAATCGTTTTGGCGCCCTATTTTATAGAAAATATTTCTAAAGTTAAATACACTGTATTTGACTTAGGGCAAACCTTTCTAGTTTGCTAGAATTTTTTGTTATATTTAGAAATTCTTGTATTCAGTTCGATTCTTTTTCTGAGTGTATTTGACTCCTTTCTGTCTACATGTTGCCTACCAACTGTTGTGCACAGATAAACTTCACTTTCGTTCCATGGCATCGAATGCTAACTCGAACCGATCCAAACCAAATCAAGCCAAGTCAGCACGTTTGTTATATAAGGCCGCACAGCTGTGGATTTGCCCCGCCACACTTTGGCTACTCGACTTCCTCTGCTTCACTCATTGCTCGCTGTCTGAGCTCCATTTAAGTGCAAAACTAGTCTACTTTTGGCCAGGCGCAGTTGTTAGCTCCGAGAATTTTGCAGTAAGAAAAAATAAAAAACTCGTTTTTTCCTTATATACCCTTCTAGCGAGGGCATATGAGGTATATTGGTTGTGTGCAATGAATGTAACTTTTTATTTGACACCCCTAAAACTAGAGTCTTGTAATTTCATTAGTTGGATATGAAATCGATAAGGTCGATAAAATCACACAAGTCCCACAATTTTTAAGCTACAATCACCTATCCTAGAAAATAGGTTGCTCATGAAAAACAATCGATAGGCTGACAAGACTGCGGGTAATCAACTCTTCGTACTTGTCGTCATTTTTCCACTCTTGTGCGTGTGTGTTTACTTTTCCCAGTATAATTGTCAATGCTGCTGTTGATATTGCAAAAAAAAGAAAGAAAAGAAACATAAAAAAATGTTAAAGGTTGTGTAAAAGTTAATTAGAATTATTTAATCGGACTTCTGGCGATGATGACTGCGTGTGACAGGTGCGCAATTCTATCATGCGAGGATGAGGATGAAAAGTAGGAGGAAGAGGGATAGGTTATTACAATGAACGCATTGCACTTCCTGTTTAGCTTTAGATTCAGTATCAGACTCCAGCTCCAGCTAAGAGAGATCACTGCACTCGGAGTTAACCGTGTGAAACGTTGTGAGAAACGCGAGACATAGATGTGAAATCAAGTCAAGTGTACTTTTGTATTGATCATCTAATGGTTTTCTGATTGTGATGCGATTCTCGCTATTGTTGCTTTTCTTGGAATGTCTATATCGCCTCTCCCTTCTCCGCCTCTAATTGTTGTCGCTCTTTTTTTGTCTCGGTTTGCAGTGAGCAAAGCATTATTGGCGCTCGCGCCTCTGTGATGGTGTACGATGACAACCAGAAGAAGTGGGTGCCATCGGGCAGTTCGTCGGGCCTCAGCAAAGTGCAGATCTATCATCATCAGCAGAATAACACATTCCGTGTGGTGGGTCGCAAGCTGCAGGATCATGAGGTCGTCATCAATTGCTCCATACTGAAGGGCCTCAAATATAATCAGGCAACGGCCACGTTTCATCAGTGGCGCGACTCCAAGTATGTTTATGGTCTCAACTTTTCCAGCCAAAGCGATGCCGAGAACTTTGCGCGCGCCATGATGCATGCCCTGGAGGTAAGCAGCTACTCTCTCTCTCTTCATTTTGTCTTCACTCATGCTTGATATCTCTCCCAGGTTCTAAGCGGTCGCGTCGTCAACAATCCAGCCGGCCAGCCAACAAATGGCAATAGTTATGAGGAGGATATGGGTTATCGCACGATGACCAGCGAAGATGCGGCCATATTGCGACAGAATAACGGCATAGGTGGTCACATAACACCCTCGGCTCAAACGCCCACGTCGCAAACGAATCAAAATAATATTCCACAGAGTCCGCCAACGCCGCAGCAACAGGGACATCATCGCACCAGCAGGTGGGTCTTCGATATAATTTTACTACCAGGGCATGATGCTGTCCATGTCATCATCAAATCAATCAGTCAGTGTTTTGATTTTGTTCATTTTTCTTCTCTCTTTCACTATATACACACTTCTGTTTGTTGTCGTCATACTCTCTAACACACACACACGCACACTCACTCACTCACACATTCGTTCCTTCGATCTTCACAATTTGCTCACCAAATAAAGGAATTCCCTCAGCGCACCACCGGCGCCACAGCCACAGCCACAGCAGCAGCAGCAGCAACAGCAGCAATTGGCGCAACAGGCAACAGGTAATCACTACGGAACCACCGCCAGTGGGCCCCCGTCCAATGGCCTGCCCCAGCAAGTGAATCCACAAATGCAAATACCGCCAGCACCCGGTCAGACACAACAACAGCAGCAGCAGCAGCAGTACCAACAACAGCAGCCCGTCTATGCCACACAACAACAGCAGCAACAGCAACAGCAGCAACAGTTGGTGCAAGCGGGCTATGCGCCTCCACAGGTATGTGTTGCTTTTGGGTCTGCTCTTTGAGCTTCAGCTTATGTTGCTACTTTTACCTCTGTTTCTGTTTTCTTCTGTTTCTGTTTCATTGCATTTCAAAAACATACGCACGTCCGCAAATTGGCTTGAACATTACCTCTCAAAAATAAAATAAAACCGTACCAACCCACTACCAACCACTACAACTACTTACCATCGCTACCAATCCGCCAGCAGTACCAGCAGCCCCATTATGTGCTCTCAAACTCTAATCCCAATCTCAATCTACATCAATACCCGTCACAGCCACCACCGGTGCATCAAAACGGAGGCGGCGGACCCATCTATGGGGCAACGCAACCCGCTCATATCCCGAGTTCGGCTAGCTCCAATAGTGTCGTGTACACCAGTCAGCCGCAGCTTATGCCACAGCCACCGCCTGCTCCTGGCTACGTTCAGCATAATGGCCAGCAGCAACAGCAGCAGGTGGAGAATCCATACAGCCAAGTGCCGCTGGCACCGCCCATGATACAGCAGCAGCCAGTTGGCGGCGGTATCCCAATGCCGCCTCCACTAAACCGCATGAGCAGCACAGGGGGTCCAGGGCTAGTAGGTGCTCCAGTGCCGCCACCACCGCCACCTACATTTGTTGGTGCACCGCCAACACCGCCACAAATGTTTAACGGCGCACCAGCGCCGCCACAGCCGCCCGCACCACCGGCGCCACCTGCCATGGGTGGCGGCCCACCAGGTCCATCAGGCTTAGGCGGTCCAGGTGCACCACCACCGCCGCCACCGCCACCAGGCATGGGTGCAGGCGGCGTTGCCGGGAAAAAGGATGATCCACAGGCCGATCTTATGGGCTCGCTGGCCTCGCAGCTGCAACAGTTCAAGCTCAAAAAGAACAAGGTGAGTAAAGGGACGCATAAAGTTGATAAGTATCTATCGAATTATTTGATTGTTTCTCGTAGTCCACCACAGTCGCTCCGGAGAACAGCGGCAGCAGCACTTCCAGTGGTGGCAGTGGCAATTACGGCACCATTGGACGCAGCTCCAACGGCATGGCCTCCATGATGGATGAAATGGCCAAGACGCTCGCTCGACGTCGCGCGCAAGCCGAGAAAAAGGAGGTGAGAGAAGTTTTTTACTTATAAGTTGCGTGTAATACCTACCTCCATTCACCGATGGACAAATCCTTATTGGGAAATCCTTATTAAAGGTCAAAAGAATTCATACCACCAACACCAGTTGTGGATTACTCATCTTGTGTGTGATCTCCACAATATTCAATTTACCAAAGCAGATAGAAATCTGTGCAAACAAACATGTTATTTTTTGGTTTTTCATCACTATAAGTGGGACTCATTAACTTTTTACATCGATATGCAATGCTTGGTGTTATGTTTATAGTTAAATTATTAAATAGTGAATCGATTCCAAATTTATTTTTCTGTCCCCCTTCAGTTCGTGCATAAAATATTCGCATATCAACTATTTTTTATGTTGGTCTGATTGTGCTTTTTCAGTGTCCATTTTCAGTTTAAATACGCCCAGAAATATTTTTAAATTAAATTCAAATATTATATTTTATTTTTAATTTATTAATATTCATATGCAGCCCGATCCGGAACCCGAAGTCAAGCAGCGACCATGGGAAAAGTCAAATACTCTGCCACACAAGCTTAGCAGTGGCGGCGGCGGTGGAGCCACATCTAATTCGCAAGGAGGTGGCGCCAACGGTAGCGGCACAGGCAGTAACAACAACACAACGAACAGTGGCGGAGAATCGCCGCGTCCCATGCGAAAGCGTTTTGGCAGCGCCAGCGAGGAGACCATTCTCAAGGTGAGTTGTTCAACAGCAGCTAACAACTAACTGTGATATTCTAACCAACAACTGCTTAGCAGGTTAATGGCGATGGCCTGTCGCTAGCACTCTCTAACAGCGATCTGGACACCCTGAAAGCGGAGATAGTGCGTGAGATGAGACTGGAGATACAAAAAGTGAAAAGCGAAATTATAGACGGTAATGTAATATGATCTCATTTGGTCTATACCACATTTCTAATATGTATTTGTATTTATTGTGTTTGCAGCTATCAAATCAGAGTTCAATCGTAGATAGATCAAAATACTTATTCTCTAACCAGCCTCTTACTGTCTGCCTGACTGCCTGCCTGCCTATCCTCTCTACATAGAGTATAAAAAATAACAACAACAAAAGCCCACTGTCTCTTAAATGTGAGTATACACCCATATGGGGGAAGTAGAGTGGGCGTGTCTACGGCAACCAGCACACAAATCACGAACTGAGAAATCGCGTCAGATATATTTAAATGTGTAATTTTAAATATTTTAAAATGTGTATTTAAATTAAATATTTAAATGGCGCCCAATTGGGTATATATACAAGCATATATACATACATATAAAAATTTATATATTCATATATATCTACAGGCATATATAGATATATTTATATGTAATCATATAAATATATATGCTTTATATATGTATGTGTAATTTACACAAATACACTGAAGTACGCAAATATGTATCAGCTTTTTAGAAAACAACAAAAACAACATGGAACTTTAGTCAAAATAACTTTAATTCTAATCTCGATTTTTAAGTTACACGCCACAACTCTGTTAACAAAAACACAAATGTTGAGCGTGCAAATTGTAGCATGTAATTTTTATAAACGCTGTACATTATTTTTACATAAGTATAAACAAAATTTAAATGTGAACAAGAAATGCAACAATGAATAGCTTCGCGTTGTCTTTTTTGGCCCTGATTTGCGTATCCTTGGCTCCTTATCTCTATCCCTCTGACTTTCTTATTTGCATTTCACTTTCGCTTTTCTTAAATACCAAAAAACATAAAAAAAAATCAAAAACTCGTATCTAATATAACATAAACATAAGCCAAAAATAAAACCACATAAAAGGAGAAAAATGTAAAACAATTTTAACAAGCATCTATCTATTCTACACATACGTATATCAACAAAACACTCACACAGACAGACATATATGCGAATATACAAAATAGTTAATAAGCAGTATAGTATTATTAAAAAAAAATACTTACGTGAGTCACAATTACACATATATAATAAATATATGTGTTGCTCCCCTTACGGTCAACATTAATTAATCAAAACTATGGATTTAATCGTTGCATTTGAGAATTCTTCAACATTTCCCTACATGAAATGAAAAAAAAAACAAACATCATTTTCCTAAGTCACGATCTCATTAAAACACAAAAAGTAGTTTCGAACGAGAAAAATAAATTTTGTGTAAACCAAACATTAAATAGAAAATTGACTCAAACAACAACAAGCAACAAACAAGTCTTCAAAACATTTCAAAGCGGAATTGAGTGTGGTGTGTTCAGCACATTTTTGAAAGCATTATATATATTTACAATTATACATAAATACATGCATACATACATATATAATTACTAATGACAGATATTGATAATCTATAAAAGCTCTAAATAACGAATAAAAGGGGAAGGCACAAGTATTACCTACAGCGAAAATTCAAAAGTAAATATAAACAAATTGACTGCAGCATAAATAAACAAATACATTCATACATACATGCATAAATAACTAAATAAATTAATAACGAGTAGCAAGTTAAAATACACCTCTTCTACATTTAGAGATCCAAATTGTTTTCCTAGTTGATTCTGAACACATATTGAGTACCAATTTCCAACTTCCATATACAATTAAGACTAAATAGTGAAATTTATAAAACTTGAACTTGCAACATGAAGCATTATTAAGCAAAAAACATACGAATATGAGAATCGTTAGAGACGAGTTTAGTTATTAAGACATATACATATACATAAATATATATATATACATATATATTTACATATAAATATATATATATGTATACTTATATATATATATAAATATTAACGAAGTGAAATTGTTTATTAAGTGTAACATTTATTTATACAACAAAACAACGTATGGACATTAATTTTAAATATATAATAATTTTTTATATTGATTGTGTGCAAGGTCGATTTAGAGATATATATTTAATCCTAGTTCCATATATATATTTATATATATATATATATATATATATATATATGTATATGAAAATGTTATGATTTTTGTATTTTTATATATGATCTTTGCATTGGCTGCAACTGTAAACAGCTGCAAAAAGTGGATAATATTAACAACAATACACAAACTATTTTAAGCACCAGATGATCAAGAAATTGAAAAAGAAACTGAAAAAGAAATAAGCTTGTGCAGTGGTCAGCGCGTAAATTGTATGTATTACATTAAATATATATAAAAACATTTATATTATACACTTATATACAACAAATATTCAATATACATGCATATAAAAAAGAAATGGAAAAAAAAGCCTCGGCGTCAAAAGCAGCAGCAGCATTAAAAACATGATTAGAGATCAAAATAAAAATCAGCAACGGATTCATTTTAGACGTTTAAGTGGCATAAGATAAAAGCGGATAAAACGCAACGGAAGCGAACAGAATAGAAATGCATAATAAGGATATTTCAAAGAACGTAACGAGAAATAAACAACAAGCGTTTGTATGTAAAAAATAAAACAACAACATTTTATTACCCCTATATAGTTAATGGGATTTTATATTGTAATGGGATTTGTAGTATAATGGGAGTTGTAATGTAATTGGTTTTTTTTCATAGGGGCGATTTTATAATATAGCAATATTTTATAATATGGAATTTTATTAAATGTGATTTTATATTATAATGGAAGCATTTGGCTTTCTTGACATTTCTTATTGCACACTCCAAAACAGAGCAGGTATATTTTTTAAATATGGTCCTAAATTATGGCAATGAAAAAATACTCATTAGCCGATAATTTTTTGAGTCGCACTAGTTCCACTCCGGCACACCTCTAGTTAGAACTGGAACTGGCTATCGTTATCGGAGTCGAACTAATGAGCTGTTAGTCTTATTGGACAGCTGAGCGCGAGCGGGTGGTACGAACGCTAAAACTAAATTAAAAACACTTCAAATTTTTACCCATAGCCCAAACGAAACGAAATTAAATAAAATAATTTGCTCGATATGTGTTATGTGTGATGCATAGCTTACACTCTTATTGGAACTCCGTTACACTGTGTGTGTCTGAATGTGTGTGTGTGAGTGTTGCTGGGGCAAGAAAAACAGCGGCAATGTTATTGCTTGCGCCTATTCGAAAGCAGATAGACAAAATCGAATGCAATAAGTAAAATCAAGAACCAACAGTAACAACAACAATTACAGAATGGATATGTATCTCTACATATGTGTATGAGTGTGTGAAATTTGGCAGCAACGACATGATAATATGTAGCAAACAAAAATAAATATAAAGGAAAATTCAAAAAGAAAATATAATTTGCACTTGACTTGCAATGTAAACCACAATTGTTTTTTTTCATAAATACTGACTTTTAACATCAAATATAAAGCGATTAAATTTAATGTTAAAGCTTAGAGGCATATATATTTACAAAATGTTATTTTCAATGATGAAGCTGCTGCTAATGTTGTAGTTCCTGTTACGCGCTAACAGTGGCTTAAAATACTTCGCTATGCATGCGAGTGTGTGTGAATGTAGATATGTAACCCAGTAGCGTGGCTACCCATGTGTGTATGTGTGAGTGTTACTCAAAATGTCGATTGCAAAACCGAATTTGAATTTCGTCTGCTGACCGCCGAACTTATCAGTGCGACATTGAAAATATCAACAACAACAGCTTGTTGGTTTGTTAGAAGAATGCCAGTAAAACACAAAAAAAAGGTTGTTTGCCTAACCGAAAAACAAATGTTTCTTTTTCACAGTTAATTTTACGACTTTTGTAAAGTTCATCACACGTTTAGTCGCCTAACTACTCCTCCTGCCCCTACCCTCGCCACGTTCCTCTCAGTCATTGTTATTGAAAAGAACTTGTTCAAAAACAAATTGGAACACTAAACGTCGATATTTTTATGAGATTCGAAAATAGGCGGCAACATTTGTAGTAACAAATTTGTGTTTGAAAGTTTTGGGGGTTTTTTTTGTTGTTAATATTGTGTTAACAGCAAAATTTTAAAGCTACTTTCAAGAAACTCGCAACAGATTTTTGGGCCCAAGTGTGAGTTGATATTTTAGCTGTACTCATTTTTATTGTATTCATTCAATTATTGTCCACACTTGCCTAAAACTCATTCAGTTTTATTGCTTTACACCCACAAAAAAAGGCGCTCTATACTTAATTTGAAAATTGTTGGCATACTCATATGCACACACACAAACACACACATACACACATATACTTACACAAACACACACACATACACAAACACACACACAAACACACACGCAAACACATACACAAACACACACACACACACACACACACACATACACGCACACAAACACACACACACATACACATACACACATTCAATTGTTTATTTTGCTTTACTGTCACTAACCAACACCCTAGAAGTTACACACTCACTCACAAACGCACACACATATGAGGTTAATAAATATCACATAATCAGCAAATGTTCTATTTTTATATTCTTATGCTAACCAAAAAAAAAAACTCGTTTTAAATATTAAAAATTGCCTTTTTGGTTTTTTTCCCTAAATCAAAAACCGAAATAATTTATGGATATACAACAATAAATGCTAAAAATTCTACGCATCGTATAAAAAAACGTACCAAATATTGCAACGCATATCCTAAAAACAACAAACAATAAACAACAAATTACGGCGCTTTTTCTGTTTGGAACGGTAAGTATATAGAGAGTAGAAAACCAACCCCCTTAAGGGGTAGAGAGAGAACTGTGTGAACTACCCCGCTGTTGGGACTGGGTTAGGCTGGGTTTAGTTTTAAACTAGCGGGTATAAATATAATAAAAATAATAAATATGAATATATAAATATATAAATTAAATTATTGTACAGATTTTGCTGCAGCACCCTTATTAAGCGGCTTAACAACTACCCTCAAAACACCTTAGACGACATTTTATTGCACAATCCCTTGCCACACATCAAATTTAGTTGACAACTGGAGTTGAAAATCCTTCAACTCCCCTTTCTTTTTAATAAAAAGAGTCCACCCATCAGCCGTCAAAGTGTGTCACGGCTTTCAAAAGTGCACAGCAGCTCCCCACCCTGTCAGTCTGTCGGTCCTACCCTGTCTGTCGGTCTGTTAACCTAATAACCGAGTTGCGTTCGCTTTGGCCAACCCCCAAAACGCAACGGAATCGTTTTCTCGTTTTGTTCTCAGCTCTTACTCTCTCTATGTACCAGAGAGCAGCAACATTATTTTTGTATAGAAATTTGCTTCGGATTTGTGCACCTCCTTAAATTAAGAATATTTAATAAATCAATTCAAGGTTTCCCTGACAACAGACAACAAACACAAAAAAAGCGGTTAAAACATTTGTACAGAGTTCAAATACCTTAACACAGAGCAGTCTTTGTTGCTGTTAAGATCACAGTGTATATGAAGAGTGGACTGAGCTGAAAGCAAATTGTCGGTCATATAATTACAGATAGAAAGAGAGAGATATGGAGAGAGGAAGAAAGAGACGCACTCCGAGACGAGTCAGCTGTTTACAAAGTTAATTTGAGCTGATGTCAGCAGCTCTTTGTATCAAAAAATAAAAGAAAAACAAAAATCAATATTAATAAAAAAAAAATCAAAGTCTCTGTCTTTGTGTGTGTGTGTATGAGTGGGATATAAGCTGTGAGGACATAGCACAATGTACATTGCTCAAAATTTACATCCACCTTAATATTTAGAGCGGTTCCCAGATAAGATAATCGATAGCAGCTGCAGCAGTTAACTAGTCGCCTCAGTTAGCAAAGTCGAATGGTCTGTTAGCTTTTGCAGATGAACTTTGCAGATGAACTTCGCAACAAACACCAGCAGCAACAATATCTACAATAGCAGCAGCAGTAACTTAATTTGAACTGAAATCACTGTAAGCCAGACAAATTTTCGGTGCTCTGTTAGCCACAGGATAACAGGATTTTAACAGGCGCTTATGTCAAAACTCAGTATATGAATCGGAATTAATGCCCAAATTAACCTGTTGAGTTCATTTTTTTATACTTAATATATTTCTTATTTTATATTTTTTGTTCTGTACGGTGCCCAGGATTTCCTGCATTAGTTTTGTAAGGCGTGCGTAATATGCCATCGTCATTATTTGGCATATATGGCGTATGTTTATTAGTGCATGATAATACGCCACGTACTTGCTTCGCACACAAATATTATTTCCGCCATATAATCATATAATAATACTTAATGATGATGAGAGCCACAAGGTAGATCGTCGTCGATCTCAAATTCGAACTTGAGACCTGACCCGGACTTGTCTGAGGGGGTCTGGGTCTGTGTACAATATCAAAAAATTTGCTGCTTTGATTAACTTCGGAAAAATCAAAAAGCAAATCTTTGTGTGACTTTTTAAAACGCTAGATTATACTGCAATTTGATCAATTTTTATTTTTTTTATGTCTTTTAGTGCAAGTTGCAAATTTTGCCGATAAGACATTTTTGGAGTTGTCACAACCAGCATTCTAAAGCCCAACCTATAGAAAGATAAATCCAAATATGTTTATCATGATGCATATCGATTTCAATATTGTATTCATATTGTATTCACAGTGTATTCATTTGTGTTTCTGTGAGTTTCGCACATGTTAGTGACCCATTAATTAAAGCATTTCGCTTACATAAAGGTGTAAGCTATAAATGAATAAGTAACTAAATCTGCTTGTTAGACTTGCACTGATAAGCCCATCTTAGCTCAAAATTCAGTGAATAAATCAGCTGACACTGCGAATTACATTTTTTTTTTTTTGGGCGTTAAACATTATGAGCAATTAACATTCATATCAAGTGCGAATATTCGCATATCAATCAAACAAATTACTGTTGTTCATTTCAGTGGTTTTCCAGAATTTTATTTGCATTACGAAAGTTATATTTTTAGATGCATTTCAATTTCACAAACAAAGGGCCGTAATTATATTATTGTATTCTACTTAGGTCTTCTTCTTATGCTGTTCTCATTCTCATTATGATTTAATTAGCCAACGGTAAATAGACTGCATTAAAAACGCCACCTGTTGCAAGGTTATCGACCTATGCACAAGTTTTGTGACTAATTTCTTTCAAATTAAATCTGCTCTTACTTTAAATAAAATTTCAATGTAAAATAAATGTTATGTTTTTTTTAACACATACATATGTAGTATGTATAGCTAAATATTTGGCTTAAAACCCACGTCAGCGCTGAGAAATATTAACATTTGTTCGATTGCTAACATTTAACATTTTGATAGTCTGCCAGCTGCCGCTTGGCAAGCCAAAGCAGAAGCAGAAACATATTTTCATCAGTTGTTTTTCTTTTTTTCTATGTTCTATGCTTAAAAATACCCACGAATACTTGTTGCTCTCGCGTTCCTACCTTCCCTCCCCCATCGAGAGAGTGGCGGGTCAATACACGCGCCAGCGAATACACAGCAAATCAGAGGGGCAAAGGGTATGACGTTAGCAGATGAGCTAACCAAGCAAAGTCAAGTCGTTAGCCAAAGTCAAAGTCAACGGCGCAAGACTAAGCCCAAATGGATCGCTCTGTTCATAACACATATTCGCAATGTGTATTCAGAGGCAAATTTGCTTAATACATAATGTTATTTCAATTGTTTTGTGGTTGTTGTTGAAAAACAAGTGGCTTATGGGCCAATAGCCAATACCAAATGGCCAATAGCAATGCGCTCAATTTGCCAAAATTTTTTGAGAAAATGTTTAAATTTTTACTGCAGCGAGTGCTAAACAGGGGTAGAGTTCTTTGTATATATGTATTAATTTGTTTAAGTACACTGCTATATTAAATTATAAACAATAAATATAACTCTGAAATTTAATGTTTTTTTCAAGCAGTCTATGAAAATAAAAACCACGTTGTGCAAATAAAAAGGGCAAGCTTCCGAATACAATTCCCAATACGAATTCTGACTGCGTCTTACGTCATTTCTTTTTCTGTGTGTGTAAATGATGTGAATTCATATATGTATGTGTGTGAGTGCCTGTGTTTGTGTGTATATGTATTTATTTATTTACATAGTATATGCCTCATTATATGCCGTAGCAGAGGATATTTCAGCGGTGATATGCTATTTGTAACAAGTTGACACGAACTATTCTACAGGTTATTCAATTTATTTATTTAATGTCGTCATTTTAAAAAGTAGAAAGAATTTAAATTAAATTATTAGTACAATTTAATATTTAAAATTTATTTAATAAAATAATAATAATAATTTATCAGATTTGTAGAGGTTTTCATTTGCTTTTAATCACAAAATTGTGCAAAGTTTTGTGGCATGAATTGAGTGATAGAAATAAAGCAATTAAATTCGATTCATTTTAAGTTTGATTTCCAAGAGTATTTCGTTTCTTCCATTTTTTTATGTTTTGTTTTTTGCTTCTTTGGAGTGGTCTTTTTTTGGCTTGTTCTTCGCACACGATGCGACCTCAAAATGTAATGACGTCAATACTTGGTTGCCTTAGACTCCAGCGAAACTCTCCCCTGCCTCTGCCACACCGTACGCCCCTTTCTTTTTATCTGCATCTGCCTCTCTCACTTGGAGCATTGAACACAATTAAGATAAATAGTGTGGCAAGCTCTGTGCTTCGGCGCATTAATGCTTTAGCTTAGTTCAACAGATGCAGCAAAAAGATAGATAGAATGAATATACATATACGATGTGAGAACCGTTTCTCATTTTGGGATACACACGGTCGATGGGCCTGCAAAAATTGTGTTCAGTTTCATTTCGGTTTTGTTTTTGAGCATAGCACAATTTATTTTTTGAGTTTTTCTTCTTCGGTTTTCCTTTTTGCCGTCTTTTTTATTGGGTTTTAAGCACATTATTAATTAATATTAATATAATATTAATTTGTATAGTTTTAAAAACGATTAATCAAATTAAATTTGATGACTTTGTGAACAGTTTTTCTTTGTGAGTGCAAAGCTTTTTCATAATTCCCAGTGAAGAAATATTTTTTTTTAAATATCTATAAATAGACGTGGGACTTTGTTAGCCGAGAGAGAGATCGCAGAGCCATACACAGATTTTGACTACTTACACACACACACACACGCACACACTTACATGTAAATGTGGCCTATATGTGTCAAACTGTTTCGATATCGATTTCGAAGTTATTCAGTGGGTTTAACTGTTTCCACTTTTCACTTTCAGTGCGATACGATTATAATGATGATGGTGTAATGATGTTGAACCATGGATCTAGCAGATCAAATCGATGACTATATCTGTTCATTCGAGGGACTTGGTGACTTAACAATGGACTCCCTAGCGATGTTCATATTCCTCTGGGCCGTTCTGGCCCTTTTCTCCGTCTGGCTGTGCAAGTTGCTCTACAACAAGTATCTCACCAACAAGGGCTCCGCAGCCAGTGGCAGCAACAGTCGCCAGACCAGTGTTGCACCCGGCGGTGGCGCCTCCCTCGCAACCAGTGGCGCCAAGTCAGAGAAACGTTCTTCCGAACCACGCGAAATGATGGCCACCAAGAGCAAAATCGATGATTTGTCCAAGCCACTCACAGGCGGTGGTTCAGCGGGACGGGGACGTTCCACAGCATCGCCCATGGGTGGAGGAGGAAGTGGTGCTGCTGCTGGGGGACCACGACGTCGAGTGGTGCGTCAGAGTTCGACGGGACCCGAGAATCGCAAGAAACGCTACGTGCCACCGCCCTCAAATGTGGTCGGGCCAGAAACGGTGAGTAAATTTTTGCATTCTATTATTTGTTCAGCTATTTGTTTGTTTATATACTAATTAAAATATCTATCCCAAATGCCTGACATCTATTACTATTTACTGATCTATTATTATATAGAATTTACATTCCAACTGCCTGCTATCTATTGTCATATATTATTTATTTTTTTATTAATATTTTACTTTTTATATTATCTCTATGCCGGCGATCTTGTACTATTTATATTATCTATTCCAAATGACTTCTTTCTATTGTCAAATATTAGTGTTTATTTATTTTCCGATTTATTGTGCTACTACTAATTGTATTACCTGCCTGCTATCTATTAATATATCTCATAGGTATTTATATATTTATAAATCTATCTATCTCCCATCCCATTTAGAGCTCCGTTACGTGGACGAGTCAAGTGTTTCGCTGGCTGTACAGCGATCTGGTTATTGTCAACGAGCTACTCATGTCCTGGGTGATAGCCATAAACGATACCCTGCGCAAATCGGCAGAAGAAGTGAGTAAATTAATGCATGACATCAGCTTTGACATCATCATCGTCGACAATCTACCCACTCAGTTAACTGACTTTATTATGCGTAAAGTATATGTGTAAAAATTAGGGCTTCCATTTCTACCTGTTGGAAATAAATTTTTTATATCAGAGAATATTTCGGAAAAATAAGAACACCATATATTTAGATTGTCGATTTATGACTAGTCTTTCTATTTTTTTTTTAAAAAGTTTTCTTATATTTCTAAATGAACTTATAGTATCCAAGGCGATTTAACAAAAAAAAAACATTTTTTTTTAAGTGCGATTGAGAGTCATCCACATACATAAATAGTTGTGATGTCATGGGAATGTTCTCATACAATGCAGTGCGTTGAACTTGGCACTCTTAGAGCGGCCTCGACTTTCAATTTGAGCGGCCTTTTAGTACCATCAAGACTTAATTGGGTAGACAGTTGCTCAGCGGCTCGGCAACTCAGCCATGACCGGTGTGGAAAACGCGTTTCGAGCGGCACTTTTTAGTCGCTCTCCCCGAACGTAGGCCAAGGTCAAAGTTTTAGTTGTGTGACTACACTAAAAAAACCATCTTGAATTTTAGGAAATCACCAAAAAAATATTTCTAAAAACAGCGTTATTATTTTCTTATTATTGTAATTTTTCATATGTTTAGATTGATTTGGCTAGTTTGTGCCAAACTTAATAGAAAAGAAAATAAGAAGAACATTTTTACTGTTTTCAGCGCAATTCTCAATTTCAATTCTCAATGATTTTTTTGAGTGCACTGGTTTTGCTGCTGAAATGTAGTTTGTTAGTCATTCTCGCGATTTGTCACAATTTTATGGCTTGTTATGTGGCATATTCCGCATCACTAAACATACAAATATGAGCTACTTCTTTATAATTGCCACTTACGTAATGCCCCCGAAAAACTTGAAACTAGCAAACAGGTTTAGCTCCACGACGTAACCTCAAATTTATCCTTGATTTTGTAGCATGGTGTGGCTGTGGAAGTGGTTCGTGTTCTGCCCGACAGCCCGGCACCGGGCCTCAACAACATCTTCTGCAACTGCGAGGAGCACAATCCCGCCGAAATGGTGAGCAAGCGAATATAAATATATACATTTATTACCTAAATGGTGACTAAATTTCTTGCAGCTCATCACGTTCGACTGTGACGCAATGCCTGTGCTGCAGGTGAAGACGTTCCGTCAGAAGTCTGGCAAGGTAGAGACCTCACATTATAAGGTCACCGTGTCGCGATTCCGTGCACGCATGTCCATACCCATCAACTACAATACACTCAAGGGTGAGATGCGTGTCGATGGCTATCCAGACGTAAGTACAAATATGTCATATAATAGAGCATAACCAGGATTTACTCCTAATCTCCTTCTTTGACACAGGTGCGTATTGCCATGAACAGCGTGGGTGCCATCAAGGCCATGGATCAGGATGAGCAGCATCTGCAGACTGTCATCAGTGATATACTGACCACGGCACTCCGTGAAACCATCTATCCGGTTGATTTCTCCATTTATTCGACCTGCCCCCGTGCCGAAGTGGAGCCACTGGATTTGCCTGTAATCTATCCCGTCCATTATGAATCGCTGGCGGTGAGCGTGTGGAGCATTGAGAAGCAGTTGGTGTTCCCTTGTGTGTTGTGTTGTGTGATGACTGTCTTTTTCAATTGTTTCACTGTCAATCATCCCTCCAACTCGAAGATTGTACAGTGTTCTATTGGTTACCCCTCACCTTTTCTCTCTCTCTTTCTCTCTCTGCCTCCTTTTCTATAAATTTCCATATCGCCACAAAAACACACACCTAAAAACGACAACACTTCTCATTGTTCTTACGACGTCACAGCCTAAATACTCCTCTTCACTTGTTGTATTTTTTTGTTGTTTCGTTTATGAAATTCGCCTTTTGTCTTTTCATGAATTGTGCAACATTTTAGCATATGCGTGTTTGAGTTAAAATGTTCTACTTTGCGCTCTCTCTTTTCAGGGCAATCAATATTTTCAATATTATTACAATTACTAATTAAATTAACCCATTGTCTTACCCCTTATTTTATTATATACTCCACCCCAAAATCTAAAGGCGAATTTCATAAGCTACTCCGACTACTAGATCTAAGTGTTCTCTCCATCTCTCTCTGAGCTTTTAGCTGGTCTTTTGATTTAATTCATTCATTTGTCACTGTCGCTCATTGCATGCTCGCTCGGCCCAACAAAAAAAAAAACACAGTACAACATGGATCACGGCCTGGGATTGGGCATTATGCGTGATGCTCAGCACATGGTCTCCGGTCGTCGACTGCTGGTGAAGATCGTCAAGGGAGATGGCTTGCGCGATGCTCACGACCCGTATGTGGTCATCGAGATGGATGAGCCGGCGCAGAAGAATCAGACGGGCATCCAACGCGGCAGCAAACCGTTCTGGGACGAGCACTTCCTCTTGTAGGTCACCTTTACCCCCAGTAGCTGAATCCCTCTCATTAATCTATTACACTTTGTCAACTTCTTAGCGAACTCTCCCCACAATCAGCTGAGATACTCTTTGAGGTCTACGACCGTCCAGTGATTGCATCCGATCCGCCCAAGTTCCTTGGCCTCGGCCTCGTCGGCATTGACGAGCTGGCCGTGGGTCCCGCCTCCACGCAGCTTTTGCAGTTGCAACCGCGTCCCTACGAGACCCAACCGGTTGCGGGCGCCATTACCGTTGATTTTGTGTTCATCGAGGGTGCCGAGATACCGGCCGGTTCTCGGCCGAATCGCCTGAAGGAGGCACTGCGTCTCAGCACGCCCGCCATCAACGAGCACATACGCAACGGTGCCGACCTGGCCGATGCGGCTGTGCGTGCCCTTCAGGATGGTGCACTCTCTGGTGGCGCCTCCAACGGTGGCCAGACCCAGAAGAGCACCCTCATCATTCACAGTGTGCAGCGGGTAAGTGTGAGGATTAAAAATGCACCTCCTACGCCATCTTCCCCTTAAAGATCGGTTTTCACTTTCTTTGATTTTATTATTTTGTTATTTGCAAATTTTTTTATCTTCCATTTCCCCCGCACGCAGAACTCGAGCAATCCAAACACATTCAAGGTAATTTTTTTAACCACATCACAATTCCGTTTCTAAGTTTTCAGTTTCTTTTAGTTGAGAGTCAAGTAACTAATCCCAAAGCCATTAGTCATAATGATTATATAGTCAAGCTAATCACAAAATGTTTCTCGTTCTGTTTATTGATCGTTTATTTGCTTAACCCTGCGCTTCTCTAACCAAACAACACAACTCAACATCATCCGCCTATGCCAGGTTGGGTTGAACAAAGATGGTCACATCGAGGTCATCGAATCTCCAACAGAACTAGATCAAGCCGTTGCCCAGGCCTTCGAGCGTGCCGCCAACGAGGCTGCCAGCTCCCAAATCGAGCCACGGGCCGAAAGCCCGACCGACAGCCCTACGGGCGACACAACAACAGGTAACGAGGAGAGCACAGCCGAGGTGAGTACAACTACACTCAGAGAAAAATTGCTCTGAATTTAAAAATCTCGTCAAGAATAAATTACTTTAATAATCAGTAAAAAAATCAGCGTAATTTTTGTGTGGATTTTTGTTAAACTTCGAGAAAATATATCTAATTTCCTCAGTTTTGTACAATTATTCTAATATTATTCTTGTTGTTAAGAGCTTGGGCGACTTTCTTAAATTCAGCTCGATTTGTTTTGCTGAGGTCCGCATGGCTCTATGAGTTCTGTGATTTATACAAGCATGGCATGCAATGATTGATATGTATATATTTATATATATATATATACCAATAACAAACTTCGACTCCTTTCAGTTTGGACAGCCGAATGCTGCCTCCTCGCCGAACGGCAGTGGCTACCACAACGACTACAGTTTGAATGGCAGCAGTCAGCTCACCGGCCACAACACGAACAGTTTGCAACGGAATGGCGCCATGCAACAGCAGCAGCCCCAGCAGCTATCTGGTCTAGAGCTGGACGATCGTGGTCGCAGTAAAAAACGTAATTTCTTTGGCACCCTCAAGAAGCGGCTCAGCCGCTCCAAGACACGTACCCTATCGGCAGATCAGCCGAATAACAACCATAAATCACAATCAGTCACCAATCCAACAACAACAGCAGGCACAGGACTCACAAGAACAGCCCAAGGAACCCTCAATGGTGAATCTTCCCGTTCATTATCTGTCGATCGTGCAACTCTGTCTAAAAGCAATTCACTTGGTAATTACCCAATCAGTCCATTCACAATCCCCCTTTAACCCCAAAACACACACCCGCTGCATTTATTTGAAACTCACTAAATCTCTTATAAGAGGTTGTATTGGATAGTTTAACTTCTGGCACACATTTATCCGAGACATACGAAGATAGCATAGAAAATTGGATGATGTAGCTCATGTTGGTGGAGAAAAACAGAGCCTGGGGGTAAAAATGTTCCTTCTTAGTCATGACTTTAATCTTAGCATAATACTACATTCAAAGTTGAAATCGCGATTCTCACTCTAAAATGAGATAAAGTCAAAATTTTCCAAAGCTATAACATTGTCAATTAAAAAGCTTAAAACACGGTTCTGGCTTGATATCAATTTTTAAAATATATATATTGTTCCAAGTTGATATTCGACAAGCTCACAGTGTTTTTTCGGAATATTTATCGGAATTTTTTTTAAGCTAGGTGTATAGTTAAGGCACCTATTAAATTGTTATGATCGCATTTTATTCTGTTAGCTATATTTGGTGTCTTATCGGAGTCGTTTTGTATCACACTCAATACATCTTTCCATTAAATGTTTAGATATATTGGTGCATATTATTACATACGTACATACAGAACTGCATACATACATTACATATCGAGACCATTTGTTGAGTCCCTATATTTAAGTTGTTCTTTGTACTTCTTTTTCTCCTTCTTTTTATAAACCATTTCCCCCAATTTTAACGCCAACAAAACTGTTTCCTCCACAAACACAAATACAAACTTGTATGTACACAACTTTTCTTGAAATCTACTGTATTTTCTCTATATATGATGCTTATACGTATTGCTTTACATTTAACACTGAACACACACCTTTTAAATTTATTTCCAAATATATATAAGCACACTTAAATTCTAATTTATTTAAATTTTTGTTTTCTGTTTATTTATTTTCATATGTGCCATAATTTATTTTATGCAAATAACTATTTGATTGGTTGTCACAAAAATTGGTCAATTTTGGTGTTTTGGTGTGTGCTACGCCACGCTTTACGGCTATGGATGCATTCTTTACATACTATGAACAAAACACACTTCTATACTATTTATAACTGCATAAATAACTACTGTTTCAATGACAACAATACAACAATATCTCAATAAAAATGAAGGACCCCGCATGGGCATCGGCTCGTCCATCACCGATCACCACTCACGACGCTCTTCAATTTCAGAATCCTCAGCCATCTCAGGCTTCTCTTCGGCTAGCAACAAAACTTATGTCCATGAGGCATCCACACTGGTACTGGAGACCATCGAGAATGGCGTCAAGCGGTGAGTAATCCTCTGCTAGAAAATTTAAGAAAACGATGTTGAACTTGAGCAATGGAACTCTTACTTATCTGTGCCCGCGTCAAAGTGTACAAATTGTGGTGCTGCTTCTGCTAGGAGTCTAAGAAATCTATATAATCGCAGATCGATAAAATAATAATTCTCCCACAATTTTAAAGTGACAGTCATAAAATTAAAATGGTGGGTTGTAAGTGATACTCTTCGGCATCGGCCATGCAGACCTTTAGCCAAAAACTAAAATTACAAAACTTGGAGAGCCTCCTTCACAGATTGGTAATAACATTTGTTTTTGCTGTTGGCATTAGCTGGTATTTGATTGGAATCAAAATATTTTAGAATCAATACCCACTATTGAAAGCATCCATTTGTTGCAGGCATTTCATTGTGCCGCTGGCGATCGCACAGAGGCCACGCTGGCGCCGCAAGGGCACCAAGTTGCACATTTACAACGACCACACGTTCATCGCCAAGCATTTGAGCGGGTAAGTCAGAGGGGCAAGGGCAAACCTGAGGATTCCACCTAACTGACTCTCTCTATTTGCAACTTGCAGTAGCGGATTACAGTGCTCGATTTGCATGAAGTCCATACCGCGGAGGCCGGGCAAGCAGGGCTACGAGTGCCGCGACTGCCAGCTGATCTGTCACAAGCAATGCCACATACGGGCGCCGCAGGCGTGTCCCAATCCCACTGTACTCTCCATGGAACTGTAAGTTGGGCTCCTCACCCTTCCCTTGCTTAGACCATAGTCCTCTTACACCTGTTGTTCCTTTCATCTTAACTTGATTAGCTGTTTGGTCCTTGCTATATTTGTAAAACTAATTTATTTTTTTTTTTTCAATTTTTTCTCTTTTTAAACACACACACAAAAACACTCCCAAACTCTTCCTTATTGCTCTTTGGCACCATTTAGGACCTCATTTCCGGTACTATCTGAGCGAGATTTGAACATAGTTAACTGATGCAAAAAACATATATATATATATATTTATATAAGCTTGCAACTTAATATTGAATACAATATAATATTCTTGAATACTATTCTAGTCTGCTGTTGAATACTTTTTACTTCAAGCAATTATTTGTGTGCTACCTCCTTTGCCTCATTTTCTATTTGCTTAACGAGCTTGCAACATTTGCATATATTGGCGTCAGAATTACAAAAAATATTCGGCATTCATTTTGAATATTAATTTGAGATTTTGCTATTTAAATGCTTTTTCTAACTAAATATATCTGTCTATATTAACATATACACACACACTTACAAATATAAACATAAAAACCTTCACGATTTCTAACATTTATTAATGTTTTTCTATTTCACTCAACTCATATAAAAACAAACTTTAACCGGTTTGCCATTCTCAAAACCCACAAACATATATACTTAAATCATGGACACAGGATGCCTAGAGATCAGTAAAAGGAAAACAATTTTTCTAACAAGTTGAACAAAGGTAACAACAACAGTTTAAGTGAATTTAGTTTGAGCCAAGATGTAATTTTGACGCCAAGTACAAAGTGTGCTAAGAATTGAAAAATATTCAGAAAAAGAGTTTTAGCTTCAAATCCTGATGAAGGCATAATTTTTCTTGAGTATTGTTTGTCGAATATAGGAAAATGGGTAAGATTTTAATCTGCATGGAGTTAAAACTAGTTTTTTTTGCTGCCTTAGCCAAATTAATACATAATTCTCTGCACAGGTTTATTTAACAATTTGAAACTACTCTTTTTTTATTTGTATTAAGTTCGATTGCTCTGGATTTATTTATACCGCCTTTTCTAAATTGTTTTTTTATGTGTTAACTTTCAATGATTGCTTTATAGGTTATTCATTTTGTAATTAGATGTGTGTTTGATAATTTTCTATTCTTAATATATCTCTTTTTTCTTTTCACAGAACGAAACTTAACTCTGTTGCGGCGGATCGTAGCATTAGGAAATTGTAAAAATCTACAATCTACATTAATTAATACCAATTGAAATAATTATTTTACATATTAACACCAAAACCATAAACAAATGAAGTCGGAAAGAAAATGAATATCGTAAACTCACAAAAACAGAAACCTGTCTACGCTATCTTTAATTATGTTATTTATTTTATACACGAGTGCAATATTTTTTTTATAAAATTGTAATGCGTCAAGCCGAAATTTTTTACCATCACGAATAACAATTGTACAAAAGAAAACAAACATTTTTAAATAAAACTAAGTGGTGAAGTAATTTGTTATTGTGATTTGAATTTTCGCTCGCTAGTGCCAGCACATGGCTCGCCAATAAGTGGCAACGCTCACTAAACCGATTCATATCTATCGTTATCGATAGCTCTAATATACCACTTGTGTAAAACATTTTTGCAGCTGTTTGAGTATCCTAAAGAACTGTTTAACACTTTTGTAATGGAAAATTTATTTTATTTAATGTATTTGAATAATAAATTTTTGTTTATATGGGTTATTATAGAAAGATGAGAATATATTTGATTTAGGCAGCAATTGCAGGTATAGTTTAAGGGTATTCAAGCTTCGGCTAAGTGTTAAGTAATGTTAGTTCTTCTTCTTCGATTTCGTTCTCTTTTGTCGGTTTTGTAATCATATCATTTTTTTTTGTTGGTTGGTTCGTTTTTTTTGACTTTTTGCAATAAGAATGACTATAGTATTGAAACGGGTGACAAAGCTAATTCTGCGCAATATAGCAGGAGCCAGTAGATGCCGCTATGCAACCGATGCGATTTTGGGCGATGGCAATGAGGTGCTTGTGGAGCGACTCGATGGCAAACAGTCAGGCATTACAGTGCTGGGACTGAATAGACCGGCAGCAAAGAACGCATTCAGTCGTGGCCTGGTCAACACGTTCAGCGATATCCTCGAGGAGATCAAACGCGACAACGATTCCCGTGTGGTCGTGTTACGCAGTCTGACGCCAGGCATCTTTTGTGCTGGCGCTGATTTGAAGGAGCGAAAAGGTATACGGGGGATGTAGCTCAGTGGTAGAGCGTTCGCTTTGCATGTGAAAGGCCCCGGGTTCAATCCCCGGCATCTCCAGCGTGTTTACTTTTTTTTTATATTTATTATTTCTGTATACATTTATTTAAATTGTAAATTTTTTTTAGGCATGACCACCGAGGAGGCTAAGGAATTTGTGAACCAACTGCGTGGGCTGCTCGTCTCCATTGAGCAGCTGCCAATGCCAGTGATTGCGGCCCTGGATGGCGCCGCTTTGGGTGGTGGCTTGGAAATGGCTCTCGCCTGCGATTTACGCACAGCAGCAGCGAATACAAAAATGGGTTTGGTGGAGACGCGTCTTGCCATTATACCCGGCGCCGGCGGTACTCAACGACTGCCTCGCATACTCTCACCAGCCCTGGCCAAGGAGTTGATTTTTACTGCACGTGTTCTCAATGGCACAGAAGCCAAGGACTTGGGCCTTGTAAACCATGTGGTGCCGCAGAATGAAATGAAAGATGCTGCCTATCAGCAGGCCTTAAAGCTTGCCGAGGAAATTCTACCCAACGGACCGGTTGGCGTGAGAATGGCTAAACTGGCTATAGACAAGGGCATGCAGGTTGATCTAAGCACAGGCTATTCCATCGAGGAGGTCTGCTATGATCAGGTTATACCCACAAAGGATCGACTGGAGGGCCTGGCAGCATTTGCTGAGAAACGCAAGCCGATCTACAAGGGTGAATAAACAGGAACAGGCGAATTATAATTATACGCCAAAATGCATTTATTGTTATAGTTACAAAAATACAATTTTGAAATATAATAAAATATTCAACAACTAATTCAATTGTCAATTTGGACGTTATGTCTGTATGATGAATATTTGAGTAATGTTGAATACTAATTGCTGTAATTAAATCAATACATATATATAATTTGCGTTCCAACAACAAAAAGCGTGCAAAACATGCGGAAGTTTCAAGCGTTATTCTATAGAAATTCTGTTGAGAATTTGTTTAGAAATCGACTACATACATCATACATACTTTAAATAAAAAATCTATACATGTTGGATCTGGCATATAAATGTGCATATATGCATGCACATAAGTCATATGTTTAAATCAGCGTATTAGCAATTTTGTTGCTTTCATTTTAAGAGTGGCACTGAACGAAGAGCTTATGTTCAGAGCGTTAAGTAAACACGCTTCATTATAAAATATATTTAATAATAATCATAAAATGGGCGTTAACTCGATGTTTAAACAAAACTGCGATGCGGGTGCGTTTTTTATTTTGATTTTTTTCTTTTGTGGCATTTGTCGGCAAATGAATCTCAAGGAACCCACTAGCAAAAAAATCAGATGTGATGCTTCTTCATACACAGCTGCTGACCCACATGCAAAATGTGTGCCACGCCCTTGTATGCCATAAGGCGGCCTCTCCAAATATATATAAATATATCTTTAATATCAATGAATACAGACATCATACGCCCATTCAATTAACAAGGTGTTTCACTGACACCAGGCAAGGTCACTGGACGGATCGCAGCGGAGTTTGTGTTGTGTGTGTTTTTTTTTCGTTTTGACATAGTAAATCGGTTGCTTGACTTACTCAGCAAATCTGATGCGACAATCTGAAAAGGCGACTTCAACGACGACTAATGTCACAGCGCACTTTGCATACTAATCAATTAATTAATTTTTTACCAAATAGACTTAACTCTCGAAGCTAGACTGAAATCCGATACCAAAAAAAGGTGAGAATTTTGTAGTCGAGGGTAACCCCGATTTCTATATACCCTGAGCCAAGCCGTTAAATTTGAGTTTTTTATTTTTTATACATGTAAGTAGATGTAGAAGATCTCTTACTTTCTTATTGTGAATACGTTTTCGACTATAATTTGGATATTTCATATCAAAGTTTATAATGCATCAGAAGCAGCTTTCTTGATACCGTAAACGATATGTTTCGCTATGGAAGGCAATTGTCGATTAAATGTAACTAATATGATCAGAGCCGGGTATGCGAAATAATATGTTTGAAGACTAGCTTTTATAGTCTCTGAGATATACTTGTTCATACAGACAAACAAACGGATATGGCTATTAATTTTGACCACGAGTATATGTACCTTATGGGGTCGGAGGTGCCTCCATCTACACACATAAGCACTCAGTCATTATCCCCTTCTTAAGTATATTCAATAGGTTCAGGGTATATTGTACAATGCGGAACCACTGTGCGGAAGCTTTTCGATTATTATTTATAAACAAATAACGCACAGAAAAAAAAAATTACGTGCAAAACGAGTTTCGTGCATTTTAATTGATCTTTGCTCAACTCGAATATTATGTTTGGATGTCGCGATTTGCATTGCAATGAGGGTGGCAACACTCGAGTGTGAGGGGGGAGTACGTAGTTGACAGTGATACAATACATTTTCCAGGTATATTGTGAGACAAGCCTTGAGTGTGTTTCAAATTGCAAAGACGAATAAATGGTAAAAAACTACAAGTGAGTTTATATATATATATAGATAAATAAATCTGCCAGATCTGTGCCAACATATACTTGACCTTTGACTCATCTTGAGCTGATAAAGCATTGTTTCGTACATGAATGACTTCATGTATTTATTATCTATATCTCAGCCTTCGTCACGAGTTGCGTATATGCCATGTCATACGCATATCTGAGGGGTATCTTAATGTACGATAGATATATAGGTTGTTCTACAAATTAAAAATATACCAGCTAACCAATGAACAAGCAATTAATTTAGACAATTGCCTTAAAAATCCAGTTCAAGCCAAATAAAACCTAAATTACACAACTCGAAATTGTAAAATATAAAATTTTCCATAGATCAATATACTGACTACTATCTACTAATCTATTTAACAGTGTGCATTAATTAAGTTTCAAACTGAACTCAAAACTAATTTTAAAAAGGCGCAGCACGTGAAAAAGTTGCATTTACAATTTATGCGTTCCAAAATTTTCCACTGCCCCACTGAATGGAACAAACACACAAACAACAATAATAGCAAAAGCAATCGAGCTTTTCATATTTTATGGACAGACAACAAAATCGAGTGCAACAATAGCAACAACAACAAAAACAATGGTCACTTGAAACAAGTTAATCACAAAACTCCATCATTTGACTTAAAGAGACACCTCAAGGCGACAAAAAAAATACTATCTACACGAGCACTAAGTAATTGCCATGTTTTACAGTACTCTTAACTCCCTCCCCACACTCCAGCACCCTCTGAATCTCTTTAAGGCTCCTAAGCAAATTCTTAAGTTTTAAATGTACAATGCACTCTAACATCACCCCCAGCTCTCCATAAACAACAACACACAGTGTGTCTCTTGTGCATACAGGGTGGATTAACTGTCAAGATGAAATAATGAAATAATCAAGCAGCTAAAAGCAGAAAAGCTCGTGATAAATCAATTTAATTTTGGAAATCTTAGTTGAAGAAAACAGTTTTATTGCAGATCGATAATAAACATATTTTTATAAATCAAAGTAATTTTTTTCAAAGTCCTTCTTGATTCCTTATACAAAACTGATTAGATTAAGTCCAGTGCAACTGTAAATGCTAAACATTTTTAATAATACAAAAAGCGCAAGATTATGGCGAGGTTTTTTTTTAGTACCTGTTGCAGCGGTTGCATTAAACGCACTGGCACCCTGTGAGAAACAAAGTAGACTTGTCTCGCTCATCAATGCCCAAAAACCAAACTTGACATAGAAAGTACAAAGAGAGTGTAAGAGAAAGAGAGATGGAGATGGTAAGAGAGGCCAATTTCAATTCACCTGCGTCACGGTGTCTTTTTTGTTGTACATTTACGCTAATTGCTGCCCCTCATCAGACGACAATTGTAAGAGTGGTGTGAGTGAGTATGCTGCGTGCTGCGCTGCTCTGCTCTGTCGTTGGCAGCAGCGTAGCAACAAATTCAAACACAAACATTGGCTTAATATCAGTCACTAACTGATCGCCAGAGTGTGAACTACACACCAGCAGTTTTCAAGCCACAGATCGAAAAGCGCGCGCTGTTCAAATTCAAAAAAGTGACTAATTTTAAACAAACAGTTCCTTTTGTGTCCATAACAATGGCATTTAAATAACTGAGTGTTGTGTAAATTAAAATTAGCTTTTGCTAATTACCGCTGACAAAGACTCATTCTCAAGCGATTTCGTCCTAGTGATTTGAGGGCGTTAATTAATGCACGCAAAAGTTGAGCACAGTGCAAAAAATTAATAAAAATAATTGGTGTTAATGCGGAGGACAAACAAATTTTTGTATTTACAAGCAAATACGTAGAGCATTGTGTCAAATTCAATATTAAATATTAACATAGACAGATTATTTACAAAAGGTAAATGTAGTAATTATAAAAAACTAGGCTTAAATGGCAAACGTCAAACATTTGAAATTAATTAGGACGGGATAAATTCGATCGATTGCTTATGTGAAGAGTTCTTTATATTTATTTTGGGTTTTTATTTACCCTATCTACATTTCAAGTGAACTTATTAAGTTAATGTGTCGTTCGAATTTAAATAACAATTTAAGCTCAGTTGGATATTTTTTTAATTTATTAAGCTGAACAAAAAATTGCACCCAAATTGTGTACTATATTTGTTGATTTTCAGTGATAGCAATTTTATAGATATCGATTTGCGATCTCTAGATCTGCAGATAAGACAACAATATAGTTGAGTTTTATCTGCTACAGTGTGCACTTTCAAATAAGGTTCAATGTCTGCAAAAATTCTTACCAATGCTGCAAAAATCGCATGTGCATATTTCGTCATACAAGTTCAAGTTATTATTATTGAGCACGTTGGCTGTTTCACTTATTCAAATGCGATGAATGTTTTTACATAACGAAAGTGAAGTGTCCATCGGGGTTGCGAGGTGTATTAGATCACTTTTGACACTGAACATTCAGGCTCAAGTGCGAATAGTGATGCATTAAAAATCCAACGAGTTTCGGAGAACAACAACACCAACAAAATCAACAACAAGTAAGCTCGACTACGATATTCCCAGAGCAAAGCCGTTATAAATTGGCCATTTTTCCCTTACATGAATTCCACACTCAAATTTAAGCAGCTGAGGAAGCGCTTTTTTTTTTTATGGGGAAAACGATTTCGAATATAACTTCATAATCTTAATGAATTTCGGCAGTTGATCAAGAATATGTCAATGTTTATTATATATCAACAAGAAGACACTGCCTTTTATTGCTACCGAAAATCGTCATCTATCCATATTTGCGAAGCAAAGGCAATTATCGATTAAGTGAAACAAACTTGATCTACGTCGGGTATTGGAGAATTTATACTCCGCATTTTAAGTCTCTAGCCCTTTTACTGTCTGAGATCCGTGCGTGCATACAGGCAGACAGACGGACATGGCTATATCGACGTGTATATATATACTTTATAGATTCGGTTGTGTTATTGGTTGCTTTCTTCTGCCTGTGACATACACAAGCAGAAAACCATTATACCCTTTTTCCCATATTCATATATTCACACTATTAAAAACAACAACATATCCAAAGCACGTGAATGGAACCAAAACAAAAAGCGAAAGAAAAAGAAAAAGCAAAAAGATAACGCCGAAACAAGAAATGAGAAACTCTCGCAAAACAAAAGCACCAAAATAAAAAAAGCGGCTTTGCTTAATTTGGTTTTAATGCAATGCATTGACCCAAAATCCGAAGCGCCTCTGACAGATCTTAATTGATAATGTACTCAACATTTAACGGTAAATCAGCAAAGGGCGTTGCTCAAGATGTTAAAAAAAAAAAAACGTTGATCAACAAAAAATATTTTTTTATGCGCCCATTTATGTTTCCCACCATTGTAATTGCAAGTTTACCATAAGATTATTTACCTTCTGCTAGGTGCAGGTTAGCGGCAATGTTTTTAAAACGAGTATCTTATGATGAATATAAAAAAAAGAAACTATCGAAGAAATTTACATAAAGACTCAATCCTGTTGCGCGTTTTGGTGCAAGGAATTATCTGGCACCTATCATTTATTATTTAACTACTACTTTAATATTTTTTATTTTATAATGCTTATTATAATACTTATAGATCCATATGTGAATAAATAAATTGTTTATTTGGATGTACACATATATTTTTTATTTTGCTTTCTTATCTTTTCCATCTGTTGTTTTTTTTAAAGTAGATTCAATATTAGCGATATCCTGGTGCCTAATACCAAATGTCATTGGCAGTTTAGCATATTAATAAAACGAGTGACGCAAATGTTTAATTAATTTATATTCGGTCTACGCTGTATCGCGATTATAATGGCAGTCTAACGCCTATAAACGCATGTCATACATCTAATTAAGTCGAACAGTGATATGACATCGAAAACTAATCAACTGCCAGTTAAGATTCACGATCCTGTCCGATCCGCGTGGTGTCGTAAAAATACAATAAATAACAAAAATAATTTATAATAGCCCGCCAACTGATCAAGATTTCGTTAGCCGAACCGTAAATATATGATTCCCATCGATTAAAAGGTTGTGACTACCCGACAGAGTTTTCTAAGCAAATTGTTACTGGATGATATAGATACTATATATAGATACTATATATATATATATATATATATACTTTTGTAAAGGATGTCAATGCCACACAATTGTGACACTTTCTTCGCTAATCTTATCAGCTGTAAATAAATGTAATATTTGAAACTATTTGTTAATCGTATCTTTTGTTGAATATGTACTCATAACAATTGTTAAAAATAATTTGTTATTGTTGGAAAATAGAAAATTATGTTAAAATGATAGCATTTACATGATATTTAAATTAATACTCAGATGTTTTAATTTTATTAATGCAGAGTTCTCCATCATTCGGGGGACGTTGCCATATTTTCAGCTTATCAGCGTTTACAGTAATCAATAATTGATATAGGTAGCGTTAAATAATTCTGACGCGCTTTATTAATGACCGCTTCTTGGTTTTTGCCATTGGTTCCGATGTTAACCTTATCATTGGGGACTTGCTACCTCACACTTTTTCTTTTGACGCCGGCACAAATTTCAGTTGCATTTTGCCCGAGGCCGCGTTCGGTTTAAACGAAAGTTGGTCTCTATTATAATACATAAAAACAATAACTAAATCGTAAGTTCTTGTCCCGTTTAAGATTACTTCGATTTAATATTATATAACATAAATAAGGAATACAAATACATACAAAAAGTGTTTTGAATTTCTAAGGGAAAAGTAAAATTAAATGAAACCAGTTTACATCAATATATGAAGATACGTAAACAGTCCGTATAAGAATTCATGTAATAAAGTAAATTTAAACACTTTTTCGAAGATAATTGCAACATTTTTTCTAATTTATATTTTGCTCGAAACCTGGGTAAGCGTAAAAATACGAATGGTGTTTTAAATACCAAGATTGCAAAACTTTTTTTTAGACTTCTCATAAATAATAGTTAACATAACAGGTTTTCATAGTATACTAATATTAGAACAATTTAATTAGTGTTATAAATATACATATAGTATATATTAAAGAAAACCAGAGCAGATCAAAATGTCCCGTTTATACGTTCGTTTTTACACAAATCTTTTTTAAGTATTTACTATAAAACTATGGTTATACTTTTAATTAAAAAATTATTTTATAATTTTCAAATGAAATGCTCAAGTTAGGACATATTATTAATCAAAAACTAAAAGCACGTGAAACTTAGTCATGATGTTGCACTTAAGTGGAGTCATAAAAACATTTACGATCGACTATCTGTACTTAAGCTACTTGTAACGATAAGATATGACTGGCCTAAGGCTGGACAATCTATTGGGTGGATAAGCCATGATCAGCAACCTGAATCAAAGCAACCAATCATATCAAGCATTCTCAATCACTAGTTTTTCATTTCATGTGAACTTTTCAGATGGCAGATAATAAGGCATATACTCCCGATCCGTTGCCAAGCAGATCGGACTCGGTCACCAAGACAGAATCAGTCCAATCTCCACCATCTTACAGTACCGCACTTTCGCTGAATGAATTTAACTCTAAGTAAGCAAATCATTACACCTAAAATGTGAACTTTTTTGAAATAATTACAGAATTGGAGCTGAAATAGAAAACAGATTCAGCTATTTGTGAATTCTAAATCTAAAACTAAGTTGGAATTTAGTGCGTTGTGAAAATCTTCAGTATATTTTGAATTTTATTTTTTTTTTTCTTTATTTATTATTTAGCATTTATATATTATAATTTGAGAGAGATCGAAGAATACCAGCAACTTAAAGTCAATTTTAAGCCATAATAAATTTAAAAAATTAATTTTTCTCAAATTATTAGAAAGTTGGGAAGCAAACATGCCGTCAGTGGAATTTGATACCGCGAATGCATTAATATATAAAATTTCATATTGATAGATTCTAAAAAGGTAATTTGTCTCATTATCCAATTTAAATAAGGGAAGTTCTGATATAGTCAACCATATTAATTTTTTTTTGTCGTACGGGATCTCAATAGGGCTCATCTTATTAATCTTCTATCATCTTGGTTGCCCGTAGTTAGTTAGGCTATTTATGTTTATTATTGACGGCACTTTTCTATTAGATTGTCTAAACTTTGCAATGCCGAGTAACTTTTTCTACTATCATATCTCCGAGAAATTTCTAAGCGTATTTTAGTGTGGCAAATGTCCACGGGCTCAGAGATTTGTCTATCTCTTCTCGAATTTCCTATACATTCATAATCTATTTCTATTTTTCCTTTTTCCTTTTAACGTTTTACTTTGTTACTACTAACTATTTTTTCTGTAAGTTTTAAATTTGTTATAATTATTTGTGATTGCAGGGTCAACTTGACGGAAAAGGATCAATTGTCGCTAAATGAGGCCGCCTACAGTCCCTTTGAGCATCGTGATCCAAATGGAGCCAGTGCTAGCGGTGCTCTGGCCCATCTGCTCAAGAGTTCACTTGGCTCTGGTATTCTGGCCATGCCGATGGCCTTTCACAATGCCGGTTTGCTGTTTGGCGGTGTAATGACACTGATCGTTGGCTTTCTGTGCACCCACTGTGTGCACATTTTGGTTAGTAGTGCCAATCAAGCAGAAAACTTTTTAACACCTGTCTTAATGGATGTTTCGGTTGCTATTGACGCAATTGGGGATACTTAGTCGGTAGCTTAAGTAGCTCAAGGACCGAACAACGTAATCAATTGGCAAAGCGTTTAAAAACACACGCACAATGTGCTATAATCTGCAAACGTCTGATAAAAACCATTTATCGTAATAATTCGATAATCAATATATTTATCATACCGGAAATTTTTGCCAATAAATCTAAAGAAACATACGTACGTACATATATAAAACCAGTTGAGGTACAGATTTAAGATAACATTTTAATTAACAATCAACAAAAGTGCAAGTAAGCAATATACTTGCGTGCAGATTGAGATATCAGTTGCCTTATCTAAACCTAGCGACAGTTGTCGATTGCTTTACCTTAGTGAACGATGTCATGTTCAGTTGCACCTTATAGAAATACTTATATCTAAGATAATTTAAAGGATTAGGTACGGCAAGTGCACAATTTCCATTGGTAAACATTCAGCTATTCCAACGGAGTTCAAATAAGTATAGCTTATAGAACTGACTAAACGGATTATGAAAAATACTGAAAAATAAATAATGCCCTTCTTCAACCATTTCAAAATGGCTCGAATGGAATATCGAAATTAAGTTCAATACTAACTGTAATGACTTCATCAATGAACATTATTTGGAACAAACTATTATCACCAAATTAACTATGTATTTAATAGTATATTCTAGGCAAGCTCTGTCTACTAGAGTATTCTAAATGATTTTTTATTTTTTATTCTTATTTTCTTGTTCACTTTTTAGGTAAAAACTTCTCACAACATATGCCATGATGCCAAAGTTCCTGCATTGGGTTTTGCAGAAACCGCTGAGAAGGTCTTCGAGTACGGGCCCAAACAATTGCGACCATATTCCAATTTTGCCAAGTTAGTGTTAACATAACTATTATTGTTTTTTTGGAAATTGACTACATAAGTGATGAGATACTTGTTGAAGCTTATATTCACATCAATATCATATTATTCAAATTAAGATAAGATAACTCTGTTTAAGCAACGCAAAAAACCAAAATTTTATCAACAATGTTCGGGATACTTGGGGACTGGGGACTTTAGAGTACTTCCATGTGCAATGCTGATAACAACATTTTATTCATTGCAGGCAATTTGTGGATATTGGACTGATGGCAACATATTTTGCAGCCGCCTGTGTCTATATGGTGTTCATAGCGACCTCGTTCCATGATGTCATCAACTATGATGTGGGCCTTAAATGGGATGTTCGAATCTATATTGCAATGACAGTCATACCTTGTCTATTCATCGGTCAAATCAGGAGTCTCAAGATTCTGGTGCCCTTCTCCCTCATGGCGAACATCTTTATTCTGATCACATTTGCCATTACACTCTACTATATGTTTGATAGGCCGCTTATCTTCTCCAACAAACCACTGATTGCCCCCGCTACCCAAATTCCGCTCTTCTTCGCCACGGTGATCTTTGCCATGGAGGGCATTGGTGCCGTTATGCCTGTGGAGAACTCGATGAAGAAACCCCAACAGTTCTTGGGCTGCCCGGGCGTCCTTAATACGGCAATGATTACTGTCGTCTTACTCTATACTATCATTGGATTCTTTGGCTATGTAAGTACACCGGCTAATCCTAATAAGTTCTTATTATACTTTGGTTTGATAAGGAGAAAAGATTTAAAGCCCCATAGTGATTTCAGGGCTTGCTTCTTAACTTGAATTTCAAGCCAGAATTCAACTTAAAGTGTAGCATTTCATTAAAATTCAAAACATAATTAAAAAATTGGCACTTTTTGGGCTCAATCCATCAAGCTCTTTTTGAGTTTTGAATTTTAACTTTAAGCGCAGGTTTTTCAATATTTCAACCCAAGATCAAAGAGCCTTGAATTTTAAAAGTAGTGTCACTTCTATAAAGTTATGGTATTTCAAAATTCGATTTCATCCATGGTAAAATAAAATTGTTTTTTGGAAAACTAGAAACGGGTCACATTAATGCTTGGTTTTAGTTAAGTCAGCTAAGTTACATAATTAATAACGAATATTGTGTCAATTCTTAAGCGGCAGTTGTAAAATTCCCTATTCAACATTTTTACCTTTTTTAATTGGCCAATCTATTATGCCATTTTAAGGTCAGCTTTGCAGATGAAGTGCGTGGCAGCATTACGCTCAATCTCCCCGACGGGAACTGGCTGGCAGACACAGCCAAACTGCTGATGGCTTTGGCAATTCTCTTCACTTACGGTCTGCAATTCTATGTGTAAGTTTTTCAGAGCTTATTATTTTTGTTAATTAAGAATTAATGGGTTCATTTGCACTGCAGTCCCAATGAGGTGTTGTGGCGCAAGATTCAGCACCACTTCCGGCCGGAGAGGCACAATATTACGCAGATTCTATTACGCACTGGAATCATACTGGTAAGTGGAGGGATTGCAGCTGGCATTCCCAACCTGGAGCCGTTTATCAGTTTAGTGGGCGCCGTGTTCTTCTCGCTGCTGGGAATATTTGTGCCCAGCTTCATTGAAACGGTGTACCTGTGGCCCGACCGCCTCGGCTGGTGCAAATGGAAGCTGATCAAGAACGCTCTTTTGTGCATCTTATCGATACTGGCGCTTATTGCCGGCGCCGCTGCCAGCATTGATGAGATGATCCATCCGAAAGAAACCTAAGTCGCAGTGGACACTTAGAGTATTATTAATAAAGATGCACGTGTTCCTCCTAACCCTACCTTTAGCCATGTTGAACATGACTAAAGGTAGCAGCTGCTGCTGCTGCTGCTAAATTCTGGGCTGCATTGCAAAGTTGATATTACTTCTTAAGCTTTACACACCGATTATATATGCACATATATGTTTGTCTTATGTGTGTCTAGTAAGTACCTGTTGTATCTGTACATATACATATCTATGTATATACATAAATACCTGTGCATGTATTTGAATTTGTATTAAAAACTAAACCGCAATTCATAGAATTTATAATCATATACATTAAGCTAAAGCAACTTCTTTTATACGCGTTGAATTAATAAAAATATTAAATATTTAAAATGTTGCAATCTAAATAAGTTTCTGCTGCTTTTACTTTGTATTTGTAATGTGCGCAATGTTTTCTTTTGCAGCTGGTTTCTGTATAGGATAGCAAGTATTATTCGGTTGGTGTATTGACTAAATTGAAGCATACTCAAAGCGATCAATAAGGCAATTGAGAAATGGCTGTAACTAAGATTTTTGTAGCACATGGAACATTAGTATCATAAAAACCAGTTCCATCGAATCGCATTAAAGGATGAAAAGATATAAGTCTAAAGCACAAAAACCCCTTTTTCCGAAATTATATGGATGTCCTTTGGCTAGTTGGTAGCTCTGCTCAAAACATATTCTTTGGCAACAGCCTCGTCAGAGTATGTCTGACCAAAAACCGATTTTCTATAATAAAATTCCTTTTTTAATTTGTGGTCCATTGAACGTCCTCACGCCTACAATTCAAAATTTTGTGTGCTTCTAGGTATCTTATATCAGAATAAGTAATGAATTATTTCAGTTTGTAGGATTTTTTCCATAAACATACGTCTCTAAATACAAATAAATTGAAACTTAAAACGAAATACAGTTAAGTGGAATAGAATACAGCGGCGCTCATTTATAAGTATATTAATAGGTAGATAATAAAATGAAATCATTAAATTTTAGTCTGTGGGTGTGTGGCATGTGTGTATATTGTGTATGGAGTGTGTGTACTGGATGAACTAAAAACTATAGTCATACTTCAATGCATATGAATGCGATTAGCTGTCGAATCGAATCGAATTTTTCCATTTCGACTACAAACTAATGCTGTGCGGTGCTTTGATTACATTAGAATAATAATAATGAATATATAATATTGTTATCAACTGAATAATGATCTGCTTATTGATTACTTCTTCTTCTTTTTAGCATTGGAACTGGTGGCGGCCACTTCGCTTTTCCGCTTCTGATTCGACTTTGCCTGTGGCATTGGAGCCGGAGTGCTTGTGCTGCTGCTCCCCCCTCCGCCACCTGGCGTCTTCGGTGTCTTCTTCTTCTTCTCGGCACGCTCCTTCTCCTCGAGCTCGAGATTCTCCCGCTCAATGAGCGTAATCAGCGTATTACAGCGTCGCTGCAACTCCAGCGCAGTGCGCGATTTAATAAACCAATCGAAGCGAAATTGGGGAGAGGCGCTGTAATATATATATAAATATAGATATGATAATTAAAAAAGGATGCATTCCAACTCACCGTATGGCTGCACGGAGCTCCTCGTAAACGTTCTCCTTGTCAAAGCCGAGCTTGTGCAGCATGCAGACCAAAAATCTATCCTCAATTTCAGTATAATTTTTGCCCTTGTTGTTGCCATACTGCAGACGCAGTTGATGAAATGGAGCACGATAGCGGGCCATCTATTTTAAAAAAGGAAATTGATAGAGATAAAAATAAAGATACATATATATATATATGAATATAAAATATAAATATAATATAAAAAATAAAAAACGCACCTTCTGATCAAGGGCCTTTTTGATAGAGAGGCGTCGTTGGATTTTGCCCTCGCCACGCTCAATTTGTCCCATGATGCGCTCAATATCCTGGAGTTCGGTGCATCGTTCCCAGAACACAGCATTGTATTCGATGACCTCTTCGGGCGTTTTACCCTCAACATCCTTTGCAATGTTCTCGATGTCGTCCCGCCCATATTTCTCATTGGCCTTGATAAACTGATTGAAGTCACGCTTCGTCCACGCCGTGAATCCCTGCGAGAGGAGCGACTCCTTCTCGAGCATCTCATCATCGCTGAGCGGCTCGGCCTCGTCGATTTTGCGCTGCTCCTCGCGCTGTACTTTGCTCGCCTCCGATCCGAGCTCCGTGTTCTTGGGCACCTTGTAGCCGACGGTCTTCCGGAAATAATAAATCTCTTGATCCAACAGCTCGAAAAGGCGTGGCGGAAAGAATTGAAAGTCCTGCACAATAGGTTGCTTAGGCGGACGTGGTGCTTTGGGTGCCTTTGGCTCGGAGACACGTAGCGCCTCCCGGAAATAAGCATCGACAGCATAATTCGCTTTACGCTCACGCTTCGGTGGCTCAATCCAATTGCCCAGCGCATTTAGCTTCTGCTTCTCGCGCCAATCCTCGCCCTCGAACTGATAGACGGATGAACTGCCGGCCTCGCCGTTTGTGTCCATGGTGAAGGTGCGCAATGATGACTCGCCCATGGTGTCCAGCTGTGCCTTCTGTTCGGCCGTCTTCGCCTCACCACGCTCCAAAATGACATCGATGTCCTCGTCCGTGATGTCCGTCTCCTTGGAGCTAAACACGTTATTAGCTCCAAAGCGAATAATGTTCAGCATCTCATCCTTGTTGAGCTGAGCACGATTGTCAACGAGACGACCTCCCTGAATGACCATCTTATCCAGTCGCAACTTTACCTCCGCCCGTTCTACAATCTTCTCCTCGACAGTGCTCTCGGTGATCAGCCGGAAGACACGCACTTGTTTCTTCTGGCCAATGCGATGGGCACGATCCATCGCCTGCAGATCCATCTGTGGATTCCAGTCCGAATCATAAATGATGACCACATCGGCAGTGGCTAAATTAATGCCCAATCCCCCGGCACGCGTAGACAGCATGAACAAGAATTTGGTGCTATTGTCCATGTTGAACTCTTGGATCTGTCGATTGCGATCTTCGTGCGGCGTCTGTCCGTCCAAACGGCAATAGTTGTAGTTGCGCCAGTGGCAATAATCTTCCATAATGTCAAGCATGCGTGTCATCTGTGAGAAGATCAGGACTCGCGATCCCTGCTCCTGCAGCTTGGGCAACAGCTTGTCCAGAATTGCCATCTTCCCCGAGTTGTACACCAGATGGGAATCTGTCGTATATGGTGGACCCGGTTCAGCTCCATCGAATAGATACGGGTGATTGGTGCATTTGCGCAACTGCATTAGAATATTTTGAAGTCGCATCTTTTCCACTTTGCCAGCTCCGTTCACAATATCAATGTCCTTGAGCAGCACTTTGGTGTACCAATCGCGCTGCATCTTGGAGAGACCCACAAAGATCTTCATTTCCTTCTTAGGCTTCAGTCGTTTCTCCACTTCAGCCTTGAGGCGACGCAAAAGAAATGGTTTGAGGACCGCATGGAGACGTGTGACAAGCGCATCATCGCCCAGGCAGGTGTTCGTGTTGAACCATTCATCGAAATCCTCCGACGAGTTAAAGACATCCGGCAGCAGAAAGTTGAGCAGCGCCCACAGCTCATGGAGATTATTTTGGAGTGGGGTGCCCGTTATAAGCAGACGATTGGCTGTTTTAAATTCGCGCAAGATCTCAGACAACTTCGACTTTTCGTTCTTGATACGATGCGCCTCATCGATGACCATGTAGCGCCAGTTAAACTTCTTGAAGACGGACTTCTCGCGTATGCACATCTCATACGAAGTGACACACACATCCCATTCGCCCGGCAACAGGACGTCCCGTATGAACGTATTACGCGTATCCTGATCCCCAATCAGGCAGACGGCGTGCAACGATGGACACCACTTTTTGAACTCATTTACCCAATTCTGCAAAGTTGACTTGGGCACGATGACAATATGCGGACCTGCTTGATTTCTGCAAGGAATTTTAAGTAAGTAAATGATAAGAATGGTTGAGGCTCCATTCGACTCACTTAAAGTGCTTTAGGTAGCCCAAGAGCGAGATGGTCTGTAGTGTTTTTCCCAGACCCATTTCGTCAGCGAGGATGCCGTTGATGCCGTTCTCATAAAGCGAGATCATCCAGTTCAAGCCACGCACCTGATAATCCCGCATCTCCCCGCCCTTAATGTAAGCGGGCGAGGCGTCGAAACGAAACAGTTCCTTCGTTGCTGAATCCTCAGCGAGCAGTTCCTCATCCTCCTCCTGCTCCGTTTTGCGGTGTCGATGGCTGAAGCAGAAATAATAATTATAATTATAATCATAAATAAGCAAAGTTAAATAGTTACTCGGCGACATCTTTGTCCTTGTCCTTGTCCTTGTCTTTGTTCTTTTTTGGTCGTCCCTTTGGCTTTGTGGGGCTCTTGGCGCTGTTTGTCATGAAATGCGTGAAAATCTCCGTTTGCTTCAACAGATAATCGAAGCGTCGGCTGCGATCCGATTCGATTTTATTGTCAAACTCGGCCTCTTTTTCGCCCGAACTGCTTGTTGCCGCCTCCGACGTGGTTTCATTCTAACATAATAAAAAAATAAAAATTCAAATGCAACAAATTTTAATATAAGTGTTTCCTGAAGCGGCATGCGGCGTCTTTTTCTCGCTATTCTTCTCATTTTCTCTTTCGTGTGGCGAAAATTTTTGCAAGCGTTGCTTGGTTGGGTTAAATTACACTTACCGAGTTTTCCTCGCTGGCTTCCACTGTGGCTGTCTCTGGTTTTGACATGTTTACACTGTTGCAATTTGCTTTTCCCCGTTTGTATTTGTTAATTATTGAGTTTTCGAAATTATTTTGATTTGCCGAGAGCGTTGCTCAGTTCTGCGTCTGTATGAGTGAACAGCAGCGGGAAAAGTAGCGTTTGACGGGGTTGCCTTGAACTCGATTTATCGATGATTGTGTTATCTCAAACCAGGGCTGCAAATGCGAACACGAACTTTAACAGCACTTTGAAAATAATTTGGATGCAAATTTCATGATTGGGGCTCCTGACGTCTGGCCCTGGCTCGTATTCCTGACTATACATGATTTTTGTTATTTATTTAATTTATTTATATGTAGTTATACACCGAATTTTTGATTCTCAGCATTTGTTCTTTTTTAACCTACTCATTTATTTTCTACAAAATATGTATGTACAGTATTATAGTTTTATATTACATAAAAGACCGCTTTCTTACAAAAAAAAAGATTGTTTTCCAGCTAGCGAGGCTGCCCTTAAGATCAAAGATGCTTTGATGTAAGAGAGTTGGTGTGTGTGTTAAGCATTCTCCTTCTCCGTCGCTTACACTCACTCGGAATGAATTGCAGCAAATAGTTCTGTATGTTTTGTTTGGAATACATGTGTGCATGCATATACATATGTGTGTTAAATGTATATGCTGCTGCGTTAGTCTACTCTCGTTCCGTCATCTCGTTCCGATTCCGCCGTTCCAGCTGCGTCGATTCAATCTCAGTTACGCACCGAGAGCAATTGGGCAATTTTGCTCGCCTGACTTTTGCAGAACTCGTAGCCAACTTTGGCTGTTCTTTTTAGACCATCCGATTTGCTGCTGTGGTTGGTTGTTGTTGCCAAGGCCAAATCAGCTGTGCTCTGTTGATGTGAATTTACTGCTGCCTGCAGTTGGTGCTGGGGAAACATTCGACGCAGAACATAATTAAATCCACTTGATGCCTTGTTGCCGTTCAATTTGAAGCGCTCAATGCCAAAAGCGCGTATCGCACGCGAGAAGCCAAACACCTGCGAGCTGATAAAAGCACGACGCACGGCCAAAGTGCGACCATCTTTCTGCTCGGTATAAATAACAATTTCGTCCACTTTCTGCAAGAGCAAATCAATCAGTTTCACTTGTATAACCCTGTTTAAGGGGGGAAAAGTTCAAACTCACCATTATCTTCTTCATGCCCAGATTGCGGGTAAACGTGGTGAATGTCTTCTTCACCGGATCCAACACAGAATCCTCAACAATCTTGACCGGCACATTATTGTAGAAACGCGCACCCCACTTAGGCACCGGATTCGTTTTCGAGAGCAGTCGACGAGAATACAATTTACCATCGCGCACCTCGCGCCTAATTGTGTCCTCGGTAAGCACATGAGAACTGCAGCAGCAGATGAAAAGTAAGTGTAAATTTTACTCGACAGACCTGAAAAATGTAAGCGGAGTTGTTCGCACCTGGATGGATTGGGGTAACGGTTCCAATAGGCAGAGACTACATGCTTCCAGCTGTAGTCGAAAACCGTTTCCGTGCGGCAAGTGGACGCAGTGAGAACCATGATGACTGCAATAATTTGACAACAGCTGAGCGACAGCAAACGGATTTTAGAGGGCGCTGTCACGCTACGAAAGCGAAAATCTCGTCCGTGAACTAAAGAACTGAACGAAGAAGAAATCGATAAGCAGAGAGCATAAGATATATTGTTCTTGTTGCTGCTATAGCTATAAATAAAGACCGGGTGGCCCGAGCAAACTACATACCTTTCCCTTCACACTCGCACTCGAGTGAGTGGGTAGTGCTGTGTGCAATGCTTATTTGTATTTGTGCCGCCCGAGGCCTACTCGTCCAGAGACTGATAATTTTGGGATTTCTCTTGCTTTGGCGTTGTGTAACTGCGTCACACACAAGCACACAGGGTGCTTCCCTCCAGCCCTATCTATGGTGTTGTAGTAGTTAGCAATGGAAGGGCTATTTTGAAATATCAAATGCAGTTTTTGCTGTGTTGTGATTGCAACAGCAGTTTTTGTGAAATTTTTTTAATATATTGAAAACAAGTTTTGATCAATATAAATTAAACTAGGCCAATTAAACAACCGAACAGCAGAGCCAACCGGAAGCAGCTGATCAAAACAGTACTGCATTGAGTACTGCATTATATCGATTTTTAACATTAATCGATAGTTTGCTTAAAGTATTGTTTAGCTTGCACATCCCTCGCTCTTTTGCACACACGTTCGCAAACGGCGCACGGTACGAATTCTTTTAGACGCGAACCTAAACTAAATTTAAACACATTTAAAATGGCTTTCGGTGATGTTAAGACGCCTCAGGGCCTCAAGGAGCTGAATAACTACCTTTCCGACAACAGCTACATCAGCGGGTAAGCATAGGAATGAAAAACCGAAAGTTAGGTTAAACACGGCAAACACGTCGGCAAATAAATGTTTTATAATTTTGTATTGCAGATACACCGCCAGCAAAGCCGATTTGTCAGTGTTTGATGCGCTGGGCAAGGCGCCAGCTGGCGATTATACACATGTTGCACGTTGGTATCGCCACATTGCCTCCTTCGAGGCCAGCGAACGTGCCGCTTGGAGCGGTGCTCCTCTGCCCCAATTGACGGGAGGCAAGCCAACTGTTACTGCTCCTGCTGCCGATGATGATGATGATGTGGATCTGTTTGGTTCCGATGATGAGGATGATGCTGAGGCTGAGCGCATCAAGGCGGAACGTGTTGCTGCCTACGCAGCGAAGAAGTCAAAGAAACCCGCCCTAATTGCCAAGTCATCGGTGCTGTTGGATGTGAAGCCATGGGATGATGAGACCGATATGAAGGAGATGGAGGAACATGTGCGTACTATCGAAATGGATGGTTTGCTGTGGGGCGCATCGAAATTGATGCCAGTTGGCTATGGTATCAACAAGCTGCAGATTATGTGCGTCATCGAGGACGACAAGGTGTCTATTGATCTGCTCCAGGAGAAGATCGAGGAGTTCGAGGACTTTGTGCAGTCCGTCGACATCGCGGCTTTCAACAAGATCTAAACAACGATCCTTTCACGATTGGGTTTTTAGTCTTTTCTTACTCAAACACACATAATAAAACTCGAGCACAGCTAAAAAAAATTTTAAGTATTGTTATATTTTTTGAGAGTAAAGATATATATAACTATATAACTATAAAACTATATAACTATATAATTATATATAATTATATAAATTTGTTTGTCAATTCAGATCTGAAACTGGGTGTTTCCTCTTCGACTCCCTAATACATTCTAACGAAGCCATGAGGTGTATATATTAAGTAAAAACATACTTCTAAATAACTATAAGAGCTAGAGAAGAACGTAGAATTTATGACGATAAAACACTTATTTTTGTTTTAAGTCTATAAGTTGTCAACACACCTTTGACTACAGGGTGCTCTCTCTTTTGTATGCTACTTGCTGGCATTGTGCTTTTGTCGCCATTGCCTTGCTCGTCAAGTTCGTGCTCAAAGTTATTAATTTCTGAGCCAGCACCAAAAGCTTTTTTTGGAGTGCACAAAAGACCGCAGCATGTTCGAATCGTAACTTAGTTTAACGCACAGCTCAAACGCGACCGGTTTACTCAGTGCGCGCTGTAAGAATAAATCTTCAGCGTCTTTTTTCGAGCTTTTTTGCATAATTAATTGGTGTCGATTTTCGGTGAAATAACAATCTGCGAATATTATTATTATAATAATAATGGCTGGAAACAAATTGTGCTGCACTTTGGCAATTGGTGCCTTATTGTGTTTAGGATTGTCAGTGCTTATCCAAGCACAGGGTAAGTCAAAAAATTCTGTTTTGGGATACCACCAAATAGACATAGAGATGGACAGACATGTTTGTTATTTGTATTTTGGAAATACCTAATATACTTTGACACCGGATTCGTGAATTTCATTAACACTAATAAGCATTCATAAAAATTCAAGATTCTTTGTTATTGTCCCCTTGTGCGTTTCTTTTCTTCTTTTTTCTATATAAAAAATATATTTCATTTATTTAGCTAATTTTTAGTTTTTTATTATTAAGCTGATGCAACTGATCGTCATTAGGGGGCATTGACAGGGGATTCCAATTACGTGGCATTATGGCCAAGTACTTCCGATATTAAAAGACTTGTTACATAAAGCGGAGATAAATATATTGATTGCGTTTAAATGCATTTAAAATAGTTCAGTAACTAGTTGCTCTATTATAATCATAATAGTATATTACTACAAACATTATTCACAGTTATAATTACCAAAGATACAGCCATAAAAATGTTATTAAAATAAGCAATTAAGATAACTAATATATTCAGTTGGTTGAATGTGATTTGGCTTATTAATATTATACAAATACCTATTGGACCTCCTTCAAGCATCTTTAGAGCACTTTTTCAATAATATAATAAATATACTTTACACATTAAAGAATTCCTCCATAATTTCCGGTCACAATTCTACATTCATTGTTATTGCTGCATCCGAGGGGAAAACATTTGATTTGTGATAAGTCATTTTGTCTAAGCATTGTTAGTACGTGCACATACTTTATGACGTATATAAATATCTATATAAATATATATATACATATATATATATATATATATTTATCCCTTCGTGTAAGATATTCTGTGCAATTTCCAGATAATATGTGTATTATGTAATTAACAATGCTTAGATAAAATTTCATATAAAAAAGCAAATATTTTCCTCCGGACGCAGCTATAACAATATACGCAGAAGTTATTGGGAAATTCTTTATAGTGTAAAGTACCTAAATTTATTATTTTATTATGTGCTGGTTGTATAGTTTTGAGATAATTATAAAAAGTGTTCGTTTACTCGTCGCACTAAGTTAGAACTACAACAAAATTAAATGAATAAAAAGAGGCCATTTAATAATTATATGAAAACAAAAATTAATTTACATTTACTATAAGTTTATTCGTATTTTGACCTAAATTGATACATTTTTTCTGTTGGTTCGTTGAACCACACAATGATTAATCTAAAAAGCAAAAATAATTAAATTCGTTAGCTGGAAAGTGTCGCTAAATCAAACAAACACATTAAGCATATATTTTCTCTGAGTACAGCTAATAATAATCCCAACAAAAAATTAAATTATGAAAGACTACGAGTTGCGTCTTGAATACAAAATAAGTACTGAAAAAAGTTCATCAAAATTTAGTTTATAAAAATATAAATATGAAGGAAAAAAGGCACTTAGCAAGAAAATCATCTGCAATACGCGTTGAAGAGCTGTAACCTTGTATAGCCCACAACAATGTCAGAAGCAGTAAAATATTGAAAAGAATATCGCCATTTGCTTGGATCGTGCTTCGTTGATAATCCAAATTGACTCTTGCCCGCCAACAAGTTCGAACTTTTCACTAAAAAAAATAAAGAAAAAATGAGAAAAAAATCATAAAATAAAAAAAATATATACAATAAAATCTTTATGCTTTAGTGGATGCCTCAATGCCTGCCTTTGAAAGTTGCAAAACTAGTTCGGCAATGGCTGACAGAAACAGAATAATAATAATAATACAACGGAATCTTTCGGTTCATGGACGTACACAAATTTATAATGATTCGCCTGATGTACATTATATTTCCAATATATGTAGATATATATATACATATATATAAATATGTATATATACGCGTACTGTAACGATCAAGTATATTTCATTAAGGCTCAGGCTTAGCCTCATCTTTTGTTGCATGCTTGTTTACAACCAAATTCGAGTGAAACAGTGAGAGTGAGTACGACGATGACCTGTTCGTGCAAAAATGTGACAGATATTTCCAGTTTCTCGATTCGGGTTTGTCCCAAGTTTTTAAAAATGCTTCTCGTAATACGCAATACAATACTATTTGTTTTATAGGTCATTCGTATAGAGGGAGCTGATAAGACGTGCCAGATAATAGTAAAATAATCAACATAAACTGTGCACTTTTAATATTATTTATAGATAAGCCCGTGACTGATGTTTGCCTGGGTTGCATCTGCGAGGCTATCAGCGGTTGCAATCAGACACATTTTTGTGGCGGTGGGGTCTGTGGCTTATTCCGGATTACCTGGGCATATTGGGCTGATGGCGGCAAGCTGACACTAAACTATGACAATCCCGAATCCGAGGAAGGTTAGTTTTCTGCTTTACTTATTTACCTTAATATCTTATTCACTCTCTATTGCATTCCCTCCAGCCTTTGCGAACTGTGTTAATGATCCTTATTGCGCTGCAAACACCATCCAGAATTACATGTCTAAGTTTGGACAGGATTGCAATGGAGATGGCGGTATCGATTGCTACGATTATGCAGCTATCCATAAGCTGGGTGGATATGGCTGCAAGGGTGAGCTGAGCTACCAATATCAGAGTGCTCTCGATAAATGCCTGGTCACGTACTCGCCCCTCGATGTGCGCTCCTCGAAGTAATCGCTCCAACAGCTAATCTACTAATCTACGAGTATATATATATAATTTTAATTATTTATGTTTCGAATTGGAATGTGAACTGTGCAAAACTGTTACGATAACTACACATAAAGGGTGTGTTTTTATTTTAATAAATGACAATTAAATCTTCAATATAAGCGATTTCATTACAGATTAATGTTTAAAAGTGATATCTAAGCATTTTGCGCTTTAAAATATAACGCGTGTTTTTAAGCTTTGGGTTTTAGGCTCGACTTAAAGCTTTGAGTAGCAAATCTTGAATATGGATGTCGCAAGCTTCGAATAAGCTTTTATTTCAAGCGCTCGCTTAAGTTGCACAGCTATGAAATACCCTGACTGTACAAAACACTAAACACTCGCAAAGTATATAAAAAAAATATGAAAAAACCAAAGCAATTTTATTTTTATTATTATTTAATACTGTTTTATATATACGTTTTATCTATAGAAGAGATTTATATGAAAAGAAATATAACATTTTTGTTAATGCCTAACTGATATGGGCCGCCCTCTGAAATCTGTATTTCGTTTCATTTCTGTGAACTATAAAACATTCCCACAAGTTTATTTCTTTCATATGTGGCTCAAACTCATGTCATAGTTCACGTGTTTTTTCGCTGCTTTCCGATCGATGTTATACGAATTGTAGTATTTTTAAATACTTAAATTTTCAGAGAGCTGCTCTCTAACCTCAAGAATTTCTTATAAGTACATATCAGATGCGACTTAGACACTCCACGCCGCCCTAAAAACCTGTATTGACACTCTGAATAGTAAGTAGTGATTTGCCGTTGAAGCTCAGTGCATTTACGTCCCAGTTGCGGAAGTGTTAGAACGTGCTTCAAACATCTCTCCCCATCTTTATATAGTATATTGAAAAATGCAAATCGTACAGCTATTATGCTTGTTAATTTTCTGCCTTTTATCGCCTAGTTTTGTGCGTGGACAGGGTAAGTTTTAGAAGCGGATATATACACGCAGTTATATATATGTATATTAAACTGATTGATTGCAGGTCATGTGCTGGATAAGCCAGTTACCGAACTCTGCCTCACCTGTCTCTGCGAGGCAATGTCAGGCTGCAATGCAACTGCAATTTGCACCAGCCAGGAGAAGGGGATCTGTGGCATTTTTAGAATTACGTGGGCCTATTGGGTCGACGCTGGCAAATTGACGGTGGGTGGCGCACATCCCGATTCGGAGGATGCCTTCATCAATTGTGCAAATGATCCGCACTGTGCGGCAGACAGTGTCCAGAACTACATGAAGAAGTTCAATCAGGATTGCAATGGGGATGGTGAAATGGATTGCCATGATTATGCCAGAATACATAGACTGGGTGCCTATGGCTGCACCGGAGAGATGCCCTACACATATCTGACCACCTTCGATGACTGTATCGAGAATTATGAGGATCAAGGATTGGGGGATGAGTGACGATGGGATTTCTAATGAAGTGTATAAAAGGATTAAGGATTTTTTTCTGTAGTTTTTTTTTTTTGTAAGCAAATAACAATGTTGCTGTAAGAAACATTTTTGTAGATTTTGAATTTTCGTTGCGAATTGGAAGTGATTCGAACGGTGAGAAAGGTAATAAATATTATCAATAAAAAATACTGCTTAAAATTTAGAATTTGAGATAGTCAAATGTCAAAAAAAGTAAATAAATTTATATCACTAAGAAAGTGCTTAAAATTCGGATTTATTTGTAAAGCACATTTGTAATATAAATGTAAATGATGTTTTTCTATGGTTAAAATAGATTTTTATATGTTTTTATACTTATGTAAAATAAATAATTCCCCAATGATGATGGACAGGCGCAATATACAATTACGTAATAAATTTATTTTTGTTTCCTGAACTACACTATACTATATAGTTAATAACATAATCCCGAAATATAGCCATATTTATATATCGGGTTTATTGTCGTTGCGACACACAAATAAAACCGGACAACAAACCGACAAACAACATCAGTTGCTCGCCAGCCGTGGAACGTATCGGAAATCGGAAAACGTGAATAGAAAATTATGTTGATAAAAAGTGTCAGTTTGTTGTTGTTGCTGTCGCTACTGTGTATTGTGGGTGTGGCCCGAATAAGGGCGCAGACAGAAACGGAGCCGGATCGAAAGCGACCCATTACGGAGACGTGTTTGCTTTGCATGTGTGAGGCACTGAGTGGTTGCAATGCGACGAATATCTGTGTGAATGGGGCATGTGGCATCTTTCGCCTCACCTGGGATCAGTGGGTGGACTCGGGACGTCTAACAGTGGCAGGGGACTCGCCCCTATCAGATAATTGTAAGTATAAAGTTTAATGTTTGTCGCAGATCGATTCAAAATATTATGAATATCCCATCAGCAAATATATTACAAATTAATAAATAAAAATGTGTAATATAAATATAAATATATAAATGCATATTTATCACAGCATTCACAAACTGCGCTAGTGATCCACATTGTGCGGCGGATACACTACAAAACTATATGTTCAAATACGGGCAGGATTGCAATGAGGATGAGCAGGAGGATTGCTACGACTATGCAGCCGTACACTACATGGGTCCGTTCAATTGCAAAGCCGATATGCCCTACACCTTCGAGAGTATATTCAAAAAGTGTCTCAAACGAGCACAGCAACAAGAACAACAAAACTAAACAAAATTATTAGCATGTAATTATTATTCTAGAAAAAGTACAGTCGATTATATATATCCATATACATCTGGGATTTTCCAGCTAATAAAATTCACAATTGTTTCCAGTTTTGAATTTGATATTATTTTAATGTAATCAATGCTAGCAAAGTGACTGCTCAGTCGTGGTCAAAGCGTTGCGGAGTCAACACAGCTCAACAGCTCCGATAACAATCGAGACGGAGACTGAAAAGTTGGATTAATTGCAGCAATAAATCAGAAATAATAATAAGAAGATAATTAAAATGTTTACTATTTGCCATTATTTGCCGAGTTTTGTGCTTATTCCGTGGATATTCCTCGGCTTGTGGCACATTGGAGCTGGTGATGATGGTAAGCAATTACCATAGAGTCAGCCTACCTCTGAGAGTTTTTGTAAAAAAGGACTAGTGATTCACTAGGACTTCCATATAAACATTTTATCGGCAAGAATGCTTAATTTCATAATTTCTAGCTTAGTTTATAGAAGAAACAAACTCTGCTTTTCAATAGGTGTGTCATGCTGGAAGCACAGTCGGTTCCGAATATTTGTTAATTGAAATTCAAATTCAGAACCCGAATCGAAATTCTACATTATTTTAAGCATCAGTTACAGGAAACGAAATACAAAGTTAAAGCATATTCTTGAGTTTTACCGATTTGAAATCGGATGAAATTCTCTATCACGGATAAATTTGCTTTATCCAGTAGTAGGATTTGTAAAATCATTTCATCGCCTTTCGCACCACTGTGCAGCTGCAGTGCGAGGCAATTATCTGCATATAGTATATGTAGCAATTGTTCTATTATTATGAGTTTGCAAACCGGCTACACTTTAATATCAACTAGCTAAGTACCGAATCGTATATATTAAACGAAAGTCAAGTGAATTAAATGCTAATCAACTTGTACTACAGGAATTCCTCTCCGCTTAACTAACACTTCTTCTCTCTTTCTCCCTCTCCCTCTGTCTCTCTCTCTCTCTTTCTCATTGAGGTTTGATTGTTGACAAACCCGTTACGGAAAACTGCCTGGAATGTTTATGTGAGGCGAAGAGCAACTGCAATGATACAAAGATATGTGTTAATGGCGCCTGCGGCATTTTTAGGATCACATGGGGCTACTGGACGGAGGGAGGATCGCTAACGTTACCTAATGACACCTCATTGTCGGAGGAGGGTGAGAATCAAATACTTCCTGAATCAAGTTTCTCAATTTCAATTTCTTAACCAAGAGGAATGAGAAAACAATCAAAAAATATGAATCAAATACTTTGTTAAACCAAGTTGCGCTATTTCAATTTTTTTTTGCAGTCCACGAAGAATGAAAACAATCAATAATCAGAATTGGAAACTTTGAATTTCTTACGTAGTGTTTTTTTGTGGTTTTCAGCGTTTACAAATTGTGTGAACGATCCGATTTGCGCCGCCGAAACGATCCAGAAATATATGTATAAATATGGACAGGATTGCAATGGAGATGGGCGCATCGATTGCTTGGACTTTGGGGCCATACACAAGATGGGCAATCTAAGGTGTAAGGACGAGTTGCCTCACACTTTTGGCCGGATCTTTTACAAGTGCCTAAAACGAAAGGAGCGTGAAGCTAAATCAAAGGAAGCATCTATAACTAAATAACTTTTTTTTATTTGTTGGATTTTTTTTGTTTTCTGGTTTTCTGGTTTTTTGTTTTTCGAAATCAATTAATTTTTAATACACATTGCTTTAGGTTTGCCATTTGAACAGTTTCCAATCTATATAGAACTATAGTTATAGTATAATATATGATACATTGTATATATATATGTATATATATAAATATACATATATATATATGTATGTATATAAATAGTATTAGTAAGTTTTTATTAGTATATAGTTTGTTATATGAAAACTACTTTAGAATTCTTTTTCAACTTTGTCAACGTTCACTAAATCTTTTTTCTTCTTCTTCATGTTATTATTGATTTTATAGAGGTTCTTAAATTTATACTGATGTTTTCTGATTTTTTTCTGCTCTAGCTCTGCTTCTGCATTTGTTTTATTTCATTATTTTTGTTCGGTAATAAAATCTATTAGGCATAGAATTAAACTTTGAAACAAATGAATATATTGTTTTTTGTTTGTTTTTGTTTTTGTTTGTATAACTTGAACCTTAAGTTTAGAATCTCTTGAAATTGTTAGTATTTTATTTATATAAAACAATTGTTTCGAACAACCTTTCAACTTATGAGACAGATGAGTTTGTTAGACTTGATTTAATAAAAGAAATAGAGAAAGAAAAACTGTTTTCATAAAATGTAGTAAGTAAACGATTATTGATTCACATCAACTTATTCCTATGCTCTGTTCCTAAGCCAGAGTCACATAAGTCGCTCAAAACAGACAAACAACTACGAATTAGAATAAACCAAAAAGTATTTTTTATAACAAAAAATTTGTTCTTTAAAATTGCTGCGCTAAAAAACAATTTTTTGTGTTTATAGTTTTTGTTTTTGTTTACTGGTGTTTGGTAAAAAAATTAAGAAATATTTAATAAAAACGACTTAATTAAATAAATATCCTATAAATACAATCAAGCTCGTTTAATGTATGAAGTATGTGTGATGTGTGTGTGTGTATCAAGTCTATATTATGTCTTATATAATACAGATGCCAGTTATCGCTTGCATAATTTTCAATATTAACTCTGCGGGTTAATTAAGTTTATTTCTTATTGTTGCCATCGTTGACCAATAATAGTTCCTTGGCCTCCTTCTTGCCCCGCTTCTTTTCCTCCTTGGCATGCAGCTTGGCCAATCGCTCCTCCTCCTTGGCCATTCTTTTCTCCTCCTTTCGACATAAAATTAAATGAAATTAAATGCATAATATCAGTTATAATAATCCGCTTTATTTAACATTTAGCTGCACAATATATTTTGTGAAAATGTCTGTTCATACTTAGCAGCTCTATTTATATACGGTATATGCGTTGTTTACTATTGTGATCAGCATAAATTTATTGTTAGATAATATTTAAATATCTTGTAAATTGTTTGAGTTTGCTTGAGTGTACTGAGTATCTGCTAGTCTGCCAGTTCTATCAGTCTGACGCCCTTTTGCTTGTTTAACATGCAATAAATAGAAAACAAAAAGAAAATGCATCAGATGCTAAAAAAAAAAGCGCATTATGAGCTACTTTTTTTGTTGGCTACAACAGACCCATTCCCCACTTCACCTACCTCCCTCATAACTCCTAGCAGGGTTGTACAATTTATGCCTGCCTGCCACAAAAGGCGAGCGTTTAATGAAAACTTTTGCAGCAAACGAGGCCAATTACAAACAATGTGGCGCCCCCTAGCGGCAAAACAATAAACTCGCACACAAAACAAGTACAGTGAAAGAGAGAGAGAGAGAGAGAGAGAGAGAAATACAAATGGAGGGATATTCACCTTTCTGGCTTCCTTTTCAGCCTTCATCTTGAGTTTATCCTCCTTCTTTTTGCGCTCCATGGATTCGTTCTTCTTGTTGTCTGCTTTCTCCTCTATCCAAGCGGAACATAATTAATTTCTGTCGGAATCTACCGTGCGATCAGAACTTACTGTGATTGCTGTTGCTATTGCTGCTATTGTTGCTGTTGTTGTTCTTATTGTTGTTGTTGTTGCTGCTGTTGTTGGAGAATATGGGAAAAGTGCGACTGGAACCGTTTGAAGAGTGTGGCCTACAGTTGCCTACACCACCCACGCCTGCCGCCGACGATGATGAGGATGTGGAGGATGAAGAGGCCTTGCCCGTAGTCGTTGTGACCTTGTTGGCGGTGCCACGTCCACTTTGTCCCACCTTGCCCGCGGGCAGCCCAGCTGCTGCGGCACCATTTGATGTCTTTTTCTCCTTGGGCATCACATAGGCATTCTTGGGCAGCGAGTTCTTCGAGGTCACCGGACAAATCTTGGCACCGCCGGCCTTAAGGGGTGGCGGTGCCAGCACCGCTGCTGCCGTGCAGCTCAATTGTATATTCATCGGACTGGGACGACGTGGCGGTGGCGGCGACATCGCTTCACGCAGCAGCGGCGCCAGCTCATGGCTGCTTGACTTCGTGTAAGAGGCATAGCTGGAGGGGAAGAGAGAGAGAGAGAGAGGGGCAGAAAGAGACGCCGTGAGTAAGCGATTATAACATTTAAAATTTAATATAAATAACCTTTATTTTGATTTCGAATATATTTTTAAAATATAAGAAAAATTTTTAGGCAATCGGCCGAAATTTAGGTTGATTTTTTCCAAATGAAAGTACACACCGAAAGCGCAGATTGCTGACATGCACCGGCGAGGGATGTGGCACTTTGGCTGGACTGCGAAACTCCTTGATGGGTGGCAGTCGATTCTGAAGATCCAGCATACGGCTCTTCACATGCCGCCGACCCGGATACGTGTGCGTCGGAGTGGGTGTCATGGCACCACTGCCATACCCGCTGCCACTACCACTGCCACTGCCACTGCCACTGCCACTGCCACTGCTGCTGGATGAGGATGCGGAATTGCTAAGTGTGTGCAGCGGCTTGCGGGGCACAGCGCCAGAGCAGCCGCTGGGACAGCCGCCATGATGGGAATGATGAATGCCCGTGTCACGTGGCGAGAGCGAACCAACGCTAGCCGATGAACAGGAGGAGGAGCCCGATGGCGAGATCAACTGGTGATGCTGTGGATGATGCTGCTGATGATGTTGATGATGATGATGATTGTGATGAGTGTTGGGTGAGGGCGGCGCCAAATGATGATGATTGGCAGCTGGCGAGCAGGGACCGCTGCTCGATATGGAAGACGTCTTGGAATAGTGCGAATAGCCTGATAGCGTTGAGCCCACCGAACCCGTCGATGAGCTCATTGAATAGAGGCTGTCTGATTGCGAAACGCCGCGTCCATGGGCGCCACGTGACGACGCCGCACGTCGCAACGTCGCCTGATGGAAGGCATGGTGCTGCTCACTGTGCGCATCATTCATCGAATAGGAGCTGGCGGAGGCGATGACGCCGCCAGCGTGTACCCCAGCGCTAGACCAGCTTTTGGCACCCATCGAATAGCTGCTTGCCGACTCCTGGATGCGCCAGCTGCCTGACGAGGATGTCAGCCGATTCACCCGTGCGCGACATATCACACAGCGCAGTGGCAATAGACGCTGGGCCACCGCACTCTGGATGGTCTTCACGAAGCAGCGGCGACAGACGACACGATGGCCACATGGAGAGGTTTGCATCGTTGCCCGTGCATTGATGCAGATCACGCACTCATCCTCCTGCGAGGTGGGTGGATCCGGTTCACTCTCCTCTTCCAGTTTGCTTAGCAGTTTGTCCTGTGTATCAAAAGAAAGTTCATTTTATTAGAGGAGAAATTCCCAAGCGCTGACATAAATATTTCATATTGCAGCCTAAAGATATGCAATATATTTTTTAAATAGTTGTACTAAAATCAATTCTTAGCAGCTTTTCTGAAATCAACTTATTTCCAGTTGCAAGGCATTGGTTTCAGTCTAATGAATTTCTGCTTTCAATTTTAAAATATTAATATTTAAAACACATTCTATAAAATGACTTTAGTTAAAGTAGAACCAATATCAATTCTCATTCTATTAGCAGTATTCTCATTAACTTGATAATACTAATTAATTTTTCAATGCTAATGCAATTTTGTTCTTCACTTATGCTCTAATTTAATTCTATTTTTTAATTTAAAGCGACCTACATTTGGTAAATTTTGTTTCATTTTAAATGTTAAAGCTATCTTATTATCTTTTTTTTAAATTTAAATATACATTTATATATATATATATATAATTTCCTAAATAAAAGTGTTTCGCTGTCGAAATGAAACTTTTGCCCATATTTAAATTATGCAACTACTCTTTATTTATTTGTGGTCATTAATTAACTGTAAATTATGTCAGCGTCTGCCGCTGGCCAAGGATGTGGCCGAAACCTTTTTTTGACATAAAAAAATCAAATTTTGTACAATAAAATAAAAAATCAAATTTATTGAATCGGCGAATTTTCTAACTGTATTAAATTGAGCTATGTACATTTATGAAATTGTCTGGACTTAATATGTTTGCTAACTGCTCATCAAATTGGCCAATAAGCTCTTCACACTTGATAGACCTCTTTGGGGTTTGTTTAAATATATATATTTTTTTTGGGTAGGAGTTCGACTTCAGGCTGTTTGTTAAGCATTTATAAATAGTTTATTGTATCATTTTTAATCTGGAAATAATTGTTAAAATTCGCATTGATGCCTTGATAATTTTTTATTGTTGCTTTTTAATTGCATTTGTTGTTTGCTATCATTAATTTTGTGAGTCAGCAAGTTTTATTTGTAGTATTTTTTTACGCCTTTTGAGAGTAGTAAACTTAAACTGAGGAAATGCGTTACGCATAAATTATATTCCGCACTTAAGCTCTAATACGATTTGATTAAATAAGACATGGTCAAAGAAATGTGATTAAATGGAAACCTAGTCAAATTATAATTTTGAAGCTTATAAGAACATTTTTAGAGAACCGTTTATAAATAATGATTTTTTTTTTGGGTACACGATTTTCTTATGGACTATGTGGACTAATAATATTAGAGTTTCCTGTAACTGGTTCTTATAAAACATTGAATTGCTGTCGTGCTTTTATATACCCATTATAATGGTTCTGAAGAGTATTAACTCTTCGGCCAACCAAAGAATAGAAATTGATAAAAGCTCTCATAACTTATTTCTCGTTCGAATTGATTGTTGTCAGTTAATGGTTTTATATGACAAATTGAAAGGCTGTAGAATAGCTATCGGCTATTTTTAGTGCCCTTTTTGTGAGCATAATATAAAAATAATAATTATTGTCGTACAATAAACCCCTTTTAAGAGAGTTCTGAGAACTCAAGGCAATAGGAAGTCGTAAACAAATGTATGTTCACAAATAAAAGGCTGTTGAACAGCTCCGGCCTGGCCAATGGACTAGAACACTGCCTTGCACTTGGCGGCGTTCATGGCCAAAAGTCAACACACACACACACATATGCACACTCATGCTGAAGGCTGACTGAACTGCAGTTGCCAATTATCCATTAAATTACTACAGCTAATAACAAACGGCGTGAAGATGCAAAGTAATAGAAGTTGTTTTCGCTGTTATAAGTCGTGCTTGAAGCTATCTATTTCTAGATGTTGTGATCAGTGTCTGACCCTGACTACCGGTCTTCATAGTCAGATTACAATCTATGCATAAATCAAAGTCAGCAGACACCCGCAACTTGGGCAAAATGATTGCGTTTGATAAATGCTCTTATTATGAAAAGTTGGCGCCTCGCTAATTGACCGGCAACGCAAGCTGAGAAGATGTTTAAGAAGAGAATCGAAAAAGAGGCAGATGAATTGGGGTTGGTCAGAACTGGGCAAAGAAGAGCGATAAGAATCATCAAAATCATCAGCATTATCGCGGTTGTCAGCGGCGCAGTCAACTGAGAGGGCATCTCATATTGGCATATTGAAGTGGAATGAAAACTTCAGCATTCGGTCAAGGTGAGCCAGCCGGTTATATTATTATACACCGTAATTAAAACTAATTGGGAATGCATCATAGTCTGGCAGTAATCATCACTTCAACCTCATCTTTCTATGAAATATCTTTCTTATTTTTTGTGGATATGAATTGTTTGTTTAATTAAATAATCTGTTTAATCTGTAAGCAGCCAAATCTAAAAATATATTTTACAAATGCAACGAGATTTCATATTATTAATATCATATATTATTAGTTTTTTAATTTCTCTCAGTGTCACTCTTTTCAAGTGATCGCCTTACATCAATGACAACAAATTTAATACCTAATTAACATAGTGACTGATCTACGACATGTTGTGCCTCAATTCTTGAGTAATAGGCAGTTTTCTTTTTTTGAGATGATCTATGGCAACAAAATGCTTCAATTCTTAATCAGTTTTGTTTTCTTATTTTTATGGCCTAGCCACAAAGATGCTCAACCGACTTCACAAAAAGTTTTTAAGATGATCTTTGGCAATATAATGCTTCAGTTCTTATTCAGTAAGCAGTTTTGTTTTATTATATCTATGGACCACCCATTAAGATGCTCAACCGAATCAACAAAAAGCTAATTTCGTATGCTTGCCGGTATTTGCGAGGGGCGTGCGACACATCAGGAAATAAAAAAAAAACAATTTAACGACTTTTCTACTCAAGCGTGTGGGTGTGAGTGAGTGTTTGTTGATTGGCATGCGCGATTAGCTAATCTAAATATTTGGCACACCGGCTGAGGCGGAACATGTGGAAAACGGCGATGATCAAGTTCGTTGCCTCAGTCTTTTGTTTTGGCACAGCGCCTTGCGAATTGATTGAACTGACAGGCAGATAGAGAGACAGACAGACTCTCAGCTGATACCCCAATAAGCAATCAAGCCAAGCAAACCCGACATCAACTTCTAGACAATGAAATGGTTCCCAGTCATCGTTGTTATCGTCATCGTCGTCGTCTTTAACGTCGTCGGCGATGTGCGTCTCAAGCAACGTTCAGTTCGTGTACGGATCTTGGTCAGAACAGAGCGTTGTTTGTGCCCAACAAAAAATTTAAGCTCGTATTCGTATTTTTGTTGAGTGTCGGTTTTATAGACGCGCCCAAAATAAGCCGTGCAATAAATGCGGAAGCAGTGTCTATCCAAATACAAATAGTTCTCAAAGTGTGAAATTCGACGAAAAGCCGTGTTAAATAAACATCTATTTATTTATTTTTGAAACATATATATCTATATGCTGATAAGCATGTCCCAAGTTCATTGAACGTTTCAATATCGACGATATATAAGTATATAGCAAATAACATTTTTTGCAATGGTTTTGCCAGCTGCGTCCACATTATGCAATGTTTTTACGTTTATATTGGGTGAGTTCTGTGTTCTCAACTTTTTAACACCCCCAAAAATAATCATAAAGTCTCACATACTTGGTAAAAATGTTGACTAAAGTCTTTAGTCAGATATGTGAAAAAGTTGTTGTTTATAAGTTCAAGGCGGTGTGCATTGTAAATACTAAAACTATGTAGGTACTGGTCTAAAAAAATATGTATGTAGATAAGATTGGAAGTGCCAATTGTTGACATTTGATGCATTGGCCCAGCACTGACCAGCTAGCAGCTAGCAGTTAGCTTGTTTGAGGGTTTACTCAGCTGTGAAAGAAGGCCGACTGCCTTTTATTTCTTTTTGCATTTTGCCCTAGCGACCAATCGATAAATAACAATGGAACATCTGATCCGTGCTAACTTGTAAATGAAGTCAAGGTTTTTAGTCGATAAATTGTAGGAGCGAGATTTATATGTGAAATCTGGGCGGACTTATGTACACATATATACATATATATTGGAAATGTGCAAACACTTGTTGCAGCTGACTGCATTTTTAGTTAAAGTTGAGAATTGGGAGTAAAGTTAAAAGAAAACATTATATAATAAAGTTATACATACATATATATGCTTGTCAGATTTTAAAATGCGGAACAAAAGTTATCGTCTACTATAGGCTGATCCCGTTTATTTTCCTTTATCGATAGTGTTCGATTCGCGATTACAGCAAAAGACACTATATTTCCTTTTGCTGTAGACAATACATTTCTCAGATTTTGACGACTATATCATACAGCTCATAAATCTGTCTAAGAATTTAGTCTTTTCACTTGACGTGTAAATATGTCATTCAAGTTCAGTTAAATGTTAAAAGCATACATAATAAATTTAATACAAATAAGTACCTTTCGTATTTTCAATTTCCTTTTGTACTTAAATTTAACTTGTACTTTAAATATTTATCATTGTCCATAAGAGTTTATTGCTGTCCAGAAAATGCAATATTTTGGACAAAATGATTTCACACATATATCACAAGACCATAATTTTTAATATGTTGCCACAAAAAAAATTACCAAAATTCTTAAATGAAAACAAAACCCCCAATTAGTTTGAGTTTTATGACATCGGGGCATCCCTTGTTTTCATTATATACACGACGAAATTTTAATGGCCAGTTCAGACTTTGTGACAGATGAATGGAGTCACAGGAAAATGGCTATATCACATCCAGAATTTAACCCATAAGTTCGCAATGTGATAATTAAAATAACAGCCAAAAACGGCAAATTAAGCATGAGGTTGATAATTAACGGAGAGTCAAATAAAAAAACATTTAAATTAACAAAAGCAACAAGAAATACATGAAATAAAATGCACGGCGTAACGCTGATTAAATAGCCGCGAAACGTGGAAGCAAAGCAAACAGAAGCAGAAGCAAAACAAAGCGAGTTGTTAACAAAAAACAAAGACATTCAAAACTCTTCCGCTCTGCAGCAAAAAAAAAAGTATGCTGGTAATAAATTTACATAATTATCAGATATCTAAACTATATACATAAAGTTGGACTAAAGTGTTGGACGACATCAGAGTAGAGAAGAGAATGTCATAAACTGCTGCTCGCTTCAATTGACCTTGTCTCAGGTCATGATTGTTTGTTAGTTCTGCATTTTATCGAAACGGAATCAATTCAGAAACAACGCTAAATTTCTGTAGCAAAACAAAAGCGACATAAAAAACAATGCGATTTACTGCTTGCTGTTACGATACTACGCATTGACGTAGCATTGTTGACCCAGTGCCACGCCTACAACAACAGCGCCTCCGGCACCCAACCTTTGGGATACCGGGCTGATGATAAATTGCATCCCAATAAAAAATTATTTTTGTGACAGCTAGTTGCATACACTGAATAATTGAAGGCATTAGTAATGTAAAAATAACCACTGTAATGTAAATATTTGTATATCATTTTGAAATTGAAGATATTCCTACAAACTACAATTTTTTAATTATTATTATTGTTATTTATTATTATTATTATTATTACAATTTTATTTTTAAAGTCAAGGTGTTCCTCTGTATACTACTCTGACAGACAACAATATCTTAAGTGTAAGCACTTTAATGTCAAAGCGTATATTTTTACTATGGTTTAAAGTACATCACATTTTCAACTTAATAAACGTAGTGTCAAAAGTAAAACAAAGAGTATTCATTAGTTGTCAAGTTTCTTTAGCTATGTTTATATGCTTGTCTCAACATATATACACATGTAATCGTTATGAGCACATAACATTTGTATGTCTACATAGATGTTATAAGCGGGGTATGCGTCACGTGCAGTTGTTTGCTTTTATTTCCTGTACCAATTAGAAATGGCTAAAAGGGTATATTGAAATTTTGTGTGTGACAGGTAGGAAAAGGTTTCTCAGATCCCAAAATTTATATATATATACTTGATCAGCTTCAACAGGCAAGTTCGTTCCCAGAGACTTCACATTTGGAACACAAGTTAAGTTTATTTAATTTTTCGATAATTGAAGCTGTATACTAAACCCCAAAATATTATTATTTAAAATTTGCGATCATATAATAAAGATTGTACAAATAAAATGTGCTTTCATATTGAATTAAATAATATCAGCAAACTGACAATGTGCATAACAGCTGTATACAGGGTATCTGCTAGTCGCACTGCCTTTACTAAATCATTTTAACTGGCTTTGTTGTGGTTGTTGCTATTATTGTTTTGTGTTGTCAAAGTTGTTGTAATTGTTGTTGTTATGGGTAGCTCGCCACAATCGTCACAATCAGATTCAAGTTCACGGCAAACTTGAGCTGTGCCACGCTTCGCTGGATGGCTGCTTTGCAGCCAAGTTATATGCCTCATTGGGGTTGCTGTTGTTGGCTTGTTGTTGTTAGCTGCCTAATAAATCAATTAGCTATCAGGCACCATTTTTCACATGTCAAATTAGGAATTTGTAATGTAAATCTCTGGCTTACAGATTAATTATGCTATCTCTTTCTATCTCACTCTTTCTGTCTCTATTTTATACGAAGCTGGCTCGCCAATCTTCTACAGTGCCGCACCGCGGGGGACCTGCAGCAGCTGCTGTGCGATACGCGAAAGCGAGGACATTAAGTTTCTGCTATACACGAGGTGAGTGGGTTTGTCCTTGCTCCTTGACTCGTGCATATTAAAAGGTCAGTGCTTGGCATTTTTCAGAAAAAACCGCAACGCGTCCCAGCTGTTGCAATTGAGTGACGATGCTCGACTGAAGCGAAGCAATTTCAATTTCAATTACCCGCTGGCCATCTATCTGCACGGCTTCTCCGAGTCGGCCACTGGCGACCAGCAGAGCAGCCAGCAAATGAAGGATGGTAAGCGAAATTATTTTTACCTTAATCTAAACCCGTCAGCACCGTTGCTCATCATCGCTATTTTTTGTATGTCCATTAATCACCTGAACCTATTCGTATGGTTAAACTGTGGAAAGTTTTGACACATCCTCTGAAGCTATTTTATTTGATAGAATTTTAGGATGAATTTCGACCTAGTAATGCGTAGAAGAGTAAAACAGAATAAAATTTGACTTGAGATTGATAGCTGAGCAGAGTGCAGCGTTCTCACTTATTTTTTCATATACCCTGCAGCATTTTTGCGTCGCGGCAGCTACAATGTGATACTGGTGGACTGGAGCGCGATGGTCTCTGTGCCCTGGTACTCGAGTTCGGTGGAGAATCTGCCTGTGGTTGCGAGATATTTGGCCCGATTTTTGCGGTATTTGGTGAGCAAGGGGTATGCGGTGAAGCACATACATCTGATTGGATTCAGCCTGGGCGCCGAGGTGGCCGGCTTTGCGGGCAAGCAGCTGCAGGAGTGGGGCATTAAGCTGACAAGGATAACGGCTTTAGATCCGGCCCTGCCGCTCTTTGAGGGCAACAGTTCCAATCGTCGACTGGGTCCCACAGATGCCCGCTTTGTAGATGTGATCCACACAGATGGGGGCATTCTGGGCAATCCCACAGCGATGGGACATGCAGACTTCTATCCGAATGGCGGACGACCCCTGCAGCCGGGCTGTGCCAGACAGGAAATCGCCAATAATCGCTGGCTGGGCATCATTAGTAAGTGATTGCAATTCCATTTGCGGCTTAAAGCTCGCCAGCTCTTAATGCTTTTGTTTGTATACCCTTTAACAATCATTTCATTTGGGATATATCGATATCGCTGAAAATGAAAATGACAGCTAGTCCCAATATTTGAGCAAATCTCGAAGATTACATTAAGAAGAGATATAAACTATGTTTTGTACATTAATTAAAGATAAAACTAATTCTCTCTTTTGAAATCTATATATAAATTAATGATTAAAAAATACTAGAAAGGAAATATGCCTTAAGTTACGACTACAGGGTATATATGGTAGTCGAGCACACTCAAATAAAACACCGTTTTGGTTTTTTTACGTGTTGCAGTTGGCTGCAGTCATCAGCGCGCCTGGGAGTACTTTGTGGAGAGCATCCTGCAACCGTTGGCCTTTGTCGCCGAGCGTTGCGAACCCTCGCAAAACTTTGGCATCTGTCGCAATGGCAACAAAGGCGTTGCCCACATGGGCTATGCCGCGGATCCGAGGTGAGCTAAATCCCAAACAGAAATACCACCAACACTTCTTAATTTATATTCTTCGCAGCCTGCGCGGCAAGTTCTATCTGGAGACGAATGGCGCGAAGCCATTTGGGCGGCATGTTCAATCCTCGTCAGGCTCAATAATACCTCAGCTACCCATCACCTATAAGATGCCAAAGAACACCACCAGGACATCGGCACAACTGAGACTCAAGGAGCGGCAGGAGCTGGGAGATGAAAACAACACGCTGGGCAACAACATCGACAACATTGCATTGACGTGACAAAATGTTGAATGTGCCCCCGATTCCCCACTCGCTTTTCTTCTCTACCTCACGCGAGATTGAGGGAGAGAAAGATTGAGATTTATGTGAGCTGCGTGATTTCGAAGCAATGCAAGGATGTTTTGTCCTCATCCTTTGTTTGTAGTAGTAGTTGTAGCTTGTAAGTTGTCTTGTGATCTGTCTTTTAAGTATTGTTAGCACGTAAGCTGTTTTATCTATCTCAAAAGAAAATACTTCCATCCAAGTCGAAAAAAGGCATTTGCCGTTTGGTTTTTATATGTTGTAGAGAGAATACTGAGGCCTTAAGTGGCTCTATGGGGATTCACTTGGAATTTGGTAATTTATTAAGTGTATATTATTATAAATTGCTTACTTTATGCATTCATCCGATTGGTTAGAATTGCATAAAGTAAGCTAAATGTTTCCGTTTAGACTTAAGAAATAATTTTAACTTGTTTCCCGCATTCATATTAAATGTAGTTGTAATTAAGAGCTCATTTCAGGGATTTCAAGGATTTAAAAATCAGATAAATTTTGGTCAATTTACAGTGAATATATTTTGATTTGTATCTGTTATCGATTCGCATGATTATTTACATCTTTCAAGTAGTTGTTTTACAGACTTGCACCTCGTCCAACCTATCAAATATAAATTCGTGGCAGCAAGCAACCCAACAAATTCCCCTTCTTCTCCCCTGCGCCTATCTGCTCGAGTTTTGACCTAGTAAAATGGTAGCCAAGGAAATTCACAAATCGTTGGCCTACGAATATTTACCTAACGCAAATGTAAATGCAGCAGCGACAACAACATCAACTGGCAGCTTGCAGTTGGCAAGTAGCAGCTGCGGCGGTTGCAGCCTGGTTGCAGCCATACGTGCCACCAAGTCGCTGCTAAGTGGCACTGCAATAAAGCTGTCACGTTGCTTCTTGCTGCTTGCCTCGTTCAATGTTTTTGTGCAAATCTGCATCGAGGCAAAAAAGAAAAGCACTCATTAATAATGCAACACACACAATACACACCGACTCACAAACACCACACACACACACACACCAGCACTTGCCACAACTTCCGCTCGTTAAGCGTTGGCCTATGAAATGAGTTGAAAATCGTTCGCCGCCGCAGCTCATTGCACATTATGGCGCACATCCTGCCGGTCCTGTTCCTGTTTCCCTTCCTCTTCTCCCTTTGCACACACAGGTTGCACAGTTTTAAATGCTGCAATTATTAAATGTAACTAGTTGTAACCTCAAACTGTATTATTAATTACATTTTAATTACGCCGGCAATTGCTCACACTATAATTACTATTATTATTATTATTATTATTATACTTATACTTATTAGTACAATTATTATATTTTTGGTCGTGTTCTGCCACCCAATTTTGTTCAGCAAAGTAATAATTTTGTGTGCTTTTTGCCTTGGTCGATTTTATTATTTTTGCTGGCTGTCCTTGGGGGCGTACACTTAATATTTGATGTATATATTTTTTTGTTGCTACTACTGCTGCTTCTTTTTTTTTGTTCGCCGTTTTCTTAGTTGCTGCCTGCTGCTTTCTAAGGTTTCCCGTTGCGTCATTGTCGAATCCCAAAGCACTTCGCATGTCGAATTTTGTTTGTTTTCTTTCTCTTCTTTATATTTTTTGCGTTGGTCTACCCTAACAAAAAAGGTATTCTAATATAGTTAAGAGATGTAATATATATTGAAGTTGACAGTTCAGGTGCTATTTAAGTGAAGTTGTTTAGTTTAAGAACTCGTTTTATTCTCGTTATTCAACAAAATCAAAATTAATCGAAATTGATAACTAGAATAAGAGCTGTTATTTTATATTTTCTGACTCCTTGACAAGGCTGAAAAAAGTTTAAAAACTATGCATATAAATTTCCGTACAACATTTGTTTGACACCAGGAATTATATGAACCAACTGAAATTCAATAAAAATTTCTCACTTAGGGTATTTACAGTGGATCATTTAGCATTTAGCTATGTTTTTTAGTTTTATGAACGACTAAAAAAAATTACTAAGGTTGTGTTCTCGTTTCCGCTTTTTATTTTTTGTTTGGCATGAGTCACGCCTAAAACGAAAACTAAACTAAAAAAAATGTAAACACAAAAAACAAAAAATAAATAATAAATAATAAATACAAACTGTCTGTGACGAGGGTCATCTAAAGGGAATTACGAAATCTAGTCTGTAGTATGTGTTATGTGGCAGAGAAAATTAAGGTAATGTGCGTAAAGGCACTCAATGAAAAATGCATTATAACTTGCCTACTTGATTGCTGAGCAAATGAAAGGACAATGTGCGTTATTTAGAAATCAAATTAATTTACTCAACACAAGCGTGGGCAAATACACAAATAGAGAAATATATTCACACAAGGGACATAAACTCAAAGGCCTTGACTTAGCATATCAATAAAATGCGGCAGTCGAGCAGCAGTTGTGCTTTGGGCCAATTAAGTAGGAGTTTGATTATGATTATATCGTTATGGGGTACGAGTGTTTTTTTCTTACTTTCTTGCATAGCTGTTAGGCATGGCATAAGTGACAATGGGCACTGAACAAGTTGCAGACACGAGTAAAATGAACTCAAGCTTAATTCGAGCTACTCCCACGCAGGAAACACTGAAAATGACTGAGTGTTGTCTAATGAGCTGCTTTCTTTTTGAGGTGCCACTTTGCAATTGATTGATTGATTGACTGATGTTCAAGTTGGGTGTAGTTGTTGGTCGTTCGGCGTGTAGCCATATAACTTATTTCTAGCTCACAACTCATATATATAATTTGGGACATTCTCACAAGTGTGCAGACATTTTGACACCACAAAAGTAGGCTAATTCTCATAAACATGAGTTTGCATGTACTCACTCAATCACTCACTCACTCACTCACCCAGTCACTCAATCAGTCAGTTAAGTTGACATCAGCTTGTTTTCATTTTGGCTGCACATCCTGAAGTTTAAACTCTCAAGTACTCGACAAAGGGGTGGTTCCCCCCAACCAACAGAAAACGAAAAAAAATAATTAAATCGATAAGGTTTTTGCATTGGCAATTCTTGTTTTATGCGCCCTCGGCATGCCAGCGAAAATAGAGCTGAGGCCGCCTCAGTAGTTGATATACCCTGTTCTAGCTCCAGTATACAATCAACTGTTAAATAAAAGTTATATAAAATAACAGTTGTTCAATATTGACGAGTGGAGAACTATAACAAGGCTTTGACAGTCGTTTCATGTTACACATACAAATATACACAGCAACATGACTAAATATAACTATAGATTCTAAAAACTGACCTATTTTGTACTCGTATATAAAAGTAGTTTCTGTGAATAGAATCTGTGAGCTACAAATAAACCTCTGAAGTCGGCAGATAGACAGACAGGCAGAAATATATATCTATATATCTTTACCTTATTGAGTACTCTTTTTACATTTATTTTGATCGACTCGGTAAGTGATGCTGATCAAGAATATGCCTTCAGGGATATAGATTTTTATATATTGTAAAATATGCACTGAAACCTCTAACTCGAGCTGGATATTTATTAATAGAACACACGTACGACTTGGTGATAGGAAGAGGAGGCCGTCAGTTATACAGAGAGACAATAGCCCATTCCTCAGGTAATACAATGACAGGGCGACTCACGTGAAAGCACGTGCCATATGAAACTACCATTTATACTGTCAATGTATATGTGTGTGCGTGTGTTTTTTATTTGTTGCATACTGCGAGTCATTTTACAAGTGTGGGTGTGTATATGTATGTGTGTGTATTATGTATGTATCTCTTTTTATTGCTAAGTGAATTTATTGCTTTTAATATGCTCTTCATGTCAAGATTTTATACATTGTTATAGCAGGCAAACAAGCTAACTAAATCCACAACAAGATTAAAGCGAGAGATAGAGACAGAAAGAGAGAGGGAGTAAAAGATGGAGGGACCAGGTGAAACATTTTTGGTATCTGTGCTGGGTGTTCTAATTGTCGCACACATTAAAATCCAATTAAAAGCGATAAAACCCATATAAGAAATACAAGTTTCATGAAGCCTGTCATCTGCAAAAGACTCGAAGACAATCAGCCTGTCCGAGTTTTAAGCATTGACACTGAAACCACACAAAATACATTTGAAGCACAATTTTGTTAGAAATAGCCAATGATATAAGAAATCAAATTAGAATAGTAAACAGGAATTTAACATTTTGTGCAGTAGTATTAGATATTATAGCAAACAATTACTTCGAGAACATAGATTACTTTTAGTCAAAAATATAAAACAAAAATATTTAGTAAACATTTTAAGCAAATTGCTTATTACGGCTTTTGATAATAAAAAACTGGACTACTTTAACGTCTAACGAGACCTCATTTAAACGTGCCCAGATGACGATAAATTCGTGAAGATACTGTAACTGAATACCTGAACCAAACATATTTATCACTTTTATCAGCATATTCAAGTTAAAATACGCATTGCAATAAAATCTTACTAAGAAGAATATATCAGACTCTGTGTACTCTGTTCAATTGGCTCTGCAGCTAATTGACTCTGAGTTGCCAATGAATAAAAGTATAAATAATAAAAATAACGATAATAACAATAGTAAGAATAATAACATCAGATCGTTGTGAGTATTATAAGCATTCTAACTATATGTTTGAACTAAGCACACTTCTAAAAAACACAGCTTGCACAGAGCTGTGAGACTGTGTGTGCGTTGTTTATTGTCGCTCACTGTGGCTGTGGCTATTTATCAATAGACGCGCTGGCTAATTGCAAAACTTGAACAGGCAGATAGAAGTGGCAACAACAGTAACGACAATGGACAGCAATAACAATGAGTTGTAGCTAACCAGGAGACATGGGCAGAGGATGTGCACAAGTACACACACACAAAGTAAGAGAAAGAGAGAAGGAGACAGAGAGCGATAGAGAGGGAGGCCTGTCTAAAGAGCAGCCATACAAATTGGTGACAAAAGTGTCAAATTTGCCAACTAAACAGTGCAGACACACACATATATATATAAACACATGTGCAAAGCAGAGCCTCATCAGACGTAATTATGGCTTTTAACACACACACACACACACACACACACATAGGAAAGGGCTGAAAGTGAAAAGTTGAAATTGCCGCTGCGATGCCATTTTTGGATTATTCATTGAAAGCCAGTTGACAGCGCGCAAAAACAGCGAATAAGAGAGTACGGAGAGGTGTGGTGAGCGGGTGGTCGTGGGCGGAGGGGAGCGGGTGTGTGTGTGTGTGTGTGTGTAAGTGTAAATGATATACCAGTTAAGTTAGTTAGCCCTTAGTTAGTTGACAGCATGAGTCAGCCAAATGGCATATTTGAAAGTTGCAACAGGCCAATCGAGGAGGAAGGAGGGGGCAAGGAACATGTATGTGTGTGTGTGTAAGTGTGTGTACTGTGAGCACTTTCTTTTCTACTGTTCCTATTTGTGAATGTGCAAAATGCCATGAATTAACCTGGTAGAAGAAAAGGGGAAAGGCCAAAGCAGGGGGTAGCCGGCGCAGACGTGGAGTGTTGGAGAGAGAGTGAGTTGGAGGGGGTTGTTGGCTAAAAATCGACTCAATTGCAATAGTGCTGCAAGTGCTGCACTTTGGTGTGACGAGTGCGCGCCACAGAATAATTTACACACTTGCACTTAACGCAAATGGCTTTTAAATGAGCTGTGAATGAAAAAATAGGAAAAAAAACATTGCTTTTCAGTGCAACACAAATTGAAAGGAGTAGGGGTGGTGAAAGGATGAGGTTGTTGCATAAAACGCTGATTTAAAACAATTGTCGCTGCTGGCAAATCTGATTCAATGCAACTGCCAGAGATAAAAACAATAAATTTAATTGTAGCGCGGCCTTGAGCAAAACCAAAGCAAAAGAAATTCTAAAAGAGCAGCATACTCATTTCCAATACTCTTACTTTATCGGAGGGTATTTCAGTTTTGTTGTGATAAGGTATATATATCTGTTAATATGTTTCCAATCAGCATCAGCCAATGTCTTATTTTGCTTCTTCTATCAACTTTGGATTAATATAATTAATAATATATAGCTGTCATCGGAATTATCAATTGTTTTCGTTTGTTTGTAATTTCTAGTAAAAGGGTATGTTAAATTCAGCATGCCTCAAATAGAACCCATTTCTGTTTGCTGTGTCTTTTTTTTATTGGTATTTCAGCTAAAAGTTGTGCGCGCCATTGTGTGTGTGTGTGTGCTGATGGTGTAGATTTTGCGGGCGCATTTCCAATTTTGCGTCTGGCGTTTCCTGCACTGTGGCGGCGTACATTACAAAATTTATGACATTGTTCTTTATAGATTTAAATTTTTTTTTTGTTTTTGCGAGAGAAGCTTTTAGTTTGCATAAAGTTTTTGCTACCGTTTCCAGATACCCTGCAGCAGATACCAGCCGCAAATGGGTAGCTGGACAGGTAGATAAAGACTGAAAAGATAAATCGATCCTACATTAAAAGGGTAACTTAAAGTTGAGCTGGTTTTTCAAGTGTAAACTATTCTGCTGGTATTGAGTTATGGTCAATTTTTCCCCTTAACTGAATGCTGCAACTTTTGTGGCTTTCACTTCGAAACGCATAATGAAAAGGAACCAATGACACAAAAGAGGGAAAATATAGAAAAGTGAGATGGGAGAGGTATAAAGGGAAGGAGAAGGAGAGAGGGGAGAGTGCGAGTAAGAGATAGTATGTGTTTTGTTTTCATTGAGAACTGCATTGATTTGTTTTGGAAAAATGAATATAAAATTTAAGCTTGGTAAAACAAACAATGAATTGTTTAAAATTGTTGTTGATAAAAGTTTCTATTCATGACAGATATCTAAGAAATATTTTAATCAAGCTAAAACTATTTATATAGACTCGGATATGTCGATAATGATTGTTCCTATGGAAGCAATATATTACAGCAAACCGATGTTGATGATTATATTGCTTGCTAAGAGCACAATAAAAAGCATAGCTTTAGAGTTTTCTAGGCAAAGCTTGTAAAAGAGGATTAATAGATGGACATGGTTAAATCGACTCTGTTACTGATGCCCAACGAGAAAATTCATACTCCAACGTCCCAACTTATACAGCTAACCTTTAAATTACTATTCACACAGCTTTTGCAAAAACTAGAGCCAGAGCGTATAAAAATATATACGATCTCCAATGGCCAATGGGTAAAAAGGACTCCGCCAGGACTCGGTTAGCTCAGCTCCTAAACGCTTCAATCAATGCAATTAAAGTAAATGCACAACAACAACAGCAATCAGATTTGCCCTGCTGTACTTTCTATATATATATATATATATAGCTGAACAGCTGCGGTCAAAATTATAAGTTTTGAAAAATGTAAGATATAAATAAAATATAGCTACAAAAATTATGAAAACTTGATTTGAACACTACTACAGATAAGTAAACATTTAAAGATGACACACCTATAAAATTATTAGGAATAAAATTATTCTTTAATTTAATCACAAATGAGCCGCAAAAATAATAGTAGTGGAGCTATATTCTTTCTAGAAATTCGATATGAGGTGTGGGTATATATTATAAATTAATTTGCATTTTTTGAAGCAATGTTTCTATTATTTTGATCGCAATTGTAAGTAACGTATACTATATGCGATATAATGGGGCAGACATCGCGTGAGTTGCGCTAATGCATATTGCCACACCCACGTTGCACACAATCCTTTCTGCTTTGCTTTTGGGTTGTGGCAGCTAAAGTCGAGTGCAGCACGTGAGCAAACAGAAGCAGCTGAAGCAAACACCTGACATTCTTGTAAAATCAAAAACCTTGGCAACAACAACAATGACTTGAACTCAATGCGTAAACAGTAAAGTTTAATGCACTCTAATTGCACGAGGCAAAGACAGCGCTTTTATGTGTCGACTCAAAGGGCGTGCAACTTGCCTCGGAGTCGGAGTGAGACGGAGTGGTAGTCGGTAGTTGTCGCGATGACAAAGCAAGTGCTACTACACCTCCCCAAGGAATCGTTAAAATAGCTACACTGCGAAAAAATAGAAAGAATATAGTGAAACCGAGAGGGAGAGCAACTAAGCGACGCCCAGTCTACACCTTTACATACAAATTAATAAAATTAACTCACGATATTAAATGCACGATAGTGAAACTGATGTGTATAGTAATAAATGTTTGTGTGTATTATATAAATTACAAATGTAGAAATAAACAATTATTTGTCCAGCTATAAATATACTTGGTTAGCAAAATATATCCTTAATCGATTTTGATACATATTTAGTAACTTTGACTTTTTATCGAATGGGTAGAAAAAATATATATGAACTCTTTTTAGTCAATTTTATTTTATATACAATATACAAATATATTGCACTTGATCAATAAATTTCATAACATGGCTTTTTGCTCCGTGTAGCAGAATTAAAATAAAGCAAAGTGCAGCGGCGAGGACGTTGCTTGTGAGTTGACTTTAGCTGTCGCTGTTGCTGTGGCAAGGGACTCAAAAGTTCAACCATTTGACGATTGATTGTGCCAACAAAGCAACAAGAACAATTGTCGCCATGCGGATATCCGGTAAAGTGACACACATGTATGTGTGTGTGTGTATGCGTTGGTTGGTGTGTACATGTTTAGCGCTCATCAAGTTGATTAATGTTTGATATTAATGATTTATTTATTCCCGTCTGCCGAGGCTGCCAACAGCAGCAGACGTCAAACACACTAATAAAACAGGTATAAACCAGAATGTGAACGCCAAAGTGCTGTATCAAAAGACCATTTATAATTTTGGACGACACTTAAAGGGGAAAGGCGAGGGGACTGAAATGTAAATGGGGGGCGAGGGTGTCTTTTCGTACACTAAAAACCAAATTATTTTCAACCGCTGTGTGTGATTTATTTGGTGGGCTGTCTGTGTCCACAAAAACAAAAATACGGTAGCAGAAAATGAAGCCATGCCAAGCCAAGGCTCTGTTTCTGTTTCTGACCAAGTTCTGCCCATGTTCTGGCAATGTTTTGGCATTGGCCAGTTTTTTGATGACTAAGCTGGTTTCCAATTTTTTTTTCTGCTGCTCAACTTGCCAACTCAAAGTTTGTGGTCAGTAGTAATACCATATACATATTTATATATATATATATATATATATATATAAAGCATCTGCAATTGTTGGGCCAAGCTGCAAATTGCATAGGACGACAAATGTTGCATCGGCAAGCTAATGATAATCGGCAGCAGGCAGCAGGACTTCCAATTCATTTCATTTCGTATCGTTTCGAAGGTAAAGTCCATTCATTTGCAGGCCGCATTTCAATGTCAGGTCCTTGCGCCATTTGCTCAACTTCCGCCCAACAAAATTATAAATTATTGCAGCTTGGTAAAAAATATTCGTGAACTGTGTTTTTCCCATTTTTTGGCTCATACTCTACCTATTGCACCTATTATAGTGGACTTTTCTTTAGGTAGGAGTATACAAAATCGATAACATCGATAAGTGCTAATCGGTCATCAAATGTTGTCGTGTATTCCAGTTAGAGACACATACATATTACTGTCATGCTCATACGTTCTTTAATAGTCGTTCCACCCAAAAACAGTTTCTTTCTAATCCAGCTGATTTTTATGCAGTGTATTCGTTAGTCGTTGCAAATTTCTTTCTCTGGTTTTCTATTACTTATTTAGTTATATTTTTATTTTCTCAATTCTGCTTTATCTGTTTTTATTTTTATGTTGCTTTGTCACGCGAGTTCTGAGCATAAAATTCGGTATTTTGGCCGCTTGTTAAGCATTTGACAGCGTTTAGCTTTTAAGTAGGACTCAAAATGGGGCCGAAATTTCTCATTCTTCCCTCCCCTTCGTACCATATTTTCCATTCGCTAATCAACATTTAATGGTCTGGGACACCTAGGCCTATGCGTCATATTTAATGCCCGTTTACATGAATAACAAAATATCGCGCATACGCCACAAATGCCACAGAACATATATCTACTATATATAATATAAATATGAGTGTGCGTTCATATCTGCTATAGACATCAACATAATTAGACGCCATTAGTTGCGCTCAGTTGCCGGCATTGGGAAAATGTGTGCCAGACTGACTGACAGACAAACGAGAGACGCCTCACGCAATGCTTGCCACACATGTCGTATGCGCAACGTATGCCAACAGAAACAACACATCAGAATTTCACTTTGACATCTCTGAACTTCCTTTGACTTTTCTGAAGATATACTTTGTGGATACTAATGTATAAATAGCAAACAGGAAGTAAAAATGATATAGTCTGTGCACATACACTCTCTGCGAATGCCTTAGGCTTTTAAATTTAACTCTTTGGAATAATGATAATATGGGATCGAGCCTTGCACATCCTTTTTTTCTAAGATTATGGACAGGGAAGTGAGGTAGCTATTAGACTATGACTGAATAAATTGTCTACAAAATTGTGCAATGAGGATCTGAATTGGAATTATTAATATATTTTATTATTTTTCCTTGCGATCTAGTTGATACAATCACTATAACCTATCTTAATTTCAGACTCTGCCCAAAATAATTGCTGCTTATACCGCAGATGCCCCAACTTCATTATACCCCTTCACTTTTTTTCAGGACATAAATAGATTGGCATCTATGGGCTCTAGCAAAAGACTATAGAGATATAATTCTATATAGTTTATATTTCAATAATAAAATTGGAATTTATTTTTGACTGTTTACAACGCACTTTCGCCTCGATTGCTTAAAAAGCACGACAAGTTTTCGGATATCGCACGACAGACATTTCTGTAATGAGCTCATTGCGGGGCGCTCCCAACCACCACTTCCCCACCTCCCCTATCGCTCCAACGTCGCTCCCGCCGTTTCCTCCGTTCCGACCCATGTCAGCTAATTTAAATGCCAGTTGGATGTTGAACAAAACTGTTTTCAGATAGAAACCTAAGTTCTTCTCGACTCTAGTGTACTCTACACACTCCACTCTAGTCTCCTCTCCTCACCCTTCCCTTTTCACCTCTTTCCAAACCTTCCCTTTCAATTACTGCCTCATTTACGTTGTGCTTTGCGATGCGCATAAAATTCTTTATTTGGGGGGCATTCAGTTGTAGAGGTTTCCACTGGCACATGGCTTTTGGCATTAGCCTAATTGTTGTTAGTGCCCATACACACATACACACGCACAAAGGTAAAAGGCACATTTTCTGTTTTTTTTCATACATTTTGCTGGCCATTTAATTGTAAAAGCATTTTAATACGCAGCTTTTTTCTTCCTTGCTTCCGCTAATGTTGCTTTAAAGCTTTTGTGTGTGTGTGTGTGAAAGTGTGTGTGCCGTTCTTTTCAAGGTCGCGTGCAGAAATTACAGTCACGCGTCAGATTTTTATGCAAAGCAGGCTAAACTCAGAACTCAGCCACTTTTTTAAAAGTATTTTTTTCTTTTTATTTTTTATGCATTTGCAATTTTTTATTATTGTTGTTGTCATATGTAAATTCTAACATATGTAAATATCCAAGAGTGTGTGTGTGTGTGCTTTTGCCTGCCTTTTGAGCCGGTCATAAATTTCAAGCAAGTCTCGTTAAATCTCAAGTGAGCTTTGCCTTTTTTCTCACAGTGTTTCATTGCTCATTTTCAGAGGTCGTTGTTGTTGTTGCTTAGCAAATGCAAATGAACAGAGAGAAATGTTTGTTTTTTGCCAGGCCAGTCGGCAAATTCCTTGATAACAAATGCTAGCTTAAAAGCTTTAACCGGTTGAAATTCAAGTAATTTTGTCAGAAATCATTCAGTTTAGTTTGGACAAAATTTGACTAATAAAATGCAAAGCTGCAAAAAACTAAATGCCATTTATCAACTATATAAAAACACAATGAAATTGGGTACAGGGTTATAATGAAAATATATATAACATATAATTGTAATGTAAGTAAAAAGTTGTAATAGGCATCTGCGACTTCAAATGGAGAATATATATTATTGATCAGCATCGACTACATTATTACTATTTAATTTTACTTTTTATTATTTAATTAAACTAATGCATACAATTCTATTAAACACACAACTATATCTACTTCTATTAAAATTATATTTAATACCAAAGTACTCTGTATGTCATTCTTAAAGCCCAAGAAAAACACTTGTAATTCCCCAAAGTTCACAGCCCATTTAATTCCAGTGGTTATGTTAATGTTCCCAATAGAGCTGAGCCCATTTTTTTTTTTTTTTTTGGAATTTAGACCCAAAAATGCAAATAGTTTCACGGGTTTCACACATTCGCACACATATGCACGCACACATGAAAATAATATTTGTATATATATGAAATGTCACACAAATTTACGACACGTTTTATGGACGAAATTTTATTGTGTTGACTTGACAAAAAATAACTAAGGCTGGTTTCACCTTTGGCGATTTATGATCGCCATTTTCAAAAACTATTTGCCAAAGCTGAATGCGAGACGAAAGCAAACAGAAATAAGGAGAGAGAGGGACAGAGTAATGACAAGAAGAAGAAGAACAGGAAGTACTTTAAAAATGTCAAAGGGATGTCAAAAGCAGCAGAAGCAGCAAAACACACAAGCAGCGGTGTCGCTGCGCAGCTGCTGCGCTGTCAACTCTCGCTTTTTGTTTGTTTTTAGATCCTTAAAGGCTTTTCTGATTGTTGTTGTGGTTGTTGTAGCAGAGAGGCTAATGATGCCCGCAGCTTTGGTAAAGCAGCCAACAACAATTTTATTGCATGTGTTTTATGTGTGCGGAGCATGATGAAAGCCAACTCAATACTTTAACCAAAAAGTTACTCGAATATGTAAAATGTAATCTCCTCGACCGAACTGTGGACGAGGGAAGTGACCAAATAACAGTGGAGAGGCAAGGAGAGATAGAGAGAGAGAGAGAGAAATAAGATTGAGAATTAGTTAAATTCTTGGTATTGTTTTTGTGGACTTAAGTGAAGGAACGACAGATATAATATAGACATACAGAGAGAGAGAGAGAGTGAGAGAGAGAGTGAGATAGAGAGGGAGAGAGAGACATATATAGAATGATAAAAATATAGATAAATAGATAGATAAATATATAAGGAGAGATACTGATAGAAAGAAATAGATAGACAGATAAAAATAAACATAAGTAGATGGAGAGATAGAGATGAAAATTTCTTAAATTTGTAAGTTGCTTTCTGAAGTTGACGGATTAAAATGCTAGAAAAAGAAACAGTGTGAGAGATATATAAATGGCCATTTACCATTACGGATGTCAAATCTTTTAACGCTTATCCATAGTGTTTGCTCATTAATCATAAACAATGCAAGCTTCCAGCACATATGGAAATCAACCAAACTTACTCGCATAATTCGAGTTAGATTTGATAATATTTAATTAGGTTGTTGGCCAATGCAGCCAATTTTACGATTTAGGGACTAATATTTAAATATAAATTATGTTTAATTTATTTAAAAAAGATATTATTAAGATGAACTTACGATTTTGTGATGGAGGGCGGAGAGTTCGCGTTCGGTGACCCGTCGACTGGCCGCCTCGCGTCTTCGCTGCCGGAACTGGCTGTACTTGTAGGCGAGCATTACGCCGGGCAAGGCAAGCGCCTCCAATGGAGACTTTCTTCCAAAGGGCATCTCTGCTCAATCTTTGTCCTTTACGGGCGAGTGTTGAATTATTGCTTTTGGTGTTTTGATATATTCACAATTTAAGTTGAGAGGAGTTGCCTCGGCTAGTGTCTCATTATTATTGGTATTAGCGGTTTTATTATTACTAATGATTTTGTGTAAGCACAACACGATTTAAACATTGTGTTGTTGCCCGGGCAGTTTACTTAAGCGACTACACACACAATTTTCCATGGAGGATTTTTCATGGGATTTTCCGTTTTCTTCGCATGCTGAAAATTCACACTTTGCACTCGTCGTCGGTTCACCTGTGTGTGGTCTGTGTGTGTGTGTGTTTGTGTTGGGAATCAAATTTCTAATGAGCCACTTTCACCCTCTCTGAGCGATTTGCATCCACTTTTATTTCGAGAGGGTTGCAAGTGGTTTGTTTTTTGAGGAGGCACAGGGTATATTGTTCTTACAGCCACACACCTTGAGCCATAAGTTGTGTGTGTTATATATGTTTTTATTAATGTTGTTTTTAATAATAGTTCAAATAATTTATTTTCTCATAGTGAAAAGCAGAAATTATTAAGCATATTTACAAATGAAAAAAGCGCCTGTCTAAAAACCTAGAATTTCTTAATGTTTTAGTTTTATTTTTACTGACATAACAGTTTTGGAAGTCAGTTTAAATAACTATTTAACACATTTTTGAAACAGAAACCAGTTTCCAACTGGTAATGAAATAAAATGTATAATCTCGTAGATTATATTAAAAAAAAATACGGATTTTTAAAAATAATTTTGTGGTTTCATAATTAAAATTTAATAGCCAAGCAGAAGAAGTAAAAATTGTTGCTGCCCAATTAGCCAGGCGAATAAATTTATGCCTTCGAAGGGGATGGGAGAGGTTCGGGGAAGAGACGGCTCTTATCATTATTTGTCAGAAACGTGGGCAATAAAAATGCTAAGAAATTTATGCTTTGACTTTTGGCCCTGCTATCAAATTACAAGGCGAAAGACGAACATTAATTTCAATTAGAAATCACACACACAAACAAACACATACACACACATACAGCAGCGCATAACTGTAAATCACAAGTGAAGGCGGAGTTAGGAGTATAAGGCCGGATGGTTGGGTGTTGGAGGGGGGGGGGGGGGTCAGACTCGGTTTGTGTGTGGTTAACGAAACTGTCGCTGATTACACGCTGCGTTTAGTTCGACTTTTATTTGTATTTAAGTTAAGACTCACAAACACATGCACACACATACACCAGCGCGCACCAGCGAAAGATAGAAGGAGAGAGAGCGGTAGAGTGGGTGAGGTGAGTTTGGAATTGAAGGTGAATTTGCTGCTTGCACGTTTTGCTTATTTGTTTTGTTATGCGGCGACACGTGCGTCGGCGGCCAACGCAGAACGTCGAATGTCGCAGCAGCCGCAGCTTCAGCTTCGCAAAATTCCCACGCAAAGTCAACGCTGGAAGCTGCGTATCTATCTGCTTGTGTGTGTTTGTGTGTGTGTCAGTGCGACGCACTTCCAGTGCTGGAGGTGGAGTCGTTTTCTTCTCTGTTTCCAATGCAGGTTGTTTATTTGCACGCGGTTTGCTTTTTTTATTTGTTTTGCTTCCTCTTACTCTTAATTCTTTTTTTTTTTTACTTGAAAAACACGCAAATTTCTATTATATATTTTTACACTAATTAAGGCGCAACGAAATTTTTGTTGTTGTTGGTTACAAGGCGTAAGGTGCACGAGCGTCGCGTAACTTATTCGTCGCGTGCGCACTTCTTTTTTCCTTGGCAACCTGCAGCGTGGCGCCTTCGCAAGCGACTGCTGTAAAAAGGATTTACGCTTGCTTCCAGCAACTGGCAGCTGACAGACCAACAATACTTGCCAACTGCGCAGTCGCCGTAAATTTACAGTTAGCCGGCTATATTGGGTATAACAGTTTTTGTGTGCTCTTTCGCCATCATTTTGGTGTCTCGTAAACAAAACGTCATCACATTTACTGCGTGTTTGTGTGTGTAAGAGTGTGGAAACAGCTCACAAACAGTGGACAAAATTTACCTTTACTGTTGGCAAAGATTTTGCACATTTCTCTTATTGATTTCACCTCAGAATCAACAAAGCTTTGAAAGCAACACTTCGGCAATGGTATGATACATTTAAATAAATCTTTTTCACAGAGGCGAATTGCTAACGAAAGATAAATTAGTGATCAAAAGTAAATGTATAGGCGGAAATAAATTTAAGAATGTATGCAAAATTTTATAAGAAAAGCAAATATCTAAGAATATTTAAATCTAAGACATATAATATATATCTAAGATTTAAAATTAATTTTTTTTTCACAAGCCAAAGGTAAGCATTTAAATTTATGCAGTTTTTGATGTTGTTGGCGAATTTTAACAATTTGTACAATTCAATTTAACGAGCGCTTTTTCATTACCGGGTTTGGCATTGCTTGGTGCCGCTAATTGTTGCAACTTTTCTGTGGCCAGCAATAATAATAATTATAATAATAACAATTCTAATAATCAAGGCCAGTTTGGTCAATAGCTATGAATGTGGCTAATTATAGAGTTAATTGAGCTAATAAACACGAGCAACATGTTGGCTTCCCTTACAAAGTATTTAAATAATTAATTTATGTTGCTATCGTTGACAACATGATCAAAATGTTGCTGGCGCTTTGTATCTTGCCATTACAAACATATTAACTATTTAAACTAACAGCTCACAAGAGCTAAGAGCTCAGCTCAAGTAACAACAAAAACATAAATAAATTGCCAAATTATCGAAACAAACGTGAAAGTGAAGAGAGCCCAAAAACACAAAAAATAATGCAAAGCAAATAACTGGAAATGCAGCAGACAACTGTGCTACAACTTAACTATGCACTGAGCGCAAATTAAAAAAAATGAGAGAGCTTGACAAAGTGTTTGAGAGAGTGATGGCGAGGTGAGAAAGTGGTAACATTTCGCTCTCTCTTTCGTTTTCTCTCTCGCATGGCCTGCTTTGCTTGAGTGCAAAAACAATTTGAGTGGCAAAACATAAAAAAAAACACGAACAAAGCGACGCCATGGAAATGATGACGTAAATTGAAAGCAAGCCAGCAACAACAACAATAACATCTATTTGCATTGTTCCGTTATATGTCCTTAGATTTGTCTGTCTGTCTACGCCACGCAATCTGCCCAGGTGTGTGAGTGAGAGGGGAGGATAGTAGGGGTGAGTGCGAGATGGGTTCTGCATTTGCTTGCCTGTCGAGCATTTGTCGAATTGAGAGCAACAATAAAAACTGCACTTCTCAGAAACGGATACATTTATGAGTAAAGCTTGCAGTTGTTGTTGTTTATGACATTGTTGTTGTAACTCTAATGACATTTTCCATTGTTTCCCGAGCATTTTTACGACTCGCTGACAACGCTTCCATTTCCGCTTCAACTTCAGCTTCAACTCTTGTGTTAGAGATGTGCCCCCCTGAGCTTGAAATTACACTTCAGTGTTTTGATAAACAAATTTTTTTGTTTGTTTTCCAACATTTTGACAGTCATAAATTTAGATATTTCTTTTAGTCACGAGCCCATCACAATTCCCTTGATCCGCCGTCATGTCACGACACGTTAGGACACGTCACGGATTTATGTTTAGCTCGCCAGTTGCAGTTTCTATTTCAGTATAAGTTTTGGTTGACTTTGCAGCAGCAGCAGAAGCTGCATGCAACCTGCAGTTGGCTTTGTTTGTTTTGCCGCTTGTTTGCTGTGTATGTCCTTCACACACACACATGCACGCTCAGGCACACACACACGCAGTTTCTCATATTTCGCTGTCCTTAAAAACTTTTGCACTCTGTGCTCAATTTGGATTTTGTTGTTTTTTTTTTTTTGGTTGAGTTGTGCGTTTCTATTTCTATTTTTAGGCAGCCACAAAGCTCGTTGCACACACACACACATAGACACGCTAAGGTTAATAGCATTTCTGTTGGTGGATGGGGGGTAATAATGTTAGATATCAATCATACGCCATGTGTTTTTTTTCTTCTCAATATTTCTTTTGTTGTTACGAAAATTTCTGCTCATTTTTCTCATGCTTTAAATGCATAAATAAATCATGAATAACTAAATGAATGACAATTATAAGAGAGAGTGGACAAGAGAGAGATAGACAGATAGAGAGTGTGAGAGCGTGAGAGAGAGATAAAAAAAGAACAACACCTTCAAATTATTGTCTCTGACATTGTTCAAGTTTGTTGACGTTGTCTTCGTTGCACAAACAGACAGACAGACAGACAGACAGACAAGATGTTCCATTGACGTCACAACATTACTGCACATAACACACACACACAGAGACACACACACAGAGATACACATACAACAGCAGCAGCAGCTGCTGATTGCTAGCCCTTTCTCACTCCTTCCCCAGCTTGCCGCATTGCAATGATACAACATGCCACAAGCAGCAGTCGCCAGTTACCAAATACTACATGCCACATGACACATGCCTCCCCTGACCTTAGCCAAATTGTTTACACTTATCACGCCAAATGTTTGCACAGAAGCAGAAACATTGGCGAATCATCAATTTGGACATTGTAAACAAGCTCTGAATACAAATTATTTATTCTGTAGAAAATATAAAATAAAATAAAATAAGTAAAAGTTAAATATGTGCAACAAATTATTTATTCTGTAGAAAATATAAAATAAAATAAAATAAGTAAGTAAAAGTTAAATATGTGCAACAAATTATTTATTGTGTAGAAAATATAAAATAAAATAAGTAAGTAAAAGTTAAAAATTTTAATTAACAATTGGCAAATTATGATTAATAAACTATGAAAAAGGGGAATTTTATTTATTTAATTTTCTAAAAATAAATTTCGAGCTAAAATAGAGGGAAAGAAAAAGCGCTAGAATTGGATTAGAGATGTATTCGATAGGTGTTCGATCAAGGGGAAGCTCTGGAACTGCTGTGGGCACCATCACCTGCCACTCGGACACTTGGCTGGCTTCCTCTTGACTCTGGCAGCATTTGACTGCTTGACGCTGTGGGTCAGTTGCTTCTGGCCCTTCAAAGTGCGCAGTTCTCAAGTCGAGTCCAAGAATCGGAAAACGGCTCGAATTTAATCACATTTTTTCGATTTCTGCAAATCCTTTTGAGCCATGGCTGCCGCAGCAGTTGCCACACCAGGAGCCACCGTGCTGCCTTCCGCTCCTGCCGCAGGTCCCGCAGCGGCAACAACCGCTTCAACTCGCAAAGGTCCTGCCGGGGCAGCAGCAACAGCTGCCACTGCTGGCCAAGGACCACAGAATCAGGTGGAAATCGCCGGCGAGGCGAATATCGTCAACTACATGAAGAACAGATTGCGCAAGGGGGCGATGAAGCGCAAGGGTCTCGAGGTGGTCAACGGACACCGATTTGTGGTGCGCTTCTTCAAGCAGCCCACCTACTGCGGTCACTGCAAGGACTTCATTTGGTAAGCTTACAATAGCCACAGGCGAAGGAAACGCAGCCACAAACAGAACACAACAACAACAGCAACAACAACAACAACAGTGAAAATAGAAACTGCAACTGTAACCTTTTTTTTAGCGTAACTTATTTTATTTTTATTTTTTGCTATTTCTTATTCAAATACCCTGTTGTCATTGGTAGTAAGTTAGGAAGGATATCTTCTGTTTTGGGTATTGCCAATCTCTGAGATTAGAGTAGCTAAGTAGTTTTGTAAAAATCAGTCAAGTTGTATTTTATTTTATATATTTTATTAAATATTTGTTATAGCATTCACAAGTTCTTTTTATTTATTGCAACTATCTATAAATTGTTACCTGATCCTCATCGTGTACTCTGAAATATCTTAGTGACATCCGATAGATATCCGCATGACTTAAGGGTCGATCTCTGTTAGATCTCATCTTCTTCTGAAGTTGAGCTTATGCTTTTTACAGGATATCTGCCTGTCGACTACTCTCGACGAGAATATTGCTCTTTTTGTTGGTGTTTTATTTTCTGTTGCGTTGCCTAATTTAATTAGTGCTTTGTAAGTTGACACGTATTATTCTTGTTCTTGTTGTCTCTGTCACACTCTGCCTCACTCTGTCTCTTTCTCTTTGTCTTTGTGTCTTTCTTTTGCATTGTTGAATTGAATAATTCAGGGGCTTTGGAAAACAAGGTTTTCAGTGCGAGGGTAGGTTGAAGACTTTAACTCAAGCATGGACATGGACTAATTGCACAATTATTTCGCACAACAGAATGTCGCTTTAATATACATCAGAAGTGCAGCAAGTTTGTGGTCTTCAAGTGTCCTGGCAAGGACACTGACTTCGATGCCGACTGTGCGAAGGTGAAGCATTCTTGGATCTCGACCACCTACACCACGCCCACCTTCTGCGATGAGTGCGGCATGTTGTTGCACGGCGTTGCCCATCAGGGCCTCAAGTGTGAGAGTAAGTGTTTCCTGAGCAACATACACTTAAAAAAAAATCACCCAACATTTTCATAAATTCACAAAAAAAAAAACAAAAAACCAAAACAAACAGCTAATTTTTTAAACAGCCTAACTGTAAATTTAAGAAATTACTTTCTGAATAACAGGATGAAAACCCATTCTTAAATCTGTTTTTTTTTTGAGTGTAGTCCTCAATTAATATTTGTTTCATGCAGATTGCAATCTGAATGTGCATCCAAAGTGCCAGGAGTGTGTGCCACCGATGTGTGGCGCCGATATCAGCGAGGTGCGTGGCAAGCTTCTACTCTTCGTGGAGCTCAAAGGAAACAATTTAAAAGTGGAGAGTGAGTAAACCCCAAATGGAGTACTCTGATTAACGATTACCATGAATTTATCGTGTTATCAGATCAGAGACAATTCGTCAGAAATTTTATAAATATTTCTTCTTTTTATTTGGATCATAATTTAATATTATATTTTATTTTTAATTTAATTTTTATTTTACTTTTTGTATTAGTACATTAAATGACTAACGATTAAATCCATCTATTCTTTAGTTAAGGAGGCAGCTAACCTGATACCCATGGATACCAATGGCTTCAGCGATCCCTATATAGCCGTCCAAATGCATCCCGATCGCTCGGGACGCACCAAGAAAAAGACAAAAACCATACAGAAGAATCTGAATCCGGCCTTCAATGAGACTTTTACATTGTAATTAATTTTACTAAAATATGCTTGAAATTTGAACAATCCCAAAAATGGATTTCAATTTACAGCGAGCTGCAGCCACAGGATAGGGATAAGCGTCTGTTGATTGAGGTCTGGGATTGGGATCGCACCTCACGCAACGATTTCATGGGCTCGTTCTCGTTCAGTTTGGAGGAGCTGCAAAAGGAGCCCATCGATGGCTGGTACAAGTTTCTGTCGCAAGTCGAGGGTGAACACTACAACATACCCTGTGTGGATGTCATCAATGATATGGCCCGACTGCGCGACGAGGTGCAAGTGAGTAAAGCCAGCCGCAACTGCTCCCATTTATCCGAAATCCTGAGTCGAATATCTGCAATCTCAGCACGACCGTCGTCCCAACGAGAAGCGGCGCATGGACAACAAGGATATGCCGCATAATATGAACAAGAGAGACATGATTCGCGCAGCTGACTTTAACTTTGTGAAGACCATTGGCAAAGGATCGTTTGGCAAGGTCCTTTTGGCCGAGCGCCGGGGCACCAATGAGCTGTATGCGGTGAAAGTGCTGCGCAAGGATGTCATCATCCAAACGGATGACATGGAGTTGCCCATGAACGAAAAACGCATTCTGGCGTTGTCGGGTCGTCCGCCCTTCCTTGTCGCTATGCACTCCTGTTTCCAGACCATGGACCGCCTGTTCTTTGTCATGGAGTATTGCAAGGGTGGGGATCTCATGTACCACATGCAGCAATACGGACGCTTCAAAGAATCAGTTGCCGTGTGAGTATATCCGGCTAAGGGTACTATTCCTATATCTTCTATATATATTCTGGTTTCTCTTTTAGTTTTTATGCTGCGGAAATTGCAATAGCTTTGTTTTTTCTGCACGATCAAGAAATCATCTATCGCGATCTGAAGCTGGACAATGTTCTGCTGGATGGTGAGGGACATGTCAAACTTGTGGACTTTGGCCTGAGCAAGGCGGGCGTCTCAGATCGGCAGACAACTCGCACCTTCTGCGGCACACCCAATTATATGGCTCCAGAGGTGAGATCAGAAGAATATATCTATATAAGATATATGGGAGTTATGGAGGGGTCTGTTTTAAGATACAGATATAGACATTAAAGATATAGTTGGTAGAATGAAGAAATTTGTATAGTCCATTATTAGGAGGAAATGAGTAGCAATCTATTCGTTCAATTACCTTTTTGCAGATTGTCAGCTTGGATCCGTATTCGACTTCGGCTGATTGGTGGTCTTATGGCGTATTGCTATACGAACTGATGGCCGGTCAGGCGCCATTCGATGGCGAAGATGAGAGCTCCGTTTTCCGCAACATCAAGGACAAGAAGGCCATCTTTCCCAAGCACTTCACCCAGGAGGCCATGGATATTATAACGAGCGTAGGTAGAATATATATTTAATATAATAATAATTCATTTCCTATCTTCTCTCATATAGTTTCTGGCAAAGAAGCCAAACAATCGTTTAGGAGCGGGTCGCTATGCCCGCCAGGAGATCACCACACATCCCTTCTTCTGCAATGTGGACTGGGACACGGCGGAGGCTTGTGAAATGCAACCCCCAATTGTGCCTAGGATTGTAAGTCCCTTTTCCCAGCTATAGTCCCAACTGGTTAATTTAATTTTTATTTTTCGTTTGCAGAAACATCGCAAGGATATCAGCAATTTTGATGAGGCGTTTACCAAGGAGAAAACAGATCTAACTCCTACTGATAAATTGTTCATGATGAATTTGGATCAAAATGATTTCATTGGCTTCTCATTTATGAATCCCGAGTTTATAACCATTATTTAAGCTTTGCGACCATTGTGACTAGTGTTAAAAGCTCAGGTTATGGTAACCAATAAACGATGTCCACGGAAGCTTTGAAAAGCTTATTCGTATAACACATGTGTTGAGCGAAAGCTTTTAAAATTCGATTAACAGTGAACGGCGGGCTTTACTCTCTTCAACATTCGATTTACAGTTAAAAGCAATCTGTTACGCTCTTTTTTTACGACTACTGAGAGCCCAGATAGTAATTGACAACAAGCCAGGCAGTCTCTGGCTAGAATCGAGCCCGGTCGGAGCTGTTTACCCTGTTTATGAGGTCAGGTGAAACAAAAAAAAAATAAACAGATGGTGAGGGGAAGGGTGGGCTAGCTCGTTGCCTGTTTGGGCCATGAACACTGAACTTTAACCTTCAAAAGGGGAAACATGAGCAAAACTCGCATGCGAGATTAGCCAGGGGAATTGCAGAAATAGAAACTCACCACTCAAGCTAAAGAGATGCATGGATGAAATGGTAGATTAAGATGAAGATGATCAAAAAAAGCTGGAGGGGGAGAAGACAGAGTTGTTAATCAACTGACCTGTTCTTGAATGATGAACTGGCTGACAATCTGAAATCTGTCAAGCGACCCTGTCAAATTCCATCAGTTTGGAGCAACTAAATGTTAACTTGTTGCTGCCTCCTGCTCTGGGCATCTTGCACGTTGCACGTTCGCAGACAGAAATTAGCTGTTTCAAATTCAATTTATTTCGCACTCTCATTGTCCTTTTTTCTGTCACTCTAAATTTGTCCGCCGAGCCTTGCGTGCTTTCAGCTGTAAAATTCCTCGCAAATTGTTTTCGGCTGACACACACATACGCATATACACACACACGCACACACACAGGTTAGAGGGCAAATGCCTTTTGCTTTATTGTGGCCTGTTTTTTTAATGAAAAGTGTGGCTTTTTTTGTGTCGGAAAACCCTCAACTGTTCTCTGTGCCTTGGGTCATGACCACAAAAATAGTTTCGGGCATACCAAAAATATTTCTTGGCTCGTCTCCTTGCAGACATTCTAATACAATAAATTCCTTGGCCAGTATATCACCCACCCCCTAGACATGGATTTCGTTCTGGCCTTGAATGGCCAGTTGCAGAGAACACTTGAAAATGCGCCAAAATCTATTCAAGGTGCTGGCTTTGTCCAACGAATAACCCATTTCATGGCCAGCCATTTGACAAGCAGTTAGTTATCCTACCTCAAGAGCGATTGCTTTGATTTCCTTCAAAAATAATCAATGGAAATTTATAAAAATTATCTGCAGTTATTTGGATGCTTTTGATGTATTTTTTTTTAAATATTTCATTTATTATATCCATTTAATTAATAATTTTTAAAATTTGAATTTTTATGATTTGTTGATACATTTACTAAGGCATTTTAAGGAAACCAATCAGAAAAATAATTTTCACCCCAAATGGTCAAGAAACTTTCTCTTGAAGCCATCATCAACTAATGGTATCAAAGTTTCTATTTGGAAAGTAAACGGTTTTCATTTTCCTTACATTTTCTAGGGCCTTAAGCCCCTGTTTGCACTCTATTAGTGTCTGCAATTTGCAGTTTTACGTGGACTTTGCTGTGGCAGCCACAAGCGATGCGTTGCAGTGTCCTTGCTGTTGCTGCTATCTTAACCGCAACATGTGACGCTCTCCCCGAGCTGAAATGGGATGTGGCAGGAACTGGAGCAAAGACAACACTTCGCATTAGGATGTACCAAAGTGCTTAACACAGTATAAATAATAGCTCCTCGCATGTGTGCTTGTGGGTGTGTGTGTGGGTGTGTGCGAGTGTGTGTTGAATATTGTACGTGTACAGGACAACTATCTTCCTGGCTGAGCAACAAAAGAGTTGAGCACACCTCACTGTAAAACCGGCGAAGGCATCCCTTGAAGGCCTCAGCTGCAAAGGCTAATTAAGCCTTGACCTGGCAGCAGATAAGTATACAAATAAATGAATTTACTCCAAGTTTAAATCCAAGTTAAACTCCAATTCCAATTTCAAGACGGAGACCGCAACTTCAGAAATATTTTCAACTCAGGACACATAAACCACAATTACGAGCTGAGAGCTTCTGTGACAAGAGACAATCTTAACGCCAAAAGAGTTTGGTTTGGGAGTGAACGAACTTTTGATGCCCTAGCTAAAAGAGTATAGTCAATATAGAAATAGTATATTATATAAATAATAAGCTTAAGATAAACAACAAAGATCTAGACAGATTTTACGATGCGACAATATTAATCATGTGTTTTAAAACATAAGCAATATTCGAATAAAAAACAACATAAAATTCAAGTCATTTTTAATTGCTATGAATAACATTTATTGGAAATTGGAAATCAAAATCCACAAGTCTTCTTCCCTTATTTCATAATTTTGAGCTCAGCATTAAAACTTTTAAACCGAAATATTTTCCTAGCTCTTGGAAAACAAAAAGAAAAGGACTGCTCGAAGGACATTAAAATAAGAATACGTAAAACGCAGACTTATTTATTTTTGTAGCTTTTCCCTTCTTTTATTATGCACGTGTAGAGGGTCTTTTGAATTTGTCGGGCAGTTTGTAATGCTGTGAAGGAGACTTCTCCGAGAGCATACCGTAAATATATATATATATAATTCTCCTAACATTTTGAGAACATCATCAACATCGGACTATACCATATCATAGGTGCTTGACTTTCCTCCGCAAGCGTATTTCAACTGAAAGTGATTCGCTCTTATTTTCTTGGTTATATAATAAATAAATATGCGCATTTTTATGCGAATCCAACATAAATATAAATATATATATGTGTGTATATATATTTATTTATTTATCTGTGCTTTTGACAGTCGCAGCGGGATATGCAAATCGCTGCGCTCCATTTGGCGGCCACTGAAGCCTGTCTGACTGCCTGGCTGGCTCACTGGCTGACTGCCTGTTAGCCTGCCTGATAGAACTTGGCTTAAACAGAAAGTGGTTGAAACGCTGCACTCAACAAATTGTCGAATGCAACTGTAGTTGACAACAGGCAGCAGGCAGCATGGGAGGGGGAGGGGGAAGGCAGGCAGTCAAGTGAGCAAGAACCGTTAAAGGATGAAGGCAAACAAGGACACACGGCAACAGTTTGTTTGTCAAAGTGTTGAAAGCGTGAATCGTGCCCGAAAGGAAGTGCTTGGCTAAGGGAGGAGGGGTGTAGGGGATGGTAGACAAATCCAGAGAGCGCCATGTTTGCATAGCCACATTGTAAGCGGGGGACGTGGGCGTGGCACCAGTTTAAATATTTAGGCAGCACTTACAATGTCAGTCCCAAAACAACAACAACAACAAAAAGAACAACCACGGTTAATGGCTGGAATAAGTCAGAGATTGCTCGACTAGCAGATACCCCGTAGACAGCCCTAAAAACTCAACAGTTACTTTAATATGACAAATACGTTTTGTTTGTTATCGATAAAATTAAATCTACAGTTTATATGTATTCAAAAATTTATATTCTAAGATGAAGTTTCCATCTCTTCTAGTCTCCAAGATCGGCTTGTTTACACAGATGAACATGTCTCCCACATCTTTAAATGCACTACCAAATTACACCCGGCTTGCTCCTCTTGTAATGGGTACTATAAAGTACGTCCAATAAAATGAATACACTAGGATCAAGGATTGTCATTGTCACCAAGGACACATTCAATAGCAGTGGCTAATTCCAGGCAACATTTTGTGACTTTTGTGGGCCCACAAAGAGAAACAGAAAGATAGAGAGAGCGAGAGCGAGAGAGAAAGAGAGAGTCTGCGAAGTAGTTACGCTTGTTATGGCCAGCACATTAGAGAGGAAAAGGGAGAAGAAGTTGGGGAAAGGGAGAAGGCAACTTAACAGCCTCGTCGTGTGCTGAAGCGGAAACGGAAGTGACAGTCTATAAAAAAAAGATGGACGGCAGGACACGCAGCTTTCAGTTTGCCTTCAGAGTGCTGCCTGAGGCACCACATGAATAAGAAACAATTCTTATCGTTCTCGTTGCCTCACACAAATTGTATGCATAAATATCTAAATTATCATATAGGGGCAGCATACACTGCGAGAAAAGCTAGTAGCTTTTATACAAACTATTGCCAACAACTTTAAGTAGAAAACTCTAACTTTACCCAAATTTTCTGCATGTGGCTGCTGGACAAGAACATTAAATTCTGGGAGATGGCCATAAAATACTTTTGCACACCGACTCGTTAAAAAGCGATTTGAAATTTGTTTTTATGTTTGCCACTTTTTCACTTGTTTGTTTTTACGACGCGGGGTGCCACAACTGCTGACACGTGCCCCAAAAAACGAGAGAAAAGAGAACTAAAATATGCAAATAGAGAAAACATTTCAAGCCAAATTATTTGTAGCCATTATTTTTATTTTGTTGGGTATTTGATTTGCAGATTTAAGATGTAGGCAAGGGAAATGAATGTGGCAACAAATTGTAGTGGGCGTGGTATTTCTAAGGATACCTTTGATTTTCACAAGAACACATTGTTCTGAATAGTTTCACTTAAAGTTGTTTCCAGTAAAGCAACGCAGAAATCATCAATTCAGACACTCAAGCGACTCGGAAATGTATTCGATTGCGACAAGTGAATGTAAATTTGAGTGTGCTTCTGGGCCAGGGGCTTAGAGAGTGAAAGATATGAAGGGTAAATACCTACATAATATAGTAGTCCGCTTTTGATTATTTTTATTTCATATGTATAAATAACGCCTTTTATTTAATAATATTTTTTTTACTTTACTAACTTGTCCTCTTCCTGGTTAATCAAAAATAAAACATTCTGATTATTTGTCTGTATTTTTAATTATTTATTTTATCTCTCTATTAAAACTTAATTCACACATTATTTCTATGGTTTTAATCAACAGCTGATTTCTTTTCTCCCATCTTTATTAAAACATTTCACTGCTCCACTGCTCAGTCACACACACACACACACACATGTGCTGTATAGATTTATATGCATATATAGTTGAATGTGACGAGCATGTCCCATCAGTCACGTAGGGTTCCTCTGCGCCTCGGTTATTTGCAATCCCAATGCAAACAGCGCTCATTAAATAATTACGTTAGCTTACGTTAGCTTACGTTGCGTTGTGTTACGTTACGTTACGTTACTTTCGTTACATTCCGTTATATTTTGTTATGCGAAACGCAGAGGAAGTTACGCATTTTAGTGCCAGTCCCAATTCCGGCTTCACAGTCCCCAAAGGTAGAAGCTGTTAAATCAACACACGCACACACACACACACACACACAGACACACAGACAACTAAGGTATGCGTGTTTCTGGGGTTTTCTATCTCTTTCTCCAAGTTGTTAAAAATTTAAGTCGCCAGCAAGTTTAGTGCTATTGGTCAATATATATAGCTGATATACCCTGTGTATTTACTGGACAGTCGTGTGCTTAATTGAAGCGATTCAAGCGATGCTTGGAGCGATTTTATGACACGCTTGCTTCATAAACTTATAAACTGCAATAAAAATACTCTGAAACACTAGCAATAACGGAACGCAATGCGAAGAAAGAGAAAGACAAACAGAAAGAGACAGAGAAAGAGAAGTGGGAAAAATGTCACCCGTTTTGTAAAAGAATCCGTCAATATTGAATAGACAAAGTAACTTGGCCAAGTTGTTCGGTCGTTGCGCTCGTTACGCTTCACAGCCCTTTAAAAGCGCAACGAACCTCCTATTTATGTGTGTGAGTGTGTGTTGGTGTGTGTGGGTGTGTATGTGTGTGGGCAACACAATGTGCGACTTGCTTGGTTGCATCAAAGTAAATGTCCTCGGAGCTATTTGGCGGCGAATGCGTGCATTTTATTTTACTATTACACACGAAGAGCCCAAGTTTAATAGTAAATGGAATATTAAGTATACGACGGGGATCATGCTATGTTCAGTAAATTATGCAAGGATAAATCGGGGAAACGGGAGAAATAAAGATATGGAGAAAGATAGAGTGAGAGATGGAGTGAAAAAGAAAGATAAGCGATAAAAGCAAGAGACGCAGAAGAAGTGCGAGAAATAAATATGAAGTGAGACCAAAAGAAAGATGAATATAGAGCGAAATAGAGTAAAGAAAAGTAAGTAATTAAAAGAGTAAGTAAATAAAATTCGGGGAGAAAGATGAGAGAACAGACACAGCGAGATTGCGAGAGATTGAAATGGAAGAAAACTAAAGAAAAATAAATCTGAAGGAAAGAAACGATCTGACAGATTAGGAAATTAAGATAGAACTGGAAATAATGAAGAGTCAAAAATTTAATAGAAGACAGAGAATGAGAGAGATTAGAAAAAAAAGAAAGACAAGCATAAATAAAGACAGTTAAATTAAGAGAAAAGCTTTTCCTATAATATATTTTTATTGAATTTAACTATAATTACTATTTATACAATTTGTTTTTATCTTATAGCTATTCATATATTGTTTTATTTTTTATATATATACAATTTCTCTCTGTGTACAACAGCTAGTTGTGGGCTGGCAAAGGAGATATTTTCATTGCGTATTCAAGCGTTGAATTTTCATGTATTTTCAATTTGTGCAACTGGTTGCCAATGCATGCTTGTATGTGTTTGTGTGTGTGTGTGTGTGTGTTAGCCTACATGTTGACATGCTTAATTGAGTGCATATAAGTGGACTATTTTTGCTACGCGGCCCAAAAAAAACCGTTTCCTGTTCCTGTTCCCCTTCCTGTTCCTGTTTCGTACCTTCAATGGAATGCGGATTTCTTCATTACCCAAAAAATATGCACTGGGGCAGTGGGAAATATTTATGGCATTACGTGTGCGTTAATATTTAAGCAGAAGCAGATGAAGAAGGAACTGATGGGGAAGAAGAAGAGGATGAGGAAGAGGAAGAGGAAGAAACACTCAATGGGCATTTAATATAAATGCACATAAATTGTTTGTCGGCGAAGGCATCACAAGAAACTGGCAGGGGGCAGAGGAATGGGAAAGAGGTGGGAGGGGATGGGCGCAGAGGCGAGCATTTTTTGGCAACTGGCAAATAATTGGCACTGCCTGTGCCGTTAACTTAAGTGCCAAATTATAGGCGTTTATTGCGGGCTAAACTTTGTTTTTTTTTTTATTGTTTTTTGGCAGAACATAAATTTTTTGATATTGCAAATGTTATTCTGAACCCATTAGAAAAAGGTCAAAAACTATACATTGCAGCTGTGTATTTCCGATTTATGTAAAACAATGAAGAACTTAAAAAAATGAAGAAAAAATGAAATGGATTTGGGATTTTGTTTAAGCAATCTGGATTTAAAATATGTTCCAGTTGAGTCTTTAAGCTAATTGTATTTGCAACTGCTGCAATATGCGGTTCCTTCCATCGCTTACATAATTAATCCCTACTGTGCACTTGAATCACTCTGTCTCTCTCTCTCTCACACACTGTCTGGGCTTCTGTGTCTGTCTCTCTGAGTGGCAATCAGCTAAGCAGCATTTCAGTTAAAACGAGCTGCCAATTTGAATTTGACAAAACGTCGTCTTGCTAAAGACAGTTTCTATGTTTTTCTGTACTTATTTATATATATATTACTTTTTCAATTACGCGATTACAGCTTTGCCCAGGAGAGCAGCATCTGCTATAAAGGATGCCCCATTTAGGGGAGGTGCTATGGGGCGGGGGTTTAGTTCAGTTTGGAGATAGGCAAAGAGCGATTCAGTGTTGCGTGCGTTGCATACCAATGGGACAGAGATATACAAGCCGCGCTGCTAGGCTGACAGACAGACACAATACACGATAAGATAATACAACAACATTAATAAACCAGAGACAGACAGAGACAGAGAGAGAAAGAGAGAGGGAGAGGGAGTCTCGCATGCGGGAATAGCTTGAAAAGTAGTTCTGTATGAGAAGGGGAAGCAAAACAGATGCTGACCACCACCAATATTGGGAAAGAGAAGCTTCTCCTGACATAACTTACGAGTTCTTTTTTTCTTCCAAATAGTCACTATTATAAATTGGGCAAGAACAGTGGAGCAGAGGAAGCAGATGCTGCTGCCCGTCAATATCAATATTATTGCATCAACTTTCTCTCTATGAGGATTCGACTTGTGATGCAGCTCCCTATCCGAGCTGGTGAAGAATAAGTGAGAAGTTTTTCTTTCAGTTTTCATTCACATGCATTTTACTCAACCACTTTATGCATTTTACGTATTGTATGATGATCCCACATGAGATTTAAATAAATAATAGCACCTTCCAAATGTGCATAAATTATACATATATATCCAATATACAAAAATATTTATAAATGTATAAACGAAAATATATATACAATCTGGGACATGTTTCACTCTATTCAATAAGCCACCTGTCATCAGCTTTTTGCTTATGTCGAGCATCTACCGTTAACCACCCACGCTCACACAAACACACACAAGCAGAGAGTTTTCTTTGATTAAAAATTCATGGCGTATACGCAACTCAAGAAGTGGCAAGCGTATTTAGCTGCGTCTTGATGATGACAAGAAAAAAAAAGGCATTTTTTTCCAGCTCAAACAGACAAATGAAGCCGATTTTGTTGTTGTTGTTGTTTTTGCTAATGCTAATTTTGCGTGTAAATAATGTAGGGCATATCAAAGTAAAAGTATATTTCAAAGTGTAACTCAAAATGAATCTGACAAAAAAAAGGCCAAGTGCGATGGCTAAAAGCAAACAAAAAAAGATAAAACGGAGACGCGAAAACTGTCTGGAAATCAGAAAACTCTTAATTTGTGACAAAAATAGGAAACGAAATGAATCGCATAAATACTTTTACACAAATGGAGTGACAAATGTGGCCTTGACCAGCGGAGCGTATACGCAATTTGCAAATGCAAAGCAATACTGATAACGGATATCGGATATCGGATAAAGTTAAAATCTGATAATCATTGATAGCAAGCATCTTGCAAATGGCTCAAAACATTGTTACATTTTTGCGCAGAAATAAATTTCATTTGTTTCTATGATTTGGGTTCCTTAATTTAAAGAGAGATTGGAAAAGGGCCATCAACAAAAATGTGATAAAAGTTGAGATCAAAAGCTGTTGAGGGTGTCAATTAATTTTAAATTTATTAGGAGACTTTTGCTGCTTCGATTACAATAAATATATAACGGTAGCATGCCATAAGCGATATGATAAATTAAGGAGATAAGATTGAAGCCATCCAAATTGGGCATTTTTATAAGTACTCTCTTGAAATTGGGGATTTGGACTATTGGCAAATAAAAAAAGAGATAAGCTTTCTCTAATCGAGAGAGGTCGACTTGAAGGTGCGCTGTTAAATACTAGATTATACTTAATATGTAAAACTTCTTACATCTGACTGGGTAATTAACAAATATATGTTGATATCCAAAACCGATTTATATTGAAATACGTGGAAGTTTTGTTAAGCTTAAATAAGCTTGGCAAGGTCTTTAGAAAGATGTTCTCTTAAATAACCATATACCATTTTGAAGTTTTTAGTTGCAAAGTTGCAAATGCAGCTTAAGCTTAATACATTAATTCAACTTTGGCTCTTGCCAAACAATTAAAGTATTCTAGAAAGTCTGCGTTGCAACTTAGACAAACTTTGTGCAGACGTGATCAAAAGTTGAACAAGTGTTTTATTCAACATAATCGTCAATTTACTCAACATAATCGCTTGAGCAGACCATTTGAGAAAGTTGATCAACAAAATCGTTGACAAACAACATAAATTGAAAAGCCAAGAAAGCTGAGAAACTGTGAACAAAGTGTAAAATTAAATTGAAAACTGACAAACGTTTCCATAAGCATCGTTCTTATGACCATTATCATTACTATCACTATCATCATCCTAAACCCACATCATCATCACCATCGTCTCCTTGGGCTGCATCAGCTGCAGGCTTTGGGGATGAATCACAAAATGTATTGTGTATAAGAGACAAACGCTCTCAAAGTTTTCTGGCTTTTTTCTTGGTTTTGTATGGGCCATTGAAAATGGTTAAAAGGGTCTGCTGAAGTTGCGATAAAATATGCAACAGGCAGCAGGATGGGGATTTCGATTATTTTATATTATCGATTGTCTGTGAAGCTTTATACTTAGTCATAACAATAATCGTCTGTAAGAATTTAGGTAACAGAAAATAGCTGCAAATAGCATATTAATATTTATCATATAAGATCTTGAATACAGGGTATCTGCTAGTCAAACTCTCTATGCTAGCCATTCCTAGCGGATTTTTTTTGTGCGTCTTTTCGCTATCCATTATAGGCAAAATTGCTCAATTGAAAAGGAAAACGCAGGCAGCAGGCAACCAGAAAGCCAGAAACTTTTCATTTTCGGCAATAGAAAAGTTTTCCTTTTTTTTTTGCTCTTTTGCGGCGCATGTGTGAGTGTATGTGTGTGTGTGTGTGTCCCTGACAGCCAAAACCGAGAGAGATAGCGCAACAATTGAAGTATAAAAAACGTATAGCAATACAAAAAAAAAAAAACAAATCATAGCGAAAAGTGCACAAAAAGTCAAGTTCAAATTGAAAGTATTTTTTTTCTTACCAATAAATTCAACTGGAGATGGAGATCTCCGTTAAAGCACAATTTCTGAATTCAGAGTGGAAACAAGAAGAAGCAGCGGCAAAATTTAATTATGGTGTCAAAAATAATATTTTATAAAGTGTTTGATGAATTCTAAGGCCACAGGACAAGTTAAAATATATTTAAAAGCAATCGATGGATATGAAATACTTATTTATGCAAAGCTGAAAAGTAGGCAACAAGTTGTGGCAACTATTTTAATCAGCTTACCTTCGACGACAATATAAATAAAATAAAAATGAAACACGAAACTTCCTGTCAAGAACTTAATTTGCAATAAATTCGAAGCCTCACATTTAACAAGTGGTTTGCAACCCACAAAAAAAAAAGAAAACTGCATAAAATAATGTTTGACAGTTTTTCTCTCAAGGAAACAGAAGAAGATGAGGTAATTGTGATTGTAGTAGTAACTGTATAAGACGAAGCAGAAGTCGAACAGTTGCAAGTTGCGTGCTAACGGAAACGGAAATGAACAAAGAGAAAACTGTGTGAACAACGTTTAGCAGACCCAGCGACAAAAAGAAACGGAAACAAGTAGAAATGTTTGAGTAGAGAGTGCGCGACAGGCAGATACCCCTTATCATAATATAAACATTATTAAAATAAATTTAAAGTTTAATGTCTCTAACTCCTTTGATCTCTGAGGTTACTTATTTATACAGACAGACAGACAGACGGAAACGGCTAAATCGAATATGGAGTAGGAGATCTTTTTTCTGTCTATTACATAATTTTGCCCAGCTTCATTAACTTAATTGACTTGACTGTTGATCTTGATCAAAAAACTTTATAATATCTGCTTACTCATGACTCAAGCATATACCCTGTCACAACTTCAACCCACCCCTTCTTACCCATATTTTAAATGGGTTCAGGGCATACAAAAAAAACAAGAAGAAGAAATGGCATTCAGCGGAAACAGCGAGAGACACAAAAGGCGTACGAGCGAAACGTGGAAAAAGCAACAGTTCAGCTCAGTTCAGCTGCTAAACGTTAAATGAATGTAAGGCAGAAGCAGCCAATGCCAATGACTGCTACTACCATATATAAAGAAGGTACAGAGGGTCTAAATGAAGGGGGAGGGGGAGGTTCCACAGCGTTGGGCTACGACAACAGGCACAAAAGCAAACAAATCAGGCAAGTTGAGGCAGCTTTCTCTCTTTGCAGCAATGTGTTATGCGTCTTCCCCTCTCTCTCTCTCTCTCTTTCTATCTCTCCCTGTAGCTATGGGCGAAAGCTAAACATGACTAACGTTAACGGCCAACATTAATGTTAACGTTAACTAAAAAACCAGAGCCCAAAAGAAAGAAACCCTGAAACGCTTCAAGGCTTTAAGCCACAAACGAAGGCAAATTTAAAAAAAAAATCAACACACAGATGAGTGCAAAAAAAAAATATAACACAGTAGTTAGTTTGAGCTGGCAGGGAGTAGGAGACTAAGAAGTACCCTACAATCGTTATCAAATAAAAATCATTATATTATTAAATTAAATCATTTGATTTGGATAGAGCAGATTTCAGCAATATAATAAATAATTATTTAAAACTCAATAAAATGCCGATTTGGGCTTCGTGCTTCAATTAGTCATTGTCATTTCTAAGTTACTGAATTTTTGGGCATATTTAGTAAATAAATATTTGAGCAAGAAAATTTGCTAAGAATTTTGCTAGCCTATTGAAAAACTCACAGAAATCATAATAAAAAAGCAGTGTATAGATATGAATGTTATGTGCTACATGCGGGTGCATGTAAAACGAGAGCAAAGCTGCCACTAACTGGCAGCAACTGGCAACAGGCAACACAGTTTCGCCCTTAAGTGTGGTTAAAGCCAACTGCAGCGGCGCCACAGGCGGCACAAGGAAGGCAACCAAATGCCACAAAATGCGATTGGCATTGGACACTTTATCGCAGCACGTACACAGAAAATGGGAACAGCAGCTGAAACAGAAACAGTAGGGATAACAATGCCAGCGCTGCTTGTGGATTTCTTTTTGTGGTATACCTCGGACAGGATGTTGAATGTCCCATGTCCAGTTATCGCATTTGATGCCTGGCAGCTGCTTAAACCCAACACACGCAACACACACACAGCAGCACATGATTGCTGGTTTGGTGTGGCAGTGCAGTTGTTGTCTAACGGAAACGCCGCAGGAATTTAAGTGCTTCCGCCTTAGGCATGAGCTACGCCAGAAGGAGTATGGAGTGCACCAGAGGAAATCGATACCCAAAATCCTAACCAGCAGCGACATAAAGTCTTCCCAACACCCCTCAATGACATTTCGCAAGAAAAGCCAAAACTCTGCCAATGACACTCATAAAAAAATCACATTACAATTTTGTTAATTTTTAAAATAATTTTTAAATATTACTACATTTAATGCAAATTTAAATTTAATTTTTTCTGAGTGTGGTGGGCAAAGCCTGTCGATATTAACATGAATCTTTTGAGACATTCTTCTTCTTCTTCAATTTTTTTCCTTTTGCTGATAACTGCCTCACATAATTTGGGCATTAATAAGGAAAAGGAGCTGAGCAAAATGTTCAGTAAACTTGGCAAGGCACACAACGAATTTTTGGTAAGCGCCAAATGAAAATCGATATTGAATATAAAAAAAATATATAAGAAAGGAATAAATAAATCAAATAAAATGAAAGGAAAGGAAAAACAGTTGTGCGCAGTTGTGCAGGCGTTGCATGACTCTACAGAATAATATCGTTAACTGGAAGAAGGGGGGCAAGGGAAAAGTTGCCGTTGATATTAGCCAGAATGTCTAAAAGTAAACAAGTGACTGACTGAAAGATGATGAATTGTTCGACCTGATTTACCTTTTGGCATGCTGCGATTTTATGAATTTTATAAGCAAATTTCAAGGAAAATATCATTAATAATTCAAAATTTATGATGATACTCAATTATAAAGCGGAAGTCGTGGCAAAGCTTTAAGAGCCATAGAAAAAAACTTTTAGTGCAATTCTTTCAATTTTAATTCAGACTAGACACCAAATCTAAGTGAAAACGAGATAAAAAAAAATTGTTATAATTATACAAACAATTAATTAATTTTGCTTGAGAATAGAAATTATGATTGAAAGTTGGGGCAAATACGCCTGCAAAGATTGAAGATATATGCGTAGGGGGGTCCGGAGCAGGGAGTCGGGCTGTGTGGCAAGCGAAGCCTTTAACGATGCTCTGACATTTAAATGCCCACATTAATTACATGCCCGTTGTGTCGTAACACCCACTCGCCCACTCCCCCCCTCCCCCGCAACATCCAAATGGGAATTAAGCATCCATTCCCCAATGGTTGAGTGTGTGCGTGGGGTGCTTGTGCGTGTGTGTATGCTACATTTGTTAATTACTTTTGGCATGAACTGTTTTTGTGCTGACCTCAGTGAAAGTTTTTTGTTTTTGTTTTTGTTTTTGCTTTTGGCATTTTACAGCAGAAAATGCTTTCTCAGAATTCAGCTGAACTTTGACAACTTTGAGGCACAGACGAACAGACAGACGGACGGGCAAGTCACGTGGGATTGCGGGAGGCGTGAGGCAAAAGTTATCCACCTAACACACTCAGGCAAAAATGAATAAAATATCCCTAAAATATAGAGTGTTTTCTATTTATCCTTAAAAATACTTTATTAATATTAGGATACCTTTTCTAACTTTAAAACAACTTGAAATTTTTAAATACTATCCCAAGTTTTTTTTAAAGCCACATGCAGAAATAAGAAATTTATTTTCTAAATAATCCGGGCGACCTACATAAAATTAGGTTGATTTTTTTATGAGTGTATTCACAAAGCAAAGCAGAGCAAAGTCGAGCAAAAGAGAAGCATAAGGCAATTAAAAATGCGCACTGCTGAATGGAAATTACAGTTATCTTAAGGTCCCGCTTTCTCTTTATTTTCCATCCCTCTCCCTACCTTTCGCTCTCTTTGCGTGTTCGGATAGTCAAAATTGTTTTCAATGAGCAAGCGCATATAAATTAATCATTAATCACTTGCCACTAAGCCCGAAGGGAAACAAGCAGCTCATAAACAAAAGAGCAAAAAATATTACTTTTAATAGTCGGCACCTAAAATACCCTATTAATATAGTCTTAAAGTTTTAATGTTCACACTCAAAGAAAATGTAATAAGAAATCAAATAAAGAAATTAATATGACAGTTGTGCACCGGCAGCATTATAATGCTCTTAAACTTCTCTTAGAGCGCAGCAAAAAAAGACTAATTTCTTTACCATTACCCATCATCGGCAGCTTTTCTTATATTTCTTTCACACCATAATCCTCTCTTTAGTTGATTGTTCTCTCCTCTCTCTTATGAACGTATGTCCTCTCTTTTTGAGGCAAGCACAGCATACCCTTGAAAAGCTGCGAGCGCAAGAGAGAAAAATTTTGAGAGTTGTTAAAATCATGATTTGCATTATTAACATTGAATTGAGTCATATCCTATTCATGAAAATGTTAGGTGGTGCGAATGTACCAATTATTGCTGCTCTTCATTGTGATCACGCACACATCCAGATGCCGTTGGCCAATGGGAGGCTATTAATCAGACTCCTCGGCAAGTGTGAAGGAGGAAGTCAAAAGAGAGCTTGTAATATTTTATTACTCGTCTGCGCATCATGCGTAATTATGTGCTGTAATCAGTTCACACAAAAGTACACATACACACACATTCACGTGACAGTCGTAAATTTAAATTAAGTGGTGAAATAAAAGTGAAACTCTGTCGAATTCAGAAGACAAAATGCACTGTGCAAAATCTACATAAAACAATATAACGTTGAACACTTCAAGCTGAAAAGTTTGTATTTTTGTTTTGAATTTAATAGATTAAAGCATTATTAAAATAATAATAATAATAATAATATTTATAATAATAATAAGCAGTGTTTTTCTACGAGTGTGTACATCAGTTAAGTTAAGTTTTTTGCGTGCCCAAGCACATTCTTGACAAACTGTACAAATATATATATTTATATATATATATATATATATATATATAATATGTGTTCCATAAATCTTGCTCAGCATTTTGATTGCTCACCAGCCAATTTTGCTGAGCAGACCACCACTTTTATCACATAATAATCATATAGAGAACCTCGGCTGCAATTACGCTGAGACTACGCCACAGAGATGATTGGTGCAGGGGGCGGATCAGGGGGCAGCACTTTATGTCAGCAAAGTGTAAAAAGGGGCGCGACTGCGTTTGCCAGCTGGTTGAATGGACTTGACACAAGCGGACAATCGATAAACTTACAACTGAGGCCAGAAAGAAAGCACAATGGGCAGAGAGAAAATGGATAAAGAAAATGGACAGTAAAAAAGAGAAACTCTGTTAAATTATTGACCTTAGAATGAGTTTACCCCCTTTTCAAATTGCCATTGAACTTGCCAATTGAACGTGATATGTCATCACAATTACGCTGATTTTGGATTGTGTCAAAGGCTGACTTTGCAGTTTCAGCTTAAAATCATAGTAATGAATGGACTTATGGATAGGGTATGTTACGTATCTGTGAGGGAGAAGTTATTAGTTTTCTACTTCTGCCTGCATTTATCTAAGATGCATATTCGATAAGCTGCAGTTGCAAATATCTGCTGCGCCATCATCTTCAATGGAAATTTGATTAAAAAATTACAACGGAATATAAAAGTCCAGTGGTATACAAATATAGTTGTATATATATATATATATATTCAAACGGATAGTCAATGAGGCTTCACATCGCAAGCAGACATCGATTCAGTTGCAATCATGCAACGTAAACAGATGCCAAGTATCCTTGCCTTCCTCGATTACCGAAGCTGCCAGTTGCAGATACAATTTTCAACCAACCAACTTTCGTCAATGGATAACTGAAGAGGAAAACTGCAAATGAAAAATAAGCGCGGAAAAATATCAGACTTTAAATTCAATTTTCGATTTTTTTCGCACAATACTCAGCTTAAATTTAGCTAAGTTGCATATTGCGCATACGCATCGTGTTCACAACAGAACTAGCTCTAGCTAATTGAAAATCCATGTATTTTTCGGTCACTCGATGCACATCGATTCATCATTTGCAGTGTCACCTGTGTTGCTCAATTATCTAACAAGTCAGTTTACGTTCCCCTCTCTTTCGTTTTCTCTTTCTCTTATTTTCTCTCTCTCTCTGTCTTTCTCTCTTCTATATTCATCCTAATTAAATATTTCTTTGATTGCTGCTCGGCGAACAGCACTTGTTAAATGATACTCAACAAACACACACACACACACATATACACATGTACACATATGTGTGTGTGTGTGTGTTTGTCACACTCTGGTATCCTTAGAGAAGACCTCACTGACACTCGTGCAACACTTTCATTTATCTTATCGAAAGTAATGACATCTTCTTACCTGCCTGCCACTCATGCAAAATACTCTTACCAACATCCAGCTTGATTTAGCCAAGACGATTCGGCTATATCCGTCAGTATAAGGTAATATCACACTAGAGACTTTAAATTTTGTATATAAGATATCTACGTCGGCTTCTACATATATATATACATATTTGATTTTTCTAGATATCATATATATATAATTTAAATCTATATTATTCCGACATAATTTCTGACTTCTAATAGAGTATCCAAAAGCTGTCTGTGAACTTTGCCCCATTTGTAATTAGGAAATGGTTGCCTGCCTCATGAAAAGCAACCTGCCAGTTTCCACCTACACCCCCTAACCCTCTGCCCAACCAGTTGAATTTCTATAAGCAGTTGTGCACTTAAGATGCTTAAGCAGGCGATTTGCATGTTGCATGCGTTTGTAGCACGTGTTGCACGAATTGTTTTTGTAGTGTTGCAATTGCTGTTGCGATTTATTTTCTTTTCCTATTTTGACATTTTGTTTGAGCTGCGTTTGTTGTTGTTCTTCAATATTTATTCAATCGTAAACTTCAACCTAAGCAAAAACTTTGCTTTGTGTCGTGCCGCTTGGCAAATGGCAAAACTAAATTTGATTTATGCGGCAAGCAACTTGGCCCAGAGTAAAAACCAAGCAAAAAATTCAGGCACATCAATGAAACTGAAACCGCATTCGATTCAATTTCTCCAAAAAAAAACTTCTGCAAATATCCAATAATTTCAACTGGCAATGTGTGGGAGAGAGAACGCTGCATTGATTTTCAAATATAAATCATGGTCATATCACACAGAAAGAGAGAGAGGGCAGAGAGGGTGACCGAGAGAGGAAGGGAGAGCAGTCAGCTCGCATAACTGGCTGCTTCAAGCAGATAATGCCATAAAGTAAAATTTGTATGCGGAATTATTCAACACAAATTCTCAGATTGGGTTTCGTGTTCGTATTCGTTTTGAATTTGAATTTGCATTTTTGGATTTTTGTGCTCGCAGGCTTTTCATGCAACATTTGGTTATCACTGCTGCCAATTTCAGCCCCCAACAAGTTTAGTATTTCATTTTGGCCTGTTAACCCTTTAAGGCATTATTTGGCTGCGAGAGGTGTCTTAAAATTTCGTTGTTGTTTTGTTTTTTTATTGTAGCACTCTTTCTGAGGAAAATATCGTGATTTGTAATTTAAATGCAGCTTTTGTGTAGAAATTAAGAAATTATAAAAAAAATCAGGTAAAGGTAATGGATTGGTAATACAATTTTTTTAACTTTTCTGTTTCTCCATTAGAACTTAGCTTAATAACATGACAAAGAGAGACAGAGAGAAAGAGAGAGAAATAGCTGGAGAAGAGAGAGATTAGGTCGAGAGAAAATAAGACAAAATGACAATCAAATTAAGTATTTTATAGTCGATGATTTTCTTCTACTATATTTTAATTTAAATTGGCTTAAGGTAAAATAAGCAGAGAGAAAGAGAAGGGAGAGAGATAGAGAATGAATAATAGCAGCCAAACTAAGAAACTTTAAGTAGGATACTGTCTGCTTTTCTTCTGTATATGGTTTCAAACATAAAAGTGGGAAGAGAGAGAGAAAAAGAGAGGGAGAGAGAGAAAGAGAGAGCACAACCAATTCAGACCTAAGTACAGAATGGATTTGAGTCCAAGTTGCTGTGTTGTGTTGTGTTGTGTGTGCACCTCTCTCCCCACCTCTCTACCTCTACCCGTCCACTCCCGTTCACCTTCAGCCTACATGTGAAATTGGCATAATAAACAATGACAATGTGTGTGCAAATGTTGACAAGGATGCGCCCAGGAGGCAAACAGGCATTCAGAATGCGAAAAGTGAGTTAGCCAGCTGAGTGATGCATGAATGCGAATGACTGGATAATGATATGAACTGAGAAGGGAGAAGGGAGGAGAGACAAGCAAGACAAGATGGGAAAGAAGAAGAAAATGTGTGTTTGCAACATGTGAGCGGCATTTGGGGAATACTTTGAAGTCACTGAGTTTACGAGCAATCGTAAAACTGACATTGAGTCCAAGAAACTGTTTCTTTCTCTCTCTCTCTCTGTCTGTGTATCTCTCTTTCCCTCTGGCAATCCCTATCTGACTGCATCTTAATTGTTCCCAAAAATATATAGGCTGTTAACAGTTATCAGGGTCGTAATTATCTCGGCTTGAACTCAACAAAGTGCTAAATTTAACTATACGTTTAAATAAAAATGTAAAAACTTCATAGCCAAAATCCTTAAATTAAAAGTTTATGTATGACAGTTGCCTAAACTTGGCTCTTATTCTTTTATAAATATAATATTAATCGCTGCCTCTTTTTGTATATTTCTCTCAGTGTTGTTGCCGTTGTAGACTTTCACTTGCTAATTTCTCGCAGTGCTGCTGCCATCAACGCGTTTAATATATGTCAGCCAGACAAAATGGCACGCCTAATGTTCATATGGCTCTTAACCTTCCCCACCATCCCGCCTCCCCTTCTGCCACAATCTTTTATATGGCTTTCATTGTAAGCTTTACTTGCTGTTAACTCCCGTCTATTAGCCAGAGGGTAAACTTTGTTACTTGTGGTAACTGGCTCATATCTCTCTCAGCTGCGAACTACTTAGTTATCCCGCTTGTAGTCCACACTCGCACACACACCCCCACCCCCCAACATACACACACTATGCTACTATTTCAGAAGGAAAGTTTGGTGATTGATTAAAGCAGATTGAGGACATAAATTAATAGATTTAATTAAGCATAATTAGAGCCAGTGCAACAAAAGCAAATCCATCAAAAGTCGCAACTCAACTGAGGTTAGACCAATGTTATATATATAAATATATATATATATTTGTATATATATATATATGTATATATACTGTATTAATATTTATTTAATATTGTGTTGGTGAGTGCTTTTCCTTAGGGCTATAAAAATATTTTTGAAATGAGCACATTTAATGACACAATATGTATTTTTAATGTAGTTTCGTTTCTAAATTTAATTTAGGCTTTTGCCGGCAGTGTGTTGGTGTGTGTGTGTGTGTGTGTGTGTTGGTGTGTATATGAGTATTTATAAGTCATTGGTTCGATGTTGTCCTTTAACGATTCAATGAGCTCTAAAAAGACCTTATTGATTTTATGTTAGCTTTCACTCGATACAGAAGTCAACTGGGGCACAGAGAGTTGACATACGCCATACACATACATACATAGAGAGAGAGAGGGAGGGTACTGGAGAGGGAAAGAGCGGGAGCGGTTATAAATATTAATCGCATATAAAAATGCGCAAATTTGAACAAAGCGTAATGTGATATGGGCAAACTGAAGAAGACGAAGCAAAAGTAGAAGCAATTTGGGAGTTTGAAAATTCTGACATGAATAAATTAAGGGATATGTTAAAATAATATGGCAATGCTTGTCTTGAATTGTTATCTTTTAAGCCATCATTTTGAATTAGTTAAATAGTTACTTCAAACCAAGTTCAGTAGCTAAAATGCCTTTCTCTGTGTGTTAATTGGGTTGTTAAATTGTTAAGAATAATAAATGAAGAACAGGTCTCAGAAATAGAAATGCTCCGGCTGTCAAAATATTGTGGCAATAAAAAGAGAAAATACCCAAAAGTTGAGGACAACTGAAAGCTTCGCGTGTTATTTTTGGTCCTGTTTGACTTATATTGATTTGCATGCGTAGCACGCCAAGCAGTCTGTGGCATTAGAGCACAGCTAATACACACACACACAGGCAGTACACACAACTAACGATGTGCCAAACTCAGTCACAGTTAAAGGCGCCAAAAGCACGCAGGCCCAACAAAAGTGGCCCAAGACGAGGAAAATACTTGGCCATTGACAGGCTGAAGTAAAAAAGCAACAGGCAGTCTACCCCTCCTTCTCACCCAGCTCTCTCCCCTCTCCCACCACTAGGAGAAGGTATAATTATAATGAATTCCCCTCGTCATATTATACAAAAAATAACATAATACAATGTAAAGAAAAGCAAGGAAAGGTAGAGAAATTAATTCTCAGTTTGCATATATTTCGGATTAAGTGGGTGGATTGGCACTTAATTACTTGGTTTGTCCATTTGCCGGATTTCATTTTTTCATTTTCTTTTTAATTTTTGTTTTTTCTTTATTTTTTTGCTTAGATTTTTTGTTTATCTTAAACGGCGACGCTTTGGGGCATTTTGTATTCGCTTTTTGCGCTTAATTTGAGGCGCTTAAACTTCGACCCCGACAAGAAACAAAACGGAGCGAATGAAAGCCGGAAATGACAGCTGGAAAAATGTAAAAGGAAGGCAAGACAGAGGGACAAAGAGAGAGAGAGAGAGGGAGGCAAGCAGGCAAACAAGACTTAGACTGCCACATGCCACATGCCACACGGTATGGAGTGGAGTCAAGCAGCTGTTGCTCGCTTCACACACTTTGCTCGAGTGCTTTCACGAATTCGCTTTTGTCTTTTGTCTTTATCATTGTTCCTGCCTTTGTACCGCTTTTTGCATAGCCCTTAAAACGAACAAGAAATATCCCCTCCTTTCCTCCTCCATTCCCTCGAACGAAAGGCGAAATCTTTAAAAAGGGTCCTAAGGGATTAAAAACAGCCCTGAAAGGTAAAAAGATGCGAAGAAATTTGCTAGAACATTTTTTAAGTGGTTCCATTTCCAATTTGCATAATTACGAGTTGGCAGTTAAGCAATTTCTGAGAATCAGATAAATGTTTAACTCAAAAACTACTTGCATTGCGATTTATTATCGATTTCCGTAAACCTAAAATACATTTTAAATTTGAGCTGTTCTTCTCTATATAACTTATTCCCGAATTAATTTAAGAAAAGGAAGTAAATGTACAATTAATATGTTATAAAATATATAATAGGAAGAATAGCACACAATATTAACAAGAGACACATTTTCTTCAGCAATCTAAATTTGTATTTAATGCTGATTTCAGGCTTTTTCATCAAGCCTTATCTTTTGCACGATATTCACAGCTGCCGACATGTGAAATTTGTGTAGAATTCCGTAATTCAAAATAATAAAACTGTATGCTTTAAGTACTTCTCGCTCTGGTATGTCTGTAAACCTTATCTTTCACACAACACACACACCCACACACACACACCCACATCATGATAGCGTCTGCAGTGTGAATCTGATAAAAAAGAAATGCCTTAAAAAAGTTAAATCGCCTATTCAAATAACAATGACGCCTTTTGTGTTGCATACTTTTGGGCTGCGGTTTGTTTTACTTTTTTCCGCTTCTCTTGTTGCTTATTATTTTCCTTATTTTTGGTATTTCCTTTAGCTTTTTCGTTTCAGTTCCGTTCCCGTTCCCATTCACAATCCCGTTCCGCTGCTATTTCTATTACGCGCTTTCGAAGAATGTTTGTATTTATTTTGATATCGCCGCCAGCAGCTGCAAAAACTTTTCCATTTGTGTTTACGGCTAGAAAATCTTTACTCCCTTTCCCAACTTGTTGTCCATTTTCTTTTTTTGCTTTTTCTACCTGACATTTCTCTGTTCGCTTTGTGGAACATTCGTAATTAAATGCCACAAGCAAATGTATTCACACACACTCACTCTAACACTCACATCTGGGCAGCATAATTAACGCACATGACTTGGCCAAGAATTGGTCAGACGTTGGCGTTGAGTCGGAAATGATTGGATTAGTATGACCAGACATTGCTCCACGGTCGAACAAAATTAAATGTGTAATTATTTTGCACTCAACATCGAATTAATGAATCTATTTGCCATCGAAATGTAAACTGCTACTTAAGCTCAATTTCTCATTACGATACAGGCATTTTTTTCTTTGGGGCTTGTCATCGATCGAAATGCTTTTCTCTGGTTTCCTTTGACTCTCCCCAAGTTATTTCAGCAGCATCGATTGCTTCGCCTTAGACTTGCCCCAAGCTGCTGTGCTGCAACATTTCTGAAGGTATTAAGTTAACCCGTGTTGCAGTTCTACAGCTACAGTGAAGCAGGCTGCATGAAACTAAAAGCGATTCATAAGTTGAAACAATTTATTGCAGAAGGCACAACTATTTAGGTCAAGCTGGTGTTTTTACCAACTTTTGAACTTAAAGCAAATTCACAAAACTGATCTATTGTTGCCAAGTTTACATAAAAACGGACTGAGAGACAGATACGACTATATATTATATATATATAAAATTATAATCGGCTTATCTAGGCAATTAAGACTACGATATTATATAAGAAGAATTGCTAAACTATATTGCAGTGCTTAGTACTATTCACAAATCTACAAAAATATTGGTAACAGTAACATTTTTATTTCCAATTTTAAATCAACTACAATTTAAATAATTTAAAAACAGTAAGATGTACATATTTATTTTATTTATCTATGTATGTGGTGCTTAAAGAGCAACATGTCAGGTACAAATAAATACCCCTCTAATCAAAATAATAAACTAAACAACATTTATACTTTTAATATTTTAAATTTATAGCCAGTTATAATTGCTTAAGTCAATCAGTTGCCATAAAACTCATCAGCTTATTGCTGACACTTTCAAAGTAATCACGCACAGTCATTCACACACATACATACACACACATGCACACCCCGCACACATGCATACAGTGTACTGTTTGTGGCCACGCCCACTTTTAATCCACATCGTAACCGAAACGCCCCACACATTTCGTATTTCGCATTTATTTTGTGGCCGTTGCAGAATGGCCATCGATGCTTGCAACTCGCCTGCAGCTTTTTGTTTGCCTCGTAATTAAGAGCCATTGAAACTTTTTTGGCCCCAGCTTGGGGAATATTCTGCAATCGCAACTCGGAGCCCTGCAGCTGAAGTGATGTGCAATTGATTTAGTCCGAGTGTGTTCAACTTTTAATTAAACAAACGCAGCTGAAAATAAAACACTCAAAACCCAAAAAAAAATCAAATAAATAAAACAGAAACAAAACGCTGCACGTGGCATCTCATCTAATCTGAAGACCAATGCGACGTATACGTGATGCCATAAGAAGTGAAATGTGCCATCTATTTTAAAGACACGCCCTCTTTTTCTAGGGCTCATCATTTCCCATTTGACACGCTTTACAGCACTGATACCCTGTACCTATAATTGTCAGCAGGATATAGTTTTTAAGTTTCGACGTGGGTTTATTTAATTTAGCTTTGACAGGATGTCGAAACGGGTTTCGAACGGTATAAAGTGATTATGATTTAATATCGGTATTCTATACCCTAATATGAGATATAAATAAAATACTCATCGATATTGGTTTTTCGTTGTTAAATTTTAATTTTTAATCGGGAAAGCTACGTCTTTCGTTCAGTTTCCGTTTCAGCACTCTGCTTAAATCGATTTCCGATTGCAATAAAATTCACATTTTTCCTAAACTGGAGAAATTTTCCCCATAAGTTAAATATTCAAGTCAGAAATTAATTCGATTTCCGTTCGTTTATCAGGAGTACAATTTAAAACGCATTATCGCTTTTTTAAGAATCTTTGTTGAATTTCCCTTCTTCTACTAAATTTTAAAATTCGACATTTCATTTCGATTTAATTTCCGATTACAATAAAATCGAAATATGTTCAGATGTTTTTTATAAAAAGTTTCTTTTCAGCAATTTAACACAGAAGTTAATTCGTAATATGAAAATAAGGAGTTTTATTTAAATTAGCTTGCAGATTTGGGCACAGGGTAACGCCCAATCAAGCAAGCTCTCTCTTTGAAGACTTAAACCTGCTTAATTGTTTTTTTTATTAAATGGCTTTTGTCTTTAGCCACGTTCTCATCTTGGTCTCATCGTCGTTGTCATCGTTTCTGGCACGCGTTACAATTTGCTTTTAATTACATGCCACAAGTCAGCAGCTGTTTTGCGTGTAAATTAGTTGAAGCTGCGGTTCACATCACAAAGTTGATGGTGCCACGCTGCCACGTGTTGAATCATTCAAGGAAAAAGAAGAAGAAAAAAACCAAGCCCTGAACTCGCATTAAGTGCTCGCTGGATATATGGACCTGACAACAACAACAACTACAAAAACAGCACAAATGTGAAATGTACAATTTTGCAAATAATTTCACTTAATTTTTGGGCACATTTTCGTCTTTGGCCCTTTTTTGCCTTTCCCTCGTGTGACTTGTGACTTTTACCTTTTGGGCTGCAAATAATTCAAGTAAAATGCGAACTTTGCATATAAATTGGCATTTCAGTTTGTCAAAACAGACTGGGAGAGTGGGAGAGAAGAGGAAGCGAGAGAGAGAGGGGTATATGTATACACAGCAATTTGTTTTCTCCCATGGCATCCGCATCAGATCTGTCAACGGAAAACATATTTTTCTCACTTAAAATGATATATGAGTTTGTGGTTAAAGCTTAAATATTTTTTTAATAACAACCTTAAATTGGAGATGGATGACAGATGTGGGAGCTGAGCCTCAGATTTATTTATTACAGGCGCTTAAATTGAATTTAATTGAAAATATGAGCGAAACAAATATAAATAAAATAATAATAATAATGTTTACTCGACCATAATAAAGTTTTTACAGTTGACATATATGTTCGAAGTTTGCATCGATATTTAAAAGCACATTTAACTATAATATGAAAAACTATTTCTGCGTATTCGTACAAGAATTTATAATGAAAATATGAATTCCAAAATTGTATAATATAAGAGCTGGCTTAGTCTGGAGTATTAGATATTATTATAAATATTTTTAAGGATTTTTATATGACTTTTAGTAGTAAGCCTATACTTATGACATGTATATCCATGGCTAACTCGATATATAAAATGAACTGTAGACTACCAAATATTGCTGCAAGATTAGCTTTGATTTCTCCCATGCTTTTCATCTAGGCAGCTTCTGTAGAAGTGATTGACAATCTGGTTCCGTAAATTAGTTATCTGTCCTCGATTGTCTTGTAACTCAAACTCACTATTGTGATGAGGGTTTCTCTGTCTCTCTCTCTGTATTTCTCTATGCCTTTTTTATATATATTCTCCAATCCAGGACACGTCAGCAGCAGCTCATTTGTTTGAAGTTCGCCATTAGCCGAGGCCAGACGGCCAGCAGCTGTCACACATAAGTCAAAAGTGTCGCTCACAAAGCAGCTGCCCATAGTTCAATTGTTGTTGCCACCACCACCGCCTCCACGGCCACCCACTCCATCCAACCCATTTTTAATCCTCATTCAACCCGGTTCATTGTTCTTAGCCAACTCTGCAGCTCTCGTGCAGCGTCAGACTCTTGATCTTGCTCATTGCCAGCCCATGTCACAGAACTAGCCCAACAAATCCCCCCTGCTCCCCCCTCCCGGTCACTTCCCTTGGTGAGCTTGTGGCTGTCATGTGCAGTGTGGCGGCAATCATCACAGGATGGCTCATCCTCCTCCTCATCCTCATCTGGTTGGCATCCCGGCCAAACTCGCAAATATTGAAGCCGAGACACTTGCGTCCATTGTTTGCCAAGCGGCCCAGCATTGTTTGTGCAAAAGCGGGCGTGGCCTCTCAAGTGGGCAAACGTGTAACTAATCGCAATCCCTACACACACCCCCTCCCTCCCCCCTTCATTGCCATACAGATTGTGTTTAGCTGTCATTTTGTTGATTTATGCGCTTAACGCGCATTTTCACAAAATCTGTGACTATCGATTGCCGTTTTGTGTTCTCTTCAGGCTCTCCAGGCATTTCCATCTAAATTTTCAGGGCGTGTCACTTTCATATCACATTTTCCGCAACATTTCCCGCCGCAAACAAAAGGCTAATTACAAAATGCTCCAAATTTAAATGAGGCAAAGTGGAAAACGATTCCACAACTAGATTTGCGCAACAGTTGGCAAACTGTTACCCGCCTCCGCTCTCTCTCTCTCTCTCTCTCTCTCTGGCTCTCTGCCTATCCCTTTGCCCGTTGCCAGAGCCAGCAGAAATGTTGCCAAAGTTTAGCAAAACTTTTTTGACAAGTTGGCCAGAAAACGCGGGCGTTGGATATATTTTTGGTTTGTTCTCGGTACTCCAGGGAAAGCAGTGTATGTACATGTCGTACATACTCATGCTTCATGCTAGCAGGTTTCATTACAAACTTTTATGGACAAGTAAGGTCGACAGTTGGACTGAGGGGGGTGAAGGCGGGGACTTTGGCGCGTGCCGCTGTCAGTTGAACACATTTTTTTGAAATGCAAACTTTAAATTGTCTCTTATTTATTAATTTTTAATGTTTATCATTTTGTGTAACGGAACAAAACATTTCCCGTAAACTTTTCTTATGCTTGAATAAGGCAAAGTCACAATTTCAAAATATTAAAGTTAATAAATTCTTAATCGCTCTTGAAGAAAATTAAAAGTAGTTCTCTTGCTTTAAAAAAAAGTTAAAGTTGTGTGACTTTAGAGCTTAAATATCATTGTTTTAGTTGTTGAAGATTAGTTTAACATCTCTTTTATAATTTTAAAACATTTTTTTAATACCTTAAATCATTTTTAAAGTCATCCAAGTGCTGCCCACTTGCTGGGACAGCTTTTAACAATGAGCCCAAAAGTATGTGTGGATCTAAGCAATTCCTCAAGAATTTCTTGCTACAACAATAGATAAAGCAACAAAAACGATTGTCTGGTGAGGAATTGCCTATCAATATCGTATTTTATTCGTCGAAACTGCTTATTTGCAGCTGGGAAATTCAAATGAATTGCGAAATTTTTATTCATTTTGGAAACACTAACATTCAATTTAATTTATGCGCATAAATAAATAAATAAAACGCAGCTGCAGCGACAACAAAAACAACAATAACAATAAGAGTAGCACATGGAATCCCCGATTCTCACACCTCCAATGCGCCAGAAATATTGTGTTTCTTGTGAGGCACACAAGCACACAACACAAAAAAAAAATAAAACAGAAAAAAATATATGGAAAACATATTCAAATGCAAAGGCCATAAAAAATGCTGAAATTCAAAGCAACCGAAAGCGACGCGAACAACAAAATTGATATCGAACAGCCACAAAAGCAGAAAAGCCGAGACGAGCCAATACTTTTGAAATGGCCAACAAAATATACACATTTCGACGTCACCAATTCCAGATATGCTAAGCATTGACCTCGACTGAGGGTCGAGTGAGCTGCGTGAGTCGGCTAACTTTAAGGTTCTCAGATATTTGAATCAACAAAACCAAAATAACTAAAGGGCAAAACTAACTTTGGCAACTCGAAGATTAGATATCTTTGTGGAGTGGATGCAAATTGACTTCATCTTATTTGTACTATAGATTTATGTTATACCAATCCGTTGTCCATTATTTTTGTGTAAATTATAAGTTTTTGGTTGGCATAAATATTGGTAAGCAAAAAGTTTTCCCAACTAAAACTTAACTTAACTTAAAAATGCAATCTGTTATTTTCTTGCTCAAATATAAAAATTATAATAATACATCGATTTGGGTAAACTTGGTACGCATAATTTGTTAAACAAAACTGGTTTTCATAAAGAAACTATTCTTTCGGCTAATTGTTCCCAAGCGAGCTATAAAATCTCGATGACTTTTGGCATAAACAGGATAATTAATTAAGAATGCAATTAAAGCACAAGAATTATACTCATCTATATCTCTGTATATTTATAGAATTTGGTAATACTAGGATTGTAAATAAATAAAAAAGAAGGCCTTACAAGTTAAAATTTAATAACAACTGATAAGTTATCTTGTATTTAATCAACCCACTTAACTATAGCACTTGTTTGCATATTCTAAGGAACTCCTACAATCTTAGTCCCAGTTCCCACGCTATTCCAGTTAACCTCCCCCTTTTAGTCTATGTGTTTCAGTTCCGCCAACAATTCCCAATTCAACTCAACAGATGTTAAATTATTTTCACTCAATTATTTATAGATTGTTTGATTTATTCACTTGTTGGCTCGCTGCTCTTCGCTGATAACTCCCAAGCGGCATAAAAGCAACAAAAAAAAAACAACAACAACAAATGTGACGCGCAAGAAAAAAGGCCTCTTTACGATTGGCAATCAGCCCTACAAAAAAGTCGCGCCTTAAATGCGTAACAACAACAACAACAACAACAAAAACAAAAACAATAATAATAATCAACAGTCGGCAAACACAAGAGATAAAAAAGTCGAAAACAAGCCAAAACGATTTAATATCAATTTATTGGACTGAGCCTTGGCAATCAGAGATACTACTTACACACACATTTATATATACATATATACATATATATATATATATGACGTCTAAGCCAAAATTGGGATAGGTTTTGCTTTTGGCAACGTATTCGAGAAGTGTGCATAGAATAACTAAAATGGCAAAAAGCCAGCCATCAGGCGTTAGCATTGTTAATTTATCTCTATCTGCATCTGTATCTGTATCTGCACTTGCATCTGTACCTATATATTTATCCGTATATGCAACAGCATCTGTTAAAAAACAGATGCCACAATTGCTGTCATGTTTTGGAGTCAGAGAGCGTGAGAGAGAGAGCGCTAAGATATATGCGAGTGAGAGAGAGCGAGTCTGCATTCATAGTCACAGTTGTTCAACGCCAACGCATCGCCAAAGTAGCTGCATTAAAAACGCTTCAAATTAAATGCAATAAAAAGCAAAACCAACAACAAAAATTGCCACAGCAGTCGAAAATTACGCACCGATAAAAGAATACGCTTACCAAAAATAACAATAACAAATTCAGTCGCATAACAAACGGGCTTCACAAAGAGAAAGACAGTCAGAGATAGTGGGAGGGGGAGTGAGGGGAGGGAGCCAATACTTTTCATTTACATATACACAACATCTCCATTTATCTCATTTATCACCAACCTATTCACATAGCCAAACTACCCCACACTTATCCCGCATACTCTAACGATGCCTTGAAATTGAAAGCCGGAGCGCAATTGAACGCGTTCTGTTTGTCTGTCTGTCTGTGTGTCTGTCTGTCGGCACCGTGCGCCAATCGTCAGTCAGTTCGTCGCGAGCGTCGAACCGGTGTGGCCTGTCATAACAAATCGACAAGCAGCAAGCAGTGACGGCGACTGCGACTGCGACTGCGACTGAGCTGCTGGCTGCTGTAAAGATCGGCGAATGACCAGCATTCGTTTTTTCTTTTCTTTTTGTTGTGTGTGGCAGACAGAGTTGAATTGTATCTGTATCTGAACGATACGCAGTGGCCAGTGCCAAAACGTACGTGAAACAAGAGCCGCGTAGACGCGACGATTTTTTGTATTTATTTTAACGGCAAGCGGCATCGATTTCCACGAGATTTTTCGCAGATCGTTGATTGATTCGATGCGGGAACATTTGTTGCATGCCGCGTTTCTCATGCCCAATCAAATGCCGTGCAAATCACAAGCTGTGCTCTCTCTCTCTCTCAGTCTATTTCGCTCTCACTCTCTCCGTTCCTGTTGTTCGTGTGCAATTTACTGGGCTTCAATTGACAAAGCGGCTAAAGCCAACAAAAGAATTCAATTAAGAAGCGACGCCAGCGCTCATATTTGGCGTAAATTCAATTAATTTGCAAAGTAAATACACACACACAAAAATAAATAAAAAATATAAATTGAATAACAATTGTTTGCATAATATACAAATATTTCATCACTCAAAAATACAAAGTAAAGAAATAAAATAAATAAAATAAAATTAAAATATTTTAAATATAATAACATAAAATGAATTGAAATCGATTTAGATATAAATATATATATTCAAAAATAAAAATATACAAAATATATTAAAAACAGCTTAAATGCATTTGTGATTTGAACTGATATAATAATATTTATAACATAAATATATAAAACTAAATACGTTTAATGATATTGGTATTGTTATTGTAACTGCTACTGATCTGCTACAGCTCTAATTATATAAGCCATGTGTATTTTGGCCACGCAAACACGCCACGCCCCTACCTCTAAAATCAGCTGGCTTGGTGCGTGTGAGATTTTTATTAATGTCTTTGGCAATTTTTGCTTGTATAAAATTATTTATGTGCTCAGAATGTTTTTTTTGTTGTTGGTATTTGTGTACTGTTACATTTACAAGCTAAATTACTTTTATTGTCCGACGTAATTAGCGAATTTGTTTTTATCCAGCTGCAGCAATGACGTCACAAACACAAACCAAATATAATTTTATTGCTTTTGTTCTTTTCTGCCTTTTTATTATTTTGCGTAGCGACCTAACAAGCGACGAGCTTAACGAGGGGTGTTTAATAAGTAGTTTTAAACTATTATAAATTCGAAATAACTAAACTTCGGCGTGAATAATTTGAAAACAGGAGTACATATACTAGATCCATCTTTGTATAAAGAAGATACATCTACATATAATACAGTCCGAGTAATCTATACATATTAATTTCCATCATATATAAATATCATTCAATATCTATATATACATATATATATTAAGGAATTACTAGATATTTATTTATAAATGTTTTTGTTTTCAAATCAAATAATTAGATTCAACTTGGTCGATAATCTTAGCAAACTTCCCTCGAATTGATTACAAATTAATTTGATTATCACAATCGGCAATCGAAATTGTTAACAAATCAAGCAAAGAAATCCAATATAGGAGAGCTGAGCCTAAGGCAAATTATGAGTGATATTCAAAATATTGAATGGGATTTGCAAAGACCAGCAGTGAAAGCGATGCCATTCAAATCAGAAAAGTCAAGTTTCTAGCTGTGCTTTCATTTTTTATATATCTTTGTGTGTCTACAATAATATATAATAATCGTGAACTATTTGATAATTAGCATGTGACCACAATTCGAATAAATTATCGCTGGAATACTCAACGCATCCTAAATGAAATTTAATTGGCTTGCGGCATTCATTGAAATTTATTGCTGACTGTAAAACTAAAAATAACAAATCTACTACTATCATTTTTCGCATGCTATTTATGAATTAATAACAAAAACAAACAATGTTCAGAAGTGAAATGAATTTTCCTGCAGACAACTACATAAAATCCAAATCCATTTTTATGTAAATCATTAGCACAATTTACATGTTGTATCTGAGTGTGTGTGTGTGTGTGTTGTTGTTCTGCTTCTAGTGTTTGCATAGCAATTTATGACTTTTACACAAATATTTGGCATTTTTATTAGAGACACTCAAAACGAGAACTGCTTAATACATTTCAAGTGCTTAAAAAAGTTTGGGTGTAGTTTTTTTTCTAGTTTTGTGGTTCTCTCTGCTCTTTGTGTACTGTATCTTAATAGAATGGCATGCATAAGTAATTATGCATTAGTCGCAATAGTTTGAGCCACAAAAATATATTTATATATATATATATTTATCATATTTATCATTCAATATATATATGTATATATACATATGTGGCGAAACGTGACACTTGGCTATCAGATTTTGCACTTCAGAGCTAATAAAAAAACACGCAACATCGCGAAGGTTGTTGCGGTTGGGGCACGTAAAATACAAGTAGTTCGAGACACCACAGTCATAAGTTCCACTTATTGACTAACCAGACCAACAGTCAAACAGTAGAACAGTCGAACTGGCCAAAAGCGTTGATAACTCGATCGGTTTTGCCAATTACATTCTTACTTATCGGGCCGGTATTTCATGCCATAATACTCGAAAATGGAATGTCAGTTATGTTAACTAACAGGCGTACACTATCGCACAAAATAATAGTACGAATGCTTCTTAAAATAAACATTTCCATGTTCTAGCTTCATTTGTAATAAAATATTATACAACACAAGTTTTCAAGCAGAAAGAAAAGCAGATAAATAGTTGGCAACAAATTAAAAAACCAAAATAGGTATAAGACGCTGGAGGATTTATTAAGTAAAGTTAAGTTTACAAAGAGCTGTAGATGTCAAGAAGCCAAATAACTTGCAACTTAATATATTGTTATACAACAGAAGCTTAAAAAGTAAAAGCAGCAGTGTTGAAAAACGCCAAGGGAAATCAAGCGTCGATCAACATTTGAAGCAATATAATTGATTTTAGATGTGTGCGGTGGCAACTGTCTAAAAGTCACATGTATTTATGAGCTTAACTGAACAATGAAGCAGCAAAAAACGGAACGAAACAAAATGCAACAAAACAAATCCCAGCTAACAACACGTTTCGGCCAATTGGCCCAGCCAGTGGCAATTAGTGTCTAACTGATGTCAACACGATCGGCTTGTTTTGCTTTGTGTTTGCTTTTGTGTTTGTGTTCTGTCGTTGGCCACATGCAAATTAGTCGTCAGGCTGTTGGGCGTATAACAGTTGGTGAGCTTAATCGCTCTAAATGTTATTTAACAGCGAGAGCACTGCGCTCAAAAGCTTGCTATAGAACAGACAAGCACAGGCTGAGCACACAAAATGGCTGCGTTTGCGAACAGAACGCGTTTGAGACTCGAGCGAAGCGCACGTGCCGTGGTGCAGAGCAGCGTCAGCAGCAGCGATAAGAGCGAGAAACAGATAACAAAAAAAGGAAAAGCGGCGCCCCTACAAAAGCTAACAAAAGAAAAAAAAATAAACAAAACGGGGCCCAACAACAAGTGTGTGTAATAATATTCAAGGAGAGCAGCAGCGAGAGCGCGCTCTTTCCATCTTCAGCTGTCTGTGTTGGTGTTAAACTCACCACACTGTGTTAAGTTAGGGGACGTCTTTTGTGCTGTGTGTGTGATTTTTACAGTGTGCGAAAATATTTTCACACTGACAGCGTCTTGGCGAGCACGCAAAGCCAGTTGCTCCTTGAGTGCGAGTGAGCGAGCATCGCTGCAAGTGCGAGTGAGTGATAGTGCATTAAAAAAATAAACAAACGTGTGAAACCACAAAACTCAAACGACGCCAAAGTGCAAATGAAATTTTACCCACTGTCACCAAATACAAACAAAACAAAGCAAAGCAAAAGAGAAGCAATTAACTTTTTTTGTAACTGTTGCGTGCACACAAATTCTCACACACACATATGTACAACCGTTATCGACTTGCATATGTTAAGATATTTATCTAGAAGCCAGAAAATACAATAGAAACTATAACAGGGGGAATCACTGTTAGCTGTCAGCTTGCGATTGATCGGAGAAGGGGGAAAGGTGGCCAGTGTTTTTACCGTCGGCAGCAACGGAACGTGTCCAAAACCAATATTGGGAATGCAAAAATTAAAATATAATAACAAAAGCATAAAAAAATATGAATTGCAAATGTAAAAAATAGCAAACGTCGTTAAATCAAAACGCTTTTTATTTTCACGTGCCACAAAAAACTACAATAAATGCAAATTCTAATTGTTTTCAATCAGAAGCGATAACAAACAATAATAAAATCAACACAAGAGGAATAATTTATGCCCTTGCTATAGTGGTGATATTCTATACGTGTCGCTCCGATATTGATTATTATTGTTAAAAAAAATTAGATACTAATGACAATTAAATTGGTTTTAGGGTAAACAAAAAAATAAATAAGATATATGGATGATATCTGTTAGTTAAATATATATACATATATATATATATATATATATATATATATATATATATCAGCACAACAAGAATAACCATTGTATAGCAACCACATTGCCTCAAATTGTTTTCTACAAATTCGACACACAAAAATTAAAAACAGTTATTTGATTTTTATTTGTGTGGAATGTGAAAAATTAGCAGCGTGCATTTTAAAAATTCAAATAAATTTGTTTGAATATCAAAAACCGGTCCGTAAATATATAAGTTTATAATTTATGCACATTTTTATTAATGTGACGTTTTTTTCTCTCATATGAACAAATTCGATCAAATTATAATTTGTATTTTAATATGTGGAAAAAAAAATAATAATGTAAAATTGTATCTCCAGTTGCTGGCAAAAAAAAAAACACAAGACAACACAAGAAAATAAAAAAAACGGCGGATAAAAGTATCAAATAAAGCAACAACAACAAAAACAACACAACAAAAAGCAACAAGGATACAAAATTTAATAACCAGTGCAGGTTGAAAAGGGCAGAAAACCAAGCAAATACCCACAAACAACAACAACAACTCAAAAAGAACAATAACATCTCCAACAACAAGAACAACAGATATAACAACAAAATGTCGGAGAACAGCGACAACAATGGCGACCAGCAGAGCATGGGCCAAGGGGCGGAGGGGGAGGCGCAGGGCGAGAACAAAATGAAGTCGCGTCTGCGTAAAGGAGCCTTGAAGAAGAAGAACGTGTTCAATGTGAAGGATCACTGCTTCATCGCCCGTTTCTTCAAACAGCCCACATTCTGTTCCCACTGCAAGGACTTTATCTGGTAAGCGTGCAACTGTATTCCATTATCGTAACATATATAACGTATATAAGTTGTATATAAACGTATACTAAAAGATCCCCTGATCACTTTACATATTCAAGTATGCTTGAGTAGCTAATAAAATTGCTAAAGTTCAATTGTTTTACTTACTTAACAAATTTCTTAAGAGACAAAAGAAAAAAGTAGAACTAATCAATTAAGAAAACTGTTTGGTGCTAGAACGATACAAATAATAAATTATGCTCAACTAGTTGGTAAAGATTGCTAAAGTTCAACTTAAGCAATCGTATAAACATGCTCAAGTTATTGGCAGAGATTAGTAGAAAGTAGAAAACTTTTACATAAATAATTTATTATAATTTTATTACAAGCAGAAAAGAAAGATTATAATAACTGCTTTCATTTAGTCCTATTATTCGCTTAAGAGCTACTAAATATTAATCGGAAATGTCTCCCTCTATAGGGATGAACTATGGACTTCAGATTTTCGCCGCCTCTGTTAATTCAAATATTTGGTTATTCATAAAGCAACCCCAAATTAAATTCGAACAAAAACCAACTCAACTGATTTAAAAGTCAAACAAAGACAATTGTATACCCTCTCTTTCTATCTCTCTGCCTGTCCCTCTCTCTCTCTCTCTATCTCTCTCTCTATCTCTCTCTGCTAAGTAGCAAAACACTTTCACTTCACAGTTTAAATATTATTCTTATTAATAAATTTATCAAGCTTTAGCACAAATTTCAAAAACAATTTTGAAATCGTTAATAAAGACATTTTTGGATTGAAAACTATTTAGACTTTAGATATTTCTCTTTCTCTCTCTCTCTCTCTCTCGGATTGTTATTCTCTTGTGGCTATTGCATTTTTGTTGCTGTTGATTTTGTTGTTGGTAAATTCCGTGTGATATTCTTGAATTTATGTTTCATGTGGCACGCGGCCTGTGGCACTTGTGGGTCTACGCCGTGACAGCAAAGTCGGCCACATAACTAAGCAGCGACGACGTAAATCGATATTTTGTCTATCGACAACAGCAAAAACAACAACAAAAACAATAGCCACAAATTAGAGCCAAGCTAAATGACATTGCAATGGAACTTAACTTGGCAAGCACAAAAGGCTAGCAACAACGACCACAAAAAATACAAAGTAGCCCTGCGAATTAATTTAAATTTAGGCAAAAACCGCTCCTCAAATCTAGCTAAATCCAATGTTATGCATAAGCAGGACAAACAAACATTTTTTGGCTACATTTTGAGTTTATCTTGTGGATTATAAAACAATCTCATGCGCATTAGGTAGGCGGTAGAGTTTTGTTTTGTTGGTTCACCCACCATCCAACTCCCAATAAGCTAACATTTTGCCGACTTTGGCAAATATTTGTGTAGTGCGCCAGTAAAAATGACAACAACAGCATTTTGGCCAAAACATTTTATATGAAAAAATATTGTTCTTTGTTCTTACAGTGGCTATCAATCGGGATATGCATGGATGTAGGTATTTTTTATTTAACGACAGTACATAAAAGTAAAATTCATTCATAAGCATCTTATTGCTAGTTGGGGATTGGGAATTGTGCATTGGGTTATACAATTTAAGTTTGCAAAGCATAAAGTCTAAACAAACCCGTCGTAACTTTTTGTCTACCTATTTGAACCTTAACAAATCAGATGAAATTCTGTATTGCCCTATAAGACAAGGAATCCAGAACTATCTAAATACTCCAGCAGGCTACCTTTATTTTATTAGAATATGAAACCTGTGAACATTTTATAAATATAATATTGAAGATAGTTAAATTAAAAAAGAAAAAGTTTGTCTGTGTCCTAAATAAGAACAAATTAATATCAGAAAAATGGTAGGTATTACGTACATTTGATAATCATATTTTATTAAATATATTTAAAAACAATGACATTAAATAATAAAATATAATAATATGAATTATAAAGTATTTATTAATTGAAATTGGACATTTGATATTTATGGTTAAGTCTAAAAAGCACTAAAAGTTCATTTGAGTTTGAGTTTCGGATGCGATTTAGAGTGCGGTTTGGTCCGTTTCCGTTAGCATTTTAATTAATTCACAATTAAATATTCAGAATGAGTGGGCGATAAAGTACTCTCAAAAGTCAGAAGCCTAATCATTGAGTTGACAGCTGAAAAACCGACAAAATGAAAATGACAAGAAAATTAATTGGAAAATTGCTGACTATAGTCAAATTTCCGAGCGACATGTCACCAATAACAGCAACAACCTCTACGAAGTCTGTGGCAAGAGCACTTTGGGGCGTGACGTTAATCATTATTATTATCTGTGCTCTCGCTTAGCTAATTGGTGTGCAACATTAAGGCAATAATTAAGCGAATTGCCGTTTAAAACGCAACTCTTATGTTCGATCTATGACCGAAAAGAAAACAAAGCGCGTAACTGAGCCATGTAAAACTGAGGTCCAAAAAGGCCAACAAGCTAAAAGATTAATTTCGAGATATTTTATTGTTGCTGTTGTCCTCGATTTGCTGTTCTTTGGACACATTGCGTATACGCCTAGTGTTTTTCTTTTTTGGTCTGCTAATTAGCAACTCGAGTTACAATTTTCATAATGACGCGTTTCGGCCTGGTTTGGGGGCTGTTTCGGCTTTTAATTAATAGTGTTGGCTTTTTGGCTGCACACGTCCAACAAGGCGTTGCAGGCACGTACAGAGAATGTGGCAGCAGGGGTGGTTGCCTTGTGCTTTATGCGCCCCAGGTGGCTAACTTGTTTTATTTAATTTTTTCTTGTTTTTTTTGTATTTTGGGGCAAGTGAAAATTACCGGCGTGCTTATGTCACGTCATTTGCATAACAGCAGCAACAGCGCCCTGAGCGCAAACTAAGTTGGGCTTCAAATACTTCCCCAACTACAATGAAGACAACAAAAGCGCTGTTTATGTTATTCAGCTTCAGCTTCAGCATCATATTGCACAAGTGTTTTCTGTGCGCTGCTTTCAAATTTATATATTTGTTATAAATAGATAGACGCAGAAATAGTTTATCTCTGATAATGCAAGCTTTTATCTCTATCAAACAATTGTTGCTTAGCTGCCAGTTAAGAAGTTGATGAATGGGCTTATGCAAACAATGACCGACTACAAATGAGAGCAAATAAAATTATAACAGTTATTGATTGTGCTCAAACAGGCGACAATGACACTAGTTGAAAGTTGCAGAGGTCGACTGATATTAGATATTAGTGCAGATATTAGTTGTAGTAAACTACAGATACAGGTTTGGCTTAACACAAATATCAATGATACAGCTATATTTTATAAGTTACTATTGAACACCGATTTATATCGATAAAAAAATATAATAAGCCTGACATCTGCTTTTTTACACTTTCTGGAAATTAAAAGTATTTTAAACAATTTTAAATAAAGCGAACTTTATTAAAATCCCGTTTGAGTAAAAACTTATTAAGCGACACAGTTAATTCCGTATTATGTTCCTAATTTATGGTTTCAAATTTAATATTCTTCATTTAAAATGCTAGTCACGAACTCGAATCGTATTTTATCTACGTAACTTTTTAACTCAATCTAAAATCTTTTTCGTGCACTTTACTTTTTCGCTTGCGTGTGAAATTAACTCGCATAGCAAACCATGTGTTTTTTGTATTTTATTTTATATTTTTTGTGGCTGTCGTGCTTGCTGTTGAAAAAACCGGAACTAAAAAAATGTGCTTAATTAAAAATTGAAAAAATGCCACTAGCGAAAAAGGAAAAAACCAGGCTAGGCAGTTGCAGATAGTAAAAAGTGTAGCGCAACTGGGGCACGGAAAGTGGAACGCGCAGTTTAACTTCATTTGATGCACAAACACGCAAAAACTGACGAAAATGCCAAAAGCAAGCAAAATAACAAGAGAAAACAGAGCGAAGCGACAAACAATGTGCAAATAACTGAAATGTAATTAAACTTAATTTTACAAATATTTAAATCGAAAAATGAACAAACACGAGTTGGTAACCTACGAAAGTTTGTACAAGCTGAATCCATTTAAAATGGGTACAATGCAAGGGCACAATGCAGATGTACTACCGATAAGGTATATATGTATATTTTCAGAGACTGCAAGAGCTACAGTTTAGACTATAAAAAGTTGTAAAATTTTAAAGACATAAGTTTCTTATCCCGAATGCCTTAATATAATATTAATAGTCTATAAAAAATTAACAAAACAGTGTATCGCCCAGTCGCGCTCTCTACTCCAGAGCATTTTTACTAGTTTAAATTTGTGTTTTTACATTTTAGGCCATCAAATCGATTTGGTCTAAATGGATAACTAAAGCATGCATCAGCAGGCCTGAAAAACCACAGAGTAGTTTTGCATTAACAAAAATGCGTTTAAATCCAAATTGCAAATTTTGTTTGCCATTGCTTGTGTGCAAAAATACAAAATAATAGTTATAATAATAATAATAAAATATATATATATATATTATATGTGTGAGAATACTTAGCGTGCTGCATTAAGCGTCTGTTTGGTAGGGTTATAAAGTAATACACACACATTCATACACAAAGGCGATAAGCTGCTTGTGGTCAAAGCACTTATTGCTTATGGAATATGGCTAAATCCAGCACTAGTTATATATTGCCTGCTTTTCTGTTTGGCAGGCACGTAAGCTTTAACACAGCCACAAACTGGAACCCAGAACGTAACGCTTAAGCTGAAAAGTAGTCAACACACACACATGTGTGTGTGTGCAGGGTTTTAAAAGTCAGTGGCAACATGTCAGCCAGCAACAAACAAATATTAAACCTTCACCTTTGCATTGCAAATTTTTAATCAACTTTTAATTCCAGTCTTAACAAGCTTGATTAAAAATGAATTACACGTTGCAGATACTACCCGAAACATAAATAATTCTTAAAGCCGTTAAATATTACTCAAAGTTCAAATCAAATTTGAACAGTTACAGATACATACTATATTATCTTTAAATGTGATTGAATATTCAATATTGATTATATAAAACTAATAAATCTGTCCGACATATAACAAAAACATTTTGTTTATTTATTTTGCAAGCATTGCAAATATTAGATTTAGAGTGTATTATTCAACATTTAAGAACTAATACCCTATTGTTAATTGTTATTGTTTTTGTTATTGTTAGTCTAACAAACTAAAGAGACTTAACCTTTGACCCTCCCAGCTATAATAATTATATTGATTGAATTTGATGGGAAATGGGGAGTTGTAAAGTGGAAAATTTGCATATTGATTAATAATTATTTGCTGTGTTGGCAAATTATATATTTATGCAAAGTGATTAACATACACACTTACACCCGCCCCAACACACACACACACACACACACACACACACACACACACAAAAGATCAATTCAATTAGTAGGAAATTAGCAGAAATCGCATTTCATGTGTAATTTAAGCACAAACACAACTAATTTTGCATTTGACCTTCTTGCAGGGGTTTCGGCAAACAGGGATTCCAGTGTCAAGGTATGTAAATCAGATGGATGCCCCAAAAATAAAAACTCAACTAATAAAATTGAATCGTTGCAGTCTGCTCGTATGTGGTCCACAAGCGTTGTCATGAATACGTCACCTTCATCTGCCCCGGCAAGGACAAGGGCATTGATTCCGTAAGTGCCTTGTATGCCTTATCTATCCATTTACTTAATATTAAATGCAAAAATCAGCATACTAACGATAGCCAAGTTTAAATTACTAAACAACTCACTATTTAGCGTTAGCCATAAGAACTTTTGCGCAGCATTTTTATGTGTGAAAAGTGGAGTTAGATTCCTAAATATATATTTCTAAATACATATTTATATTTTTAAATATTTTCTTTATTTTGTTTGCACTGTCATGTTAAAGTGTCACTTGGATGGGTTTTTTTTTTTAAATTTTTTAGCGGATATTTTAGGAGGTTTAGGAGTGAATTCTATGAAAATATATATTCTTATTCAGCTTCTTATTCATGAACCTGACATTATTCGTGTTTTGTTGTCAGCAGAATATAAGCCAAAGTGAGCTGAATCTGTTCACTATATCTCATAGCTCTGGAATGGTTTTAACTAGCTTGAGTTTAATAATGCTTCTAACATCTCCCAAAAAATCATCATTCTTTTAAAGGATTTTCTATTTTTGGTTTATTTGCTTGAATTTAAAGTTCAACTTGGATGCGTCCAGTCTGCTAGGGTATAGAATCTTCGCCTATCCAAAAGTTTACCATTCCGTTTCCTGTTTCTGCTGTGTTATTTGCATTGGCTCTAAAAATTGCTGGAAATGCTGTCTCGAATGTCCTGCTGATGCTGCTACTTTTGCTGCTGGCTTAACAGCATGTCCTTTTGAGCATACAGCCAAATTCACATTTGTTGTGAAAGTCGCTGGTTGACTTTCCCCAGCTAAAAACTTGTCCGAAGTGTCCCACAATTTCAGCTGGGATTTCATGTCTCGTGTGACATTTTTCACACAAAATAGCGAGATTTTATATTAACTCAGCGCTCAGTTTATTTATGTCATATAGCACGAGTAGAATATTAAATGAAATTTAAATGAGAACAGCCAAATAAGAGCAGCTAGTAAATTATGCAAATTTTTCGTTAGACTATAAAAAACACTTCTCTCACATAAAAATGCTGTTAGTATGCACTAAAAAATGAAAGCTTTTTGTTAAGTTAAGCAGCTAACCAAACTACGTAGTATGCAACTAAAATTAGTTAAGACATTGGCAGAAAAATAACAACTAAAATCAGAAGAAAAAACTGTTTATAATAACCACAATTTAGTGTTAAAGATAGTACTGCTTATTGTGCCATTGTTCAGCAATGTTTAATTGTCATCGTGCTCTGTTTATTTACCATAAATTTGTATTTGTATTTTCATGTACCAAACAAAAACAAAACAAAATATCTGTCAAAAAATCACATCGCTCACCAAAAAAAAAAACAAAAACCAAAATAAAACCAAAACAATGATTTTATAAAACAAAAATTCCAAATCTGTGGCACCGTTACACGCATTAACAATAAAAAATTAAAACAAAAACCAAATAAAGGACTCACCAAAAACTCAGCACCATTTCGAACCATTCACATACGCAGGACCCACGTTCTGTGATCATTGTGGTTCTCTGCTCTATGGCATTTACCATCAGGGTCTTAAATGTTCAGGTAATGTCGAAAATAAAATCACTTATCTTCTATCTGTACCCGAAACTTTCGCCAATAACTCTGTCTCTGTCTCTATCTCTCTGTCGCTCATTTCCAAACTATCTGCTGCTGTCTCTTTTGTCCTCTGTTCTATCGCCCTAAATTAAATCTCTTAAGACGCTGTTAACGCATAGTTAAATTGCTGTTAACGCGCTGTTAACTTACAGTTAGGCTTTCTAATCGCTTTCAGCTTTCTACTTTTCTCCCTTTCCTCCCACCATGTGTGAGTGTGTGTGTGAGCGTGTGTGTGCTATTGTGTATTTTTTATATATATTGTATGATGTTTAACTTTACCGATTATAGCTTAAAAGCAGAATCGAAATACAACATTTTATTATAACATAAATTAAATGATTGTAAATAGAATTGAAAATCGAAAGAAACCCTGAAACATATTTAGTTTGACTCACGAATATATTGAAATTTTAAGTAAACTTATTGTACATATCTCTATGCATAGCATATCCATTTAGCTAACTAATTTATAATGTATATATATACTGCACATAGGCTATGTTTGTAATTCTCCCTCCAAAGATGGGTTTATTTATTGTACGATTTGTGTGTGTACATTATTTTGGTAAATGTTATCAATTTTTTTTTTTCTGTGTGTGTGTTTTTTTTTACCATTTTGGCACTTGTCCAGAGTTAGTAAACCTGTTCCATCGGAAGACAGCCCGTTGTGCAGGATATTCATTTACATAATTATGGCAGCACAAAAAGGGCAATATATATTTATATATATATATATATATATATTTTTATATATGCAGTAATCTAATTAAAATTTGTAATGTGGGCCTGCCAGCTGTGCAGAAAGATACCAAAAATTTAGATAAAAGCATTGTTAAAATATGCACAAGCGCACAGCAAACATTAGGAGTAATGGGCTTACATCCCGGGTGGGCACCAGAGAGGGAACGGGGAGTTGAGTGGTAAGCTGCAGTATCTTTTTGTTGTTGTGCAAATATTTAATGCACTTGAAGCATGAATGCAATGTTTCAAACTTTGCCCGAGAGCTCACCAACTATTGTCCTTTGTGGCATCTTGTATGTGTATATAGTTGTGAGTGAAATTGTCTGTGTGTGTGAGAGTGTAGGTGAGGGATGTGGCTAAGTGTGTGTTTTTTTTTTTGTGTGTGAGTGGGTTTCCGTACTTTGGCCTAAGAAATAACTAAAGATTAATTCCTAAGAACAGATGCTAAACATTTTTCGTTTTATACGCTTCTCTTCTCTTTTATCTATCTTATCTCAATCCTAAAAATGTTCAGATTTTGGATGAAAATTGTTCAAATATTTGCAAGGATAAAAATATTGTTTAAGCTGATGTAACGATAAATTCAACTATGAATTTAGTTAGGTTTCTGCTATATTAAATATTAAAAATAGTTTTTTAAATAAACTTATTGAACAAATGATCAGAAATCAGGCATGTTACAGCTGAATCCTTAGTTACTGCTGGTAATCGAGATCGGCTTGTTTATACAGACAGATGGATAAACATGGCTAAATCAAATCGATTGTTATTCTTAATCAAGAATATATATAATTTAATGGGTTGCATATGCATCCTTCTGCCTGTTGAATAGTTTTTCCCATTTATAAATGACTTGTCCAAGTCGTGGCTACATTGTATCAAAATTAACGTTTATTTGCGTAATTAAACTAAACAGTTTATGCCGCTATGCAAATCACCCAAATGGGCTGCGGCAAAGAGGCAACAAGCAGTCTGCTAGTTGGAAATTAAGCCAGCCAAAGTCAAGTATGACTGCAAGAACCTTCACAAGTGCCCTTCGTCTCTTTGGTATTTTGTGGCTGTGTGTGTGTGTGTGTGTGTGCTTTCAGCCGACTAACTCTTGAGGTTTCGCCATGTTGCACACGCAGCTCTCTGCAAAATGCTCAATTGTGGGAGAGAGGCGCGAAAATCGATGGGGCAACAAAACGTTGCGAGACGTCATGGCAACTATTTTGTGGATGGTTAAAGAGGGGCGTAGCAGGGGCAGGCATGTAAATTGTATGGGATTTCATTATAAATTTAACTAACATATACAACACGTGCGTCCAGCTAAAAGAGGAAAGGAGAGGAGAGAAGAGGAGAGCCAACTATGCGGCTTCTCTCACAATGCTCACCCAATATTATCTATTATTCGTAGATGTGTGGAATCCAATCCAAGTGTTTAAGCATTGCCCCTAAATCACTTCTTAGACTGCAGACAAGCGTTGACAACTTTGTTACTTGCCACACGAAGTTCTACTTGATGTTGTCACTGTCCCAATATTTTTCCTATTGTTGTGGTTATTTTTGGTTTTGTTGCAAATCGGATCAAATATATTTTGTAAGCAGACAAAACACAGACAGACAGACATACAAACAGAATGACAGACAGACGGACAGACAGAGGGGCGGACAGAAAGCGACAGTTTGATAAATATAGCAATCAATTTATCAATGGTCGAACGCTCAGATTTTGTATATATATTTTACTCTACAACCTGTTGGTCCTTTCGTTTTTTATGCCCCTGGGCAGAGCGGACTTGTGCTTCTATATATTTCATTTTATTGATTTGTCTGTCTGAGTTATTTAAGGAGAGTATTTATATACTTTAATCGAATAAAACTTATATTTTCTTTATACCAGTTTTTTTATAAACGCTTTTATTGTAGTTTGGATGACAGTTGATTTATTTCCTGGAAATAGTTTCTTTTTCATGTGAAATGTTTAATGTTGTTGTTTAGCTCAAGCAGCCTTCAGTCACAATGAACTTTGTATTAAATATTTGGCTTAGATGCAACACAACACAAAACAACAACTTGCAACTCATGTTTCTTGTCAAAGTTGCCTGTTTCGGAATCGTTTCCCAATTTAATCAAATTGGATGCAGGTGGCCCGTTTTGTTCGTGAGCTTTGAGGTAAGAAAATGTTCTGTTTATTGTTTGTCGGGCAAGTCAATTTGTGCATTTTATTGCCTACGACACACACTCACACACACAGATGTGTAAATTGTGTGTGTGTTAATTTGTGTCCGTTTGCCGAGCGGAAATTGAAAACGAATCTAGTTTGCAGCTGTTTGATTTGCTTGATTGGTTTTTTGCCTCAGCTGCCAGCCAATTCCCATGTGTGGCTGTTTGAGTGTGTGTGTGTGTGTGTGATGGAGTGTCTGTACATGAGTGGGGCATGCTGCTAACAGCGATACCGCTTTCTTATCAAGCACGCTGTCATAATAAATGGCATGGCAATTTATAAATGCAATCCAAAACAGTACGTTAAAAACTTGGCAGCAATTTTATCAGGACATCAGTGCTTAATATGCTTCCACTTCAGTATATCTATATATATGTAAGTGTGTGTGTCTGTGTGTGTGTGTGTGTTTCACACAATTGAAGTTGGGCAATTTTTTGGTTGGCAGGCAGAGATATAAAATGCCAGATAGCTCACAAAACAGGACCAACATCTGGGGAAGGAAGGAAGGGCAGGGCTGAGGAAGGGCATGCAATAAACAGGCAGCTAAATTTGATAAGTGACAACCGAAAATGTACAGCAAAAGAAACAATATAATTTACCAAAAACAAAATTTCGAAAATAAAAAGAAGCCGCGATAAATTGTTGCAAATATTTTAAAAATTTCTGTGCGTGGCACGTGGCAATCGAGGCTGCCGCAATGTACGCCCCGTTACCACCCCCTCCCTGCATCGAGCGGACCGCAATGTTATCTAATAAAATTGTGCTTAATATTTTGCAAAAACTGTCGTAGCAAATATGTCAGATTGTTGTGGTTGTGCGTGTGTCTGTGTGAGTGAGTGTGTCTGTGGGTGTGTGTATTTTTGAGGTGTACGTGACGCAATTGGTAACTGACCCGAAATAAATGAATTCAAACATGCCTCATTATGTAGCATGCCGTTGTTACCATTGGATAATTTATTGCGAAGAATGTCCCATAAAGTATTTATATATTCCTGATCAGCATCAAATGCTGAAAGAGCGGATTATGCGGATAATAGGTCCTTGCTTATAGACAGCTTAAATTTTATTCGTTTATCAATAACCATTTGGCAAATGTCGATACAAATCGATGTCAGGTAGAATAAAAGACTCAGTCGTAAGGAGAAAACCTTCTTATCGATATATAATATATCCAGACATAAAATTAAACAACTGTATTAATTTCATTAATATCGAACAAGATATCTTCAAATATGTAATATATCATACCCGATCTATGTCTCATAATGAACTATATACACAACTGATCTGTTATATTAGGCTACTTTCTCGGGGCGTAAGAACTATTTCCATTTTAGCTGCAAGGTTATCTTAAAGTAACATTCCATTTTCTGTTCCACTTAGTAACTTTCGAGCACTTAAATTCGACGCAGCTTGCAACGGCACAGCTTGTCGAAAGGTGCCCCAAAAAATATAATATGCAACTTGACGCCACCTGTCGCTTTTTTTGCAGAAAGTTGTGCAGCAAGTTTTTAGCCAGGGTTGCAAAGCAGTTGCAGTTGGCAATCCAATTTCACCTTCAAGCGAGTTACTTACAACTGCATTAAATCCAAGCCTGAAATACAGTTGCAGTTATGCCCAAATACACACACACACACGCACACACACACACATGCACACACAGAGAGATGAAGGTAGCCTTGGGCGCCCGCCAAAGTATGCAACACTTTTTGTGTGCCAGCCGCAACAAGGCCAAAGACAGCCTGTGCCCCACCCCCTCTGCACCCCTTGTGGTTAAGGGTATATGTCTGTGTGTATGTATGTGTGTGTGTGTTTTCGCTTTGAGCTTTGCACTTGAATCGGCTCCAGTTTGTTTGTCTTGCGAATGAAAGCTGCTTGCTGCAAGCTGTTGAGCCTTGTTGCAACAACAACAACAACAACAACTACAATAAAATGGCCCAAAATGCGCGACTTGTTTTGAAGCTGATGCTCATGTTTGCGCATAATAATATTATATTTGTCCTTGCCCACTTTTAAGAAGACAACTTGAAAAACAACAACTACAAAAACAGAAAACGACTAAACACAACAAGCCATAACACGTGTGTGTGTGGGTGTGTGTCTGTGTGTGTGCGGCTTTGGCGTTGATGAGTTCATGGCTCTGAGATTTCTCTGAGCTCAAAGCCATATAGATACCCTGTGCGTACTCAAGAAAGGAATTTCGTATTCTTTATTTTGCTATGAGTTTCTTTAACATTTCTAAATGCTACTTATCAAAAATACCCTGTTCATTTGAACGAATTCAGCATAAGCTCTTTGGAATCTGATTTAAAGTTTGGGAAACAAGTAAAATACTCTATTGTAGTTGCTTGGAAACCTTTTCAAAAAATAATAAAGTTTCCAAAATAATAAATTGGTGAATTATTTATAGTTAGAATACATCTTCTGGGTAATATTTAGATTTATGTTCTAAGTTCTAAGAGTTCAGGTTACCAATTGACCCAAATAGGCAATATACCCGCTAATCTAACAGCTAACAAAGGCAATAAGCAGGCTTTACCCCATCGTCATTGTCTTTGCCAGGACCAATTTGTAACCCACTGTGTGTGTGTTACTCAGTGTGTGTGTGTGTGTGTATAGGTGAGTGTGTGTCTTTTCTGAGTGACTTTTTTTTTTGTATGGCAGCTTGTTTTTAGATCGGATTAGGGAGCAATTGCTTGTCGTTTTGCCATTTGAGTATTTCAGCAAAATTCGTTCGACAACAAAAATATATAAATTATTTTTCATGGATGTTTTTCTACCCAATGGAGTAGAAAAGGAAATGCTATTAAGGCGTTTTATTTCAGCCTTCGATAAACATTGCAGAACAAGCTTCCCACTCAATGTTAAGCCAAACTTTAGAGGATTGAGAAAACAACTGAGAATTTCCGAATTTGTTCTTTGCTAAATAACTCGTATTTTTGTTAAACTAATTTGAGCTTGAAGAGACGCACTTTGGCCCAGTTTCAAATGCACTGAACCCAGAACCCCAAGACCCAATTATCCATTTATAATCCACAAATAATCCATAGCCATCCGTACACCTCTCCACAACTGTCCACCCAATCCATCTATGTCTTAATTATTGTCGCATTTTAATTTCTATTCCTCATCCAAATGTATTTTTTTTTTTAAGTTTTGGCTGTAAGTTTTATTTGTTTGTGCGTTGGGTTGTTGTTGATTGTTGATTGTTATTTATGCAAATGCTTTTTAGTGTTAAATGTTGAACGTTGAACGTTTATAGCGAAAAACCTGCGTTAATTTTCCATTAGCTCTCTCCAACTGTTCCATTTCTCAGGCACACCAGATGCCACACAAATGGCACAACGTTGCCTTCCTCTCGCCGATGTTTTGCGATCATTGCGGCTCGCTGTTGCATGGCATCACCCACAAGGGTCTCAAGTGTCGAGGTAATGTCCAACTAAATGCCCAGATACACAGAGAGAGAGAGAGAGAGGGAGAGGTGATGACTAATTCTATCTCTCTCTCGCTCTCTTTTGTTCCCGGTCTATTTTTGTGTGTCTTGTCTTTTAGAGATGTGCGTCTGTCATGCTTATTTATTTGTGTATCCTGAACCCATTTAAACTTAAGATAAAAGGGCCTAATTCAAATGTTTATTTATTATTAAAATATGTATCAGGCAGAAGCATTTCTGAATCCATAAAGTTCATATACATTCTTGATCAGCAGGACCAGTCGACTCAATTAAGACATGTCCATCCGTCCGCCTAAATTAACTTTAAGAACGAAGCACTTTAAATTTGGAAAATCAGAATCAAAATGGGGACCACATAACTAATATTTTTATTTTTATTTTTTAGTGTAAAAATCAAGATAAGATTACGTTTATAATAAATATAAAAAAGTTTGGAAATTAATTATATTATTATATTTTGCGTGCCAGAATCAATATTAGAAACCAAACATTAATTATAAAAGAGTTTATTTCATTTTAATTATAAGGATGCCTGATACATAATATGTTCTTATATATTATATAAATATCTGATTAAAATCGTATGAGAAAAACAGGTTTTCTTAACCAAAAGCTATTAACAAGCCTAAAACCTATTTATCAACTTCCGCTTCAGGGCATCTCCTAGTCGAGCTCTGACGACTAGAAAACTTAATTTTGCTTTGTGTTGTTTTGTCACTTTTCGTGTTGTTGTTTGTCGTGTCACTCGCACATCTCTGTTGCCGTCTCTTTTTAGCGTATAAGCAAAAAACTTTTGGGCCTGCTGCTGCTGCTGGCTGAGTTCCCATTTTTTGATTGTTGCAATTTACAATTAGGAGCGCTTTGAAGCGACTCAAGTGCGCACTTGCCACACACTCTCTATATATGTACATGTGTGTGTGTGTGTGTGTGTGTGTTTTGCTTGCGTGTGTGTGAGTTGAGTTGTTGTTGATGTTATTGTTATTGTCCCCATTGCGCTTGCTGTTGTTGTTTTTGTTGACAAGTTTACGTTTGCCACGCCCACACATACGCCCCTGCTCTATGCCATATACCGTTTGCCATATACCGTTTGCTTGCCTGCACTTAACAGTTAGTTAACTGTTGTTCATACAATTTGCAGCTGCATGTGAAAATTGGCATTGCGTTAATTTCTGTGTGAAATGCATTTTGAATCTTAATCATTATTATTACTCTAGTTAGGCCTTTTATTGGTTACCCCAAATAACAAATAAATACATAAATAAGAAGAAAACTGCGCAAAAATTTTCCAAGTCATTTCTTCGACGGCACAAATGGCCGCCTTAACATCCGGCATGGCCCCTTGGCAAACAAATAATTTACTAATGCCTCATTGCCCTGTTCCGGGCAAACAAGCAAACAACAGCGACAGCAACAGCAACAGCAACTGGAACGGCAACAACAACATTCAGCAACAATAGATAAACAGGCTATTCTACACACACTTCCACGCACAGATATTGTGGGAACAGGCCAAAACAAACAGATTGCGAATGCGAATGGAAATGTAAATGTGGCAATAGTTAAATCCTCGACAACAATAAGCCGCAGCCATCACCGGAAATACGTGTGTCTGTATGTGTATGTGCGAGTGTGCGAGTGTGCGTGTGTGTAAACATGTGATTGTCATTACAGAGCGCAAATTGCCTGTGTGTGTTTTGTGTGTGTTATTTGTAACTGTATTTTGTGATTTTAGTTTTCGCATGATTTTTCGTCGTTTGCATTACAAAGTATTTTTCCCAATATTTGCAATTGAAGTAATTATTTTTACCAATAATCCAAGTCAATCTGGCATGCAAATGGCCTTTCAGCCAAATTGGCTTTTCAAATTTGTAGTTGATTGAATCAAGAGTCCAAATCATGTTTTAAAACCCCGGGGCTATGAAAATGCGATTATTTCCATAAAGTTGTTGCATTGAATAAATTCCCAAAGGCATATTTAACTTTTACTATTATTATTGGTCAAACCATAATGAAAAAGCTGTTAGTAATTTATTTTTTGTCAGAGCTTGAGAATGATTTAGGCCTGTTTGTTTTGGCCATATGTTTAAAGAAATGCTTCTTCATAAATATATTATGATTATTTACATCCACCTATTACGAGCTTAATCGCATATTCAGCCTATCCCTTTGGACCCATAGGGCATCTGTAATATATATATATATATAGAGAGAGGAAAAACCATTATATAAGCCTGCATATGCAACAAAAAAAATTAATAAATAATTTTACGCAAAAAAGAAGCACACACAAAAAACTGGGGCACATTATGAACACACACACTTGTAGCTAGTACTGTTGTTGTTGTTGTTGATGTTTTTTTTGTGGCACGCAAAGGGAAATCCACTTTTGTTGTTGTTTTTGTTTTGTTGTTTGCTCAGTTATTTGCTTGCCTTTTTCCGTATTGTTTTTGTTTTTGTGTTGTGTGCTGCGAAAAAAAAACTCTTTCATATTTTCATTAAACACTACCCAACTGACCAGCCGCCTGCCACGCCCACAGCAAACATCCAACAACCAAGCGCCAACGCGCCGCACATTGCCATCAAAAAATGATTACTTTCCGTGCGGCACAAGCAACAAGCGAAAGTTTACAAAGGGAGCAGAAAGAGAGGGAAGAATAATATGAGAAATGTAAAGAAGAAGAAAAATACTTATACGCCACGTGCGCCTCACGCGCCAGATGACGTTGATGCAGGCGCCCAATGGCGCCCAATGGTGCCCAATGGCGCATACTTTTCGCAGCGGGTGTAAGCGGATGAAATGTCCAAAGTAATTTTACACATGACCAAAGCGGCGAAATAAAAAAGGAAACGAAAAAAATAAACATTGACAACAACAACAACAACAAAAGAAAAGAGACCAGCAGCCAATGATGCAGCGCCCCAAGGACAAAAAGGATGACAATCATAAGGATATCTGTTTTTATATGCTGATGAAAATGCTTATCATATTGCCCGTTAGCTTTACTGTTATCATTATTAAAAAGTATAAAGGATAAAGGAGCAAAACAGTTTACTTAAGAACAAGTCAAATTTCATAACAAAATGTTGTTGCAATGCTTTCAAAATATTTCAAGAATATTTAAAGAAGAACCTTAAAAAAAGAGCATTAAAATTGTATAAATAATTAGAGGAAAATGTTTCCACTTACCAAAAATAATCATCATTTTTCTATTAAAATATTCACTTGAAGCATTTCTGCTTTTAATAGATAAATCCTTTTCCATAATATATAAAAACTTTATATCTGTTCCATTTTGCAAGGGTTTTCAAATATAATTCCAACCCACTCAGCAAATAGTTGAAATAAAATTAAATTCATGGAATACTTCTTCAAAACTTGTTATATGAAATAGTGTTAAATTGGTTTTTTAAATCAGCAGAGACTCCAGAGGAACAGTAAACTTGAAGTTGAATTCAAAACCCTTGAAATCTCTCCATTTCATTTGAAGTAGTCATGGCATGTATGCTTGCATCATCCCCGCTGCCCTATATTTGCAGGGTATTCAAAATCACATTTACAAATTGACAACATGCATTCACGAGTTGAGTTTTCCAACCAAAATGAATTACAATTCCATTTGCAATTATTGCCAATTGAATGCTATTCGAGTACTGTGCACAACCCAGTGCTGCTTCTGGTTCCGGCTTTGGCGCTGGCATCCTCTTCAGGCTCTGCAGCCACATCCTTGCAACTTGAGCGACATGTGTGCGCCGCAAACTATGCAACAGTTTTTTCTCCCTTCATTTTCCATTTCTGTTTGCCAAATTGATTGCGATTGCACTCGACTCCACAAATTGCCGTTGATTTTGTCTGCTGCGCGTGTGGACCTATGGGCGTGGCATGGTGGATACGTTTTTTTCATCGGATTGATGGTTGTGCACAACTACTTTGCCTACGAGACCATTACTTTTTTTTTCGTTAGTTTTCTCTCTCAATTTGCCATTAATTTGCACATGGAGTCTGTGGGGTAAGTACTTGAGCCCATGTCAAAAATCACTTTGTGTGCGTGTCCTGTCTGCTTATGTGTGCGTGTGTGTGTGTGTGTGCGTGTGTGTGTGTTTCTGCCTCCTGTTGCTATACATTCCTGTACCGCAAACCTGCAAAAGAAACAAAAAAGGCAAAGCGACATCACTTTCAATCTATTCAAAAACTTTCTCGTTCTGAGCTGACCATCAATTTCAATATGTTTTGCCAAGTGGCCACTAACAAGCGACTTATCTTTATTCCACTACGTGACCTATGACCCCCATCATGCTGGCTGTGTATTCCATTGGTTCAGCATGCGATATGAACGTTCATGCCCGTTGCAAGGAGAACGTGCCAAGTTTGTGCGGCTGCGATCACACGGAGCGACGAGGACGCATCTACCTCGAGATAAATGTCAAAGAGAATCTACTCACCGTTCACAGTAAGTAGACGTCTCCGATGGTTGTTGCCCAACTTGTTGTTGCCAACAACTTACTGTTTGTAAAGCGCTTATGTTTTTAGCCAATTACGGTACCGAGCCAAGTTTACCATAAGCTGCCAAGTTTACTAGCGGCCAGATAAATACAAAAATAAAATAAAAGAAAATTATATTATGGAAAGCAGCTGGGAAAGTTTCCGGTTTTTTTTTATGTGATTGCTTTGTCAACAAGGTGCTCAATTTGTGCATAATTTTATTTTAATTCTGACTTAGCTTCTGATAAATATCTAAATATTAGCTCTGACTTTGTATAGAGACTTAAAGTCTTAATTTTTTATTGAAATGTTTGTTAATTGTTGAGTTACCTCTTTTTATAATTAAATTATGTCTTTCGTTGGTTTTTCTTATTTCGAATCCAGTTGGAAAAAGTCCCCAAAACTTATACAAATATTAGCCTTATATATTTTCAATGTTGTAATTTTTTAAATTTCTTTAAAATCTGTAAATGCTATAAATTCCCAGAAATAATTTAAAATTCAAGCATTGTCCTTGCCTTGAGGCAGCAGCTTCTGTCCGTCGCCCACAGTTGAGGGATGCTGGCAAATTGCTTATGATTTGCATTAACTCATAATGAAGCCAAGTCGCCACACAATATGCCACATAATGAATACAAAAATGCAGTTTGCTAAACAATAGCCTGATAAAGATATGCAAAGCAAGCAGGGGAGGGAGAGGCAGTTTGAGGAGGAATGCCACAGAGTAAATGCTGACAAACAATGGCTAGAATAAAGTCTTGTTTTATTTAATACAATTTCTGCGCATTTTTAAACATTTTTAATGGCAGTCAAGGAGGGTCGTAATTTAATACCCATGGATCCCAATGGATTGAGCGATCCGTATGTGAAGGTCAAACTGATACCCGATGACAAGGATCAGTCCAAGAAGAAGACGCGCACCATTAAGGCGTGCCTGAATCCCATGTGGAACGAGACACTAAGCTAGTGAGATCTAATATATCACCTATATAATTTATATACATATATATTAATTCGAATACATATTTATGCAGCGATTTGAAGCCAGAGGATAAGGATCGACGCATATTGATTGAGGTTTGGGATTGGGATCGCACTTCGCGGAATGATTTCATGGGCGCTTTGTCGTTTGGCATTTCGGAGATTATCAAGAATCCGACAAATGGTTGGTTCAAGCTGCTCACCCAGGACGAGGGTGAATATTACAATGTGCCGTGTGCGGATGATCAGCAGGACTTGCTCAAACTAAAGCAGAAGCCATCGCAAAGGAAGCAGCCAATGATGCGCTGCGACACACACACTCATTCGCAGTCCAAAAAGGACATGATTCGAGCCACAGACTTCAATTTCATAAAAGTGCTGGGCAAGGGCTCCTTTGGAAAGGTGAAACAAATCGCAAGTGATAAAGAATTTAATTATATCTCAAACGTCACCTGAAACAGGTGCTGCTGGCGGAGCGCAAGGGCAGCGAGGAGTTGTATGCAATTAAGATACTCAAGAAGGATGTGATTATACAGGACGATGATGTCGAGTGCACCATGATTGAGAAACGTGTCCTGGCGCTGGGCGAGAAGCCGCCATTCCTTGTCCAGCTGCATTCCTGTTTTCAAACATTGGTGCGCATACTTTACACTTTGGTTAATTATAACTTATTAATTATAATTATTTTATTTATTTCAAATAATTATTCACCCAAACAGGATCGTCTGTTCTTTGTCATGGAGTATGTGAACGGCGGTGATTTAATGTTTCAAATACAACAATTTGGCAAGTTCAAGGAGCCAGTCGCTGTGTAAGTTAAACAATACTAAACAAAGTTTTCTCTCTCTCTCTCTGACTGTCACTCTCTCTCTCTTTTGCCGGCCCCAGCTTCTATGCTGCTGAAATAGCTGCCGGTCTCTTCTTTCTGCACACCAAGGGAATTTTGTATCGCGATCTGAAGCTGGACAATGTATTGCTGGATGCCGATGGACATGTGAAAATCGCTGATTTCGGCATGTGCAAGGAAAACATTGTTGGAGAGAAGACTACCAAAACATTCTGTGGCACACCCGACTACATAGCTCCAGAGGTGAGCATAATTCAATAGCATTAAAATCGGGTCAGAAATGCGATTCCAGCATTGAATGTGAAATTGTTATGATTAAAAACAGCTGCTGTGTTGAGGATTGCTTAAGTTTTAACAAAATAATGGGATTGAAAGGATTTATTCAAATTGCATTTTTAACTTTAAATGTAGTTTAAATCTAGAGGTCAAATAAAGTTAAAAAATACCTGGTTCTGACTTTTATAAATAATAATAATAATAAATCTGATTTTAAACTTGCACAACTATTTAGATAATACTCTATCAGCCGTATGGCAAGTCTGTGGATTGGTGGGCCTATGGAGTGCTGCTGTACGAGATGCTAGTGGGTCAGCCGCCCTTTGATGGCGAGGATGAGGAGGAGCTGTTTGCTGCGATAACCGACCATAATGTATCTTACCCCAAGAGTCTCAGCAAGGAGGCCAAAGAGGCGTGCAAGGGCGTAAGTTAAAATTTTAAAAATTAAAGGTGTAACAGATATTGACCTCTTAATAAATATATGCTGTTAAATTGCTGCAGTTTTTGACCAAGCAGCCCAGCAAACGTTTGGGTTGTGGCAACAGTGGCGAGGAGGATGTGCGTCTACATCCATTTTTCCGGCGCATCGACTGGGAGAAAATTGAGAATCGCGAGGTTCAGCCCCCATTCAAGCCAAAAATTGTTAGTAAATCAAAGCAAAACAAAGTTTGAAACATTATTTAACTCAATTGTGAAAATGAAATTCTTTAGAAACACCGCAAAGATGTGTCCAACTTCGATAAGCAATTCACATCAGAGAAAACAGACTTGACGCCCACGGATAAAGTATTTATGATGAATCTGGATCAATCGGAATTTGTTGGCTTCTCCTACGTGAATGCCGAATACATTGTGAGCCCATAAGCAGCTAGCTAAAAGTAGCTAGAAACAACAACAAAACAATACCCCTTAATCGGATTAATGGAACCACCCAGCGAGTTGTGTCATCAGTTGATATTAATTGTTAATTGTTAATCAAAAGACATCATTTGTTTTCATTTCACTCCTATTCATAATTGTTATGCTAAGCGAAAGCAATAATTTTGTGTGTTGACTTAAGTTGTTTATTTATTGCTCGGTTAAATCTTTGATTAATTGTTAGGCACTCATGAGTATTCTAAGTTAACATTCACAACATACATAAGCACATATTCATTTAGTTGTATAATCATTCTTGAACAAACCTGCAACTCGAAGCCAAAAAAAAAAACAAAAAAACGTAACAAATCATGTGCAATAAAAACTATATTTAATTTAACTATCGTTATACCAAACGCTTTTCTCTGCTCGAAAAAAGACAGAAGCTCCAACAGCTTTCTCCCAGTCACATCATATTTCAATTTTCCTGAGACGAAATTGCTCGCTTTTTAAAAATTTCTCCAATTTAGTAAAGTATTAAAGTTGTGCTAAATTTTTAACATATATTTAAATATGGAATATATGTAATTGTTAATAGAACGTCTTATTAGCCAGCATCTCGATGTTAGCACACCACAAATGAACACACATATATATTTACATATATATAAACTTCTATTGAGATCTTTCTCTCTCTCTCTCTCTCTTTGATTAGCATTATTCAAGCAATTAAGAGAAGGATACTTAACGATTCGGGTCAGTAAAATTTAAACGTTGTTCGATTATAATGTTGGCCCCTGCATTATAATCAAATCGAAATGTGCGTTTAAAAAAAAGTTGAAATAAAAGAAGAAAAAAAAAACAAAAATTTTAACAATCAACTACAGCAATATAAAAATATATACAACTTCAATTCACTTTCCGATTTTTGAGCATAGACAAAATATATCATAGCATACTTTCGAGCGTATTTCTTATTGTGTGTGTATTTTAAATATGAATATTACATTTGAATATTAAATTTCATTTTTATAGTGTATGTATAAGCCGTATATATATTAATATATAATAACATATATACATATAAACGGCATAGAGTCTCAATGTACCATAAAATGAAAAAAAAGATGGCAAACAAATTGCATAGCAATAAGTTAAAGCTAAAATCAAGTTTAAGTTTAGTCTACTACTAAAAATACAAGATCTGTTGCTGTAGCTTTCCAAAGTCTAACTAAATATGGGATAATATATATATGATATATATATATATATTATCTTTGGGGTGAAACTTTAGTACCTATCTAAGAAAAATCTAGCTACTAAAAATCTACTGTTTAACTATGAAAAAGACAATCTACTATAAGCTAAAAAAATATCCATTTCTGTGGATATCAAATGGATAAACTTGAGTTATTAGTTTAAAAAGTACAGAAAAAAGTAATGTTAAATTGAATTCGAAATTTAATTGAAAATAAACATTTTTGTGTAGCGCAACCTAAGCTAAGCTTTTGTGCCTCTCGTTGCTCTCTTTCTTTTCTAGCAGTGTAAGCAAATAGAAGAAAATATACACTACCAAAAAATATATTTAAAAAAAATCGAGCTCGAATAGAAAATTGATCATATGATAAACTCAGTAGCCAAGCTATGTGCTTAAAGCTAGGGCACAAAAACTATACTAAAAATAAAACTAAAGTAGATTGAATTTAAAATAAAATAAAATATTCGATTAAAGTCTATAGTCATTTATATATATAAACATAATGTATAACTCCGAACTTGAAGCATTTAAAAACGTTTATTTCACAATAATACCAGTCATATATATATATATATATATATATATAGTATATATATAGTATATATATATGTATATGTATATGTATATATATATATGTATACTATAAGCAATGAATATTATTATAATTGAAGATCAACTAATTCTTGTGAGTTCATAATGACTATGACGAGTACCACTTAAAGTTCAAGTTCAACAACAAAATGTACTCTACACGTAAATTTGCTCGTATATTAAATATATTAATATACTATACATATATTTAAATAAATATAACTAAAACATATATACTACATTATGTATATTTGCGTGTGTGTTTAGTACGAAACTTAAGATGATTGATTACTTTAAAGAATTTGATGGCAACAAAACAAAATTTCCAAGTCTGTTCAAATATTGAAAATATAACTGTAACATTTAAACTAACATTAACTTTAACGTTTAGAGTTAGTTAATTTTACTATTGAATCTATATAAAATTATATATATATATATGGATATGTGTATATTATTATTATTATATATATATACACATATTTATTGTTAGTCTTTATTAATTTTTTAATTTAAAGTCAACGTTTTTACAACAAAACATATTTCAATGATTTTTCAAGTATTTTTGAACAACTCATTCGTAAATGTATGTGTTTTTTTTAATCGTATATTTACTTATAAACAAAAGCATTAATTTAGTACAAATTCAACTACAAAATAACAATTATATAATATATGCATATATTCATATATATCAAATCAAATACAAATCTCGATGTTTGCCGTACGCATACTACTATATAAACAACAAATACATAAATTCAACTCAATAAATTACTTCAAAAATATATATCTAAAAATCATGTTGAAACTATTTGAATGTTTTTCCGCTATTAATTATATCTGCAAAAACAAAATCAGAATTGTGTGTGTGTGTGTGTGTGTATAATGAGCACACATCGTCCATAAATCATAATCTGCAACAAAAACTATAACTAAAGCTAGGTAAAATGTTGTCGTCGAAAGAGATCGACTGGGAGATACCCTGCAAAAAGTTTTCGTATTTGATCTACATGAAATTCTTACAAATCATCAATAGTATATTATATTTCAATTCGATATTTACAATTGTGTCCATTATTGCTTTCGAAAATCGATCTATATCGATATTCCTGGAAACGGTAGAAGTTATTGATAAAATAAATTAATTTGATCTATGGTAAACGAGATATTGTATCGGATGGGACATTCTGCAAATTACTGCTTGTATACCCTGTTTACCACTTTTACTGGGTTCAGTTTATAATAAATCAGCGAATGCAACGCATTATCGTCTGCATATAGCCGAATTAATAATATCCTATAAATTTAATGCTTAATTGGCAAGTATTTTATTTGGTTGGGATATAAAATGCAATTCTGCAACAGTAAACGAGGTGAAGCTATGAATAAAATATTTTTCAACTATTTGTTTACTATAACACAATAAAATATATATATATTTTTGATCAACCACAAATAGATTTCTCTTTTTGTAGAAAAACAATAGGTTAAGAAGTTTAATTAATGTTTCAAATGAGTATCGTAAACTGAGTATTTAATTGAGATATTTGTGCTTTATTTTAGATAGGAAATATAAAAATCAAAGCCAACCCAAAAAGCTGGTCAAACTCCAGAAACGTAGTCTGCCTTTTTATCACTTTGATTGCGTACAAATTAACATTATTTATGCGTAAACGAAAGATAATCTTATCTGGTCTGAATTTGCAACTAATTAGATAAACAAGCAGCGAACTCATCCAGTTAGTCAGCAATCAGTCAGAGAGTCATTTAGCTTTGTTTAGTCAGCCATGTTTGGTTACGATGATAGTGGCACTTCCAATGGTAGGACAAAGGATGAGTGCATCTTCCAGAGGACAACGCCCAGCTTATCAATTTTTCTCATCTATGGACTGGCGGTGCCCACATTGGCCTCGTTCGGGCTGTGCGCCAATGTGATAAATGCGGTGGTTTTCATGCGTCCCAAGATGACACCATCCGCCTTCACCTACCTCGCCGCCTTGGCCTGCCTGGATAGTATTTCGTGTTTGCTCATTTTGCTGACGGCGCTCTCTCGCAGCTACTTCTACAACAGCGTCATGTGGATTGCCTTCGACTATCAGTGGCAGATGCCGCTCTTTGGCATTAGCACAGGGGCTGCGAATCTGATCCTCGCCTGCGTCAGCTTGGACCGTTTCATCTATTTGTGGCACTGCAAGAGCAGCCGATGTACTCCGAAATTCTGTCGCCGCAAAATCGCTCGACTTATGATTAGCGCGGTTTTATTGACCTCGGTGCTGGTCAATTTACCGTATTTCTTTTGCTTCGTGGTGAACATGGAGACGGGCACGTGCTTTGTCACCAATTTCTACTACTCCAAGTGAGTGGAATCAACTAAGTTTGTTTTAATAAACAAACATTAACACACAATTAAATTAATTTGATTGAATATATATATATATATATATATATATATATATATATTCATTGTCAATATTCATACTGAAGTCTGTTGCATATACTTGTATAGATACTATCAGTTGCACAACTGGTTCTCGTTTGCTCTGTTGGCATTGCTGCCAGCTGTGTTTCTGCTGATCGGGAATATGGCCATCATTATAGCATTTCATCGCTGGACAAAACAAAGCAAGGCTTGCCAGCAAAAATGCGCCGGAGCCAATAAAAATGCGCGCTCAACCCAAAAACGCTACAGGGTGAGTCACGTTTGTATATATGTCCTATGCTTATATATATCCTCTTCTTATATATATCCTCGTTTATATATAATTTATCTACTCGTCGGCAGCATCAAATGAAGCTAACAATCAGCATAGTGATTGTCATCACTTTGTATATGGTGGGTGAGCTGCCGGCGCACATGACCTCGAGGAAGAGTTCGCTGAATTTGCTCTTTGGCGGCGATACGAGTAAAATGAATGAGGAGATGATGGAGCATCTGGAGGTCATATTTATAACACTGAATGCCCTCCAGCTGAGCATGAACATTGTCGTCTATGCGGTGATCAATCCGAGTTTCATGCCCGAGTTTTTTCTCTGTTTACGTGGCGCCTCCGATGTGTGCTTTCGTCTCTGCTGCCTGCCACATATAGTGTCAGTCTGCAAACGTTGTTGCGCCAGCTGGCGGCAGCGTCCACCCGCCGAGGAGTGTGAGGTGAGCAGTGTGGAACCAGCACAGCTACCAGCGGATGAGGCGGTGCACAGTGGCTGCGAGAGTTGGAGCAGCGATTCAGCTTGTGTTGAACCCTGCCACTCCGAAGCCAGTTTGCAAGGAACCTTCGCCTTTATCGCCGATGGCGAGGAACAGTGCTGCGATGAGGTCGAGCCGAAGAGGCATTTGGAGCCAGAAGTATTTGCCACCAAGGAGAGTTGTTGCATGCAGCTGGCTGTGGAGCAGCAGCCCATTGAAGATGCTGCTCATCTCAGTGGCATTATCAATATGTGATCTTTTTATCGTGTGATTTTTATTTAATCTCAATAAACTTGAAATGCAGAGTATTTTTTGGTGTCCGTCTGTGAAATTTCTTGGTACAACCATTAAATTTTCAAATCGATCGATTAGTATTTCAAGTATAAAAATAAATTAAGATCGAATTGGAAATTCAGGGTATATAGAAGTCGAGCACATGACTACTTGCAATACTTACATTAAATATGATTCCAAAATCAAAAGACAAGCTTATTTTATTTACATTGATTTTAATATTCTATTTAAAATTCACTTCACTACATTTTAAATATTCTAATTTACTAAGCGAAAACTTTATGGAGTATTCAATGGGGTTTTTAATGGGTATCTCTAGAACAGGCAACTTCACACATATCCAAGGAATATATGAAGCACCAGCTCCAAATAATATTACACTCTATTTACAATTGCTCTCCAATTTAGACGTAGACTTATTTACAATAAATATATATTTTTTAGAGTAATGTGTTTTTCTTAGGTACTTTTGAAAAATCAGTTAAGGGTCATGCTTTACTGTACCATGCTACAATACTATTGGGTGTAGGTGTTATTAGATCTCAGTCTCAGTGAGTGCAATAAAATCGTATCAACAACATCATCTGCAAAATCGAAGCTCATCTGGATGAAGCACTTGACAATTGATGAAGTTGAAATTAGCTTAAATTAAGCGACTATTTGCCCTGCAACTTGGAGAGGAAATCCATGAGAAATTGATGGCGTGTGCGCAGCTCGTGCTTCTTGCGATTGCAAAGAATGGCGCCCATCCGCTTGATGAGATGCTCGCGATTCCTTGCCCCCCGCTTCATCTCAATGAGTATCACCTTGTCCTCCTCCCGTGTCCAAGCAGCAGAAGCACCAGCAGCAACTGGCTTGATTGGACTGATGCTTGGACTTGTGTATGGAACCGATGCCACCTCCATGTCCTGTTCCACAGAGCAGTTGGCCAGCGAGGCGACAACATCCAATTTACAATCCTCATCGCTATCGAACTGCGTGGTGATCACATGCGCTGGCAGCAGCTCCGCTTGTACATCCATTTTAATGGCAGCAAACGGCGTCAATTCATCTTTTGGATCCTGCTCCAGTTTAGCAACCTCTGTGTTGGGTCTATGTTTTGCTTGCACTATGATTTTAAAGTTCACCTTGTTGTTCGCTGACACTTTGGCCTTTAACTCCTCAGCCGTCAAGTCCTTAGACTCTATCTCCTCGAGCGTAGACTCCTTGTGTGTCGATTTAAGCATCGATTCCTCACCTGCTGACTCCTCCAGCGCGGTCTTGTCAAGCGGCATCTTCTCGAGCGCTGCCTCCTCCTGCTCCTTCACCTCGAGCTCCATCTCCTCGAGTGCCATCTCCTCGTTCGTCTGCGACTCCTCCTCGCCGATCAGCGTGCGCAGCCGCTTGGCAAACTCTATGGCCGGCGAGGCACGTGACCGTATCGCTCCTTGGGTTACCCCTATGGGCTGCAGATTATAGCGTGGCCGTGCCAACTGACCAGCATCAGCACCAGCTGACTGCGGGGAGCGCACTTTCTTGTTGGGCGACTTGCGTTTATCCGGCGACAGCGGCGAGAGACCAGCAGCAGCAGGCAATGGGCTCAAACCCAAGAGCGGCGATAGATTCGGTCCGGTTTGACGACGTGGCGATATTTCGCCAAAGTTTATTGCCGTCTTCTTTGCATTCGGATGATGCGGGGCATGATGATGCTGATGATGGTGGGTCATGTTGGGTGTGCTGGTGGCAGCATGGTTAAAGCTGCTACTGTAATAATTGCCATTTAGACGGATGGCATGGGCTCGCAATGCGGCATCATCACAGGTGTCCAAGGAGGAGCCACTGTTATCATCCTCGCCCGTTGTCGTAGTTGTTGTCGTCGTCGGCGTCGTCGTTGTATCGATGACCAGGGAGCGATTGGGATCATCCTCCTCGCTGCGATCTGCGGCATCATCGCTGTCCACAGCAGCCGCTGCACTAATGAGTTTCTCGCCGAGCACACGGACTCCGCCGTGGGCACAGCTCAAGGGATCACCGGTCAATGCATCGTGGCACTGCTCATTGTAGATGCTAGCAGCACGAAATGACAGCTTCGCTGGCAGCATTATCTTAGAGCCGTAGAAGATGCGTCCATTCAGATATCGCAGCTGACACGCAGGTGCTTTTCCCTGCGTTGGCGTCTCATCCGGCACGTCGTGGAGAGTTTCCGCAAATTCACCGCTTGTGTTGGCCATCATCTCGTGCAAATTCGTTTTCTCCGCCGGGGGCAGCAGTCTGTCGTATAAAAATAAAATTAAAGTATATAGAAAGGTTTAAGTATTAAATACTTTGTAGATCTAAGTTAATATTCATTTAAGGAGGTATTTGGAATGGCGAATCCTCCTCTATCTTTCGAACCAACGAAGATACTACATATTTTATATATTAGTCTAATGTAAAAAAATGGAAACCCTTGATTCTTCAGATCTATTATTCTCTCTAAAGCATAACCTTTAGTTACCAAAACCATTATTTTGAATTCAAGTGTAATATTCTAATACAGTCTCGTCCACACAACGAAATCCACTTACAGCTGCGGTGGTTTTGCCTGGGGAAACTGCTGAACGAACCAATCGCATAGGAATTGATTGCCCTTGAGGAGTGGCAATATCCTGGCCTCGACCTTCTTCATGCTGACGCTGGGCAGCTCGGCAAGTTCGCTGAGGCAGGCATAGATTTTGCGTATTTGGGCCGGCTGCTTGCTAAAGTAGACGTTCAGCTTGTTGATGAAATTGCTCGCATTCGTAATCATAAAATACTCGAAGAATTTTCCAAGTTCAGCGGCTTCGGCAGGTAGCAGAAAATTGAGAAATACCTCGGCGAGCTCAGGATAATCGGGCAGCAGTAGTTTTTCCACTTTCTAGGCAGATAAAGCAAAGGGATTGAAAATTAGAGATTAATTATAGCACAAAGTACAGCACTTACCAAATACAAATCACTGACTTTATCCTGCATGGGATCAAACGTTTGCAGCAGCTGATTAAATCTGTGACAATCCTCGAGGCGATTGGACACCAAGAGCGCCTCCTCCACTTTCTCATAAAAGTTGTACGCAAAGGCTGTGAACAAAAGATATATTTAAATGAGATTCTACTATTGACGACTCATTTTATGGCTATCCTAAAGTTGTGCAAAAAAAAGGCCGCAAGATAAGCTGGGGATGCCAGCTCAAAGTGATTCCACTCCATTTTACACTGTCTTGTTGGAAGGTAATAATTTGTTGATCCTAATACGACGAAGATACTCTTTACTTCTCTAGAAGTACAGGCCAATTCTGAAATACGGCTCTTGTGGGTCGTCTGCACTTAATATAAATTTATATATCTTTAATTTGAATTACTTACTGGCATCCTTGCGATTTCGCTCTTCTGGACTATCCGGCTGCAGCATATGTCGCAGCATCTCCTCCTGGCGATTAGCTCGACGGTTCCTTGCTTCATCCTCGCAACGCTGTCGCTTCTGCTGTTGTGGTGAACCAGACGAGGAGGAGGATTGACTCGGCGATTGACTAGTCTGATGACTGTCACAAAACATTATCAGATCCACAAGCAGTTGCGTGTACAGCTCGAGACCAAAGAATAGTCTATGGTAATAATGCACAGCCGGGCAATTTGCGTATCGCTCTCGCTGCCGGTGCAGGTAACTGCCGTACCAGGTGATTAGCTGCAGGCAACGTAAAGATTCAGCTGATCTTGATGTAGATGTTGTAGATAATAATGTTGATTTTAAGCGACGTCTCTGAAATTGCTTGCGTCGCTTGTAGATCCAACAATGTGGCCTGCTGCGCTTTTTGATCTGCCCTGCAAGTGGAGAACTCTTGGTCTTGGTCTGCTCCGCAGACTTTTGGAGCTGCTCCTCGGCTGCTGGCTGCAATGTGCTCGATGCCGGGTCAAAGGTATAGTTTATTGCTGGCTCGTTGCTGCTCGACTGCCAGCTGCGATTGAAATTCGCCACATTTTGCGCATAACTCTGTTGGGGTCGAAAGGGCGCAGAGATGCCAGCAGCAACTGTAGAATTTGCGCCAATTTCACCGCAAAAAACGTAATTCACATTGATAACCAGCGATTGATTTGACTCTGTGAAGGATTTGCTGCCACGCGGCTTGCTGCTAGCTTTGGGTGGTGATCTTCCCTTGTTGGTGTCCCACTGTCTCCCTGATCCTGTGGCGCTGCCATGGGGAGCTGCTGCCACGCCTTCCGAGTCGGGTAATATTAATGCTTCTCCCACCGCTTCACGCACAAATTCCAAATACGAAGCGCTCGCTGCTGTTGAGGCCTGGCTTTGCAGCTCTTTTTTGGTGCGACGCACGCGTTTTTTGTTGCACCAATTTTTCTGCAATAATTCAAATTACGTTTTAACGCAAAACCATAGTTTAGAGTATATTTTTTAATTTGGGCATTTTGTAAACATAAAAGATGTATCGATAACAGAGGTAAACATGTTATCAATAACACGAGTTGTTGTAGGGCATACAAAAACAAAAATACCAACATTCGTTGTAAACAAACAGCTTTGCATGTTTAGCGGTTTTGGCATTCCATTAGGTAGAAAGGTAGAAAGAAATTATGGCAGCGGTAATCTTGTATAAAATACCAACAATTGATGCATACAAACAGTTTTGTATCTGCAGCCATTTTGACTTTAAATGTATATAAGATTTTTATCCACAGTTGAATCACAATATTTAATGTCAAAAAATGTGAACACACATTAAGTGCAAACATTATATATTAACACACACATATATATTTTCTGATCTATTTTTTTTTAGCAGTGTTTACTCGAAAGTACAACCGCAACCACAATAATTGATCGGCACTTGATATTCTATCGATAACAAAGAAAATTTAATCGATGGACATTGTGCGAAGGATATCGCTCCTCTTCCACATCGCTAAACGTAAGTGCCAAAAAGAAATAAATTTGTTTTTCTCAATTAAAATTGAAATAAGTAATTAAAGTTAACTTTTTATGTGCTACTAGGAGCAGCAGTAAGCAGAACAAAGAGGGAAGCGAGAACAGCAGCAGCAGCAACAATAGCTGGCGGCATCAAAAAAAGTGACCACGTCACAAAAAATTTGCATTCCGGAAATAACCGAGATCTTCACAAAAAATGAGCAAAGTAACATTTAAAATAACGCTAACATCGGATCCAAAGCTGCCGTTCAAGGTGCTCAGCGTGCCGGAGGCGACACCTTTCACAGCCGTACTGAAATTCGCATCGGAGGAGTTCAAAGTGCCCCCAGAAACGAGTGCAATAATTACAGACGATGGAATTGGGATTAGTCCGCAGCAAACGGCGGGAAATGTTTTCCTCAAACACGGCTCTGAACTCCGGTTGATCCCCAGAGATCGTGTCGGTCATTAGCTAAACCCATTTACCACTGAGCACGATATTGAACCAGGAAAACAATTCAAAATGTGCAAAATAAAAGTTGAACTCACCTCAATATAATATTTCCAGGCGCTGGGCAATATTTCAGGCTGTTCCCGTGGCGTCCGTACCTCTCCGCCCTCGAAGCCCCACAGGATCTGCTTTAGCGGTGGTGCACATCCATGATCGAAATAATATTTGACGGGATTATATGTCGCCATATTGCAGAGTTCCTTCACCTTGATGAATAATCTCCTCGGTTGCTTGCCGTGGAGCAGATCCTTGTCCATGCGCTTGCAGGCCAGAAACACGGGATCTGCTCTCTTGCGTAGGGGTTGCCCACTTGCTTTGATCGCATTCAGATACTTCTCCAAGCCCATGGCAATCAGTTGGTATTCCGCCGGAGCATAAGCAGTAATGTGTAAACGCCTCGGCTGAAAGGCCATTCTGGGCAGATACTGTGGGTACATAAAGACCTGGCTATCCAGCATCAGATCCATAATTCGTGGCGGAAGGCGTGGCACCTGACGGGCATGTCCCTGCGTTAAATCAGTTTCCTTATTAATGAACTGCATCATAGTCTTATTTTGCTCCTCGAACTCATAACTATTCAGATCCCGCTCCCATCCCTGGATGAGTTCAATGGCTGCACTTAGATTCGAGCAGCGGAAAGTGGCATCCTTTTTTGCTCTGTCCTGCAGCTCACACAGCATCTGTTTGGGCTGCTCGGCTAACGAGTACAGCAATGGATGCGAATAGGTTTGTAGGAAGGATTGGGTCAACATTTGAGTGTGAATGCGTAGTTGTTGCTGAAGGAGATCATGCTGCTCCCGGGTGAAACCTTTGACAGGGCTATCCGGTGTTGGGTCAGTTGGTGGTGGCTTTAAGTGACGAAGTTCCTCAAATTGTTGCTCGTATTCAGAAAAAATATGTTTGTTGATAGACAGATATTTCCAGTTGAAGTTTGTGTCATAGGGTTCCAGGGCAGGAGTAGGAGCAGTAAGAGGAGCAGGCAGGTCATATCTACTCTCGGCTGCCACAGGCGGATGAGCAACAAATGCCTCTGTTGAAATATTCACAAAATGTTGCGAATCCTGGTTGGGATTGGGCAACAATGGCTGCTGCACATTATCAAAACCTGCATTGAATTGCATGGCCGATTCCTCTAGCAGCTGTGCCTGCTCCGTCTCCAGCTCCACCTGGCTGAGAAACTTTTCAGGCGTCTCCAGCTCAATGGAGTCCAGGGATACGCCCTCTTGCAGCAGGCCGGCAAATAGCTCCGATACCAAATCGGTTAGTTCCTTCTTGGATATGTTCACATCACGCAGCTCCTCGGCATCCGCAGGCACCATCTCCCCGGCGACATATTCCGGATCATTAATCGGATCGTCATCGTCGCCCAAAAAACTATTATCTAAAAATATTAAACATTTGATACAGGTTAGGATAAAGATAGATGAATATCTTTTTATAGATTTACTCAGTGGCTTGGCAAAGTCGTTGAGGAACTGCATCCACTCGGCATCATTGGCTGTCATATCATATTCGAGGACATCACTTTGCTCCACATCTGGTGGCACAAATTCGGATTGCAAATCTTCGATTGTTGTCTGCTGTAGGCACAATTTGGAGCGTGTCCTGGTCGCTATGCGTGGATCATCCGTATTTTTATCCGGCGGCAGTTTGAAGCAACCATCCGAAGTGAACTTGATGGGAGACTCCTCGTTGGCAGTGAGCGGAGTTTGTGGCGTGCAAGGATTCGAGTCCAAGTCGGAGACAGTCGTATTCGGATCATCATCGGACTAAGAGGAATAAAATGGGAATCGATGGGAGATACTTGGATACCAGTAAGTAACAGGGGCGGCGGATGTCGATCTTTGACAATCAAATTTGGTAATTTGTGGGAGATATTGGGTCTTATGGATTCCCTAGCCTAACTAAATTTAGTTTCTCTCGTCACTCACATGGAAATCCTCAACGGTAAATGTGTATTCCTCGTCGTCCTCATCGGAGTGCAGATCCTCGCGTATCAGCGCCTCAATCTCATTTTTAAACGGTTTCTCATTTAATGGGGGAAAATTTAAGCCTGGATTTCGATTCAATTCTCGCGCCTTAGAACGCGTCAGTTTGCCAACAGATGGCGTTTCGGTAATAATGATGGCGCCACGCTGCGGCTGCGACTGTTGTTGTTGCTGCTGCTGCAGTTCTACTTTGGCTGCTTCGCGTCGCTCGCGTGCCATTTCGTCCTCGGCTTTGAGTGTGACCAGAGCGAGTACATGCTCATTGCGGACAACGCGTCTAACAACCCTGTGCATGTCTTCGCTGCTGATGGAATTCTCCCGGGCAACTTGGCGCAGCCGGCGATCGATCTCCTTGGCATCCTCAATATTACAATCCCCCAGCTGCTGCTGCAGCTGTTGTTGTCCTTGTTCACTGTACTTTCCATTTTCCTTGTCGATGCGTCGCTTTTTGCGCGGTTGCCGGCGAAAAGTTGGCGTTGAGTTGCTACTGCTGCTGCTATTGTTGTTGTTTTTTGATGTTGTCGGACGTGCGGGCGCCTTTAGGTCAGTTACATCCAACTTGCGAGCACTGTTCGGCATTCTGCACACACATTTAAACTGTAATTTTAACCAATTTCACAATCAGGGAGAGTATCAAAACAAAGCGCAGTCAGTGTGACCCCAAATATAACAAAGATATTGGTTGGTGTTAAACTGGCGTTGACCACAAAATGCCGCCACACCAATTGAACCAGGGCTGGCAACTCATATCGATTTTTAAACAGATATCGATATATAAATAGAAATGTATGCAACATATGTTAATCGCAGCTGTTTTAGCAGATAGCCTTACTTGTGCATTTTTTGTTTTGTCTTTATTTACTTTATGTGTAATGTCAATTGGATGTGAAGGATATAATTGCAATAAGTGTGAAAAATGCGCATTTGCATGGTTTCTGACTTCTTCTACCCGAGCATTGGCGGCGTCGAGGAACATGTCTACAATTTATCCCAAATGCTGCTAGCACTCGGCCACAAGGTAAAAAATAACTAAATAAAATGAGAAAACAATTTTAGCTAATATAATTTGTTTATATCTATGCCAGGTTATTGTGCTGACACACGCATATGGCGATTGCAGTGGGATCCGCTATTTGACTCACGGCCTCAAAGTTTATTATCTGCCGATTAGGGTCTGTTATAATCAGTGCATTCTGCCGACAGCCGTTTGCAATGTGCCCATGCTGCGTGCAATTCTGCTGCGTGAGCGTATCGACGTTGTGCATGGTCACTCTGCGTTCAGCGCCTTGGCGCATGAGGCGCTAATGGTAGGCGCCCTGCTAGGGCTGAAGGTGAGCGTATGAGAAAGCGGGAAATAAAATGAACAAGTTAAGAAAGTATAATATTGTTAAAGTCTAGCTTTTGTTAAGCGGATGTTTAAATATGGCAGTGGGAATATCTCTTAAAGTTTGGCTTATGCTTATTAAGCGGCTTTGCACGGGTACAAAAATTGAATTAATTTAAGTGTTATTTCTTGTTTTATTATTAATAATTTCTCCTCTTTACCCCATCTTCATCGCAGACAGTCTTTACGGATCACAGTTTATTTGGCTTTGCGGATCTGTCGGCGGCTCTGACGAACAAACTCCTGGAAATTACGCTGAGCATGGTGAATCATGCCATTTGTGTGTCGCACATTGGCAAGGAGAATACCGTGCTGCGAGCCCGAGTGGCCAAGAAGCGTATATCGGTGATTCCCAACGCAGTGGACACCGCCCTCTTTACCCCGGACCCCAGTCGTCGTCCGGCGGATGGAATTATTAATATTGTCATCGCTTCGCGGCTGGTTTATCGCAAGGGCATCGATCTGTTGGCTGGGGTCATTCCACGCTTCAGGAGCACCCCGAACGTGCACTTCATTATTGTAGGCGATGGCCCGAAACGGGACCTGCTCGAGGAGATCAGGGAGAAGACGAATATGCAGGATCGTGTGGAGATCATGGGCGCTGTAGAGCATGCCCAGGTGCGGGAGGTCCTCGTGCGTGGCCATATCTTTGTAAACACCTCGCTGACGGAGGCCTACTGCATGGCAATTGTCGAGGCGGCGTCTTGTGGCCTCCAAGTCGTTTCCACCAGCGTTGGAGGCATACCCGAAGTGCTCCCGAGTAGTTTAATAATTCTCGTGGAGCCGGAAGTTGATGCCATCTACTCGGCCATCTTGGTAGCTATCGATAGGCATGTGAATCGTGGACACAATCCGCCAGAGACACGCGCTAAGCAGCGACGAGGTCGACGCAAGAAGCAGCTAAAGCAGAAGGAGGACGAAAAGGAAGAGGAGCAGCCTCGTCTAGTTGCAGCTGGTAACCCTGGGGAACCTGTCCTCTGCCCACATCGTTGTAATGAGCTCGTGGAGTCGCTGTACAACTGGGAGGATGTTGCTCGGCGCACGGTTAAAGTCTATGAGCGAGTAAAAAGAGAACGTGCTTTTACCCTCAGCGAGTTGATCTTTGCTGTTTATCAATGTGGAGCTTGGTTTCTGGCCTTTCTTGTCGTGGGACACTTTACGCTAATCCTGCTTGAACGTTGGCGTCCTCGCCGTCGCATTGAGGTTGCCTTCGAACCGGCCAGAGCTTCGGATTAGGCATAGTTTTAAATGTTTTCTATATGGGCTTCCAAACATGCCATAAAAACGAAAATACTGCCATTTTTATAGTTGGATAATTTTTGTCAATTATTTAATTAATATATATATGACAGCTCGTTATTTATAAATTGAACCTTAAGTTCAACAATTAATATAAGCAAAAGTTTATTTAAATATTTTCCAATCAGCATTTAAATTTCAAACAACTTAACAGTCCGCCAACTGCTCTGCTAACTAACACTATATGACGCACATAACATTGCAATGCTAACGCATATATACTTAACATTGGGCTTGCTGCGCAAATGTTCGGTAAGTAAAGTTGGCCGCACGAGCCCACATTAAATCGATACATTTTGTATGGCAAATCGATACATTCAGTTTAATAACAAACGAGCTGCGGTAAGGTTGTGTTTGCGCGCAGAAGTACGTCGTTAAAATCAGAAAAAAGACAAAAATTTTATTTTGAATTTTAAAAGCAACGGACACCGCGGCGACAGCAAATAACTACGCATATCGTGTAGTTCTCGAAATTCCGTTTAAACAATTCAAAAGTTTTGTCTATTTCGAAGAAAAAAATAGTGTAACGGTTAAAGCCTTTGAATTTGCCAATTTCAATTAGAATTTTATACAGCATCCTTCCTCTTCTTGTTATATATGACGTCATTTGCGCGCTACTTTTCATGTTCAGTGCGAAGGAGAGCTTAGTGTGTGTGTGTGTGTATGAACCAAAGCTTTGTATGTGTATGTGGGTGTGTGTGTGATTGCTCTCATTGGAATTATAACGCATTGCACTTGTAGCTGAGCCAAAGCTTCCACCTCCACCCTTCCGTCCTCACTCTCCCTCGTTCCCAAGGCCACGGCGGCCTATTCTGTAATAACTGTAATATGCGTGATTTTATACGGCCCGTTGCATTCTTCTTCATTGAGCGTATATTAAAATTTTAATAATTCGTAAATTTTAACGGTAAATTTTTTGTGTTTACGGCTTTCTTCCCACAATTTTAGCATCAAGGAAAAATATAATAATAGAAGTCCAATTTACCATTTACAAACAAACAAACAATTCATAAAAAAGGCGAAACAATTCAAGTGAGTTCAAGTCCACATATAACTTTATTTTTACTTTATTAATTTAAATTGTTATATTATTAGTACTGTTATTTTAAACATATAGAAATATTTATAGATCACATTAGCCAATTTTGTACATGTTTAAAAATTATAAGCTAAGTATGGGGCTCAGGCTTCTTCATAACCTTATTTGAAAATGAATTTTTAATGTGGCAAAAACAAGTCTCCAAAGTACCGTCTACAATGAGTAAGGAGTGGGGGGAAGTACGAAACCAACCAAATTCCACAGCAGGAAAAGAAACGCAAGCTAAAGTAAAACTCACATAAATTTAATGGTAAATTAAAAAAAAAAGAAGACAGAAAAAAAAATTTTTTGGTTTTTTTCTGACACGCTGGGGAAGCTGTAAATAATGAAACATCAGACAAGCGCCAGACTGCACAACAAAACAACAATAACAAAAACAAAAAGAAGTTGATGTGGGGGAGGGGTGCACACACATATATAAAAAAGTTGCAGTCGCCTCAAAGGAATACAAGGACATCATAATCAAAGGCTTTTTATTGCGCCCCATCAAATAAAACCAGAAACTGTTAACTCAAGGGTGGTCGTGGAGGGTTTGGGGACGGGGCTGCCAGGGGTAATTGAGAGTTGCCCTTTTTTTGTGGTGGGCTCTTGTTATTAGGCCAGGCTAGGAGAACGGCAGCAAGGGAGTAGAAGGCGGCTTACCGGAAAGGAAACCGGGCTCTAGACCAGATCAGACTAGGCACGTTCGACCTAATAAAGCAGAGAGAGCATGTGCTTCAGGGGGATGGAGAGGTTGGAAAGGGGGTAGGGGTAGCAGTTACTTTTGGAGTAAAGTGTTTCCGTGTTGTTGGAGGCCAAATCGATTTTTATTGATATTCAAGTTGAATGCACTATGAATTCGTTTAAGATTTTGTTGGAGTATAGGATGGAGAGACAAGGGAAGTAGCACGACTCGCATCCCCGAAAAACGTATGGCAACCATCGATAATTCTTACAAACGCACAGTGTAAAAAAAGTACAAATCTTAAATAAATATATTTAAATATATATTAAATAATATTTAATAAATATTATTTAGTATTAAATTGAGAGTAAATATGTATTAATGGTAAATATTAAATTAAATGGGCCAAAAACTTTTTGAAAGAAAATGTATTTTTAAAATTCTCTATTATTGTCTCTGTGTGTATAAAGATGTTAAATTAAATTAAATCTGTAAAATTACTTACAAGTTGTTATTTATATATAACGGCCCTCTTTTCTCTATGTGCAGAATATTAACCACATTTGGGGATAAAATTACTTCCCTTATTCTCTCCGTTTATTTATATACATATATAAACTATACTGATATTTTTATTCTCAGGTTTTCATGGCCAAAAGCAAAAAGCCAACAAAAAAGTTGAAATACAAAAAATTGTTTTTTCTTTGCGCTTTGACACGCACTTTCTTGATATTCGATATTTGCCTGATATTCCTTTTTTCTCGACTTTCAATTATTGTATTTTCGTGGTGTTCCTCTTTCTGTCACCCTCACTCACTCGTTCTGCTCAGCCTTTCTTCATCAGTCGTGCTGTTGCAGTCTCATATTTTTTTTTGGCTAGAAAACTTGTTTAGCTTAATTTTTTATATTTATTTTCTTTTTTTGCTCTATTTATATTTTATTCGTGTTGTATTTGTTTGCGTCTAACACTTTTGACATTCAGTTGTTGTACTTCTTCTTCTTCTGCTTGTTTTCTGGTTTTTAAACTTGAACTCTACATTCTACTCTGCCTCCTCTCTCCCACTCGGTTTCTCGCTTCGTAAGGTGCAAACAATGGACACTTGATGGCGCCACCAGCAAATGATTTTCTGGTTGTTGAGCCCTTGGTCGAAAGTTAAGTGCTTTTGGGTCGAGAGAACGATAGATAAGCCGCTTTTGGCTTTTTTTTAAAGCTGTTGATGGGTTTGTCTGCAATTGTAACTTATATCGAGTCTTGAATGTGAGTCTAATTCCAGATTTGTTGTCTAGTCTTTTGTGTATTTGATTTTCTCAATTAATCAATCAGGCATTGGAAAGTAAAAGAAAAAGTTTGTTTAGACTTGGACTCTGAGTAATAAGAATTAGATAGCAATATGTTAATTACTATATGTGTGCTGGGAAGAAGGTTAATTAAAGTTCTGAAGTCGAATAATCTATTGTATGCATTCAATTCTGTTTCATACTTCAGTTTTACTCCGGAACTAATTATCGCTTATGTATCCTTTTACGCTTCCTGTTCTGCTTACAAGAATATGACAAATCACAATAAAAATCATATATATACCATATATTTATCTAACCATCCAAGCCTACAACTCTACCCTTTTGTTTAAATACATCGTCAAATCCTTCATCATCATCACACACACAAAAATTTGACCTTTGACAACTGAACTCGCTTACTCCCCTACCTAACATTCCCCTTTCTCCCCATTCCCCTCTTTTAACGACCTTTGACGTTCATCAAATTAGTTCATCGATTTCATATTTGGACAGAGGAGAAGAACATGTTGATGTCTCCACACAAAGGTCCTTAAACTCAAAATGCACAACTTTTTTTTGTTGCTCTAGGCGACAGGAATTCAGCTCAACTCTCAACTGGTGCCAAATTAACAAAAGGCCATTAAACAAAAACCTACCACAAGCTGATATATATGTATATATTATAGCAAGTATCTGTTTATGTGGGGCAGGCATCGCGGAATCGCGTGCTCGACGCAACTTAATTGAGCTCCAAATGAAATTTCATAATCAACAAAGGCAAAACCAAAAGTAAAAAACAAAAGCAATGGGCAAATTTATGAGTTTTTGGGACACCCGCTTGGAGCCGACGCGACTATAAAAGCCTTTATGTATACATATATCTGTGTATGTATATTTATATGTATATATTCCTTGATTCGAGGATGACTCATGTTGCAGGACGGCCTTCACAATTCACCAATGTTGAGGCAGCAACAAACAAATGAAATTAGCTCTGAACTTTATTCATATGTTTGTATTTTTTATTTTTGTTATTTTGTTTTGTTATCAGCATTTGTTTTTTTTTTGTCTTGGTCTTAGCTCGTTGCTCAGCACAGCTGTTTGCTTGGCGCAAATAAGTTTCATATCCTTGACAGCCCATTTAAACATATCCTTGCGCCCGCCCCTCCCTTATTCCACATTCAGAGTCAGACTGTTGGAAGGACAAGCAGCTGGTTGGCGCCACTCGCAGCTAAAGGAAACACGAAAGCGACGGCATAAAAAGAGTAGAGGATAGTGGGAAGGACATTGCATATTAACTGTCATGTGTCTAAAATTTCATGTGATAAGCTCAACGATGTGACTTAGAATCAAAGAGTAATAGTATCTGTAAGAAGTAATTCGACTGTCAGAGAGGGAAAAGTTTTGGTATTGAATATCAAAGTGATTCCTAAATTATTCACATTGCTGAAGAGCAGATTTTTTCTTGATTCGTGTTTCTTTTTCCAAAGAAACTAGGCATAGTCTGCCAATTAGTTAAACATCATCACAAACAATCAGCATGACTTAATTTTGATTGCATTTCTCTTTGTTGAACATCATTTGCCAACATTCTTCTCGTATTTTATTATTTCAGTAGTATTACTATAAATATATGTGTGATGTCATCAATTTAGATAGGCTTTTGTATTTTATTATGCAAATATGCACTAGACTCAAGACTGAAGACCTTGAGGCCGACTCGACTCGCTGTCGTCATCAACAGAAATGTGCTTCATATTATGCGTCACTCATTGATTTTATTTCGCATCTGATGTGAACTTTTGTCCCACTTAAAATTAGTATAAAGGTATGAAGTTGTACAAAAGTATGTAACTAGCAGTACGAAATATCATCCTTACCATAAGGCTATATATACTCTTGATCTGTATTAATAAAAGACTTTACAGTTCTGTAAGAAATATATACGTTTATATACGTCAAGTTTATTTAATTATATTGATCACTTCTAACGTTTACCCAATATCGGTAAGAATTTATTATCGATTGTTATAAAAGCTAAAATTTTTAAGAACCATATTTTAATCAGGCTTGACATTCCTTGACATTCAAATTGTAATCTATAAACATTTAATTAAATACGCTTTAGAAAAGTTGAAGTGATTAGTCATTATTTAAATCGGGCAAGCTTCATGCTTATCGGTTGATTAATGTTTCTAAGACCATTCTATGCCGCCTAAGACCAGACATCATCAATGCCCCAAGCTGTGATGACATATGAACACAAAGTTTTTAATCAGATGTGATGATTGAGCTATTCTCGGACAAAGTTGAACTTCAATCAAGCTACATTTTTGTTGCTTGCTTTGTCTCTTTCTATAACCATATTTAATATGACGCTTAAGTTAAATGTTTGTTGCAGCATGAATCACTGTGTGGCAGCAGCTACTACTACTTTGTGGAATGCAGCATGTGTCTGGAGTTTCCAGGACCTGCCTGCCCTGCATCCATTGGAATGGGCGCGCGTGAGTTTGGCCCTGTGACGCAGATTCAGACGGAGACAAGTACGCAAAAAATAAAATAAATAAATGCCTGCGAGCAAACTAACAACTGCTACGGAATAAGGCAGCTGCTGCTGCTTCTTCTTCTTCTACCTCTGGTGGCATTGTCCTTGCTGTTGCTGTCATCTGCGAGGGGTGGTTTATACTCGGCGTTGTCTCCGCCTCGTTGTTGTTGCAACACTCGAAGAAATTGAGGTTGTAAACAATTTTGTGCTAAAAACATGTAAGAATGTTCTACTTGAGAGTGTGTTCGACTAGGATATACCCTTCATTCACCTGTAAGTTTGATTGTAGGCAGTATTTATTACTAAAACTTGGATACGTAAACTTAACACTAATCATACTGGTATTACTTTTGAGCTTATATCAGTATTTAGCACATATAAAAATATGCTTCTTCTTTTTTCTGAGTGCATCAGCTACGCATTCCTTCTCATGTCCAGCACTCTCCCTCTCTCTCTTACTATATCTTCCTCTGCTATCCCTCCACGTTGTCGCCTTTGCTGTTGCTTGTTGCCACTCGCAGAAATCATCGTTGCTTCTATTTTTTTGGGCAGACTACAACAACAACATCAACGAGGCTCTCATCCTTACGAGCAGAGCTCGGAAAATGGGGGTTGGCAAGCGGTAAGCGGCCTGCGCTTATATTTTATTATTTATTTTCTATTTTGTTCTCTATTATGCTTTGTGCGGCATTTCTTCCAATTTGCGTTTCTGTTGTGTTCGCCCATTCGCAGTGTTTTTGGTTTTCTACTTTGGGGGGCGACAGTCGAATCTCTTCTTACATCGAATCCCTTAAATTTTGCAGTGCGAATACAGTGCTGTCTCAAATATTGAGTACGTCACGTGAGTTTTGGGTTTTTGATTGGTGTCGCTTAAGGGTTAAGTCTTACTTTACCCAGATACTCGTTATGTTATGTGTGATTGAAATGCGACTTCAAATAAGTTCTTATTACTGGGCAATATTTTAAATCAATTTTATATTTTTTTATTCTATTATTATTGTAATTTAATCAGGATATATTAGAATTGGTGAGAAAGTTATTATTACTGTGCAAAATTGGACACCAGCCCTAAATACAATAATAATATGTTTTCTCATCTTATCCCATTACATACTTATTACTCTTACCCACTTAAACTTCATCTCCATCCAAACTCCTTAAAAACTGACTCGAAATGAGCAGCTTCCGTTTAAAATTTAAATTTAATGTCTTTATTTCGAGTAAAAGAAATTTTCGTAGCTGCATTTCCGGCGCTTATGAAAGTTATGAAATTTCCGCTCTGTGTTTGTTCAAGTTGCAAGTGCCAAAAAAAGAAGAAGCAGATTTTTGAATGCTGGTTGGGTTGTTTGTCTTTGTGTATATCTTTGTGTGTGTGCCTTTGGCCACCCATTATGAACTGGCTCCATTTTCGGGTTTGTTGGCTTTTGGCTGCTACGATTCCCAGGAGGCAGGACGCAAAACTCAGCACCGCAGGCGCCGTTTGTGAATGTTGAAAACCGCACGCGTCGCCAACAATTGATACGGTCTGGTCTTGTGTCCTGATCCCAGAACCTCATCCAGATATCACAGAACGGCGTCAACGCCAACCAATTACTTCACGTTCTGTAAACAAACAAAAACAAACCAACAGCGCACGAGGAACATAAAAATTAATTTCTCGGCGACGAAATTGTTATTTTGCGTGAAATTTCAGGACACCGTTTCCAATATCAAATGCGGCATAATATCCTGCGGTGCACGAATGTCCTGCCTGCGACTGCATTGACTGCCAGCCTGCACACAGTGACTGTAAATATAAACCACCCTTCAAAAAGGCGTTCTGCTGCCTACCCTAAAATCCAACTCTACTCGGGCTGCCTTTTATTTTTGTGATAAATTTATACGAAAATTACCCACATTGGCTTTTTTGTTCCTTGTTTTAATTTATTATTAGTTTTAGAGCCTGAAATTGGGCATTGAGTTGTGGTAAAGTATGTGGCAGCCAGAAGCAAGCAGCTACGAACCCATCAGGTAAATTGTATAATTCTTAATTCTCGAATAAAAACAGAGTCGATCAAGCAGCCGTTTTGCGAATATCGATATAAATCGCCTACTCAGCAAGTATTTAACAGCTGAATACAGGGTATCTTCAAGTCGAGTTAACTTGTATTTTGTGTGTCGGATTATTGGCTGCTTTTTTGGGGGCGTTTGTCTCGCGTGCCTGGCTTGGCTTTGTTTATTTCCCCTTTGGGTTGATCCTGTTTCGCTTTCGTAGGTCACATCGCTTGCATTCTTGCAATTAACATACTTGACACTCCATTCTCCCCTGTTTCCTCCTGTTTCTCCACAAAGTGCTTGAGTGTTTGACATGGCTTTGAAATTGTTTTTGTTGTTGTTTTAAGTTTACTTTTTGAAATCCGTAAACAGTTTAGCTTGACGAGCGTCGTAAAATCGTAACTCAAATGGAAATAATTGCTTTGTTTTGTCGTCGTCTTTGTGGACTGAGAGTTTTTTCTATTGACTTTAAATGAATCTTGGATGAACCCACTGAGCTATCAATAATAAGGCAATAAAAATACAAATAAGAAAACCAATTTGTAAAATCTAAACAATCTATTCGATTATAATAAGAATAATTATTATTTATGTGCAGTTTTTATTTGAAGTGAGGAGGGTGAGGAGAAAAAAAAGGACTGATTGTTTTTTATGTGTTTATAAAAAAAAATTGTAATTCTATATTGTTCTATTGAATGCTATTATCTCTTAATAAGTATTAAAGTTTCGTCTTTCCACATACCACAAATGTAAGCAGCTGCTTATTACACCCCAGCACTCCAACACACCTAACCACCTACAAACACACACATTAATCAATAGCACACACAATTGCAGTGACCCAGTCCATTGGGTTATTATCCATTATCCATTAGCCAGCAGAACAGAATCGACCACAACTAAATTATAGAGCCTGACCAGCACTCTGCTGTGTTCGTAGACTGGCTCGGGTTTCTATTTGCCAATTATGAATACTGAGTGAGAGAGGTTTTCGATTCTGTTGCGCTAGTTTTATTTTCCATACAACACAATTGTTGCTCAGCCACACGGAAAATTGGCCATCGTGTTCGTATCTAATAATATTGTGGACTACAACACATTTTCTAATAGCAGTTTTAGTTTAACGCCGCTTTTGTAGCTGGCACATTTAATTTGCGACGACAAGCACCCGGCCAACCATGATTCACTTTACAACCAAGCCTGCCATGTCAAGTGCCAGGTTAGCAAAAAATCGAGCAATAGAAAAAAATAAAGTTAAAAATAAAAACAATATAAACAGGAGGCACAAGCACAGACAGTTGTATTTGACAAGACGAGGATTAAATACACTTGCTGGGGTTTTTAAGTGGCAGGATTATTAATTTTTAATTATTATACGCAATACGTAAGGTTAAATCATACATACAAATAATAAATAATTATTTGAAGTTTTCAAAATATTATAAATCTATATTCTAAAATAAAAAGAATCTATTATCTTTTTATAGCTAAACATTTTTTTTTTCTGTTTGATTGTTAGAATGTTTAGGGCTTGGTAAGGAATACTCGAACCTTTTTTATTTAACGGTACAAAATATGATAAACAAAAAGTGTGGTTTATGGTATAAATCTTTCGATCTATTGTCCCCATCGAAGTTTTATGATATAGCAGTGATATTTGTTGAATTTTTTGGATATGTGCACATATGCGGCATGCCACACAAAATAGTTGGATTACTATTTGCAAGAGTATACAGAAAAGAGAGAGAAAAATAGAAAGAGAACAGGAGACGCCACAACATGTGGCATGAATGCATGTACTCTTGTTCATGACATGTGGGGACAAGTGGACATGGGGCATGGCGCCAGCAATCGAGTGTCCAGTTTAGAGTCCGGGCGCCACTCAAATTGCGTAGAATCGAGTTCCTCTCTCCCCGTTGCCCTCCTTTGTGCCTTCCCCCTGTTCAGCTGAAGTATTGCAAAGTTGGAATTGCCATGTTGGCTGTAGTATTGATTTTGTGTGCATTGCGAGGGATTGTTCGTGGAACAGTTTACTTAAGAGACGGGAGCAGGAGAACTGAGAAGTGAGGAGAACTTGTATTATCAGTTGAGCAAAACAGAGAATTCAATGCTTAAAGTTACCTTATCAGCAGTTGCAAACCTTGGCCCTGACTGATTGCAAAAGGAGTTCAGGTTCAGGTTCAGGTTCATGTTCATGTTCATGTTTTTAGGATCTGTGTTGGCTTTGCGGGTCTGGGTCTGGGTCTGGGTATGCTTTGGGCATTCATAAATCCCAGTTGGTTGGCAGCAATTGCAATCGTCTGCGGTCTGCAATTCAGCATAAATGTTAAATGTGGGTGGGTTGGGGCATAAAGAGGGGACGCATATCGAATTCACTGCCTGCCGCCAGTTGTGGCAACAGCTGTGCACACACACAAAACACACCTTGATGGTGGTTTCTGTTCAGTAATCTTCCCTCTTTTTCTTTTTGCCTTTGTGTACTTTAAATTTAGCGTGAACTTTTTTGCCTGACTAAAGAGGAAATCGCCCGCTTCTTGGCGCTAGGAAAGTGAAAAATCTGCTCAAGTTTTTTTTTTGTATTTACTTCTTTTATATTTGTCAGATTGTGTGGGATTTTCTTCTCGATGCTGGAAATAATCGCAGCGAACGACGCCGAGTTGAATGTGCCACAAAGTGTGCTATGCTGGAGAGTTGCAGCAACTTGTCGTAAGAAAGAAGGTGCTTGGGGTTGCAAAGGGTAGAATATTAAATTGGGTTTTGCTTTGGCGCGGTCAACATATGATAAAGCTTTATTCAATACAAAGCCTTGGCAGACATCGGTTCTAAGTGAACATATATTAGAAGGGGTTTTTTATTGGTTTTGGGAAGTAGCAGTTTTGCTCAGTTGTAAAAAAAATTTAAAGGTGAATGGGAATGTTTAAGAAAAATATATTTACTGAGAAAGGTGTTAAAACCCTCAATATATATAAGACTATTATTAATCGTTTAATTTACGGTTTTGTCTTTTCTTGGTCATTTAAAACTTATTGTGATGTCATCTTTCAAATCATCTTGTCCGAAAAATGTCATCTTACTAGTTGAAAAATGGGTCTGAAAAATGCTTGTCATTTGTAGAATATACACAATAAAAAACCATTGAGTTACTTGCCGCTCAAATGCTTATAATCAATTATAGCGGAAGTTCTCAAATACTTCAAATCGATTACAGAGGATATTCTCCTTCTAGCTGCATCTGTCATAGGCAGTCACAGCTTTTGATATTATTTTGAACAAGGCCACAAAATGAAGCTATTGTTATCTGCTAAGCAAACCACAAGAGTTGTCAGCTGACCACAACAATGCCCAACAGCAACAACAACCACAACAACAAATACTCTGTCCCAGGATCTTAGCTCATACTTCAACTGTCGCACACACACCCCTAACACACACCCTACACACACACGACCAGCTTCATCAGACAAATGTCATTTGGAGCTCAAAATGTGAGCTCATGTTTGGGGCATTTGCACTGATAAATATCTCCATGTATATATATATATATATAGATAGCAAGTTCTTCTTGGTCAGATGACAGAAACAGAGCGCACTGCTAAGCATACACACACACTCACACACAACCAAACCCAGAGCTCAATTAAAACGACGTTTGCCAAGTTAAAAACGAGCTTCCGTTTTTATCCAGCACAGTGCAAGCAAAAAGTATGACGCCAAGCAATCAAAATTAAGTCGACAATTTAACAGAGACATCTCTGAATGCGTAGGCGTCGCTGCAATTATCCAAGATTCCAAGTAATTAAAATTGCCCCTCCCGTTCCCAATCCTCACCCCACACCCTTTTGACCAGAAATGGATGACAAGCCTTTATCTATTTTGGGCGCGTCTCGTGAAAATATTATAGATGAGTCCGCCTTCTTGTCTTGAGATATGAGTTCTTGTATACTGTACCTATATCGGCCATATTTGGTATATGGTATATGTATTTTGTATATTTCTGTCTGATTTCAGGAACTCTAAGCCAAAGATGTATTTATAGTTTGTTTGTTTGTTCTCTGGGCACGCTTTGAGCACATATTTTTTATTGGAATTTGTGTCATATATAGTATGTTAACCATGTTTTTATTGACAGGACTCGCTTCCGTCATTTGCTTAATGCGTCAATTTTGTTGAACGGATTCCCATGAGAAAATTATGATATTTTCACACCTTAATGTGGAATGGACGCACAGCAGTCCCCAGTTGCCATTTAGGCTGGGCCTCATTCATAACGGTTAACGGTGTATTTTTCTCTTGTTTTTCACGTTTTCGTCCACCTGCAATGCTATAAAATTTTATGATTCCTGACCATAAAAGAGAGACATTTGCTTGCCTTGCCACCCATAATTAATTAGCAAATATGTTTTATGGCATTTTATGAGCAAAGTCGTTAATAAACAAAAACAAAGGCAACAGCAATACAAAAGTGTGGTAACTGTTTATTAAGTTGAAATAAAGGCAACCACGCCAAGCGTAGTGTTTATATTTGTATTGAAAGTCATGACAAATAAAGTATATATTTAGTATGGATAGTGGGTGAAAGAGGGGACAACTATATTGAATAGGGTTATACCTATTGTTGATTGTTATTGTCATTGCTATTGCTCTTGAGTGATTATAATTATTATGAAGTAAGTTAAGATGCTTATGGCTCATTGAGTGGGCATCTTCATCAGTGTTTCATAACAGCTTTATGCCTTTTTTAAAAAATAAATGAAGGGGTATAAATAACTTGTGTAAAAGTATAAAGCTGAGAAGAAAGGGAGAAATATTTATTTTTCTGCACAACAGCAAAAACTTTCAACAGCAGCTTTACTACTTATTGATATACATTCTTTTAAATCATTAAAATATGTATTTATATTTTTTAAAATATTGATTTAATATTATATTTTGTTTTTAAAATAATTTACCCTATATTTTTCCATGTGTTTTTCTTTGTCGACTGACTTTAATTGACAATAAATATATACATATTCATATAATAATAATAATTATACTCATACTCTTGCAAATCTCATCCATATCCCGCACTGAGTACTGAAGCATATATATAAACCAAATGAAATGGGGCGTTGCCCATGAAATTCAATTGTTTAATTGAATGTTGCCTTCCTTTATACAGTTGATAACAAGATAATGCCCCAATGTCAATTTCAATTTCAAAGTCAATCGCACAATCCCAATTGATTTCTAGGTTTATTTCTATTATGTTTGCCCTTCCGTTCGCTCTTTATATTTTATTAAAAATAAACCGATTAGCTTGGCGAACCTTTCTCCTTCAACTGACTTCTTGGCTTTAACGTGTTGAGCTCCAATTTCCTTCCACTGGGCGGCTCACTTTGTTCTAGTGGCTTTTAATGATGGTCTTGGTCTTGGCCCGGCTTATTGTGCAGTTGGCCACGTACAGAGCAGTTGCGCTTGTTGCGCTAGTTGGTGGCAAGCAGGCAAAGCAGGCAAACTCTTGCAAACGGGTTTCATGTCTTGCCACACAGCCACCACATATGCCACCACAACGCAATTGCAATTAGTCTGGCTAAAGTCGTGCCTAACGGTAAAATGTTACCCAGCAATATCTCTGCCACTGCCACACGTCTGCCTATCTACCTACCTTATGCAACCTATGCCTCATAATCGCATCCCACCAAAAGGAAAAGAAGACAAACAGCTCGTGAGATTTACAACGATAAGGTCGGCTCAACTGATAGATTATAATGCCAAGGTTTTTTTTTTTGGCTTTTTGGCCTGACCTATTTCAAAATCAGCTTGAAAATTTGTAGTTGAGAATCTGAAATGGATTTTTCATGTTTTTTTCTTCTTGATTATTTGCAGATAAATTGCATTTGACTGCGTTGAACAATCGAGTGGTGAGTAAAGTTCTATTTATTTATATATATAAAATAGCTTTTTGTCTATTTATATTTAGCATTTAATCGTTTTTAATCAGTTGCCATTTAGCGAATTGCGTCCATCGCGATTTTAGTTGGGCTTATCATCAAAAAGCTCATTAAAAAAAAATTAAGTGAAAAGTTTCACAGGTTTACTTTTAAGGTTATTTACTTCTATATATAAAATATCTTTTATGGCTTACAACTCAATCAACCACAAGTTGAAGTCGCACCTTTTTCAGATTGTTTGTGGCGGCTCCATTTTTGGTTAGTTCCATATATGTATACCCTATCAGAAATATATCATGACATTGCTATGAAACTTGTCACGCATCGAAGGTAACAGATGATTCTCTTATGGCTTCGTCTGTTCGTCTTCCTTTATCTATGAAAAAAGATCCTCAATTTTGATAAATTTTGATATATAGTCGTCTTTTTGCTGCAAGCAGTAATTCTTTCGGTATCGGCAGTATTGGATCTCTATATCATAAAGCTCACATAGGAGGATGAAACTGTGAACTAAATATATATATATATATATATAATTTATGTTTTTAATATATATAATTTATATGTTGTTATTTATATTATTTATATTATTTGTATTTAGATTTCGACACATCGATATCAATCTTTTTTCAGGGTATAAAATATTCGGTTGCCCAAGGTACTTACATTACTCTTAAGTTTCTCACAGATCTGGCCGACTATATCGCCATATTGTTGATTTTTTTCTCACTGCTGGATGGCTTACCTCAATTAATACAACTTTTTGTTTTCATTTTTCGCTCGTCAATTAGCGACATATTTGAAAAGACTTCATCATTAACATCAATCTTAATTGAATAATCATTTAGGCGTACTTTCTGACTGCATTATAAATTCAGCGAGAAGTTGTCAAGGGAATTCTCAAGATGGCTTTTCACTCCCCTCACCTCTGCAGATCCTTGCGCCATTTATTGCTTATTATTTCCGTCGTGTGTCAAGTTGACCGTGCAACAAAACTTAAGTAGCATGAATTATGCGCAAGTCTAAAGTAGCAGCAGTTACAACGGTTATATCTGTATTTTGCATCTGTATCTGCATCGCTGTCTGTCTCGTTATGTGTATCTTTTTATCTGCATCTCTGCAGCAGTAGTCAGTGTTGAGCAAATTGTGGGCAATCATTGTCAATTTACAATGCACACACAAACGCCTGCCTTCTACTTGTGTAAGAAAGTAGGCAGCTACAGTAGAGCCTGCCAATGATCAACAGTGACGGTAAAACTAGAGTAAATTGTAGATGAAGATAAAAAAGTAGATAAAGCTACACTCACACAAACAGAGCCCTAAATTTACCAAATTTACCATAGATAAGTCAGCTTCAGAAAGAAGATTTCTAATAATTATTAATTTTGAAATTATTTGCAATCGCAAGAAAAAATTACTTGTTTTTTTTTGGGTACTTTCATTTTTGATCGAGACAAGCTTCACTGTGCCCGCATAGCTGTTCTCTGTAGCCTGTGTCTGAGCTGATTGCACCTTGAACTACAAGCGAAGCACTCAATGTGCATGTCAAAGCATGTCGCTAACGGTGACAACGCAGTGCTAGCTCTTGAATGGAGGGAGGGTGCTTTTTAAGGGGGACAGGTGAGGGTCTTGTTTATCCAAGCGCTGAGATCAGAGGCAGACTACAGTTGTTGTTGTTGTTCTCCTTGTTGTTGTTTTTAGATGAGCACTCGTTGTTGTGGGTTCAAGCGCTTTTATTTACCTTGTCTGCCTTATTTTTTTTCTTTTTCTGTCTGTTTGTCCATTTACTTTTGTCACTTTTGGCTTTTAACATGCAGTTTTGCACTTTGTTTTGTTTTTATTCTTTACTTTTTCTTCTTTTCTTAGGCAAATTTGTATGTTTTGTGCGTTTGCCTCGAACAGCGTTTTATTGCTCACATTTATGCATAAATAAATATAAATGGATGGCAATTTGTTTTTTGTTTTTCGCGACAAACATAAATTCAATTGCTTGAATAAACAGCGTAGTCTATAGGCTTGGGGAGGGGGTGTGGGTAGCCTAAGCGGGGTGATCAACCTCCAAAATTCTCGACAGCTGTTGCTTTCTGGCTTCCAATGAATAATTTTGTGGCTGCCAGTGATTAATTTTCATGTGGCGACACTTTGCACACAATTTTCTACAAAATTTACGGGCATGTTTTTATTTGTGGTTTCTGTTTGATCGTGTTGCACGATATTTCTATGATGGACAGACAGCAGAGCTGCTTGTGGATTTAAATTTTAATGCGGGAGGATTGAAAGAAATTGAGCTACAGGGTTAACTTTTATAATGCATGATAATTCCGAATGAAACATTTACGCCAACTTTTATTTATAGCACGTACGAATTAACAAGTGACGGAAAATGAATTTTTGGATAATTTGTTTATATTTAAATACAATTTATTGCGTTTTGAATGAATAATATAATAATGTATTAAAGCAAAGATATTATTTTATTATGACTTTAGTGTAGTGTAGATATAATGTATAGATATAATATAAGCCCCATTGCTTAACCCACTTACCTACTGACTGAAGAGGCAAGTGAAGCAGTAGCAGCAGGAGAGGAGGAGAGGAGGAGGAAGGAAGAAGCCCAGTGCGTGCCACTTAATAGTAAGAAGCGAATGGATAAATACTCCATTCAAACGAAGACGCCGCTTATCGCGTTTAATGCCACATATCATGCACTTGGAAGTGCACTTGGAAGCAACCGCCACCCACACACTCACTTCAAAAACAATGCCAGGCACTCCACAGGGAATCCACAAAGTTCCGGCCCATTAGGTGCTCACACAGAGCTACGCTCGCGTGTATGTGTGTGGGTGTATCTTCTGAATGCGCTTTGTCCAAGATGCGTGTTGTTGTCAAACGATGTCATCAGCTATAGTTTTTGTTTTCAGCCCCACATCTGACTGCAGTTTAATTTCATTTAATGTCAAGTGTTGGTTTTTCTTTTTTACGTTTATCGCAAGATCACTCAACAACATGTTGGTTAGAGGGATAACTCTGGCTGACAATCTCAATTAGTAAATGCAGTGAGTGTGTCGACTGCATCGCTCGCTGCTGACCTGCCCCAGTAGCCAGACTCAATTATATAATTGCCCCGTGTTCTAATTGCAATGCCAAATGGAAATGGAATCCAGAGCAAGAATGCTTGCTGTTCATGTCATCGCCAATTAAATGGGGGCGTGTCTCAGGTCGAATGCAGAAGCGCCACCTGGCGTGCCATTAGTAAACTGCTGCATTCTTGTCTTCTTTTCCTTCTTCACCCTCCTGCTAATTATTCTCCACTTAGTGGTCTTGTTTGATTATCAAATTGCTGCATGCAATTTTTTCTTGACATGTTTTCTGCATTTTTAAAATTGCATTAAATGACGTTAGTAGTTTGTTCAATCTGCTCGGTATATATTTACCATGCTATTCACATTCTCATACCCTGTACTCATCGAAAGCGTGTAAAAGGGGTATAACAATACCCTTCTCATTATCAATAACAATCAATTATCGATAACATTAAGAAACGCAACTTAAATCAATATATATATTTCTAGTTGGATGCATATATAACTTGGCATAATATTGAACATTTATAAATAATTTTATTAAAAGTTTAGTTTGTAGATATGAAAAGTGTAGGTCTTAGGGTATCTCCTAGTCGAGCATTCTTTACTAGAGCATTCCTACTCGTTATTTTGCTTGTTCTGGCCTCAGGTCATTGTACAAGGTCAACAATTGCATGCAATTATAGTCGACTGGCTACATTTAAATAACTAATATATCAGAAACTATATAGAATGTGTAATTTAATAATTCTCATAGTTGTGCTCTATAAATTTGTGTTTTTTACTCGTCCGGAACGCTAACTAAGTATTTGTTATGAACTGTGAAACTCGAGCTATTTTCTATTGTTTGTGTTACATATTATGAATTCAATTTTAATTAGGCTTTACTATATATGGAAAATACAAAGATAGGGTAAGCATCTTATATTTGGTATCCCATTTCCTCAGCAACAATATTAACTTTGTTAAAAAGTTACGGATTGGGTTAAAAATTTATTTTAGATATTTTACTTATTTTGGCGTTGCCAAATGTTGCTTTCCAAATTTAAATGTAGATAAAATACCGTCGTCGTATTTGTTAGCATTTGTTCAATCAGAAGCAGAAGATTGAGAAGCTTCATTACTCTGGAGTGGTCAGTATCAAAGCTAAATATCTTGTTCATCGGAATTGTATAGCGACTCCAACAAGTCTTTTGCGAAGAACTTGTTTAATTCAAACGTTATCCACAAATAGACTTCATTAATTTTATTTGACCTTTTTTCTGTGAAAATTTATGCTGATTGTGGCAGTGGCGCCAAGAAATTGCCATAATGACTGTGCCACGGTCCAGCTGGAGACTGGTTACCACAAAAATTGACATTTCAACATAACGAAATGTATTAAATGCATAGCAATGCGTATAAATTCGCATATAGTCATACATATATACACTATATATTTATGAGGGCGGGGGGAAGCTAGTTTTTATCTCTTTTGTTTACTAGCTGACCTCATTCGACTCGGATACGCGCCACAAATAGCTGAAAACGCGATTTAAATTGCTAGAAATTGAAAGTGACACTCAGCGCATAAAAAACAAATTGCAGGCCAGTTTTTTGGACTCCCGACACACAGAAATCTAAATACACTTTTATTATAACAAATTGCAAACTGCAAATGTACCCCGATCTCTCCTATACTGTTCACATGCTACTCATTCAGCTTGGTAATTTGAGTTAAGCAATCCGGAAAGCATAAATATCTTAGGGACTTGAACGAGTTAAGTAAGACATAGAAAGATGGACAGTGAGAGAGGGGAAAAGCCAACAAATTAGTAAAAGTAAACAGAAAATGGCATTTGTATCTTTTTAGGCAGGAACAAGAGAGTTGTACAATGTCAGCGGCAAATGTGTAAACAAAGCACTCAAGTCTCAAAAGGGTAAGAAATGTTGTAACTCAAAAGCAGGCGGAAAGGCTGAGAGAGAAGAAGAAGACAAGCTTGACATGCTATAGAAATGCGCTGTAATCGAAAACTCTGTATAAGTATATATAAACAATAAATAAACTCTTATTAAAAGATGCAGACAACAGAGAGAAAGGGATAGATAGAGAAGATTAGAAGAAAATAGTAAGACAAAGAGGGACGGGCTTAGAAAGAACTATAATCAATATATCCCCTTTTTTGAACAAGTGCAGAGTATAACAATGCTTTGGCGGCTTCATTGAAATGCAAATTGGCAGTTAATTACAGCTGAGTTTAAGTCCAGTGGGCAGCAATCCCCTCGAGTTCTCTGGGCACTGTCAAAAAAGGATCAGATGTCGATTTGCGTCAAGTTGTGCTCGAGGTCATTGTGAAAGGGATACAGGAAGAGAAAGACGAACAAATTGAACTTAAGAGCCATCGTTCAGTGTCATTAACAAAAATAGTCGAAGAGCTTTGTCAACATCAACATTAACAAAAAAAAAGAAAAAAAAACACAAACTCTGCTGTCAGCCAACAATTTTCTAAGCTCGACAGTTTAATTGATAAAAATGCAAATGGACAAAAAGTTTTTGGAATTTTGAATGTTTACCGATTTGATTTGGGCTAAAAGTGATGGGCTGTCAAAATGTCATCATTGAAAGCTAAACAAACACTCGAAACATGGCAACGCTGTTGATGCCACACAACGACGAGTGGAAGGCCTTGCTTAGCAGGCCATGAAGGCAGCCGCAAGCTACATCATCAGGCATAATTGTGTCTTAAAGATGCATAATGAGTGCGGCACGCGATATTCAGTGGCAGCAGCCAGCAGCGAGCAGCGAGCAGTTGCAGCAGCAGCAGGCCGTCGCATTTACTGGAGCACATCAGTGTGTATAATCTGGTTGCATGCCCCTTCGTCTCGTAACTCGATGCCTGTCAATGAGGTGCTAATGGAGCTGGAGCTTTCAAAATGCTGCCTGTCATCGCATCAGCGCCAATCCGAGAAACCCTCAACGTCTTTCAAACATTACAACTAACCATAACTTTTATGTACAGTTAGCCTGGAGATGATGGGGCCAAAGTAAACCACAAACATGATTTATCAGAAATCAGGCAACAAACGATAAAAAGTTGGCTGCATCTGCAGCGAAGTGCATCTTGATGAATAGTTTAAAGTTGCACTTACCACTTCATTTTCTCGAGTCGAGTGCTGCAACCCGTGACTTGTTTTGGTGTGTAATCTGAGAAACAATTTCCATTTATACATAAATTTTCCATGTGGTTTTCTGCTTATGTTGCAGCAAGTTTTAATTAAGTTTGCCAAGCTAGAAAAGACTGGGCAAAGTTAAAGAAACTTTTTATTGGATATGTTTCTTGGAAGTGTTTTCGAAACATGAGTTTTACTCAACATCGAATTCAAGGTCTAAGAATTATTATGGGTTGAAATTGGTAAACCCTACTTCGACTTCGAATTAAAATCACGTTTTCAGATTTAAATGCAGTTTTATCTAAAGGTCAAAACTCTACTTTCGAAAAAGTCGAGCACTCTCGACCAGATCTTGTTCTGAGTTTTATTGTTTTTATGTTATATTTATACTTTAGCCTACATTTCAACCTGAGTAATTGCAGCTATTAAATTTGAAATTATAACATAAACGTCACCGATTACAATAAAAATGAAAATAAAAAGCACCAACAGACAAGCAAACAGACAGCCAGAAAGTGTGTGTTGTTTGTTGTGTGTTGTGTTCATTGCTCACTTTTTTACGAATGAGCACAAAACAGTTGGAACAGCTTGGCTTGTTGGATGCGTTGTAAGAGATCTCTGTGTGGCAAGCAGTTGTTGAACAAAGCTGGAAAAATGATTTGTGATGTGTATTATGCCACTTAATGCTGACATATGCGATTTTAGACACAGATACAAAGTTATACAGCTACAAAGATACACAGATACGCAGATATTGTTGGCAGCCTATGAAATCACGCAAAATGTATCTTTAACAATGAGTCGCCTGTCAGGCTCAGACAACAGCAGCTAACCAGATAAATCTCTGAATTGATTAGCTTCGATTCCACAAATACAGTGAGCTCAAATAATTGTGATCCATGTTTGCCATGACGTCACAGTTACCTTGAAAACGCGCTCAATTTATGAGCAATTTATGTACAGCAAAGATACACAAATAAAGATACAGATACAGAAATGCACACAATAAAATATACAGAATACATTTGTAGCTCGCTTAGAACTCTGCTCTCTCTCTCGTATTAATTATACGAGGCACTCAATTTGAAACATGGCTATGAATGCTATATGGCCAGAAATAAGAATTGAAATGGGCATACAAATTTAGAATTAACTGAGTTTTGCTTGGCTTGAAGCAAGCTCTGAAATAAATCGATTGCTGATAATAAGTAATAATTTAAAAGTTCTCTCGACTGTTTTTATTTATTAAGAAGTGTTCTATCCTCTTTCACAAATTTGTGTTTTATTTACCTTGTAGTCTAGTGTAGCGCATAAACTCTTCGGCTAAACATTTTTATTCTCCTTGCCAAAAACCAGTTCAACTCTTTGTTTTTTTTTTTTTTTGGCGGCAGAGCACGTGGTTTGTTATCGGGCTGACTACCCGGTACCGGTTTTAGTTGCTGTTTCTGCTCTGTTGCTGTTGACGATGACGTAGCTCTTTAAAACAAAAAACAAAACCATAAACATAAAAAAACACATGTGGCCAAGTTTTGATCTCGCAACTCAAACGGTCCATGACCAATTCAGTTGTGGAGTGCGCAATCGCCGCTGCTGTTTTTAATGCTTATAGTTGGGGTCAACGTATTCGAGAAATATATATATATAAATATAAATATATATTGAGAAATAAAGATACTCAGAGATAAAACAATGTATGAAAATGTACTTGAATTAAAAGCGGCAAATATGTGAAATTCTTTTTTTTTAATAGAACATCGCTTATTAAATTATCGAACTTAATTAATTTCAAGTGCCTTTTTTTGCGTGCATAATTAAAAGGCCATTATGATGAGAAATGAGTGTGTATGCGAAATGTGTTGCAAGGGCTGTTGCAAGTGGCAGCCTCGAGAGCGCTTAAGTAAGCACTTCCCCAGCCTGCCTTCTTTGCCAGGCCTTGACTCGGTTTGTGCCCCCCTTTTTTGTATGTCAATCAACCGAAATTCATTGCTACAACATCGAGTTCTCGCACTCATCTTCGAGAGTGTTCATTTGAATATATATTCTTATATCTTTAAGATTAATTGAGGATTCTTGTGTTACAAGAGATTCTAATTGAATTTAATGATGCAAAGTACAATCTGAAATGTTTCTGCGTAGAAAAATCAAATAAATCTATTGCCTAATTGCGGAAATATGTTCCATCCCAACTAATTGCGAGTGAATCTTGAGATTTGAACCCCACTGAAATTATAGAACAATGTTTCCTGTAAAAGATGAGATTTATCTGGTAAATACAACTATAAATCTTGTTCTTTAACAGAATCTATATATTTATTAGATATGTTAAGTAAACATTATTTTCTATTGATTTAAAAAAACAGATGCGAACGATCTGTTAAGTAAATCTTGAACCTTTTTGTTAATAGTTTATTAGGATTTATACATGACTGATATTTGGAGCTACGACAATTTGTTCATTAATTTTTGTATAATATCGACGGGGAAGGGAAAGACAATTGACTCGGTTTGATCGTTGCAAATCGTGTTAAGAGTTTGCAGATAACGCAGCTGATGATAATGTCAGATTAAGCCAGATAATTTAGTTTATATATAACACTCACCTGCAGCGATATGGGATTCTTTTCCATGATGTCGGCTGCCTCTTTGAGTGCTTTCACCGCATCCCGTTCGCCATTTGCAGCAGCCACCTTGGCCATTGCCTCGCGTCGCGCCTCTTGCTCCACGGCCATGGCACGTTGCAGGGACTCGGGCATGTAAATATCAGTGCTAGAAGCAAGACTAGCATATATTAATCACAAAAATATATTTGATGAACTCACATCTCGACACGCTCGACGCGTATGCCCCAGGGTTCAGTGGCGCCACTGCTCTCCAGTGCGCCCTTGATTTGTCGGGATAGCGCCTTCTTGGAGGAAACCAGCTCGATGAGCATATAGCTGCCGGTTACATTCCTCAGCGTTGTCATTGCCAGCAATCGGCAGCAGGACGCATGATCAATCACCTGCAAGACGACATCCAGGGGATTCTTGATTCTATAGTAGACCACAGCGTCGACACTGATCGTCACCGAATCCTTGGTCAATATATCCTGCGGCGGCACATTTAGCGATGTGGTCCGCAAATCCACCTTCGTATAGCTGTCCACACAGGGAAGCACAAAGACGACACCGGGACCACGTGCTCCGCCGGCTCGAAGGCGACCGAGTCGGAGGATAACCGCTCGCTGATACTCCTGCAGAACGACCAGGCACATGAATATCGATAGCGGAAACGTGATCAGCATCAGAATATAAGAGAGACCTATGAAAACCAATTCGGGTGCACTGCGCCTTTGATTCTCAGCTGTGAAATTCCAATCATTTGAAATAAGTTGCTTAAAAATATTAAAATTTAGTTAATCACTTGTTTTAACATTGCGATGCACATTAATTATTCGACTTGAATCGCTGCTAGCCGAATCATCTGTGTCCACATCTTCATATTTCGATTCAGTTTTCTCAATATATGTTGCAGAGTTTTTCCTCATTGTTTAGAATGCTGTACAAGCTACAAAATTAAATAATATGTAAACAATAGTTTTTGCAAATATATATTTAACTAATGACAAACTTGACAACGTTGTGTAAAGAAAAAATATTCGATTCATATAAGGAAACTTTTATTCCTTCTAAAAATTGTATTTATTGTGCCTTTTTTTTAGTACTACCCAACTTTAATTTACTTCTTTACTTTGTTTGTGTATATTTGCCTTTTTTGTTTATGCTACCTAGCAAATAATTTGTTTTGCGCGAAAAAGTAGCAGAAATGTAATTTTCTCATCCGACATCAAATAAATATTTGACAGTCCACTCAAATCACGTTTCCTGGTTTTCTGCCTGTCAGCAAATTGTTTTGTTGCGCACAGAATGTGATATCAGCAACAATGCAACAAAGTTGCAAAGTAAACAAAGTATTTTAAGGAGATGCTCGAATCAGAAACTAAGTGAAGGGGAATGCTCTTGTTGGGAGTGCTCGACTAGCAGATACCCTTTGTATTCGTAATTTGAATAAGCTGTTAAGCATACCAAATGAACTTGTTTTCAAGTTTCTTCACAATCTCAGCAGAGTTTTCTTTTCCCAGCAGGGAATTCCCGTCATGCAACATTTATCAAGCTTCACTACGCATATGGCTTGTAATATTTTCTATTTCAATTCAATTAATTGAAATATTTTGTAACCTTCAAGAGAATTCAATTCAAGTAGAGCGGCTAATGGAAAAAACATGCAAAGGCATCAAACAAACAAAAAAAGATGCCGTCGAGAATAATTTTAATATTTAACTGCGCATATTTGTGAAGGGGGATCGAAGATGTTTCTTTTTTAATTTATACAAAGCGCAGAAAATTAAATTACAAATAAATTAATATAAATTATGAATTAGGTGATTAGTTGCGGATCGTTTATCGTTTTTTACAATTTTTTTATCGGCGTTGCTGTTGTTTGTTTGTTTGGCTACATGAGAAATGCATTCACTTAAGCCACCGAATTGAAATTGATGACAAATTTATGGGGCATCATGAATTAATTAATTAGCCACTCATTTGTTTGTCTAATTTTATATTAATTGAACGTTACTCAATGCGCTCTCTTTGAAAATAAATCCGCGCTTCTCGTGGCTCTGCAAGTATTTTGTATAAATTGCTGTCTGTCAAAAGTGAAACGGAAAACGAGCTGGTTTTATTTTTCTAAATATATATGTATATTTTTTTGGCCATAGCAAACAATTTATGAGTTTAAAATTTGCATATAAAATGAAAAACTGGGTGGTATCCACAACCTGATAACCAATTTGAATAGTTGTTTAAGATATATATGTTTACCGTGAAACCATTAAAAATGGGAGATATATATTTATCCCGTGAAACCATTAAAAATGGGAGATATATATTTATCCCGTGAAACCATTAAAAATGGGAGCATATAATTAACTAATGCCAAAGGATGTGACAAGTATGTAACACGCAGAGGGAAGCAGCTTCGACCGTATAAGGGATTTATAATCTTGATCTTGATCAGAGACAGATATATTTATTTTGGAAAATAAATTCTCTGTTTCAACATGCAGATATTGATACAAATCGATTAACGATGGCTTTAAACGACACAATTCTAAAGTTTTGAATTTTTCTGTTGATTAAATTACTATCAGCTCAATTACAACTTGTTAATATATGCTGCATACACTTTCAATTTGTGTTCAACTGACTTTAAGCTGGCTGTGAACCAGAAGCGACACCTGAGCTGCTAATTAATGCTATACACACACACACAACACACACACATGATACACACCCGAGTAAAACAAAGGCCCACAAATTGCCCAGCCGACAAATTAATTTAATGTGTGGCTGCTGCCAACAACAAAGTGTCGCGCATTCAACGATCGATTGATCCATTAAATTAATTGAGTGTAGTGTAAACGTTTTCCCAGACAGACAGATGAGGTGTGGAAAGTGTGGGGACGGGCGAGGGGAAGATAGAGTTGGAGGGGGTTTGTTACTCACACACACGCACGCCTCTGCAGTTTATTGTCGATTGTGTCACGTGTGCAAACTGCATTCAGTATTTAATGGGGTCTGGTCAGCAGCAGCAGCTGTTGCAAGTTACAAGTTGCAAGTTGAGAGTCTGGCGCTAACGAGAATTGGACTCTCCTCGCCAGACACCTTAATTGATACCATGTGTTGTGCACCCAACATCGATGATGCAAATGGGGTGTGTCGAATTGTTTGACCAGTTTGCATTCGGATTCGTGACGCTCTCAACTGTTCAAATATCAACGATCCTCTTCCCAATAAATCACAAAAGTTCAGAAATTCAAATAAGAAAATCGTGACTAATGCACCAAAATTTATTAACTGGTAAAATCTAACAACAATAGTAAATGGAAATTAAATAAACAATTTTTATAAACCATTTAAAGGAGAGACCACATGCGGTCCAATATTTAATCGTTGTTTTTTAATGTTGGCCAACAAACAAGCAACGAGAAGTGGCCAGAAGAAGAAGGAAACTAGGTGTGAGAAAAGGTTATAACCAAAATAAAATAAACATTTTATAAAAATATAAAATGTTTTGCATTTACGCACTTTTATTTATATTTATTTATGTAGCGCATTTTGAGTAGTCATCCAAGCTTATCTCTCGAGCCCTGTTTTGGCTGCTTAGCTCTTGTTACCTTTTTGGCGCCGTGCACTCTAATTAAGCTAACAACTGTTTCGGCCAATATCAAAAAGAGCAACAGCCAAAAGCAGTGTAAAAGGTATTACAATACTGTCTTCCAATTTGTGACGCACTGAGGCAGACATCTACAAGCTCATATGGAAGATTGGGGTTAATATAGTTCGATTGTCTGACTGATGGAACTTGTCTCTTGCTGCAGACGATACATACTAACTATATTATTAAGATTTCATAGGAACAGTCAACGTAATTTACCGATCTGCGCAAGTATGTAGAATATTCGGCTTGCCACGGAATGCGGCACTTTTTTGTTTCTCTTTTTTCTTTAATTATGCTGCCCCTAGAAAAACATCAGACAAAATGCCGCAGTGCTTTGGCTTTGGCTGTGGATTTGGTTTGTTGCCTTTGGGTTGGGATTGGAAATCGGGCCTGTTTGCGCAACTGTTGCATAAAGAATCGATTAAACAATTAGAGTGGGCGTGGAGGAGAAGTGTATGAGGAGTGGTGGGTGGGGGGAAGGGGGAGTAACGACAGCGTCGTCACCTGTTATCTGCGAATTGCAAATCCAAATGGGCTTTTGCAAAACTTGTCTATCGCAGAAAAACTGGTTCTGTTTGGTGTGTACAGCAGCCCAGGCTCAAGGGGTACAGTAATTACTGTCACAAGGTGTTTTTTAAGTCACCCACATTATACAATCAAAACAAAAAACAACGAAAGCTGCTGCTTACGTCATTGCAAAACTCAATAAACAACTTAATTCATATTCAAGCCCAATTATCACACAAGCTGGCTCGATTTCGATATCGCTTTCGTCGTTTTGGCCTGCTTAAATAATTGAGGAAACGGGCGAAAACCAGCTGGAAAAAGTATCTGTCAATTACGTTGAATTGAAAAACATTTGTTTTTAAGAAACTGCGGATGCACATTTTCCAATAATTATTCAGCATTGAATGCAATACTTGGTTTTCCAAAGTGGAGCAATCCAGCGAGATAATTGCTCAATCGGTTTTAGTTGTGAAATGAAAAAGTATTCATTATTTATTTATAATTGAAAGCGATGCTCGAAATAGTTGAATAAGTATGGAAAAGTATTATTCATGTCACAACAAATAACATAATATGTAATTAGTCTCTGTGATTAAGCAAGAGAAATAAGCGAATAATTAAATTTAATATGATTGTTTTGATTAAATTAAAATTCGATTATTATTAGCCAAGTTTTTATTATGTTACATTTGTAATGGACTTAAACAATTATTGTCTCAATAGTTTCTTATGAACAACAAATGTAATCTAAATTTATTTTCGGTTAATACAAATTTAATTAAAACCAAGCTCAACTTAATTGTTTTCAAATCAGAATTTTGTGGCACTCGACAGACAGTCAGACAAATGCCATTTATTTTCATTCGACAAAGAATAGTAAATTAATTTCATGTTGACTTTTGAACTCGACTCGAGAGAGAACTTACAGCAACAACAGTTTTCATCTAGCATTTGATATATTGCCTAATCAAAGCTGAAGCCAGCCAACCAAACCAAAGGAAATAAAAAACACTTTTTAACCATCACCATTTGCATGGCAAACACTCGATACTCAAAAAGTAATTGAATTTTTACAGACAAGTTTTTCGTGGCACTTTTCGCTTTACATCAATTAACAGAGTGTCGTTAATCTGTAGATGGTTTGTGTTCCTCTCTCTCTCTCTCTCTCTCTTATTCTGTTTTTCTCTCTCTCTTCATGTCTGAATTTTCATTGTTTTTTTGCTACATTCCCACGGCAAATCTCGGTGGGCATCACGTAGTTGCCACTCAAAATGGCACTTAATGAGTTTCTAATTAATTTTTACACCCCGCTAAGGCCATATAAAATGCGAAATTGGGTATTATAAAGTTTCGCTTAAGTATGGAACAGGCAGAAGGAAGGAAGCATGTGGATAAAATAAAACATTAACAGATGAGTCGATTTGGTATCTTAGATACTATAAGATTTAATCAATTAAAATTTTGAATATCAATTCTCATTTCAATCGATTCCCAATAGCAATAACGATCACTATTGTAAAGATATATAGATATATATATAATATACACAGACATATTATTGATCGGCAATAAAAAAGAGATTTTGACAACCAAATCTAAGCTTTATTTTTTTTGGCAGCTGCAGGGTATCTCAGAGTCGAGTTCTGTCGATTGCAATATTTTAGCCAGTTGTTGTCTCAAGTGCATTGAACTCTGCCACGAACATAAATCAAGAGAGCATACGGTGGGAAAGAGGGCAGGGAGTGGAGATTATGTTTGGTGTCAATGTCGCACAGTGGCAAATCATGTTGATTGAGGCGCGACAATAAACCAAACCCCCTCACCCCTCACCTACGCCCTCATCATAAGTATAACGGATCCATAACTTATGACCAATAAACACTTGCAACAACAACAACAACAACAGTCAATGTGTGCGTGCATGTGCAACAATCAACAAGCAACAACAGCAACTTGTTGCAGTTGCAACTATGAGGGTCAGAGTCAAAGTTCAATAAATTCCAATTAGACTGGCGCAGCAACTGCCTCCCTTCCTTCTCTTGCCTCCCTCTCCCAGGCACTGACCCGCAGACCTTTCAACGAACGCTCGTAAATCTCAATGTCTGGCAACCTGCCTGCTTGCCTGCCCCAAAATTAAAGTCTATGCGCCGACCTGCAGCAAAGTTGCAAGCATTTGATTTTATTAAGCGCAGGCAACGTGAACTTTCACCAGCGTCGAACTACGATTTTTCTTTCTTTTTTCTGTTTTGTTTTTGCCCCCAATTGAATTCTTTTGCAAGCAGCATTCATTAAATGCAATGCGCTGCTTGCCGCATGCTGCCGCTGTTGCAACTTGCCTTGTTGCGCCTTATTAATAATATGCTGCAAGAAATGCTGCGCCTTAATTCACTTCTTGCTATTTTTAGCAACATTTTATTGCACTGCGCCAAAATGGCAGGCCAACAACTATGCGCTTAAGCCAAGAGGTCAATTTATGTCTTTTTATTTCCTTAACAAGAATAAAACCCTCCCCCTTTCTCCCCTCCCCCTTTACCCGTTTTTATGACGTTTACTTCCGCTGTCGGCACTTGAGAATTATTTAACTCGTGTGGCTTACTTTCTGCAATATTCTGTGAGTCATAGTTACAAAGAGTTGGAGAAGTGAATGGAGTGAATGGAGTGAATGGGTCTCCGAGTAGTCTGAATAACACTCATCTCAATCTGCCCATCATCACGATTATTCATTTTGTTAAGTAAAGCAAGACGTGACATTCAAAATAACTGCTGTGTTTTGTTAGTTATTTAGAACCCGTATTTGTGCCGTATTTATTCATGTGTACTATCGAAATGTGTCTTGGCCATGTTTTTATGAGTACCTCATTTAACGAGCCAAAAATAGTTACGTGATCAAATAGTATAGTTAATCCGAATAGTAAACAGCTGAGTTTGTTGGTTTTACTTGTTACAATAATTTAATAAATTGAAATTAAGCATTTATATACACAATTATATATTCTATGTATATAAAGTACATAAATAAAATATACTTCTAGTATATTTATTCCTTTAAGCCAGCCACACAAATAAGCTATCTAATCTAATCACTATAATCCTTTGAAATGGTCATAGCTTTGTCATCCATCACTTTGCAACAGCAGCATACACCTCATTCACCTCATCTCACACCACACACTCGGTAAACACTACACACACTTCACACAATACACACTCAATTCTGTTGCATTATTTAAATTTTGACTCAGGTCACTTGAACTCGAGACGCCGCCCTCCACTCGAAAGTTGCATGCCCCGTTGTGCTGCTCGTTGGCTTTTGAAACACTATCACAATAACACATCATTTGTCAAGGCAAACAAATGATGTTGCATGTAACCTTATCATCTCATATCCGTTGCAGACGGAGCAAACTGCACAATGGCAGCCCCGTTGGACACTGATGAGTGTTCTCAGTTGCTGGGGTGGATAGGGGGAGCAGTTGGCCCACGTTGCAACACCTAAGGTCAAGCGCTAAGGTTAGGTTAGACGTGGTGGCAAAGAGAAAGCCAACAAACACTAAAGAAAACGGACAGCAGACGAAGACAAAACTTACTACTCTAGTGGACAACAGCAGGACACAAGACACACACACACACACACACAAACACACACAGGAGCCACACAAAGGACACACAAGTTGACTGCATGACAATGGCTGCTAATGAATAAACATGGCGTCGCCGCCACTTCCGGTTCAGCTTTTGCCTCGTACTCTTTTTCTATTAAGGGTAATTCGCCATTGTTGCGCAGTTTAGCAAATCAAAAATGAATAAAAAAGTAAAATATACATTTTTCCTTAAGTGCTGGCAACATATTTGTTTCTCTGCAAACTTACTTCTATGCTCCAAATAATAAAAAAATCAGTTCTTTAAATTAGAAAGGTTTTTTCTGGTCTTTTCTTCACAAATCATTGTCATTAGTAAGTAATATAAAATAAACATTTCCATGTGTATTAGGGTATTAGGGTTCTGGTTCTCTACTCTTGCCGCATACTTTGTATTCCCAAGTTGAGTATACGCCATGTGTCGTCAGCGATGGAGTTGCGCAAACAACATTCAGCAAATTTATTGGGAAAGCCAACAGCCAACATCATCGCACATTGTCTCCCTGGGCGAAAACGACTCGAACAATGTTTTATGTTCTGTTCCATCTCTTCTCCCCTTCCCGCTGGCCTCTGCACATCCAGTCTGAAGTGTCTGCGTGGCTGACATTGACGCCTCTAATGATCAATGTCGTTGTCGTCTGCTGGTCGCTTGCTGAAAACTGCTGGAACACACGCCTCCCACTCCCTGCCCACGCACCAATACCACTTAATTAATTTCTGTTCTTTTTATTTTTTATTTTTTGGGTATTTGCCATGTGGTTCCGATACATCTTTTGGCCAATGCCAGTCATTGTTTATCCCATTTAATCTTTTAATGGCAGACACCAGTGCACATTTCTGTTTGCAAATGGAGCAGGAGGCGTCCAAGCGAACTTCCGGCCGGAGTTGTTGACGTTTGTATGGCAAGAGTTGCCACACATGTCTGTGTGAGTGGTTGTGTGTGTGTGTATGCGTGTGTGTGTACTATGATGTCGGTGATTTTACTGGTTGCCAGCGGCACTTAGCCAACCCGAGTTTAGTGTGAGCCAATGTCAGCTGCAGCACAACTTGGCTTAGAGGGAAGTCTATTAAGGAGTGATTTTGACTGGGAGGTCAATTCCATTTGCACTCATAAGATAAGGGATAAGTTTTAGCTGCTTTTCTTAATTAGTTATTGAATAGTTTCTTCCAAATATAAGCATTACCACTATTTATACATGTACAGTTTAAAATTAATATTTAAGAGCCTTAATTTAAATTATCTACTCCTCAACTTAATAAACAATTTTTCGCTGCTTTTTCTTTACACTTGCAGAAATTTCCTCGACTCATTTGGGCACAAGAGAATAAAAATAAAGGGCACAAATAAAGAAAATGAACAGAAGACAAAGATTATCGCCGATGATGCTGATTGGTGGCATGTTGTTGGGATTGGCGCTGCTGCTGGTCACACCGATTGGGGCACATGTACATCCAGTGTTCACATACAAGAACGCCTCCACGCAGCTGGGTCAACTGGTGACGTCGGACACGCTGGTGTGGGAGAGCTACGATCCGAACAGTGCCAATCAGTTGCAGTCGGCTGTCGAGGGTGGCAAATATCTGACGGAGGAGGAGCACTACCCCATCTACGTGTGTCGGGTGACCATCGATGGAGTGCCCACCTCTGGTCACACCGAGAAGAGGCAGCAGCGGCACGTCTGCGTCGCCGCCCTCTACAAGCACAGCATCAATGCGAAATTCGATGTGCTGCTGAACAAGGGGCATCTGGGCAAGATTGCCTGGAAGCGTTGGCGCAAATATAATATTGGTGTGCCCATCGGCGCCATTCGCATTGCCGACGAATCCTACATTGCTCGCCATCGGGCCGCGACTGGCGATGGCACCCAGCTGACGACAGCGCACTACGGTGCCGACTACAATCTGGGCAGACTGGAAGTCCTTGGGCTCGGCAAGATCAAGGTCGTGGAAAACGAGCACGAAAAGACCTACGAGGATGGAGAAGTACTCGTAGAAACGGAACCCATAAGATATGAGCTGCGCGCCATCAAACTCGATGGCCTGCGCACCTCTCTGACCGAGAACATCACCGAACTGGGTAAGCAAATGAGAGTATTACACACTGGAAAAATAAATTGAGCAGAATTTTAGAAGTCACTTCGTTTGCGAATCTCTAAAAAAAACTCCAATTATTAATTAGAATTCTTTTAGTATTTGCCACAATTAATGAATTTTTCTACTCCCAAAAGCTAACGGCATTCTGGAGAATCGAGGCGACACCTACGACACCATGGAGAAGGTGATGAGCTACAGTTTCGATACGATACAGTATTGGGGTTCGCACGAGGGCGTCGCCAAAGGACTGCCAACAAAGGTCTTTGAGAAGAACGTTGAAACGCCGACGGATATCCACTGGGCTCTGAAGCGTGGTGAGAAACGGCACGAGAACAAGGCCGTCTACAGTAAACTCTGGCCGGGCACGGCCATCAATGTGACGCTGCGTGGCAACTATGTGACCCTGTATGCACCCTACACAGCCAAGTTGTCGGCCTTCTACGACGACAGCGAGAGCGTCTCGCGCAACATAAGCGCAGAGGTAAGTATTTTGGCATATTCGATATAAAAGATCAAGGATTGATCTTGTTTTCTCGCCAGGTTACCAAAAAATATTTGAAGGATGTGAAAATGGAGTTCAGCCCCGTCTATTGGATTGAGAATGGAACAATGGTGCCGACGACAACCACAACATCAACGACATCGACAACAACAAACCCAACGACGACAAGCACCAGCACCAATGAACCGACGCCCATCAATGAGCCACCGTTGGTCCGTTTGGAGCATATGGGTGAACAGCATTCCGGGCCCGATTCGCTGGAGAAGACGCTCAGCGATTCGTCGGCAACCAATAATAATGAGATCGGCTCGAATGATGCGCCCGAGAATATGTCCAGCAAGGATGCAGCGCTCGCTGGCTTCGGTGGCATTGCCGGCAACGGCGGCAACAACAAGAATTTGGCGACTGAACTGGCCTTTGCAGCAGCCACCTTCACATTGACGCTATTAAATCTGTAGACGCGGAGTAGACGGCCGGGGCCAAACCAAAAGGTCTCCCAATTAGCATAGCGTTTAATTGTTGTTGTTGTACCTGTTGTACCCGTCTTTGAGAGAATAGTGTGTGTGTGTGCATGACGCACACACTCTCACACATACACACACACATAGGCATAGACATAGACACAACCAGAAAGATTGCAAGACATTAATAATAATAGATTTATAGAACGCCACAATGAACAAACAAAAAAATGCAAACCGGATAGCTTTCTGTGTGTGGGTGTTCATTTTGAGTGTTAGAGGTAAAAGAAACAAAAGTTGATATTTTTTATACTGTCCCCCTATGGCTGCTTCTTCTTCTATAATATATATATATATATCTGTATATATATATACATATATATAGCAAAAGCAAATTGAGTTTTAAGCAAAACACAAAACATTCCTAAACTTTGCCCTCACAAAAGGAAATGAATCAAAAGTACATATATATATATATATATATATATCTATGTATACCCAAATCAATCAATTAAATATATATATATCAAGTATATATATATATAATCCAACAGTTTTATAAAATGCTTTGCATAGTTTTTTCTTTTTTCTCTCTCATTTTAAGCTTTTTTTCATTTATTTTCACAATAAACTGTAGTAAAATAATTAATTGAATGATCTGGCGACGATATATAGGTTTGATATATATATATATATTAATATAATACACGTTCTACGATATAATGTATATGTCTAAAATGTAAAATCTATGTAAAACATAAGTAAATATATATACATATATGTATGTATTTTAAAATATATATATATATAAGTGAAACACACTCCAAATATGTAAATTAGCTAATAGTTATTTTCTTTTCTGATCCTCCGCCCCTCTTAAGCCTAACTTTAGCTATATTTTGCTCGAATTCTCCAGTTAAGCATACTCATTTATATATTTTGCTTTCAAATGTCTATTTTGAAAATTCGATAAAAACAAAACGCAAAGAATCTCTGAGAAAAATCATTTCGTTGAAAAGTGGAAAACAAAAACAAAAAAATAAACAAATAAAGCTTGTAAATTAAAATTGATTCCAATTCAGTGTTGGTTTATGTATAAATATATATTTTTAACAATTGGCAGCTAAAAAAATTATTTGTATTTATTTATAATTTCAAATTTTTGTTTGGTTTGCTCAATCATTCAAGCAATAATCAGCTGTCTAAACTTGTTAAGTGAATTAGCATTGATTTTAAATAAATACAGCAAACGAGTTTCCAGCAGCCAGTTGAGATTAAATTGCTGTATTTGATATGCATTGATATGTTATATAATCAATCGTTTGCCTTGTATTTTCCAGAACTTGACATTCATTAGTTGAATGTAGTTTGATTGATGGGTTTTGCTTGCAACACGAAAAAAGGCAGCCGCCATTCGGCTTTGAAGTAAATATTATAGCCCAGAGGCTTGACAGAGATGGGAAACTGCTTCAGCTTAAATTTTACCTTTCCTACTTTAAATTCTTTAGTAATTTCTTTATCAAGAACAGCTTATCCAACACTTCTAATGTTTTCCTCAGATCCCAAATTACTCTGCTGGTTATGATTTATGCCCGACACACGCGCCATTAGCCGCACTTTTATTGCTCAATTACAACACCTGGTATTATTTCATTTTCTTCTATTATATTTTATTTATTTCTTTTGGAGGTTTGATGTTTAGACACGTTTCTATTTAGCCAGCTGATATGTTGTCTGCTACTCACATGATTTCTCGGCCAGCTTAACAAACAGATTGTTTAGACCGGCTTCTTAAGCCACTTTAATTGGCAACGTGCTGAATTATTTTTGCGACTCTTGTTAGATTTAAACAACAAATTAGCGAATCGAAACTGCCACACTGTCTGCGACTACTGTTGACTGTTTGTTCTCCTCGATTGTTATGCAAAGCACGTCAGCAATGATGATATATGTGTGTATGTATTTGTGTGTAGCTTTGTTTTTGTACCTTTGCCTATACTTAACGCTGTTAAGTATTACCACGATTTTTTATTCTACATCAATTCAAGTGTCGGTTCTGCGCCGTTGCAAACACCGCAACAAAAGGCCCCCAGTTACATATTAAAAGCGGGTTTATTTTATATTTGTATGCAGCGAACCCATTGAAATTTGGGTGAATACGGTATAATGAAGTTCGACAATTTAATGGGTAATTTTTTAAGTCAGCTCGAATGACGATGTCAGAATGTATTAGCTGATCTGAGAGACTTTTGATGGTAGTTCAAGTTTGGAATATAAGTTCTCGTTATAAAAAATGACTCTGGTGTAGGGTATTTCTCGACCGAGCTCTCTCGACTAGAGCACTCTTGTCTTGTTTTTTTTTTTTTTTTTAATTTTGCGTTAGAAAAAATATTTTGTTGGAATTTATTTTTTTTAGGCGAAATATATTTTTAAAGCGTGACCACATGTTAAAGTTGATGGCGATGGTGATGCCAGTGCCGATGCCTAAACGGGTTCCCAGCTGATGCCAATTGAACTGCTGCTGCTTGTAGTTGGGGGCGTTAGCAATTGGGCGTGGCTGCTGTTCAGTGTTATGGCCAAGAGCCCGTAGCACGTTTCACATTTACTATTACAATCCGAGTGCTAAACCACTTTTGGGGGCGGGCAGCGAAACGCAACGCTCAAAAGTTGATTACCCTCTGAACTCGTGCTGAGAGACCGTCCAGTTCTCATTATGTGGTCAATGTTGCGAAATTGAGCTGCCAAAAGGCAATTCTTTGCAGAGTTTATCTTCCCTGCAAGTCTGGCTTCTATAAACGAGCAGCATTTGATATGCGGTTCCACTTTAAGATGTTGGTGAACCCTTTATTTCTACTACAGAATTCTGTGATTCTAGCTTGCAACTCTAGTTTACCTTAAATTTAATAAATACTTTATTTTGTTCGTGATTGTGAATTTGCCATATGCTTTTGCCAATTATTAGTTTATTTATTTCATTGCTGTATGCTAATTGAGTCTATAAAATGCATTTGCGAACACAGTTGTAATTAATTAAAAATTCGTTTATTGCGGTTGCCATTGATTTGATGCATAAATTGAAAACAATTTCAGAGCTTTTATCGCTGCTGAATAATCTGCATATATTTTAAAATTTCGTTGCTGCTGCTGGGAAGGATTGGGTGTAGGTCGGTTGAGGATGGGCTGTATTTTTGCCATGGGCAGTCGCTCTGCTCGGCTGGCGCTGGTCTAAACCAAATTGTATGCATCGCTAAACTGAAACAAAAGCAAAACTGCAACCCTTTTTCACGGCTCTGGGCATCGACGTGTTGTGTGTGTGTGTGTGTGAGCGAGTGTGTTAACTGAAATTGTTAACCGGTGCCGGCACTTTCCAGCTTTTTGCAGACCTTTATGCATATCGGCGTACAATCTGCTAACTGCATTCAGGCGTGACTCATTCTCGGTGCATATTTATGGACTCGGGCTGAACTTTGCACAATTTGCATGCAGCTACGTTGACGCTCTTTACGCGTCATAATTTTATTCATTTTTTATCCATTTGCATTAATTTAGCTGACACTTTGTTTCCCCTTTGGGTTAGCAGGATAAGAACCAATTGTGTGGTCAGCAGCAGTTCGGATAATGCATTCGTGTCCATTCAATGTTATTTATTGCTTTTGGGAATCAGATTGACTGCGCATACCCTTCTTGAGGGTTACCATATGGGGCATACTTGTTTTTGAGGGGTCAATGACGACGAATTGGAAATATAATGATTCAATTTTTATTTGGGAAAAAGTGTTTGCCGAATATATATAATGGATTCTGGATTCCTTCTTGATCAGTAGCATATTTAACCTCTGCGGCCTCTTCGGCCTCCTCGTCCAGATCTTCCATTATTGTTATTTCCATTCAGGGCATCCGAGAAGGATTGAACAGCAGTTGGAATGCCAAATTGGCTGCCACATCCACTTCCCTGATTATTATTACCGTAGTCGTAATCCGCGTTCGCGCCAGATGGAGTATTTGCACGACCTCTTGATGGCCCAACTCCTCGAGCTCCTAGAGGCCTTCGTCGTCCGCCTCGTCCTCCTCGTTGAGCGGCAGCAATGGCCAACAATGCGAAAAGCACAATAAGGATTGAGAAACGCATTTTATTTTCTTAGACAAGCTGGCAAGTAGTTCCACAGAGTGACTTGTCTTCTTTAGGCTTAGCTAGTTCTTTTATAGAAGAAATCGTTAGAACTTCATGAAAAAATTTCAGAACAGATGCTAACGGTAAACATCGCATTCTATTGTTCAGTTTATGTCTTTTTTTTATATATATAAATAATAACATATCTTTTAAGCGTGGCTAAAAATAACTCAATAAGTCAGGTGGTTTGATTGTTTTCTTAGTGTTTTGTTCAGAGTTTCTATTTCACTCAAAACAATGTTGCCTTTTGCCAATTTTATTATTAGTAACTTAAAGATTTCGTTTAAAGAATTTTTCCAAAGCTAAACGAAGAATCAAAAACTTGAGAATTGAATGTGATGGAAAATGCGTTGCGAGCCGATAAATATGACATTATCCAAGAAAAAAACAAATAAAATAAAAACAGTTATAATTCTATGTGTATTTTATTGAAAATTGTAGTTTTAATTAAAATTTTAAAAATCAGAGATTACATATAAAAAATAAATTGCGAATGTAATTATTTAAGTGGACTTTTAATGTTTGAATGAAAGATTAAACCCAAAAAGTAGCTGAAATCCAAAAGTCATTTAAAATAATTGAGAAAGTGTCGTATTTTAAAAGCTTCTGTCGCCTCCCTTCAGCATGCTGCACTGGCCAGCTGCTTTGTCTGGGTTCATTCTCCACCCATCTGCATCCTCTCACCATTTGACTCCTGCTGTGCCACACTGCGTATGAGTAACTCAAATTTCACTTTTAATTGAGCGAGCAGCGAGCAACGAGCAACGTTGCGCAAGTGCTCTGGCTCCGACTGGTTGGATAACTAACGACACCTCGGAGAGAGCGCCATGTGGCGCTGAGGCTGTGCATGTGGATGTGGATAACAGGGACGCCGGAGAGAATTGACATCCGACGCTCTTCGTATTTCTGCAAAGAGTACTGCTGCACAGTGGTGCGAAAGTACTGCGCCTAAAGTCAATTGTAAAAAATAAAAATTATTAAAATTAAATACTGCTATTATTATTATATTATGAATATACATTTGGGTCAGGCTATCAATCGGATTAAAAATATTTAACTTTAAATAAATAAATGTAACTTACTATTTTTCAACAGATACATTCCTATATAGAAAATCATATCAGCATTTTATATGTTCGGTTTTTGGCTGATGTATTTTGTTGCACGGTGCTGCACGCTTGCCCTCAATATGACGACAAGTTACAAGTTGGGCTGCTGTGCGGGCTGCTATGACGTCATTACCTACAAACACAAGTTGCCCACAAGCAGGCCAAGCACACAGACACACACTCACACACACACACACAAATATCATACAATTTGGCCTGAAACGGGAGCTGGAACTAGCAACAGTTTGATGTAGAAACTTCCTATCCGACTCGCATTACCCGCAATAAAAAAACTCTCTTGAGAGCGGCATGCTCGGCAATTGGGTGTTATCCGTGCGTTCGTATCGAACTGGTTGCCGTATAAATAGGCGAGTGTCCTGGCAGCCAGGATACAGTCTAACGAAAGACTTGCCTACGTACGTGCCACAGACAGATAGCGAGAGAGAAGCCAAGCAGCGGTATTCAACAATTCCGCTGTCAACATATAACAGTTTCAAACAGTTTGAGAGCCATTGCGTTTTCCTATACTCAAAAATCGTTGCATACTTTCGAGCGATCCATTTGAATTTCTGCGTGTGTTGTGTGTGTTTTTGTGACCGAATTAGAACCGTGCACTGCGTTCAAATAAAACAGGACTGAAGTTTTTAACCAGGACAATATGCAGGACGTGCACAATACTGCACCGATAAGCAAGTGGCTGCTTTTCCTCTTCTCCACGCTCCTAAGTGCGGTAAGTATTTGGGGCTGGGTCTATGGGAAATGGGATTATATTTTCAATTTCAAAGTTGCCGCACAGTAACTGTGTGTCGTGTTATCAAAACAGCTTCAGCTTATATTATTTCTCATTTTCTACCCCCGAATGTGTCCGAATGGACAAGAATAGGACGTGGGTGCAACGGGGCGTAATTCATTTTCTGTGAAATCGCTTTTCATTTGCTTTTCCGCTTTCTTTGCAACAGTCGCCGTTTTGTGCTCAGCGCATTGAAAGTTATAATTCAAATGGCTTTGCGTCAAAAAAAGCTGATTTCAATTAAAAGTTGGAAATCAGAAATCTGTAAAGGCATACAAATAATTTATTTTTTATTCTAACTAGGTCGTGACAATATTGAATTAGGTTATCTCCTTGTAATTGATATTCATGATAAAGATAATAATGATTACTCATTTGGTTCCCATATATTTACTGCTCTTTGGATTTGCATTGACATCCCCTTCAGCCTCCAAAAACATTGGGTTTGTTTTAGGAAAATAGGCTAGTTGGGTTTTGGTAGTAAAATTATTCAATGCAAATTTTGTTGGGAAAAATTGTTATTGCTGGAATGCGAACTTATCTTGTCCGAGATCCCTTCTGACCACTCTAGAAATCTCATTGGGGTTTTCTGTGGCTGCCCTAGGAGTTTCCTTGTCAACCTTGCTGGCCTCTCCCGAAACCTCCTTGGCCACCTTGTCCGCCTTGTTGGCCTCCTCGGGAATCTCTTTGGCCACCATGTCCACTTTGTCAGCAGCATCCTTGGCCACCTTGTCCACGTTGCTCAACTTGTCCACCTTGCTAGCCTTCTCGGGAACCTACTCGGCCACCTTGTCCTTCTCGCTCTCATCCTTGCTGACATTGACTGGCATCGCAACAAGCCCAATAAGGATTAAGATAGGAATTTTATTGTCTTGTCAAGCAAATTGACTTGGTTTCTTTTGCTTAGCTCTTATATAGAAAAAATAGTTGTAAGTTAACGGAAATTCGTCAAAACAGATGCTAAAAGCAAACATCGCATTCTAATCATAAATTAGACTATATTTATTTTTAGACAACAGCATTTTTCACACGTGTTTAAATACACTTCAAGGTTTGGGTTAAAAGAGTTTAAGAGTTGTTAAAAGCAGTTAAATAAATATTATCATTTTCACTACACTTAGTAGTTAAAACATATTATCTTTATATATTGAAGAGTTGAAGAGTGGCCACGCATTCAAATGAATAAGATATTTATATTCAATGAGTGTTTTCTTGATGTATTTAACTGGCAGAGGAAAGCTTCTTCGACTTTAAATGGTATTTAAATTATTGATGAAGATCAACTGCTGAGTCGATAGAGGAACATCCATCTGCCATCTCCGTCTGCCAGTTTGACTTCGTTGATCTTTCTCGTACACCCGGTGTAGATCAAGTTTGCTTTTTTTAATCGATAACTGCTATTAACTAATTCAATAATTTCGTTTCTCGAATTATGTCGTATTCTATGGAATTCTTGATTTGAAATGCATGAAACCAAATTTATTTTCTGACTTTGTAATCATCATTAATGAATATAAACAGGCTTTTCTTAAAAAACGAGAAAAGGTTTATTGGACATTTTTCAATTGATTCACTCAATAGTCGTCGTTGTTGTTGTTGTTGTCGTCATCGTTGTTGTCATTACCGTCCTCGTCTTGTTGTCCGCCTCCATTTCCATTTCCTCCATTTTGGTTACCAGGACGTGCTTGACCACCTTGGGGACGTCCTTGACCACCATTGGGACGTCCTTGGCCGCCTTGAGGGCGCCTTCGTCCACCTTGAGGACGTCCTCGTCCATTTTGAGGGCGTCCCCGTCCATTTTGAGGGCGTCCTCGTCCATTTTGGATACCTCTTTGAGGACGTCCTCGTCCATTTTGGAATCCTCCTTGACCACGTCCTCGTCCATTTTGGAGACCTCTTTGAGGACGTCCTCGTCCATTTTGGAGACCTCCTTGACCACGTCCTCGTCCACCCTGGTTACCTCGTTGAGCGGCAGCTATGGCCACCAACGCAAAAAGCACAATAAGGATTGAGATACGCATTTTATTATCTTCGATAAGCTGTTTTGGAGTAACAGCAACTGACTTGACTTCTTCGAATTATCTAGTACTTATATAGGCGAAAAACATGCAAATTAATGAAAGCATCTCAGAACAGATGCTAATTGTCAACATCGCGTTCTATTATTAAGACGAACGTACGCAAATGTTTATTATTATATAAAATTTTTGTCTTTAATTGTTTAAAAATTACCCAAATGTGGCTGAATTTGTTTCATACTTCCAGCTCACAATTTAACTGACGTCACAGTTGATCATAGATTACGTTATGAAAAGCATACAAATGAATTCGAAAATATTATTCGATTTGTATTTTAGCTTAAGGCAAAGAATTAGGGATCAACCGTATTCCGTGCGTCTCTTAGTGGAGCTCTCTCGGCCAGGCTATTCTTATTTGTAATGTTCCTTTTTTTCCTAAACTTATTAATACATGTTTAAATTGTATCAACTAATATAATAATTATAATCTACACTAAAGTCAGAGATAGTTAAATAACTTAACACTTGACAGTTATTTATGTTGCATAGCCCTCAATTAGGAAACAGGAAATATGTTTCTAGGATTGCTCTTCTAGCACAAATTGTGCAGCACGCACTTGCTTGAGTAACTTGCAACATGCAAGTGCAACAACTGTGGTCTTGTTCACTTAAATTGTTGGTAATATTTCAGTGGCCCACTGTGATGTTATTTATGTGTGCCACGCCCCAACACCAGCTGCAACAGTTGCCAGTTGTGTGGTCGTCATGGCGCTGCGACTTCCAACTGGTCCGTAGGCAACCACTTCCCTAACGGCTTTGGCTGCCTGGCGACACGTGCCACCACAGCTCCAAAGTGCAATTTGTTTCCCTTTTCCTTTCCATATTTATTTTATTTTTTTCAGTCGGTTTTTGTTTTACTTAATGTTTATTTTTTCAGCAGCTAAAAAATGTATGTGGCATGCTCGAGTTTCTCTAATGTTGCCTGTTGACATTCGTCGACATTTGTCAACGTTCATTCCTGTGGTCGTGACCTGTAACCTTTCAGTTCCTCCCCTCCCAATCCATTCCGTAACCCCATCCTGTCAGCGCCCATGACAACTGTCCGTCTGTCCGTCATAAATGTGTGTGACATAGTTGAAAATTGTTGCCGCAAATAATATTCCATATCATAAAACATGTCTGAATGCGTTTTACCCTTTCTCCTTGTCTCTCCATCTCTCTCCCTCCCTCGCTCTCTCTCTCTCTCTCTCTGTTTTGCGTCTTAATTAAAATGTTGCCATTTTATCACGCATACGCCGTGTAAATTTAGCTCGGCGACACTAATGAAGTGCGCGCAAGGAATGCATTTGATTACAAAAATGACAAAACGCTCGCTTTGCTTGGCAGGACACAAAGAATGTGGCAAGAGTAGTTGGCAAAAGCTCAGCAAACATTTTTTACTAGAAAAGGGTGGCAGTTAGGAAGGAGAGGGAAACGGGTGTAGGCTAAGCGGCTTAATTGCGGTCGGCTTATGAGCGTCATGCAAATGGGTTGAAATCCTCCAAATCTACCCAATGCAGTTTCGGCTTTGCTTAAGTCTTGAGTGGAAATTTGTTTGTAAAGTTCATTTTATCTTTCATTTCATTCCTTGAGAAAACTTCCGATCTACGTGCAGAAAATTGTGCTCCATGATTTGTAGATTTATTCCTAAAAAATGAATTTCTTTGTTGGACAAATAAATGTCAAACATGTTTTATGTTAAGTAGAGTATTTTCAGTTCTCAGTTGCACTGATTCTGCAACACGATTCGCTGACAGAAATCAATATGATTTTCATTATGGTGCGTCGATGCTGCCAGTCGGCGTATAATCTGTGAGACTGACATCTGCAACGACGTCACTTTGACTTGCAACAAGCACAACGAACAAACAAACATAGAAATATGTATTGATAGAGACGCATTTGGAGTGACGTATTTCTTAGTTGCCTTTCACTCTGCGTCATTTCAAATGTTGCAGTGTGGCAACAATAGGTTGAAGGAGCGGAATTGCGTTTTTGCACATAACGGCATGAGGAGAATTATGTTGCATTACTGAAGAGGCACCGTTCTGTCATCGACAGCTGTGTCGCCTCGGTATGTGGCACGCCAATCTTATTACACATGTGTGTACGATGCACACCCGATTGTGGCACATATCATTCGATTTGGCACTGCGATAAAATGAACTCGATAGTCAATATTCGTTGAATTGCAAAGTTAACAGATATTAAATGATTTTTTTTATTCATCTTCTTATTTCTAATTTAGATTGTAGATCTTAATTAGAGGCTCAGAATCTGAATTAAAGTTGTGAACGTCTTGAAGCAAAAGTTCTTTTCAGAATATACTTTTTTCTCCTTGTGTATAAAAACTAATATTCGTTATCTTGTACAAGGAACAGGCAGCACAAGAACACACACACGCACACCCACACACACACACACACATTATTTATAAACAGAAACATTATTTCCTGCCTACCAAATACCGCACTGTGTGCCACACGTAATTGGGAATTTACACCTGCCAACAAACAAGGGGAGAAGTTTTTGTAACAACTTACCTTTTCACCTACTCCTCTCTCTCTCTCTCTCTCTCCCTCTGTGTGCCCAATCTTGGGGCAGACATTGGATAAACAGTGCTCGACTAAAAGTTTGTGTTTGTCTGGAAAGTTCGGCCAAGATTTGGGCTCTGAAATTTATGTAAAATCATTGTTAAAATAATAGTTTTGATTGGGGGTCGACTTGCACACAAAGAGTTGAAATGCACTCGAATTGCTTATCTTAAGTTAATCAACTGAAAGTAATAAATTAAAGTGCTTAAATTGTGTAGCTTTTAACTAGTTTATTGCTAGTAGTAATTCACAACATGTTGTTGGGTCATAGTTTTTGGCTAAAATATTTTATATACTATAAATTACAGCTTTGGTTGGCTGCATTCTGCATTCTTATGGCACAGATTTAGCTATTATGTCTGTTGTTTAATAAAATAAACCATTTTTAACATTCCACAGCAAATATAAATTTAAGTGTCTACTTTTTGAACTCGGAATTTGGTATCTGGCATTTACGCTACATAAATAACTAATAAAGTATAGAATAAATTAAAGTAATATTCCAAATAGTTTATCAGCCTGTGTGAAAAAATAAAAGAGTTCCTTGAATAGTCTGACAACATTTTTCAGTTTAACGAGATTCAACCTGAAATGAACAATTTGCGAATTATGCAGCATGAATAATGGAGTGTAATTCTGATTAAAATACTTTCTCTTATTTTCCCTTATACATTTTTTACACTTGAGGTATTTTTATCGCATTTTTCAGCAGCTACTTCTGCAAAGGAATTCAATCAGCTGCCAAACATCTGAATTTTTCGCTACGCTAAAAGAAAAATGGAAAAAATGCGAAGCTAAATAAAAAACGCGTGAAATCATTTTGATAAAAAGGGAAACATGAAAAGTGACTGAAATAAGTTGCAGCATTTTGTGAATAGATATCAAAATCGCTGCTGTTGCTGGCAACACACACCCGACACCCGACACACGAGTTGCTACATGCGGCATGCTAAATGCCACATGAGTCTCTTGCTTTTTTGATATTAAAATGGAAACATTTCTTTTATTTTAATTCTTTTTTTACACCCACACAAATTATACACAGCCTGATGAGTCTTCTGTCAGCACGGAAACATTTTTTATTTTTTCATGTGCTTTTTTTATTGCAGCGGAAACTTCCGTGTATGTAAAAGTAAAAAAAACAGTTGAATTTTTTCGGCTGTTGCGGAATTTGAAATAGGAAATCCCGTCTTTCCGCTAAATTAAGCTAAAGTCTATTTTAAAGATAAATAAACCGTTTTTTGATTTTTTTTATGTTTGTAATGTAACCAAGCCTTCCAATCTATTTCGGCTTTAAAAAAACCAATCAGCAAATGAAAAACCAATTCAAGGAAACTCAAAGAAAACCTACACGTGCAAAACAGTTGCTATGGCAATAAAGTTAAAGACGCCCAAACAATCTTAACAGATTCTAATTGAAAATTGTTGAGTTCATCACCTGTGTGTAGATATATGTAGGTGTGTGTAATTGTGTGTGTTGGACGATTGATGACTCAATGACTAGGTCGATTTATTGGTTAGCTTTGATTTGTCCTAAAAAAAACACAATTCGGAAAAGCCGTCTTATTTTTTGGCTGGGAAGGAGGCATATCCTGCACAAACTGATTCGTTGCCGCTTTTGCCTTTCCATGCCACTCTGGCATTTTGCTGGCCACTGTGTGTGTAATTGCTGCCACACCCACCTCACCGCCCACACTCAGCAGGACTTGTCGTGTAGATTTGCATGTGGGCCGTTGGTTTTTATGAAAAGCGCGTCATGTGTACGGATTACATTCTGAATGGGTAATTACAATTACAGTTAGTGACGATAATGTCCTGGCATGTCCTAGCATTACTTAATGGACGCTTTTAGCAGTTATTGTCAGCCGGAAAATTCCTGACTGAGCTTTAAATAGATACAATAAAATTGGTTAGCGAAAAAAGGCAACCTTTTAGCAGCTTTATGTGGAAATGGTTAACTGAAATGCTTATTAAATGGTTCCAAATTGGTTTTGATACCGAAAAATGAATTTTCTTTCGAGAGTTTCTTTACTTTATCCTGGGCAAAATTTTATTTATGTATTAATTTTTTTTCACTCGCCCTCTCATATTAACTTAAGATTAAAATTCTAAAATTCATATTTTCCCAATTAGCCTTTTTTCTTAAAAAATCCATTCTTTTGATTTGGTCATCCTTTTTATTGTTATCAATATTAACATCATTCTCAAAGAAACTTTCTTGATAGACGCTTAAAAGAATGGCCAAAATATAATCCCTTCAAAGGAAACACAAAAATTAATTATCGTCTCAATCTGTTGACCTTACTCTAAGAGTCTGGTCATGAAGGAAAAAATAGAAAAAGGTAATGCCATTACTGGTGTGTGCAGTATGCGGGAATACCTTGAATTAGGTGAGGAATCCTGAAAAGGTTGAGGCACTTAAGATTTAATGCTACGCACAACATTTATTTAAGAAATAGCAAATCCAAATTAAATTGCCCCAAGTAAACGAAATATACTACAAGGAAGCAAGGATGGGGCATGTCCAGACTGCTCCAGCGATAATAAAATTGGAATTGTGGCAGGACACAAGCGACATAAGCGGCTCAACAGGCAACAGGCAACACGCAACAAGCAGCAAGCAGCAGCCTCCAGATGGGGGAGAGATCTGTTACCGACAGCTGGGCGTGGTTGATGGCATCCTTGGTCCCAAGCTGATTAATGCATATTACGTAATAGGGCCAGTTAGCTAGGGCATAATACGACTCAAGAGGAATCGAACAAGTTGAACAACTCAATTGTTCCCTGGCATATCCATTCAGACTTTCGTTAACATTCCAATTGGCGGTTATTTTAATTGAGTTATTTGTTTCAGTGTTTTTGTCATTTTAATTTTAATTAATTTTAATTTTTATTGCGAAACGCATAAATAGACGAGAATGGACAATAGGACAAAAGGATCTACTCCTGGTCAAGTCTTGTTTTTAATTACTCTCGTGCAAATTAAAAAATATAATATAATTGAATTTTCTATGCCATGTTGTGAAGCCGCGGAAACATAAAACTTCAGACAAAAATTTCATTTATTTAGCACAAAAAATGTGATAAGCTCTTTAGAAGTACAATTTTATGCGATTATTTCTGACTAAGTGAGGACTGTGAAAGGATTTCCGTTTCTGAGAAGCACCTTTTGGGGTACCCAGTACCCAGATGCTATTTTCTGGTACAGAATTAAACATGAACTTGAACCTTCAACAGCTTTTCTCAATTTAAATGTGGTATGATTTAAGATACTTTAAGATAAGGCAATTTAAAGTACATAAAGCGACTGGCAATTCTTGATCATCCGTTTTAAATATATCTTTATATATATCTTTATCTTTATATATAACGAGGCAACTACTCAAATTTTCTACTCCTCACCACCACCTCCCGTCCCATCATCATCCATTAGACAAAGTAGCGACAATTTTGTCAACGCAAATTTTCATCTCCGAATTCTTTGCGCTTCATTTGTTGTCTCAAGAATTTTGTTGCGAAAAATAAAATAGTAAAGCAAAAAATGCGATGCCACACTCAAAGGCATTGGTGTGTTTAGGGTGTTTGTGTGTGATGGGAGTGGGGGAGTGGGGAAGGTTGTATACCAGCTGTGGTTAGAGTACTATTTCATGACGCAAATCGGAGTGCCTCTGAAATGCCAGCGCTTAAATTTTGAAATTTAATTTCTGTTGCATGCTTTTCTGTGTTTGCCCAACTGTCGTTTGAGTATTCAGCGTGAATTGGCAGATTTATGTGCTCCTTGTTTATTTTGTGTACTTGTCGCGTTGTTCGTTGTGTGTTCACTCGCTTCGCAAACTTCGCAGTTCACATGAAAACGTTAGCACAAAAAGGGCGCCAGGACACGGGGAGTGCCAATAGTCGAATCAAGACTGAAAACATGCAGCAACAATTTTGCACTGTCATAAATCGATTTACGAAACGAGCATTTTTCACGACTATATGGCAATCTTTGGCGAAACGGCCATAACACCCTTTAAGCCAGGCACATTTTGACCACCAACGAATGGCAAACGAGAGCAAAAAAGAGGAAAATTAAATTTGTTGCATGCAGTTTTTGTTTGCCAGTTTCTGCTTATTGTGTGCAAATTATTTTGCAGTTAGGCAGGATTTACATAAATAATGCAAAATTAAATATGCCTTCTTGATTTTAATGGGTCATAAATAGCTTATATAAATGTTAGCTTTTTCTTTATTTATTAATTGTATTTTGTGTATTTTGGATACAAATATTTAAGATGCGAAACGATTATAAAATAGTTGTGCATAAGTTTTGTTGAAATTGCACTTAGGATAGAAAAGAAACACAGATTTTGACAACCCATATGTATTTTCACATTTATCTAAATAATAACAGCACCTCTATTAAGAGCTGGGCTCAGGATAAACTCTAATCTAGCTATCCTTCCTACTCCTACTCCAAGTATATCCTACTCCCTTTAGAAAGTCTACACTTTTTCCATTTTCCTAAAGAATTGAAATATGCTTTTCTTTAAGTTATTAGCCGTATTGCGAGCATATTTCTGTACCTCTCAATTTCCAATAAGTCGCATTCTTCGCAAAAACTTTGCAACTCAGCTAATGAATCAAAAAGCTAAAGGATATAATTTAGTTGATTTAGCAAACACCTCGCAGGCATTATTCCCCAGCGCTAATATGAGATAAAACTTGGCATCCAAGCAATGTCTAACTAACAACACATACGCACGCACACACACACTCACACACACACACTAAGACACACTTGAGTGCACATAAGTAGTTGTCAATTTCTGTTTGAGATTTACGGTGCTCAAGCTTCCGGCGAGCACATCCTGCTGAGCCCCCACGCCTCACCCTCTCCCCACAGCTGCTATCTTTATCGAGCGCATGCATTGTCTCTGACCTCTCAGCAGGAGACGTACACTCACACACACACACACATACACACGTACACTTACCCGCATAAACAGACTAAATTCTCAAGCTTCTTGTTCTTGACTTTATCCAATTCGCCTGAAGGTCCATTCGCTGCTTTCCCCCCACTTGTTCCGTCTATATATACTAAAAGCTAAATATTATGAGAACAGCTCAGATTGGCAGCACACACACACACACACACACACACACGCTTGTTGATTTTATTTTGATGAGGTAGAAGCAGGTGTGAAAGCAGATATGACTGGCATTGAGAGGATACTTGGGATACTTAGGATAGTTATTGTTAGCCTGTTGCTAAGCGTGATTAGTTTTCAGCTTTAGACAGGCGAACAACAGTTAAGCAAACTAAGTTCAAGTATCCACTCAAATCTCTTTTATAGACTTGGAAGATAAAACAACTGCGCTTGAGAAGATCTGAATATTTGTATATACAACAAATTATTATCAAGGCGTAGTTGGGCAACAAATTTATAAGCATAAGAAAAACTTATATAAACTGTCTCTTAATAATGAAATTAATAAACTTTTAATGTCTTCGCAGAAAATATAGATACATATTACGCTTAATAAAATTTAATTAAATATATAATTATTAAGCTTGATTATTTCAATTCAGGGTGTTTAATCGAATTCAAGTGCAAAGTATGGCTAGTATCCTTAGCTTGGGAATAGTACTTATATAAACACTGATCCCAATGTGAGAAACATTTCTAAAATACTTAAATATTTATTCACATTTAAATTTAGAATCGGAGAAAGCATTTTCAATTCCCAAATGACGTACTTCGAGGCGGACTAAAAATAGCTTGTTGAGCAAACTTGAACTGTGGCAAACGCAACAGTTTTGGGATTTATGCAAATGTCAGAACATTAAAAATATATGCGAGAATAACCGTTAACCGTTTACCGCTTACCGTTCACCGTTATTGCTTAACTGTTAACAGTTAATGTGGTGCGCTTGAGATGCTGATAAATGGCGCACAAAAGTATGCAGCGAAATAAGCAATAAATTCAAATAAGCTGCCAGCTTTTTGGCAGAAATTGTCAGTTGCGGAGCAGGCAGAGGCAGTGTAGGAAGGAGAGTGTGTAGGGGGGAAACGTGTGCGTAAATGCGTCAAACATCGACACATTTCGAAATAAATTTAGCGTAAGTAATTTTGGCCATCATTCTCCTTCTTCCCGAGCTAATTAAATTGTTTACAAACTTGGGAAAAGTCGGTTTCTTCGTTAACCCCTTTCCATTTTTCCATTTATCCATGTCCCTTTTTTTCTTTTCCTTTTGCAGGCTGTGCAGCCCCGCACCCTTAGCGTTAATGCGAGTGAGGATATCGGAAATGTGTCGCCCTGCGAAATGGAGTCCTTAATAAATCAACTGATGAATCCCAGCCCGGAATATCAGCTACATGTAAGTTACACTCCTGACAAGCCAATTACGGCTGACTTTGAGGGCAGCAGGTGGCACATTCGCAAAAAGAAAAATGCGAACAAGGAAATCCACACTGGCAAGGAGATATTTTTGCAGGAATTTTGAAAAGATATTTTATTGGCAAACTTTATTAAATTGCCATTTAATATGCACTCCTCTCTTTTGCAACCCGGACAGGCTTCCGCATTGCGCAATCAGCTGAAGAACTTACTCCGTGAACGTCACGTGGCCGTGGGCGAGGAGCAGCCGCTTGGCGAATATGCCGACTACTTGGAGGAGGACAAGCGTTCGGTGGCCGCCTTGGCCGCCCAGGGATTACTCACACCCAAACGTAGCCTGGCCACACTGGCCAAGAACGGACAGCTGCCGACCGCAGAGCCTGGCGATGATTATGCGGATGCCGACTCGGGTGAACCCAGCGAACAGAAACGTTACATTGGCTCCCTGGCCCGTGCCGGTGGCCTGATGAGTTTTGGCAAGCGAAATGTGGGCACACTGGCCCGTGACTTCCAGCTGCCCAATGGCAAGCGGAACTTGGCGACCATGGCCAGATTGCAGAGTGCCCTGGGCACTCTCCGCGAGCCACCGAAGCGAAATGTGGCAGCTGTGGCACGTTACAACTCGCAGCAGCATCAGAATCATCAGCGCAGCAATGGCGAGAAACGGAATCTGGGCGCATTGAAATCATCGCCGGTGCACGGCTTGTTGCAACAGAAGCGGGAGGATGAGGAGATGGCAATGCTCCAGCCAGCCCCTGCTGCACCCGACTACTCCGATCCCATGCAGAGCTACTGGTGGTATCCCAGCTACGCCGGCTACGCAGATCTCGACTGGAATGACTATCGCCGCGCCGAGAAACGCTATCTGGGTGAGTATCTTTGGCGTCTTCTCAAGAGGAACACCTCTTAGTTGTACAACTTGTAGCCTTGCAGAGCGAATTACCTGATTATTTTTTATTCACTCCCAAATATCTCAGTGTCCGATTTAAGTAGAGTCGAACTTGACACTTAAAGAGTAGTTTTTAAATGGGTCAAATCATAATCATAACAATCATATTTACTCCTTAAGAAGGTTGATAAGATTATGGGGACTATAAGCTATTTTCATGATCAGCATTAAAAGCCAAGTTGATTTAGCCATGTTCGTTTGTCCGTTTTAAGAAACAAGTCGATCTCAGAGACTATAGGAGTCGGTTCTTAAATCAATTATTGATATATAAACTTATATTTTAAGAAGTTTGAAGCTGACTCGACTATATTGACCTTGATTGATCTATTATCAAATTAGCTAAAGAGTTCGAGAGATGAGTCTTCTGTTATATTAAGATATCTTCACAGATATTTTGCCCAGTAATAAATAATAAAATAAAACTAAGATGATATCTTATCATATCATACAATTATTATACATCTACATGCATATAAATATATAGAAGAAAAAGTGTTATTTTCATTTGTGTGGATTGCATCTGCAGGGCTATAAAGTGTGGACTACTGCCGTATGCCGTAGTCAGTAGTAGAACCCTTTGCCCCTTGAGCACCCTGCACCTAGTTAGTGGTTATGTGGTACACAATATATATGTATATATAAATATATATATATATATACATATGCACTTAAACGATCAACACCAAAAGACACCTCCAAGGATTCCGAATTGTTTGGCATTGAGCATGGCAATGAGGCAACAAATCTTGCCAATTTTCCGGACTTGCAATTGGAGTCGGAGACGGAGCCGGAACAGGAGCTGGAACAGGAGCAGCAGAAGGAGGAGCTGGAGCATCCGCCAGAAAAGCGTCACATTGGAGCAGTTTATCGTTCCGGCTTCCTGCCCAGTTACCGTTATTTGCGCAGCCCCACAATGAACGGTGCCGGGGGGCGCTTTAGTCGATCGGGACGTGCCAGGCAATTTGTATGAGTAAATGGCGATGGTTCGATGTGTGCATAATTTTATAATTTCCTTTTAATTTTACTTTTATTATTGCCTCTTTATTTGTTTGAATTTGTTCTTGATGTGTGTTTCTGTGTTGGAAAATTGAGTCTGTCGCCTGCAGAATGTCGAATGCCAAATGTCGAATGTCGCCTGTCATTCAACAGCAGATCTTGAATGTAACTATCAAATGTTGCTCTACATAAAAACTACAAAACTATTTTCCTATTTCTCTAACCGAATTCAGTTTAGTTTTGACTTGCATCCTCTTCAAGTAGTTCTGTTTATTTTTGTAGGCCTGCTTATGCCAATCTAGTTGTTGGTCTGCCTTAGCTGAGTTTTTCTATATGTTGACAAAATGCTTACATAACTTAGCACTGAATAGTCTTACATAAATTCAAAGATGACCTAAACTCTTTGTGCATAACTAGCTGACAATGGCAAATTTGTATCTTCAATTCAGCAATTTCGAATTCTATTGTCCAATTTTGCATAATATAATCGACAATCTTATTTATGTTCACATTTCCGTTAGCACATTCCTAATACAATTTCTGGCGGAAATTCAATTTTCCGTATGTTGGGCATTCTCTGTTTGGGATAATCGCATAATATCCGGCAGTTTGTTTGCCTTGCAGAGCCCCGGAGTCGCTCCCCCGTCTCCACAATCATACTTTGAAAACTTGCAAAACTTTTTAGCATTGTGCTTGGAATTTCGCGAATTTCGCTGCGTCAAATAAATAATTTAAATACCGTTTTGTGCCAACAAGTTTCAGTTAATGGCACTTAATGAAAAATCCATTTAACTTCTACCTTCAACGATTTAATTGTTCCTGGGAACAGTTACGATCCCAACAGCTGTTGCCTACTTTTGCGCTGCACGAAATTTTAATGACTGATTTGTAAAACAATGTTGCCTACTTTTCAGCGGTTTAAGAAAAAGATTACTAAGGTCGGGTTTTAAGTTGAGTTTTGTTTTAATTTAATTATAAAATAAACGCAAAATTATTATATGTGTTGATGCTGTTAAATTAATATGTATATATTAAATTATACATGTATGTATCTAATATTTCTTGAGCTGATTGTAATTCAGCTTGGTTCATTGGCATGTTATAAAAATTGGCATGTTTTCTGTATTTCTGTGTTTCTGTATTCTGTGTGTTTTAATTTAATTCTCCCTAAACTGTGTTCTTCGTGTAGGACAGACAGAACATAGAAAATTTCAACTAGTTGCATGTGTTCTGGTAAAACACAGCGAGAAACTTAGCGGAAAGCCAAGTTTTGTATTGTCTTGTACTCTTCTAGATTTCGTATATATATTTATATATGTATTTTTACATTCTGTATTTCGAGCAAGTCTTTAGATGAGAGAGAACTAATAAAGATGTGTGTGTGTGTGTTTGCTTTGTGCTTTTTTTTGTATTTTTGGATAACTGCAGGTCGAGTATTACCCCCAACACGAGCGACTGCGTCAACCAATCGCAGCCGTTTGTAAACGTTGCTTCCTACCCAATCGACCGATGATGAACTGGAGCGGTGCTGGCATACGTGGTAGTCTCTCCAAATACAATACGGATCCCCTATCCCGATCCTCCACAACAGCAACAGCTGCTCGCATGCGTAGCAGCAGCAGCGGCAGCAACTTTTTGACCAACTCCCTGCCAAGTGGAAACCACAACATCATTAGCAATAGCAACGGGAACCGGATCTATCCACCATTCCATTCTTGGGGCACCCCGCCGCGTATTACAGCACTGCAACGACGCGTCTATCGACGCAACGGTGAGTCCATGGACAATTATGAATACTAAATACCAACAATATTTAACAAATAAATATATATCTATATATATATATATATCAAGACAATATTTAACAATAATTATAATATATCAATGATGAGTTCTAACTTATACACAGATCTATCGTATGAATCTACTAGTTAATTTACAACATTTTCGATGTAGTTGTTTGTTAACTAAAAACCCACACACACATGTAATACACAAACACACACCTACACCCCGTCACACACACACCTGCAGCACACGACAGCTACACAGGGCAAATGGAAATTGTAACTCAAACTTTGCCGTAGCTCGGTGCGTATCTGTAACAATACAAATAATAAATAAATAAATATATTAATAAATATATATAAAATTATATAGATGTAAAAATGAGGTAACTGATACCAGTGCAAAGCATTAAGAACGTTTAATATCAACAGCTACAACTAAATCATATCTCCTTTTACTATATAAAAAATATACAAAAATCAAAAACAAAAACAATTTAGTGCCAATGCCGTACCTTAGTAGAAATTTGAAGCTCTTTAAAAGTTGCCCCAACTAATCCTGTTTTATCTTAACTCCCTACAAATAATTTATTACTCTACCCACTTAATGAAGTATTTGACAATAATAATACTATTTACATTAATACAAAATCCCAATGTTTTAGCCTGTGTTGTGGCACGAAATCACACATATATATATAAATATGTATATCTATATATAAACTAGATATCATGATAAATAAGTACACTTATACACCGATGAATGTTGGAACGAAAAGAAAAAAACTGCGTCAAAGACAATAATTAAGAAACTTTGGTAGAAAAATCAGACAATAAATGAATTGACAATAACTGAGATGAAGCCGACAAATATATATATATATGTATATTTACACTATATATATAGATATATATGTAAATATATACATTTATATATATATATATGAAATATTTATAATAAACAATTAAATATTTCATTAAACCGTTTTTATTAATATTTACTTGTCATATAAAAAAAATCCCAAAAAAAGACAAAAGAAAAGAGAAAACGAATATTATAAAAAACCTAACTAAAAAACATATTCAATGTGCGTAATTATAAGTCTGATGTTGTCAATAATTAACTTATTATATGTTTGTTTCCGATTTCAAGTATTTCAAATGCAAAACAAATATATTGTATTAATATACATATAAATATGTATATATATATATATACGAATATACATATATATACATATTTACTTCGTTTATCTATGTATGAATCTATTATGTGCATGCAGAGAGAATGCTCAAAATGCGACAAAAAAGAAGATAAACATTTATCAAGATGATATATCTCTATATATATACACACTCTCAAATTATAAATGTATGAAATACTTCTTCGAAGAGAATAGATACAAATACTAATTATACTAACAAATATATATACATACTTACTTATTAGCAGTTTGCTCCTAAACTACTGAATCAACTCTTGTTTTATTCTGTGGGGAGTTGGTTTAAAATTATTATTTTTTCTAGACTGTATTATTTTCTAAAATAAAGAGAGAATATGGAGGATCTATAGTTCCATAACACTAATTTAGTATGGCTTAGTACCCCAACTAATCCCCATTAATACATCATGTTAATTTCTTTTGTTCTATATATAATATTTAATATATTTATTTATACATAATATCGCGTCTCGTTTCTTAGGTTTTACAAATAAATACACTTGGCGCCTCTGAAAGCCATGTTCAACTATTTTATATTATAGCTAAGCCGATGTTGAATAAATAGGTAAGTGTCTACGATTTACATATGTATATTGTGTGTGTGTGTGTATGTTTGTGTGCCTCTGCTGTGTTAATTGTAATTCAAATCTTAAATCGACAACTAAATGAAGAATCGGTTAAGGGGCAGGGACAGGGACAGGGGCAGGTTGTGGAGGCTGGGGACAACTCATGACCAGTATTTGGCCGCCTGTCCCTGGGCGGGCAGTGGATGATTGTAGGCACCGGTCACCACATTCCCATGGGCGGCGGCAGCCGTTGCATAATCCGTGGTCAACTGATGCTGGGCGACCGCATGGTGTGCGGCTGCCGCATTGTAATTGGCCGCCGCCACCGCCGACTGGTTGAGATGGTAGGCGGCCTGCGACCAGTTCGACGGCGACTCCAACTTGGCATAATTATCGCTCAGATGCAACGAGGGCGAGATCTTTGATACACTGTCCGCGGTTAGCTTCGAGAAGTCGTCAATGCTCAGTTTTGAGTAGTCTGAAAAATACAGCATAATTTAATGATTAGAGAGGAAATGAAAAGGAGAGGAAATACAAATGAGAAGGATATAAATTGAGACTAATTGAGGGGTTTATTATAAAACGAAATAAGGTACAAACGAAGGAAAACTAAATTTACTTATATTTCCCACCTTTAAAAAAAAACTAATTTATACATATTTCTATTTATCACAAGTTGGAACAGATCGAGAAGTAGAGATGAAGTGAACTCAGTCTATATAGTCTCCTTATCTCTATTTTCTTTAAATTTAATTAAATATTTATATGTGAAATATAGGCAAAAAAGAGAAAAAAAGAGATGGAAAATATAATCATTTCTTTCTTATACACCCTGAAGAATAAGGAGCATGAGTTAGACAGAAGAGGAGTTGCAAGTTCTCCAGTTGTACCCACCTTGATGATAGTAGTTCTGGCTGGGAAAGTGACCGTGTTGCGCAAATCCACCCGGGAAGCCGTGTTGCGCTGCCGCACTCTGCACCAGATCGTAGCCACCCATTTGGGTGTGATGATGAGCCGCAGCCGCCGCTGCAGCAGCGCTGTGGGAGCTGGGCGCATGGGCGGTGGTGGTGTGGTGATGATGATGAGACCCATCGCTCATGCCCGTCACACCACTGGCCGTGGTGCCGGCGGCGGGACTATAGCCTGCCATCGAACCCACGCCCAGTGGCCCAAAGCCAAGTGGAGCCGCCGCACCACTGCCGCCAACACCAAGGCCACCAGGAACCCCGGCACCACTGCCATTCATGGGCGACAGGCCGGAGCCGGAGCCACCCGAGTGTTTGCGGAGGCGGGCACGTCGATTGGAGAACCACACCTGGATGCGTGCCTCCGTCAGACTGGTGGTCTGTGCCAGTTCCTCTCTGGTGTACACATCTGGATACTGGGTGCGGGCAAAGGCACGCTCCAGCGCCTCCAGCTGCTCGGCGGTAAATGTGGTGCGGGAGCGACGCTGTTTGCGCTTCAATGGAATTCCCGGCTCCGATTCCGTATCACTGATGTCCGAATCGCGGCCTGGAAGGGGCAGAGAAAAGAATCTCATGAGTGTCTCAGGCACTTTATTAAAAGGCTACTAAAATTATAAACGCCTCGTAAGAAGTCATAAAATTGTCCATGCCGCCAAAGATATTCCACTAAATTGTATTCGATGTGGATGTGGCCCACCAGCGATGTGAATCGTGTGATCCACAAATGTAGGGGAATGTGGGAATTTCGGGAAATGGGAAGTTGAGAACTGGCTGTTTGGTATTGGATATTGGGAATTGGGGGTGTCGACGTTCAGTGCGCGCCATTGCATATTAATTGAAACGTCAGGGAGCGGAACAAATCTTTTAAAAGATGCCGAAGATCGCACCACAAAATAAGAAGAAAAAGGGAAAAGAGAGGAGGGGAGGGGAGGTCGTCAAGAAAGTCAACCACAGCTGACAAGTGACACAATATATCAAATTACACAAGCCGAAGATGATCGGCAAGTTGTCAACATTCCCACTTGGGACTCTTCGGGCTCTCCTCTGGAGGAGTGCGCCAATTAACTTCGGCCTCTGTTTACCAAAAGGCAAATGTTGCCGCCTAAATCGGGCATGAAGCGAGGCGTGTGGCAAGTTCACTGGTTGGTTAGCTGCCTCCGTGGCTGGGGGCATGCCAAATTATTATTTGGAGTGCTCATTACACAATAAAGTGACAGTGGGGCAGGGAGCTGGGGAGATGTCGCTGTACTTCAAAGTGCCAAGCATTATTCAACAAGATCACAAGATCATTTTTCAAAAAGAGTTGCCAGCACACACACACATGTGAGAATGAGAGGGAGAGGGAGGGATAGAGTTGAGCCTGTCTTTGTCCTAACAGCGGAAATAGTTTTCTATGGTTTCGATAAATTCGTTGGTCCTTGATCACAAGTCTTTCCCTGTGTGTGTGTGTGTGTGGCACAGGAAACAGTTTAAGAGTCGGGTTAATTTTTTTGTGGTCAGTGTAAAACGCGTTGTAATCTTTTCCGGCCTATTCGAGTTGATAATTATTAATTGATTTACGGACTTAGGCTACTTTAATAACGTATTTCTGATAAATAGAGTTAATTTATAAACAGGAAGTGTGAATAAACTGTTTGAGGGGATATGTGTGTGGTTTTTTATAGAGTTAAAGTACAGTTTCAAGATCTAAGTAAATCAGAACAACAACAAAAAATATAGGTTTTCTCTGTAAAACAAGGCAAATGCAATAAGATAACAAATTTTACTACATTTTTTATCAAAAGTAGATAATTTTCAAGTACAAATGCAAACCCTTTTCTATGGTTTGCATATATTTTAATAAATTTTTTATGTGATCTGCATCTATATATATATATCTATACTTTTACATTTATTTCTATTTATCGAGTATAATATAATGTTTCTATCTTCATTCATAAGTTTGAAGAGTTTTCTATTATGCAAATTTAGCTATTGAAATCTAGGCTTGCTTGTAGTTTATTAAATCTTAATTTTTTATATTAATTTTAAAATCGCATTCTTAAGAGCCCATTCAAATCTTTGTTTCTCAATGAACACAAGACTTAAGCACTTTGACTCTGCAGATGCCTTTATAATCAATGCAAATCTTGCAAATAGGATTTGCCAAAGCCAAACCTTCAAAGTTTCTGGCACGCTTATAAAAAATAAATAAAAAAAAAAACAGAAAAAATAACACGCGAAAGTTGTTACTAAAATCTAAAAGAGTTTAAAGAGTGTGGAACGCCCACTGTTTAGTGGCTTGAATACGGATATTCACATGCATATTAAGCAAGAGGGAAATATCAAAAATATGAAATACAGAAGTCGACTATTAATCTTTCAACACACGCAACAATAAAACTTAATTATAAAAAACGGGTTCCCAAAACCAAAAAAACTAAAAACAAAACCAGATAAAAAACTGCAGAAGCTGTTCAATAAAACCGAACGAAATGTGAGAAAAAACAAAGAGGCGGAGATAGAGCAGAAAGTGCGAAAGAGAGAGGTAAAGTGAAAAAAAATCAATTAGTTTTTAAATGTTAAACAGTTTATTAATTTGTTGTTACTAACAGTAAAAAAAAGAGGCACAGCGAAAATCAATCCAACAATTTAATAATTTACCAATCCAAAGGTGGCCTCCCAAAAAGCAAAGATCAATTTTTTGTTTTGTTTTTTTTTTTGGCACCACTCTGGCTACCGGTGGTGCTCTGTGCTCTGTTTGATTTTTTATGGCTTTCTTTTCTGAGCAAGTGATAAATTACTGTGTGGTTTTGTAATCCGTGCGAGGTATCGATCATTTCCAACTGCATTTCCACACAGCAGGTAGTAAATATGGGGAACGGGAGATTGGTGGAACGGGGGGAGCAGCTGGTAGCTAGTGGAGCAGCGCTGTGTGGTGCAAAAGCCACCCATTCCAATCCACTCTTGATGGACAGTTCAAACTTTTGTCCAAGTAAAAAGGGCAAAGATCAATCGACTGTAGAATATATCCAAAAGAAAAACAGGCCATAGATGAAATTCTTCAGTCATCAATCAACAAGAACCTGACACAATTTCAATTGCCTCCATCTAATATTTATATATATACATATATATATATATATATATATATATATATATATAACATCCAATGTTTGGGAATGCAGCAATTGAAATAAAAGTCCCATAAAAATGCTAAATAAATGAAATTTTTGTACTCAATTCATTGCCCTCGGCTATGACACTTTATGCAGCTCCGAGCTGAGCAGTTGGAGCTGAAGCTGGAGCTGGAGCTGAAGCTGGAGATGGAGGTCACTGTCAGCTGTCAGCTGGAGACACGCGCGGTATTCTGTCACCGACCAGATTTGGGATTTTCGAGTTTGACTTTCGGGGTGTTTAGGCGAGGGGAAAGGGGGGCAAGACCCATAACCAAAGCCGCATAACATGGCTTATGTTTGAAGGCTTAAGATTCTTGTCAGCAAAAGGATTACAGGAGCATTAAAAATATGCCACTTTTATTTGGAAATTTAACAAGCGTTGAGTTTTTATGTTTTTTCTTTCAACTTTATTTTATTCTTTCGTCTTTTCTTTTATTCTGCGTTTTTTTAATTGGCTGAGCTTCATGCAAAGACCTTGAAAATATAAATTTGGATAAATGATCGAGCAAACATAATTTTTATATGATTTATTTGCCTACTCTGCTATATAAAATATTTGAATATCAAAAAGTTTCATGAAATTGCCTACTTTACTTTTCAAAATTTAACTATTCAAAATTAAATTAAAATATGCATAAGCTTAAGTTATAATCTCATTTCACATCTTTATAAAAACAATAACTTCCTATATCTGTATGTATAAAAAACAGTTGAGAATATTGATTTCTAAAGCGGTTATCAAAATGCGTATAATTATATATATTTAAATACTATTACTGAATATATTTCACATAAAGTATCTTAAGGTCGATAAACGCCCACGCAATATGCAAAGTGGTTCCAAATACAAATAAGAAGGGGAAAATATATATAGAGAAAGAGAGAGAGATGGAGAGAGAGATGGAGAGAGAGTCATTATTAAATGCCATGTTCAAGTCAGCAGAACATTTAAACTAATTTACAAAATTGTTAACAGACGACGGCAGAGAGCAAAGATTGAGAAAAGACCAAAAATTAGTTATAATCATAATCCGGCGGCAAAAAAAAAAAGAGTGAGTCGATTGTACAAAATCAGCTCCTGCTGCTGAAGATGCCGCCATCGATTCAGAATGAAATGAAACTAATTTAAATAACAATGCGCAGCAAACACTTGATCAAAACAAATCCCCCCCAAAGACCAGAGGAGCGACGCACAAGATGCAGACTACATGAAAGATACAAAGCAGCAAACACAGATACAGACACAGATACAGACACAGATACAGATACAGATAGTAAGGCTCGCTGGGCAAGTTGGCTCTAAAGTGTGATAATACGTTAATAAAATATTTTGTAACTCATCAACACGCTGCGAAGATGCTCGGCGGTGCTCAGCGGTGCATCGAAGGCGGCCCGTCCAAGGGGAGAGGCTGACAATGAGATCAAATGGAACGACGCAGGACACCCTGCTGGGCATTAAAGATGCCGCCGCTGAGCGGTGCATTTGATGTTTGAGGCGCTGCTTTTGTTACGTTGACACTTTTTTCGGGCATGAACGCATTTAATGGCTGCAACCCCCCCACACCGTATACCCCTAGCCCTAAACCTGAACGAACAAATGAGCAGTCGATGAGCAACAACATATGCATGATCGAGGGCGACAAGTTTGTATGTGTGTGTGTGAGAGAAGACCGCACACACACACATACACATACGCATACATGCGAATGGACATACTCCTGAAAGGAGCAGGGATATTTTTGCGCAATCATCGCTCATCTCCCTCTCCCTCTCTCGCTCTCTGTATTTCTGTAGTCTCATTTGTCATGTGACACTGCAAGAATACACAGCACTCTCTCTCGCTCTCTGTCTGCCTTACTCCTGCATGTTCTATCTCTCTCTGACACAAGAGTAGAACTGTTCTACTTGTTTGTCTCTTTTGCGGCCATTGCGACTTTTGCTAATAATTGAACCTGTTTGTATTTGCGCTTGTTTTGGTTTTGGTTTTGGTTTTGGCCTGGTTCACTGAGGCCGCATTGTCTGGGCTGGCTAAAATATTTAGTAAATAGCCCAAGGGCCCATTTCCCACGGCGGCATCCTTACAGCACGGCATTATTGATCCATTGTCCATTTACACTAATTGCCACAAGTGTGTTTTTTTTACTTTTGACTTTTGATTTTTCTGTCGGTGTTTTGCCATTTGATTTTTTGTTGTTTGTATTTTTGTATTTTTGTTTCTATTGCCGTTTGTTACTTTCTTTGTGGAGTGGGCCTTGAGCTGACATGGGTTTGGCCCATTATCACGCCAAGAGTAATACAAATCGCACGCGTATCTATCAGACACCAGGTTGGCTATTGTTAAGTGCGTTGCAGCATTTAGCGGCGACTCTGTTGCAACTTAAAACACGGGGGCGTGCTCAGGGAAAGGTAGACAGATAGGCATAAGTCAAAGATCTGAAATTATAGCGGCATAATTCGGAGAACTGCGAACCCTAAAATTCGCTATAATTTTGGATCAGAAGAAATATATTGGCATTGAATACCAAATATACAAAATATATACATCTATATATTTTATAAAAAAATATAAACCTTCATTTTTAATCTACTACTACTAAATAGCTGTACTTTTCATCACAGTTAAACAAATGGCGAGTTTTTCATTTCTGAATATCAATCGAATCCAAAAATCTCTAAATGTGAATTCGAATTTATTTATGATAATAATTTCATTTTTATATGAATGTTAAATTTTGCAGTTATGATTTTTGATTAATTATGTAATGGTTCCATTACTGCTTTTACTGTCAGATAGTCAGTAGGAGAAGACACACATTTTAGGGGTCTTTCTTCTTCTCAGACTTATCAGTGCTCATTGAGACTCAAAATAACCTCACCAAACCTATGATTGCAATAAATCACCTTAATAATAATGAAAATTACAAAAATTACTATTAAAATGTTTAATTTAAATGTAAAATAATTGTAAAATTGCCCTATTATTACGAGCAGATTTCTTCGACTTCATCTTAAAAAATATTAAATAATAATAATATTAAAGCATAATGCAATTCGCTTTTAATTGGTTATTTTAGTTGTGTGTCGGCATCTATAAATGACCAACTATCAATGCTCCTAATAACACTTTTATAAACAATCTTTTTATGATGAATTTTCGAGGCAGCTGCCCCAACCCTCCCCACATTTTTTGTCACCCAAAGCGTTGGCCACAGTAGCTGTTAGCTGGTAGCTATGGCTTGGATCGGTTCAGTTTCGGTTTCGGTTTCGGTTTGGTTTTCAGTTGCAGAGAGCCAGTGAGGCAGTGAGGCAGTAGCCCCCACACAAAAATCTCATTTAGTGCTTTGTTCAGTTATTATGATTTGATATTCCACATCTTTTTTTTCGTCGCAAGAAAGATCAAAGTGAGGCCGACGCAGCTAAACACAGTCAACGACAATGAGCCAACTCTGATTGTGTGCCCCAAACAGAGAGAGAGAGAGAGACAGAAGAGAGAGAGAGAAAGATGTGGCCCTGTGTTGCACAGTTGTATAAATTGTATAAAATCAAAATCAAACGAAATTATGAGTGAAATACGAGACGAAGAAATATATATTTAATAATGCATAATAATTTTTTCTTTTTTTTTTTTGGGGCTACTACAGTTGTTGTTGTTGCCCCAATGCCTCCTCTCTCCACAGCCAGGGCAGGCGTTGATTACAGACAACGGCACCGACCAAGTCGGATTCGTGCTCGCACTGTGAATGTGACTGTGAGTCCGATTGCGAGTGTGAATGTGAATGTGAATGTGTCTCTGTGAATATTTTGTTCCGTTGGTGCGTCCGCAGGATGGGCTCCAACTGACCAGGCCAAGCCAAGCAAACATAATGACGCAGCATCATTACGATGGAATTGATATAGGGATAGGGGACACGGATAGGGGATTGGGCAAGTGGGGACAGGGTTTTGGACATTATGATGATGATGGGAGGGCGTGTGCTTATTATACGCTTCGACAACATAATGATAGCTCTTATCCTGCTTGAAGTTATATAGATTATATTTAGTAATTGGTATTTGTACGATTGGAGCCACCATTTGAAAATAGTTAAATGGCTTTTGCACACAGGTGCTGACAGAGCACGGCAAAGTGATTAACGATTGCAGTCGGATCTTGAAACGGATTAACTGAATATCATGAATATAAATTGAGCTTAGTTGATGGGAAAATTAAATGTAAATATAAACAGACGCTTCAGTTTAACATGGAATATGTATTCTGACACGCAATCAGTGTTCGAAATGATAATGGATAGATAGCATTATAATGTTGAGCAAAAGGATGTGACGGACAGATGGTATATATATTTTTATCTAATTATATCTATCATTATTATCAAGTCTATCTCAGAAACTAAGCAGATCAAATTTATTATATTATTTTATGGAGAACAGACATCTCTTCCCGAATATCTATTGATTTCCGCATGTACTATCAGCAAGCCTACTGTGAAAGACTGTAGAGATATAGAGACCATATAGTCTATAGAGTTATATATCTGGCTGTCGAGCTGTCTCGATTACATCATTCTAGCTTGTTAGAAGTAGAAGTATGTATAAATCTAGATCTGAAATCTAAGTAAATTATCTAATCTGGATGATAAAATATATAGATTTCATATTATTAAATTTTATATATTATCGATTAAATAAGCATTCTTCAGCTAAACACCTGATGTTTTAACGGTGCAACAACCTGTGTTTTTCAAACACCGACAAGAACATTTTCCACACAGCATGAACCGAAGAAAAAGAAGACCAAATTCAATGTTCAATGTCAGCTGAACAAAAAAGATAAAGAAAGAAAGAAAACATTTGCTTTGAAGTCGGTTCAAGGTTGGGAAACACCCGAAAGCAAAGAATCAATATTCATTGAGCAAAAGTGCACGAAGGGAACTCAGTCAAGGTGACAACGCTGGCCGAATACGCCTGTCACCCACTGTGTTCCATTGTGATCGGGTCTTTAATGTTGTGACAGCAAATGAAACGGCAAATATCACAGCAAATGTCGGCAAAAATGCACAATTTCAAATGACAACTTGTCGGCTAAAGTACAGTGAAATTGTACGTCTAATGATGCAACAACCATAAAAATTCTCTTGACTAGGTTTTCAGTCGTCAAAGTTGACCAAGTCGAGACGAGCAGAGCCGAGCCGAGCGGCAAACATCGAAGTTCGGCCAGCGTCGATTTGACCCCCGCCAATCGTTTATCGAATGACTTTGCATATTTAGCATGATTATTGGCCCGAAGTAGGAGACGAGCTCGAACCCAACGTCGAAGTAGATGTCTCACGGCAAACCGGGTTATTAGCTGTGGGGAGAATCCGAGAAGGAATGACGAGGAGGAGAAGAATCTGACGTCTATCGGTACTCTTCTCGTGTACTTCTTTTGATTCTCAGGTGTCATCATCTACACCTATTTTGTGTCTGATATTGTTGTTGCTGTTGTTGTTGTTGTTGTACGAACGGATCGTTATCGTATCGCATCTATTGTAATATTTTGAGCGGCTTTGATTTAAGTTTAAGTCGCTCGTTTTAAGACGATCAAAGGCATCGATGCCGACGCACAGACACCAAGCAATTTTTGATTTGAGCAAGCAACAAATGATTTGGGAATGATTTTTCAGAAATTACAACCCAAAACATATCAAATAAATGATCTCTAATTTTTGTAGCACGTTTCTTACACCACAAACGAGCATCGATTGGGTTTTATATTTATTTTGTATCTTTCATTTGTGTTTGTTTCTCTTTTTGCATTGACTTACCGCCCAGAATGCCGTGGATCGTGTAATCCTTGCGTCCATCCTCGCTGCTCCGATCGTTGCCCCGCAGCAGACGGCTGATCGATGACGTTGACGGTGGATCCGCAAAACCCTCCTGCATTAGGCGAGAGAGAAGAAAACTTGATCAATTCTGTTGGATCTTGTCAATAGTATTCACAAAACATTCATATGGCATTCATATAGCACTCATTCTCATTATGTATTTAGTGTGTTATCGGAAAATGAACATGCCAAAGGCAAACAGACACACACAAATCCAATTAAGATAAGCGCTAGCCGCGTAAATATTTCTGGGCTACCGGTTGTTGTGGATCCCCGCCCCCCATCCCCCTATAAATTATACATTCGCTTAAGGCGGTTAAGGCAGTCGACTTGGCCCGGGTCTTTGGCATACGGATTTACACCTGGGCACTTTGGGGCAGTGACATTAATTCCACGCTTGCTGAACAAGCTGCCCACTCTTGCTGTTTGGACAATTTTCAACTCTCTCTCTCTCTCTCACTCTCTCTCACTCTTTCGCTCTCTCTCTTCTCTCTATATGTGTCTGCTGTAATCCAATTAGGAGAAATGTCGGAGTTGTCACGTGTTTGTACTTTTAAATACGTCGACACATTCACAGGTGTGAATCTTAATGGACTTAACTCGCCAATTTATGCGAAACATGCAAATTCTACGGGCACTGTAAAAATTACCCCTTAATCCTAAATAAACTGTGCAAAAGTCAATTTTTCTAAGTACTTAAAAATAGTTTTTTAAACGCTTATATTTTATTTAGTTACTGTATTTAATTACTTATTTTATTTGATTGATTTGTGTGCAATAAAACATTAAATTTTATTTATAATTAATAATTTAATATTTGCCTTATTTAAATATTTATTTCACATTTAATGACAGCCATTTCATCCGAGTAGCTTTTAAGCTAGCCAAAAATCGAATTTTTGTAATTTCCAAGAAATAATATGAAATCGAAATCAAATCAAAATCCAAACTAATTTCTCATGCAATGCAACCGACGAAAACTGTCAGTTTTCATTAGAGCAAAAGACGTCGACTTCAGTTCTCCGACGCCACGTTGCAAGTTGCAGGCTAATCGCTCGCTGCAACTACTGCCACTGCAACAGCGACTGGGCGACGTTTGATCTCTTTAAGAGTTGCAGCTGCTAGCGTCTCAAATGGAGTGGCATGTGCCGCAAACACTTATTTCTCTCTCCCTCTCTCTCTCTCTCCCTCTCTCTTTATGATTATTAATAATCACATATATATGCTCTCAGTTGTTGGGCATGTAGGTGCCACTTGTGGCACCTCAACTGGCTGCTGGCCCAGAGAGACGCCGGCTCAAGCAAGCAAGAAAGAAAAAAACTGACGTTTTATCCAGGTCTGTGTCTGGGGGAACTGCGCTTCACTTATGCCTTACTTTGTACCCGGTTAACTTGGCTAACTCGGGCTACTGGCTCTTATTTCTATTGAATGTGTCATGAATATGACAACAGCAACAACAACTGTTACAACAACAACTATAACAACAACAACAACAACTGTTTTGATTTTCATCTAGACTTTTGTTGCGTTATTTATGGAATCGGGATGGAGCTGTGGATTTGTTGTTGTTGTTGTTGTTTTTGTCTGTTGGTCAGTTTGCCTACCGGTTGGTGCTTGGAATGTGTGACAGCTTATCTTGTAGCAACTGACAACTGGTTGCCTGCCGCGCCCCATGCCTCCCCTCCTCCCCACTCTGTCTGGGCGCCCCCCGACTGTGCGACACGTATATTTTTTTATTGCGTGCCTCGATTTGATTTCTGGCAACACAAATTCAATTGAAATTTAATTAATTAGTTGACAGTTGGATTGACACTTGAACGCGCTTCAAACAAAAAATATTTTTGTTTTTAGATTTTTATTTTGGGTCTAGCATCTTGCATGTGTGTGTGTGTGTGTGTGTGTGTGTTTGACAGGTGTGATGACCAGATTGTTATTTTTATACCATATAAAATATATATATATTCTTCTCAGAACTCATCAGTTTGTCGGGTTTGGGATCGTGTCAACTTGAGCTGGGATATTTTTCGAAATTTACTTTAATCTATATAGTTTTATTTTTCATGTTTTACATATACATTTTCTTTAATCAAATAAGCATTGATTGAATATTTTGCAAGTGACTTTTTAATATTATTCCTATATAGCAAATAATAAAATGTTAAGCTCAAATTAAAATGGATTAATTTTTTGTAGAACTTGATTTGCAAATGATTTAGCAAACATTTTTTTCTATCTATTAAACACTTTATTTCTTAAACTCAAATGATCATTGGCTGGTTATTTTCCAAGTGATTTAAGCTCAAAAAAGCATTAATTTGTAGAACTTGATTTTTTATATCACAGAATAAGTTTTATTGCCAAGTAAGTATAAGTTAGCAGTTTTTAATTAGCATTTGCAGTTTTCAAGTTTGAATTGTTGTATATCTTTACGATCAAAATGCATTAATGACTATTAATCAATTGATTAATGCAATAAATATTAAATCAAGCTGAATCAATCACGAACATGCAACATGCAACATCAACAACAACAATTATTTGCCTGTAAGTCAGACTTAAGATCAGGCTTAAGCATTGACGATCACGAGCAAGGAGAGACGGATGTACAAATGAACGGACGGACAGCTGGACGGACGGACGGACAGCAAGAGCATAAGAAATGCGGATCCAGGCCGATGGCGTATTCTAATTAAGCGTGAAGCGCACCTGGAGGCACTTTTTACGCCTACTGCCACAGCACGACACACATTCAGACAGAGAGCGAGAGAGAGAGACGGAGAGAGAGAGAGGGAGATGGAGCTAGAGATGATGCAACTGGCCATGTGCCAATGCGAGTATCTGGGCCCGATCGCATCGATGGCCATTTGAATTGGTATCGCCACATAAACTGTAACTAATTGCGGCTTCAAATAAAGACCAAAAGCAAAGCAGCCGCCAAAGAGCCAGAAGAGAGAGCGAGCAAGAGAGACATAGAGGGGGAGGAAGAGGGGATTGCTCTTCTCAGATCAGTATGGGGCAGCATCCACGAGACATCTGGTCTCCCTCTGAGCAAACAACATTGACGTAGGTTCACACAAAAAACTGTTTCAAAATTGCTGCGAGGCTTTTTACACGCTTTTGTTTTTGACGTTTTTCGGCAAAGTTTTTGGGTTTGTGTGGGGATATTGACAAATTGACGCCCCTTTGTAACACAATACAAATAATAACAATTAAATACAGGTAACACGCTTTGGCAAGATAGTTAGACAGCTTGACTAACAGATACCCTGAAACTAGTTTCTAAATTGAAAGTAGTTTGGCTAATTTAAGTTTGCTCAACAAATTAAGTGTTTCATCTACAATATTAATACAATTTGTACAGTTAGTCCAAAAAATGTCAGAGTATATATATATATATATCAGTTGGAAGGCAGTATCTATTCGATTGTATCTTTTATTTGTGTAAAAAAAATTATTTGTGTGAGATAAACTTAATCTGCCGATGGTTAATAAGAACTTGTATATCAAATTTATAGTCTACAGTATTATAGTCTGTGGAATCGACTACTTAATTTAGACAGACAGGCGGACATGTCTATATCTATATCTTTTCTGCTTATGCTGATTAAGCATATATATAAATATACCTTAATGGGTCGTAGATGTTTCCTTCTGCCTGTCTGATTAATATTTTTTATTTATTTCATAATTTCATTATAGTCTTTTACGCATTTTTAATGATTTCGGCTTATAAAAATTAACATATATGGTAAATATATTTGTTAAAGTTACTCGTTAATTAAATTCAGTATTCTAGTTGAAGATTAATTTTTATGTTTTGTTCATTGAAAAATAAACTGCATTTAATATGCTCCAATTTAACCATTTATAAATAATTTATTAATAATTTTTTGACAAGTTTAAACAAATGTTTTGCAGAGCATTAGGTTTAACAGTGATTTAACCATAATTAACACTACTTCTAAGCTAACTAACTGAAGACAAGTATGTGTTGCCATCTGCAAGCCCATTTAGTATTCACCAGCATGTATTCTGTATACCGTTATTGGCAACACGAGCTGCATGTCAAATTTGAGCTCAGACAAAGCCTGGCTTGTTGCCGCCAGTTTGAGATGCGTGTCAAACCGGAAGTTAGAAGTGCTTGCCAAAGGGCAAAAAACACACACAAAACACAAAAACAAAAGCGGAAAGGAAATACAAAAAAAAACACAGCTTGTTAGCCTCAAGGATGAAACACACAATAACAACAACAAAACAAAATAAAGGCGGCCAACATGAAAATAAAATCCGTTGGCGTTTTGGCCGACTTTCTGTATGCTTTAATCGATTTCTTAACGGTTTGGGTGGCATTGCGAAAATTTGTCGTCGCCGTTGTACAACAAATTTGTCAATCGATAAATGTTTTGGCCATAATGGAAGGAAGACGGCATATGCAAAAGGCAACGTGTCACAAACAAAGACAGCGGGCGGTGCAACAACTCAGGCTTGCCGCAACAGGAGTCCGGAGTCGTTGGGAGTGTGCCACGTGACTTTTTGGAAAACGGAAGTAAGCCGAAATATTCTATTTACGAATCTGAATGGGAATAATGCGAATGCGGTCAGAGGCGACTACTGGGCGGCAAATCCTCAGCCCATTTATGCCTAGCACATTTTATTGCTTCCTGGGCAGGTGCTGCTCCGAGAGAGAAGTGCGACAAGAGTCGTGTTCCTTTGTTCCTCACTCACCTTGATCAGTTTCTCGCGTATCTCCCAGCTGAATATGCCCGGATCATCTTTGCGCAACTCATCGATCCGGCCTTCGATCTCCGGCGATGTCACCTTCGGCTTGCTGCCACCAATCACGCCCGGCCGTATCGAGCCCGTCTCCTGATATCGATTCAGTATCTTTGAGACGCATCCATGCGAAACCCGCAACTGTCGCGATATCACACATGGCCTCACCCCACTGGCCGCCATTTCGACGATCTTCAGGCGAATGTGATTGGGCAGCGGGCGCCCATTGATGAAGACGCCCCCGAGCTGATTGACGCGTCCCTGACCTGCAATTACATCGATCACATTATAAACATGAAAATCGCGTTTTTAACAATATATTTAGTATTATTCTGGTGGTCAACGTATGTTCACAATCCCGACTCCAGTTTTAGATACAATTTAGAAAAAATTTAAAATTATTCTTGGGGCTAAAATGTTCAGACGTGTTTTCAAATTTAAATATAGTATTATGCCAGAGGTCAACCCAGTTTGAAAGTTAGGTTTACAGAAAGTTTTGACCCACTTCTAAAGAATTTTCTTTGGACAAAGTTTGAGTATGGAAAGTATCCAGAATCGCATTTCACAAGTGATTGTTTCGAGAAGGTGGAAAATTGAGTTTCAGATTGAAAGATAGGATTATATAAAAGGTAGTATGTATAGGTGGATTAGTGATAAAAAATAGTAATTACTAATTTTGATTTATAATCTTGAATAGATAAATTGTTCCCTGTGACTTTTTTAGTAGAAAATTTAATTTATTTATTAATAAATAGTATGACTGGACTGAAAAGAAGTTAGTTGTATTTTGGTAAAATTGTTGCCTGAATTTTGATATATAATTGAGAAGTTTTTTAAAATAAATAAATAAAAATGTTATGGATTGACAGTAGTTATTAAATAGCAAAAAGCAATATTGTTATTCCTGCTCAATGAGCGTTATCCTTTTAGTCGAAGACTTACCTTGAAAAGGATAACCGGCGAAAAGCGGTCGCAATGAATTGGCGCTGGACATATCCATTTGTAGTGTGTGTGTGTGTTTTGGTGTGTGTGTGTTTGCTTATAAGCTAAGTGCGGAGTTAACTGAATCAGATGCAACGAGCTGAATGGACCACAAGACAAGCAGACGTTGAATTGGGTCCGAATGCGGTCCCCAATGGGGCTCTAATTGCACGCACAACAAGACGAAGAAGATGGAGGAGAAGAAGGAGCAGAAGCAGCACAAAACAGCAGCAGTATCAATAATAATAATATAGAAATTCACATGCTAAATCACAGAAGCACTCGCGATTTCCGACGGAAGCAAGGAGTTTGAGTTTTGTTTTTGGTGTTTTTGCGCGCGGTTTTTGTTTTGCTGTTGTTGTTTGTGCTGCGTTTCGTTTCTTGGAAATTTGCGGCGCGCTGAACGCTGAGGCGATCAAACAGCACGAGACTTGCAAAGCAACTAAAGGCATAAATTAAACGAACGGCGACGCCGGGCGACGAATGCGGGCCAACAATTCAGATCGCGGCCCATAAACTGGTTTCAACACACACAGCAGCAGAGAGAGCAACAGCAGCAGTCGCAGCAGCTTTCGCGTCCGCCCTTTTGTTATTGTTGCCAAGGCGCCACAAATATGGCAACGATCAAATAAAAACTTCAGTTAGCTCTCTCTCTCTGCCACTCTCTCTCTCGCTCGCGCTCTTTCACTCGCTTGAATTGCTGTGCAGAGTCAACGCCTCTCTTTGGCTGAGCTGCGCACGCTGATTGGCTGCTTGGGTTATAGCGGGGCGGGTTTTGCTGCTCAGCGCGCTTTGATATCAAACAAGAAACGACAATCACAGAAAATCAACCCCCTTCCCCCAGCCACGCCGCGCTAAACATCATCAACGATCTCTCTGCAGCTGTCAGCTAGTCCTGCTAGTCATGGCTGCTGTGTGTGTTGTCCTTGTGCGTGTGTGTGTTTGTGTGTATGTGTGGAATATATATGACTGACTTTTGTCGCCGGCAGCCAATTAAAGCGTGAAGGCTGCCGGCGGCAGAGAACTGAACTGAACAGGACACAAGACACAGGACACATGGCCACCGTTTTTACCTCGTGGCAGGCAGCATTATATTATCAATCGTTACGCTTGACATTTTAGCACCCACACACGTGTGTGTGCGTGTGTGTGTGTGTGTTTTTTATTTCATTCTGACTGTTCATTTGCAATTTCCCTGGCTTGCCAGCACCCAGCAGCAACCTAGTGTATTACTCCTGATTACCGAATGCCTTCTGTTTGCACACAATTGTAATTCTTTATTTAGTAAGGCACTTTTATGCAGAGTTCTTGGCGACAGACCCTAAATTCAAGCAAAATCTAACTTTGCAAAAGCTTTGTCTTATAAGATATATCTTATAAGATAAACTATCCATTTTAACGCACCTTTTGTTTATTCTTTAGTATTCCAAAGTAATGTTGTAATACTCACGAAACGAGTTCGGAATGAATACTTTTTGCTGCTGGGTATTTGGGTTAGGTTCAAAGGAAAACATTGCCTGTTTTTGCCCGCATTGTTGTTTGTCATCGTCAAGTTTAATGGGGTTTTGCAAGACTAGGCTTATCATGTCACAAAATAAACAGAAAAAAACAGATCAGTTCTAAACAGAACAGAATATAATACAAAAGAAGTTCATGTATATTTATGACCACCCTACTCTATCCCAGACTTTCTCTATCTCTCTCTATCGCTCTCTCCACATCTCTCTCTATCTCGCTTAGTCAAGTTAGTTTTGTATTTATGTCAGTAAAACAATTTGATGTAAAAAGCTTGTTTTCATCTTTTCTAATCATAATCACATTCAACAATCTGTTTTATGATGTGAATATTGTTTTTTGTCTTGTTCATTTTTATTGAGAGCTGCGAAAACATGTATGTGTAAGAGCTGTCATTAGGGAGTATTTAGCCCATTATATAATATGTGTTTTTATTTAACAGTAGAGCTCATTCGTCAAGCTAAGCTTATTTCCCATCTTAACTTTAAATTGGCCAAAGCTGGCATATTATTTTTATAAACATTACAACTAATTTTCTTTCACATCTTTTATATTTTATTTTATAAATTATTAAAATTTATTAATTATACTCAAAATTTTTCTATCTATCTATCTTTCTGATAATACCTAAAACCATATTGCACTGTGGTATATCCCCCTTACTTACTTCTCCCTTCAGTTCGTTTCTAACGAGTTTTTCTATATACATCATATATAAGTCAAAGGGGGGTCGGTTTAAATGCAACCCTCAGCTGCAAAAGGCAATTTACCGATATACAAACATAAAAATCTATCAACATCCATTAATTGCAATTGATTTCATTAAAGGAGAGAGAGAAAGCGAGCGAGAGAGATTGAGAGAGAGAGAGAGAGAGAGAGGGAGTCACACCTGGTCTACAAAAGTGGCAAATGGAATTTATTTTTATATTTTTCATTTTCAATTGTAAAACCGAAAAACGAACATGAACAAAAGCCAAAAGCAGCGAAAGGACATCATCGTAATATAAAGAATTAAGCGTGAACTTTACGCATATTAAGGATACGCACACGCCGCCTGCATCTGGCCAAAAAAAAAATACCAAAAACCAATACTCGAAAAATGGCCGTTGTTACTACAAATAGGTGTGGCTGTGTGTGTGTGTGTGTGTGTGTGTGTATGTTATGTGTTTTATCTTTGTGGCAGCAGGCTAAAATGCAAATGTGCTCGATATATAAATGGAAGTTGAAATGAAAATGAGAATGAAAATGGAATTGAGCGGAATCGAGGGTCAGCCTGAAACTGAGCCTGAGCCTGAGCCTGTCAGGCTGTTCAAACAAGGATTAACAATCAGGATCCGATTTTTTAGCTCTCGCCTCGTCTCCGCTCTCAGATCCACATTCAGCTCGCCGCTAATCAGCATAAAATTGGAATGCTAATGAAGCGTTATGCAATGCATTTGCCAGGACTCGGAGTTCAAGTTGTTGCAAGCACTTCAATGCCTTCGTCTGCATGCCTCAGCTGCATGCCTCCGTTGCCAATGCAAATGGGCCACAGGATATGCCATTAATTTGGTGTTTGCCGCTGCTGCCACTGACACGAAGCGTCGGCATTGCCACAAAAACTTTGCACCGATAAACATGAAAAATTTCCTAATTTGCCTATTGACAGTTTTCAATTATTGGAATTTCTCAAGCGTGCGACTTCTGTCCGACACTGACCCCACATCAGCCGATAACAGCCAAAGTTGGAAACGGGAGGCGAGAGCCAAAATTTTGATGTTATCCTTATCCTGTCAAAAGGAAGTGGCCTCTGCCATGGCTGCTGTGTGGGCGTTCTCAGCAGACGTCCTGTTTAACTTGGGCATTTTATCATAATTTGTAGTCAGGAAATTGGATTTCACAAAGGACTTTAATTAAGTTGTTGCGCTGACACGCTGAAGATATTTATTCTATTTACATATTATATTTCAGATATATTAATAAATATACAAAATATTTGAAATCGAGCATGAAGAGTATTGATTTTGATTGTTAAGCAAGCATTCTTGAGGTGAGTTTGGAGATCTCAATTTGTGTTTCAAATCTTGGAGACTCTTGAGGCAAGTTTCGTGTATTCTTTCTTCTCATTTACATTTTTTAATAGAATGAAATATTATTTTTCATTTGCGCTCAGATAACAAATTGTAAGCAAAAACTAGAAGGGTACATAATATTCGGATTGTCTAAGCAAATTTCTTCTTCTTTCGCTTAAATTGTTGTTTCTATAAAATCCTAGCGTTATTTCGACAGAATTCCTTCTGCATGATTCCATTCACAGTATATATTTTTTCACTCGAAACTCAATCTTTAAGCCTTTTTCGACTAACCGTTAGTTGACTCAGTCAACAACCTTCGAGTTATAATGAAGTTCTACTAACTGATCCATCAAAAACCGTTAGACAACTGTCAACAAAAGAGAAAGAAACGAGGCATTCACGAGTGTATTCACAGCGTATTCAAATCTCAATCACCAGTAGCAACTGCAACTGCCACCAAAACAAACAAAAAATCGCAAGGAAAAATTCTTGACTCCAGGCAATAAGATCAAATATTGAACAATCCCAAGGTGAGAGAAATGACGGATTGCTGTTCCAGCTGGACATGAAGACAAGTGAAAATTACGAAGCCAAGACACAAACACACACACACACACAGATGTCAAACAGTTTTCACTCCTTCATGCTAAATTTGCGAGGCAAACAAATCGAAGTTGAGTTGAGTTTTGGTCCCGCAGGACGCTTGGCAAGAGGCAAATACCAAACAGATGTGCAACCAGACGACGGGGCGCTGGTGCACAGGGCGACGGTAGCACAGCAAGTGGCAAGTGGCAAGGACATGTTTTGGCTACGCGTTCCACAATTCGGTAGTCATAAACAAGGAGTCAAAGACTTTGTTCCAAGTATTTCTCTATTTCTCTTTGAGCTGTGATCCAGTTACAGAAATTTTATGATTCCTGGTTCTCTGCGCTTGAATGAGTTTGAGTGCCAAATAAATGTACTCAAAAGTTTTATAGCCTGCAATGATGATGATCTGGCACAGACAGGTTTAATGCCCCAGACTCTTCAGCCTTGCTGGCTTGGCGACAATATTATTTACAGCCCCCTTGTAAATCATTGGCCCGGGTGCACTGCGTCCATATACATGTGCTCCATTTCAGCTGCAAGACTGACTTCCATTCACATACAAAGTCTTTGAATTGAGTGCCACGATTTTCTGTTTATGGGACACTAATTGGGGGCTTTGTATGCCTAATCTTAACTGGAAACTGTCTAACCAAAGATCGAGAATTCTACGTTTTCACACATTTTGGCCTATTTTTTATTTTTGATTCTTGCCACTTCATCCGAATCACTTTGTTTAAATTTATCTATCAGTTATTGTTTGCATTTTTATTGCTGAACATTTTTATGAATTTTTTTTGAAGATTTTTTAAGCTTTGTTTCACTCTACAAATTCACAGATATTCACCTTTAAAGGACTATTATTTGTAACTAGAATATTTCAATTTGGTAATCTTGGAATTGACCTGTGGAAATTTATAGCTAAAATGTTTTCTTTTTTCTCTGTTATAAGGTAAGTTTTTGTATAACTGATGAGTATTCAAAGAATGTTAAATTTGTTTCCAAATATATTATATCATTGAGAGAAATATTTTTCTATAATAGCTAACATTATGTTTCATAAGTTTAAATAGTTTAAGGGACAGAGTTGTATTAGAAAATACCCTAAATTAACTTAGTCGCCTGTTCAATATAAAAAAAATCTTTTAGGTAAAGGAATCTGTCCTTATATTTCCAAGGTTTTTTAATTTTTAAAGCGTATCAATAATATAGAATACATAAATTGTATCTTTTATTGGTATATAATATATCTTTTATGAGTTCGTAAATGCTTTCTTCTAACTGTGACACAGTTTTGAACTCTTCACGTTATTTCGGAATTTTAATTTCTCATTTTCTGCTCTTCAATATTTATATCGGCGATTAATATTTATATCTGCTGCCTCAACTAATTAATTGCTTAATTTGCCACTCTTCGTTTTGGCATCGAATTAAATATACATTTTGCTAGCGTTCAAAATCAATTCGCACTAAGCTAAAAACCAAATGACATTTGGCCAATTAACACATCAGCTAACCGACGACATCATTATTTGGGATTATGGTATGTAAATGTTGTGTCTATCTGAATATCTTAAAGATGCGCAAGTTTGACTTGCCGTGCTGAGGTGTCTCTAATTTAATTAACATAATTTGGCAACACCTTTTACCTTTTTTTTTTTTGGTTTTAAATTGGCAACGCCTACAAGAGTTTAGCTGGCAGCTGCGTAGAGCTACAAAGTATCTGTATCTATATCTGTGTGTGTGTGTGTGTGTCTATCTGTGTGTTTGTATTTGTATTTAGACTAAACAGCGCTGCTAAAGCGATTGGCTACAGACGCAGGATGCATTCGCATTGACTAAGTTGGCGTATCAAATCGATCATTGGCACAGTTTGACAACTCTATTTGCCGGACAAACAACAAAACAAACAAAGACCACCACCTGTCCACAGTTCCAGTCGGAGTTGCAGACGGAGACGTAGACAGAGACGGAGACGGAGTCAGAGTCCTGTTTGAGTCCCAGCGTAACACTTACAATTTGTAATGGGCTCTAATCATGCGACAAAATTTAGCTGCTGCTTGGCTGGCTTTGTGTGTGTGCATAAAAACAGGACCTACCGCACCGTTGGACCAACAGGTAGCTCTCCCCCCCTCTCTCTCTGCCTTACTCTATCTCTATCTCTCTCTTTCTCTCTGTCGCTATGTGTTTCTTTAGCCTGTTTGCGGTTCGGGTGTTAATGGTTTGTTAGTGTCCTTGTCGCCTGGCTGTCTTCCAACTCATCTTCCACACTCAGAACAAAAATAGTGCTAAAATAAATGTCATTTTTAACATTAGAAAATTTTTCCAGTTTTTATATATAATTTGCTTAAATAAAAAAAAAGACTTTAGATTTTAGTTTTTTAGTAAAATATATTTTTTGTATATATTAAAAAATGCAAATGCTGTTTTTCAGATGACAATTATTAATTTTATAAATAAACTTTCTTTATAACAAGAACTAAATTGCAATTGTGTTCTCTGAGTGTAGCTGTCTCCCTTCTATCTCTCTCTCTCTCTCTCTGGCTGTCACCTGTTGCGAGTTCATTTTTACAGCCAATCTTCAACACCCCCCCTAGCCCCTCTGTCTGTATGTCTGTCTGGCTCTTAATTTAGTTATCTTGCGCAAAGATTCAATGCAATTTTCACCGGAAATTGACAGTTGGCTGCATTTTGGGCGTTTGGGCAGCGGCGTCCACAGATCTTTGATTTAGGATGCACTCTTTAAAAACGCATTCGGCTGCATTTACAGCGCTTTATGGACCCGCAAAAACACCAAAAAGAAAACATAAATATGCAAAAAATAAATCGCCGAGCAGAAGGTGGGAAAGGCAGGTATCTTTAGCAAATTACTCAACACTCTCTCGGACATTGATGACGCACTGCCTCCAGTCAGCCACTCTGACAGTCTTCTTGCTGCGAGCTTGTTGCCAGCCATTAAATAAATTATAACGAACTGCCCACAGAGAACGCCCTTAAGCTATACACAACAGACAGACACACACAGAGAGAGAAAGAGAGAGTAATTGAGAGAGAGAGAGAGAGAGAGGGGGAGAGATCTCTCTGTTTAACCATTCCGCATTGTGGCGAAAAAATCAGAGACTCGGCGGCAGCATGTGGGAGACGACATGCAGTCTGCGGCTGCCTCAATTTGTTTACCCCCAAAAGGGGAACAGCGACAGGGGCAGGGGCAAGTGGGGTGTGTGTGTGTGTGTTACACGTGTGTCAGCAGCTTGTACAAAGCGAATGCCGCTCCAAAGTTTGCCCCGAGTTGCCGAGTGTTTAATTTATGTTATTGATGCGATGATATATGACGTACACTGTGCGAAAATTGATGACTCCCACCGAGAAATGAGTAGCTAATTGCCGAGGCAGTTATAACTAATTGACTCATTTTGTTTAACTATTTCTGCTGTTAATGAAGCCTCCAGACTAAGTTGGAATACAAATTTAAACAGAGTGTTTCCTTTACTGAAATAGTCTTGGAATTATTATCTTCTTTTTATGAAAAAAAAAAAACAAATGAGTGATAAATACTTTTATTCTAAAGATGAAGAATATGTAAGCCTATCCTGATCGTAGTGATTTTTTATACTGACTGTTAATCATTTAAAAAAAAAAAAATAAATATTCCTTTTTAAAAAATAGTATATAATATTTATTCAACTATTTCTACATCAATCTATCCTTTTATAATTTTTTAATTTTTCATAATAATAGCAAATATTTCTGTAAAATTAAAAAATTCTTCAATTAAATTTCACAGCTCATATTTCACGCTATTTTTCAACATAATAATAAACCCCAACTTTTTCGCTTAGTGTAGCTATTCCCCTTTCCTCAGGCGGGGGCTTCAGTCGACTGATTGCGTTGCGTGTGCGTTGTGGGAAAATGCGTTGTTGCATGTGCCACAGTCAAGCAGACAATGCAATTCGGCAATTTCGCTGAAGGTTGCACAACAAATTCCCCCCTCTGCCTCTGGTCATCCCCCCTCGACGCATCAGAAATATATAAATAAAAAATAATTTGTTTGGCAAGTATTTAAAAACGAAGCCGAATGAGTTACGGATTTGCAATCGCTTAAGTTGAGTGCCAATCTGCGCGAGACCCTCGGCAGAGGCAGAGGCAGTGGGTCCGCGCCCTCTTGCCCCCGGCAGCAGTCATATAAACAAATGTGCATATGTAAAATACATGCAACAAAAAACAAAAACACAAAAATGAAAAAAAGAAAAATAAAACGCTGACGTTTTTAACGACTTGACACAGAGAGCCACAGCTTTGAAGGGGGTTGGAGAAAGGAGCAGAGGGTGGAGGGGGAGGAGGAGCAGCAATAGTGACTGGACAAAGTGGCCGACAAAAGTCAGTCAGAGAAGCCAAAATACAAAAACTGCAGCCGAGCAGATCTGAAAAGCTCAAAGCTGTAAATGTATCTTGTGTAGATCACAGCTGGAGATGGAACTGAAGCTGAAGCTGGAGCTGGAGATGGAAATGGGGATGGAGTTAAAAGCTAAAGCTGAAGCTGAAATGGCTTTGAAGCGCACATTTGCCAAAGTGATCGTAAAAATGCCAAGCCAAATACCTTGAGCACGTCAAGCGCGGCAATTAAAATTGAACTTTTATGTTACAATGACATATAGCCAGTCAGACAGGCAGCCAGTCAGACAGACAGCCAGTCAGACAGACAGCCAGTCAGACAAACAGCCAGTTGGGCAAGTCCGTTTTTGGCCAGACTTTCAAATGAGATGCGATGCAGCATATTTTGGGCTAGGGCAGTGCTTACGAGGGGGAGGGGCCAGCGGGCGCAACATCAAAAGGCCAAAAGCCGCTAACGCACTTGCCGGTAAGTGGGCTAAGACACGGCAACTGCAACTTTGGGCCAACTTCCAGCAACTGTTCAACTGTCGTCGAGTTCAAAGTTTCCAGCTCGGACAATGCAAAAGAGGCGAGAAAGGCCGGCTCAAAAAGACATGCAGATTTTGTTGTGCTTCGTTTTTTTTTTCCAAGTTTCACAATTTAATTGCAAATAAATTGAGTTTTTGGTACTTCATTTAAGCGAAACGCTTAACACACTCACACACACACTCACACACACACACCTTTTCAGCCGGCGGATCCATCAAAGTGGCGGGAACGTCTGAAAGTTTTGTTTTTTTTTTGTTTTACGTGTTTTATGTTGGCCTTAGTCTCAGTTCCAGAGCCAAAATCCAACGTAGCGAATGACAAATGAAATTGAAATTATTCCCTTAAAGGATGACTAAATTTGCACATTTCCCCAGACTCTGCTCATAATGGTTTGTATAATGTGTAATGTGTAATGTATTCCGCATGCATTCCTTTGAGCTGTTAAATTTTTACTATTTTGAATGTGAAGTATTCCTATTTTGGCATTCGACACACCTATCTGTTATTTACGTTGTTAGCCATTTAATTGGCCATAAATATTAACGGACTTTGAGCCAAAGATAAGAACACATTTTATATATATTTATTTGAATACTATATTTTCTCTTATAATAAGATTATTATAGATTACCGATAGCAAATAAAATAAAAATTTGTCAACATAAATATATAAAACAATATGTGGAAAATAATTTAAGTTGTACTTTCTGTACACAAGTAAAAATTTGAGTTCAGTTTTCACTTGCTAAATAATTAATAATTGTTGCTTAAAAATGCTGCCGGCAGCTTCAAAGCAATCGCTTTACGAGCAATTACAGAGAATTCAGAGAAAAATAAAACAACAATTAAATGCAAAAATGGCGCAGCAAATCAAAATCGAATTATATATCAACTAAAGATAACATTCAGCTTAATTATTCACAGTCTCTGACAGACTCTCAGCAGTGGGCTTCAAAAAAGTAGAGCTCCAAACATATAAATCAAAAAAAGGCAGCCGCTTTTTGATTTATTTTGGAAAAGTCGTCTTCGTTGTCGGCACGAGTCGTCTTTTTTGAAGCTTAACGGCAACTTGGCTTGGTGCCACAATTATAACTCAGATATGGAATCGCCGTAGTCGAAGACCCTTTTGACAAAAGCTAAAGTTCAAGCCGGACTTTGACATGTGCCGCTCTCCGCCGCACACTGGACATAATTGAAAATCACGCTGGCCAATTGCCACTTGAAGAGCGAGTTGTGAGTTGGAAAAATCAACAGAAATGGAAATTGTGGCCAATCGATTTCGATTGTGGATTCGATGTGGAAATGCGACTTTAATTAGAAGTAGAATCAGTAAGAAAAAAGTAAGAAAAAATACAAATAGTAGCCCATGAAACTCCTCTCTCTCTCTCTCTCGATAATTGTTTATTTTCCCATTTTCACATGGCTTTTGGTAGCGATAATTTTGGGAACGGTGTCGGTGGCAATGCCTCTCTCAATGCAGAACTAAAATGCATTACGAAAATCCATTTACTATGGAAAATAAATCAAACGGGAAAGCGACACAGCCGAACAGATACAGTTCAGAGAGCATAAATCCACAAGAAAAGCCAAAAAAAGAGAAAAACAAAGTGAAAAACTGCCTCACATGAGAGTATTTATTTGAATTATTAATGTATCTGTATCTGTAGCTGGATCTAGAGATGAATGTGGTACTCTGGCTGCCACTGAATGAGCTGCTTTGCATCATCAAAGGATTGATTGTATTTCGTGATTATTTGGTTTATGACTCGACTGACTGGCTGGCAGGAGGGTGGATGGACATGCTAATATTTCAATGTCAAATTAGCTATAATCAAAACGTGATAAATACGTGAAACATGTGGGGAATTTGTGTTATAAATGTTGCCATGCATAATTGACCATGTTATCAAAATCAGACAGAGGAAAAGAGAGAGAGAGAGAGGGGGGGATAGAGATAGATTCAAGTTTTACATACATATTTATATGCATAAAGTGATTACAAGACAAATATGCTACTTTAAAAAAAATGCATGGATATGCTTGAGCATTAAATTATTGTTTTTTGTAGTAGCTGGAAAGCGATCTGAATTAATAATCATACTGATTAGTAGTTAATCCATTTAAGATAGTAGATAATACAATACACAAAAATGCTGATCTCTTTCTTTCAAGTGCTACAAAATTGTGTCTGATTTGATTTAACAATCTTAAAAGATTCCGATAAACTTCTTTCTTATTTAGCCTTTATTGGTAGTTCTTTCAGCTTTCTTTTATTTGCTTTCACTTATAGCTTATCCGATATTAAATCACTTTCGTGTATTTTGAGTATATCCAGTAAAAACTGCCTCGCAATCCACCTTCCTATTTCTTGTCAATCCGCTAATGTATCCTGGTATCGAATTGATACTGATCTCCTGTCTGCTTATATGTATCCCTGTTAATATAAATAAATAAAGACAATGATACCTTAATATCCTCCATCACTTCTCCACGTCTCGGTCACTTCTACACGTCTTTGCTCTTTTCGCTTCTTTGGCGTAACTTTATTGCCAAATGGTTCAACCGGCTGAACCGATTCAGGTCTCAATTAGAGCTATGTCTTCTCTCTAAAACTGTGACAGTTTTGTGAATAAACTTAGTGTAAAGTAAATATAAATATGTTAAATAAAGGATGCCTTAATATTCTATCACTATTTGTTCCCTTATCTTATCTCCACGCATCTCTGGGGTAATCTGACAGATATTACAGCTCTACATATTCGACGAAAATTGGTTCCGATCTCTTTTAACCATAACACCTTCGTGTAAATTGAAATGTATTAAATAAACGATTCCTTAATATTCTTTCTCTATCCCTTCTCTTCCCTTATCTTGTCTTCTCGCTGCTCTGGTGTAACTTGGAAGCCATTTAGTTCAGCTGTCTATTAGAGCAATCTCGACAATCAATCTGAAGCAGATTGATTTGGTCTGGTCGGGGCGGCAACCCTTTCATTATGCAATCTCAAGTGCAGGCGTTATAATTATAATCATTGATATCACACCTTGCCACAGCACATACACACACACACACACACTTTTTCTCTCTCTGTCTCGGCAATGTTGCAGTTGCAGGTGCTAAACGAATTTTATGGCTTGACGCCACGAGGAAAATCAACAACAACAATTGGCGCATAACCAAAAAAAAAAGGAGTTGGCACGCCCACAGCTATTAGAGAGAGAGAGAGAAAGAGAGGGAGAAAAAGAGTGGGTGCTAATCAAGGATCAGCGATGATGCCCATCATCATGGCCAGAATTAGCAGGAATGCGTTAAACCCTGAAGGCAATTAAAGTTCATCTTTATTATTTTCAAAGAATCCGCCACATTTCAGCGAGTGCGTTTTGAGTGCAGCTCAAATGTTTTATTTACGATGTGGCACAACCAAAAAAAAAAAGAAGAAGAGGAAGAACACAACGCGATGCGGCCTGTTAGAATTCACACTTCAACGCCAACGCCGACGAGGAAGACGAAGAAGTCGCCGCCGGCGGTGGCAGAAACGGCGTGTGTGTCCTGTGTGTGACTTGCCGACAAAGCGCCGCCAAGGAGCATGAGGAGAGGAGAGGAGAGCAGTGAAAAAACCACAGATCATGCACATAATGGCATCCTTTGTTGATTCGCTCGGGCCTCGCCCCGCGACTCGGCCACAAAAGTCAGTCAGCCCTGAGCCTTGCGCCTCGAGCATCCTTTCCGCATGTTATCCTTTGCCGCGTCATGCGCGTGCCCGCCCGCACAACCACACACACAAAACCACACACTCAGCGAGAAATTAGAATGCCCTAACTCGACTAGCAGATACCCTGTAAGCAGCTATTAAATACAGAGTATGAAAGTAACCGATTCTGCATCAGAGTAAACTTTTCTAAAACTAAAAAAAATAATATGCATAATTTCCAGGATGTGGTTTTCTATGTATAAAGTATAATATTATTTAAAGAGTTTCTGTATATTATTATATTTACTGTTACATACTCAACCACAACTTAAGCATACCCTTTTTGGCACATCTTAGCTGGTTTCATTGGATTGGTCAGCAACTTTGGTTATTACCTGGATCTCTGAACTGCAATTAGTTGATAGCGATGCGATCTGTTTTTGGCCAAATGGCTCAGCTTTGTGGGCGTTATCGGATCACACATTATTAATACATTTTTAACCGCTGCGAAGGAGTGATATATTTGTACATATTACTCTTCTCACCTCGAACTCGACCTCAAAGTCGAAGTCCAAGTCAAACTCACAGCTGACCGAGCAGCAACTGTCTCTGGGAATTCTCTGTGGCCAAGTAGCCGCTCCAATTAATCATCTTTTGCTGTAAGCCCCTCTCTCTCTCTCTCTCTCTCTCTGTGTCTCACTCGCGCTCTTCCTTTCTCTCTCTTTATCTTTGATTTGGAGTTTTGAGACTTTAACCGAGCCGCCCTTTTGTGGTAACATTTGCTGTGTAAACAGTTGCGGTTCAGTTTTAATTTAGTTTTCTCGTTTCAGTCTCTTTTTTTGGGCTCAAACAAACAGCTGTTGCTTTTGGCCGGGTCGAGTAAGCTGACATATGGGCGTTAGTGGTAATTTTTCAGTGGAGTTTATTGGGAACATTTTTCGAGTATCATTAGTGCTGCATATGTGCCACAAATACTTCAGTTTATCTTTTACTTAATGAGCCATTTTATAACATTTATAACATATGACATATGACTGCTCGGCATTTATTTGGCATGACTGATTTCATTTATGAAATATCTACTTTATGGTCTCATTGTAACTACTTAATTTATATTCATAATACTTACCAAATAGTAAAAGAAATTAAGTAATCTAAATTTAAAGTTGATTCTCAATTGTCACATAAAAATGTTTCGCTAGAGGTAAACTCTTTAAAATAGTTTCCAAGTTTCGAAGTTACTTTTCACTCACCTCTTCAATTTCCGCACAAGAAAAATGCAAATTTCCAATTTCATTTATTTTGTATAATCTTGTAAAGGGTATTTTAGTTTTGTTGCGAAGCTTGAAAAGCTTGTCGTAGAATCTACAAAATGAATATATATTCTTGATCAGATAAAAGCATCTACCTCTGTATATCTTTCCTTTTTCTATGCAAAATAAACCCCACATTTGTTTAAAATATATTCATGAATATATATCGGAGTCATCTATTTCATCTTGCTGTTATAGTGAAACTAGGATGTTGATTCCCATTTACAAGGGTATTCCATCCATCTATCTAGTTGCTGCCACACCCTTCGCTTGCCAATGAATTTCCAGCTTGCCGGCATCTCAACTCTACTTGCAACTCTGGCTGACAGCTAGTCAAATATTTTGTGCTCAGCCAGAAACTTTGTAACATTCCCACAAAAAAAAAATTCCAAATAGATTAAATAAAAGACATAAAATCGTCAAAGTAGAATGATCGATAAATATATGTAACAAGTTAAAACCTTGACTTTTTTTTATATTTGGCTTACTTCGTATTGAAAAAACGCGCAATCAAATTGAAATGTGTGCAGAGGGGAGTGGAACGGGGAAGGGGTGAGTGGTGGAAGGTGGCAATGGGTACTCAATGAAAGTGTAAATATTAATAAGCGGCTGCCGACAAAGGCCGCCGCAGCAGACCTGAAGACACAGACAAAAGAGACCCCCAATCCAGACCCCCGCACCACAACTTGTCATTCGAAAGTTCAATTGCAAACCACTGAGACAGTGGCATAGTTGCAACTCTACAGTCAAAAAAAAAACTGAAAGCACACATCAAAATCAAACAAAATTAGACATGTGAATTTTAGTAAAATTATTCCCAAATTTAAGAGATTATAGCGATATTTTTAAGAAGGCCTTAAACCTAAGAATTTAGTTTCTGAATAATATGTTGAGTGCCAAACAGATAGATTTCTTTGCTGAGTGTAAGTCCGTAGATTCGACAATGACGCAGATACAGATAGATATATATGTAGATACAGATACAGATTCAGCTTGAATGTGAACAGTAGCAGTTTGGGTTGTCATAAGTTTTGAGCGATTGCCCCGCAGGCGAAGCCACACACACAGCGTGGCGGCCGAACCGAACAATAGTACCACAATTATTGCCAAATGGCACACACACGTATATACACACACACACTCATAGACACTGATAGGCACACACACCCACATGAGATACTTTTGTGTGGCTGGCGAAACACGTACGCAAAAGAAATATGCGCAACTTGACAATTGCTTAACACGCACAGTGGCAACAACAACAACAACAATCATTTCAACAACAACATTTTGTTGTGGCTGTTGCTGTTTCGTTACCAAGGGCAATAACTGCGCTTTTTGTCCATGGCGGCCACACGCGGCGTATGCGCAACATGGCCAAAGTTCTGCGTCTTTGATATTGGCCGCCCTCGAAAATGGAGCTTAATTCATGCACCAAATTAACTGGCATAGTTTTTTTCTCTTTTTTTTGCTCGTGCGAAAATCTTTTAGCCAGCTTCCCATCTGCCTGCTGAGCTGAGTTGAGGCCATCTTTTTCTCATGCATATTTATTATTTTGGGCTTTGCCTTTCGCATTTTACTTAATTAACTAACCAATTGCTTGGCAGTAATTAAATGGCCAATAGTCTTTGGGCAAGTTAAGAAGCAGCTTGTGCTTGTGGGGTAAAATGTGTGTAGACTGAAAAGTCTTGTAAAACTATTTATTTATTAATTTTACTTGTGAGAAATATTTAAACTATTTTTATTATTTTGCTATTTTTCTTTTGGAAAATAATTTAACACTTTTTCTTTCTGGTTTTCCACGCGTGTACAGTTAAAAGGAAATCCATTAGTGGCGTTATCCATGTGTTCATATCAATTATTCCACATCCATATTCAGTGCCACGATTACTATCTCTATTTTCTACCCTTTTCACTACTGCCACATCCATCGAAATTTTTTTTATTCATTTACAAGGACACCATTTTTTCTCCTTCCCTTTGTTTTTTGTCGATACAAAACTATGCGTAAAATGCTAAAATACAAGCAGCAGAATAAAAAATACTTTACATTGTTTTTGCTGGATGTTGCACGTGTGTTGTTGTTGAGTGGCAAGTAAGGAAAGCACTGGATTTCTCAGCAATCTTTGCTTTTTCTGTCAGTACATACAAATTTTGAATTTTTACATCGACAATTTTCGTAATCATCTAGAAATGTGCCACTTTAGCAATTTAGGTTTTAAAGTAATTATTTATAATTTATATGATATGAATTCCAAAATGCAACAATCACACAGTCTTTTCATGTTTGTAGTTTATTTTGAGAATTATTTAATATATATTTCTCTTGAAAATGTGGATTCTTTGATTTGATATCAAGTCACTTAAGTCATCTTCTACATAATAATAATTAATTATTAAAGAATTATTGTCTTTACTAATCTTTTCCTTTCATCATAAATATAGAATACTATACTTAATAAACATGGATTTTAATGTATAAATAAATATAAATTCCTTAATATATAAATGTCTTCTTTTACTTATCTTCCACATAATAGATAATTCTAATGGGCATATCAAGCACAAGCTGTGATCTTCATAAATACGTAGTTAAGTTGATTTCTAGCAGTTCCTATTTATGGTAAAGCTGCCCACGTTGCAAACAGGAAACATAAAACCCAAACAGCAAAACAGAAAAAAAGAAAACAACTTAAATAAGTGCCTGGGAATGCCTAGGAATGATAAATATACAACAAACAACCAGAAAAAATACTAGTCAAGTCATGCCGCAAAATTCGCATAACTTCAAATCAAGCGCAAATACGAGCAAATATAAATAATTATAATGGAGTCCCCAGATCTTCACTTAGAATCACTCTTAGAAGTCAAATCTCTCTCTCTCTCTCTCACTCACGCTCTCTCACTCCCTCTCTCGCTCGCTAAATTGCAGATCAAAATGGGCGGCGCTTTGTTAAATTGCAGCCATGCTATGCTCACTCATTGGTTCGCTCTCTCTTTGCACAACATCCGAGCGCAACGCAGAGAGCAGCGCGGAATCAGCAGCAGCCGCCGCACTGCTCACACACGATCGAACTGCTGTGCTCAACTGCTTACATGCTGTACGCAAGCTATTGCCAGCTCGCTCGCACTTCCCACCCTCGTTGCGCGTGGGTTTTGCTTGTTTGTAAAACTTGTTTCGGTTTGTTATTGTTGTTGGTGTTGGTGTTGGTGATTGTGCATGTGTGCAGCGCTGCCGCCAACGTCTTCGTCTGTGAAAATTCTCACAAATTCGTTTTAGTCTCGGCTGCTGACCGTTTCAAAATCAGTTTCGTGCTGTCAACCAAACGAGCAGCATCAACAAATACAAGCGTTGCGCATGCGCAAAACAAAACCAAACAAAACAACAAAATAAACTCTAAGCACTAAAATTGAAATAGAAATTAAAAAAACGAAAAACAAACACGTGCAATTTGTTAAGAGTGATAAAGTTAAAGTGTTTAAAAATAAATAGTGCAATTGGCAAACGGATTACCTATCTACATATTATCCACATATATATATATATATATATCGACAGTTATGGCTGTATCGGCACTTAATATGACACCTTATTATGCTGGATATCCCTTTCAAGGTAAGCTCCTCTATTACCAATTACCACAATTACGGCTACAAAACGTCAAGAAAAAAAACCAGAAAAATAAGATATACAAAAAAATATGCACAATCATCATATGGGGCAGTACTTTCCAAACCCAGAGAGAGAGAGAGATCATTACCCCAACTACAACAGCAACAACAACAACTGCAACAATCATGATCAGCTTTTTGACTTATTGATTGTGATCAGAGCCCAGGCAACATTCTTTCCAGTCAGCAGCAGACTTTGCAGACTTTTTGGCGCGTTCTTCCAGTCTTCCAATCTTCCCGTCTTCCAGTCTGGCATTTCTTGTCTGTTGCTTGTTGCGGCTCTGCGGCTTTGATCTTGACTCAGCGTCTGCTGTTGTATGCCTCACGTAGCACCAACGTCAGCGCCCCAAAACGTTGAAGCTTTGCCTCGTTTTTATTTCTTCTGTTTTCTTCTTTTTTTTTTTTTTGGTAGTAACGATATTAGCTGGCACAGCTGGACGTCTGTCTGTCTGTCTGTCTGACGATCTGTCTCTGTGTCTGGCTTATGGATTATTAGTTTGATTTGATTGCATGGGCTGCGCAGCTGCAACAGTGATCGGCATTTTCCATGCAACACAAAAATGAGAAGAAATATAAAAAACGATGCGAATTATTCATCAGTTTTTCTTTACTTGTTTTTCTTTACATTTTTGAGTTTGACCCACGCAATTTGGCAATTTGCGCTTTGTTATGTTTAACACACAAAAATAGCAAACGAATTGTTTTTGAGAGCAACTCAAAACTAGAAAACAATAGCTGCAAATAAATCCTGGCAGCTTAAAATGTTCATAATTGGATTACTTACTGACGCTCAATCGAGCACCAGGCAAAGGGAACAAAAGTTAATTGAAGATCACTCGGGAAAACATATTCAAAATTGAACCTAGAAAGATTTGACTGACAGCATTTTCAAAACCTTACCCAAAAATGTATAACTATTTTTGCGAAAGATCACTTGAGTTAATCACATTATTCTCATTTGCATTCCACAAAAGTTAATTGAAGATCCCTCAAAAAAATCACATTCAGAATTGCACAAAAGACTCGAACTGAAAACCCTACTTAAAATATGTACAACTATTTTTGGTAAAAAACACTTGAACTAATCACATTATTTTCACATTATTTCATTGTCATCTTGCAGGACAGGGACGCGTCAATCAGCTCGGTGGCGTCTTCATCAATGGTCGCCCGCTGCCCAATCACATCCGTCGCCAGATTGTGGAGATGGCCGCCGCAGGAGTTCGTCCATGCGTCATCTCGCGGCAGTTGAGGGTTTCACATGGCTGTGTATCCAAGATCCTGAATCGCTTCCAGGAGACCGGCTCGATTCGACCGGGTGTAATTGGAGGCAGCAAGCCACGCGTTGCCACGCCCGATATTGAGGCACGCATCGAGGAGCTCAAGCAATCCCAGCCCGGCATCTTCAGCTGGGAGATCCGCGCCAAGCTGATCGAGGCGGGCATCTGCGATAAACAGAATGCGCCATCCGTCAGCTCCATCTCGCGCCTGTTGCGCACCACTTCCGGCTCTGGCTGCGGATCGGGTTCGGGCTCGCACAGCATCGATGGCATCTTGGGCGGCGGCAGTGGCTCCTGCTCCGCGGGCAGCGAGGATGAGAGCGAAGATGACACAGAGCCCAGTGTGCAGCTGAAGCGTAAACAGCGTCGCTCGAGGACAACATTCTCCAATGATCAGATCGACGCTTTGGAACGTATCTTTGCACGCACTCAATACCCGGACGTCTACACCAGGGAGGAGCTCGCTCAGAGCACCGGTCTGACAGAGGCACGTGTCCAGGTTTGGTTCTCCAATCGTCGTGCTCGTCTCCGCAAACAGCTCAACACGCAGCAGATGCCGGGCAGCTTCCCCACCAGCAACAGCAGCAGCAACGGCTCCTCCACAGCTGCCGCCTATGGATCCACCAGCTTGGGAATGGGTCTATATGCCGGCCAATCCTGGCCAGCCACAGCGCACTATGAGACACAGGCTGGTTATGGTGGCTCGCTGGCCTCCATGTCGCCGGCCAGCAGCACCAGTGGCAGCTCCTCCGCCGCCCACAGTCCCACAGTGGACAACCAGACCCTCTCTCACTCCCACTCCCTCTCCCACACCCACTCTCAATCCCAGCCGCAGACTCATCAACAGCAGCAGGCACAAATCTCGAGCAGCAACTTTATGAGCAGTGCTTATTCGGCATCCTCGGCTGCAGCTGCTGCAGCTGCCTACTCCATGCCGACGCCAACAGTTGCCGCCAGTTCTGCGGAGCAGCTGCGCTCCCAGTTTGCCACAGCAGCTGCCTCCGGTTCGCACCATCATCATCATCCTTCGTCTTGGGACAGCTACAATTTTGCCGGCTCCTTCTTCCCCAGCAACAACCACATGGGCAGCTACCATCAGGCCGAGCCGACCAAGAACTCCATGGTTCCCAATCCTGCTGCTGCCTATCCCTATTTTGGTTTTTAAATCCATCATCCAACTCCGATCTTGCCCAGCACCTGCACCTGCTCCAGTTCTAAATTCTAAGTTCTTTCCATTGTAGCTGGTTCTATTCTTCTTCTTCTTCTTCTTCTTCTTCTCTTATATCTTTTATCTTTATCTGCAGTGCCTGTTTTATTTTTAAATAAATAATTAACTAAAAAAGAGTTTTGTTCGTTAAGATCCGAAGACTGTTTATACTTAGTTTAAATGTAATGCTAAGAATTTTTATTAGAATTTAAGTGATTTAAACAACATATCAAAATAAATAAATATTGAATACAAAATGATCTGGTTTTTTTAATGGTATTAATTTTTAGTTGGGTTCTTTAAATAGATTCTTTATTAAATTGATATAAATAAATTAGCGAAATAAATAAAAAATCGAGTTGCTTATCTTCTTTTTTGATATCATTCTCAGAGTGTAAACATTTAAATTCTTCTAAGAAAATCTACAATTATTAAATGTATATGTTTTTGAAGAGTGATCCCTTAAGAAAGAAAAGAATTTAAATGTTTTTTAGTTGTTGTTGTTGGAAAACTTTTAAGAAGTGCCAAATAAAAAATTGAAGAATATATTTCGAGTACTTTATATTTTCCATTATTGATTTTTTCCATCTTGTGGATTATTATAGAAAATGTCCTTAGCTGTTCCTAAATATGTCTAAGTCTGTTATCTCATTTGAGCCTGTCTCTGGATACAATATATTTATTTCCGAACACAATGAGGACATACACGATTACACTAAGGACGTTTGCGAATGTGCCGCAAAAAGGACAAACGTTGATCAGGACCACACAGGTTAAATTGTGGACATGTCCAAGGAGCCACCACAACAGGTTCAAGCCCCGATCAGCTAATCCAACAAAATCATACACAGATTGTCCCCTAAACTGACAGTTCAACAATAAAGGACTCAATGTACGTGTGTGTGTGTGTGTAGGTGTGTGTGTGTGGTTTCCCATTGCTCGACTAGATGAGGGCACATAAACAAGAGCTGACAATTAAACAATTAGAGACAAACAGCGACTCGATAATACGAAAATAATTTACAATATTTCCGATTGTTTGCCAGACAACCAAAAATTGGAAGAAGACAGCCGACAAAATAGAGCAATTGACAAAGGAGAAGGAAGAGGAAGAGATGAGCAAAATATGAGGCGACCACCAACGTGAGTGCGGGTTCCTTTCAAGAAGCCGCCTCCTACTGCCAAGATGCCAAGATGAGAGGCCCGAGCCGATCTATGAGCAAAAAACACACATCAGGGGAGTGGACAAAGCCATTGACAAAACGCCAGGCAAGTAGGAAAGGGGAGGGAGGTAGGCAGAATAGTCCCTAGTAGTTAATCCTGTTAGACACTCAGAAAAAACATTTACTCATACCTTAACCTAAAGTGTTCTCCTCCAAAATTGAGATTTATAGCTTTCTAAAAGACAAGTTTTGCATTTTTATTAGCTTTTTTATTACTTGTATTATTAATAAACATTAATTTTTTAGGATTTCACAAATATACATTTTACATAGTCTATAAATGTATATAGCCTCATTTGAATTTTCTTAGAATCAAGCTTAACATTCTAATTTTTAGAAAAATATTTTTTCTCCACTAAAAATTATTTGTATTAATAAGAAAAACTTTATAATTTTTGGGAAAATTTTTTAAATTGAGATTTTTTCTGAGTGTATTAGTAGCTGCTGCACTAGTCTAGTTATGACATTCTTGGGTGGCGGCTACTTGTCTCTCTCTCTCTCTCTGTCTCTGCTGTCTTTCCTCTCTCTTTCTCTCTCTCTCGTGGTACCCTCAATTATGCTTGCTCAGCGGGCGTCGCACTTACCACCTAGAATGAATACATATTCCACTGATGCAGCATCGGCGAGTATCTAAATGAAAACATCAATTAGTTCATATCGCTTGGGTCCTCGTTGTCTGCATGCCCTGGGCCAGGGCAGGTCCTGGGCACAGGACGATGCTGGACAACGACGACGACGACGACAGGTTCGCTCTCGCTACAAGGGTGATAATGTGTGTCAACTGTGACGATCATAATGGATCGCTGCCCCGGGGTGCCACACAGCAGCGCAGAGGACACTTGGTGCATACAGTAGCCATGCGGCTGCATCTTTGACTCGTCCTGGGCCACCAACCTGGATATTTTTATACAAATTAAATTTGTGTGGCAAGTTGAGAGCAGCAGCGTCTCCTTCTTGCCTCTGCTGCGGCACTCTTAAACACAACTGTTGAAAGCCACTGCCGACCTTTGAGCGCTCTTTGATTTATGCGTTTTTGATAGCTCGTCCCAAGATCGACTGACAACGCAGACAGTAGCATGCGAATTTCATTTCTATATATATATTCATATATATATATTTTTTTTTTTTGAGCAAACTTCCTGTGTGGGCCAATGTGAATACTGAGTGAATTGGTGTTCCACTCTCGGGTGTCCGGTAGCTGGCGGCAATATGTAGACGCTTTGTTTTCCATTGCCACATTTTGATTGATGATCAACATATAATTTTTTTTCTTCTCGTTTTTGCCATGATCAACGAGGTGTATTTGTTGTTTTTGTTGGCGAAGGCGTTCCTAATGCGAATTGTGATCGGTTTGAGATCAGTGCCTAGAACCGCAAATGTGGGAACCACTTTTGCAACGCGACTATTAAACAAATTAAGCTGAAGATAAACTAAACCTGAGCTTAGTTGGATAAATATACAAATCTTACAGTTCATCTTTAATATATCTGTATATATTATATATCAATGGAAAGGGTTTACCTTTAAGAGGTTATAAAATCAAAATATACGAGAACTTCAAATCCGGCTGCAGACAGACAGACCTGTATGGCTAGATCGACTCTTCTGTTCAAGCTGATCAAGAACATATATACCTTATGAGGTGAAAGTTGCTTCCTTTCACTTGTTACACACATTTGCTGAAATCCATTATAATTTGTTCTCAATTTGAAATGGTTTCAGACTATATAAAAACAAAAAAGAATTTTTAATAAATTTTGCTCTGCTTTCTACTTTGTTGGTATACTTTCTTACACTGATAGATTCTGCAAGACACTTGCCTCCTGTTGGGGCACCTGCTTGCAACTAAATTGCATGTGTCCAATTTGAAGTGCAACCGTTAATTGCCGCCAATGTGGAAGCCGATCCGCAGCCAAGTAAATAAACACGCATGGGGGCAATATGACAGGCACGGACAATTTACAAGTGCCTGATGATGAACTGATGAAATTTTCCGCTAATTTTTCACGTACTCATTCGCTTATTTCAACCGCACGCCAAAAAAAAAAATACAAAAACAACAAGGCGACATGAAAACAAAACCAAAAAAACACATATAAATTTATCATATATTCATTAAAAATTATTTACGTTTATTAAATAGCGCAACCAAAAAAACAACAATAAAAGAGATGCAGTCATGTGTTTTTTTTTGGGTTCGGGCGAGCGTTGATAAAACATCAAAACCAATCTGATAAGGAACGCTTTAAATTCCGTTACGTAACGCAAATTTAGAGCGTTACAATTTGCCAAAGAGAGACAGCAATAATAGCCAGGTTCACACCGTTGTATTTGCTGTTGTTGTTGTTGTCTCCCCGATGACTGCTCTCTTTTCGGGGTTGCCTTTTATTTTTATTTATATTTTTATTATTTGTTGTGTTGTTGCCGCTTCCTCTGCTTTAGTCGCCGAAATCAGCCAAAGGCGATTTACGCATGAATTTTGATCGATTCGCGTTGAAAATTTGATAAACTCGTCGTCTGTTTGTGTTTTCAGTTTTGTGTTGGTGTTTGTGTTGGTGTTGGTGTTTGTCTTGTGAGCTTTCTGGTAGAGCCCGCAGCAAAGAACTCGCCCTTTTTCGCGGGACAGTCCGGAAGACGCTTTCCAACAGGTGGTCCAAATTGACTGAGTACTGTGAGCATAAATTGAGCTCAGCTTGGGAGCTTAAATTGCAAATAAAGTATCTTTTTAATCTACATTTCTTATAAATATTGCTGTAAATTCGTTGACTACATTTTCAAATTCAGAAACCAATAAGTAAAGTTGAAATTGTCAGTCTTAAAAAGTAGTCCAAGTTGACTAATTACTGTGAGATTAATTTGTTAACCTATATTTGAAAGCCTTAAAGTTATAAATTAAATTGCAAAAAAAATATACAACTCATATTGTTCGCTGAAATGATATATTTACTTAAACGATTCCCTGCAAGGAGAATTCTCAAAATTCATCATCAGAGCTTTGCTCAGTAAACGTTATTTGGCATTCAGAGAAGGCAGAAGACCAGAATTGAGTTGAGCTGGCTATTTATAACCACGCTGAGAGTTGCTTATCATAATTTTGGCTTTGCAATGTCTTTATACGAGTGCCTTGAAGAACCGGGCCTTAACGATCGGTTGTGGCGCGTTTCACCCTGCGGCGAGCTGGTGTACCAGTGAGTCTGTGGCAGCAATGCAGCGATGACGTAGTAGTAGTTGTAGTTGCAACTTGCAGCCAAAGTGCACTCGTAGCATTATAATTCAATAAGCGATCCCTGCAAAAGCCAAATGAACAACTCTATAAGGGCTCAGAGCTGTGCAGCTGTGGAGGAAAGTAGCAGCCAACTTGTCTGCCGCAGCAGATTATGGCAACATTGTTGGTGCAGTTGCTGTTGTTGTTGTTGTTGTGGCCAATTGCAGAAATCATCAAAGTGGCAACATGTAATTTGATCGCCGCTGATGGTGGCACAACCGTCGGCGAACTGCTTTGAGCTACGATCAGAGATCTCCTCCGATCAGCGATCGGCGATCGCCAGTTTTAAGCGAGCGGAAAATCTGCCAAGCGAAGAAGGGTCCTCTTCTAAAAATGTGATTACGATATTCTTTTATTGCGGCAATGATCGTACTTTGATTATTGATTAAAGCCTATTTTTTGGGGGGCACAGATGCACTCAGAAAAATTCTACAAATAAAATGTAGGCATTTACCAGATTTGCTTACCTTTTTAATAAAGTTGCTTCTTGATATATGAAGTATTTTCAGTGCTGAATTTAGATATATATATATCAGATTTGCGTAGTGTTTATATATATTTTTTTAATTAAAATCTTTTTTTTTATTCTGTTATTAAACAGTAGGATTAATTTTGCTATAGAGTCAATATAAAATAAACAAAACACAACTTTGATTTGTAGAAATCTATTTTCCCTTATCTAGATATGATTTATATAGTCTAGAAAAACTGTTTTGCCTTTAGATCGGTTTTCCAAATTTTATATCAATTTGGTTTCCGAGTGTAGAACGATGGATGCGATCGCTGTTGGATGCCTGATGAAATTGCTTGATCAGGTTGCACAAATTGAATGTTATTTTGCAAAATGCGCACACGTAGCTAGCCGTGCAATATGCGATCACCAAAGTGGACTTTTCCAGATGTAGAAGTGATCTCCAGAGAGCGATAGAGAGAGACAGTGCTAGAGAGAGAGAGAGAGAGGGAAAAGGACTGTTGACTGTTGTAGACTAGCTGACTGGTAGATAACTGCTCTGTGGATTGGCATAGCGCGCGAAGATTCTTTGATCATTTTACGCTCATTTGTCGGCACACACAAACTAACACACACACACACACAGACACACACATACACACTCTCGAGACTGACACCGCGCTGATCTTTAGCATATTTTACGCTCAACTTGTGATCAAACCGTAACTTTGGTGTCGTACCTGCTCCAAGTTTCGCAAACTCCAACTTCAGCTTGGACTCCAACTCCAAGTCGAACTCCAACTCCAAGTCCAACTGCGACTGCGACTGCGTCTCGGGATGACTCATGGCCCATTTGGCTGTACCATCCATCAGGGTAACTAGCCGCTGTGATATATTTGCATATGGCTTGGGAAAGTCGTCGAGTTGTTGGCCAAGTTGTTGTTGGCCGCTTGCTCTTTGCCTTTGCCATTTTCTGTACATTATTATTGTTATTATTTTTTTTGCTTTGGCTTACATTTTATTTTATTTTTTATTGTTATTCGTTTGCCAGTTAAATTTGTGTGATTTTTCTTTTTTCACTCACACAGCTTTTGTGGCCGCCGCTTTGATCTTTTGCCGCCACAACACATCTGACATTGTAATTGCAAGTCGTATTGTACAGTGTTCACTCCGTGTACAGTACGGCCTAGCTGTGCTTCTTAAGTTTTATTTTCTATGCCTCTTTTGTTATTATGTCAATTGTTTGTAATTTCGTTCATTCGATTTGAAGGCTTTTTATCATTGCTTTTTTATCGTTGCTTGCGATCCCATTGGTTGCACTTCATACAAATCTAATTTTAAAGAGATTCTCACATTGCCAACAATACAAATAAATTTCCTAAAAATAAGTCAGACATACTTGAAATGTCTGCACTTATTTTTAGATACTGTATTGAATTCTTTTGTATTACACATTTTGTAACAGTTTCGCTGATATTAGCTAAATAATACTTTGAGCAATAAGAGAAATAAAATTGCTTAGCTTTAAGTCATTTTTAAGATTGTGGATTTTAGCTCATTTTAATAAAAATAATTATAATTTAAGTCGAGCTTATAAGATTTACAAATATAACTCAGACATTCTTATATTGATTGCACTTAATTTGAGATACTAGTTTGAATTCTTCTACTTGACTATTTCTCACTGAAACTTAAAATGCATTTATGATTAGCTTAAAGATATAACTATGGATTCTAAATCAATAAACTGTCAACCAAAAATGATTTTTGTTGTTCTTTCTAATCCATATTGAAAATGGCACACATCATTAGCCTTCAGACATTTAGTTTGCAATCTCCCCCAATTGTTAAATTTCGCCAACAATACAATTTCTAAATGGGAAAAAAGCAGACTCCCAAAAAACAAATCTCTGTGAACTATAGGAAAAACTAGTTTCCACGGCATACAAAATATCAGAGAAAAGAGAGAGAGAGAGAGAGAAAGAGATTTCTAGTACAAACAACCCAATCATTTAAATGAATTATATTTCGCGGCATTGAAAGCGATTCCCAGCTGAGGGAAGGGGAAGGGGAAGAGGAACAGGAACCGAGGGAAGCGGAAATATGTGTGGAGTGGAAGCAGAGGCAAGAAATCTGGGCAAACAGCGGCTAACAGGACTCAGGACAACCACCAAAATGCTGCTCCTGCTCCTGCTGCTGCTGCTGATGACGATGCTGATGAGGGATATGGCTGTGGATATAGTCAAAGTCGATGTCGATGTCGACGTTGATAGGCGAGCAAATTGGCGTGAAGCGTGCAGAAATCGTGGCTGCAAAGGTTCTCTTTCTGGATTCAGCTTCTCTTTCTGCTCGCTGCCATTATTTTTCAACATATCCAAAATGAAACATTTTTGACACTTTTCTTTTTTTTTGTGTTTTTGTTTTTGACTTGGTGCAGCTGCCTCTGACCTCTGTCTCTCTCTCTCTCTCTCTCTGAATGGAAGAAGCTGGCGAGGCTCAGGGGCGTCCTTTCCTCCTCGCCGTGATGTGTGTGGCAGTGTGGCAGAGGGGTGGTGCAGGAGTGGAGTAGTGGGCATGTGGCAAGGGGACAGGGGGGTCAGCTTGCAGCTTGCTTAGCGAAAGATGGATTATTTTTACGCTTATTTTGATGTGCTCGGTGGATGTTTGCTTTGGGCACTTATAAACGCTTGGTGTGACCGAGAACTCCTGACTCCTGTCTCCTGCCACAATGGTGGTTGCATTGCAGCCCTTTTTTTTGGGCAGCCATTATGAATTGCCAGCCCTGACTTTAAAGCTATGCCCAAAAAAAAGGTATTTGAGATTTGGCAGCCATTGCGACATTGATGAGACATGCCAAATGAGATTTACCAATTCAAATTTATGTTGCAAATGAAGACAACTCAACTCGACAATTTATTAAAATTGTTTAATGGTTTATGCTGAAGACAATTTTCTATGTTGAATTTCTGTGACTTGTACAATTATAGAAGTTTTCTAGACTGCAAAATGTGCAGAAAATATTGTGTAGAAATTCTTTTATTATGAGTAAAAAACAGTATCATTTAAATCGTATCTTCATATGTTACCACAGAATTTATTTGATTTAGGAAATCCATATTTTCATATGTTTGAGACTAATCAATCTAAATTTTTGTAAAGAATTTATTAACTATGAATTATTTTAGGAAGCTATTTATTATCTAGGAAAATTTAGTAAAGTATTTAAATTTTTCATTTATTTTTTATTTTATAGTTTTATAAAAGAGTTAACATATAAAGGGACTTTCATATCATACTACAAAATTTACTTGCTTCGCAAAAAACAAATTTACTTTCAGCATTCATTTTCTGTTTTCACATTATTTACAAAGTTAATTTTGATAATTTCTTCTCGTTCCGTTAAGATCTATTTTTATACAATCAATAACACTAAACTAGATTTTTTATTTACAATTGACCATGTTTTGCATTATTTCAGCTCTTCGAATTTGTTCCCAAATGAGTTGTGACAAGCTGATCACAAAGTTAATCCATAAATTGTCACACAAAAATCAAGAAATCAACCAAAATATGTTTTTGCCAAAATTCATAAGCGGTTTTGGCTAAGAACAACAAGCGAAAAATTCAGTCGAAATCAATATCCGATTATATAGATCAAACAGATCAAGTCAGGCCAGAAACGGCATGTTGTCAAACGTTGTGTTCTCTGAGCCGCCGGCTCTGGCCAAGCTTAGCCGCTGAGACTTGAGGATAGTAGAAGGGGGGAGGCGACAACGGGTCAAAGAGGGCGTGGCTGCGTTTTGATACAAATCAAACAGAGCCAAGCAGATTACAATTTATTATTTATGTGAGAAGAAAAGGAGGCTCTAAGTGAGTTCTGGTTGCGCGTGCAGCGGATTATCCTTGCTGCACTTGTTCCCGTTCCCGTTCCCGGTGCCGCAGGATGTGACGGGAGAAAACAGGTAGATTGGCAGTAGGAGTCAGTAGCTGCAGCCGACAAAAGTAACAAGTTCAAGAGCAGCAGGTCCACACGATGAACTCATCAGAGATTCAGACACTTATCCGATTTCGACTGCGATTTCTCGACCCGATTCAATTTGGCTTACAGTCTGCAATCTGAGGTCTGAGCCTGAGTCTGAAGTCGCTGCTAAGTCGAGTAAACGCCTACGTGGCCCAAAAAGTCATCTCATGTTGAGAGTCAGAGAAAGAAAAGGACACTGACACAATTTGTGGCACCTTTTTGGGCTAGCAACCTGCTCGTGTCTGATCCTCGTTGATCCTTGCCTGAGCACGCTACAGTTTTGGCAATATTTATTGGGTTTATTGGATTTACACGCTTACCGAGCAGTACGCAATCTTAGCTACGCATCTCTAGCTTTCTCTCTTTCTCACCCTCTCCCTCCCTCTCTCTCTCTGAGCACCCCCAACTTGACATCCTCGCATCCTGCATCAGCCTGCTCAGGCGCAGCGAATCCTGAGCTGTTGGTCATGGCGCATTAGTTTTACTTGGTTTACTTAGTTTTGCGATCTATTAACAACTTTGCAGTCGCAATTTTTACCTCATTGTGATTCTTATCTTTATAATCAGCTACGTCTTCCACATATCCGGTTCAGTTAATCTTAACTTAAAAACTGTGCCTAATTTTAATGACTTATTTTCTGGTGCTCTTTCATCAACGCTGTAGCATAGATATAATTTAGAGATTTGGGTAAATCTAAAAAGAATATAATATAGATAGATATACATTTAGATATATGTACAAAAGTTTAACATTATAATCAACTGCAAACACTTGAGCAGAGATAATCCTCTGATCGTGAACTGTAATTTTAGATCGCATAAAAATTTGGAGTTGAATAAAATTAAAGCAAAACTAGGTGGACAGACAGCCAGTTGGACAGCTGAAAAGTGGCAAGCTTCTAAGATCAAGATCAAAATCACACTCGCATTTGGAGTGATCGTGGATCAGAGATCAGAGCAGAGCAGAGCAGAGCAGAGCAGCTGAAGCTTTTTCTATATTGCCGTTAGATATTGCTTTGTAGTCGAGCCGACAAATGAGAGCCAATACTCGCCCCGTTTAATATTCATATCAGCAGGCAATCGACATGATCAACTCAACATCAACATACAACAACAACAACAATATATGCCCACAGGCGACTTGCAACTTGCAACTGGCAACTGGCCTATGAATCACTTACTTGCAACAAGGCAGCTATCCGATGAAAGAGATGAAATTTTAGCAGCCTACTCACACTTGAAAATAGCGTCTTTCTTCTGTTGCTCTTGCAACTGATGGATGGATGTTGCACTAGCCCCCCTCGAGGCAAGCACAGGCAGCTTCAGCTAAAGACACAGCTCCAGCTTCAGCTGCCCATGCAAATTGAGGCGTTGAGCTCGTGCGACTGTAAACTATGCAGATGTCTGATTAGCGTTGTTGATACCACCTTCCCTCCCCCAACCCCTTCGCCCACCTACCCTACCCCACTACACTCTGCCCCACACAACACACATGCTTCACATGCAACCAAAATGAATTCAAATAGCTTTCAGCTTTAAGTCCCAATCGATTTTCGCAACTCAAGAAAAAAAATATTGCCCAAAAAAGTGGTGAAAAGTGAAAAGCAGAGAAAATACACTCAGATAAAAAATTATTTGAATTTTTATTATTCGTTTTATATCGTAATTTTTTTTAAAAACGAGAAAAATTCAAAATTTGTAGACAGATTTTTATGGTAAATAAAAAATCTAAGCTTTACCTACAAATTAAAATTTTTTTAGTTTTTACTTTGATATATTTTCTGATTTCAAGGGGATTTTTCCTGAGTGCACAAAATACCAATTGCATTTTCAGCTTTTTGTGCAGCTGAAAGGCAGAACAAGATAGCAGCACAGAAACGAGCCAAAGGCCAAAACAGGACTATTGCAGTTGGTTGTGGAGGAGGTGATGGGTGGGATGGTGCGCGGTGGTGTGTTCAGGACTGGGTGGCGTTATTACAGGGACGTGGAAATGTGCCCGTCAACGGTCTTAATTGAAGATATATGTCTTTTTCTCTATGGATTTTGCCATTGTTGTTGCTTTCCACAGTTCAGTGAAAGCAGGCAAGGATATATAACAGGATAGAAAGAGAGGCAACACAAGTTTGTGCAGCTGAGTGTACTTGTGAACGAGGGGCAAAGGGGAGGCAAAAGGGCAAAATGCGTTGCCTCGATGTCAGCCATTAATTAGTGACATAAACTTGTCTTGCGAGCCAAAGCAACAAATTGAGTAGTTCAACAAAAGTTAGTTGAAATAAAAATAGCTGAACATAAAATCTTTTGACTTCTAAACTTGCGTCGAATGTCGTTTCAAGTTGAGCAAAGATCAAGGGAATATATATTATTAAAATATAATTATGGCATATATATATATATACATAGAGGAATTGTAATTTAAACTGTTTGAAATGTGTTTAAGTTTTGACTACATACAATGTTTTTATTCCCTTAAGCGAGATGTTTACGACGCAACAAAATATATATATATTCCCGATCAACTTCATTGAATAAGTCAATCGAACACCGGACAAATATATCAAATAGGTTTTCTATTAACGTCTTGAATGGACAAGTTATTTGTCTATCAAGTATTTTATTTTGTGAATATAGCTATTATAGGAAAAATATATTGTCAGCAATTTGTTTTTTAATTGTTATATAATAATACCTATAACAAAAATGATTAAATTTGGTATTGAATGTTACATTCCGATAAGCCCAATTCTTGTGCTCAATTCTCTCTCTTTCTCTGTCTCTTCCTCCCTCTCTCTCTCTCTCTCTCACACACACTCTCTCGCTCTCTGTTCAAATAGTACGAGCCAAGCCCACGTGCGCACGGAAAAGATCATTTGTGAGTGCAAGCGAGACATCACTAGGTGAGAGTGTGAACGAGAGGGAAGATGGAAACACGCACGTTAACAATGGTCGCTGAATGGTGACAGAAACACACCCAGAGGAGATTTCGAGTTCGAGTTTGAGTCGAAGTCTGAATATGCCGCATAGATGACAAGTCGGCGCAACGAATCGCCATTTTGCGCTGTCCTTTGGTCCTTCGGCTGGTCCTTTAGACGATCATCCTGTCACGCGTTCTGAATCGGTTTCCTTATTATTCATTTTTTGTGGGGTGTTTGCTATTTGCACAAACACATTTTAAAGCCCAAAACGCAGTGAGGCCAAAATAAATGACAGTAAATCAAATAAAAGACGCAAATCTCTCCCAAATGACACTAAAATGTATCGCTTTCTCTTTCGCTCATTCTCAAGCTGTCTCTGTCTCTTTTTGGTTGCATTGATTGGATTTAACTTCACACGTCTTGCAGCGGGTGTTTATTTCTGGCTTACGACCTGAGCACAATTTTATTGTTTGCCACAAATTAGTTACGATTGGCAACTTGCAGCAGGATCACAGCAGCGGCAGATCCTGGCGAGGAGCATATGCTGCTCCCTCATCAATAGCTGCAATGATTGCCGCTGCCAGTTGTCCATTTACAGCAGATTAGCGACGGCTTCGAGTCCGCATCGGAGTCACAGCTGCCGATCGTGCAATTTGTTGCGCCTTTGCCAGCAATTGCCTCCTACTTGCCACAATGCCACAATGCCACATTGGCACGGCGCATTGTTTTTGTCGCGCTACTCATTATTGATGGGCTGCAACGCTAACCAGACACAATTTGGGGTTGCACACTCCCAAACATCGATGATGAGGATCCCCCGGATCTGTGGAAACGGTTCTTATAAAATTTTCATTAAGGGTTGCAAGTTATGTGATGCATAAAGAAAAGTGGCAACGAAGTAAAAGAGTTTTATTTATTTATTTATTTATTTATTTAATGACAAACTAAAGAAAATAAAAAAATTGATATAACATTAAATTAAAATTAAACAACAAGAAATCAATTGCAATATTAATAAATATTGTCAAATACCCAAAATATAATAATATAATAATAATAATAATAATATAATAAATTCTGATTAGCTAAGAACTGTTTTCTGCCCCACATTGACAATATAAATATTATTGAATATTCAAATGAAATTCTAAATTCTTTTTATTAACCAATTAAAAATGCCGTTAGTTGTCTCTTTAGACTGAATAACTGTGATTTAGTACTTATGACATCGAAGACGTCTCAGCTGAGTTACATGTTGATTTGTAAATTATTTTTATTTATTTTCTTATTTTTGTTTTATTATGGAGAGGTCGGCGAGGCGCGCTACAAGCTACAAGTTGCAAGTTGCAAGTTGCAAGCTTCGAGCGCACTTCCTACAATATAATCATTTTATCTTGAATGTGCCCTGCAACGCCCACTGCGGACACGCCCCCTCCTGCCAGGGTCGCAAACATGAAGAGTGAGAGCAGGGATTGAGCAGACGGAGCCGGAATGGAGCTCGTGGCGCGAGGAGCAGGAGGTGTGGAGTGGAGTGAAGACGATGCTTTTGCAATCGAGTAAAAATTGTACGTGCTGTCATCGATCGCGATCGTGGGATACGCGCACAAGAGGAGAGGAGCCCAGCTCGGCTCCATCACCTGAGCTGCAACAGTTGGTCCAAGCCCTCAGCCAGGCCAGCCCAGGCCAGGCCAAGCCAGGCCGAGAGTCTCTCCTGGCTACATGGCTAATGTGATTACAGACTTTAAGTTTATAAACATGGGCCAGGCCAGTGCCTGGCTGCTGCTGCTGCTGCTGCCTACTGGCAACCCATACATGCACACACACACACACACACACATACATATACATATCTATATATATGTATATATATTCACATACAGTTTCAGTGTCAGCTTCAGTTTCTTAGCCCTCCTGTTGCGTTGCAATTACGGCGCGTGCAGCGACCCTCGATCCCTCAATATGCCCCATACTGCCTGCCACTCTTCCCCCTCCCACCTTGCTCCTCTTTGCTGCCTGCTCCCTTCACCCTGCCGTACACCGATCTGTGCCTGATGAATTCTTATTAGCTGGCTTTGGCTGCTGCGCAGTTAGGAGCGGCAAACTTCAACCGTTGCGCTTCCTCATAACTTTTGCTCTATTTTTTTTTTCTTGACTTTTGGCCGAGAGTCTCGGGATCTCCCTTGAGCTGTCGAATATTGTCTGAGCCGCAGCATTGCGGATTTGTCGGATAAGGCCGCTTCTGCCTGCTGGCTGCTGGCTGCTTGCTGCCTCAATGTCTGCCCCTGAAAATGGACAACAACAACAAGCACAGCAACCAGCTCGACTCTTTGCCTGGAGCAGCGTGTTGTCAGCGAGGCACGCGCAAATCCCTAATGGAATTCAGGCCGAGTTCATCATATGAGCCACCGAGAGTGAGATAGAGAGAAACGCAGAGAGAGAGAGAGAGAGAGAGAGAGACAGAGAGATGAAGGTGAGGCAATGCCCTTGCCCATATCTCACTTTGTGCGCTGAGTGAATCATTATAAAAAAACCTCATTCTGGACCAAAGGAAGAAATCATTAAATGGCTAGAAAAAATATAAATTATTTAATCATTTGATAGTTCTAATTTTAATTGTTTAAATGCTATTAAAATCGCTAGAAATAATTGATTAGATCATTGCTTGATAAATTTAAAAACAACTGCGGATGTAAAAAGCAGATGTAGCCCTACTCTAATAGATTTTGAGAGTACAACTATTTTTAAGCTTACTACAAAATATCAATCGATTAAAATTATAATTAATTAGGCATAGGCAACCCATAACTGATATATAAAATATAATAATAATAATAAAAGAGTGTTTAAAACTATTAAATAAATAGAATAAATATTTTGTATATTAAAAAGCAAACGTTTTTTTTTTTTGTTGAGCTGGAAATATGGTCATCTAAATTGGTTTAATTACAGGCTGCTGTTATAGCAAGTACAAAGAACCAAGTGACCGAAGTTAGGTTGTGGTATTGGCTATTTACCCGAAATCTAAGAATTTACTGCATACTTTGATGGGCACATCAAGCAGCAGTTTGGTTTTTCAACTGTTCTGAGAAAAGTAAAGCTTTTCATATCTTTGAGAGACTTTTGTCCTTTAGCTTTATTAGAATCGAAATCTGATTACTTTTTCAATCTTTGCACAACTGAATTTGGTTGTTTTAAAGTAAGTAATTATTTATTTCGGGACTTGTGATTAATATTACATGGATAAGAAGATTACATTTAATACACTAAATACAGATAGTTTAGTCAAATCTACATAAGCGTGCCCCACTCAAATGGGGAGCAGTTCAGTCGTGGAGATCGACGCCTTCGCCATTCACCTGGATGGTGATGTAGTCGTTGCCCCCATCAGCAGCTGCAGCAGATGGTGGTGTCATAGAGGCTGCTGCTGCTCCGCGTCGCGGCAAGGATTGCAGGGATATCTCATCGCTCTCGCGCCGCATAAAACGGCGGCGATTGCGCGCAAAGTCAAAGGATTCCCTTTGCCGTTGCCGGGACTGGGCATAGGAGGAGTCCGTTAGCTGCTGCAGTGTGTGAGTGGAGCTGGTGCGCCGCATCTGAATCAGCTCAGGATGAGGCAGCGCCGATTGCATTGCTGTACCCACCAACGATTGCCGCTGGCGACCACCAAAGCAGCCGGTGGCATAGCGTCCATCCGCGGACCGAGAACGCCGTTGCCGCATTGAATCCCGAGCACTCAGCAGTTGCTGTGAAGCGAGATGAATAAATAAACAAATAACAATTATAAATATTAAATATACTATCAGAGATCAGATAATAATTTTTGCTCACCTGCTGCATTTCGTCCTTGCGCAGGCGGCGCAATCCCTGCTGCTCTTCGAGCTTGTTGCTCATGTGGGCCATCCAGTCGCGCGCTTGTCGCAGCGACAACGAGCTCTGGGAACGCTCCGGCAGTCGGGCGGGGAAGAGAGTCTCTCGGGCACCCACCACACTGCCGCTATTCAGGACGAAGACACGGGGAAAATCTATCACAAAGTCCCGACTCCGAATGAGCTCAGCGAGAGCACTCGCTTGGACTTGAGGCACTGGAGGTTCCTGTACAATATTGATTGCAGTCTGAGGAAGACTGCTAGAATTGCCTGCAGCCGCCCGATCTGGTTCGTACTCCAGAATGCTCTCCTCGCTGCCAAGAAACTGAAATGAGAAGAGGCTTTAAGGCAAGCGTTCCATGGAGCCAAGTATGAAATTGGTCAAAATATCCTTTTGGTCGAGTTGGAGCTGATCCTTTGGCAAATCTACGATGCATTGGACAAGCGCTGGGGATGATCTTTTAGCAGTTTCTACATTGCACAAAACAAAAGCGAAGCATTTTTAAATTCAATTAGTTTATTTTTTCTTAAATATTTGCTTGAGTCCACGTTTTGTTTAAGGTTTTTAGCAAAAACTATATTTAAATGTATACGTATTATATCTGGTAATTATAATCGACAACTAATTAAGGCCGAACATTGGAATCCTTATCTTTGACTGGTTTCAGCGGGCAGTTGAGTTTAACGGATTGTTTTCAGTGTATTTTTTTTTGTTACTAAAAAATGCATAACGCAAATAATAAAATAAATGAAATTAAAATAATATTATTTCCTTCTGTTTTGGCATTGGATCGCAGATATGTTTTCTTAGGTATTAAGCAATTTTTCAGAAATTTCGGAACTCGTTCCTAAGCACATTCAATGTATATATATGTATATAGTTCACACCTAGTTTTATTCGATTAATTTTTCTTAATTGTGCTCTTGGATATTTTTGGTATTTAAGTTTCCGCTTGGTGAATCTCAAGCATTTAACACTGCTATTCTACACATTTATATATTCAAGCCCAACATCCATGTTGCCAGTTTGTCAAAAACAAAAAACACACACTTACATACAATATCGATATTGTATATCTCAAATTCTGGAATTATCATTTAATGACAATTTGCGATGCGCTTAAGAAAAAATCATTCAGCGAGAAATTGAGAGAAAAATTAAAATAAATAATAATAACTAGCTGTAGATTTATTTAGAAATTAAACAACTAAAGCTAAAAGCAAATACTTTGGCACCTTCGACATTATTTTGTGTGAGTGTGTGTGTGTGTATTGGTGTGTGTGTGTGTGTTGTTGTTGTAGTTGTTGGTTGACTAGCAAAACAGGCGCTGATTTTGCTACGATAATAAGAATAATTATGTTGCATTGAATATTACAGCTGCTGCTACGGATCTACGCGTGTTTTTTATGATTCATATAATAATACAGTACAATACAATATATATTGTTATATTTATATAGTAATAGTAGTTATTGTAGTACTTTTCCGCAAACTTTTTTTCTTTTTTTCTTTTCATTTCTTTTCTTTTCTTTTGTTTTTATCGACAATTGGTACACTTAAATTTTTAGCTTAATTAACTTATAACTCTGCTGTATTTTCTGTTTAATTTTTTTCTTGTGCGTGGATCAGTTCAGCGTATACAGACTATTTTTGTATGAGCTGAAAAACAAGCACTAGTTTTACAAATTTAAAAAATTGCAGTTTAAAATAAAAAACAACAAAAATATTTTTAAATGTTGTTCTGCTTGTTTTACAGCACTGCTTCTTTTGTCGGTATCAGTATTTTAAGTACACTGCTTAGCACAACTTTACACCGCTCAGTACAAGTGACAATGCTTAGCACAACGCACACTGCTTGCTGCCACAAGCAAGCAGAGCGACAGCACACGATTTTTACATGGTAAACGTAGAATGTCGATTTTAAATATATATATAAATACAACTAAATATAAGTATATATAGTTTATAGTAGTAGATGTACGAGCATATATGTAACTTATAACTTAGACGTCAGTCACCTGGCGACTGGCAGTGCAAATGACTTGCGGCATTGTCGCCGGTGCCGAATTACGTCGAATACGTTGTTCAGCACCTAAAACACCCTGTTGCTGCAACTGCTGATGATATTGGTACAATTGTTGCTGCTGCTGCTGGTGACAACTATTGCTTGGACTATGATGATGATAGCTTATAGCACTAGGATCAAAACTACTGAAATTGTTGTAATGCTGCTGCTGCGGCAATTGAATGACAATAACAGGCACCTCTTCCGAGGATGAATTTGGAGCACCAGCAGCAGCAGCAAGTGTGGCAGCAGCTGGTGCATCAGCAACTGTTGCATCATCGTGGGGTTGATTAGTGTGCTGTGGACTGGGCGTTTGATAGATTTGGTCACCCACCACATAGCCATAAAATTTGAGAACATCCAGTTTGCACATGGGACAAGTTCGATGCTCAATCAGCCAAGGATCGATGCAATTCTTATGAAATTCGTGCCTAGATTTTAAAATTGTCATTATAAGTGTGCATATATTTATTTATATATTCTCATTGAACTCACTTGCATGGCAGTATGCGAATTATGTCCGTCGGTTTGTAGGACTCAATGCAGATGGCACAGCAATCGCTGTCCAAATCCTTCTCATCGGTCATTTTGCCCGTTTTCGTTGGTATTTTCATAATTGCCTTCTTTGTTACGGAGCAAAGATTGCGCTAAATAATCAATTTATATTTATAAAATAAACATATAATAAACTTAAGAAATTCACTTACAGATTGCTGATCCTTTGCCTGCATATAACGGAATCGCTGCACATAATAAAATATGAGCCAGACGAGCGAAATAGCCATTAGCACTATGAATGATATGGAAACAAAGAGAACGGAGGTTCTGCAAATACGAGAATAACTGTTATTATTATTGTTAGTAAACTGTAAGTAATATTATTTATAGCATCATAATCATCATCATTATTATTATTATTGTTATTAGTGATACAGTCATAATTCTAATAGTAAATTTACAGGCCTTCAGCTAATGTAAAACTTTCGCTCAGTTATTCTACTTTGGCTTAAATTGCATTCGGTTCTGCTCAAATGCAGTATTTGACCGCCACTGGCCACGGGGGGACGTAGCTCAGTGGTAGAGCGCTCGCTTCGCATGTGAGAAGTCCCGGGTTCAAACCCCGGCGTCTCCAATTGTTCCTAATATATTTTGTTGATAATTGTATTAATTACAAACACACAATAATTTTACGTAAATATTAGCAATTAAATTATAGGGATATGCAGCGAGTACTCATCATCCTTTTGCAGGGCAAAATAAGTACACAAAAATTTTCTTAAAAATTGTTAGCCCTTGACCTACGTAGTGCATTAGGCTGCCTCCTGTCAATAGGGGACGTAGCTCAGTGGTAGAGCGCTCGCTTCGCATGTGAGAAGTCCCGGGTTCAAACCCCGGCGTCTCCATTAGACAAGTACATAATTTTTTCCTTTTTTTTATACATTTAAAAATAAAACAAAAAAAATCTATCAGCCAATGTTTGCTTTCTAAGATAATATTTTTCTTAACTATTTTTTTGAAAGAATACTTTTCAATCAGTCAGGGAAAAGTTTTTTTTGCTCAGCTGTCTGTCATGTGAAAGCAACCCAATTATTTTACACTTCTTCCAAGCAGTAGAAAAGCAGTGTTTTTACCATTCACTAAAGCAACGTGCCTAATCCCTGGCATAAATAAAAAATTTTTCTCAAACCGCTTTCATGGGGACGTAGCTCAGTGGTAGAGCGCTCGCTTCGCATGTGAGAAGTCCCGGGTTCAAACCCCGGCGTCTCCAGTTCGAGTGTTTCTTTTTTTGCATTTCTTAATAACTTTTTGGGCACTCACCGATTTAAAGCGCTGATAGGTCGAACGCCCCGGCGACCTTCGATAATAGAAATGGTGACATTATGTCCCTTATCGAGATTGGTGGCCAAATCGAGTCCGATCACCTGATAGGTAATCACGGCGGCAATATTACCTGCAAAGCAGAGAAAATCAATTATGAATAGAAAGCTGCAATAACGATGGTCTCTCCTCTCACTTACGATTCTTGCCTTTAATCTGCATCTTCTCCAGCTGCATGACCTGCTTATCATTGTAGATGATTACCCCTGCCGCATTATATTGATGCACATGTTTCACCTTATCCTCGAAAGTGCAACGACCGCGTCGCACCAACGCTATCCACGACGTGCCCTTCTCCGGCAACGGGGTGCCAAGTGTGCCTCTTATATACGGCGTACAGGCGAAGTCATCGCTAATATCATCGGCGGTGCTGATGTGAATCAATCGTCCTGTTACATTGAGCACTTTACCCTCGCCGTAACGCGCCTTCTCCTCGGGAAATTCTATCTCAACAGGAACATTATCGAGACTGTCGATATACGACCAACTGAGGAAGGCATAATTATACACATCCATCGTGATTCGTTCCTCGCCGATGCCAGCGAAGGAATGCGTTGCATTCGCCGTTCGAAAATAACGCTCCAAATCCTGATTGGCAATGGTCAGGGCTGCCACCAGAGTTGTGGTCGTCGTCGTTGAGATCAAATGAGGCTGGCCACCCAACAGGAGTAGCAGACATGCCAACAGCAGCATATCCTTGCAATACATTGTCTCTATTGTCTCTTAACTCTTAGCTCTTCACTCTTTTAGTCTTCTTCTTCTTCTGCTACGCAGTTGTTTCGCTCTTTCCTTCTAATCTCTTCGAGGGCAGGTCTCTACAAACGTTGCAACATTTGCCAAAGTCGTTTAAATACTGAAACGATAACAAAATAAATACACAAATCGGTGTTAAGAGACCATTTTCCATTTTTCATACTCTGATTTCGCAGTTATAAAGAGCATATTAGTTTTAAAGCAATACCCATAAATGTGCCTTCTGCTTTGTCCTTAAAATTGGGCTTCTAAGTGGATAAGAGTCGATGAACCCAACCCAATTAAGGCTCTAGTCGCCAAAATTTATTAGTAGGTCGGTAATCGACAGTCGGTAAATCGGAAATGTGCACTTTTTGAGTTAGAGCCATCACATTTTTCCGGAAATAGCCTTTAACTATTCTGCCCGATATATCTTTCCTACACTCCCCACGTTCTGTGGCTTAATCAGATGGTATTACATATTGGTATCAGAGTATTAAACAGTCGGCCCACTGCAGCTTTTTCACTTGTTATTTTTTGTTGGTGGGTTTATTCATAGAAATATGAGAAGCTAAAAATTTTGACTACTGACGTGTCAGTTCCTCAGCAGAAAATAGTGTGGGGCCGCTTGCTTTAAGTCTGGGCGATAAACGACCATTAATATATATTATATTAACCGCAATCGATGATTTCATTAATCTAGCATTTCTCTGTGCAAACTTAATGGCTTGATAAAGCCCTTATCAGAAGTGCATCGGATTCATTTGCTCGAGTCCACTGCTGATGAAAGGCTTATTTAAGTTTCGGAAATGCGAACGCAATCACAATTGAATAATAAAAATATTTAGTTTTATATATATAAGGTATAAACTTATAAGAATATTTTACAATAATAATACTAATAATGGAAATAATTTAAAAATAATTATAAGACAAGAGAGAAGATCAGCTGCTATTCGAACAAGTAATTTTACTAAGCAAAAGTCAGGTTTCAAATCGGATTAAAAAATGGCATTATAATAACTGATCTAGGCATCAATTTGATTTTATCAATATATTCTCAGATAGCTATATATTTTTTTGGCTTAGCGCACCACTTCCCAAGTACCGTTAACGTAAAATAAATGTTTCTGGGTCAAACATAAATCATATGAAAACCAATCCAGTAATTTAAGCAAACGGTGTTTTCCTTAGTGTTTCCTGTCATTTTGGCCATTTTATTGAGCTTAAGCGCCGGGCTGAAGGCCAATGCCAGTGGCAAGCTCAAAGACGTTGCCACATTAATAATATGCAAACACTCCTCCCGCCCAACACTCTGCCGCATGTAGCCTGCCTGCCTGCTGTGGCAAAGGCAAATGTAATGCATTAAAATATTTTATTTTCAGCTGCCTTGGCCACGAGGCACGGCGGATTGTGGATGGTAGGGAGGGGCAGAGTGCAGAGTGTGGCACGACAGAGTCGTGGGTGTGCGGCTGACACTGAAAAGTCGTCCGGCAAGCTCCAACCAGGCCACCATCAGGCAGTTACCAACGATGCCTCAACTACCAAACTACCAGCTAAACTTTTAGAGGAGGCGACCAACTGGCTGCAACCAGTTCTCCTCGTTTGCAACACACACAGAATCATCGCTTGGACACCTACTTGTTATACATCTTGTCATCCCAGCACCCGCCCCCCTCCTCGCACTCTTTGTCTAGGGCTAAATAATAAATTAAATTTGAGTTGCATTCAGAGTTGGAAGTCAACTCAAACGAGGCAAAGCCTCAACAACAAAAACCACCAATTGAATACAAAACTTTATTTTGACGCCTATTTATGGCTGCATAACTGTGTGTGTGTGTGTGTGGCTCTGCCTCTAACTGGGTGTGTGTTGCTGAGATATTACTGAGGGTATTATTCAGCTCATCGCTATAAAGAGAGCGTTGATCATATTTGATTTGTTGAAACCTTTCAAAGGGTTTGTTTTTTTATATTTTAAGTTAATTTGTAGCTTATAAATAATCTATAAATTATTTATTGTTTATAGATTATATATCATAGTAACTTAATTATATATTTATTATACTATTCATTTCTTAGTTTGAATACAGCTATGGTATTTAAAGTGTTCTAAGGCAAACATGATATTTTCTTTATAATTTACATGATTTTTTTATTTTTTAATTTACAATCTAACCTTAACCCCCATTTCCCCCACTTCCCTAAACTCACCTCCCCCCCTAGTTGATCACAGCTCTTGCCAAAAATGTCTTTTTCAATGTGGTCCGTTGCACATTTTGCATGCATTGTTGCATTTTATTTCAGCATGAGCTGTTTTTAGTGTTGTTGTTGATTTCAGTTGTTGCTGTTGTTGTAGTTGTTGTGGTTTCGGTTGTAGATGTTGCTGTTGCTGGTTGCAGTTGGTCTTGGCATGTGGCTAACCGGCAGGACAAGGGCAGCGATCGATGAGGGAATACAGCCGAATGGGGACAGAGTTGTGTTGCTGTGCCAGATAAATAAGCCAGCAACAACAGCAAAAACAACATCAACAACAGCAGCAACAACAACTACAACAACAACAGCAACATGATGAGCACACTTTTGCCTGTTTAGGATAATGACCCTGATTCTTTTGTTGTTGTTGTTGTTGCTGCTGCTGCAGACGCTGTTGCCAAAAGTGTTATGAGTGCATATATACAAATGAGTGTGTGTGTGTGTGTGTGAGTGCGTATCGAAATGTGTGTTTGTGTGTGTGTGTGTGTGTGTGAGTGCGTATCGCAATGTGTGTTTGTGTGTGTGTGTGTGTGAAAGTGAAAAATGGCAAAAATTGAATTCGGTATTCAATTTTTGTGGCATTTTTATTTATTGGCATGTTTGCCTTCGAGCTCTGTGTGTGTGGTGTGGTGTGTGTGTGGGTGTGGCTGCATCGCATTTCTTGATTTGAATTCGAAATTGTGTTTTTTTTTCTAGATTCTGATTATTGTGTGCAGCAGCAAAAATACCATCGAAGTGTGATGCATCACGGAAAACGTTTTGCTGTCACTTTATAAAAAATATTTTAAATAAAATGCCAAAAAATTAATAAATTCCTTTTTTACTCTTACAATTTTTTTCTCTATGACAGACTTTTGATATTTAATTAATTAATTCGGTTATTTGTTGTTGTGCTGCGTTTTTTGTCATTATGGTTGCTGTTGCATTTGCATATTGTTATTGTTTATATTTATAAACGATTTTGTTGTTATTAAATTACGTTTCGTGAATTTTTGGCTAATTGCCAGCGCCACGAAGTATTTTTCCCCATTTAAATAAATAAAGCGACTCAATTGTTTTGTTTTTATTCTGTTCTCTGTTCTCTGTTTTTTTTTTACATTTTTATTATATGCACACGAGGAGAGTGAAAAGGGTATTTTCAGTTTATTTGTTTTGCGTTTTATTCGTTTTTGATCATTTTCGTTGTATTTTTGTTCAGATCCACAGGTGTATCTAAATTTATATGGGTTGTACCCCACTGTTTTAGTAAATGTCTGATGATAAAAATGTTGTTTATGGTTTTCGCGTAAAATTTAGCATAATCAATTAATGTTATTTACGAAACGATAGAAAGAATGGCCATAAATGAACAATTTCAGTTGATAAATTGCTAAAATCGGAAATAGATACCATAAAAACTAAAAAAAAAAAAAAAACAAGCTACCTTAAAAGCCGTTAAATAAACACACACAACAAAAATCGCATAGATAAGCCAAAGCAAAAAAAAAAAAAGAAGCAAAATAGAAGAGTCATAAATATATTCATACTCATAAGTACACTCACATAAATATTCGTTTGTTTGCGTATCGAAACGTGATTTGCAAAAAACGTGATACGAATGTGAATTCAAACATTTTGCCACAGCGAATGTATTTTATTATATTTTCTGCTTCTTCTTATTCGAGTGTTTGTTGCCGCTTTTTATTCACTTGAATAACATTAACAAAATAATACATAAATATTTAATTTATTTACATTTTGTTCATCTAATGAGCAGAGGAAGCACGCTTCCAATGCCCACCAACAACCTACACATTTTAAGAGCCTCCAGTTATGACAATGTTATAATAATGATATATGTTCGATTTAAAGAGGGGCCCCAAAGGATGCTTGAGGAGGAAGTCACCAAACAGTTGCCCCGCCAATTAAAATGTGATTAACAAAATTAAAAATTAACAAATAATGCGTCATTTGAAATTCAAGAAGTGTACTTCCCGGCTCTTTGCCATGTGGAATGAGTTGAACACTGAATAAGGAAGAGATTCCAGCTTAATTGTGCTATTTAATATATCATTAAGGAGATTTATTGAAAAGATGACTAAGTTAATTTAAGAATGAAATTGCATTAACTTAGCAAGAGGAATAAATTATTTAACCAACTCACAAACTATTCCTATTCCAAGTAATTCGACATTATCAAATTATTCAGTAACATTCAAAATATAAGTTTTTATGATTGCATGCAAAAATTCAATTAAATTTATAATCTATGCATTATTTACTTTGCTTGGAAATTAGCCAATTGTGTTAACGTTTTATTTCTACGCCTATTCCTGAGACTAGATTAATTTAAATTACAGTCGGAAAGGGGCTTTCATAGTTGCCAAAATCAGCTCTTGCCTGCCTCTGCTGCCTGATTCTCTTGTAGCGAAAATGTTGCTTTTTAAATTGAGAAAGAATTTAAAATAGTTTTAGCAACTTGAAGTACTCGTTTAAAAAACATTTCGCTGTGAAAACTTTGTGAACAATTTAATTGTTAGTAAAAAAGGGAAAAACTTCAATGAAACCACAAACGGAAACTTTTTACTGACATTATCAAAAACCACTGCGATTTGAAAAAGTTTTCATTTACCATTTGAGTGATTTTGATGCGTTTTTATGCGCTTCGTTGACTTTAAATGCATTTCGTTGAACTCAACTTAAATCGAAATATAAAACAGAAATAAAAAACAAAGCCAACAATACAAAAAACTGTGGAGAAATGACAGCAACAATTGCAGGTGTAACAGCTAGGAAATGTGCACTGATTACACATTTAATTTATGCACAGCATATGATTATTGTTGTTATTCAAATTATTGTTGTTGCTGCTGCTGTGTTACGTAAAGTGGCAGTGGCAACTGTTGCCGAGTGCATTAACAAATTAATGGCCATAAGCAATTATCGTGTTGTAATCATGTTGAAGAAGAACTTCAACTGAATTATTATGCATTTCAATTATACTTGCGCCATTTGCTTCCCAACGAAGCCTGAAACGCCACCCTTTCCACATCTGCCCCTCCTTCCCCTTCTGCCCATCTCCCCATCAGCCCACTGTGCCCCGCTGTTCATCTTTGATTGCAATGCTAAACGGCTCCCGTTCCCAAAGTGTTGCCAAGTACATGGGGTAAAACTTTTGTGTCTACCTCAACTTGTACACTCACAAAAACATCGTCGTACAAATAATATTTATAATAATAATTCTTATATAATTATGCACAAAGAAAATAACCATCGGGAAATTAGGCGGCCTTTTCTGAACTGAAATCAAGAAAATCAAAGCATATTTGGAGTAAACCACAAATTATAAATGGAATTTCTAAGATTCAGGTCGACTTTTTGTTGAGTGTAGGTTGTGCAAGTGTGTGTGTGTGCGTGTGTTGTATGTGTGAGCTCTCTGTTGGTGTGCGTGACACTTGTAAATGTCGCCAATCTGCGCTGTGCGTTGTGCCAGTTGTTCACAATCACTGCCAGTGTCAGCAGCAGTGTCAGCCCCCTCGCAACACTGCTGCACTTGCAACTGCAGCAGCCTTATCAGCACATTTCAACTTGCCTCGTGGCTTCAACTTTGCTGTCGACGGCAGCAAGTGTCAGGCAAGCTTGTCGCCAGCAACTTGAATAATTTGGCTGGAACCAAATTGGCAACAGGCAAAGGAACACAAATTTCAAGGTTGAACTTCTGCAAGTGGATTATGTTGGTTATAATGTGTATACAAAATGCCAGTTGTTGCAATTGGGAATTGCGAAACACAAAACACAAACTTGACACAAAAACCGCAAAAAGTTTTTACTTGCTTCTTTTTTTTTTATTTGTAGTGTGAAAATTAAAATTGGCACAAGTTTTTCCAAGGAGTTTTGCCACTCCTCAACTTTTCTCATGAAATTAATATATAAATTCTATTTTCGAATTTCCCATATGGATAAATTAGCCAAAATTAAGCCGATGATATAAAGCAAAGGGTGTTTAAGTCATTAATCTACATAATCCTACTTTCATGCTAAATCCTAAATTCATTCTAAATTCAAGCCATTAAATTGGTATAGGAATATATATAAACTTTGATATGCCATAACATTCTCAAACCTCAACCTATCTCCAAAAGTTAAGGTGTTTTAGTCATTGTTTGATTTCTAGATTAAGAGTGCATTTAAATTTAAAAATGCATTTTCGGACTGAAACTAATCTATAAATCCAAAATCATCCAAAGGCATCTCCTCATTACAGCCTTGCAATAATATATATTCGCACTTTTGCTATATATATTTTTAAATAGTTGTAGTTGTGGGTGCTGGTAGCTGCTGTTGGAGTATTATTTTACAGAGCTCTGATGACGAGTTGCGCCTGTTAAAGGCAGCTGTCGATTTATCAATGACAACCACAATAACCGCAAGCAACTGAAATTAAGTAATCACCACACAACCAACAACAACAACAACAACAACAATAACAGTTATTTATTTAAGCTCATATTTATCTGGCTACACTTGAAGTAGTCAAAGAGACACTTTTTGATAATTGTTCAAGTTGGATTTGTCCAGCAGAAAATTGTTTTATCGGCTTGCTTTGTTTTTCTTATGAAGTGTGGAAGGAGGGGAACAGAGTTCATATGGTAATAAGAAGTAGCTATGAATCACACACACTCTCTCTCACTCTCTCTCTCTCTCTCTCTCTTTCGCTCTTTGGCTGACAGTGTGTGTCATAAGTTAACTGGCAGATTGGTTGGCACCTTGTTTCTTGGTTTATGTTCCGCTTGTTTGCATATTGCAGCAACATCTGTGCAAGCGAAACCAATTTAAAACATACGCCAGCACATGCTGCACACACTCACACACACACACACACGCACACCCACTTTGTTGTAGAGAGAAACACTCTTTACACAGTGTCTGCTAAAAATAACAAAAGCATTTGCCGTTGTCGTCTTTTCCCCCCTCGATTTCAGTTTTGGTTTCGGTTCATTTCTTAGTTCTCAATTTATGTTCCTTTGACATACTTTTCACTGTACAGTAGGACCTCTTGAACTCCACTTTCAGTTCCCCTCGCTGATTTTGAATTTCCTAAATCCAACTTTGGGCGTGGCCTTTTGCCATTCCAAATATGTCTGGCCAACTTGTAGCTCTTAATTGCAGGCATTTTGGCCATTTTTGGCATTTTCACACTTTGATCTTCTGCCGCTGAGATTTCTCAATCCACCATAGCAAAATTACGTGTTAATTAGTTAAAATTTTGTTTGCTTTTGTTTTACAAGTTGAATGTTGCACTCATTTGCGCTTGAAAATACATTGCAAATGCATTTTTAATACGTAAGAAAAGAAATAGTCGCGGGTGTTCGACTTGGAGATACCCTTGAAAACTAAATAACTCCAAAATGAATTATATATCAATTGAAAGGATATATTTTGAAAATTGTATTTATTATTGTTATCGTAAATTGATAAGTATCGATATTCTAAAACAGTTATCGATAAAATAAAATTAGCTTGAATTGCGTTTGGCAAACGAGTAGCTATATTCCAGGCAGACAGATGGACATGACTCAATCTATACTATATGGTTCAACTACATACTATCTGCATACGTAGCACCTCTATCTACCTCATTTTGTATTACGAACCTAAGTAATTTTATAATTAGTAAATCAACACAATAATTATTCATAGGAATAACACTTGTTTTACATTTATAAGAATTGTTTTTCAGATTTAGTCCCCATGGCTAACGCTAGCTAATTCATTAAAGTATGTTATAAAATCTGAAAGACTTGTTTCCTTCCTTCCGCTGCCTACATATACATATATATATATATACATATGTATGTTATATCCATATATATATGTCCCCGGCCAGCAAAACAACAATTTCCGTGACCCAAATAGGATGATGAAATGAAAGAAAAACAGAAATGCAGCTGCAAAGTTCATCTAAATAATATACAGACAGGAAATACGCTTGGGGTTGCCTGAAAGAGATAGAGATATATATATATATATATATATATAGAGAGAGAGAGCGAGAGAGAACGAGAGTGCGAGGGAGAGGTAGGAAAAGCTTTTCAATTGTTGTTTGTTTTATTTTGACACAAGTTGAAAAACGCTTCGCGCTTGAGCAAAATGGCCAACTGCAAAGTTTAAATGAAGTTGTTCAAACTTCCTCTTGAGTTTTCAGCAACTGCGGAAATCACACACACACACACACACACACCACTAAACTCAAACTTATTCGTGTCTGTCTTCGAGGCACATAAATCATTTAACAAATATTATAGACAAAATTATGGCGAAACTTGAAAACACTCCAACAACGATAAGAAAGCAATCAGCAAAAACAATTCTAAATTTCTGAGACCACAAAGTGGAAGCAGCTAAATATTATGGATGGGGCATAGGGCATGCTGCTGCAACATGGAAGGGGGGGAGGGTGGAGTTAAGTGAGCTTCTAATTACCGCCGGCTGTTGCAAAGATTCAAATTGTGTGATGGCCGTTTCAAAGCACTTTTACTTTCGTCAGAGAATTGCTCCAAATTGCTCAACTGTGTATTGGGGGCTCCTCCACAAGTAGGAGTAGGAGGAGGGAGAGGAGAGGAAGGGGCCCCCTCTTGGCACTTGGCCAACTGCACTGAATGTTGTCTGCTTTTTATTTGGCAAATGCATTTTAGTGTCACTTTACGGCAAATTGTCATTGCTGCACATTCATCATGGAGTCGCCTCCGTTTTCCCGTCACCCCCCATCCCAATCCCCACGTGTCCCCTTTTCTTATGCCATCATTGTCTCATTGTTTAACTAGCTGCCGTAAATGGCAAAAAATTGTACTTGTTCTTGGGGAATTTCCATTGCAATTATTTTTGTTTCTCTATTTTGCAATGCAGCTGATTTTTATTGACAGTGGCAAGGACACTCAATTTGGCTAAGAGAATGCTCAAGGACGTCCAGGAGAAGAGTGAGAACTGTAGACTTGACAAGTTGCAAATATGTATTCTGTTGACTGTTCTACTAATCTAAATACTAAATACTAAATTTAATTAGTTGAGCGAGTCTTCAATTGGTTTTTTGGTATTTTTATTTTAATTGTGTAGTTATTGAAATCAATTAATATGACACTAAGAATTAGTAAGCGATGACAACTTTATTATAGAAAATAAAAACTAGTCTGAAAGCTGTCTGAATTATAAATTGAATAACTAGTTCTTTATCTATTTGGATTCTATATGGGTACGTAATTGCTTCCTTCTGCCTGTCACATCATTTATCACCGCTCCAATTTACTCTTTTTACATTTTTATTATATTCAGGGTATATATAATATAGAAAGATAAAAACCTACCAATTCTAAGATTCTAATGTACTCGACTTCTGTAAGCTTTGTCAGATCTTGGCTGCTGCTGGAAGAGTTCAAGGCTTGTTGGAATGGTCGAAAATGCGGCACATTAATATTTATTGTACGTGGTTGGCTGACTATTCTAGTTTATGATCCGCACACAGAACTGGGCTCTTGGCTCATTGTTGTCTTTGGACTGAAGCTAATAAAAGCGTAGCAACAAACCAATAAAAAGCAAATAGAGCGGGTTCAACTTTGAGCAACTTCTCAAGAAATGCGGGAAAGGCACTAAAAACGAATATTGATTGAGATATATTTGATATGGTCAACAACCGGTAGTCAAGATAGATTGTATTGTGGAGTAGACAAGCCCATAAAAATATTGACACTCCGATCAGATCTACCCAACAAAAATCACGTTCACAGCAGTCACGTTCACAACAACAACAACAACAACAAGAACAACAACAATGAAAACAACAAAAACAACAAACAACAATAAAATAACACGCATTAAAAATACTAATACTTTTTGAGTAATGTCTGCGCTTCGTTACGCTTTGAATATACCCTGTAAACTGAGAATGAACTAGAGTTGTACGTTGGAGCGTTTGTCTAGGCATAAAGATAGAGATTGGGAAATTATGGTAGATGGTAAGTTTATGGACAATAGTAGAATTTAGATTAGAGAACCCACTTAACCCATGTTTCGGTAATAATTATTCTTTTCCATTCAGCGAAACATAGTTTTTAAATTTTTTAAAATTATATTTCTTGAAGTAAATTTTATTTTACTTAGTCGCTCAATTTTTTAAGTCATTTAAAATATACATATTTTTCAGAGTTCTATAATTATTTTTTCTGTTTTACTGGCATTTATATTCTCTAAGTTTTTTCTAAGCAAGCTTTGACTGCGATCTTAAAATTCCTTAAGTCAAAAAATGATTTACCAGCAGATTTAGGCAGCGCTGTTTCTAGGGTATACCAAAGTCACTCAAGATTTACACACTTGACTTCATTTTATGTAGCAGCAAGAAACACACTCTGAACACACTTGATCACTGCAGGAGGGGAGCGGGAGTGGGGGTGTGGTGGTGTGGGGGCTACGGGTAAATAGTAAAACATGTGTTGGCCAGCGCCGCCAGTCGGCGACGTCATAAATCTGCGCACACCTTCCTTCCACCCACAACCCGTTTTGGCTGGCAGTCGGAAGCGCAGCAGCTGCTCCCCGCCACACATCACCTTTCCGCATTTCCACACAAGTGTTTTCCATTTTCCATTTCCCATTCCCAGACCACAGAGTCACCTTTATTGGCCACTCGAACAAATTGTAAAAAACGTGATTTCCGCTGTTTGGTTGCGATAATTGTTTACGTTTACATTTAGACGGCGGCATTGCTTTGCTTCGACTATTGAGAGGGGGTAAGGGGGAAAAGGGGGCTTGGTGAATCCCGCTAGCTGTTTAGTTTAGTCAGTTTGGCTTCTGGCTAAAAGAGAAAATAGTGCGCCATCTGCAGCCACTCAAAAGTGCATAGAAAATAGAAATGCCTCCAGTTGACGCCCCTGCGACGTGAAATGTCATTCGAACCGGGTGCAAAAGTATATCCCCATAAAGCTCCCCAAGAAGAAGAAGAAGAAGAAAAAGACTACTTAGAAAATATATAAGTAGAGCTGACAGACAAAATTCTGACACCTGAATGCAGCTGCTCGGAAAGACTTTTAAAAGCTTGCATGCCACGTGGGTGAAAAAAACTTTGAAAAAATCCAGCGATGTTTGAGTGAAGGGGGAAAGAGAGGGAGGGGGAGAGTGGAGGTATGTCATTTATTATATGTGGCATCAAGTTGGCTTCAAGTTGCAAATGAACAGCGCAAAGTCACAAAATTAGTTGAGGGATGAAATATTAAATTTAATTTTTGCTCAAGGCAACTAATCATTTTAGAATTATTTATTTATATGCTTAAAACGTTTTTAAATAGCGCAGAGTTTATAAAATAAAATTGAGAAAGCCATTAAACTAACAAACTAGAGTTCACCCCCCCTCTGCATCACTTAATACATCTTCATAATTAATTCTTTATTTGCCACAAAACTCACAAATTGTTAAAGACTCAAACAAAGTTTCAGCACTCTAAAAATAAACTGTTTGCAAATTATTCTCATGGATTTTTTAAGCAATTTAGAACTGTTTTTGCTGTCTGAAAATAACTTTTACAGCAATTTGACTTTGTCAATTACGTTTTGTGTCACTGTGCTTAACGAACCGTGGCACAGAACTTAGGATTGTTACTGCCAGTCGACTTGGGACTTGCGACTCGTTGGCTTGTGGACATTAGGGACTTCGGGACTTGGGGACTTGGTCACTTGGAGAATGGCACATGCCATAAGGCTTCCTTCCCATTTTGGATGGGGCAAATGGGGCAACAACGAAAGCGTTGTCAGCTATTGATTTTCAAGCAGACAACAGACAACTTTTCCAGAACTTGTACAGATACTTTCAGTAGTCATAGTTATTGTCGTTGTCAGCTTTTCTTTCATTCTTTTTTTATCTGCAGCAATGCAGATGTATAAATTGTAGCATTTTCCCGAGTTGGGTTTTCCGCAGATAATAATAATAATATAAGTCTAGTGACCTGAATACGGTTTATGATCCGGTTTATGTCCAAACTCAAACTGAGTCCAAATCTCAATCTCGCTTTCAGTTTTAGTAAGCAGTTAAAAGTTAATAGTTTTTAGTTCGGATTCAGTTTCAGTTTCAGTTTCTATATAAGCAGTTTGGGTTAAGGTTAGCGACCCACAAACTGTTTTTTCAGCACTAAGATACAATTGTATCTGTATCTAGTGCAAATTGCAAATGTGGGCCAAACAATGAAGCTGCCAACATTGTTAATGACGATGATGATGTTGAGACTTCTCTGTCTCTGTTTCTCTGTTCTCCACTCTCAGACTCGTCTCTCCTTTACTGCTTCTCAGTTTATATTGCGTTTTAATGATTTTTATTGTTGTTTGTTGTGTGTCGAAATTGCAATTGTTGTTGTTGTTGTTTTCGCTTTTTGTTTGCTATGAAATTGTGTAATGACAACAGAGTCCAAGTCATAATTGTAATTGTAATTTTATCAAGCATAAAGCTTTAACAATTTGGCTTTGATAATGCACAGAATAAAAAGATATATAAGAGAAAAATTCATTAGGACGACTCTTCAGATAAGTAGAGCTATTTAAACAATCTCAATTAAGTTTTAACAAATGTTATAAATGATTTACTATAATCTGTATCTTAAGTAGGAATTAAACTCCAATAATATATACATTAGTGAAAGTAGAGTTATAATCATGAGAATCTCTTCAATATCCAATCAATCTTTGCTGATAGTTTAATTTGGTTTACTTTGGAACTTAAAATTTTAAATAAATACCATGATAATTATAATAATAATTTCAATCAGTAACTCGATGCTCAAAATGAATGACCTAAAAATAATATATGTGAATGAGAGATAAAGTTTAAATTATGAGAATCTCACAATCTTTTGAGTTTAGTTTACTTTCGCACTTTATCAATCAATTTACTACTATTTGTAAGAATATTTATATTTTTATTTATGCTTTCAGTTTAAGATTGCTGAAAGTTGAATTCAGTTTATTTTTAAATTTTATTAATCATTTGTAGGCATGTCATGTTCTACGTTTCGTATTTGGTATTTGATGTTTACTTTTAATTTATTATTTATTTGTCGAACCATTACCGGGGGCCTCTCATGAATATCCAGTCAGCTGTATGTGTGTGTGTGTGTGTGTGTGTGTCTGTCACACACCGGAGAGACAACACACGTGGATTGGCACGCGCTGTCGCCCTTTGCCCTATTCCCCTCTTTCCCGTTAAACCCCCTAAAAGACAAACTGTAAACAACCACAGTCCCAGCCCCACCCCAATCCCAATCCCAATACCGGGGAAACGGAAGCTAAGACAGCTATTTTTGTTTTAGCCATATGCCAATCTTTGGTTAAATATCTCCAGCAAAAGTTAAGGGTCAGAATAAATAGGTAAAATTTGGTGCCTATCTTTGGTATTTGAGATGCAAACACAGAAGCTTATCTTAGCCATAAGCTGTTTGGCCAGCAAACATTTGTCGTGAAAAAGATAAGATAAGAAAGCAGGCAACAATTTATTTAAATTTTGCAGAGATTGTAAAAGACAAACAACATTTTGTGATTTTTACTTCATTGTTTTATATGTCAGCTTTCTAATGGCTTCGCCAAACCATAATTTAATTAAGCGCTATAATTAATCGACGGGTCTTCGTTGACCTCTATAGCTCTTGCGGAGTTTTTCTTAATTTGATTTGGCATAATTAATTGGCTATTTGGCATAATTAATATGATATATTTATGAACTGGCAGGTCAAAAATATGAACACACATTTTACAAGAGATAATTAACCCATATGAAACTTACCACAGAGCTTGCAATTTCCACCAACTGTGCCACACTGCAAAATATTAAATAGAAAATCCAATATTAAATGCCTGTCAAATCAGTTTCAATATTTTCAATATTCATGAGAATTGCTTGATGTTGTTATAGAATGTAATAGTCCAGAGAGCTCGACTAGTAAATGCCCTAAAAAAGGGTCCTTGCTCTGATAATGGTTTCAATATACATTTTGGATAATAAATTTAATGTTTTCTATTCGATTTTAATATAATTTAAAGATTTTATTAATTAAAGTCTGTGTTTGCTAGGTTTTAAATATGGTGCTTATCGGAAATTGACTTATATCGATAACAAACTAAACTCACTTTTCCCTTTTCAAAGGGGTATGCAAATCGTATGCAAATGTGCAACAAATACCAAATTATTGCCACACGATTCAGTGTATAATGGAATACGTCAATTACGTATACCCAGCGTTGAACGTATTTGGCCCTGACTTTTGGGCGTTGTTTGGTTGGGCTCATGTGTCTTTTAAATATTGGCAATCGATGTAATTGGCACATTTGCTACGCGTTCATAGTGCATATGGCTTAGAATGATTACAGTTTCACTCAAACGTTCAATTAACCCAAACTACAGTTATGCTAATTAAAAAAAATTACTTAGTAATTTGCAACAAAGTCCAAATTAATTGCCCATTTTAGGGCACGTATTTGCTAAGCTGCAATTAGGCAAACAATTTTTGTGCATTTGGCTTTTCCAATTAGTAAATGTTGCTGAATTTTAAGACGCTTTTAGTGGCCAATTGCCAATTAGTTGGGAAATATTTTTGACCAATAAAAGCATTCCATATTTATAAGAACCCTCAAATTAGCAGGCAATCAAAAGGCAAATTGTGTGAATTTTGAGAAAGTTTCTCCGAGTCTTGTGGATAAATTTGCCTGACTATTTATGCTGTATTTACGCAGATCAATTCACACTTGGCTTGATTAATGGCAACGATTTGTGGTTTGCATCCGGCTCTTGTGCCCCTCAAACACGTTGTTCGCTTGGCTTATGGACATGTGCTGCAAAAACGTGCCACAAACAACAACAACAACAAAAATAGCAGCGTGAAGAATATTTATATATAGACATTAATACCAGAAATTACGGTTTGTCTGTAAACCGAGAAATCCGCGTCAAAATGTTTAGCACTAGGTAATTAGTGCACACACACAAACGCACACACACACACAAGCCCCCCGGTTTTACACTGAATCTTTTTAAGTTGCCTCTTGGCAACATGCTGGCATTTGATTCCCAGTTGCTTTTGCTGCTGTTGTCGGTATTTTTGATTTGCGTGCCGCGATTGTTAAACAATATTGATTTTTTCGAAGCGTAGAAGTATTTAATCATTCCACTGCCATCCCCCAATGCCAACCCCACCCTACCCCCTCCAAGCACCCTTTCTCTTTCGCTCTCTGTGCAACATTGCTTTTGGCATCCAATTTGCGGAAAATTCTTTTTTTTTCGCACTCGTCAACATATATTTTAATTTTATTTTTATTTTATCGATTTTGCTTTTATATTGCTAAATGATATTCCACGCACAATTTGCATTTGCATTTGCTGATTCCGTCATTTGGCAATCAATTAAAATTACAAATTAATAGCAACTATTTTCTAAGTATCTTTTTGCATAATGCGGAAAAAGCGTCTCTTTCAGTCTCTCAGTCTATCTGTCAAACTAAACGCAAATGCAAATTAACTTTTGCTTTTGTTCAGCTAAGATAAAGGTATATATATATATATATATATATATTTGATTAATATGCAAGGCTAGTCAGTGTTTGAAGTGTTGTTCTTACGACGCTCTTTGTCTCTTGGCCATTTGGAGACACGCAGAACTGGTTCATATGCAGATTCAACTAACTTCCTCGTTCTCACAGCTGAAGTTGTTTCTCTAAGTGTATATGTATATTTGTGTATCTTTTGGTTTGCAGCAGACAGTTCCGGTTGACTACAATAATACTTAGAATACCACTTTTTAAATTAACATAATGTCTAATTTATTGTTTATGCTATTTTAATTACTGTCACTTCTTGATAACTAAAACATTAACTAATGCAATGTTTATTATCTGTATTTTTTAATATAATCTAGAGTTGTCATAACCCAAATACGATTGGGTAATTTCATGGGACATTCACTTTTTTCAGTTAATCGATAAAATACAACAATTACCAGATATATGTCACATCGAGGCCAATTGTCGTAAATTACCAGTGGATTTCAAGCAAACCTATTTAAGTACTATCATATTGTCATTTTAACGTCATAGTAATTTACTACCATTATTATTTAACGTGATTAGCTTTCAGTTTGTAGTCGTAGACAGGTCAGTCATATGACGCATTAAACTGCTGATTATTCCACGCTGGCCAGTTGTCTGTATTATGCATATATACTATATTCCAACTAGAGATCTGTCGTAGCCATATATTGTTTCGCGTGCCAACCAATTGTGCAAATTGCTTTATTCGAGACCCAAGCGAAGTGCGTGATGAGAATGCAATCATAAATTGAATTAAAACTGGGCTTGTTTTGTGTTTGGATTGTTCAGATTTCATCTTCTACAAGCTTAATTTCTATATTAAGTTGGCCTCTGTTTAAACTCACATCATAAAACTGTTGACGAGAGAAACTCTCTCTTTACATATTTTCTCTTTTCTCTCAACACTTTTGGCTACCTATAAATATCTCAATATTATATCAAAAAACTGGAAGGCACCAATAAAATATGCCTCTTCTATGTGAACTGAGTGCTCCAATCGAATTCAAATTGCCGTGTTTTTAGAAATGATAGAAAAAATAATATTTTGATTTAAGGGAAGACAAAAGAGATTCAAGTTCTCCGGCCTTTAGAGAGGTGCCCTCGTGGGAACCTTCTAATGGAGAAGAGGATTCCGCTCCGCTCACTCGCCAGCCACTTAACAATGTGCACCACTCAATTCGAATGGAATACGTAGGGGGTGGGGGTGGAGGGGGAGTTAGGGGCAACAATAAATTTGTTCACACAATCAATAGCAATTAACCTCCTTGGCGCGCACTTAATTATAACGCGCACTGTGAGGCAAAGAGCAAATAAAATAAATGTTTCTCTTAAGCTGCGCTGGGAGACCAAAGGCAAGTTAGTGATAAAAATAAAAAAACAGTCTTATGGTGTAGGCCCCATATTTCTGAGAATATTTCCCCACTCTGTGTCCCCTCGCTGATCATTTTCCACTTCAACACGCAGCTGCTGCTGACGTTGAAAAAACAATAAGCAAAATTAAAGAAAACAAAGTGTAACTTGGGCGCCTTCCCCTGCCCCTCTCCTTGGTTGGGGAGGTCTCTGGCTATGCCACCAACATTATGCCTATACCCCAAACCACTCCCCCTCCCTGTCTCCCTCTTTCCACAGCATTTGCCGCTTTAATTAACGCAACGCTCTGCGGAGTTCGTCTGATTCTTATCGAGGCTCTGCCTGACAACTTGACAATGACTCATTTTCTTGTTATTGTTGTTGTTGTTGTTCCTGTTGTTGTTGTATATGGAAATGTGTCTCCTGCAGTGACGAGGACTCCCGAAGTCAAAGTCCGTTGGTGGTTGCTTCGTGACGCGCTCTCTGGGCGTGTTCCTGTCTATGTTTGCTGTTTATGGTGTCTCTTTATGGGGTAACTGAGTCATTTACAGAGGCGCCTAATCCCAAACACTGTCTTTTTTTATGCAATTTACCTATAACACACACAGGCCCACACACACACAGGCCCACAGAGAGGGTCACAGGTCACAGTTATGGCAATTGTCCCGTGGGGAGTCAATCGTGTGTAAGGCCATTAGATCAGCTGCTTTATGAACTGGCTGATTACCTTATAAAGCACATAACCCATAAGCTCGAATTAGCTTAGCTGATATCTGATTTTGAGAAAGCATAGTTGAGGCTAGTTGATAAATGAGTGTTCTGAGATTAGCAGCAATTATTACTTTCCTGCACATGGATCCAGATATAAAGTTACTTTATAGGTGGAATTCGAAGCAATAGATCTAAATCTACCAATCAGAAATAATTAATTAAAGCTAGACTTTAACTGCATTGTACAATTTATTCCATAGTTCCAAAGAATTAGCTTTGTCAAAATTTATAATATTCCTGTTCATGGTTTGGTCTCTAGATTAATGCTGAAAATGAATCTATAACAACAATTTTATTCAACCGATTAAATTTCATTTATTAAGTCAGATTCTTCTACCAAAATAGATTGAATATTATTATTAATCTACTAGTTATTTAATCTACTAGTTAAGTTTCTTCATCTAATTAAGTTTCTTCTGCTTTATTTATTTCCTCTTAATTAGTCTATTTATCATGTTAATTTCGCCTTAATTTTTATCTAGGTTTTGCCTTCCCCCAAGTTTTTGCTACGATGCCCATATCAAATTTTTCATTTAATATTTAAAACAAATTCAAACAACTTGATTGCAATCTAATAATAGGTTCTATCAAAGCCACAAATGCTTGTCCCGAGAGCTGTTCAAATATTGAATATTTGCATAGTTTCATTGGATTTTGTGGTTTCCTTTGCTGTTGTTTGTTGCTTCGGGTATCACCTTGCAATAAATAATATAATTGACTCATCAAATTGATTGCGTCTGGGTCTTGATTTGGTTCTGTATTTGTTTCTGTTTATATTTCTGGTGTCTCAGGCCAATCGGCAATGTTATCGGGGAGTATTTAAAAAGCAAATATGATGCTTATCCAAGTCTTGCAAATTAATCCAATTAAATGCAAAAATTTAAATCAACAATAACAATCAATAAGTGCAGAGCAAATATTAATATTTAATGTGATCCAAATTCGCTTAATTTATTTGGTTTTGCCGCACTCTTTTTATTCACTTGCTATTTGCATTCAATTAAAAGCGATTAAATTGCTTTTTAATTGCAAATGTTTAATAAACGCATCGAAAAACTAATTGCAATATAATAAAATATAAAGCGATGAAAGGCTTAATTGAAAGTTAGTCAGTCTCGGAGATAAATGGCAATTAATTTGATTTACTAGGTGTGATCATAATTAATTATTATTTTAAGGCACTTATCTATTATTTCGATCACATTTCGACACTTGTACAAACTTGAACATCAAAATCACTTCTTGGAAACATGAAAAAAAATCAAAATTCAAAGCAATTAAATCAGCTCCACACAAAGCTCAGACTCGTTGAACAAAAGACAAAAAATCATAGAAAAAAATTGCAAAATTGCAAAAGTTTACGATTGGATTTTAATTCCCTAAAAAATTACACTCCGTCAAAAACCAAAACAAACAAAGACACAAACACACACAAAATGTCAATTTGCTGCGCGAAATGTGTGTGTTTTATGTAGAAATAATATAGACAACAAATGAATATAAATTTCTGTCGAATTGCCAAATTGAACTGCGAGTTGTTTGAACTGTGGTTCACAGTTGATTACAAAAGCGTGTACAAAATTGGATATTTAAATATTTTAAGCATTTTTCACTTTTTAGCCAGATAAAGAGGGGGAGAACGAGTGCCAGACAAAGAAGGAGAGTGAAAAGGAGAGGGAGGGAGAGCTTGTGAAACGTACCCTAGCTAATTGGGCTTTATTAGTTAAATTAAGTGTTAAACTTAGTTAATGAATTGTGACTCATACATAGCTAAAAATTAGTTACAGATTCCCAAATGTATTAAAAATATTGAAGAAGCAGATAATTAAATCTATTTATTGCAAAACTTAGATAGAAAAAACTCTCAAATGTTTTCAGATCTTAACTTTATCAACAGCTTTTGGCCTGACTTAAAAAATGTTTCTGCCAAATCAAGAGGAAAAAATAAACAAAAATAAACAAATAAAAAGGAAGAGGAAAAGGAAAAGAAAAATAAACAAAAAATATTACTCGTCATAGTTTATTAGGGCCAGACAATTGTTGAAAAGTCAATATTTCATTTAGTGCTGTATAACTTTAATTATTAGATTTTTATAGACAGTAGCACTTTAGCCAATAATATTTGAATGGCTTTTGCCATCTGTTTTTACAAGTTTTTAGGTTTTTTTCCGTCTTTCTGTTTTAGTTCACTGGATTAATTCGTTTTATTAAACAGAAATCGTCTTACAAAATTAGACTTAGACTTAGCTGTTTTTGTCATCGTGAGCTATAGACAGTAGATATATATATATATATACCTCTGTGGAAACCCGAGAAAACATTAGAGCAGCTGTTATCTGTGAGCAATGCTAACCAACTGGTTTGAGCCAAGTTCTTGGCTTGGAAAGGGTTCAACAAACAGCTTCCGAAAATTAAATAATGACTCGAAGTGGGTGTGCAGACGGGTGTAAAGGGGGTGTGAGGGAGGTGGGCATAGGTATACACATGTTGGTACTGTCATGGTCATGGGTACACGCACTTGTAGATACTTTGTAGTTGCGATACAAATCCATCAGATACTTTTGCTGTGTTGACGAATGCCGGCGCCGCCTGACATGCGTTGCTAATTTGCGAATGTCTCGCTTTGTACATATATATATAAATGTACATATATATATATATATATATATATTTATACTCTGCTTGGGATAGATTCGCTTTATAGCCGTTGCTTTGGCTGGGTTGTTAACTTGTCGAGGCGTTTGAACTTTTAACGGTTTCCCATTTTTATTTTGTTTTGTGAATTGTATTTTTTTTTCGCCCAAAGTTCATTGTTAAATGACTTTTAGCACAGCTGTGCACGTGTCTGTGTGTGTGAGTGTGTGTGTGTGTGTGTGTACCAGTGTGTGTGATGTTACATTATTTTGCCCCTGGGTGCGGAAAATGTTCGATTTGATTTCAGTTGTTATTTCTTTCTTCTTTCTTCTATTGTTTTATTTCATTTTTTTTTCTGTAAGTTTTTATGGTCAATCGCACCAGCTCCTCCCCACTTCCCGTCCCCTGAACTGTTAACAAAGAAACATTAAACTCGATTTGTGGAAAGAGAGGGGGAGGCCAATATCTGATTGTTATTGCTCAAGTAGCAAATTGGCTAATAACAATAGACCAAAAGTGCTTAGTAGTCACGTCAACTAAATTAGAGGGGTTAAAAAAATTAATATTTATTCTTTGCATATGTAATTTGAGTTCAGAATGGGGAATACTAAGTAAGACAACAACAATCACGAGTTTTCTATCCATTGAATTAAGACAGTATTACTAATATTTACAGTAAAATCTATCAATCAAACAATCTCTCTGAATTAACAAAGTTTACGTGATGCTGACTGAATGAGAAAAAAAAAACAAGTGAGTAAGCAAGAGTCGCGAGAGCTCGACTGAGAAATACCCTAAAGAAAACTGTCATATATATATATATATATTTATATATGTCTGGGTATATTCTAAAATGGAGACAGAAATCGCCAAAAAGTCACATAAATTGAGTCAATTAAACACACACGTGCCTGTTTTAGAGTGTGGGTGTTGTGTGTGGGTTCTCAAGAAAGGGGTTTGGGGAGGGAAGGGTTTCTCTCTACATTAGTTGAGGTGAAGGGAGTGAGGTTGTGTAGTGTGTTTATAATTGCTGATTGCACTTAAATAATTCAATTAAAATGTAATTTGCATTTTGAAACACTTTTGGAATTCGGAGTAATTGGATTGCAATCAAAACGTTGGGAAATTTAATTGATTTGTGCAATTGATGGGAGACGAAAGCACTTTCACCTTCACACGCACTTGATCGATTCCACAAACACAAACACACACACACATCCCCCACACCTCACACACAGCACACACTCACCACACACGATTCTTTTCACCACTTGGCGCAGTTTTACTTTCATTTGTTGACTTAACTGTTATTTAATGAGTTGTCGCCGCTGTTTTTGCTTTTGCTCTTTGCTTTTGCGTAATTACTCTGCATATGCCATAAATTGCTTTCCAATTAACATAATTCACACTTCACACACACACACACACACCAAAAACACACACACCACACACATAAGTGTGGGTGTCTTCCCCAAGCAAAGTGATTCATTTGCAATAATCCTCAACAAAAGCTAATTTCATGTTTATTGTTTGTTTGCCTTTGCAAAAATAAACTGAAATTAAAATATAATTTGCATTTGACCCAAATTTGGGTATTTTAACGGTACCGTTAAATGTGAGTTGGTAATGGCAAATGATTTGTTTAACCGTTAATGGTTAATAATGAGCAGTTGGTCTGGCCCACATAATAATAATAATTACACTCCCACTACTCGTCCACAATGTTTATATAATAATGAGCCATCATCAAAAACAAAAACTGACCAATTTCGTGTCATTCAGCACTAACAAAATAGAGAAAAGAGAGAGAGAGAGAGAGAGAGTGAGTTGTATATATAGAAAAGTGCGGGGCTAGTAATTGCTAAATATTTGGATAGAAATCATTGGCAAGTACAATTATTTGATTCGAGACGTGCAGAGAAATCCTCAGAAAAACAATCAATCTACCCAAATCTTAATGGGTGGCAGTAAAAGGCAACGGTAAATAGTAGAGCCAACCTGCATATCGGGCAATTTCCGAATAAAAAAACCCATTTTACAAATTATTATGCATAACATTGGCCAAGTTAAATGACTTTGGAGTGAGATCTAATAGATTAATATGAGAGCAGCTACAAATTGAATGATGAAAGTTCTTTTAATAGAAAAAAAATAGTTGGTAAAGAACAGCAGCTGAATAAATATTGTTAGTTCACTCTTAAAACTAGAATGGTAAGAATCTTGGAAATTTCCAGTTGTATTCAACCGAAACAAGTAAAAACAACAAAAATCTATATCAATATGCTGCTAAGAACTAGAAAAATATCTTAAAATTTGCTGTTATTTTAAAGTTGAACTGCTAAAATGTAAAATTTAAAAGATTGGTATAAGATCTTTGGAATTCAGTAGCGAATAACGGCTGAGTAAATACTAAGAGCTCACTTAATAAATTATGAATGATACGCAGCATGAAAACTGAGAGTTCTCACTTAAGAATATTCTATTTTACATTTAGTAAGTGAAAATGGGAATATATAAAGGAAAACCCCCTCATTTAAATAATTTATTTAAATTATTCATTGAAGCCATTCATTTGAATCATTAATTTAAATCATTCAATCAAATCATAAATTTTAATATTTTCAGGTTTTTTTCTAAACAAATTGAATCATTAATTTTAATAATTCCAATATATCTTTTATATATGCTAAAGAGACGAGGCCAATCTCAAGTTGAGCCACATTCAGCATTTGTAAAGATTGCAATTTGAAATAAATTGGTGCTGACAGGTTCGACTTCCTTCCGCTTGGATCACTTGTTTACATTGCCGACACAATTATCATAGATGTCAGAGCAGATATTAATTCTCTCAGCTGCCTGTCCATAATGCGATTTCAGACAGCAAAACAGACAAACGGCCAGATTTGGTGACGTCAAAACGAGTTTGTGAAAGGCGTTAGAAAAGCGGTACATGATCGAAGCGGACTCAAGACAACTCGGCTTTAACCAGCTGACTGGCTCTGTGCTTCGTTTGGGAGGTGGAGAGAGAGAAACCTGTACAGGGCGGCCTGGCAACTTACTCTGTATATTTTGCTCGACGTCACGTTCTGGTTTATTAAGCATTGAAAATTACGGCTGTTAACTGTTATGCATAATTAGCGAATACAGCGCGTGGCTCACAAGAATCTCTGGGGAAGTAAGGGGGCAGGCAGCAAAGGCGGTTTCGGGTGTGAAAGTTTGCTAAACTAGTTGCGACAACAAGACCAGCAGATACCCTGCATAAAGGCATAGTCTGTTTGCTGATTGTAATTTTTGCAATCAATAAAATAGTTTTCTGATCATTAAAAATATGAATAAATATGATTGGAACATGAATTATATTTTATTCTTTGTCAAAGGATATAAATAAAAATTACCGAAGTGGTTTAATTTCTATATTAAACAAACTTATTCTAACTAAAATATGTGAGAGAAAGATAGACAGATATCTAAATTGACCTGATGCTGATAAAGAATATATATACTTGAGTTCATATATGCCAGCTTTTGCCTCTAACACACTTTTGCTCGACTCAAATATACCCGCTTTTCGCATTTTCAATGGGTACAACCCGAGTAAATTAATCTGCAATCAGTTCAATTCTAATCAAATTGCAAACGACTTTTAATTGTTTATTATATTAAGTGATCAAGTTGCTGTTTGGGTTTTCTGTTCCTGATTGAGTTAATTGGTTGTGCAATAAATTACTTCTAGATTTTTTGTTTGTTTATTGATAAGCTTATCAATAATTGAAAGTATTGTTGTTAAACGGCTTAAACTCGACAAACACACTGTTCGGGAGTCTGATTCTTGACAACTATATAACTATATAATGTGCTAAATAATAAATATTGTTTTTTAATCGCTAATTTGTTTTTAATTGCCGCTAGAGTTTCTCAACTTGGCACACGCACTGAACTGTGGCAAACTGTTTTCCGTTGGCCCTGATGAACCCATCTCTGAGCTGTGTTTCGGGTTGCCCTTCATCGTCTTCGGATTTAGTAACTCCAACAGCTATTTCCAGTTGATTTATGATGAACCCAACTAGTCCAAGTGTGGAAGAGTGTGGAACTTGTTGCATATTCATGAGATTAAAACAGCAACAAGAGTTTTTTATATTTCAGCTACACGCGGCAAACGCACGCAGGCCTTGAGCTGAAGTACAACTTAATAATATATATTTATATATTATTTAATTTGACGACACGAATGTAAAAATACTGACCTATGACAATAGTTTATGCCACGCAAATGCAATTTTTAGCATTTTTCGCTGTTTGACATGAAAATGAATTTAGCTCGGACAAGTTTTGGCCTCAAAAATATACACATGGAAAAGCGCAGGCAGCACTGGGCCGATGAATATAATTGAGGTGCAGGCACGTAACAGCAAAATGCATGCAACACAGATTTACACCCAGATACACCCACTCACACACACACATCTGGGTACATATATAAACCTGTTTCCGGGCAGAGAAATGGTCCGTGCGTTAACACAAACATTTCACTTGATTAAGAATTTAACACAGATGTTGCCTGACTGATGAAATGGACATTGGACACGGGAAATTGGTCACTGGACACTGGACAGCAGTGCTAAGGGAATCCGAGTCAGGAATGAGATTGATTGGAGTGAATTGGATTAACTGACTTTTGAGCTGGGCAGCTACAACCAGCTGTAACCAAAAATCATTCCAACATGAATAATTATGTAGCTCGAAAATTGAGCGAATAATGTTAAAACTTAATTAACCAAATCTTTGCAGGCCTTTGAACCACTGTCCAAATGCTGCTAGACTAGTATTATCATATTGTACAGATTAAACATCAGGTAAAAATGTAGTTACAGCTATCTCCACACCCCTCTCTCTCTCTCTGCTCTGGGAAAAAGTATTGTTGCCGTTAAAGCTAAGCTAATCTCCGCCTGAATGTGTGAAAATAAATGTGGAAAACTGGCTGACAACTGTCCAGCGACAGCTAATAATGCACTTTTCCTCAGTTGGAGACTCGCTGGCACAATTTGAAAGCCAACTCTCTCTCTTTCTCTCTCTCTCTCCCAATTAGCTGATATATCTATTAGTGTGTGTGCGTGTGGGAGTGGCAAGGGAGTGATTAAATACTTGTTATATGCTCGAGAAATGCCCAGTTGACTGGCTGCAGTTCAATGCACTCAATTCCCGGGAGAGAATGATAAATATTGAAAATATTAAGGTAAATATGTATACAAATGTATATCCCTTGGGTATACAAATAACATGTATATATTATATATATATATATATATATATACTTGTGCAAACATTAAGCGACATATTGGCAATGACTTATATACATATATAGACATCCAGAGGAAGATGAGGAGAAAAGCCGTGTTAAATTACAGATTAATTGTTATTATCATGGCACATGCAGCACATATAAGCCAGAAACAAAAGGGTTATCAGGAGAAGAGGGAGGGGTGTGGGGAAAAGGGGGAGGGGAGTGAAAAGAAACAATGGAAAACAATGCGGAAGCTTTGCCGTAGCCACGCAGGCCATTGCTTTGCTTGCCATTTTCACTTTCCTTCATTGCGGCCAAGCTTTGAGTTTTTTTTTTATATTTGCCACATGCAATCACAGCTTCAGCTGCACCCTGGCATTTGTGGAGAGAAAATGAGGGGGGGGGGGGGCTCTTCTGTGTGCGAGCGAGACAGAGATGGAGAAATGTTGGCCAAGTGTGAGCAAATGCCTCGGTTCTATGATAAACACATCCGCTCTAGATATTAGCCAGAGAATATTATTTCAATGTGACCCACTTGAGTGCGTTGCAAGAATCAAAGAGCTTCCACTTCAGAGATACCCTCTTCCCTCCCTCCCCCTGCCCACACGCAAGCAGCCACTTGTTAGCCCAGAGCAAGGGAGAGTGCGAGAGAGATAGATGGTTGAATGCAGCCTCTCTCTCTTTCTATTCCCCGGGCTAGTTTTGACTTCATTTGTGCAACGATTGACCCAATTAACCAAAACTCAAACTGATAATGAAATCGAGTGCTGCACAAAGTACATAAACTATACATAAATATTGTATATATATCTAGTGGAGCAAGTAAATAAACATTTGAATAGTCAGGTGTTTCAAATGATATATATATATAAACATATTTATGTATGTATCTAACTCGACAAACACTTGTGTGCATTGCTCAGCAAATTTCGAATAAAATTGCAAATAAATTGAGTAAACTATAAAAAACTTGAGATAAATGAGATAAAAATGAGATAAAAAAAATAAGGAAAGATATTAAAAAATAATTGAAGCAGCTCGACTGCCACATATTCTGTCAAATATTTATTACATTTAGTTATTAAATATTAAATATTCAAGTTAACTTTAATTTTATTACTTTTTTAAATCAATTAATTTTTAATCAGTTATCAATACAATTAAATAAACCTGATCTGTTAATGGTAATCTGTAATCTAAAAGTTTTACAGACCTCAGACGAACATGGATCGAGTCGGTCTCAATCAATAATTTATGTACTTTATGAGGCTGAAAATGCTTGCATTATATTGCTCAACATATTTACACATTCAGTAAACAGTTAAATAAATATGCTGTTTAATGGAATATATATAAATATAACTAGAATATTAATTAAAGTCAATTGTGAATTGCAATTACATATAATGTTTCCCTTTCTACAAATCAACATATAATTTAATTATTATAAATTCATTTTAAGTTTGATTTTGTTTATGTTTTATAAACAATCACATAAATTAAATGATTTCTCGACTATCAGTCTACATTTTGTGGTTAGACATTAAAAAAAACAAACTCACGTTTTTTGTAAAATAGTGTTCTTTCCACTTTATTGGCACTTTCTCTTTTTGCCAAAAAAAACTAAATTACATATGGCTCAATGTTGACCAGATATATATATATATGTATATATCTTAATATTTATATATATATATATACATATATATGCAGCAAATTGATGCCACTGTCAAGCCAAATCTGAAATTCAGGGCTGCTGAATTTTGAATGAAAATTTTGTTTTTTATATACATTTTCAATTGTATGTTCTGGGGATTTGGGTTGGGTTCAGTTGGGTTGGTTTGCTTTGGTTGGATTTTGGCGACAATTCTCTGGCCAAAAAAGATATGTAAATAAAAATCAGGACAACAATAACAATGACACAGGAAACGCAGCAGAACAAGCACCAAGGAGCGTAGGAGCTATGGTGGGGTGGGTGAGGGGTAGGCAGGGCGGAGGAGCTGTTGTTGTGTTTTGGGAGAGTAAGCACAGAAGTCGCGCTCTCACTTTGACTCTCTCGTGCGCCTGCGTTCGACATTTTTCGCCTGGGGACTCGTCCGTTGTTCTTGCTCTTCTTCTTCATCTTGTTTCTATTGCTGTTGCTCTTTTATTGTTGTTGTTGTTGCTGCTGCTGCTGTGTGTTGAGCGCCAAAATAGCGTTGGCTACTCTGCTTCTTTTTCTGCTTTCTCTGCTTCTTCTACTTTTCTTCTTAATACTTTTTACGCTGATGGCAATGACTCCTCTCTCAATGCACTCAACGAGCTGCTAAACGCTTTGGCGAGTGCCCTAAATGGGCGTGGGAGATGGACTGGGGGTGTGGATGAGTAGGGGGCAGGGTTGTGTTTGCTCCTTTTGGCGCCGGCTTGCATTATTCAACTGCACTTGATGAACGCAATTTGTGAGTCGCCCCTCGTCGTTAACTTGACTTTAGTTTTCCAGCCCATTTTTTTGGGTTTTTTTAGGCTGTGATTTGCTTAATTAAAAGCCAAATGTTTAATTGACGCCTAGCGAATGCAACTTTTGGCGCCAGAGGCTACCTAAAGTTGGTGTAGGCGGGGGAGAGGGGTAGAGGTGTAACAAAAGATGGTAAGGGGAGGGAGTCCTGGTTGTTTGACTCGATTCGCGTGCGTTTTTATTGATTTTTCACATTTAACACACACTGAAGGACCTGCTTGTTGTTATTGTTCAATTGTTTCTGTTGTTTTTGTGCATGTTGCGTACTCATAAAGTTCCTGTTCCTAGACTCGCCAACTAATGGGCCAACTAAATTAGTTAGTTGGTTAGCTTTGGGGTTTGATTTTAGTTTCGAATACCCCTAAGCCAAGGAGGAAGAGCGGCGTTTAATAAGACTGTCTCTCGTCAGTTGAACAAAGGACAAAGGAGTCGATTTTAGTAAAGTGAAAGTGAATTAGAACAAAAGGATAATAAAATGATTTCTATGCCCATATCAAGGGAAAGTCAATTCAAAAAGGGTTGATAAAAATATGATATGGAACAATGGAACTGCTCTAAGTAAATAATTAGCTGTAATCAGATAGCCTTTAAGATTCTAACTATAAGCAAATATATAAAAATAATATCTAATAATAATAACTATAATAATTAATATACTATGAATCTGTTTTATATGACTTATCAAAAAATCTTTTAAATTCTACTCTAATATATAAAACATTTAGATCTTCATTAAAAATTAACTCATATATGTTAAAAAAAAAAAATTAAATAGCAAATAATATAAAATTGTTATCATTTTTCTACAGATAAAAGTCTATTACATATTATATAACTTATTATTTTTTTATAGCAATTTCTTTGTGTAACGTTTTTTAATAATAAACTTATCAGTTTATCAAACCCAAACAGAGCCAATGACTTTTACACCCGCTTATCAACAAAGATTCCTGAAAAAATCTCAACCGGCACAATTATCAACAAAATGTTAATGAACGAGTGTGTGTGAGAGAGAAGGATGGAGGCCATTTTACGGTTGTGTCTTAATATATGTAAAAACTCACCTCAATTAAGACGACGGCTCGTAAACATGAATTTTAATTACAATACAATTTATATGCAATTTTAAATTGGTGTTTTTGTTTTTGTTTTCGTCTGTTCGCAAAGATTAGTTAAAAACACACGAAAATGTTCTCGCTGCTGTTGTTATCGTTGTTGTTGCACCAACAGCTGTTTGTGGCAAACACACACACATATATATACACACACAGCTCTCGATTTTAGACGACAGCAAAGAAACGCGTTTGTCTCGGCGAATCCAAAACATAAATAAACAACAAATATTTTTTTGGCTATGATAAAACGCGTCGCGTTGTTTTTGTTACGATTTTTGTTAAAAAAGCTGTTTGTTTTTATTTTATGAATTTTCTAGGCGCATTTTTGCAATCATGTATTGTTGTTGCTTTTTCGTTTTATTTTGTTGTGCACACACGTGCTTGGAATATTTAATTATTGTATGTATGATATACTATTTATTTAACAGTTGGCTTTAGTTTTATTCAGCAAAACTCAACGCAACTGCAACTGTAACTGCAACTGGCTGCTTGTGTTTATCTAATGCGAAACTAGCTCAGCCAACTGACTAACTAACCAACTAACTAACAAGATGCACAGTCCAAGAAACAGATACAGATTCAGATACTTCAGATACACGCCGAAGGCAGCAGCGCCAATCGAATTATTTTTATAATTTATCCAACTCGTTGCAGATACGAAAAGCAACTGATTCCACAGCCCACACAACGCCAACTGAGAACTCGCGGCCAACTCGACAAACTCGAGAGACTCGAGGAAACACTCTCAACAGACACTTTCGAGAGACACTCGCGACGATAACCGAACGAAAAACGAATGGCAAACGAACTGTGAATGCTGAACCCGTCCGTCGCACGAACCACAAACGTCAAACGCAGGCGCCGCATACATTGTGCTCTCTGAGCAGTACAGTAGTAACTAGCTATGTGCGCAATGTGGTTGAGTTTTTAAAGCAAAAGTTGAAATTGTTCAACAATAGTATGTAAGTAACAGGATTAGAAATATTTTCGTAAGGTAGAATTTTAACTTGATAATTAAAGTCGTCTTTTTAACTTGAAATGCAATATTTTTCTAAACATCTAACCAAAATAAAAAAATCCTGTCGATATTTAAAGTTTATTTATAACAATAAGCAAAAAAAAGATTTTTAAAGCGAGGCTTGACTGTATGGAATTGAGGAGAGTAAGAGCACTAAGTGCAACAAAACATTTATTGTACGGCTCAGTGGTAAGAGCAAGTGTTAAAAGAAAGAAAGAAACAGAGAGGCAGAGAGAGAGAGAGAGATAGTGGAATGGTGAGAGTGAGAGCAAACTTATTGCGGTTTGTTTCAATTTCAGTTTCCATTTCCATTTCGATTTCAGTGGCTTTTGCTGTTGCTGCTTGTGTTGCTGCTTAGGCCTATGTTTGCCCATCTTACCACCAGCTGTGGCATCCGTGTGTCCGTGTCTATGCTTGCACTTGGGGCTTAGGCTTTGTTATTTTTAGCGCCACTCGATTTTGCTGTTGCTGTTGTTGTTGTGAGTGGTGCCGGTTTGGGGTTGGCTCAATGCGTGTGGCAGCCGCATGTGACATGCCGAGGCGTCCTATTATGTTTAACATATTGTGGCAGCTGCTCGAAAGTCTTGCAATGTGACTACTAATTGCAGGTGTGTTGGCTAGTAGCTGGTTTAGTGGGTGGTTGGGTGGTTTGGTGCAATTCTGGGTAATTGGGTGGGTGGTATTGAGTAACACGACATCGTCGGGTGTGGACGGTATTCGGTAGCAATTAGTGCAACTAATTAATAACGGAGCAGGCTACTAGGTGCATGCAGTTTATCAAGAATCTTGTACACTTAAAACAAAAATAGCTCTAAATGAATGTTTATTGGATTATTCAGAGAAAGTTCATTAGTAAAATCAATTTTTTTTTCTACTTTTTAAAAATGTGTTTGCTCATAATAAAAATTATTTAATTAAAAAAAATAACTGAAAATATTGGGATTTAGATGTAGAAATGTTGTTTCTAATATTTTAAAGAAGAAATCCTTTTTAATTGTTGGTCGATTGTTTTTCTGAGTATATCAATTCCAGGAGTGTGTGTGTGTGTGTGTATTTGGGTAGCACTGATTGGATATTAATATATGAATAGTGAATGCAAAGTGCATTTCAATGGGTCAGCAGATTTTAGGCAAAAGCTTATTTGCATGCGGCTGCCAGCTCAATCAATCAATCAATCTCAGCTCAATCTTAGATGTGCACTAATATATCGCATTCCCGAAGGTTTATATTTAGAATAATGCTAATTTAATTGCAAAGTGTATTTTAAATATTAATGATAGTAAAATATATCAGATTAGAGACAAAATATGGCATTATAATAGGGTTTCAACATGAAAATCTAAATGAAGTTTTATTCTAGAAGTCAAGCCCCGATTATAAAAATCAGCTTATTTTCGGAAATGGAACGTTTTTTAAGCGCTTAGAAGCTCCTACTTGAAAATCGTTGGAGATTCCACAAAATGTTAATTAAAAAAAATTAGCATTTTATAAGTAGTATCAGAAATGAGTTAATCTCTGTTATCTTTTAGGCAGTCAGATTTAGCCCAATTTGATGACAATAGAAATAACTGCACACTTGGCCAGCTAATTTCTTCTCTGGCGCTTTCTTTTGGACCAACTTTGGGCAAATCAAGACACGTGCCTCGAATTTGTGCCCTGAGGGCGCTGATAGCACGATGAGATGAGAAACCCATCACCAAAGTCAAATGCAAAGCGTGACGCCATTTAAAAAAGCGATTTCTTAATGATACAGTTAAAAAAATAATCAACATGCATTTTAGTAAATAGAAAAATTTATGCAGGTGCCTTTCTAAAATATACAAAAATATATCTCATTTCAGGGTTTTATTGTATTATGTTTGTCTATAGTTTTTGCGTTACTTTTAATTATAATTAAAAATGAAAACTTTACTTTAGTTTAAAAGTTCAAAAAATGATTTTCTTATATTAATAAATTACTTTTAATTATAATTAAAAATGAAAACATTACATTCTAGTTTAAAAGTTCAAAAAATGATTTTCTTATATTAATAAATTATTTTTTTTATTTAAATTAAATTATTTTTTTTTGAGTGTAGTGCAATCAGCCAAAAACAAATGCGATTGGGAATGTGAATAAAAATATGAATGCATTAAGTCAATAAGCCAAGACTTGAATAAGTGCTGAGTGCGTCATAAGTAGAAGTTCAATGGCCAAATTGAGTCAGAATAGCGCAAGGCAAAAATAAAGAATCCTTGACTAAAGATTATAGAATGGAATTGCAAAGATAAAGCCAGAGAGTGACGCAGACAAAAAGACAGACAAACAGACAGACACATAAAGAGACGACGGGCGATAGGAAAGACAAAACGGTTGGGCAACTGACTCTGAGAACGGACAAAGTGACAAACTGACAGACTGGCAGACTGACAGTTCAACAATAGGTAGAAGGTTGATAATAATGCTGATGATGACCCATCAGCCAGACTGACGCTCTGTCTGTCTGTCTGTCTGTCTGTCTGTCTTTTCTAATCACTTTCTAAACAAATTAAACAAATATTTAATGAGATTTGAATGCAATTCTAGCCGATCTGTTATCCTTTGTGTCCTGCATTGTGCACCTGCAACTGGCAGCCAAAGGCCACAAAACTGATAGCAAACAGATGCAAATTTATTGAGTTACAGATATACAGTTGCGGTCAAAATAAGAGAACCACTATAGAATTATTTCTCACATATTTTTTATTTGTCTTTCAGTTCAAGAGATGTTTATGAAGGACTTTGAAAGATTTCTAGAAGTGGCCAACTCTTTCAAAATAAATAGAAACAAATTTATAAATATAAAAATGATATTTTTCGAAAAAAGTCTCTTGTGAGAGCGACCCTATAACATTTTCCACAACTGTTTTGCCGCCAGCATGAAATGTAGCAGAACTCAAAGAGAGCGATAGAGAGAGAGGGGGAGCAAGAGAAACAGGGAGTGAGAAAGAGAGAGCGACGGTGGGAAAGAGAGCGAGGGAGAAAAAGATACTAGTTATGACAGAGAGATGTAAAGAGAAATTGATTTAAATATTCGATTTGGTTAGATGAGTCAATTAAAGTCAATTTAATTTTGCACAATTTAAAACTGAAGTGTCTCATTTCTCAAATGTCACTTTAATGACAGCCTTTTCACAACTTATTACAACTTTGGAGTACACCTTAAAAAGGGCTGCTACAGCAACATACATAATTAATTATTATACATACAACTGCATAAATAATTGTATAATGTAATGTAAATTTTTACCTTTTTAAATTGCCCGCCTATTACGTCCTGATATAAGTTTACTGCTACAACACCTTACTTTTATCTACTCTCATCACAACTTTCGTTGTGTATCAAAAACATCGAAATTTAACTCACTTAACGAACTAAGCGGTGAACGAATTTTGTATATATAGATTTTACTTACCGAATTATTTCTAAAAATTTACCACATATGCTTGGATAAAAGACTCAGCTTTACTGTAGTTATTTTAATTACCTGCAGATAGTTATAAATATATTTACTTATATGTATGGATTGGTTCGTTCACTCAACGATATTACTCGCAAGCTGAGCTCTTTCCGAATTACTCACTCAACGATACGTTAAAATTGAACGACACCACTTACTCTATCGGCGAACGAGCAGACTGAACGAAGAACGGAGTGTGTGACGAAGATAAGCGAATTGAACGAATGTGTGCATATATGCTGTCAGAGTAGTGGTGTGCTACATATATTTATAATCGCCACTAACTTAGTAAGCTCACGAATCACTTTTAATAACATAGTTATGTTCTGTTCGCAATTTGCCACTGATTTAACAAGCAGCTTACTTAACGACTGCTGAGCGCTCGAGCAGAGACAACCACCTTCACAGAAAACACAGTGAAGACCCATACCTATCAATGTACTCAAATCGCCCCACCGCCACAATCTATCGACCAACGTAACAGTTATCGATTCGAGCAGTTCACATTTTCAAACGCAAAAATTGACGTTCTTATTTTAAGATAAGAAAATAAAATATATACATTATCTAAATTAAGAAAATGAAACCACTGGTAAATCACTATTTAATGAATAATCTCATTTAACTTTTTATTTAATAACCTTTACTAATTATATGTATAACTTAGACAATAATTTCGGTTGATTTTTGTGTTTACGTTAATTATAATTAAGAATATTATTTTCTGTTTTTGTTTGAGCTTATAAATTATTAAAACTATGCGCGGGAGAATGAGTCACTTGCCAAACACAAAATGTTGGCTCATTTACAAATTCAATTACAAAACTGATTACACTTAAAAGGTCATTTTTTGTTCTTATGCCTCCCATTATGTTTACCGTTATGTCTTGCGACCTCTATATATATATGTATGCATTTATATATATATATATATATGTTTGATTTGATGTGCAAGATGTGAATCAACAATCTACGCATTAATTTCGACAGGCTTTGATTTTATCGGGAATCTGATTCTATTTATACAGTTACAAATTGCCTAGTGTTTTTGGTGAGGGGACTGAGTGGGGTGTGCATATATACTTATAGACTATAACTAAATAATTGCCGCTGGTTCGTATAATAACGTTTTAAAAATTTTGGTACAGTCATCATCTATATATCATCAATATATCCATCCATCAATAGATCAATACTACTAATTTTCATTGTTTGCGTTACAAGTATTTGTTGTCTTTTTCCCATTGTTTTTTGTTTTTGTTTTGCTTTGTTAATTGCGCCTCAGGTTGCCAGTGGCAAGTCGATAAATATCGATTGTTGGCCCCACAACCTGAAGAATACCCCTAATGCTGCTTGGTTTGGTTATCTCTGCGTCATATTTACAAAAGTTCTCGCTTAAATTGTAGTCTTGCAATAAGTTTTACGTTTTGATTATATTCTTACTTATATACATAACTAATAATAATAATATTAATAATAATAATAATAATTAAATTAAGAGCATTTCATATATATATATATAATTATTATTTTGTTCATGTATTGCCTCAAATGCTTTGTAAGCTTTGTCATATTCAGTTACTTAAGCTTAAAATTAACATTCAAAATCAAACTAAAATTGGGGGAATAGGAACTAAAAGCACCAGCAAAATATAAACAAAAAAAAACGTACACTTAAAAAAATTAGTGAACGCTTGATAATTGAGTTAAAAACTAATGTTTGTATAAATTACAAATATTTAAAAAAGTATTTAGTAAAAGTAGATAAAAAGGATACAAATTTAATCGAGCTAACAAATTAGTAATTAAATTAATTAAATTACTTGAATTATTGTTCGTAATTTACAGCAATTGAAATCGAAAGATGTGTTTCAGTAAATTGAGATAAAAAGTAATTAAAAAAAAAACTGCATAAGTAATTAAATTAATTAAATTACGCGAAATCTCGGCTAATTTACGATTCATATTGCATACAGTTTTCACATCTCGATCTCGATCTGTTCACAGTTGGATTTTTTTTAGGGTTTTTTGGATTTAGGTGCGCAGCGACGTCGGCGGTGGCGGTGGCGGAGGGGGTGGAGGAGGCGGTGCCACGCCCACTGGCGCCTGAAGCTGCATATGGACCCGCTTGGCCCGATAGCGTTTCAGCTTGCGACGTGCCACAAATAAGCTCGGATTGAAATTGAAGTCGCGACACGCCTGATGATGCGGATGCTGGGCAGGATTAGGGTGAGAAGGATGCAGTGGCGGCGTAGCGGCATGATGAGGGGGTGGCGAGTGTGCAGCTGCCAGATCCAGCTCATAGGGCGGGAAAAACATTGGGTTCGCTGCCCAATCCCGCCACATATTTCAATCCTGCGCCGCCGCCGTCGCCGCTCCACCCTGGGAGAGCGACCCCGTTCCATTGCTGGAGAGCTCACTGTGCCGCCGCTGATCGAGGGAGAGGGCGTAGTCATCGTCCAGCGACGAGGATTGCTTGGAGCCCACCGATTTGCAATCCTCATCCATGCTAACGCCCAAGTGATGCATCGCAACGGCGGCATGGTGCCGCTCCGCCGGCGGCAACAGATTCAGCATGCTCAGCGGCAGACCAGGAAAGCCGCCAGAAAAATCCGGATAGAAGCCCTGCGGATTGAACGGGTTAAAGAGGCCGGCGCCGGGTCCGCCCAGCAAATCAGGCTCAGAGCTGCCACTGCGCGGCCCAACGGGCGGACCCAGCGGCAAGCCCAGCTCCAGATCGAGTGGGCCCAGTCCACCCAAGTCACCGGGATGATGGGACATCTGCGCTGAATTCGGATGACCGGAGGAGTTGTGGCTGTGGCTGTTATTGCTGCTGCTGTTGTTGTTGCCTGAACTGGAATTGTTGCCACCTGCTGAATGCTTCTCCTTGTCCTTCTCCTTGCGCTCCTTCTTCTCGCTCTTGGAGCCACAGCCACCGCCACCACCTCCACTGATGCCCATTTGCAGCATCTCGATGGGCGGCCCACTGATGCAATCCTTGCGCAACTGCTCCAGCTTCAGACTCTTCCCATACTTGCCCCGCACATACATCAGCAAGGAGTTGTAGGGTATGCCAAAGATGCGGGATGCCTGCGATGTGGTCATCTTCTTGTTCCACACGTGCTGCAGTGCCTCCGTCAGCTCGGTGTTTGTCCAGGAACGGGGCGGTCCGCCTCGTGGCGCCGAATGCTGTCCCTTCGGCCGTGGCACTGCAAAGACAAACAGAAAGGAGAGAGAGGGGAGAGGGGGAACTGATTAGCTGCAAGATCCACACAATAAGTATTCATTTCTGGGTTATCTGAAGGCGAAGCATCTGCTAATGTTTCAATCTTGTGGCCCATATGCTGGGCTAGTTGGATTCTCCCATTGTCTTGGCAACTGTGCCCACAGCTCATACACACCCTGTTCGAGCTGTTGCCCTACACCCTGTACACACAGGAAAAGGGCAGTTGGAGTTATCAGTTTGCTTGTGACACAAACGATTTTATCCAAAGTTGTTTAGCTAATTTGCACTCTAAAAAAATCAACACACAAGTTGAGATATTCAATCATTTTTCTAAGTGTAAAAATGTATGTTTGTTTTATATTTATTATTTGAAAATAGGATATTTTCTGGCTCGACTGTTGCAACTATTTTTGTTGTTGTTGCATGTGGCACCTGGAACAAGTACAAGCGATCGCTGTGGTGGTTCCCATAAGCCCACAAGCCCGTCTCGAGTCGGAGTTGGAGCTGGCTGACTGGCTGAGGCTGGTGCCTCGCCCGACCTTCTCTCGTTCCTGCCTCTTCGTTGCATATGCAAATTACGAGCATGCACTCGGCTCACATGCGCCAGCTAAAACTCAATTTAGATCCGCAGATATCGAACCTGCCCCACAACGACGAAAATCACAGAGAGTGACAGAAAGAGACAGAGATAGTAAGAGAGAGAGAGGGAGAGTGGATGCCACAGGTTGAGTTGAACAAATGCTGCAACTGCTGAGACTGGGAGACTTGGAGACAACGTCCACAGATTGCAGCCATGGAGAAGATCATGTCGAATCTGTTGCTCTTGGCCCAGTCTGAATCGCACTTATAAGTATAGTAATCGCATATACACATTATGTATATATCTATATATATATATATATATATATATCTTGCGATAATTTACTGTTTATTAAGGCATTTCCTTTTTGGGCCTTCTCTTTTCCGATAAAATGCAATTTTCTTTTCGTGGAGTGAAAATAAATGTGAGCACTTTGCCCATGATGATATGGGTTCAATTGAGGGAAAAGTCCCAATAATTTATGGAAAAATAGAGACAAATAAAGATAAGTAAAAAACTAACTTATATTAAGTGATGATATCAGTTCAATTGAAAGAAGTCATTTATAGAAATGAAATAGTAAAAAACTGACTATTCAATAAATTTCATATATTTATCAATTGAAATTAGTGCATATAGTCAATATATTCCTGGACTATCTCCATAAAATATATTGCCTCATATATCTACCTATCCATATGTGCACTTACATATATATATATATATATATATATGCCATTTATCTTGGAATAACTCCATTCGACTTGTCATTTCTTTATTTAACCCAATTTTGTTCTACTATTTTTAGCAGTATTAAATACAAATTCTACATAAAAACACAACAGTTATTCAATTTGTTGTTGTTGTTGTTGTGGCTGCTGTTGCTGCCACAATTTACATTGGCTGCGGAGGGGGTCACAACGTAGGTCTGACCTTTTCTTCCGATGAAGCAAGAAGAACAAGAGCCACAACTGCAATTGTTTAGCTTTCCAGTTGTTGTTGTTGTTGTAAATGCTTTTTGTTGTTGTTGTTGTTGCTGGGTTCTAATAAGGCACCTTTTGCAGTCAACTCGACTGCCCAGCTCTCCCCCCCCTCTGCCAACTCTGCACATACCAACTACAAAATGAAATTTGAATTTGTTACAAATCGCAAATCACGTTTTCAACTGTCGAGAAAGAGAAAGAGACAGAGAAAGAGAGAGATAGAGTAGAGGGGGGGGGGGGGAAATCGCAAAATGAACAAATGAATGTGAACAAATCAGTTAATCACACCCACACGAATGAATACAACAAATGCAGAGGCCCTAAAAAAAGAGAAAAAAAGTGAGTACCCCTGCTTGCCCCCCCCTTTGTTGGCTGTTCCACCTGAGGCAATGCCTGTGTACCGTTTCTTGAGCCAAGTGGTTGATTCTTATCAATGCTATTCCCCGTTTTTCTTTTTTGGGCCACAAACCCGTTCGTCTTCGGAGAGATTTGCCAGATTCGCAATAAAGAATATCGTGCTATACGCCAGATTTGCACAGTTTGTTGTTATTTAAGCAGCGATTGTCATGGTCGGGATGAGTCCCACTCGAGGGAGGGGGGGATGAGCTGGATACCAGGCATGCCAAAACATCTGATCACGATTTTATTTGTTTCGTTTTTTCACTGCTATTGATGAGAAAATTAAGCAATTAAAGCGCGCCGATCGAGTTTGATTTGACAGTGGAACGATCGGATCAACTAGCTCCGATTTGTACTCCACACGCATATCATGTGGTTGGATCTGATCAGATTCTGATCTCAATCATATATCATATTCATATCGCACTTAGGCCTTCTTTCCGCTGCTTCACGCTTGGCGCTTGCCAGAGTCGAGTCGAGTCTAATCTTTCATTCATAAAAAGCACTTAACCCATCATCAACGCCAGCCCCTCAACTGTCAAATGAACTGTCAAATATATGGCTAAAATACACCCGAAAGGTAAGTCTCAGTCAGCTTCTCACTCTTCTCTCTCTTCCCTCTCTCTGCTCTTACATTTGTCAATCACATGACAATCAAAGGCAATAATTGATTTGTGAACCACATTTTGTACACATATTATGAAAATATGATTTCCCCACACACTCAAAAAACTTCATTAACTCTTTGAGGTTTCACTTGCTCCATAAAAAAAGATAGCCGAAGTTGGCCATTTGTCAATCAAGAGTTTTACTGGCTGGAAAAACGAAGGTAAACGCTTAGCTTTGTACGATATGCATAGGTGCACATGTTGATTCCCTCAAGTAACAAAAAACAAACAGCCAAACTGAACTGAACTCGGCCCCAACTCAATGAGCAGCAAGCAGCAAACAGTTAACAGAAAACAGCTAACAGAAAAACAGCAGGAAAACCACAGAAACAAATTTACCGCCTCACATGAGTGAGTCGCACGAGTGATCGCGTCTCAGCTGATTGGAGAGGGGGGTGGCTTACAAAGGAGGGGACTGGAGGGGGTAGACGCTTTTTAGAATGTGGCTATAAAGGAAATGAGCACGCATTCGAGTTTAAAGTACTTCGTTTTTTATGTCTTGTAAAAAGGGGGAGAAATCAATGATCAGCGTTAAATTGGGGAATTTCAAAATTTATGCAAATATAGAAATGTTTAAAGAGATCAAGTGTAGAATATGTATATGTATATATATATGCCAAATATTTAAAGTAAATACAGATAAGTCTATATGCAAAAAATATTTGACAATGAAAAGTATAAATATATATTTCATTATAAAAACCAGATGATATGTCAATAGTATTTTAAAGAAATACTCTAAAATTATTCACTACTGATGAATGTTTCCTCAATAAATATTAATAAAAGGAATGTATTCAAAATAAATCTAAAGTTTCTCAAAATGAAAGTTCTAATAAAGATCATATATAAATATTCCCAATCTATCACTATTTATTAGATCACAATAGATTTAAGGGGCAATCCACAGCCCAAAACTAATGTTGATTTTAAAAGATCAACGATTGGTTTTAGCTTACTTTATGGCCACGGATCGGTCGATGGAAAGAGCAGACACCTACTTAAGTGTTTGTTGCTAATGCTAATGCCCAATTGCACAATTTGAGAGAGAGAGAGGTATATAGAGATAGAGGGAGAGGTAGATACGTGATCCAAAGTGCAGGCAACTTTGAGCTGAACTCACTCGCAAAGAGCATTCAGAATGAGAGATCAATCAGTCAAATAGTCAAGAAGCAGTCAGCAGCAGTCAGGTGTGAAGTAAGGCACGAAGCAACAACAACAACAACAACAACAACAACAACTGCAACTGCAACATGTTGAGGGGAGACTCGACTCAACTCGACTCGAGTTGACTTTACTCCACTTCGCTCGACATGGCTCAAAGCAATCTTGTTCAATGGATTTTCAACCTTTCTCGCCGAAGTTTTGCTTTGTATTTTTATTGGGTTCGCTGCGAGGTTAATTAGCTGTTTGTTTTTCACGTACAGCGAGGAGAAGACGAGGGGGGGGGGACAGTTTGCTTGGGGGGAAATTAATTTTTCAATGAGTACTCACTTTTCTTTTTGAGAAACGGCGGCGGGCCGCCGGGCATATCGCGTGGATCACTCATTTCCATCAGCGGATTGTAAAGTTTGCCAGGATCAATGCCAGGTGGAAATAAACCAAGCGGCGAGTCCAGGCCAAACACTGTAAGCAAGAAAGAGAGAGAGAGAGAGTTGATGATAAGTAAGTATATATACATATATATATATAATACACTGAAAAAAACAATCAACATTATACTCAAATCGACCTAAGAATTATAAAAAGATTTTTCCTCTTTTCAGAAATAATTTTCATGTTTTTATAGATACACAAGATCTACTAAGCATATATTAAGCTCAGTCCGGTTATTCTGAGTGTATATATAAGCAAGAAAACTTGACTAATCAGCTGCATTATCTTGTGCATAAAATAAACTTCAGCTTAAGTCTCTATTTATAGTTTGCAAATGTTGCCATAAGCGACTCATTTTCCAGCTCACTGATTGCACAGCTAACAATGGTGTGGGATGAACAGGATGAGGGGGAGGGTTAGAGGGTTAGAGGGGGTTACATTCTAAGAATATGCCAATTGAGTGCAACTGGATGATGGGTAAACAATGGAACGTCATTATTCTATTAATAATTTAGGCGACGAGTGCAGTTCTTCACATGAGTGAAACAATTGAAGCACTGATGAGGCGCAGGATAAAGCAGCTCAAGGATATGCAAGGATGTAGCAAGTCTATGTGTGTGTGCTGGTGTGTGTGTGTGTAATATTGACATTGTGCTGAATGATTTCATAAGTGCGCGAATGCGAATCCAGGAGTCAAACAGAAGATGAGCAGAGGCAGTTGGGGCAAGTGGGGCACATTCAACATATTATTTGTATCTGCAACTGAGGGCTGTATCCATGTTATGTATCTGCCACTGCTGCTGTTCCGTGCATAATGACACACAATAATAATAACGAGCGCGCATTGTTTGCTCTCAAGTATTCAGAAGACATTGAAATTTCAACACGCTGCGTATACGTAATATTTTTGTGAGATTTTCTTCTTTTCATGTTCGTTTCTCCCTTTTTGGCATCGCTTTGAAATTAGTGCGGATTTCTTCGCTCGGTTTATCCTCAAGGGGTCTAGAACAAGACAGCCATTGACTCTGACTGGCACACACACACACACACACACACACTCGCTCACGTCACATGCTATTAGTTCAATGATTTTCACGCCGAAATATGGCAAGCAAAAAATAAATCACATTCTTCATACGTCGTCGCCGTAAAACGTTGCTAAATCTTTTTCTGTGGCTGTCTGCGGCGCCTCAGTGTGGCATGGAGTGTTCCGAGAGTGTAGCGTAAACATTGAAGGGTATTCTAATTTTTCCAAGCAAGTTGCAAGTTGCAGAGAATAGAAGCAACTGCTGATTAAAATCTGTTTGATTTGAGCAACTTGAAATGGAGGACTAAAGATTTCTACGACTAACAAAATATTATCAGAAATATTTCTGGTTACTCACAAACTTCCGAGGTTCTAAAATTGGTGCTTAAAATCTGGTGTTCCAACAAATGTCTATTTACGAAGTAAACCTTGCTACTATTTCAGAATAAATATTAATTAATATTAATTAATTATTGATTAATATCCTTCTTCAAGCTGCCACATAGTGTTTTTCCTTTAGGAGTTTCCTTACCTCTCCAGGACAGTGTACATCCTTAGTCGACTTTCTTTGACTTTGTGTGGCATTTTCCTTGGCTTGTGTCTTGTCTGGTTTACTTTGCTTTGGTTGTCTGCTTGGCTGTGGCACATTCATTCATTGCCTGCAGCCTGTTTATGCAGTAGTTAGCGTACTGCTGCCACCCCTTGTTGCACACATCCCCCCCCCTCTTAGTCCCATACCCCCTTTGTCATTGCCCTGATATGTTGGGCTGCAAAAATGTTTGTCGCATTAAAAGGTATTGCGCTTCCTGCGCGACTTTGCCATTTTCGTACAATTTTTCATATTTTTGTGCCCCCTTAATTTATTTTATATCCTGTGTGCGAGCGTCGCGCCTGACAAGAGACCTGAGCAGTTGCCCCTCCCCCGCCCCCGCCACAAAGCGGATATTATTAATATGAATATCGCGCGACTTATATGCAAAAGTTTTCATGCGCAAAAGGGAAGCAAATCGTTGAAAACTCCTGGTTTTATTTTCATATTTTCCTATTTTCTTATTTTTAACTTTTTTTCATTTTTTTATTTGTGGCACCGCCAACGCTGCTGCCAAAGTTGTTTGCCAAAAGGTTTAAGTCTTGCTGTGTTGCATTGACTCTCTGGCATACTTTAAACACAACAACACACACACACACTCTATCAACAAGGGGGCGTGGCTGTTTGACAACTTAAAAGTCATTTCGCTAAACGTCTGCCGACAGTTTGAACTCCACATATAGATATATATATATATATATATTTATATATATGGTTCACATGTTGCCAAGACACAACATAAATTTGCTGGCACGCAACTGAGTCCCCCCACCTCCTGGTATCCCCTTTGCACCTCTATTTCTGCCTCGGGTGACATAAATAAAAAAAATCATATATATAAACCGCAATTGAATTTATTTCGACTGCAACTCCAACTTGCAGCTTTTGCCCTCCCCCCCCAACTGTGGCAGACAGACAGACAACTAGTGGGTTGTTGTTTTTTTGGTCACTGAGGGGGGGGGGGGGGGGGTGGCAATAACTAAACTGTCAAATTATTAGGCGCACTCGCCACATTTCAGTTTTACTCCATTTCAATAATTCTTATGAGCTGTCAACGTTCAAAAATAGTTTATGACTTAATTAGGCAGAAATATGTACGATATGCCAGTGGGAGGAGGGGGGGGGGGGAGGGAGCTGCTAATGGCTTAAATGGCAACTTCGTGATTTAGGCAAAGCAATCAAACTTGGAGCTGGGAATGTGTGTGGAAATAATATTGGCAAATATCATATAAAATATGCTCAAAGTGAATTTCTTGGGAAATTGGGAAATATTTATATTAAAGTCAAAAAGAAGAAACTGAATAAGTTAATATTTTTATTAAAGTGAGCTAGAACAGATCAAATAAATAATGGAGTCACCAAAAACTGAGCTATAACTAAGACTTCAGAGACTCTTCTTGGGAATATAATGTTTTTATATATAATATTATTATTATTTTTACTACTTTTATTAATGACCCTAAAATAGTTTTTTAGGTTAATAAAATAATTTCAGTTAAGAAATCATTGGAACATCTCGTAGAAGCAGGAGAGCTGGCCAGGGAAGAGGCAAGGGAGTTATGCAATAAGATTTGAAAAATCCTTGAATGGGATTCCCAGATAATGCCCAGAATATGTATTAAACTACTTTCAACTTGCAACAAAATAATGCTATGCCTAAGTATGGTTGAGGGAGCCACACTCCTCTTGCAACTTGCAACTTGTTGATGGAAAATAAAAATCTCATAAAAAAAACCAACTGCTAAGAAAGAAAGAAGAAGAAGAAGAAGTGATGCCAAAGCATGTTGAAGAGTGTGAAATGCCACTCGGTGGCGACACTAATACGTTTAAAGGCTTTGCAACAGCTTTGGCCATGGCAACGACAAGCCAAGCAGGACCTCGGCAAAGGATGCGGCGTTGCAGTCGATGCCACTTTGATGTGGCAGGGGACGGGGCAAGCCAAAGGGGCGAAAGGACAGATACACAGACTCGACGAGAGTGCGGCCACATGTTGCATCATGCTGTGGCAAGGGACATGCGAGCTTATTACAAGCAAAGTAGCGTACGTGCAACAAGGAGTCAAGTCATGGAGTCACCCCGAGGAGTCGCCTCGCATTCGACTCAAAGGAAAAAGGAAAAAAGGCAAACAGATGCCCATCCTCAGAGTTTATTAGGACTTCCGCTTGTTTCGGCACAGGATGTGTGCACAGGATAACCCACTGACCTTCCAGCTTAGACAGATTTTTATACCCTAATATTTGAGGTAAAAGAGTATATTGGATATGTTCATGTCCATCTGTCTGTCAGTCGTCCTCATAGCTATACCCGGAAAACTTATCTGTACGCCTCAAAATTCGATAAAAATCGATAAACAACATAACTGTTAGCAGTGCATTTCTCAGTCGGATATGCCTGACTTGTTTTCATCTACTTACTGTGCGGCGGCGTCAACGTCAACGCCGAGGACATGCCGGGAAAGGGCAGTGGAGACGGCGGATGCGGCTGTCCATCCTGCGGATTATAGTGGCCGGGCAAACTCATTGGCGATGTGGGCGCGAATTCTTTGCAAAACTCTTTGCCAAAGTCCTTGCCGAAATCCTTGCCGAACTCCTTGCCAAACTCCTTGCTCAGCCGATTCATGCTCTCCTCGAGCCGCTCGTGCGGCGCCTGCCCCACGCCCCCATTGTGTCCATGGAACGGTGGCAGACCCATCGGTCCCAGCAGGTTACTCGCGAATGCGTTGTGCTCCCGCTGCAGCGCCTGCTCGCGTGTCTCACGCGGATCACGCTCCCGCTCCCGGTGCATTGCCGCTGCGGCTGCGGCGGCGGCCAGCGACATTTCCATCTGGTGCTCCATGTGATGAAAGGGATTATCTCCGACACCAGCGGCGGCGGCAGCAGCAGCAGCTGCAGCGGCCGCTGCATGCATCTGCGCCTCCAGCGCCTCCATGTGGCAGGGCGGACTGTCGGGCGGTCGTAGGCCAGGTGGAGGCGGAGGTGGGGGAAAGGACAGCAGGCCATTGTTGCCATGGGCACAGCTGTTGGGCGTGGAGCTGGCACTCGGCTTGGCATTCAGTTGGCGAATGTCCTTCAAGGACAACATTATGCGCTGATTGTTGTCCTGCAGTTTGCTGCTGTTGTTGTTGTTGCTCTCGGTGTCGGAGGAGCAGTGCGAGTCCTTGTCCTTTTTGGTGGTGCACAGATCCTCGGGCCCGTCGCTGGGACACGGCGACATGGCAGCCGCATTGGCAGCGGCAACCGCCGCCTGGCGACGCAGCTCATTTGTCGTGTGTATCAGCTCCTCGATGTCCTGTTCCTCCTCCTCCTCCTCATCCTCCTCCTGCTCCTCCTCCTCATCCTGCTCCTCTTCCTGCTCTTCCGGATCGTGATGGAGTTGGCTTTCCGCCCGATCTTGCTGCTGATCTCGCTCATCTTCATCCTCCCGCAGCTCCTCCTCATCCAGCTCCAGCTGATTGCTGGACGTGATGAGGGGCAGCGCATGCTCCACCTCGCCCGCAGCTGTAGCTGCTCCACCCTCCTCCTCTCCCTGCTCATCTTCCTCGTTGTCGTGGAGTGGCTGCTCAACCTGTTCCATTGCCTCATCCTCATTTCGCTGCTTATCACTCGTGTCCTGCTCCTGCTCCTGCTCCTTCTTGATCACAGTTTGCAGTGGCAACGTCTCCGAGCACGTCTCTGGCTTGCTCAGCGCAAAGTCATCACCGGAACGTCGCCGCGGGCGCGCCTGTTTGCGTCTCGGCATGGGTGAGCCACTGCCCAGCTCCTGGTCACTTTCCGGCTCACGTTCGCTGTCCTGCTCGCGCTTGCGTCGCATGCTGAGCGCCAACGGCGCATGGCCAGCACCAGCAAAGAGACGCGTCGGCATCATCAACTTGCCCGTGGAGGGTCTCATCACCATCGACGGTGAGTCATCCTCGAAGCTGGACGCCAGCAGCGAGGCATCCAGCAGATTGAAGTCATCCGGGGAAGCAGCTGGAGTTGGCGTATGTTCCGGCACCGAGCTCTCCACCAAACCGCGCACCTGCAGCGATTCCCCCGCCTGGATGAGGGTCTGCAGACGCTGCTGGGGCACGCTAATCTCGCCGCGATACATGAAATCCACAATTGCCTGGACGACCCAGCCACGAAAGTCCTTCAAGACGATGACAGGATGTTTGCACGGCGTCTCCGCAAAGACGCGCTGAAAGAACGGGGAACAGGCGGAGAGGACCATTTTGTGAGCCCTTATCGAGGTCTCGGCACAGACCAGAGTCACGTCCACGAGGGTCTTGGTTTGAAGCAGTGCGTCGAAGGCGCGCAGGATGTGGTTCTGATGATTGTTCCAGCGGAGACTGTAATGATCCTGCGCGGGTTGGGCGCTGAGCGCTGTTGCAGACGTGGCAGGTGTGGCAGGTGGCGTTGCAACTGTTGCACATGTTGCTGATGCAGCTGCAGCTGTTGTTGTTGCCGTCGCAGCAGCAGCAGCGGGTGCAACTGTTGCTGTTGTCGCAGCAGCAGCATCAGCAGCAACTGTTGTTGCTGTCGCTGTTGGCGTTGCAGTTTGGCTCATATTCAGCGGCAGCGCTGGCGGCGTGGGCGGCGTTGTGGGCGGTGTGGCATGGGCGTGACTGCCGTGCAGCGACTGCGACGCGGGCAGCAGAGGCAGCGGCAACTGTTGCAACTGTTGCTGCTGCTGATGCGTATGCAGATGATGATGATGTGGATGTGGATGGGGATGTGGAAGATGCAGATCGATGCCCAGGCCAGTTGTTGTTGCCATTGTTGTCGGCGTCTTCGCTAGTAGCGGCAGCGGCAGCGCTGGCGCCACCTGGCGGCCGTAATCGTTCATGTGCAGTGCCAGCGACGGCAGCGACGTCAATTTGCAGCGTTTTATCAGCTTCTCGGCGTCCTTTAACATGCCCCGCCAAAAGTCACGTGTCGCAACTCAAACTTGCTGCAAGCAACTCGTGCTCTGCAAAGAGAGGGGTAAGCAGAGAGGTAGACGGGGGTTAGCGAAGGTTAGAAGGCGAATGGGCAAAAGCTTAAGCCTAATGCGCTGCATAATGTATTCTGCGCCAGTTTTGGCTAATACACTCAGCAAAAATAATTGTTATTAAATATTTATATATTTATATTTATTAAATAATTAAAAAATTATATTAAATGCATTACTTGTTTCTGCATTTCAATTTTTTTTGTATAAAAATATTTGTTTTTTTATCTCTTTTTTATACACTTTTTAAAAATATATTTTTCAGTAATAGAAAACATTTTACAAATATAGAAAAAGTTTTTCTCATTTCAAGAAATGTATTAAATAGTTTTTAGTACTGCCTAATGAATTAAGTTTTAGTTTCTAAATGTAAAAACAAATTTTTATTCTTTTGTCAAGAAATTTTATAGGCTTTTTTTTTATAGATTTATTTTTTCTTTTTTGTTATACACCCATTAAAAATATATTTTCCTATTACCGAAAATATTCTGACAAATGCAAAAACTGCCTTTGTAATTTTAAGAAAATATTTCTTAAAACTGGAACTTTCTTCTTTTCAGAAAAATAATCATGTTGTTGGTATTTTTTATTTTGATTTGTTTATTTTTTTGAGTGTACTCTTGACATATGATATGTATGCCTTGCTGCTCGCTTCGTGTATGTGTTGTGATAATATGTTAATGAGTCGCGGCATATATCATCTCAGAGAAGAGATGAGATGAGATGGGATGGGATGGAATGCCGTATGCTCTTGTACACCTACCTCATCCTCATCCAAAGCACATTTTTTGGCAAATCCCAAGCACAACAATAAGCCAGAAAACAATGCAAAAGCTAAATAACAACAATAAGCAGAAGAAGAAGAAGAAGACGAAGAATAATATGAAGAAACAGCAGGCAAGGCATGGCGGGGGGAGGAGAGAGCACAGAGCACATGAAGCAATCAGAGACATGGGCTACGTGTCGTGTCGCGTATCCTTGAGGATATCACATGCAGATGTGTGATGTGTGATAATGGCTCACTCGCCTGCCCCGCATCCCCCATCGCCCTCCCCTATCAGCTGCCCCCCTCAGAGTCAGACTGCCTACCTGCCTGCCCGCCTGCCTGCCTCATCGCCAGCCTGCAGCTTTGTCTATCTGCCGACTGTGTTTATGTTTATCTACGACTCACACACACACACACGCACTAGCACACACCTATGCGCACAGTGGCACAAAAATTCAACATATTTCTCAGTATATCATAATTTATTATTTTTGAAGTGCTTGCCATATTTGAAACTAACTAATTATAAATTCTAATATAAAAAAGATATTTACAATGATTATATCATATATTATATTTTCCAGTTCTTAATCTATCAATTCCTGATGTGATTTGCATTTAGTTTGACAACCACTGTGCCGCAGCTGAGCTTCTTTTTTTTTTGTTTCATACGCATCTCGGTGCGTGGCATCTAATTAATTCAGCAACTGTCTGGCGTGGTGTGCCCCTCACATACACGCCTCTCCCCCTGCCACTCACCCCCTCTTTGTTGCACGCTGCGTGTGTGAATTTAAAAAGTAGTCGGCAGCTGCCTTAAAGCACCTCACATCAATCCCGATCCCAATGTCAATCCCAATCCGAATCCCGACTCATCTGCATTGCTTGGCTGCAAAATTAAAAAACTTTGCTTTGCTGCCCCGGCGAAAATAAACATTTTTATTTGCCGTTTACCGTTAGTTGCTGCGTGCTGAAACCACAGCGTCTCTCGAGCGGTTAAGCGGTTGCAAGCAGCTTCTCCATTTCCTTGCCCCAATAAAACCGCATATTATCACATGCTGCCGCTGTGGCACCTGCAACCCAGGACGAGACACCCACGCCTGAATGCAACAATGTGCAATTAGCAGGCAGCAACAGCAGCAGCTTCTTCATGCGGCATCTGCTTCTTTTTTTTTGTGGCTTGCAACTCATTTGCGGCACTGTGGCAACTGAGACAACATTTTTATTTATTTACTCGCGTATTTTACTTTCAAGCGCCGCTAAAAGCGACACAGTTCAGAAAACAGTTAATGTAAGCTCAGCTACCTGCGAGAGAGAGAGAGAGAGAGAGAGAGAGAAAGAGGGAGAAGCAAAAGTAGAGACTTATTCGAGTTTTTAATTAATGTCGCAGTAAGTCAGTCTGACTTCCATTTGAATTTAAGACGGTCCAACAAAAATGAAGCAATTCTCAGTTTGTCAAATAGTTAAAGCTTTGCTTTAAAAATGGGAATTGGTTGATATTAATCCTATAATTAATCTATATATATTTATAAAATAATTCAATTTTTAAAAAGCTAGAATTTTAACTGGTCATTTGTGATGAATGAACTTGGTTTACAAAATATATTTGTAATTTATAATGAATGTAAATGAAATTAACTATTAAGAAATTTTAGTTTTTAGATATTAAGGATTTTCGAATATTTATTTACAATTCAAAATGATTAATTCTTTAAAGATTACACTATAAAAAGGAACTATCCTAACTAATTATTAGGTGCAACACTCTAAAGTTGATTCAGTATAAATCAGCCAACTGATTAATCAATCAATTTCAATGCTATCCAGATTAAAAGTTTTTATTCTACCCCAAAAACGGAATTTGCACGAGGTTGGAATAAGTTTTACCCTAAAGGGTTAGGCTTGGGTGAGGGTTCTCCGAAGTTACCCCTATTCGTTTTTTTTATTTATTTATTTTTCATCTATTTATTTTTATTGGTTGTTATTTTAATGTGAACTAAAAACCGTACATAAATTATAGAAACGGGTTTCAAAAGCATTTAAAATTGAAAATAGATTTACTTTCTCCGAAATATATATAAACCCTTTCATATTTTAATTTATTTACTTATATTGATAATTGGTATCGTTTTTAATTTAATACGAATAAATTTATTTACTTTACTTTTATAGAATTTATTGTATTCAATAATTGAGTTCATATTTAACCTTCTACGTACCATTCAAATTAATTTAGTTTCGATTTTGATGGTGTATCCCTTCAAATATTGTGTTTAATTTCTTTCTCAATAATATTTTCACTGGGTTAGTTTGTTGTTGGTGTTTTCAATATTGACACAGTTCTTAGCACTCGCATCCATTCCGAATAGTTGAAAACTGTAAACACAAAATGCCGCAAGTTGAAATTAGAGATATTTGCGTATTATTTTGATAATGCTCTACATGTGTTTCTATTATGATCGATCGATTGTTCAGGTGTGTGCTTACTTAATACAAAAGACCACAAACACACGCGATTTTCTTGTATTCTTTTTATTTGTATTATTATTTTGTTAATTTTGAGTAACACGTTTTGGTTTTTTTTGCGAATGGAGAACAGAAGAAACTAACGCGTCGAGAGTTTGCCACAAACTGAAATGCTACACATGTGAATATTGATATGCATGTGGCACAAACAAATCTCACCCTCAAATGGCAACACACACTCTCACACACACGCACACACACACTGTTAGTTTTGTGGGCAGGATCAGCAGCACTCGCTCTCGATCTTTTGCTCTCGACACGCCGCAAAAATTCCATCTGCAGGTGATAATCAGGTGTGTGTGTGTGAGCGTGTGTGTTGACTGTGGAACAACAAATACAGAAACACGCAAGTAAATAAACACTGCGCAGGTAAACGGACAAACAGACATACTGACAAAAGATGCGAAGCCGGCACAGGTCCTGTCGGCAGGACAGGTATTTACTACCATTAAATGGCCGCTGACAGCTCAATTTGTCGGCCCATTTACTGTTGGTCATAAAACAAGAATAAATAAACACACACACACAAACACCGTGTGTGTACTTTGTGTGTGTTTGTTGTGCATTCGATCCTTAGCAAATTTCACAGAATTGTTTGGGTTGTTTCGTTTGAAAAATCCGCGATTTATGATAGGCGCGAGAAGCAAGAAAATTTCAATTTAAATTACAGTTTATTTTTGTTTAGTAAATCCATTTATTATGCCAACGGAATTAATTATATTATTTATTTGCTTTATTAATTGTATTTATTCTTTTCATTTAAATGCAGCGATTTTGAATTAATAAACACCTTTTTATAGAATTTTAGGTTTGATCTCTTAATGTATGTACAGCGATTTTGAATTTAAAATATAGAAAATTCGGAACTAAAATATGATTTGTAGAATATTAATTTGAAAATAAAAAAAAATAGCCACCAGATAAACTTTGCTTTAAAAACTGTCATTGTTCTTTAATTAGCTTTGGCAAACTATAAAATTATATTTTAAAGTTCTTTTGATTCACAAAAACATTTATTTGGTTTTAGCACTAACATTTTCAGGTTAATATTTGTTATAGTTCAAAATCCGTTTCAATTAAAATTTGTTTTAAGTTGTTTTTCAACATTTCTTCACAATTTTTTACCATTTAAATTGACCCAAAAAATGCAAACGGAAACGGCTTCAATTTGTTGTGAGTCGCGTTTAGTTCTATTCTATATTATTATATTATATTTTGGAAACACGTCCATCTTCGCACAGGGCACACAGACAACTGTCTTCTGTAAAAAGTCTTCATTCACATTTTTTGCCATTCACATGTGAGCGCACTGAATATTATCACATACTTTCTTTCTCGAAAAAAGAGTTAGATTTGTTTTTTTTGAGTTCGTAACGGTAACGCCTCGTTCGTGTGAGTGTGTGTATGTGTGTGTGTGAGCGAGCGAGCGAGTGTGTGTGAATGTATGTGAATGTCCTGCGGTCGCGTGTATGTTTCGAACCGTTCAAACGTCACGAAGCGACTAATTCAAATGATGTCGGCCCGAAAAAACAGATATGCGAAGCAGCAAGCGGTGACTGCGACGCAGACGTCGACGATAGCAGCAGCGGCAGCAGCACACACGCGACTACACCCCCACCAAGCCCCCGCCTCCCCGCTCCGCTCCGCCCACGTGCGCGCACACGTATGAGCCAAAGGCGAAAGCAACAACAGCAGAAGCAGCAGCACATGAGGATGCTTTCGCAGCTCGACGACGCACGAGTAACGCTAACGGTAAAAACGACGACGACGACGATGACGCTGGCAGCGATGCTTTTTACTCCTTCGTCATATAAAATATCATAACAACAACAACAACAAGCAGCAGTAGCAGCAGCCGTCGACGTCCTCGCACGTCAAAAAAAAAAACAATTTATTATATGTATATCGCATACATGTGTATGTGTGCGCGTGTGTGTGTGTGTGTATGTACATTTGCATACACATGCGTAGCAAGCGAGCGAGCACACGAACCAGGCACGAGCACACACGAAGCCGAAACGCAAAAAAAGAGCGACACGAAAGAGCGACGCACCCACTCGCACACATACAGACACACATACACACATGTGGAGCTTTGAACGGCGCTCGTAAAGAGTAATAGCCACCACCAGGAGCAACAACAACAACAACAGCAATAGCAACAACAACAACAACCACACCCAAGACACCCACCCCCGGGTACTTTGGTACATTGAAGCCGCCTCGTTGGCTCACATGGAGTTTACACTCACACACACACACACACACACATACACACATACACACAGCGCATAGCGCACAGTTGTCACACGTTGGCAGCGACGTCGACGCCAACATTTTTCATAAAAAAGGGGCGCCAGCAGCGACGCCGACGTCAACGTCGACATATCCTTTTTGGCCAGCTTATGGAAAACGAAAAGCGAGTTGAGTTTTTGCTTTCCAGTGTGAGTGAGTGAGTGAGAGCAAGAGAGAGCGAGTGAGCAATATATGTAAGTGTGTATGTGTATGTGTGTAACGTACGTGGCGCTCTGTGTCTCTGTCTGTCTGCCTGTCTGTCTCACATGCAAAGCTTTTGCTTTTGCTTTTGCTTCCACACACACAACTCTTCTGCTCACAACTGTCGACTGAGACAGCGACGCTGACTGCGACGGCGACTGCACTTGCTGCTGTTGTTGTTGCTGCTGTTGCTGTTAATGTTATTGTTATTGGCAAAGCTTTTCCAGCTGCTGTTGCTGTTGCTGTTGCTGTCTCTGTCGCATGTGCTCGCCTTTTTTAGTATGTTATCTATTCGTTTGCATGCGTTTTACTTTTACATAAGCGATACAGTTGGCGCAGGACTCCTTGCAGGGATAGGAGAGGACACACAGCGAGAAAAAAGAGGAAAATCATATACACAACATATTACACACACATACACACACACACATTCACTCGCTTTGGCATGTGTGTGAGAAAGAGAAATGCGAAAATAAAAAATTCAGCAAACGTCGGTCGGAAAATCAACCCCTAACCACGCTGCTGATTTTGACCAGAAAAGAAAAACGAAAAGAAAAACTCGGTGGAAAATGACAAACCTGGCAACACATCTAAGGGGAGGGTTAGCATGTGTGTGTGTGTGTGTGTGGGACATATGAGCACTTTTTGCAACATTTCGATTTGTTGGCGCATTCTCTCTCTCGCACATACACACACACACACACAGAGAGGCACACACGCATATATAGGGTATATACATATGGTTACATACGCCCACATATGTGCATGGGCGGATTAGCAGAGGGTATCAGATTGGTCGACGAACCACTGTGGATGGAAAGGAATGGAATATAATGGGATGGGATGAGAGAGCCTCGCATGAAAACTTCAAGGGACGTCCTCTACACATGCATAGCATATATGTATAGGTGTATATATGAATCTGAAGCAAATGCAATGTGTGAAAAGTCGAACAGTAAAATGAAAATATGAAAAACTTTCTAAGAACTTACACATATTTAAATTAGTTGAAGACAAAAATAGTTTAACAAAAATGATAACAATACTTTGAATTATAGCAATTATAATAATTTTAATAACGATAACAATAATTATAATAATATTAATAACAATAGTAATAATACTTAAAACATTAAACTTCTGCTGACTTTTCGATATACATATATCAATCACATATCAAATACGTGATGAATAATTGCTGCACACATTTTGCCGGCTTTTAGCCGTGTTTTAATTGCGTCTACTTTTTGCTCTCCGTGTGGCCTTTTCTTCTTTTATCAATGAGTGCGATGGTTTTCCGCATTTTCATTTCGCGTCTTTGCTTCATTTGCATTTTATGATTTGTTTGCCTGCTGCGCTTGCTGCTTGCCTCACTTGCCTCACTTGCCTCACTTGCCTCGTTTTCCTTTGTTTTTCACGTTTTTCGCCATAAATTTTAATTGTTTTTCTTCGATTTTTATTTTGCGGCGTTCTTTTCGGTGCCAGCTTGCTCAAAACGTGGCGCCTAAAGAAAACAGGGGTGCGGGCAGAAGGAGGGGAAGTTGAGGGCTTTTATAGTTAGTGTCTGAGGCAAAACTGGAACTGGGTCTGAACTGGAGCTGGAACTGAACTTGCTCTTGGATAACAAATAAAGCAACTTTTGTTTGTTATTGTTATTTTTGCCTTTCCTTTTCCTGTTCCTTTTTCTTTGGCTTTATGCATTTTGCCAAAAGTTTTGCGCTTGGATTTAATAACTTGGATTTATGTTTAACTTTATTTTGGCCTTTCGCCTAATTGAAATAAATCGAATTTCTGTATTTTCTCTGCTGCAAAGAAATAAAAATTACTAGTTCTCCAGGAGATAGAGACAAGACAATGGGTAAAGTCCTCTTGACTTGGAAAATGCTCTTTCAGGACTTTTGCAAGGAATGCAAATTGAATTTAAAAGTAAGATCGAGAGAAATAGGTATAGAATAGATTGAGATTTTCTCATCATGAACAGAAAATTGTGTCGTTTGTTTAAAAAGGTATGTTAAAGTTGGCTAAAGAAAATATCTAAGATCCCATAAGGTATAAATATATTATATAGGCCTGCATAAGAGCTGGAGACTTTAAGAATTTAATTGTTTGAAAAATGCATTTATTTTGCGTATGTCGATACAAATCGATTATTACAAGAAATAGATAATATTATTAATACTAAATTTATAATATTATTATTGAAATTCTAAATTTTAAAATGATGCACATAAAGTTAACTATTAATTTTCAACTATTAGCTGAATTCCTTTCTTCTAATTTTGACAAAGTATTTCTCAAGGGAACTTTGCATATATAGAATTGCGATTCCTGGCGACTTACCGCAAGTTTGTGATTTTAATTACCATTCAAGCCACATGAGGCAACTGCGACAAATCCTTGCACAATTCACTCGATTGTAATAATCCTGCAAATTCGGTTACTCTGCATCCATATGGCATATATACATATTTATGTATATTGATAACCAGGCAGCAGGACTCTTTTTTTCCCAATACAATCCAGGATCAATCGCATCAAACCCTAACAGCAAATAAAGGGAAAAAAACTGCACGCATGCGCGCCTTGATTATGCAAATGAGCAACAGTCCCCCTCCACACCCTGCACCCCCTCCCCTAACACACGTTCTGGCAGCGTGTTGTGTTTCATATGCAAATCAGTTTGAAGACAAAGGTTTTTCGCCGAGTGTATAGATTTACGCATTTTTATTTACACCTTTTCAACAATGAAGACGAATTTCAGTTTCCATTTCAGTTTCTGATTCAGATTTCAGTTTTCAGTTTTCAGCTGGGGTGGCTGGCTGCACTTCCTTTATGGCCAAATTATGCAAATGTTGTTCAACCAAATGCAAATGTTTTCGAAGCGAACTATCTGTTGTTGCTGTTGTTGTTGCATGCAACGCGTGGCAGGCAGCAAGCTGCCGCAAATAATGTCTGCTCTCGACAGCGGCTGCTGTGTTTCTGTGCGTGTTTTTTTTTGCTTGAGCTGACGTGCCTGGAAAATGCGCATGGAAAACTCAGAGCCACACACAGCACACACACACACACACACAGTTTTCCCCTTGCACACACGTGCGCATGTCCCGTGCCCTGGACCAGAGACCATATCCTGGGCGCATCCACTTTGCTCCATTTTTTCCATCTGCTCTTTTTTTCTGTTCTGTGTTTTTCTCAATTTTCCACGCTCGCGAAAATGAGCGCGTCTGAGGGATTGGGTGTTTTGAAAAATGGGCAATGAAGCTATCCCTCTCTCTCTATCGCTTTCTCTCTCTCTCTCTCTCTCCTGCACTCTTCCACTCTGTCTCTCTCCCACGCTGTCTTTAACTCTTCGGTTAGCGTTTGAAATGTTTCTTATGTATGTTTGTACAGAGAGAAAGAGAGAGAGTGGGACGGGGGAAGGGGGGTTGGTGATGGGGTTAGGGTTGGGGGTTCCTTTTGTAGGTGCGCCTGTCCATGATGAAGGGTTTCAGCTTCGGGTGCTTGACTTGCCAGAGATAATTATGAAATGCATGAAATGCTCTATGTATGAGTTATATGTCCAAATATATATATATATAAATGAGAGGCGAGGAAAGGGTTGTCTGAGTGGGGGAGGTGGTTGGAGTGGGGGCTTTGGGGCTGCAATGGCGCCGCCATTAATGGGCAGCATTTACTAATTAAGAGCTCACAAGTTACCCGGCTAAGCGTGCTGAAGAGATACTATCTTGTCTCGCTGCCCATTCCCATTCCCTGCCCCGTTCCCAGCTCATCATGCATCTTGTTGCAAGTGCTCTTGAGCGTTGGGCGTAATTGGGGCACGGGACAGGTGGCCGGTGGCAGGTGGCAGGGGCTGTGTTTCGTTAGTAATGCATGCTAACGAGATATCAGGTGGCTCTATGCAAATAATGTGGCTTTGAATTTCGCCTCAAGCCCCACAATTTTCGAATAACCCTTTAATAAAAGTAGGCGTTCAAGTTTATTCGTAATTAATAGGAAAATACAACTCAACAAAAGCCAAATTATCAAGTTAAGGGTAAACTAAGACTTTAACATTACCTGGCAACAGCTAGCAGCTATTTTGTTAATAATTAGTATTTAAATTTAAACTATAAGAAATTTTATTAAATTATAATTAAAATATCTCTTAATCGGAATTACAATTTTCCACATATATATTTCTGTGTATTGTTACATTTGACTTCATCAATTGCTTTAACTTATATAAATATTTATTTCCTCAATATTTTTACATATTTTTCACTTCATAAATTGCTGCAAATTGTTTGAAAATGGCCTTGCTTAAAGTCAAAATTAAACCGCAACATTTTAAACAATTACAAAAGAGTGAACAAAAAAAACTCACGCAGCTTCTCAGACACCCCTCCTTTGGAGGCTGCTACCCCGCTCCCCCTGCGGCACCTGCTGGCTAAAGTCTGGCCAAAAGTTGACAAGGCGCAGACAACGCAAAAGCACAAAAAAGATGTCCATAAAAAAAGAGAAAAACGCCACAAAAACAAAGCTAAAAAATGAGCGCTGGCCAGCATAAAAATTATTTAAAAAAAAAGAATGAGGAAAATCAATGTGCTACAAGTGTAAATAGAACTTGACCAGCAGCAGCAAAGAGCAAGAAGAAGCAGCAGTCGGTTCAGGCCAGGCCCAAAAGCGGGCCGCGAGAATGGCCGGCCGCGTCCAGCTGAGGAACAGGCGCCCAGAAACCAGCAGCAGCAGGTTGCCAAAGCAAAAGCCAAAAGCAAAGCAGTCGACGACGAGGCGGCCAAGAAAAAAATAATGAAAAAGAACGGAAAAAAGCAAACAAAATACAAGCAGAGGAAAAATGGGAGAAAAGCGGCGAGAGCGAAAATGAAAACGCTGAAAAAAATTAAATATGATTAAAAGAAAATAAAAAGAATAAAAACAGGGGAAAAGAATGAAACGCGAACAGCGCGAAGAAAATTTAAATAAAAAACAGAAAAGAAAAAAGTTTGTGGCACAAGGAACAGTGGCGACCGAGCGGGCAACGGGGCAGCGGGGGAAAAAAGTCGCAGCCAGCAAGTCAAAAGCAACAAGCGCAATGGGGTGGCAACAGATGAGGTAGAGGGGGTTGCAGCCAGGCGCTAAGATGATGCAACGCAGGCACGTAGAGGCAGGCAGCAGGCACCATCAGACTGGGGCACAACTAGCTCCTCCAAGGAGCACCAGGAGCAGCAGCAGAAAAAAGCGATGACAACAACTTTTGGACGACAGAAGGTAGAGAAAGAGAGGAGTAGGGGCTTGGGCTGGAGGGTATTGGGGGTATTGGGGTTGGTCCATGTCCAAGTGGACACAGCACTTTTTATTCCCTTTTTGTTCTTAGACCGGCTTGGCGACAGAGCAGAGCATAGCCCGACCAGGCTCAAAACGTAACGGTAACATTAACAGGCACATGCATAACAAATAACAGAGTAGAATGATGGGGATGGGGGAGGGGAGTGGGGTGTGCTGTGGAGGGGTGTGGGGTGTAGGGAATAACGGCGACAGCCATCAACGCCATTTTCATTTTGTAACTGTTGACAGGAGGTGACCAGCGAATGCAGATCCCAGAGAGACCAGCACAACAACTACACTCAGAAAAACAATTGCAATTAATTCTAGAAACTCTCCAAAGGAAACTATGCCTATTATTCTGAAAGCAAATTTCTATAATTAAAAATTTGTTTATTTTTAAAACCAGGTTTGGCATTTATTAATTTAAATTTTAATTTCCTGGTGGATTTTTCTAAAGCTTGAAAAAATATTTATAATTTACAGGAATCCTATACTATTATTTTTTTTTATGAAATAATTTAATTGGTTTCTTAAAGAAAAACAATAAAAACTTTGTAGTTTTGAGGCTACTTTTTTCTCGAGTGTGCAAACGCAGAAACCAAGCTAAAATTGAAAATGACATAAACAGCAGCAAGAAACGGCAAATGTCCTGTTCTGGCCAGGACACGCTAATTGTGTAAAGTGCACAGGCTACAAAATGGCATTTGGAGAGCAGAGAAGAGAAGAGAAGAGTAGAGAAGCTGCTTAACAACAAGTGCTTAAAACTATCCATGTAAGTAGCAGCAGCAATAATCCAGTTACAGATTCGATTAGGTAAAAGTTGCAATTGGTTTGGCAACAATGTGTATAACTTGGCTAAGTTGATTTTAGAAGCACCATAAAATTAGATTTTATTACACGTGATAAAATAATCATACATCGTTTTTTATATAATATATAAGTATATATAAAATATAAGTTATTCACAAATTTCAAATATCTACAACACGCCTCACAATAAAGTTTGGGAAAACTATGTAAATGACAGACGGAGGTATCTCTGATCTATAAAGTATATATTGTATTTATATATATATAGATATATTATATATCGTCTGCCTATTTCTAGTTCTAGTTCTAAAATCGTACATATTATATAATAGAAATAGATAACGATAGATATATAGATAAAAGACTGACTTGTCGATATGCAAAATTCGAGTAGCTTATTAATCTTTTGGGGGCTACCCGCTCGCTAACCCTTCTCACTTGGAGGAGTTGCTCAGACGAGGAGCTGCTGGGTAAATAATTGACCCTCAATAAGCGGCACTTGGGGGTTAGATCAAAGGAGTTTGCCACAACGTACAAGTTGCACAGCGGCAAACTGCCAGTTGCAGGACATTGACACAGAACTGCGTAGACTGAGCAGCTCATTAATGAAGATAGACAGACGTGTGGACAGACAGACAAACTGACAGACTGACGGACAGACAGACAACAATGGGGCAATAAAAATAAAGAAAGCAAGACAAGAAAAAAGTGTCTAAGAAAGCAGCTAATAAGAAGTAGCATAAAAGTCGAATGTCTTCAGCCAAAGGCATTAATTGCAAAGAGCGCAAGGGGAAAATGGGAAAGCCAAAAGAGGGGGAAGAAACGCCAAGTTGGGGACACATTTGTTTAGACCGAAAACAGCAACCACCAAGAGAAGCGGAACTTGGCAGTGGAAGTGGCAGTCAAGCCAAAATGTCCACATATCCACCCAAAACCAATTCCCCCAAAAGTTATTTGCTTTTTGTTTGTTACTTAAAAAACGTTTCTATTGTCTTTTGAGCTCAAATTACAACTTAAGACAGGAAAAAGGAAAAGAAAAAGAAAATGATAAAGCAAAAGCAAAAGCAAAAGGAAACGGGCCTGACACAGCCCATGGCCCATCCGAGGTGGTCATGCCAACGGGAATATCGTTGACGTCGTCCAGGGATAATACAGGATAACAGGACAGCAGCTTGCACAGCGCCAAGTGGACGTAGAAAAATGAATGGCAAAAATGCTTTGCCAACAATATTAATGAATAAACTGTAAGCAAAAAAAGGACGTGGAGCGAGGAGCATTTCCATTCCATTCCATTCCAATGCTGGGTATGCCAACTGTCTGCTCGACTCGGCATTCCTCGAGCTTACAAGATTCCAGCTCATATAGCTCATAGAGTAGAGGTATTCCCTCTCATATTGCTCGCAGTGCAAAACAGACAGAGAGTAATTGCAATTCCTTCTATAAAGACATGCAAAACGAAACGAATCGCATAAAGCTGACTAGTTGATATTTATTTTGGGGTAAAGTCTGGGACTGAGTTACGGATGCACAACTCAAAGAGGGATAACAAGCAAGCAGAGATGCAAACTGACATGTGACAGAAAGAAAAACAAACAGAGGGAGAAGGAGAGGGAGAGGGAGTTCCGTCTTCTTGATGAAGGATAATCTAATTAGGCGGGTGCATTTTAAGCACTGATTTTCATAGGAAAAAGAATAAATTTGTAAGACTTTTATATTGGGATAGATTAATTAGTATTGACTGTGGATTCCACCTATCCCATCTCAAGATATTGCTTTAAGATGTTTTTATTTGTCTGATAAATTTTATTGCTATTATTACTAAAAAAATATATTACAATAGTTACGGGATCCAAAGATATTTTTAAAGGAGCTTTATCCTTATTAATTTACTGATTCCCCTAAAAAATTATTGCTTAAAAAGCTTAAAATATCTCACGGAAGGTTGTACAGAATCCATAAACATATAGACATATAAAACAAACCTATCCTGATATATTTCTAGCGTAGATTTAGTTAATGAATTTTTGTGTATGTAATAATCTTTGATAAAAGTGCTATTAGTATCTAAGGATAGTTTCCCTAGAATGATATATGCTGCATTTTTGCAAAGTTATTTCCGATTTTTAATCACTTCTTTCAGTCTGCACAATGTTATTTTTTGTGTAGCATATATTCAACTGTATTACTGCGACTCCCCCTTCCCTTTTAATATTGACGTCCCCCTCAAACTGACCCACACCCTTTTCCCTCCTCATCGCTCTACACCCCCCTTTGTCAGTCACCATTATCAGTCGCCTAATGGACTGCAGAGAAAACAAACTTCCTGTGCCGACCAAATAATGTGGCCCCAAGTCCAGCTAACTCAAACACAGCTACACACACACACACACAAACCCACGTACAACTCATTATAATTCGACGAACGCTCCGTCTGTCCGTCGTTTTCGTCCCATGGCGAAAAGTGAAAGTCCTGAAAAGTGCCTACAACAAGAAGAAGAACCTAAAAATGCGCGCATGTTTTAAGTTACTTCGAGTTTAAGTTGATGTCTTGTCTTTTTGGTCCTAAAGGGAATTGGCTCTAGCCCCCCCCAACCCCACATAACTCCTGCTCACTCGCTCACCTCTACCCTTCCCCTTGCTCCCCACTCCACAGAAGTCCGTTCGCCAATACAATTGCCAGGCACCACAAGTGCTTTGTATGGGCCCCCAAAAAAAGGAGGCGAAGAGCAAGTGCAAAACTGTGTATGTTTGTGTGTTTGTGTGTGTGTGTGTGTGTGTGTGTGTGGGCACTTTTCCCTAACTGTACACAACGCATTTTCCTACACATTTTTCCAAGCATTTATTGCTGCGCACTCGCACACACACAGACACACACACTCTCACACCCCTTGCCTCTATCTCTCTCTCTCTCTCTCTCTCATTCTCACTGTGCTATTTTGTCGTCTTTGTCTCTTTATCTATCTCTTTTGCGCGTGTGTGCAAAAGTTTTTCCACGAGTTGTTTTTGTTGTTGATTTTCTGTGTGTTTTTTTTTTCGCTTGTTGTTTCGACTCCTGCTTGTTTTTCACCCACGCGAAAACTTTGTCGTTGCTTTCGCTGCAGACTTTTCCGAGCTTTATATATATATGTAAATATTTACGTAAGTATGTGCGACTCTCTCTGTGTGTGTGTGTGTACGAGTGTGTGTGTTATATACCAAGTCAGCTCATATAAGAGTTATGCCCGCATTCATACGTTCCCATCTCCAGCTCCATCTCCATCCGCAATCCCATCCCCAACAAGGGGCAGCTGCGAGGCTCGCTTATCAAGCCCTTCCCATTTGCCTTGCAGCATACCAAAAAAAAGAATAAATAGGAATACAAATAAAAACATACACACCCAGTCGTTGTGTGGCATGTCATTGTCTATGTACACACACCCACCCACACACACACACCTAGCCACACACGTTTGTGCGAGAAGAGTGCCGTCAACTCGGGGCGTATACGCAATTTGGCTAACATAAAAGTAGATAACAGAAAAACTATTTATATTTATACATGAGTATGTGAGTGTGGGTGTGTGTGTGTGGGTGTGTGGTTGGGTCTGTGTATGTTTGTGTACTTTAAGGTGTCACCTTGAACGGTTAGTTGTTAGTTTGAAATGATAAGGACATATTTTTTCCTATAAATTTAATTTTTTGTATGTCTGCAACAGGCAGAAGTAAACATTATGTATTAAAAGGCCTATGTATTTTAGACTAATATATAATATAGACAATATATTATAGACTTGCTGACCAATCTTATGCACATAATATTAAAGATTATCAGCACATGTTCCACATGAAATAGTTTTAAGACTTTGCAAAGCATAATAGATTAATTTCTAATGATTTGAGAGTTTTTTCCCAACTATGTAGCATATATAATTTAGCAACCTACAATTTTATTATAAAAATATTTAATTTAACTTATCAATATATAAAATATTAATGTTAATTATAAGTACAAGTATATTTATTTTAAATCATTCATTTTGTAAGTTATTTTCTAGTACAACACTGTTCCTATAATATATCTGACTACAATACACAATTACATTCGCTTATATATATATGTATATATATATATATATATCTTCATCAGCGTAGTTCCGTCCGATTCTTTAGCATTGAAAGAGAAACGAAACAATTGTGATTCATATTTGAGTTCTGGCTACAAATGACTGAACTTTTCAGTTTCCCATTGGTCAGTCAGCTTTGGATTGCGCACACCCGATCATTACTTAGGCAGACTACAGTTAGAGCACATCAATCCCGAACATACACCCAAAAAAAAAACTCCCACACTCCCGATGTGCTGCTCAAATGTGAACACATTCAGCAATTACACACAAAAGAGAGAAAAATACAAAAAAAAAATTTTTATTCAGTTTTTCACACAATTCAATGCGTTTTTCACACGCTTAAATTATAATTTCAGTTATTTTTATATCTAAATTGTGTGTTGTCTTCTAAGTGTGCACATACACAAATATATATATATATATATATATATATATATATATATATATATATGTATACATGTATCTTTTATCACATGAGCATACAAAAACTGCCCGTCTGCTGTGGGGGCTAATTTAAATACTTTTGTGGCTATCTGGTCTTGAGGCTTTAAGAAAGTTGACCAGGCCGTGACTTGTTTCACTGCCTCATTAACTTTCGCACGTAGTGAAACACTCCCTAACTCTCCCCTTACCCCACCCCCACTTACTGCTCTCCTCTGCTCGGGCTTTTCTTTAGATAAAAATCGATTCGCGTCCAAATGGTCAAGTCAAGTCTCAGCCGGCTGGCAACTTTCCTAACTTAACCTTTATTGTCCGAAAGTTGTTCTTATTACTCTGTCGCCTTCCTTTTCTCGCTTTTTCTTCTTTTCTTTTCTTTATTCTGTTTTTTTTTCTTTTTCTTCTCTTTTTTTTTGTGGAGTAAAATTTACATTTTCCGCCGGCTTTAAGCGCAGGTTTTTCTTTTGGTCTATTTCGGCGTCGTCGGTTTAAGCGATTTTTATCTTTTGTCATAATATGCACTGGGAATCACCTTGGCTGATATTATCACAGGCGCCTCAACTGTGTCTCTTTTTACACACACACACACACACACACACACACCACAATGGAGGGGTTGTTGTTGTTGTTATATCTTTATTCATTTTCTTTCTCTTTGCCCAGCTACTGTTAGACGATTATTGTGTTGCCTCCCGTTGTTGATGACTTCTGTTTCTTTCATGGCTATGGACACATCTCGAGCAACTTCCAATTCTTGGCTATTTTCACCTGCTTCTTACACAGCCAGTGTTTTCCACACAATGCTCAATGGTCAGCAGATGTTTGTCTGCTTGTCTCACTTCTCAAGTGTCTTTGGAAGGGATTCCATTTTTCGTCTAATTGCAGATTTCTCATTCGTTTTCTGTTTGTGTTAAGGAATTTGTTTTCTCAAATTTATCAGATCTATTTTTCCAATACCATATTCAATTTTCTTAAATTACATTTCTTTTGTGTACAAAATAATCCACTTCATGTATGATATTTTTTAGTTTTCCAGGAAGCCTTCGCATCAAATTAAACTTTGATTAAACTAAAACCAAGTCAAACTGAATCCTCCGAAGCAAAATCTCGACTAATTTGAAGATGGAAATAAACTTTTAATTGAGCTTCGCTGGCAATTGGAAAATGCAATTAAAATTGCTTTAGAACTTTGATAAGTTATTTTTTGTTTTTTTTTTCTCTTTTGGCCAACTTCTCTGACAAGCTGAGTAAAGCAAGAGAATCCATGGCAATAGACTTATTAGTTTTAGTTGGGTTAAAAAAATATATTGAAGTCATAATTTATGTTGCAGTGCCCCAAACTATGTTTACATTAGGCAACTAAATACAATATTTATGTGTAGCAGAAACGAATGAAAAACCCAAATGCCAAGCCGCCAATTTGGAGCTTATGGCCAAGGCGATTGTTGCTGTTGTTGTTGGTTTATCCATGCCAAGGCTATGTGTCGAAGGGGGCACCACACCCAAAAGTGCAACACACAGCACACAACACATGTGTGGTGGCACCACAAAAGCCACGCCACAAAAGCCACTCGAATCCCAGGCAACAAACACGTGCCCCCAACAATGGGGCATCATTGAGCTGTAGATAGGCAGACAGATAGACAGACAGACAGACAGACGGACAGACGGACAGAGTTGGTATATCGATGGCAACAAAAGACGATCTATGCAAATCTCAAGGAACGAAATTAAAATAAATAAATAATAATAATATTTATTTATAGAGATGGAGATGGAGATGGAGACTCTCGATCCTAAATGGCTTTATTGTTTGCAATCATCGCAATATTATTGATTTCGCTGCACAGCTGCGACTTCACCCGAGACACTCGAGGAGCCCCACAGGCGTCAGATTCTATTAAGAGCTACTGCCAACCACAGAGAACCACAGCGAACTGCCACCACACCATGTCTACACTCAGCCAAAAACAATCATCCTGAAAATCGGGCCCAAATATTAAAAGGTTTTTCCTGTTTTAGAAATAATTTCTAGATATAAACTTTTCTTATAATCTGTCTTAAAAATAATTGAAAAATATATGAACACATTTTGCATAAAATTATACCTGATTGCCCTAAATTAGATTTTTAAAAATACTTTATGAAGTATATTTTAAATAATTATAAATGCTAACACTAATTCTTGGATATAATCCTATCTCAAACTAAGATCTTTCGAATCTCTATGCAATATTATAATTTAGCTTTTATCTACTTTATAGGTTAAGTTTTCTAAAATTTGTTTATTTCAATATTATTAATTTTATTGAATGTGTATAAAATCATAAATTTCTAATGTTTGATTATTTACAAAAGTAAATTTATACAAAAATAAAATTTCTTCTATGTTCACACATACTTTGGAAATTATACTCATTTAAATTAATTTTAATTTTAAGAAAATACATTCTGATATTAAGAAAAAATAATTCAGATTTTAAGAAAAATACAAAGCTTTTTGTATTTTATTTTTCTGAGTGTAGTGAAACTCTGTGGCGCCGGCGCAGTCTAGGAAAAAAGAAGAAAGATTTGTTTTGTTTTCCATTGTTTGTGGCCATTGTTTATTCTGTGTCGGATTTATATATATATATATAAATATATATATATATATATATTTATATATGAGCGGCCTTTGTTGACCCACAATTGATGGCCACGGGATATATGCAAGTGGTGCAACATGCATGTGGCGCATGCATCATTTGTCAAGGTGGAACCCATTGCATCATTGCAGCATGCAGCAAGCAACATGCAGCATGCAGCATGCAGCAAGCAGCAGCACCAAGGATGATCATGCTCAGAAGAGAACTCGCTTATCGCGATGCCATTGTCTAGACTTGTGAACCGAGCCGCGTCTAAATGACGGATTATCCTAGCGCCAGGATTAACCACAACAACAGGTCTCGGGAGTCGGGAATCGGGAATCGGGACTTGTCTGCTGTCTGCAGACAAAGGCCAAATCAAATAAACATTAGCAAAAATCCTTTGCCAGCAAAAAGTTAAGATTAACATCGTCTACCAATGGAGGATTGAAGAGGCAGGGATAGGGAGAGGTTGGGAGAGAGGCAGGCAGGGCTGCTATTAGTGACCACAAGACAGGGTTGCCTAATCCGGGGTGCATAACACAAATTAGGTCAGTCTGGGCGGGCGTGGCAGGGCAGGATTTCGTTTAGGAAGTTCTGCTTCTGTTTCGGAAGCGCCGGATTATCATCGAAATTAGTCAAGATCTCCCTGATTGATTTAGGGCGCTTCGTGTCTACGTGTCTCGTGATTGACCGACTGATTGACTGACTGCTTGTTGTTGTTTTTGCTCTTCTTTGGTTTACGATTACCCAATCTGAAACAGGCATCGCTACGTATTTTAATGAGGCGCAGAACTGCTCAGACTGAGAAGCCCATTAAAGATCGCAAATCGCTGTCGACTGATGAGTTGCCAGTTTCTCAGTCGAATATAATTAATTTTTTGCAGCTGGAATTTTAGAAACCCTACTTGAAATATATAGTGTTTCAAGATTTAGATGCCGTATTAATCTAGTGTCCAAGCCATGATCAAAATTATATCTGAGTTTGGCTGAGTTTCCACAAAGTTTTGTTTAACAATTAAATTAAAACTAGCACTTTTTGCATGAAGAATTGAAACATTATTTCGAGCAAAAATGTAGAGCTGATCAGAATTATTTTACAGGTCAAAGCATGATTGAGAAGCCATTGTTTTTGAAATGGGATCACTTTGAAGAAGTTATGACTATGAAATGGTAAAATGGAAGTTGTGATCGAAAAGCGCAATTTCATTTTAATGTAATTTTAATCTTTACAGTCTGTACGAAAAAATTAATTACCTTTTGGGGTTTTTGGGATAGAATTTTAAAAAAATTCTCGAGACAAAATTGAATTTTCAAATTTGAATATTTAGAGTTCGCTAAATTATCAAATAGAGCTAGTATTGAAAAGCTCTGGTTGATTTTGTCAAAGTTAAAGCTTTTTATAGCCGGTTTCAAGTAAAGTTTCAACCATTTGTACAACTTATGCACATATATATGTATATATATATATTTTTTTTTTTATCTGTAAAACGTGTTTAGAAATGCAACTATCCCGAATAAGCCGAGTGTCCCAAAGCGAATGTCAATCTTAATATTCAACTAAGTTGCACACACTTAATTTATGCACACCCCTAACAAAAATTAAAAAACCTGCCAAACCCAAAGTGTATCTTTAGTTGTAGCTTTAGCTGAATCTGTATCTGTATCTGTTTTTGTATTTATATCCATCTGCAGGGCGTATTGGCTACTGTTTTATTTGGTTGTCGTTTTTGGAGGAGGTTCAATCTGCGAATCTCGGCAAATTCAGCTGAGATGAGACCACAAATTGTGCAGAGAAACCCAAACCAAGCCCACTATCAACATGCTGTCATATCCTTTTGCATATCCTTGGGCAACCAGACAAAGACAGACAGTCGGGCTGGAGTGACAGACGGGTGGACAGACGGGGGACAGACTGGGGGGAGACCACAGAGAACGTCGCTTGTGTTTTTTTATTGCTTCATTTCGTTCGGCGATTTGTTTTGATTTGAGCAGTTTGATAACCTTTTTGTATTGCTTCAGTTTTGTTGTAGTTTTTGTTGTTTTAGTTTTGCTGTTTTGTTGTTAGTAATTGTTGCAAATTCCCTGCGGATACAAATCCAACGGTTTTGTTTGCAACAATTCAGCCTCCAATTCGCAGTTTTCATTGTTCAACTTTGATTTCAGCTGTTCAGCGCCCCCCCGCATTTCTACTTCCACCTCTCCGCCTGCCTATGAATATTATTCGACCTTATTTTTGAGTCTTGGACTTCGACATTTGCCGGCTTTGTTGGCAAAAAAAAAAACCATTTCCTCCGCGACTCCCCTTCTCATTTTTTACCACCCACAATTCGAACCGGTTTCGCTTTTCGGCAACGTTTTTCATATTGCGACTGACGACAAAAAAACTAAAACAAAACAAAGAAAAACTTGTTGAAATATCTATGAAAATGTTGTGCACCAAAAAATAAATTGTTGAAAATGTGTATTTAAGGCAATAAATGCACTTGATTTATGGTGAGAACTGTAAAGTCTGATTTTTCGCACTTATTCCTATTCACTTTATCGATTGTGGAGTAAAAAATAAAAAATATCCAACTAAGAAACTGAGCAGTTTTGAGAGGCAAATGTTTAATTAATGGAATCATAGTTTCGCATAAATAAACATTATTCAAGCTTAACCAGATTTATGTATATGAGATACTATCAGATTGAGTATTTAAGTAAATTAATAAATATTATGCTTGCAGATTGTAAACAATAAATTTGTAACTTGTTTGGGTATGTGGTATATGAATTGGAAAGCTATATTTTTATTATTTTGTCTTTTTATATATCGGTTATCAATATTCCAAACTGGGACAGCCATCGATTAATCTAAATTTGGTCTGCCTGAGCTGCTAGCTCTTAAAATCTATGAGATCAGCTAGTTCAAACAGAAAGGTTGGTATTTTCATGCTGATCAGGAAAATATATACTATATGGGTTCACAGAAGCTTAAGGATAATAAGATGGTACTTATTAAGAATAATATGCTTTAAACCAGATTGTTCAGCTTATAACTGAAACTTGGCTTAAATAAAAATACTATTACTACTAGTACTAATAAAAATTCTAAGAATACCAAGAATTTAAATAATAATAATAATCTTAATCCTTCCTTTATGTTTTTAAATAGCATTTGTTTATATTCCTCTTAAAACCGATCTGAATAAGTTTATAATCATCTTGAAAAACAAATAAATAATCAAAATATTCTTATAATATTTTTTTTAAATTTAATATTATAATCGTAATTATAAAAGAAATCTCAATTTCTTATTTCTTTCTTAAGACCTTAAATATTAATTTATAAGATTTCTCTTAAAGATATTCTGATTAGAAGGATTACTTTGAGAGTAATTTATCATCTTGAAGATATTTTCGATATTTACTTTAAGTAGAATCTACCATTTTAAGCTTAAATTCCACTAAATTAAGTCAAATTTAAACAGAACTGAGAACCTTGACATTTTTGCTGATAACCTCAGTTCTCGAATGCAAAAAAAAGAAATATATAGAAAAAAGTGAAATCAGACGAGGCAATAATAATAATTATTGGTTTTGGAGTCCATGACAACTTCGACTCCGACTCGAAAACTCCGCCGGATTGCGTGCTGTGCATATTTTAAGAGAACAGCGCCAAGTGCAATGCCAGCCCAGACAAACAGACAAACAGACAGACTGACAGACAGACAGAGAGACTGACAGACACAGGTGGAGCCCACAGTTGGAGCCCAATTCTGCTTCTGCTTCTGCTTCTTCATCTGCTTCAGCTTATGGAGATTTAATTGAACTCACCTTCAACTTCGAGTTGCATGGAAAATTCAAGCTGAGCTTGCCGGCGGGGAAGGCAGTGGGGTTGTGGAGGGGGTGTTGAACTTGTGGAGACTTTTTTGTTTGTTTTTGTTGCAAAATTATTCAATTAATAAATATTTAAAAATTAATTTAATTTGTGTGCATTTGTTTTATATGCAAAACACTCGCGTTTCTTGCCATGTGAGAATTTATGTAAATATTTTTTAATAATTTTTGTGTTTTTTTTTTGTAATATTTTGTGATTATTTTTTTGCCAGCTGTTTTGACCCCCACACGACTATTTTTTTTGTTTTGTTTGGAATCTGTTTAATTACATTAAATAATTATTAAGTGATAAATGCATTGAAAATTTGCATTTGCAATTTTTGTGATTGAATTCAATTTTCTTGTGAGTTTTTTTCCCCAACTTTATTTTTTGCATTTAATTAGTGCACTTTTTTTAACGAGCTGCTAATGGTTTCCCGGTGAACTTGAATGTGATTATTAATATATATTTTTATTAATATATTTCTAACCGTTTTGCATTTAAAGTTTTACATTTTCTCCGACGGTTCGCGTTTACGATATGCGTGTGTAAGTTTACGTGATTCGCGATCGTGTCGTCTGTTTACGATAATCGTTAACGAAACTCCAATTCGATTGTGAGCAGCATTCGTGCGCCTGCGCGTGCAACTCGGTTCGCGTTCGCCCAGCAACTGACTTGGAATTCGTGCTTTGAGCCGAGCTTGGGACTTCTTCTTCTTCGCTTTGTTTCTTCTTTTTTTGAGTGCTTTTGGTGTTCGCTGGTTGGCTGTGCACTTTTCGGAGCTGGTCGTCGGTTTCATGTGTGAGAGGGAATCTCTTTCGGCTTCTTGTCGGGCTGTCGGCTTGACTAATTGGATGGCGTTCTTCCAGTTTTGGCGCTTGAGCAATTAGCGTACGTTCTAATTGGTCAGAAATTATTATAACCGACATTTGCTACACATACACACACAACGACGATCGCCGCAGAAACGAAACTGGTTTTTTCGGCTAGCGGTTCTTTTTTGTTTTTGAACTGCTTTTCTGATTGGATCTTGACTGGTTGCCTACTGTTGGTTTGTGGCTAATGGGACAGTTATTAACGGGTTGAAGCATCGCAAAAAAATTAAATTAAGGTTGCCTTCTGGAAGGTTCTCGGTTCTAATTAGCATCGTGAGCAATCAAGCGGAATTTATTTGTTTTTCATTAGCAAGGTTAGACTCAGGTTAATATTTTGTGAATTTAAGTAATTCAGTAAAAAAAAATACAATTGAATTGACTTTAATGTGTGATCTTGTTCGAATTGAGAATATATAGCTTGCATCTGGCATATACTATATAGATTTGTATGCATCGTAATTATATAGTTTTGGGATTGTAATTCTTATGCATTATGCAAATTAGACGCAAGCCTGATACAAAATTATTTTGCATACTAAAAATTAAAAATTATTGCCAGTAAATTCATAAATACAAAATACAGAAGTTCTAAAAAAAAAATGCCCATATTTGTTTAATTGTATAAATTCATATAAATTAAATTTCATAACTTTCTGCTCCCAAAAACTGTATTCTTTTACTCTGCTTGCTATGGCTTTTGGCCAGTTAGATTATATAAGATTGGATTGTTACCTTTATCTTTGTAGTTGTGCATAATAAAATGGGCATTTCAGCTACCAAATGATATCAGCATGCAGAAATGTGATCAAAACAGCAACAACAATAATATAAAAAGGGCAAACCGAGCGACAACAATTTGAGGCAGTAGACAGAGGCAGCAACAGCAACAGTTGCAGTTGCAGTTGCTTCCGCAGCAGCAGCAACACGCGGGGTATTCAGATACAAGCAACAACAGCAACAACAACAACAAGCCTGGCAAATAAATCGTGATCACATGGTCAAGAGGGCCACAGTTCTGTGGACCGAGGAGGGAGAAGGGGAATGTGAGGGGGTGTGTAGGTTGTGTGGGGGGTGTAAGCGTGTCTGCGGCTCGTGTAGGTGGAGTTGAAGCTGCGACTAAACGCTCAACTCCTTTTTAACTCCTGCAGCAATAAATGTTGCGCTTGTCGAGCTGATAAAGCCACACAAAGCGAGTGATCTACTAACAGGCACGCCAACAACAACAGCAACAAGAACAACAACAACTTGCAACAGCAACAACAACTGCAACAAGATCATGTTTGTGTTTGTCGTGTCATACGAAAAGAAAAATTGGACAAAGAGCCAAAAGACTCGCCTCGCCTCGCCTAGGAAAGCGGGAAACTAGCTACGGATAACAGCGACAACAACAGCAACAACAACTCAAGGAACCCCGATCGCATACACAGGCAACAGGCAACATGCAGCAACAACAACAATAGCAACAGGATACCCTGTAATGAATATAAAAACGATGAGAAGTGTCAAACACAGCCACAAAAAAAAAAATAATATGGTTAATAGAAGAATCTAAGTGTGTAAAAGTTAGTTAAAAACAGTTAATATGCTTATGTTATATAATATTGTTTGCTATGTCTCTAAAACATTGTTACAGTGCGGAAATATATATTAATTGAATAATTCTCTTAAGGAATATAAACAATATTCCCGTACTAAATTACATGCTTCAAATTCTCATAATTTTTGTGATTTTTTCAGCTTATTAAAAATTGTTTTTCATTATCAACTCGCTACCTCAATATTTGTATTATATAGGTGACTTTCATTAAGAAACTTAGTTAACTAAAATTAAAGTTAACTTAAAAGCTTATATTTATTATTAATAATCTGATTTCAATGTCTGAAAGATAGTTCAAATTAAGAATTAATAAAACATGAAAATTAAGCTCAAAATAAAATATTTCCAACTCTCAACTTGTTCCCCTTTTGTGTAAACTATTCTTAGATCTCTTCATAGCACGACTCTGTTATGCCGGAGTGCAACCAATATTACAGGGTATATCAAAAACAATACCACATTTTGCTTAGCCTTCGTCTCAGTCTCAGTTTTAGACTTGGTTTCAGTTTCAGCCGCATCCTCTCATTCGAGTGAGCAGCGTCGGCGTCTTCGTCGTGGTGGGGCATTCAAATTTGGCGCTTGAATTTGTTGCAAGTTCAGAGTTGAAGCTGCAGCTGCAGCAACGGGGCGTCGGCAGCAGCAGCAGCACAGCAACAATGTATGTTGTCGAAATCGAAATCAAGATCAGAACGGACTCCAACTGCAACTCCCAGTCTGAGGCAGAGGCAGTGGCAGAGGCAGAGACAAAGTCCACTGCCTGCTGCCACAGATGCCGATCGAAATCAGCAACGTCATCGGCCACGCTGCTGCACGTAACAAATGTGTGGAAGGAAGGTGCTTGCCCCACTCCATGAGAATGAAAATGGGAATGGGAATGGGACTAGCAATGAGCATGTGAATCTAAATGTGCCGCACATCGTGACGCACAATGAATGTGGTCATGCCGCACATTGAGGTGCAACCAATCCCCCACCCCACCTCGTTGTACCTCGCAGTTGAGCTGCTGACAATTGTGCTTCTACCTGCCGCATGACAGTTCACCAATTTGATTCTAATTGTTGCAACTGCTGCCGGTTTCGACTGTTGCTGCCTCTTCTGCTCTGTTGTCAATGCCAACAACGATTTGTGCCGCTCCACTTGCCACTTTATTCGTCCCATCAGTATTATTAACTCTTATCAATTGATTTACTAAATGTGACCAACACCTGAGATTAAATATACTTTGGAACAAAATTTGATATTTGATACAAAAGATACTTTGTGATAAATCTAAATGTTGAGGTCAGCAGCCAATAGATACTCTTCAAGATATAGTATAGATAAAAGATATATAAAAAGATAAAATTAGTATAGTATTTCGAAAAGTTTAATATTTTAAACCAGATCTTTAAGTAGGCATTAGTAAAGTTTGGATGTTGATGTAGAAGATACTTTGCAAAAAAGTTAATGTTAAAAGCTAAAGATATTTTTAGGGATTGATATTTGAAATAGAATAAGCTTAGTTAAAAAGATAATTATTTGATTTAAAAGTCGGTACAAGAGACTCTTATAGATACTCTTAATACTGACGCTTTGTTTCAACTGTTATGCCTCCACTTTCTGCTTTCAATTAATTTTGAACTATGGACTATATTTAATCATCCCATAAAGAAAATTTCACTTTTATCTGAAATACTTTAAATATTTTATATTTAATATCTTTTTTATTAAACAAATCTTTTGTTTATTTGACTAGCTCAGTTTAGTCTTTAGTTAATTATATCATTTCCAACTCTATAAGTCATTTCATTGAGCTAGTTAGCAACAGCTCCGCACAAGAACTCTACCCTCCCCTCCCCCCTCTAAGCAGCTTTAATTTAAAAGACTTCCACTATAATTATTTCGGGGCTGACACACATTCTTTGCAATTTCGGTCTAAACAAATCAAACGGAGCGATGTAATTTAAAGATCGAGGCGAACCGTGAACTTTTGTATCTTTGCTTTAAGCGGCATGTTGCACGCGTGATTAGCGGCTCAACAGTAACAACAAAAACAACAACAACAACAGCAAACAACTTACATCAAACATATGCGCCTGATCAACGCTTTGCAGATCACACAAACAACAAAAATCCACCAAGTTGGGGAGAGATCAAGATCAGATCAGAGCAGATCTCAACCATCAGGCAACAACAAACAACAACAACAACAACAACTCAGCAAACAGACGGTTCACGATGCCCCCCAAAACGAAGTCCATTTGAGGCTGTGTATCTTTCAGTTGTTGTATCTGTGTATCTTTTGCCAAAAGGGTTTCGGATTTGGTTGAAGATTTGGCTGCGGCTCACACAGCATGTGAGCGCTTTCAAATTGTTTCAAGTGTGAAGATCAATTTCATGGCACATTACCGGCAAACACACGCCGCCCCTCTCCCGCCACCTACTCCTAACCGCAGCACCTGGCCCCCTCAAGCCAGAAATGTGGTAAAAGCACACTCAGAGAAAATACGCAACTAAAATTTAATAGATTGCCCTAACATTAAAATAATTATGAAAAGAAATAAAAAAAAAACTAAACAGAAATTTTATTATATAAATTTATAAATTGTGCAAAATATTTGTGTATGTAAAATCTTAAAAATATAAGCAAACAAAATATATTAATTTTTAAGCCCTAAAAACTTAATTTTTAAAATTCACTTGCTAACTAATAAGTTGGTATAAGTATGGCAGTCTAATTTTTCTGAGTGTAGAGGCAGCAGCGTTGGGCAGCATTTGCATGAATTTGAATACAATTGACGAATTGTAGTTCAGTTTAGTTGAGTTCAGTTTGTATTTGTATTTGTCTGCTTGATCTTTATAATGTTTCTATTATATTATATGCGCCCTTTGTTGCCGTTGTTCCTGTTGTTGTTGTTGTTGTTGTTGTTGCCCCTTTGCAATTGGGGGCAAATTTGATTTTTTGTTGGTTTATTGTGTGAGAAATTTGTTTGTTGGCTGAGCTCAACTGAGCCCGGCTCAGATCAGTGTGTGAACGAAGCGTGAAAATGAATCGCCTGTTTTGTGGCCAAGATAATAATGCTGGCTGCCTGAGATGATCATGGCGTGTCTGCTATTGATCCATCAATTGAGGATCGAACTGAACTTTAAGCTGCACAGCCAAAGAGTAATTAAGACAACAACTCCAAATGTCAACAGAAAGTTCAATGGACGAAAAACGAGAAGGCGAAAAGCGAAAACAAAAAATCGAAGGAAGAATGCAACTCATAATCTGTGGTGATAATTTATTGTTGCAACACAATGTTGCATATATATACTCGCAGTTCCAACTAGCCTCAACTAATCAGATTGACCCAGTGAACTAGTTGCCAGCCATCGAAATTCGAATTCGAAATCGAAACGGGGTCTGTGGGCCCAGTGTGCCAGCCCAAAACGTCAACATTATTATTTGGCTTGTTAACTTGTCTGCACGAAATGACATTTTACAGCTAAATTTGCCGTCTGGACGCCAGAAAGATTACCCAAGACAACAACAAGAAAACAGCAGGCAAAACCAAGCCAAACCAAACCAAACCAAGTCGAGTCAAGTCGAGTCGAGTTTTTGTCTAACGAACTCTCGAAGATGTCCAACTCGGCTATGTACATCGATTTCGCAAGCTCAAAGCTCAAAGCCCAAACCCCAAAAACCCAAAAACCCAATCCCGAACTCTGTTCCAATTCCGATCTCAAGTCCCGCTTCTGTCTGCACTCATTTATTCTCTCTCCAGTCTTTGGTCTTTTTCGGCTAACGAGTGCGCGGCTGGCTAAGTAAATGTTTGCTGCCCAAACTGGCCAAATCAAATGTCTGCCTGGCCAAATAAATCATAGTCATCAAAAGTGTTGTTTTTTCCCCCTCTTCTCTCCTCTCGCCCTCTTTCCTTCGCTCGCTGCTTTTCCAGTGACAGGCATCGATGGCGTTTTCCTCCGCATTGCTTTTCGTATTTGTAGTTTTTCCTTTTTCCCTGCCATTCAAAATGCCAAACAAATCAGAGTCTCATTAGTAAATTAGCACTACCAAAGTGGAGCAGCTCGATTGATCGACAGGATATATAGGACTATGGAAATCCGCTGCCATATTTTATTATTTGTGAGGCACTCATCTGTGTAATATTGCGAATAGAATACAGATGAATGAAGATATTCGATACACTTAAGCCTGAAATAGAAAATGAACTGGTTATATTTATTAAGCTTAAAAATTTATTATTATTGTTATTATATTTATTTATTGTTTTTACTTATTTTTAATATAAAAAAGCATCATCAAAGTTATTTATAAGACTGTAATATATTTACAATTATTTTTATTACTGCTCTGAATTATTAACTGAAGGAACTAATATTATAGTTAATTTTATTTTTGCTTACACATTTCTTTTATTATTTTGTGTACCATAAATAGTTCTCATAGTATTTTTATTTAAGCCTGTAATAGAAATTTAGTTGATTATATTATTTTATTTATTTCCTTCTTAAAAAACACAATTCTTCCTTAAATTATTTACTTAATAAAGTTGTAGTAATAAAAAGAAAATAATTATTTTTCCACAAATTATTAGTTACTATTCTGAGTACCATAAATACCTCATATAAGTCCAATTTCGTTAGGTATTTCTCCAATTTTGAATATGGCCCACTTGTGTAGCGCTCTCAGAATGAATGGCACACGAATCTTTCAGCTAATAACTAGGCGCAAAATATCGCCAAAGTCATAAATTAAATATTTTGCCCGGCACCAGAGAAAAAGACAAAAACAGAGTTAAAAGGGGGGTGAAGGCAACAAATACGAGTTGCAAATGGTGCATGGGCAAACAAGTAAGAATGTTGCAATCGAGACAGCTCGACTGGGAGATATCCTGTATCCAATTCATTAGCTTATGTTTATTCTGCGATTTGAATATTTAATTAATTAAATTAAAATTAATTTAAAAACTATCCCACATTTGTTGCATCACTCTGACCAAAAAACCAATCAGATCTTGGTAATCGAAAACTTTTATTCAAAAATATAAAGAGAGACGTGTTGATCCGGTACATATTGGATTCATAGATGCCACCTTCTGACTATGGTATACTTTTGGACTACTTCAATATACCCTTTTAAGGCACTTATAAAAGGTTCGTCAGACTATAAAAAATGCCTAGAAGCTATAAGCAAGGCGAGAAATTGTTGTGGGTGCATAAGTGGAGAGTGGAGACTGGGGCATGGGGCATGGGGAGCAATGGGAAACTGACTGAAACCGAAACTGAAACCCCAAAGACTCAAGTTGGTTTTATTTTTCCTATTTTTTTCCTTTTGCTAAATGATCAATCGACGCGATCAAAGGCACGTTTTGTTGTTGTTGTTGTTGTTTTTGTTGTCAGAGATATTACTCATAGTTGTTGTTGTTGGTTGTTGTTGTGTTGATATGGGCCCATTATGCAAGTGAGCTGCTAAAGACAGACTATTTGATGGATATTAAGTGAATGAATATTTAAAGAGCAGTAAGCAAAATAAAAAGGCAAAATCAAAGGATAATATTAAATATAAATTACGATTTTGATTGATTTACTCGAGTATTACGTAATCGAGAGTGGGCGCGTTAAATGAAGAAGATTCATTAGTTTAATTAAGTAACCGAAAAATAACAGTCTACAATTAGTTAGCACCCATAATGAGTGCCCCTGTTTCCCCCTCCATTCGCAAAAATGGAATTACACAGTAAAAGTTTTTGGGGCACTTTAATCATTTAATTGAATTTTGACAAACAATGAAAGAGCCAATCCATAGAAAACTTGAAAATTGCCAAATCCAACACTTATCTAAAAGTGTGAGGGTGGTGGTCGAGGAGGGGGGGGGGGGGGGTGTTTGAAAAACATTTTCACTTTTAGGCAGGCAGAGAAAAATGTGAGAAATTAATTTGCCCAAAATGCCAAACTGATTGATTTGCGTCGCACAAAAACTTGCGCCAGAGCGGAGAAGAGCGAGTGGTGAAGGGGCAGGAGAGTGGGTGAGGGAGAGAGGTGTAGCAACGAGTGGCTTGTAGTAAACTTATCAGTTAGGCTCCAGTGAATTTTTCGTTGACTGTCATTGATTCATATGAAAAATCACAGTGAAATTACTCAGCGAACACTCAGAGATAATCAGGCAGGGCATGGGGGGGTTAAGTGCTCAGCGAAGGGGAGGGGTTGGGTGGATACGTAGGTGTAATGGCTGCCCATCAAATAACGCTGAATAAATTGTTGGGCCCGCCAAAAAAGGGTTGCCCAAAATATAATGGATTCTCTCCCCTCACTCTCTCTCTCTTATCCTTTACCTTCTCTCTGCCTCCACGCCCTGGGGGCATTTCATTAAAAATGTTGTGCCCATCACAAAGGAAGGGAAGCCAAGCAGTTAAGTATCTCAGAGATACATTCGCTCAACTAAAGTACACAAATATTTGCCTCAATTTAAGAATGAAAGAAAGTTCGGTTCTTGGATAAAAAAAAGAATATATAATTATTATAATATAAAGTAATGTAAGATTACAGGCAATTGGCTATGTTTTATTTGACTTCAGTTTTAAAGAGCTGCTCGCTTTAAGAAAAACTATCAAACCACGGACAAAGGAAAGGAAAACTGCAGCTGCTTGGCCAGCCAAGTGAATTAATCAATAATTTATACGAGAAAAGTTCAACTTAAACCTTAAGGAGCAAGGGGAAGGAGTGTCGTGGGGGCGGAAGAGGCGCGGGGGAGAGGGAAAAAAAGATCACAGGTTTTTAACCCTTTCACTATGTGTGTGAATACATAAGAAATGTGCACATAAGAAGCAGAAAAAAGAAATGGAAAACCAACTCAATGAAAGAAGTGCTCAAATCATAAATCACTCATACGCTCAGTGAGCCTCTCTCGCTCACGCTCTCTCTCTCTCACTCTCCCTCTTTGACGACTGCGCTGTCTCTCTCACCAACACAGACGAATTGAGTGATTTTTCGCACAGACAGAGCGTCGTCAGCGTTGGATGAGTTTTCCACTGGAATGGAGCGCTTCAACGGGAAGCGAGTTGACGAGGGGGCGTGTGGAATGTTGGGGGGGAAGTCGAGCATAATTCCGTCGGCTGGCATATTTTGTTTAGGATTTCGCTTCCTTTTACAAATGCACAGATTTGCGTATTTCTTTTTATTTTTTCCTTTTTTGCGCCTTAAGTCGGCATTTTTAATTTATTTTCATTCCTCGCTTATTTTTTTTGCCTTTTGTTTTTTGTCTTTCGCTGCTCGTTTCGAGAACATTTCCGTTTTGTATTTGCGAAATTTGTTTTTCCCTGGTCAAATAAGAAGAAGCATTTCCTATGCTGAATTTTTAGTAGCAACTTAGTAGGATTTATTTTGGGCTCATCCGCATGGGTAAAAAGCGAATTTTACACGGGAATCAGTAAATTTAGAGCGAAGCTAAAATATGTGTCTGACGAATGACAAGCAATACAAGAGGAATAAAAGGGGAAAGAGGGAGGGATTTTAAGCAGATATTTAAAATGTACTTAGCATAATCTAACATGTTTATTAGTTTAGTATTAGTTGAATAATGTTTCTGCTGATGAAAGAGAAATATTACAATTAAAATATAAAATCTGTAAAATATTGCGAAATAATTGATCTTTAACAAGCTAAATTTTAAGTTCAGCCTTATCCATATCCAAAACTATAAAAGCAATTTAGACACAAATAAAAAATAAATATAAATCACTACTAAAAACATTTACCGCAATTCCCATATAAAACACAGAAGTATAAAATAATATAAATACAAAATAAATATAAAAGACTACAAAACCTATTCGCATTCTAAATATAATATTTATATTATAATTCAATTTATATCCAATCCAGCCCCCTTTTGGCAATTTTGGCAATTAATTACAATTTCCACGTACAAACATAGGTTTAATATTCCAGATGTGCGAGGACCAAGCTTACAATCCCCCTCCCCCATTTATATCCCTCTACATTCATTACAGGCACCTCTGCTTTGACTCCCTCCCAAACCCCACACACAAAAATAATGAAAGCACATGAACAATATTCCAACGTTAGACGCGAGCGAATCCCAAAGAGCTGCTGCTACACAAACACATCCATACGTATGCTTACATGCATCACATACACACACACACACACATGCACATACATAAAAGCACATATAGACGAATCAGGCAACGGCTCCCCCTCCCCCTACTTTCACAACGTATGTGTGAATGAGAATGTGCAATGCGATTGCGACGAGTGCTTTTTTCATATACGTCGCGTACATCAACGTCGACTGAGACGCGAGCAGCGAGCAGCCCACGTTGGCGTTGCTTTTCGTTCCAGCCAACACAGCCAAGCAAGAGAGTGAGCGCACGAGAGCGAGAGAGAGAGAGAGAGATGTGAGTGAGCGCCACTCACACACACACACATATGGCCTCGCATGCGCTGAGACTGTATATGTTGTGTGTATGTGTATTTGTTGCTGTTGTTGTTTGGCTGCACACGAGTTGGCGTTGGCGCTTTTAATGTGTGCATGTATGTCTGTATGTGTATGTATGAGTCTTACATGTTTTTTTTTCCTCTTTTTTTATTTCCTTTTGCGTGTCTGTTGCTGCTGCTGTTGTTGTTGTTGTTGTATCGTTCTCTTCAGTTTTTAGACTCCGCCTTTTTTGTCGTCTGCGTGTCTTGTGCTGTCTTCGTCTCAGTGCCCCCACTCTTCCCCAAATCCAGCATTTGCTTTGCTCAGTATTTTCTTCGTATTTTTACTGTTTGCTGCTGCTACTGCTGCTGCTTCTTCTGCCGCTGCTGCTGCCTGTTGTGGGATTTTTAAGCATCGTCATCGTGTAGGAGAAGGTAGGAGTGGGAGAGGGAAGCAGAGCAACTGCTTGGGTGAAAGAGTGAATGTGTGTGGGAGGGAGAGAGTGTAAGAGAGGGGGGGGGGGGTAGTCTTAATGTATGTGTATTCGTTCGGTTCGTTCGCATTTCGTGTGATTTATTCATGTAGTGAGCTCCTCGCTGCTTTACTCGCTGCGTACTTATGTGTGTGTGTATGTATGTATGTGTGTGTGGCTCATTTTAACTCTCATCCATTCGGTTTTTTGGACTTAATGTGTATTTTTTTCTTTTTTTTTTGCCGAGATCCACGAAACGACGAATGAGAAAACGAATGAGTTTTGTTGCTGCTGCTGCTGTGTTTTTTGCATCATGTTTAGGTTTATTTTAGCATTACACACACACCAACACAACTTACACAGTTTATATACTCTCACATATATATATATGCATGTATATGTGTGTATATTCATATACTAATTTTAAATGCGTATGACTGAAATGGGTTCATATTCTTATCGCTTCGAAGCCTTAGTATGTTAGACTGCATACACACATATGTACACACATACACATAAACACACACATACACATATATATGTACATAAATAGAGTGGATTAGGGAGTGGCCCAAATCGTATTTCATATAGAGAGAACCATAAAAAACGGCAAATTTACGTACAATTTGTCACATATTACTCATACGCCATGTGTTTTGTAGAGAATAATTCATAAAATTGATGATTAAATATGTCTGATTAAATGTTTTGCTTTATTACATAACAGACAATATTGTAATGCCTACTTAGTGATATAACTCAGTTCAAATACGGAATTGACAAAGTATTTTATTTACATATTATCGTATATAACTTTACTAAAGTCAACTTCATAGGAAGGGAATTGATAATATCATCAGATTACTTATACTAATATTAAATTTATTTTTTCTACTATTTTCTGATTAAGAATTACTATACATTATTTATACTTCTCAGAATTTTCTCTAAATAATCTTCTCCATCATATTTTATTTACATTTGTGCGGGCTTAAAAATAATTGTGAAATTTTACCACATTTTATTAATTTGTCTTAAAATGTTATCTAAATAATCAAGTCCATAGGGATTTAGTGTAATCATTACAACATTATTAATTTACTGTATATTCGTTATATTTCTCAGTGTTCTCTATCTGAATAGCAAACTGCCTCGATCAAAGCAGGATTGTTTACATAAAACCTTTAGTTTTTTGAGTCGAGTTTAGTTTGTTTCAAACTATTTTGCCAAGAATCCTCAATGGAAAACAGAATTAAAAGAAAAATAAAGCCCCCCAACTTTAGTGAGGCGGTACTCGGCATCCACAAAGGTATTAAATTATTACAAAAAGACTTCAAACTGCACTTGACCAAGGCAAAAGGGAATGTGGATTGTGAGGAGAGGAATGGAGGGAACGGAAGAGCTGACCACTTGCAGAAATATGACACTCAGAAAACCAAAGACAAAGAAAGTAAATGCAAGAGGGGTAGTGGGTGCAAGGGAAGCCGCACAAAAGAAGAAAAAGCAGTCAACATTTAATAAATGTTTGAGGCTCTTCTGAGCCAGATGAAAGAAATAGCTGGCCCAAACAGGAGACATTAAAGTGACAAGAGATTTTTTCCTCAGCGAGTTGTTAATTTAATTTTTGGCCAAGGCCAAGCAGGAGGAGGTGGGGGATGGGCAGCAGCGAAGCAGGTCAGTTAAAGGTCATTCACACGACGCGACGTTGACCTCGGCTACTTTATTACTTTAAGATTTTGCCTTGACTTTGACTTTGAACAACAGTTTTTTTTGCCGGCGCTTTTCCTTTTTGCTTTTGCCACACTTTTTTTCTCTGCTTCTTCTACTTTTTTTTACCGACTCCGCCGCTTCGCACAATGAATTTTCAGTGTTAAACAGCGGAAAAGCGCAAGTTTTTCCAACGACTTTTTTTGTATTTTTTTTTTTGTATTTTTGCTGGGGCCGTAATGGCCAAAAGCCACGTAAAGTCGGCCCCGAGTCTTGCAGCACCTAATGACCAATTTCCCGTCCTTGTTGCCAGCAGCAGCAGAAAACTTTAAGCCAAATTCTGCTGGGAGTGCTGTCAAGTTTATATTAACCAAAGTATCCAAAAGTATTTTATTTTTTTCTTTTATAACTTTTATAGCTGCTTATTTTGCCATTTACATTTGCACATATCAAAAATTTTGATGGGGCCAAAAACTCTTTTCGACATTTGGCTTGACATCAAATCCATAAATATTTTTCAAGTCACGTGGCAATAGGATGAGAGAGAGAGAGGGAGGGAGAGAGAGAGACAGTGTTCGAGTGCAAGCGATTTGATTTGCATATTTTGAGGCGCTGCGGCAATTTTACTTTACCACTCTCAATCATGCCCCTGCCCCTTGTTGTTACTATTTTGAAGTGACGTTGCGCCACGTGAAAATTGCAAGAGGTGGTGTGCCAAGGGGAGTGAGGAGGAGCAGCGGAGGGCTGGTCCTGGCACTCAAACAGCCTGACCGGGCAAACGAATTTTCAAAATTTGATTTGTTGAGGCACGTGTGGCAGATTTCCACTTAAGTGGCAAACACAAACGGCACACTCACAAAATCAGACCAAAATTATTGGAAATAAATAATGCGGGACTTATATATTAAATTGAAAATCTTATATATATATATATGTATATATATATTTATATGTATATATTTCCATATGCAATACGCAGCACTCATTATATAAATGGGGAAAAACTTGAGAAAAATCCAATAAGAAAAATTTTGATTATACAAAAAGTAATTTATATAAAATTTATATAAAATAAACCTTTTTTCTATAATAATAAAATTGAATACACATAGTCAGTCTGAAGTAGTTAGCCAACTGAGCTTAAGCCCAGATGGATTTAGCCATCCAATTATGTGTTTTGCATATTTTTGCAATAGTTTTTTGTGTTTGGAGGCACTCAACGCCTTTTAGTCACATCAAATTATGCAAATCCCAAAATCAGCTCTGTGAAAGATCCATTGCGCCTATAGTGCCACGCCCCTCTGAACGAGTATATTGAAAATGCTAATGGTAATCGCTGAATTGAATGCAGAAGCGAATTGTTGGTGTTGGCGCCATCTAGCGGCCGTTGCTGTCACTCAAACTTTAGCCGCTTGCAAATCCAATTGATTTCAACCAATTTCTCAAACTACCAGCAAAAAAGGAGAAAGAAGAAGAGGAGAGAGGAGGAAAGAAGAGGAAGAAGCAGCAGCAGCAGTTGGAAATAAATACGTGCCCAGTTGGAAATAAAGAGAAGACGAAAAATAGCATAAAATCAATTGAAAAACTTTTGTTCGATGTCAGCGCAAGGATATCTAACGCCCATCTACCACACACCCATCCACACCCACACCCACACCCGCCTCCCACTCTCTTATCTATATACACACTCAAGATATATCGCATGAGTGACAAAGAAACAAAAAAAACAGAAAAAGAAAAATCAGAAGAAATTGTGGGCTAAATCCTTACGATGGCAGCTTGCAGCTTTCCCATTGGCCACGCCAAGCACAGGGGTAGGGAAATGGGGGTATGGGGTATGGGGGTATAGGGGCTCAACGCCCAAATGTACATCCTTCGAACACATGGCCACATGGATTGTCAAATGGAGTTGCCAACCCAAGTCTATGTATAGGGCAAGAAAACAGAAAAGGACGAGCCAGGACTAAGTTCTATATACGAAGGATTCACCAGCAACAGCAGCAGCAGCAGTAAGAGAAGAAGAGGAAGAAGCAGAAGCAGCAACAACAACAAATGTAACAAATAAAATGCAAAAGATGCGATATAAAAAATGACATTCGGATACAAATCGAATGGAGAGTCGACAGATAGAATACGATACGATGGGATATGCCACACATAGTGGGGAGTGGGGGGCAAATGGGGGCCAAGGCGGGGGCAATGGGTACTCAGCAGTGAGAAAGAAAGAAAGAATTTTTACTCTCGCCTGGGAATTGAATTGAATATTTAATGGCAGCCAACTGCTGTTGGGCTCCCAGGCAGCTTTTTTGTGGATGCGCATTACGATTGGGGGTCTGAGGGGGGGCAAGAGAATAGCTGTGCTTGTGTGTGGGTGTGTGTATGTGTGGGTTTGTGTGGTTAGTTGCTGCCAAATATGCGCTCACTTTGAATGGCTGTCGCTTTGACAACATCTTCCACTTCTAGGACTACCCCTTCCCCTTGCCCGATGCACGTTCTTCATATATAAATATGCAATTTTATTTTTATTTTTTCCACATATATTTTTTATAGTATTTTTTGGCCTCTGAAGGGCAGAAAACCCTCTCTCTCATTTGGCACCATCAGCCAATCCCCAAATTGTCAATTTATTCAAATGTGGTCTGTCCAAATATTATGAATATTGTATTGAAAGCTAACTTGGAACAGCAGATAACTTCTTGGACAACAATATCTGGACTGGATTACACCAAAGAACTAAAAAAAATTTCACTCATAGACTGAACCAAAAACTATAAACCCTTTGCAAGAGATAATCACAATTTATCCATGTGGACGAAGTAGACAAAATTCTAACAATAAATATAAATAAATAAAGAAATAAATATAAATAAATAAATACTTTGCAATAATTAATTATTCAAAAACACAAAAGGTTGACTAAAAACGAAAGGCTTAAAAATATTATATATATATATATATATTATATAAATATATATATATAGAATGCACTCAATAATCCCAAATTCCCTTCTTCCTTAAAAAAAAAAATAAATATCTGTACTTACATTTATTATAGTTAATATAAATAAATAGAGTACTTTTTAAAATAACACAATTAAATCTAATAAACAAAAAAACTTTCCCAATTGCAATCTCCAAAATATTAAATGGCAAATTAAAAACAATCAATTTCTTATCTATAGAAAAGGGTAAGGAGCATAAAGCCAAAGTAATCCAATGGCGGCTAATAAAAATTATAAGCTAAGGTTAACAAGCTGGCTCAATAAACAGCTACTCCCCTTTGGGCCAGCAGATACAATTATTAGAAGTTGGCTAATAACAATTACCTTTCTGCTGCCACTTTCCACTTGCCGCACTAATTGGGCCCAAAATGAGCACTAAATGGCAGCCCTTTCACTAAACTACCCCCCTCCTCCTCCTCTGTACTACTGCTCCCCCTCAACACCACTCCTTTCACCTTTCAATCACTTGTTGGCTATTCTAATGCAAATTTTTTTTTGTTCGAACGTTTATCAATATTTCCCGGTTGCCTTGGAACAACAATTGTGTGTAGATTGTTGTTGTTATTGTTGTTGTTAAGGTTGCAACCCACAAATCCCATCACTAAATCAACAGCTACAACCACAACACACACACACACACTGACACACACACAACCCACCCTCAACTCAGTTGGCAGTTGGAAAATTGGCAAAGTTGCCTGGCTGGAAAATTCGGTTGAACGTGGAAAAATTCGCAAGCCGAAAATCAGATTGTGTAAAGTCGAGTTAAGTATCCTTTATGGGGTTCGTTGAGTCTGTTCAGGATATGGGCAACATGTTTGCCTAATACTTGTTATGCCACAAAACACCCCAACCTCATCTGCTGCCCCTGCCACTGCCCCTGCCACTGATTACGTAATGGGCCGGCACTTGATGATTGTTCTGCGGCGGCATGAAATTGATGTTTTTGCCAATTTCGCAATTGAAATGCAATCAAAGCGATGACGTGAAATGGTACACCCCTCTACCACCCTCCCTCCACTCGCTGTCTCTATCTCTTGCCAGGGGTGGCTACTGCTCACTTTTGGGGTGAAAGTCGTTGCCAAAAATTATGAAAGTGAAAGCCAAACTAAATTAGGGTAAAGCCGATTTTTCGCAAAGCTTCTTCTTTTCTTTTCTTCTTCTTTCTTTTTTTTTTTGGCACACGACAATGGCCGACGGGCTGTGAGGGGGTGGGCGCTGATTTGTGGGGGTGAGGAGTGGGGGGTGGGGGTGTAACGTTTAGTTTATTGGCTGCCAGTGTTGCATGGGGTTCAGTTTTGTTTGTTTGTTTGTTTGTTGTTGTGTTTAGCGGGTGAACAAGTTGCGTGTCATAAATTTTCCCAGCATAAATTTTGCACGACTCAAACAGAAGAGGAGGGGGGGGGGCGGGTATTGGAAGCAGGGTTAGCATGCGGCGCCTGTCAACGCAATTGGGCTCATGCCTCATGCCTCATGCCTCATGCTATATATGCCAGGTTATAAAGGGAATTGTGCGTGCATCTCTGAGGTATTATTATCTGATTGTCATACAATCTGGGCAACACAATTCTGGGGCACAAGGGGAGTGGCACACGAAGTGGCAATGCGGGGAGCTATAAGAAGAGTCATTTCTAAGAATGAGGCTACAGATGAAAAGCTGCTTTCGCAGTTTAAGATTAACTGAGTTAAATTGTGTAATTTGGACTAATATTTATAGCTGCATAAATTAAGGCTAAAATGATCTGACTTAAAGCAAACTTAAAGCTAGACTTATTTTAAGTTGAGATTCTTTCGGACTATCTTTCACAATCTTCTAGTTTCTAGACTGAGTTCCTTATCAAAAGATATTCAAAATTGTCGCTAGTAAAAAGTTTAAAATATTTAATAGATGTGCAATAGAAAATTTAAACTAGACTTTTCTAAGTTTGCAGGACTATTATAAAAATAACCTGTTAATAAATTTATAGATAGTTACTCAAAATGCTGACTTTTACTTTAAACAATTTAAAATTGTATATCTTTTTTTTTTTTGAAAAGCTTACAATCAAAATTGAACCTGAAAAAGATTCAAATTTGATTGGATTAACCTATTAGGCTTAAATTTGCATAGGCAATGGCCAATTCGAATCCAGTGCAATATCAATTTTAAAACTCACACACGCCCACCGCCCATGCCCCCGTGCCGGTCTCTTCCCCCCTGCATAGGGGGCAGTTGCAGCAGCGACACGCTCCACTCAAATTCATATTTGTACATATTTGTTGGAAGATAAGCAAAAATATTACACGCTCCAGAACGTGACCAATGCAAATGCATACGATCTGCAGATCGAGCCGAGGCTGGAGCTGGAGCTGGAGTTGGAGTTGGTGCTGGCACAAAGAATGGAAGAGATGAGAGTCAACTCAATTGAACTTTGTAACCCGACGTGTTGCTTCTGCAAGCGCCTGCCACAAGGGCCAGCCAGCCTTGTGCAACTTGCAACAGTCGCTGCTTGCTGCCTGCTGCTGCTGCTGCCTCATGTAGATCATCTGGCAACAACAACAACAACAACAACAGTAATAATAATAAGTGCAGACAATGCCAGCTCAGACTGAGACTCCGACTGAGACTTAACATCGCGTGTGTATCGCATTCTGTGCATCAGCTGCCCGGCGCTCACCTTAGCTACACTCAGAAAAATACAATCTGCGTGAATTTTACAAATTATTATTATTGAAATTAAGATTTTTGAAAAGTCTTAAAATTGTATCCTATTCAACTATTTGGCTTGTAAGGCAGCAAAACTCTAATTTAAAAGTTGATCCAGTAAATTTGATTAATTATTTTAAAGTTCAGATTTCTAATATTTAAAAATGCATTTCTTAAAAATAGCAAATATTGTTTAAATAAATAGAAACATGTTTTTCAGGTTGTCGATAGAGGGAGTTTTTTTCAATTTTCACAATTTGATTTTCTTATTTGAAAAAAAACAAGAGCAATTTTCTAGTTTACATGTTGATTTTTTTGTTGAGTGTAGCCCCTCCCGCAACCCATGCTAGCCCCCGCTCATCCACATGTAAGCCATCGGTCACGTAGTAAAACAAACATTTTTATAAGAATACGAGTCTGAACTATTTGGACAGCAGCCCCGACTCCGACTCCAACTCCGAGTCCGACTCTGACTCTGCATCTGACCAGGAGAAACAGCTCATAATGGATGATAATCGTTTATTTCGCGAGCGCCACAACGTGTGAGAAAGAGCGAGTGGTGAGAGGGGAAGGGTAGGGGGAGGGGCGAGACCAGGAAACTGACAGAGTTTTTTTTTTGGCAATACTTTGGATACATGACGAGATCTCTTGTAGCGCCACATGATCACCTTGTTGTTGTTATTATTGTTCACTGATCGTGTTGTGGGCTGCCCGTGTGTGTGTGTGTGTGTGTGTGGGAAGCGCGTCAACATTCAACTTGCATCTTGCACCTACCTGCCACTTGCAACTTGGGCAACACAATTGCCAGCAATTGCACTCCTGCCGTGCGATGCTCAAATCTTTCAGTTCTTTGGTTTTCCTTTTGGAGAACAGAATTTTGATTCGTTTTTTTTTTTTGGTTTTTATTACTTGCACTGATGATCATGTGGCGTGTTCCCCCATCCCCCCTCGCAGTTTCGCAGTACGCAAGTAATTCAATATGTAAATTGCAACATAATCAAAAATTAGACACGCTGTTGAATCAAATAAATTAAGGGGCATATCAAAGAAATTGTTTTGATTTGAAATTGAAAAAAGAATGAAGAAAGAGATGCACCTCATGTTAATTCCAATTTAAGTGACACTAAAAATATTATTATGAACATTTGAGAAAACATTTTATACAAATAACAGTATAAATATTGACTTAAAATTTATTTTTTTCTAATTTAAATTAATAGACACAATTAATTTAGAGTTTTAGCCTTTGCCAAAATCGCAATGTATGCCTTGAATGAAATAGTGATGTAGAGCATTGAAATATATATAAAAATATATAACAAAATATATATAACATATATATTATATATTTTATAATATAATATAGCATTACAGTCAATATTTGTAATATTCTCTGACATATTATAAAAATGCAATAGGATTAAAAATTGTTTAAGCAATAAGTATTTTTATATTGAGCTATTTATTTAATATTTACTTCCTTGTTGAACTCGACCAGTGAAAGCATTTCAACTTGTATTAAATTTAAGCCTGGTTTTGTTAACTTGTACATCTCATCAAGGACATACTCTTAATTCAAAAACAGTTAATACTCATCAGCTGCGTCTGTCTTGAAGGGAAAACCAAATCGTGCCCTGAACACTTCTCAGTCAGAATTCAGAAGTTATGAAATAATTACCGCTACAAATTACAACTTAATCAGGAATTGACCCACAACACGAATGCGATTAAAGTAAAACTGGAAATAAGAAGAGAGAGGGGGGAAAGGGGCAAAAGGGTGACAACTAAAGGTCAGCAGAGACAGAGACACAGACTGCGGCAACAATCATCAACGACTTGTGGCAAGCACCGCCAAACCACCGCCGTCAACCCCCGCCGACTTGGCAGACCCGCGTTGACTGACGACCGACTGACCGCACAAGCAAATGAAAATGGGCAAAGGGGCAAAGGTCAGATCTCGGCTTCAACAATCAAAATGGGAAAATAACATAAAAATAAAAATAAAAAGAAACAAGGGTGTTGAACGAGAGCACCCTTCCTGGGCAAGGGTTGAGAGAAACAACAACAAATAAGAAAAAAAAAAAAAAACAGAAGCTACTCGAACTTAAACTGGAAGTTGTTTTGTGCCTGGCAAATCAATTAAAGACCTCCGTCGAGCAGATTGACCCAGGTCAAGAGTGAGCTCGGAGCGTGGGGGAGTTGAAGTTGTGGCTGGGAAATCAGCAGGGCCATTAAATTAAGCAGCCGGAAAGGCGGCAGCTCAGCGAAGGCAAGGCAAGCCAATTGCCAATTGGCATTTATGAAAATACACTCAACAAAAAAAAAAATAACAACGGAAATGCTTGGCTTAAAGCACAGAAAGAGAGCAACAACAAAAGAAAAAAAAGAACAAAAAAGAAAAAAAGACAAAAAGAAAAACTGAAACGGAAGCAAAAGCAGAGCAAATGCCAGAAGTCCTTTTAGCAAGGGGCGTGTCCTGGCTGGCAATAAAAATTGCGTTGTCTTTCTGTCTGTCTGTCTTTTTGTCTGTCTGTCTGTCTGTCTGTCTGTGCCACACATAAGTGCTGCGAAATATTTAGCAAGCTATTTTTATTACAATACTTTTGGTGCATTTGATTTTGAAGATTTTGAAGACCACGGTTCGCCAAGCAAAGCAGCAGCTAATAACGCAGAAGGGGAAACGGGGAAGGTCAAATGGACGCAGGATGCCCCAAAGGAACGTGTGGCAATCACAGTAGCTGCTGTCTCGCCTCGTGTTGCACGAGTTGTTGAACACTTGCGGTTAAATGCAGCAAATTGAGCCACTTTCCTCAACATTTGCCAGCCAAAAGGATCCTTTTCTCATATCTTTCCATAAGGAGAGGTTGTAGAATTATTCTGTGCCAAAATTTGTTAAAGCAACATTATTTTTTTAATGATTTGAGCTCTAGATTAATGCTGCTTAAATCTGGAAACGCAATTTAGTTTTATTCTATCTCAAAATTGATCAGATTAGCAGAAACTTATCAAAACTTTCCAAAACCATCACTACCTCAAAACTCAACAGATTATCAAAAACCAGGACTCTTTGAGCAATGCTCGACGACCAGAACAATTCTACTTTCAAACTCGAAAATCATATTACAAAAGAAACACTCAAAAAGTGATTATTGGGACGGGTCCAAATATTCCACAGCCATAATTTCATCTAAACTGATCCGATTAAATAGAATCAGGACTCTTTTGACCCCTGCTCCAATAAAGAATTCAAAGTTCAAATTGCGATTCTGGCTCAATTTCAAAGTTAAAAATTACACCATAAAAGAGTTTTTCTATTTCACTATTTATAAATATTTAACTTATCTTTTTCCAGCTTTCTTTTAAATCTGACTGCTTTATTTAGTATATAGTCAACTATTTTTAGTTCTTGGCTTACTTTTTTTATACATTCCATTAAAATTCAGTTCTTGTTGGTTGGTTGCACCAAATTCCACTCGTTTGTCACGTTTGCCTGTGTTTTCACGAGCTATTAAAAATTAGCGAGCACTGAGCATAATCGCGAGCAATTGGGGCCAACAATAACGCAGCGAGTGCCACAGTTACAGATACATGTTGCAGATACAAGATACGAGATACAAGATACGAGATACAAAAAACGGGGAGATGCAAATACTTTTGCCACACACAAACAGCGCTGAGATTCGCACTCTGAACCCGTTCAGTTGAGTGTGGCATGTGTTGCCAGTTGGTCTGTTGCCAATTGCCAGTTACCAGTTGCCAGAGAATTAAATAAGCATTCCCTTTGTCCCCGCTGTCCCCTCTGTGTCCACTTCTGTTGAGTTGAGGTCGACGTATTTAGATCAGGTAACATTATGCGCTCAAATCGCTTTACAGACGGCCGTTGCACGTTTCGTGCAAATTGTTGCAGCAGCATGGGGCAAGTTGCGACTTGCGCCAGGTTCCCCTCCACACCCTCTCCGCTAATCTTCCCTCACAGCTCGTAATGCATTTTTGTATGGACGTTGAGGCCACGCTTTGCGCCACATTTCTTTATTCGCAATGCCACAGAAATTGACCTTGAAAGATTGCTAATTGGCCGAAAGCCAGTTGTAGTTGGTTCGAGCCTAGAATTATTCTGGAATTTGTCGAAACATATAGGTATATATATACAGCACTATTATCAATATCTGTTATATTAAGTTGATATATATTCATGTTAAGTAAGAGCAAATTTATTTATTTAAAGTTATTAATTGATAGATGGAAACAAGATCTAAAATAATATAATAAAAAATGTATCTACTTTTCTCTAAATTATAAAGAATCTTAATTTTAATACAGGTAATAAAATTCCCAAAGATTTGCGCTTTAAATATATATTTATATATATTTACTGATATATATATATATATTCAGAAGTCTGCCTAAAATGTGTTAACCTCCATTAAAATCGCAAGAATCCCAGCCAAGATTCCAAGCATATTTTTTCACATGTTGCAAGCAACTCATTTGCATGCACCACGTGCGTACCACCAACAACCACCCAAGGAGCACCACTGAAACACCCACAACAACAAGATAAATGACATCAATTGACTTCATTAGCAGTAAATGTCAGGACTTGCCACATATATTTATATTGTGTTCCTAGTGAGCCTCGTCGTGTTAAATGTGCAACAAACAAAACGTGGCAATAAACCGCCCCATTCCCTGCAAAAGACACCCCTCCTTCCCCCATCCACTTCTCCCCCGCTGGATTTTAGCAACCCCTCAAAGATTTGCCAAAAGTTTCTTGGTGGTTTTTCTTTTAGCAGAAACAGCTAAAGAAAATTTGCATACGCATTTTGCTTGCATCGTTTGGCAGTCAGTCGAGTTGTGCTAAGGGGCAATAGAGAGGGAGGGGAGGGGAGGGTTGACAAAGTGGCCGCAGTGACTCCATTACGGGCAACTGGGACACACACAATGAAACCATCAAAATCCAATGAAATAAAATAAAATTCCAATAAAAACATTTTGGCAAAATGCAAAATGCGGGCGAAATGGAGAAGAGATAAGAGCAGGGGGCAGGAGGCAGGAGGGGGTGTGTGTTGACATGCTGTGTATGTGTGCGTGTGCACAGCATTTGGTTGGCTGCACACACACCTAAAACACACACACACGGACACACTTACAACCAGAAGAGTCCCCTTTTTATTTTTATGTGTGGACGTCTGCGTGGGATTTGCACACTTTTCGCAATGTGGCGGAAAACCCACTGGAAAAACAGTTTTCCTTTTGTGCTGGCCAAAGTCTGCTGACTGCTGACTGCTGTCTGCCCTCCACTTTTTGGTGTTTGGTGTGTTTGCTTTGCAGCTTGTTAGTGCGGTTTCTGCGCCATGCGATTTGCTAAACTGTCAAATGCTTGAAATGTCAACATGTCAACTAGCTCAGCCAAGGCACTCAGGAGAGAGGGGGAAGAGGGCGACTTGGGTGAGCGAGTAAGTATTGGGGGAGAGGGTAAGGAAAGAGATTTTTGATTGGTGCAAGAGCTAGAATTGATCTTAGTAATCCAAAAGTAGTAAGACTTGTTAAGACTAACACGATTATTAAAATTAAATTATTAATTTATTTATAGGTTGAAGCCATTAAAATGGATTAAAAAATTATAATAAAGTTGAGCAAAAGTATTTAAAAGGTAGAAGGAAGGAACCTATGATTTCATAAGGTATATATGTTCTTCATCAGCAGGCACAGCTAATGGTTATTCCTTCCAGCTAATCAGAAAATATAGAGAATTCAAATCTGTGAAATTAACTTACTTTTCAAATAAACTGCTCAGTTATATCAATTTTCATTTTTCAATAAGATAAATCAAATTTAAGGGTATAAAAGATTCGCGAATATCATTAAAAATAAATATATGACAGGAATAAAATACATAATTATATAGATATTATCATTCAATTGATATATAGTACAAACTGTTGATCAACTATATTAATTATAATAGAATCGGAGAAGCAACCAAAATTTTGTTAGCCTGTAAAATCCATATTGAACAAATTACTATTTACTACTAAAAACTATTATTTTCATATTTGGCCAACTACTAACAGCTTAAAAGATGAAGTTGTCTCTATTAGGGCATTTTAACTTATTGGTAATTGTTCCAACTCTAGAATATTATATACATAAGTGGAAATAATTAACTCACTCAACTAACTCAAGTAATCCACATAATGCTTTTAAGACAATTGACAATATATAGCCAACATAATTAACTGTAAATGTACACTAACAAATATTAATAAATATAAATAAAAATAAAATCAGCCACTATGCAAAATTGGCAAATAAAATAAAAAATCAGTCAATAATCCAATTGAAACGCCTTTTGTCTTGGCAATTACCTGATAATTGTTGCAGATCGCTTCAAGTGCTGTTTGACAACATCCGCATTTATTCGGAATTCTGGCAATAAGCCCAGTTAACGAATATTCGTATTGTGTTCTAGTTTGTGGCATTCCCTAAGCCGCAAACCCGTTTGCAGCTTACACATGCCACATGTGTTTGCTCGGGCTATAAAAGCGTCTCGTTAATTGGCCCAAAGCAACAGTCGCTGACAAGTCAACAACCAGTCCAAAACAAACTCAAAAATATAATCAACATGCAAGTGAGTAAAATATTTGAGAATTGCTTCAGATTTGAGCAGCTCTCATTTTGAATTCTTTTTTTTTTTCATTTGCTGCAGTTCCTCATCTGCTTGGCTCTCTGCGTGGCTGTGGCTCAGGCTGGCTTCCTCGCCAGCTCACCTGTTGCTGCCACATATGCCGCTGCTCCAGTTGCCACCTATGCTGCCGCTGCTCCATTTAGCACCTACTCGACTGGCTTTGCTCCCTTTGCTTCCACCTACTCCGCTGCTGTTCCTTATGCTGCTTATGCGAGGACTGCTCCTCTCAGAAGTTATGCTGCTCCTGTTGCCACCTACTCGGCTGCTGCTGTTCCAGCTGTCTACTCGACTTACGCGGCTCCAGCTGTGGCCACCTATGCTACTCCCATCTCCACCTATGCGGCTCCAGCCATCATCAGCCCCTTCCTGAAGAAGAAGTAAGCGAAATGTGTCTAAAATATTGTCAACGACTTTGTTAATAAAATTAACGTAAATTGTGATGGTTGTATCAGAATTATATTCTTTGATTCTTACAGCTAAAACCAAGGATTATTCAATCTTAAAACTCAATTTAATTAAAAATGATCTGAAACCCAAATTGAATTCAGCTTCAATTCGCATAGAATAAGAACTCAAAGAAGTCGCTTGGCGATTTGTCTGACTTTTGCTTGCCAATAAATTTCACAAGATCATAAACAATATATATATATATATACATTTATATATATATATTTGGTGAGGGTTCTCTGTGGCTTGTGGCTTGGCCTGTTGCAGAGAGCGTGGGCGTCAAATGACCAATCACACGGATTAATTGCCTGGCGATAAGAAGTGCAGCAGCAGCTCCCAGCTCCCAGCACCCAGCTCTCAGCTCCCTCTAAAGAGGTGATGGTGGCCACCTCCAACTCCCTCCTCGTTGTCCTCCTCCTCGCTTGGAACTGGCGAGCTGGCAAATGCGCGTGCTCAAATAAATCATTTTCAAGACACGGCGCAGGCAGCCAGAGGGGCTGCAAGGGGCTGGGGCTGGGGCCGGGGAGGGGTCAGACAGGCAGTCAGACACTCGCAATCCATTGGCGATCTCATTTCAAGTGCAAAAGTGCCGCAAGTGGCAAGCAACAGAAACAGAAACTTAAAGCCAAAAAACTGCCACAACACAATTGTGGGTGTAACAAATTCGCCGTCAAATCGCGACCAAATCGCAGAACGAACACACACACTAATACACACACACACACACAGGATCAATCGCGACTCGTATGTGCTAGAAGGGCAGCTAGAAGACCGAAGGCAGGGGGAAGGGGAAGGGGAGGACTCAACGATCACTTCTCACACAGTCAAATGCCTGCTCAGATTTGGCCAAAGTGAAAGCCACTTTGGGGGCACTCTTAGTGGAGTGGGGTGTGGGGTGGAGAGAGGGGGTTCGGGGGCTACAATTTAGACACCGGAAAACAATGAAATTGACAGCGTTTGAGCTTTGGGCGATCATCTGCTCAGCCATTTAGTGGATATTTGTTGAGAATTCTTTGGCCACGCTGCTGTCTTATTAACAATCTTCAAATGGCCAGTGAATTGGGGGGCAACAGGGTTGTCAGGTTGCTGCAGATGAAATCAAAGCGTGACTTGGGAAGGAGAAATGTTCTTGACTATAACTTGAAAGCAGAGTTTAAATTATTTCCATTTATAAATATAAAAAGAAGACAAATTGAAGAGATTTTATTACCATGTATATATATATATATATATATATATATATATATATTATACTATTAGTGGAGACATCTCTAATAGAATCTAAATATAATACGATAGTTATAATTGAAAAGTGTATAAATAAAAGCAAGTTTAGTTTGATACTAAGAAATATATCTGATAAAAACTGATAACCATATGTTATATATCATACTAAGTAGATATATCCTTAAGGCCGCTCACCTCTGGTAACCCTGTTTTTGTCTTAGCTCAGTCAACATATTCAGGAAGCATGGCCAACAGACAACGTGAGTGTGGCAGCAACAACAACTGCAACAAAAATCACTTGCAAAGTGTTGCCCAAAAATGCCGCACGAACAGCGCTCAATTGCATTTAAGAAGCCAAATGTCCTACGGCACAGCTCCCCTTCCCTACTACTCGTCTCTCCGCACCACACCCCTTACCCCTCCCTCTCGCAAGCTGTAGCCCACCTATTCACAACTCAATGCCTGTTTAGGCCAACACACAGTCCAAAGCCAAAACGCACAGCTAACAAGGCTTTCTGCAACTGCTGCCAACTATTTTTTCAACTCCCCCCACCCTCCGCTCTCTATCCTACTTACACATCTACCTCTTGAAACGCATACAAATATTATATTTAAGCCAAGAGTCTCTCATTCCGTGCCATGCATCGATTCCCCACTGCCACATCGATACCATCAGCATCATCATCATTGCATTGGGGCAACAACGGCGCACGCGCAACATTTCCACTTGAGAGTTTTTCCTCTTTCGGGATGTGAAATTACTTCCAACTGAAATTACAGGCTTAGATCCAGTCTGAGACTTGGACTTCAGCTCAGCTGCGTAGTTTTTACCATGTTTGCTCATTTTCTGGCTTTTTTTTTTGCTTTTGTTTTAGTTTTTGTTTTTTGTAAGTGTTTTTTGGCAAATTTGTTAAATTGCACGTGAGATTCACTGATATTGATGGAATACCTTTGATGCATGTTGGCCATCATAATTATTGAGAACTTTTTTTTACTTTGAATGAAAATGCATATGCTGAATAATGTGAGAATAAATAATATATATTTAATATAAATTGTACATATAAATAAATAATATATATTTAATATAAATTGTACATATAAATAAATAATATATATTTAATATAAATTGTACATATAAAAATATATTGTTTTCTGATAGAGCAGACGAAGAGGTAATTTTATTTGATGTAAGTTCTTTTTTTCCATTATTCAAATTTGTCTGTTTAGTCTATAACTAGACAACATTTATTTTATTTAAAAAAAAGCAAAATCTAAAAAAATCTGCAAAGACTTTCTGGATCAGCTTCTCTATTGGATGTTTCTCTAGATTTTTTAACTTGAAAAACATATGATTATTAATTAACAATTACAAAAATGTTAGATTTTTTTTTGTGTAGCTTATTATTATGAGCTAAATTTTCTATTTATTTTTGTATCTTTGCCTTTACTTTCAAGGGAAGTTAAAGCAAATATATCTAAAAAAAAAACCCCAAAACCAGAGCTGATTTACCCCATCCAACTTTTACCCACAAAATATTAACATGCAATAACAAAATGTACATTAAAACCGAGTAGCACTGTAAATGGATAAAGAAAAAGTGCGTGGCGCAGATGAAGATGAATAGCCATCAAATGTACAGTGGGACAAATACAGTCAAAATCAGTTGAAAACTTGACAAACGTAGAAACAGAGAAAAAAAAAGAAAAAGCGAAATGGAATTGAAAAATCCTTCACCTTCGTTTATACAAATGATGCCCCAAGAGACGCGGGAAGCAGAGGGGAGAGACACAAACTTTACAGCAGTCTACACACGCACAACAACAACAACAACAACAACAACAATGGAAGCTGAGCAAGAAGCAGCAAAATAAGACGAAACAAAAAAAAATCATTTACATGTGGTTGGGGTTCGAGGTAGGGGTGAGGGGAATCAATGCGTGTGGAGGGATGATTATTAAATGGGTGGCATGTTTAACTATAAAACGCACGCGACAAGCATGGGGAGGCGGAGACAGGACAGGGACAAGGACATGGACAAGGGTGGCTGCCAATGAAGAGGCGGACAACAGAGCCCAGGATTTGCATGTGTTTTTTTTTTGTATTTTTATTTCTTCTCAGAGGCTTGGAGCTGCCAGACAGGGGGCTAAAACTTGTATGGGACTCAATGGCTGGGAGCCCAAGTTGGCTGGCCAAGTGGGTGACTGGCTGGCTGGGTGGGTGGGTGGTTGTGTGGCTGAGAGTTGGATAGGCTATTTGGTGTGACAAGCAGCTGCTGGGTGAAGTACAACAGAGTTATGGTGAGGGGTTGGTGGCAACTTGCTACGTAAGTGCGGCACTTGAAACCGCCTTAAAGCGTGTGTACTCTAAACTGGCCAGCAAGAGGAAGAAGAAGAAGGAGCAGGAAGAAGAAGAAGCAGCAGCAGCAGGCACTGAATTATGCAAAAGATTTACGCGCACGAAAAGTTTTTTTTTTCTGCGTTTCCGCTTCTTTTTTCGCCGTCACATTGTATAAACTTTCTAGCCGGACGCCAAACGCATTTGACAGTCATATACTGAGAGAGAGAGAGAGGGAAAGAGAGGGGGAGGGAGAGTGTGTTTGCTGCCCACTGTTCGGCGACAGTTGGCATAGACTGATGCTGAGCGAACGCTTGTCAAAAACAAAACAAGCAAAATTTGTTGCAGAAGCCAACAAAGCTCACAGGATTACACAGAAAAGTGCTCAGCAGGCCCAAACCAAACCAAGCTGGCCAGCTTGGCAAAGGCACATTTATGCGAATTTATTTTAAACAGAGACAGAGACACATTCAGATACAGAGGCAGAGACAAACAGTAGTTAATCATTTCTATCAGAGACAGCAGAAATGAGTATTTTGTAGTAAATATCCTTTGAGTGTTGTGGATTATGGAATACATCAGCCAAAAAGGTTCTGTTTAATTCATAGGTAAAGCGAGCTGGAAAACCTGAAGAATTAATCCTTTCCAATTCATATATTATATAAGCAAATTATAATTGTAAAATAAATTAATACTTTATCCAACTTTATTTTTCTGTTTTTAATTTTTTTCCTATCTCTCTTTCTTTCTCTATTTCTCAATCTCTCACACTCTCTGCTGCTCTCTGCATTCTCTCTACCAATACTCATTCTTTCTCGCAATCTCACTCCCTTTACATCTGCCTTTCTCCCTCTTTAAATCTATTTAGTTAATTTCTGAACTCTCTCCTGTAATTTGTCAAAACAATCTATTATCTAGTTTCCTATGTTTGCTCACCAACTCTGCTCTTTTCAGCTAACATCTTCCCATATCAATAATCCCAGGGTTTGCCAGAATGATCAGAAGTAAGGTAAGAAGAAGAAGAAGCACCAGCAACTCCATCCAAATAATCACTCAATTGAAAGGCAATATGGCGCCAAGCGGTCAAATGGCAATAAAAATCAATATTGAACTCGAACTCGGACTAAGACAGAAGACTGAAGAGTGAAGACCGAAGAGTGAAGACTGAAGATTCAAGACTCCAATTGCAGATTCGTGAACTTAAATACGTAGCAAATAAATCGCATGCGATAGAAATGAGCATTGAATTCTATTAAAAGGCTGCTGAATATGCAAAAAGAATGAGAAGCAGAAAAGCTTTGATCCAAGCCGCATATGAAACTGAAGAGAATCCAGCAGCTGGAAGAAGGAGAAGAGAAGAGGTACATGGGAGGGGAACAGGAGAGGAGAGGCAGGCAGAAACCGCAGGCATCTTTTGGTAGGGGCGCAAAATCGTTGAAATATTTCAATTAACTTAAAGTGCGCCGCCGCGCAAAAGGATGAGCCACAGATGGAGTTGAAGCTGGAGTTGGAGATGGAGTTGGAGTTGGGGTAAGAACGAGACTTGGGAGACTTGGAAGATCTGGCGACTTGCCGGCTCTGGCGTCGGGTCAATAAACAATGTTTTGACAAATCGCTGAAAATTGAGTGCGCAAAATTATTATTTTCAATTTAAAAATCAAAAGCAGAGCCAAAAGCAACGCAGGTCCGAATGGGAAGGAGTAGGTGAATCTCGTTCGAGTCGTGTGTAGGACGATATATGGGTATTAAATTTGCCGCCTTGCCCCCAATGGGCAGAGCGACTCATGTTGTTGCCTCATGTTGTTGCCTCACGGGTTGCTAATGATTGCAAATTAAGAATTTAATATCGGCATGCCGCGATGCATATATGCCTGGTTATAAATTAGCTGGAAAATTGCCTTGGCTTAGACCAGTTGGCCATTATACTAAATCAGCTGAAACGACCATTCGAATGAAATCTTTTCAGTCCTACCCAAGATTACCAACTTGTAATCATTAACAAGTGCGCCAATGTGGCTGACCTTTGGAATAGTTTCACGCCTTGCCTGCAGGGATAGATTGAGTAAGCTTTTTTATTTTAGGATTTGGATTTGGAGTATGCCGCCCACTTCAATCAAATTTTTTGATTGGATTGTTTCGGAAGCAAGTCGTCATTAAATCAAATATCATAATTATATAAACAGCTAACGTGCGGGAGAAAGGTCTCTTTCGAAAATCGAGCAACTTTTTTCCTCCGTTTTTTTCTTGATTAAAATCTTTGTTCCACTAGCATCGCTTGGAGCCTCAAATTGGCAAAATGGCTGTGGAGAAACCAGGAAGCAGCTAGGAAGCTAACAATGTTCACACATTCACTGAAGCAGCAGCATCAGCAGCTGGATGAATGCACTCAAACAAAACTCGTACTAAGTTGATAAGCAATATTTAAAAGTTAATCTTGTTTTTCAAAATAATTTCTAATGGTTAAGGAACTTTTGTAAAATTTGCCTAACTAAATTGCATTCATATTTAAAATTTAGTAATGCTTAATAATAATATAATAGCTCTAAATTTAATAAAAATATAAAATAAAAAAGAGCTCATACAATATCTTATCTATTTTAAATATATATGGAAAACGATACTCTAAAAATGTATACACAATTTGTCAATATTATTACAAAGTTCACATTGAAATAAATAATTGCAAACCTTGGCGATTTTTTTTCAGAGTGTAGATGGATAGATGGATGGACAGAGGTGCCAGCAAATCAGTATCAGTGGGTAAACTGAACGTTAACGTTAACCTGATTATGGGTATTAGAGCCTATAAGAAACAGAGCCTCCTTCGAGACTCTCGAAGCTCTACGCATCCAACTGATGCAGCAGCTTCAGTGATCCGTGGCGTGAACTATTCAAGTGTAAAAGAGTACACATTATGCTGATTATAATCAGCAGTCAGCAAAGTTGAACGATTCTGCCAGGGAATAAATACCGTTGGCCAAACAACTGAAAAAAATAGAGAGAGAGAGAGAGAGGGAGAGAGAGGGAGAGGGAGAGAGAGACTCAAGTGCAGCTCATTAGCTGAAGGTAAAGTGCAGAGAGTAGCTGAATAAGAGAAGCAAAGTGTCTGAGCATCCTAGAAAATCAATAAAATTAAAGGCAAAACAGCAGAAAAAATCCCTCTAAACTCTAAAAGAAGTTTGCTCTCTCTCTCTCTCTCTCTTTATCTCTCTCTCTCTCTGCCACATGCTAATGAGTGGAATGAACTCAGCAAATGTGCCCAAGTCTGGCGACGCCATCCTGCAACTTTGTTGGTCCGAGTAATGAGCAAACTCAAACTCAAACCCAAAAAAAAAGTCCGACTCGGAGCACATTTTAAAATTAGTTAAGAAAAATAAGAAAAAATAGGGAAAAAATATAAAGCAAGTAAATTTAAGGGGTTGCAATTGCTAAAGTTGAGAGTTTTTTATAAACTGATAAAACTCATAAAATCATATTTGCAGCCAGTTAATAATTGATAATTGAAATTTGTAAAAATATTTATGCAAGAAAAAGTGGCTAAGAAGTGGCTTATAAATTACGTTAACTGATTGAAGTAAGAAAGTAAGTAAAAATAAAGTAAAGATGTATTTCAGCTAGAGTTAAATAAGGCCAAATAACCTATCCCTGTGAACGAATTTTTCCTATCTTATTAAATTAATTCATCGCATTTTATTCGAATTATTAACTTCTTTTTTGAACCAATCTACAAACTGCCTAGAAGTGGCTGAAAAGTAATATAAACTTTTTAAAGTAAGTTGACAAATAAATGCTAATTATAAATTATAAATAATTGTCATAGATATTTGAGTCTGTTACCTTGGAGAGAATTTAAGGAGGCACATTCACCCTTTTCATATCCTCTCATTATTATTCCAATTCTATTTGATCTATATTCAACATTAAACAATTCTATTTATTTTTCGTTATATGAATTTATAAAATATTACGTAACTGCTTAGCTCTTGAGAACCTCTAAAATATCTATTGAATATTTCTTTCTTTATCAAAGACACGTTTCTTCCCCCAACAACAAAAGCGCTCTCAATTCTCTCAAGTTTCCACACAACCAACAATGGCTCAAAAGAGTGTGTGTGTGTGTGTGTGTGTAAATGTTAATTGTGAGTATGCAAATGGGAATGGGGCAATTCACTCTCACATTGTATGCTCCTCTCAATTCTATTCTCAATATTCTCGTATTTAAAAATCAAAAGTGCGTGCTGCTTTCCATGTGTGTATCTGTATCTATATCTGTAGCTGTAGCTGTGTATCTGTGTGTGTGTGTGTGTGCGTAATGAGTACAGCAGACTCACCATGTATACACAAAAAGGACATTGCGTCCCTTATGCCACACACAGAAACACACACACACACACACCCAAGCAGTTCGTGTGTATTCACAGAAAAGAAAGAAAAAAAATTACGGGCTGTAATTATGCAAATTAGTTTTTGAGTTTGTGCGACGCACAACCAGAGTCTGACTCCTGTGTGTGTGTGCGAGGACAAACAAGTTTCCGTTATTTGAAAACCTACAGTATCGACATAAAAATCTAAAAAAAAGAAAATAATATATATATATGTATATATGTGTGTGTGTATTTTGCATACAGCGATTACAACACGCACACTCATTAATTTTCATCAATGAGCCAAACGGAACTGAGCCTGCTGGCTTACTTGCTTACTTACCAACAATGTGAATGTGAAATTTTTGCATAGACGAGTGCGACTGTGTGTGTGTGTATGTGTGTGTGAGACGCATCCTGGCCAGCCAGCCAATGACAGACAGACAAAGCGCTTGGGAGCTCTCTGTCTCTGTGCCTCGAATGGGCTGCGCATCATTAATTTTTAGAGCTTAGCCAGATGACAAGCCCAGCATAGCAGAAGAGATGAACCGGAGACGGGGTGAAGCGGGTGGGGCAGGAATGTGGCACCTCGAGGGCCGAGTCGACTGTCCGCTTGACGCTTCACTGGCAAATCCAATAAAAAATCAGCAGAGCGCAGCGCAACGACAACAAACAGAAACAGGAGCTGGGGCAGTGGCAGGGCGTGTGTGTCAAGACAACAACAACTACACACACACACACACACACACAGGAATCATTAAAATGTTCAGCGAGGGGGGAAGCAACAACCGAGTCCTGTGGGCAGGACGACAAGACAACTCCTTAAGCTCAACGCTCACTCGTCAGCATCCTCATCTTGCTCAGCCTCATCCTCAGCCTCAGCCTTAGCCTCCCCAGTCCCATCCACATCAAAACATCAAATGGAAGACAGTGCTTGGCAATATTTATGATATTCAAGGATTTTCTAGTTGACGTTTAGCAAAAAAAAAAACACAACAACAACACTGATGTAAAATGGGAATGAAACAAACGGCAAAGCAAACAGCAGAAAACAAGTCGAAGGAGGAAAAAAGCCAAAAGCGGCTTTCACAAATCATTAATATTCATCGCATTTTCCAGTTGGAACAAAAGCAAACCCCCCGAAAAAAAACCGCCAGATATTTTATGCATATGCAAAAAAACGGGAGGGGTTAAGGGAAAAGAGGATTGTCAGAATTGTTCACTAATATTTTAGGTATCCTGCGCATTAAAGGAGAGTTGAAGGCGACGAACTGAAGGATTAAGTGAATTAAAAGGAATAATTATTATTAAATTTAAAGACATATAAATATTACTATTAAATTTGAATATCAAAAATATAAATAAATTTCTTAAAAGTAATTTTTTTTTTTTTTATTTACAATCGAATTATTTTAATATTTCATAATATTTACTTACATAACTAATATTTCAATTTTCTAAGCTAGTATATAAATTTTATGCAAGAATTTGTAGCACCCAATTTGTTTTCACTTTCAGTGCTTAATAGGAAAACCAATTGGATAATGAGCTAGTGCCAAATTACATATAATTAAATATGCATACTATTAATAATAATTACACGAAGCCAAAAAATAATAATAAAAAACCAGCAGCAAACAAGCAAATTAAACAATTTTTCTTGCACACACTTTTTTGCCGCAATTAACAATTAAATACTATGACTATATAGAAGGTGGAATATATGACTTTATATGTATATAAATATGTAAATATATATATATATATATATATATATATATATATTAAACTGGACTTGTGTTATTCAGCTGCCATAATGGAGTCCATAACAGAAATCACGCATTTCCGTCACGTATGCCACTTCCGGTCAAGCTCATGTCGAACAGCATGTGTTCCCCTCTTCACCCTTCTCCCTATCTCTCTCTCTCTCTCTCTTTCTCCCAGTATGCTTTTCGGTAAAATGTTGAATCATTTGCTTGGAAAATGACTTTTTAATATGCGACACAGTTTTTGGCGCTTTGCGCTCGCTCGTGCCTAATTTGAATATTTATCAGAGTGGCAGAAATGTACGCATGAGAGTCCTTGAGGTCCTTGAGTCGGAAGTGCGTAGCGGTCATTAGGCTGGCCATTACATGTGCTGACCCCTCCCTTCCCCTATCCGGCCTTCACTACACTCATGTTGCACACAATGGAGCAGAACGCGTGCCAGGCACTTGCGGCAAGTGCTGGTCATTCACCATGCCACATGAGCCTGCCCCATTCACCACATGTACCTGCAGCAGGACTTGCAGCTTGCGACCTGTGCTAATTACCAAAAAAACATGCCTCTATTTATATTTTTTTGCTGATTTGCATAAATTACGCATTCGGCAGTGGACTGACGCTTGGAAATGAATGAAATCCGGCCAGGACATGGCAGGTGTAGGCTGTAGTTGCCTGCAAATGTGGCTCACGTGAGTCCTTCAACTTACCGCACCAAATGGCTTTCTGATGGCCAACGGAAACGGAGCTACAAATGCCGTAATATGCTGCTCATATGGATCAGTATCGCATATATATATTGTATATATATTATCTTGATATATTCGAATGCCTCTAATAATCCATAAATGACCTAAGTTTATTTTCTCGCTTATTTTAAAAAGGCGACGTAAAAAAGACATAAAACATTTATTAAAATATATATTTTGAAATTTGCAATTGTATTTTCATTATTTATTATTAGTTGTAAGATTGTATCTTTTAGGAAATAATTATTTCTTTAACTTAAAAATTGTCACTGGATGCTGAATTGATTTCAAACCTAACACTTTTGCAACACTATAATGAAGAAAAAATTGCTGAAGGGACTTGCAGCCCTGTCCGTCCAACCCCTCAAACACCCCAACGATTCTGCTGCATTGTTATGCAAATGTGCAACAAATGCAATTCAAAAATATTCAGAGGAAAAAAAAGAAATGCGCAAATAATTTGCATTTAACCTATTCCTACTATTGCTGTGTATGCGGTTTTATTGTGATTGTGTGTGTGTGTGTGTGTGCTTTGTGTGTGTGATATATGTGTGTGCACACACCAGGACAACGGCAACACCCAGAACAACAATAAGCTGGCTGACAAACAATGCCAATTCTTCCATTCAGATGCAGATACGCAAAAATCTGTTTGCAATGCTGCCACTTGCCAATCTCTCTCTCACTCTCTCTTTCCCACGTTCCCACGTTCCCTCTCTCTCTTTCTCTTTCTCACTTTTTGCGAATATATGCGAAAGTGCACCCTTGTTTTGGAAAGTGCATTGGGCAGGCCTCAACAAGCCGGCAATTGCGTAAGGATAATGCATAAGCATTTTATTAATGACTCGTTTGTTGTCCTTGCCCAAAAAAGGGGGTTGCAATTTCGCAAATTGGCAAAAGGACATGCAAAAGGAGTTGCATGCTGCAAAATGTGTGTGCGTAGAAGAGGAAGAAGTGCGTGGGAATTTCGCTAGAAATGCCGTTACATTAGCATGACAAGGGTTTTTTCTAGGATATGTTTGATTTGGGAAGGGGTTGAGGTGAAATGAGATTTGATTGATGGGCAGCTAAAATATATATATATTTTACATATATATATATTATATATTTTTATTACATAAACTTGTTTGCTCATTTGTCAAACTTGTATTTTATTATAATGACAATTAATGTTTAATTGACCCTAAACTATCAATTACTCACATTGCCTCGCTAATTGACCAACAATAAGCGCCATAAAATCTCTCCGTCCCCTTCTCTCACCATTCGTCCCTCTCGAATCCACCTCTCAAAGGACTTTGCTAATTTATGCACTGCCCAAAGCGAAATGGTAAATCAAATAAAACTATAAAAAAAGTCAGGCAAACAAAGCACTTCAGCAGTCAGCGGGTGAGCGATTTCTTTACAAGCCAGTCGACCCCCCAAACTGACCACTTCGGCTGGTCACTCAATTTACCCCGACCGCTAACCCTCTGCCTATACCCCTGCCCCTACTCCTGTTCACTGGTCAAACAAGGGTGCAAATAGGCAGATAACAAGGGGACTGGACATAGGTGACCATAAAAATCGCATTATCATCTTAAATTTGTATAATGAGTGGCTTACACGAGGGGTAAACCTCACGTGGTTTACATACCTAAGTGTGACCAGAGGGGGAACCTTGTTTGTTTTGATTGCTCAATGACCACTGGTCAGTTGGTAAATGCCAATGAGCAGAAACCGGTTCAATTGAGTTGCTAATGAGAGGATCAGTAGATATCTCTCTCTCTGAATGAGGCGTGAAGATTACAAATGACTTTTTGACGTTGATTAACCGCATACAAAAACAGTTGATGAGATTTGGTCACATCGATTTCTTTTGCCTTATACAAAATTATCGGCTGAAAGCAGGCAGATCCAAATCCCAAATAAATCTGCTGATAGAGTGCGGGGTTTTGAAGAAGTAAAGGTGGGGCAGGGGCATGGACACGTCTGGTGGCGACAGGGGACACATTATTTTAATTTTACCAAACGCAACATTTCGTTGAAAAAATACCCCAAAATACGCAGAAATGTTATAGCTCGAAGGGTGGCAAAGAAAGCGGAAAATAAAAATTGAAAATCGTAAAAAAGAGAAGAAAACGCAGCGAAAACATTAAATGAGTCCAAATAATTTATGCCAAGCACAAAGTGTGAGCCACTGCTTGGAGGGGGGGTGTGGTGGGTATGGTTTTGGTGGGTGTGAGTAGCTGGTCGACATGTGCGTGCGTTAAATCTGCTCGTTTCTAATTTTTTAACATTTTTTTCTTATTTTTTGGCCAGACAATATCTGGGCATTTTCCACCCAAAAAAAATAAGAAAATAAGAAAATAAAAACACCAACCCCTGCGGCAAGTGTAATTTTCGAATGTAAAATGCCCAAAAACCCCATACACATTTTTTTACATATTACGCATAGTATATATGTGTGTGTGTGTGTGCGTGCGTGTGTGTGTGGCCCAGACATTAATATTTGTTCTTATTTTGGTGCTTGGCAACGCGCCCTTAACGCATTTTTTAATGCGCTCACCAAGGACCTCAATGTATGTGTGTGATTGTGTGTGTGTGTATGTGTGTGTATTTGCTCATTAAGCAAAAACAAAGTTAAGCAAAAGTTTTTTAACATCTTCAGACATTTTTTTGGGTTTTCGCTTTACGTTTGTTTGTACGTTTTTTCTTCTCTTTTCCTGTTGAGCACTTTTCCCTGGTCTTTCACTTCTTTTTTTTCGCCGTATCTTTTGCATGTGCGGCCATTGTTTTCTAATTGGAATACAGGGTGTCTCGAGTTGATAATGGGAGAGTAGAAAATCTAGTTGTTTGTGAATTATTTTATATATTACAAATATTTTGTGTGATTTGAGTAGCTATTAGAGATATGTAGTAAATATTTTCATATTTTGTATATACCTCTTCACTTAGACACCCTGTATAATTTGCCCACTGCCCAGTGAGCAGAACCTTGCACACTGTGTCTCTGGTCCCTCATTAATTTTTACTTATCTTGACGTCATACAATTTTTATATTCTCTGGCACTTGTTTATCTACGTGCTCACTTGTAGTTCTCTATATGTAAATGTGAAACTGAATTGGGTTGTGGGTGGGGAGAGGAGAGGAGGGAGTGCGATTGAAGGTGGGATGACACATTTGGGGCAACGTGGTTTGCTCAGTGTCTAAAGATAAGCAAAAGTATTTGAGGTAAAAACTGAATGGGGACAGTTTCAGCTCTCAACTAAAAGCAAGACATGCAAAAAGTAATGCTGCAATGTAATCCTCTTCATGTACACTCCAAATAGGAGATTTCCAACTTATGTGACAGGTGAAAACTATTATTCATCTTCTATATATTTACACTTGGAACGTACTTCCACATTCTTTACAGTCCTGTAAATAAATACATCCATATAAATTATATTTCGTATTCTTTTTCATTCCAATAAGAATTCTTTGCCCTAATTTGCATCTAAATATTTTTGTTAATTTTAACCATAAACACTGAAAACTTAACCAGCTCTTAAGGCGACTATCAAACTAATCTCAACCGAGATTAAAAGGGACTAACCAAAATGGCTACCATGCCATTTCTGCCCGCCCCACTCCAATTGCTGCCCCACTCGGTTGGTGCTCTCGGGTTTGGCCAAGTAAACCGAGTAAACCACATCATAAGTCTGCTTTTATATCAGTACATTTTCATAATTTTCATAATCCGAATAACAGTTATGCGCCACTGACGCCACGCGACGCCATCTTGAAAATCAAAGTTAACGGTTAAAGTGGCCAAGCAGCGCAGTCGACGTCCTCGCCGCCAAAAGTCAACCAAAAAAAGCAGCGCAAAATTCGCAGTATTTCATTCGCGGCAAGTAATTACGCATTGAAGTAGAAAAAGTTTATCTCTTGTCGAAAAATTGAAAAATTTTCATTTCATAAAATGAGATTAAAAACGCTAGACTAACAGTAGGGGTTGCGAAGGGGGTGGGGGGATGGGTAAGGTGCTGTGGCAAAAGCAGTGCAAACCACAAACTGCTCTCAATAGAATGCGGCTGCGGCGAAGGGCTTAAATCGGCAAAAGTTTGTACTACGAAAAATATTTTTAAGAAAATTACCAAAGCAGTCAAAGAAAGCGCTACTGCTGCTGCGGTGGGTGTGGCAGAAGTGTGGGGGAGGGGATGAGGCTGGTGTACACCAAAAAACTGAACAAGAGCTCAAAACAAAAATAATAATGGCCGACCAGGCGATGGAGCCCCAAAGGGGTTTTGCGCTGAGTGGAAGCTGGGGCAGCTTAGGCCCAAGACAATAATTGTTGTTGTTGTTGATGAGATGCGATGACAGTCTGGCAACGCCAGGCTATCTATATATATATATATATATATATTCACATATATATTAAATAGGGGTTTTTGTGGGGTGTATATTTTGCCATACGCACTTTTCAACCCTTTTTCGCGCTGGCGGGGAAAAATTGCGTAAAGTGCGAACTTCGCTGCGTGCTTCGCTGCTTATATACCATATAGGTATGTATATATGTATATACATGTTTATATATACTGTTTCAAATTACACACTCAGCGAGCGAAAGAGAGAGTCAACTGTTGGGTAGTTGAACACTTGGTCCCAGAGGCGATACATCGAAAGGGTTGTGTGTTTGCCTCGAAAAATGTTTCATTTTCATTTTCACTTTTTGGCAGTTATTGGATTTCAAAATGAAATCCATTTTGATGGCAAACGAAGCTTTGATATATGGGATACACGTGGTTAAGGCGTGCGGTAGTTAAATAAATTAACAGCCTCCAGGCAAGCAGCACAATAGATTGGGCCCACAGGCACCCAGAGGATGGGGTCGGATGGAGCTTGAGACATTGGCCAAAAGTGCGCAAACTGTCACCAGGCACGTCGCCAGTTCCCGGTGGGAGTCGGAGTGGGCGTGTGGGGGGCTCATTTCATAGTAGACTGAGTTGTCATTTACATGAATTAAATATTTCTATGCAACGAGTTCTAATTAAAGAGAAATTTCCCAGAGACTGAGTAAGCTCAGCGGTGCGTAGTCTAATCCCTTTGAGCAACCCATATTTCTTATATTTAATTAGTTTTTACAAATGTAAATAATGTTATTAAAAAATAACATACTTCTTCATATTGTTTTGAAGGAGATATAAAAATCAGAAAGCTAGCAAAAATTAGAGAGAAAAGTGCATAATTATTTTTAATATCAGTTTCTGTAAAAACATACAAGGCACTTTTTTAATTAGATATCCCAGCACTCTTTTTTTGAGTTGAGTAGTTTAATATACACATAAATCGAGTATTGGTCGGATATATTAGTAAGCTATTAAGAACTCTTGAGAGATATATGATAAATTAGTCACATTTAAAATAACTTTTATCAAATAAACAGATGCTGAATATAGAAGAACTAATCAGTCTACCGATATAATTCGATCTAAATAATATTTTAGGAGTTATTTTTGAGCATATTCGCTAAGTTAAGTTTGAATTTCCTGGAAAACAAAAAGTTATTTTTGGATAAGCTCATCCAAAGATTGTTCCGATGACAGCTATATGATGTGCTGACCCGATCCGGTCAACTTTGACAACATCTTACAAATAATATATACAAATTTGAAGATTGGGTCAAGGTAAGGCACTTGTCTACACAAAAACAGACAGGAAATTAGAAAACCGTCTGCAAGGATATACAAATATTAGTTATATGAAATAAGTATATTTTAATCACAGAAAATGCAGAGCCTGGAATAGATTCAACTTACTCTTCTTTCTCTATGAATATTGATATTATATATTAATGTAATGTATGATATATATATGATATGATAAGTATGATATTATATATTAAATATGTATATAAATTGCACAATATATTATATCGAAAGCATTAATTCATAGACAGCTATAACATTTTTCTGCAATGATATATGAATAAAATATTTTTAATTTATCAAAGAATATTGAAATTATCAATTTAAGCAGGCTTATCGAACATCCAGTAATAAAACTTGTTGAAAATGCTTTCAGATTCCCGGCGGCAAACCAAAAAAGAATCGGTTATCCATCTGCAACACATATAGGAAACACAATTGTAACCGGGACACAAACACAAACATCAACCCAAAAACAGCATCCCAATAAAAAAAAATACAATCTGTGGCAGCTGCGTTCACAAAATGCAACAAAAAACAGCGGGAGCGCAGAGAGAGGGGAGGCGGGGTAACAGAATATAAAAAGAAAATTTGCATATATGAAACCAATTGCTAAAGCAGGCAAAGGCAAAGAAGATGAGGCATGCAACACAGAGAGTAACAAAAAAAAAGGATGCTGCACACTTCACATGACAGGCGGCAACTGAAAATCGAATAAATGGAAAATCATTTATGCCACAAAGCCCGAAAGGTGGCAAATATTACGCAGGAATATTTTGAAACGCTTTCATATGCAAATGCCGAGTGGCAAATGCCGAGTGGCAAATGCCGAGTGGCAAATGCCGAGTGGCAACTGGCGTATTTTCCACAATTGAAATCTAATGAAAAAGCTGATTTTGATTTGGCACGTAGCCAGGCACAGATCACAGGTCACAGGTAGGTAACCATTACTGTACTCCATGCTTCACTGTACTCGACTGTAAAAGTGGGCCTCTCAAGCGTCCTCCCACTCATCCCTTTCCACTCTCCACTCTCCGCCTGAGCCTGGTAATCCCTTCTAAATGAAACGCTGCGTGTGCCAAGCAACCGAAAGAAAAATATATATATATATATATATTTAGTGGGATTTCTTTGCTGTTTTGCTTACATTTTATTTTTTATGTGCGCATAAATTTTCTCTATGGCACAACACAACCACACACACAAAGCCACACACACACACAAAATGGCGGCTCGCAGCTCGCAACTCGAACTAATCCAATTTATTACAGCTCCATAACTTTTTACTATTTGCTTACTCTCCACCCCCCTCCCGCACCAACACACTCTAAATGCGTCTTATTAGATGAGTGTGTGTGCGTGTGCTTGTGTGTGTGTGTGTGGCATGTTTACCCTGCTCTGTGTGTGTGTGGCTTATAGCGAACTTTGACTCGGCGTCGCTTCGCGCTTCAATTTCAAGCTTCTTTTGCCTATCTGCTGCCTTTTATGATAAATTGCATTTAGCAACCACCGACTCCCAAATGCTGCCACCACCACCAACACCCTTACCACCACCGCCACCCCCACCCCACGCAGAATGCCACCCCAACTGCCACCCTCTTTACAATGCTCATGGTGGGGGGAGCAGGAGGTGTGGGTTGGTTGTGTGGATTGTGTGTGACGCACATGCGTTGCCCCTGCTCAAATTGCTCTTCTAAAGGATTCAACTAGCCGAGCAATCCTAGATTTCCATGCACCCCTGCCACATAAGAGCACACAAAATGGCTGTGGCACACATAGTTATCATTATATGTGATAGTTGCACGAGTTGCACGAGTTGCATGAGATTGTTGCCTGTACAAAAAATATATAAAATATTTCATGTAAATCTTGAAATTTTGAAGATAGAAATAAGAGCGGGAAAAAGTTATGAGAATATTTAAGACTTTAGCTTAGCTTAATTAAATTTAGAATTAATATTCTCATTAAGATTATTTTATTCTCTTTTGCTCACATTTCACATATTTAGACAGATTATATGAATTATACCTTGAAACCATTGCAAAGGTGAAAAGGGCATAATGCAAAAGTGTGTAACCTGCAGAAGAAACCACCTCCGATCCCATAAAGTATATTCATTATGAATCAGCATAAGAATCCGAATCGAATTAAAGAGTATAAAAGATAAAGATTTCAAATTAAAATATATATAATACAGCCAAACAATTTATTGATCAACTGTAAAAATCTCTACGAGAACCAGATATTTTCATATAGAAAAAAATTAATATCAGCAAAGTAAAATGTTTTTTAACAGCTGATTATAGAGTATGTTTTAGTCGAGCTCTTTCGAATACCGCATTGAAGCTTATTTTTCTTTCTTTACTCTTGCAATTTTCTTCTTAATTTTAATGTTAATTAGTAGCTTGTTTTCAGAAAGCAATTAAACATATTTCCCCTGCGAATTTGATGGCAGACAGAGCTTCATCAAATTAACTGCAAAGTTTTTTCCAAAATTTGTTTATATGCAAAGCAATTTAATCAAAACTAATTAGAAATGCAAAACTGGCCAAGAGAGTTGTGTCTGCGATACAAAAATTTAAAAAGTATCCCAGTTAACATTGTTTAATAATACTTTTGATATAAAAATCATAATATACAATTATAAGCTCTTATTTTATTTTAAAGATATCCTTTTATAATATAATTTTTTTATATATATATAATAAATTTACCTTAACTCTTGTTTCCCCAGCCATGAAACTTTGTGTTTTGTTTGTTTTTGGCTGTGCTTAAAAGAAGCCAAAAAGTAACTGCAGCTAAAGTCTATATGCACAGAGCAGCTTTAACTGGCTTTCAAAATGCAGGCAGCTCCCTTTGCCTTTCCCTGTGCCCTTTGCCATGTTCCCTAGCCAACAAACAAGTGACAGCAAATTGCATAAAAATTTGTTTACATTTTATCCGCAGGAGCCACTGCAGCAATAATCTCACAGGACCAAAGCAGGCGTTTATAGATTTTGCAGCATTATAAAAGTAAAATATTTGTTTCCAGAGAGAGTGTTGGAGAGGGAAAGAGATAGAGAGATGAATGTGTATATGTGTGAGTTAGTCAGTTGATTTTCAAGCTGATTTCCCGCTGACAAATATGGCGTGTTTGTGCTGATCCCGCGGAGCGTAAACTGAACTGAAGCCGAGTTCGTTTCGTCTGTGAAAACAATGAAAAATTCATGCAAATGAAAAATAAATGCACACCAGCCAGCCAAAGGATAATGCCAGCCAAAGGGGGGAGTGGGGCCAACAGCCAGAAGCCCGTTAGGAGCACCACAAAATAGAAACACATTTCATGCACTTTTTGCCTGCTTTCTGGGAAGGTCCTTGCTTGGAGCTTGCTTGCTCCTTTGCTCCTTTGTCTGTGTGCCACGAAATTTCAATAAATTATGCAAAATTGTTCGTGGTTTTCGCGCTTTTCCTTTTTCCTCGAGTCGTCTTTTCTTTTTTTGCCACATTTTCCATGCTGTTTTATTCAAATTTGCGTGCATTTTTTATTTGCTAAATAAACAAAATTTGTGCACAACTCAACAAAAAATGTGTTTCTTGCCGCTCTGCTCGAGCACAATACAAATATCAACCCCTACCCAAAGAAGCTGTCACAGCATCCAACTATTCAGGATTCGAAAAAAAAGAGAAGGGTTTCTACAAACCCTACTATTTCCGAGGGATCACATGTCTTTGTCCATCGATCGCGACGTTCAGGTAAACGATATATGCAAATTAGTTTGATTAAATATTTAAATGAGGGTTCACCTCGGGGTCACCTTCGCATCCTTGTTGAGAGGGTGCCCAACATCAGCATCGAGGCGACAACGACAGCTGCGTTTTCAGTTAGCGCATTTGTAGAACTGGTGGAGGGACTCAGGCTTAGCTCAGGTTCAGGTTGAGGCTCAGTTCACCTCTTGAACTGACTGGGAACAGACACAAATTGCTTTATCAATTGAACGCAATGCGAGATGAGAATAATAATAATAAAATTAAAGTACGAGTGCTAAATAAGAATAAAATAAGTTCTTGAGATAAAATGATCTTAAAATAAATAAGATTTTATACTATATGAAATCGTTTTATAATAATAGAGTGCTCTTCATGATCTTCGACTACAGTCTACATCATAAATAAATCTACAATATTTAAATACAAGTTTGTTTTTAAGGATACAGTCTAACTGGAAAGATACCTGTTAAATGTAGTTTTTAAATAAATTAAATAAACAAAATCTGTTTATGATTATCAAAAAATTTTAATAAAAATATGACAAATTCAGCATTTGGCTTGTTCATGGAAATATGGCTAGATCTTCTTGGCTGTTGATTCTGATCAATATATTTACAGCAAAAAGTATACCAAATATTTGGCTTGCACCAGTTGCCAAGCAGCCCTTCACTTTTAGCCATTCGCAATCAGTTTGTTCGGCTTCCGAGGCATTCATTTCAAACGAGCAACGGCAATTTGGAGCCCATGTAAGACTTTCTAAAGGCTCTCTGCAATTAGGTTTTTAGTTTGCAGCAATTTCTGTGTACGCATTAAACAGCAAGCAGCTAACCAGGCTCAAAAGAACAGTAACAACAACAACAGTTGGCCACATGTACAATTTTCAATTTTTCACTGTTGGACAGATAACTGTGATTGCGGGGACCGCAGCGTCATAACTAGATAGAAATTACCCGAGTGAGGCTGGGGCATGCAACCTGGCACGAGCTGTGTGCTGCACAACCAAGTGCCATATGCTGCGGATCGGCCGAGCTGGCGATCTTCCTGAGCAGCAGCAGCAGCCACAATACAAATGATTATGTTTATACTATTAAAGTAATTTACTAAAAATGACGCCCAGCCAAAACGAGATGAGTCTCCTCCTGCTGCGGCTGCTGGTGAAAAACTATCTCTGATCGGGGTTCTGGGATCTGGGATCTGAGATCTGGGAAACGGCGATCGATGCGATCTCGTCAAAGTCAACCGCTTTAGCTGCGGGTTAAGCAGCCTGCTGTCTACTTAACCATAATCTTATACTCAGCCAACCAGCCAGCAACATGGCACAGCGGACCATCCAATCCGAGGCGGATCGGATGACGATCGTTCGCCAAGCTTTATCACAACATTTTTTGCCATAAAGATGGATTAGTGTGGTCAAGTGCAGCTACACTCAGAGAAAAAGACTGCATTTATAATAAGTTGCAAGCATAGATTAACAGATAGAAATGGGTTATGCGTATCCCGATTATTAAAACTAATTTGTAGAGACACAGGAAGAATATTTCCTGTACTCATAATCTGAACTGGTTTAGTTTGGGTAAAAAGATTACACAAGTTTTAGGGATCAAAATAATAATTAACATTTAATATTAGGAATCTACCAAGGCAACTAGATAAGCAATTTGTAGATATTATATTTTATCCAGATGTATATACAAAAATAATTTTCTAGAATGAGGCATCATCATTTTAATTAATTTTAATTAATGCCTATGCACGTTAAGATTATTAATAACATTTTTTGAATAAGCTGGATTACCTTATATAGAAAGTATAAATATTTCTGTAAATAATAAAAAGATATTTTCCTTTCAAATTATTTTCTTTTGCTGAGTGCACAGCTGAGGTTCGTCGATCGCAGACCGCAGAACGAGGCAAGAGTCAAGTTGCCACAAGAGTCAAGTTTAGTTGTTTGGTAGCCAAGGTGCGAGATCTGTAAATAATGTGGCAAAGCTGGGCATGCCCCACGGGTGCAACAGCTGGTGTGCCCCAGCATACATGTGTGCCGCTTCGCTGAGCTGAACTGAGCTGAGCGAAACGCTTCGCTTCGATTGGAGATCGTTAATCGAAATCGCACTTTGGCTTCTCTATGCACTTTGTAGGAGAGGAGCTCCATTAACCCCTCTACCCCCCCCCAACCGCCGGATCCATTTGCCGCTGATTTGGTGATAACGATCGTAAGCGTAACGGGTTTCTAGGTGCAACACATGTTGCACTTAACCCACCCTCCTCCTCCCCGCCCCACACCGTTCCGCCTGCCCACTTACGAGTGCAGCATCTAGCATATAATTTTGCCTAATTTAGAAAATAGTTTTTCTTTACTCGAAATTAGTATGATTCGAAGCTGCATTTATCCTACGTTCGCCTTGTTAGGGAACTGAATACAATGTCTTCGGAGTTAACTTGGCCAACATGTGTCTTGGCCCATATATGCCTAGATGGCCAAGTGTGGTTCTTAGCACTTGATGACAGGCATTTCCGCATAGCTCAGGTTGAAGAAGCCTAGGGGGTTTCCATTTCGTGGAAAACAAAATGAATGCCTTGGAGTCGAAGTCGACATTTATTAAATCCATACTCATAAATATGCATGGGTGGAGGGGCGGCAGAGCACTCGAGTCGCGAAGGGCAGGGCGGGAGCTCTTCTAATTACGTCAAGTTAGTCTGGCTCTGGCTCTGGCAGAATGAAACGAAATCAAATATTTCGACGGAGAGACAGACAAAGGCCTAAGAATTGTTTTATTAAGTGGCATAAATATGCATGAGCAAACCCTTAAAATAAAAATCCAACAACGAATAAAATAACACACAAAAAAACGAAATCACTTTTGTCGCTACCCCCGCAAGGGGGGAAAGCTGTTTGCTTAGTTGCCGTGTGTTTTTAGCCAACAAATACGAAAGCCATTTAATCGCATGTAGAAACGGAAAAAGGTTTACAATTAAACAAAAAGAAAGAAAAAAAACTTTGTCTGTCTGCATTTGGATATCATTTTTACCTTTCGGATGGCATTTTATATGTATTTGTGGCTTTGCGGTTCATTGATTAAAATCAAACTGTTTATTAGCGCCACCCTTTCATCATTAGGGTTACCCAAAATAAAAACAGCCCCTACACAAAAACTGAATGTTTGAGCTGCGTGTGTTTGTTTAATTGAGTTTTTTTCTGTTTCTTGGCTGCTTTCCATTCAGTTTTGTGGTTAATATTTGCATTGTTGGTTTGTCATTCTCATTAGTGCATAAATATCCCTGTCTTGGAGGGTTGCATAACCCAAAACCAACTACATTTCTCAATCGACATATATATATAATTCACTCATTTATCCATCTTTATACACATACATCAATATCTATCCATTTATCGTATTGGCAGAGTTGTTTTGTTTGCCACCCGCAAAATGATTTCAATTTTAGATTAGTTTTCTCTCGCATAATAAAAAATAAAGTACCAGGAAATCAGCCCCGACTTCCTCCCACGCATAGCATTTGGCATTTGCCATCACATATCATCGTCAAAGTCAAACCCAAACTGAACGTCATAATATTGACAGACAGCCAGAAGGACAGACAGACTTAGAGCCATGTCAACATACTCAGAAGGCCGGTTTAATATTTGGCTTGCATGGTTCTGGTTACTTAATTTAAAAGACACCCAACGATTATTGGTTTCAAATTGCTTAGAACACGCGAATTTTTTTGGCATTTCTCAGCAGGCTGTTTTTTATTTTTTTATTTTTTTATTATTTTTTTTTCTGCTTTCTATTTTTATTGCCCCATTTGATTTTCATTTCCTTGTTATACGCTTCAGTAAATAGGTAGGCGTTGATCCGATCAGCCGGCTCTGCATTTTATTTGTCCATTAAGTCAGTCGACATGTCAGCTGGATGTTTGTGCAAATACATTTTAAATTAGATGCATTTTCAATACAGAGGTAAAAACCGAGACAGACCCTCAAATCGATTCAGTTTTCCCCAAATCACGATTTTGACCATTTGTGAAGTTATGGCTTTGGAGAGATGAGAACCATTCTAAAATGGATTTCTTTAGTTTGAATATCAACACGATTTTCGAGACAAAATACAATTTTCAACATTTAATAGCAGTATTAATATAATCTTTTAAAAATCAGCTCAAATTATTTGTTATTCAAGTATTGATAGGGCATTTATAATAATAGTAGATAAATCTAAACGATGATTAAATCTAGCTAGGAAATTGTATTCCCTTTCGAAAATATGTTGACCTTTCGAAGTGAACTTTATTCGACGTCAGCTGTCAACTCTGTGTGGCAGCCACACTGCTGTAAGGTTGCCGCAAGTAGCGGTGTTCATATGTCTGCTCTTAACAAGCCTTTCAATATAATTCAATGTCGTCCAAAAACCAAATCCATTAATCTCTCAACTCAACTCAACTCCAGAGCTGCCTCCCTTGCCCCAAGCACAAGGAAGTTCAACTTCTCTCGGTCACATGCAATTTGTGCTACTTGTTGCTGCTGCTGCTGCCTCTTGCTGCTGCCTTTGTGGCAAACTTTCACAAAGGAGCCCACAAAGCAACACCTTTGCTGACCAACAGCAGCAACAACAACAACAACAACAACAATTTGGTATCTTTTTACCTTTTATGATGCGATTTGCATAGCGTTTAGGTTGCCCCATCGCTTTGCCTCACGTCGCATATTAATATTTAAGTCGCCATCCTTTTATGCCATGTTCGGTTTCACATCTCCAGCTCTCGACTACCACCCCTCCCCTCCCCTATCATCTATCCATTCTCTTCAGGTAGCTCTTCCCAGTCAAATTTCATTTGAAGTTCGCGTTTCTCACGTGACATGAAAATCTTTTTTGCGCGCAACAAGTTTTTAACAAATTCTCAGCTGATAAATGATTTCGCATATTCTGCCTGACTCGATATGCATAGAGTCCTTGTCTCCGGTCATTAATAATTGTACAACTACAAAGCTGCAGCTATCTTTCTCATTGCCTCCCACCTCCCCACCCACCGATGCCCCATTGTCTGCTGCTGAAAGAGTAAGCGAGAGAGAGAGAGAGAGAGAGTTGAGGGGCAGCTGAGCTGGTTTCTCTTTAAATTATATGTGTGTATCTTGAGCACTTTAATCTCACTGGAAATGTAGCTAAACTTTTGAAAATTAAGTTGGTCCAGAGGAGGAGATTTTTTTACTTCAATATAGTATTTTAAGTTTATGAGTTTTTATTGGGCAAAGTATCTTTTTTAGATAACAATTATATATTAATAAATATCCTGTCTGAATACAAAATAAATTGTTCTTTAATGAAATTATACTGAAATTGGCCAATCTTATTTTATTATGTCTAAGACTGAAAAATATATATTTATTATCTCCACAAAAATGTCTTAGCTTTACACAAATCATTTAATACTAATATAAATAAATAAATATGCTTATAATATTTTTTTCTTATGTGTAATAAGCATTTCTATAAAAATTTATAAACTTTTGCATATCCCCCAAAGAGATCCACACACGATAAGACAGAGTCTGCACAACCAAAAGCTGTCACTTGACACAACACATCGCACACACACCCACGCACACCACACACACACACACATACACTCTGCGATAAGCGATCTGCACAGCACCACAAGTTGCCACTTGAAAGTGATGATGGATTATTAGTACGTGTTGCTGGCCCGGCTATGAGGATGTATGGATTGCAAGGGGGGGCAGGAGGGGGGTTGCGACTGATTTACCTAAAACACACGAGACTCATTAATCCTGGGCGGCAAACGGAGGCAGGACCTTTAGCACGCTCTTGCCGAGACTTATTTGTGCTAAAAACTTTTGCGGCTTGATAAATTGCCCCCCAACAGCCACCGAAACACACAAGCAGCTGTCCCCCCGCACCCACTTGCCTACCACTTGCTGTAAGCAAAATAACAGCCACACTGGCAGACAGACAGACAGAGAGACAGACAGAGGGACAGACTGTGGGACAGACTGTGGGACATGTGTGAGTAAAATGTGCGAATGGCTTTGGGCCAAAGTCTTTTGGGCAATGTTTTTGCTGCGTTTTCGATTTCTACTTTTCCTTATAACCAGAAAAACGGTATATTCAGACTATGGGAAAGAATGTAATAGGCAGAAGAAAGCATCAATGAATCCATAAATTATATATATCTTTTTGATCAGTCTGTATAAGCAGTCAATATGAGCAATATAAAAGCAATATGTTTGTAGTTCTTGTAAATCAAGTTTATTCCATCTCATCGATAATTGTTTACGTTTATCGTATATCGATACAAGTTTCCAAAATCATAATTATAAACACAGTCTTTTTAATTGTATGAAAATGTTTAAGATTGAATTCGAAACACATATTTAGAGAATTTCTGGCAGGGTATCTTCTAGTCGAACCCTCTCGTTTAGAGAATATTTACTCGTTTTTTCAGAGCTTCAACTTTTTAGATAGGTAAACACTTAACACGTTTTTGCCAGTGATTTAAATGCTTCCCAGTCCTTTCTCTCCAATATCTCTCTCTCTTAATCTCTCTATTTGCGGGGCATTCCATCACCATGGGGTTTGAGATTTGTGGAGTTTTTGATATGCAAATACTTTTGAATGGAACTGGGATTGTAAGGATGTGGATTCCGTTGTTATATTCTGTGCCACTGTCACGTTACTTTTCAAATTAATTTTGTTTGCTTTGAGCGATTGTCACGTTTTTGAATTTTCGTGTGTTTCTGGCTGATAAATAATAACAAAAAATAAATAAAAATAAGATGTTCGCCTAAAGAGATAAAATTGAACGTAAACAACAACATCTATTCAGATGCTTAAATTAATCACTAGATTAATTGATATCCTCGGTCCCGACAGCTTCGGCATCCCAATCATCCGTTAAAAAGCCAGCCGACAGATCATCCTCGTCTTCTACATCGCTAAATTGATCGTCCTGTGCCTCATCATCACCGTCATGCTGCTCATCGTCATCATAAATATAGAGTTTAGGCACTATCTCCTCCTCGTTATCCTCATCATCTGTGTACTGAATTTGACAACCAACATCCCTAAAAGCAAGGTCCAGCTGATATTCACCAGATTCCTGGCTAGAGGTCGCCGAATGAGTCTCCCCATCTTCATCCGCATCCGCATTCCCATCCTCATCTTCATCATTTTTCGCGTCGCTTTGCAGCTCCAGGACAATGGACTTCGCATCATGCAGTCCTTTGATTAGTGCATCGCGTTCCAGCGAGTGATGTTCCCGTTGCAATTTATACTCGATCTGCAGCTCCTGGAGTCGTTTGCGTAGCTGACATATTTGAGTAAGATGATCATTCTGTTTGTCCACAATGGTTGTTACTTGCTGCTCCATCGACTGCATATTCAACTCGTACTCCGCTAGCTTCTTCTTAAGCAGCCAATTCTCAGCACGACTCTTGACCAGCTCCGATACGCTGGCCGTTATCTTGGCATCATCTGTGATGGGCGTCTGCCAGCTGCAGGACTCAGAGGATATTATTTTTTAATCATTGTTACTCTTAATCTTGCCACACTTACGGATCACAGGGTCCTCCATTTTCGACGGCTACAATCCCGTTTGGATTGGGCACGGGCACTGCAACGCGTTCCTCGTTGCCCAACGAGGATGTGGCACCAACAATGTACTGGCATATGCAAGCCATCTTTTATTTGGGAACTTCTATGATTTTTCACAACTAATAAAAATGTTGAAGTAAATTTTTAGTCATGCCAATCTCACACAATACTCTAAAATACATTTATCCCAGAGTCGACTCGATACTCGAACTCCCACATCACATTCTGAGCTCCATCATGGCATCCTTCGTTTTTGTGTAGTCTGTCCAGTGAACACACTTTACGACTTGACATTTTCACACTTTGTTGGCACCGTTCAAACGCCTCTCCTCTCCTCTCCTCCCCTCCCCGCACCACACTTCATCTATCTGTTAGCCCGGCCAAGTCTCCTTGTTGTTGTTGTCGATGCATGTCTCTCGGCTCTCGACTCTGCTAACAGTTTTGGGACTTTTTTTGTGGATTCAAGTGCAAAATTGGTTTAAGTGTTTGCTAAATTGGCAGCAAAATGGCTTTTTCAATTTTATACTTAACGTTTATATTCAAAGTGACGCCAGACAGACAGACAGACAGACAGACAGGCAGCTAAACTTGCACCATAAAAACTAACAATCTCTGCTGCTCTGCCTTTTTGGCAACAAGTGGCGCCTGCAGCACACAATTGATATGGGATACATACATATATATAAATATATATAATAAATATTTTATATCTCACACATCTCTAATTTTATTTCTGGGCTTATCTTTTATCAATTAATAAATATTGAATTATTAAATATATTAATTGTTGCACCAAAGATAAAATTACTGACATATAATATTAAATCATTTAATGAGTTGAGGTATTTTTATAAATTCACTTATAATTATTTAATGTGCATCTACAATTTCTTTTACTGCCTTTTTTTTAACAAATTGTGCTCTATTTTTAATTCACATTAAATAGATACATTTTCGAGCTGTGCAGTTTGTATCTGGCTCTCGCTACTTGTAATTACAAATCCATAAATAAATACAATTCAAACGTGTAGCAACTTGAGCACCTGCCACGCCCACCCCATGCATTTCACACGCTTTGCTAAATGCGGACACTAAGCCGGTCCAACAAAATACAACAACAACAACAACAACAATAACCAAGAACAAGTCAAGTTTAGCTCACACATATCATTTATAGCCGCGATAATCATGGCTTACACCCATGCATCCGCTTTTAGACACACATATATTTTATGGTCCCCTACACGAGTCTCTCTCTCTCCCCCCCCATCCCCCTTTCTCCCCTCTCTCTGTCTGTTAACTGGATATTGTGGCCGAAGCGCAGAGTCTAATCGTGATGCCTAAACAACGCCAAATTACACACCAGAGGGCGCTACGGAGTCCATGTTAACATAAATTTGTTGCGCCTCTTCTGTGCGGACTGCCCCCAAAACCGTTGCAACAAGGGAAGGGGCGGGCGGGCTGGCAGGGGCATGCTGCAAGCGTTCAACTTTAAACTAGGCAACACATGCAAGCGCACATTTAAAAAGGCATAAGTCATACATGGCTAATAAATTGATTTGCCAAAGTGGATTAGAGGTCATTGCTATATCATTAAACACAGGGTGTTCCTTCATATGAGAGGTGTCTTATTAAGTATTGTTTTCATATTACAGATATGGAATACTATTGTCAGAAACTGAAGGTATTCAGGAAAAAACACCATGTATTGGCCACAACTCAAACTCAACTATTTTTGGCTTAACTATGTGTGCATTTGAAAGAAAAAATGTTAGCACACGGAAACACGAGATATCCCCCAAGAGAGAGAGAGAGAGAGAGGTAGAGAAAGAAAGTGGGAGAGAGAGAGAGAATGAATCGCTTAAAATGCCAGTTTGAAGTCTATTATTTGCTGGACACGAGCACATATTGATTGCATCGCCAATCGCAGCTGGGGCAGGCAGGGTATCCCGGAGGAGAGCAGCAAATTGCTTCAGCAAATACAACAAAATACCCGCAAAATGGGCAACAACAACAACAAGAGGAAAAAAGCGGCACTTGGAGGGGCAAATCACATGGTAATGGATGCAACAACACAAACTGAAACAGAAACAGAAACAGAAAACCGCAAGTAGAGCCTGCCTCTTGTTGCAACTTGCTAGTTGCAAGTTGCGGGAGTTTGAAAACTTGTTTCGAAAAGCAGACTTGGCTTTGGTTTCTGCCACTCGCTTGGCGGCTGCGGCGGCGGCGGCTTCGTGTAGCTCAGCATTTAGCGTCTTGATCGGTTTATCACCGATTAATTAGAGTTTGATAAATACGCGCACGCCGTGAGTAAATAAATCATGACAGCATCCAGCCAAAGAGCATTCAGCGTAGGAGTTCCACTTCGAACTCAGCGAACGACCTCTCCACACACACACACACTCACACACACATACATATGTGTAGGTATGCGAAGGAGTGTGTGTGTGCACACACATTCTTTAATCATTTGCATATGCCAAATAAGAAACTGAAATAGTCGCTGCCACTCAAAAGAAGTTGCAATGAGAGCTCGACTAGCAGATACCCTGCAATCAACTTGCTTATATTATGAAAATATCTCAACACAGCTGATCAAAAATGTGTCAGTGCAGAATATATAAAAATTTATATTAATATTAAACATAGCCTGTAAGGGTTAACAAAATCTAAGGAAAATACATATATCTTTACAGTTGTTGTTTTAATTATTATCCGAGTACAAGCATAAAGTAAAAGGAAAAAATATAGACTGCTGCCAAAATTCCTTGACAGGTTAATTGAAAGTTCTTCCATATAATTATATAATAATTCTTATCCTAGGTTGAACCTTATCTAGGTACTGTTAGACTATAGATTCTAATTTATGTAGCTCTTTCATAATATCTAAAATTGTTGCAGTTGCTTTTCTCTGCCTAAAACATGCTCCTCCAAAAATTTCAGCATACCCTTTCTGGAATTCTAATGAGTTCAGGAATAAAAAATAAAGGTAAAAATGTTGTGCAAACTTTTTTATTTTAATTTTTGATTGTTTCGACTGTCGCTGCTTTTGACATTCGCACAAAAGCCCAGTTTGAAAGAGGGCCCAAAATATCTTTGAACATTTCAATGTGAGAGCATTAATTATGCACCCAAAAAAAAAACCAAAAAAAATAGAAACCAAAAAGAAAACCAAAAGAAATGTCCTTTGAGATGCGACTGACGTTGATGAGTCCTGACTTTGAGTTAAGCTCGAGTTTGAGGTTTGGCAGTAGCTAATTTTGGCTGGATTCAAATTGTGTTTGGTTGGCGGGTTTGGCGGGTTTGGGTGGTTTGGGTGGTTTGGGTGTCAAAGGTGCTTTGAATTATGCGCTTGCTGCGTATGAAAGCAAATGCAATTTTTGTTGTTCAATTTTCTACACTTGAGCTTTGCGTTTGTTTTTATTTTTGGCTCAGAATTTTGAATGAGTTTTGGGGCATGGCTCGCAGTATTAGCAAATATACGTGAGTGGGTGATGGAAATGAGGGGAGGGGAGCACATGTTAAAGGTTTGTATAGAAATTACAAAAATCTTTATAAGTCTAATATGAAACTTTTATAAATGCCAATTGCCTGATTCGTATAGTTTAAAAAATAGAAGTGATTTTCTTGAATTACTCAAAGCTTACTTAAAAACAATTGACCCTTTGTAATTAATTAATTTCTTCTCCAACTAATTAATTATGGGAAAAGTACTGTTTTTCGGCTTTCATCTGTAATAATTCTTTTTTTATTTCCTTAAATAATAATTGCATTTTCTTTTGCCACAAATATTTTGCTCTTTCTTATTTGTGCTATTGAGAATTTGTGAAAAATATTTCATTTAATTTTGTTGCTCTGACTGCTCTCTCTTTCTCTCGGTCTGTCACCCTCTCTCTCACTATTTCTCTCTCTATTTTTAATTTGGCATTTTGCATTGCCACATTTACGAGAAATGAAATGAAATGTCTTTGGTTTATTACCGCAAAAGCTGCACTAGAAGCAGTAGCAAAAGTTAGAAGGAGGTTATTATTATTACTACAACTCATCCCGACTGTTGGCAGTGGTTGTTGTTGTTGTTGTTCTTGTTGTTGTTGTGGACTCTATGGCACTATGATTGCTACCTTTGCTGCACATTCGCATCGCATCGCATTCGGCGTCTTTTATTCTTGCCCATGGCACTGGCAAAAATGTTGACCACTTTCTGCTTGGCAGCATTCTTCACTCCACTCCCCCCCCCCCCCCCCTCTACTACCATCTACTACGACTCTTTGCTCCTTTTCCTTTTCCACTTCAACTCGAGCGTTGACCATTTTGCTTGGGTTACTCCTCCTGCTCCTCATCCTCCTCTTCCTGCTTCTCTGTGTAGTTTTCTTATTGTCCCACTAAAATTGTGCTCAAGATAACTCAAGGCATGAATGAATGAAATAAAAGGCTGCCTGGATGGCTGGCTGCTTGGCTGGCACCAAAGTATTTGCGGTTTTTCACATCCTTTTGCACAATTATCCAGATTTCAATATTACTGCGTCATAAACAAAAACTGAAGCGATCTTACTTGCAAGCCGGGAAAGTGGAGGAGTCTGTTGGTTTTGGAGACCAACTGCACTTTGAGTATTGTGCAGAATGCTATTATTATTTCTATTATTGTTGACTCAGGAATTTGAAGTCACTGCCACCCCAAAAAGGGAAGGGTTGGGGTTTGGGTCTCGGTTTGGGGATTATTGCATGCCTGCATCTTAGGGTCGTTTATATTTATGAAGCCGAGCAGCTCGTTAGTCAGCCAACCACAAACGCAGTAAATCAAGTAAAGGAAATTATATTTTCCATTTGCAGCATTAAGTCGAAAATTCCCTAAAAGTCTTATATATGCCTGCTAATTCACTTGGCATGATTTAATCGTGCCCATTAAACACACTCCACATTTATTTTTACCCCACAACTTTTCCCATTTTCCGCGCATGCAAATTTTCTCGTAAATTGGCTTAATTTGCAGCGGGAAACGCTCTTAAATCATATGGGGTGAAATATGGCCTGAGGTAAAAACTTTCACTTGCAAGCAATCAAATCATTACAACTGTCACACACCCATCACACACCCATCACACACCCAACACCCCCCAAACCAACACGTGCTGACATTTATCAAAGAATTTCAACTGTCATTTAAATTCTTCTGAACTTGGCCACAAAACAACAGCCAATTGAACATTCATAAGCTTCATTCGATACTCGAGGATTGGGAACCCGCAGGAGTATACAATGTGAAAAAACCTAATAACCCAAAATTCGCAAAATTCGCAAAATTGGCAAGCGGGGGTTGGGTGGGCAAATAGCACCCTCAACGAGAGCTCAGTTTGCCACTTGCCAATTTTCCGATGCTCAAGTGAAAATCTTTGATATACCAATGCCAAACAACAGTTTTCCACCGGCAAAACACAAAAACAAACAACCCGCAAAAAGGGCGACGACGACGACGACACGTGACAATTGTTCTGTTTCGCTTCACTCCCCACCCACTCCCTCCCCCCAGCCCCCTCGGCAAACATTGCAAAAAGTTTGCAATTTTCCTTTTTTCCCAGTTGACGTGTGTTTTTCATACTATTTTTATTTTGCAGCAGTCAAGTGCGTAATTTGTGGCTAACATTTAAAGAGGGTGTCTGAGCCAAAAGATTTTCAATGGATTACTTAATTTTAAATTAGCTCTAAGCATAGATCCTTTTAATAAGGAAATTAACTGGAGATAATATATATATATATACATTTTTAAATACAGCTATTATTAATCACTCCACATACTTAAATAAATCTTGATATTTTTGGAGAGCTGCACAAATACACTCAAGAAGACCTATTGCGAAATTAAAAACTCATTTCCAAGTAACTAAATATTTATTTATTTCTGTCTAGGCGGGGGTAACACCCTCTCCACCAACTCCACTTCCAGTGGCATTTCAATTTATTGCACAATTAAAAGTATTTCTCATATCCTGCGAGTGAAGCCCATAAATTTTTCACCTACGCGAAAAACTCTTCAGCACCAAAAACTGGCAACGGAAATTAAGAAGTGCCTAGAAGACTGAGACAAATCTGCCTAGGAATACAGAAAAATACAAAAGTCACTGTGGAAAAAAGAATAAAAAGAGAATGCTCTGGACAAGAGAACTCGACTGGAAGACACCCTAAAGAAAAGGATATATCTATCCATGGATAATTAAAGCAAAGCACAGGAAAATACACGATGAGAGAGATATATCTTTTAAATTTATGGTTTCTTTTTATCGGTATTCGATTCTTATCGATATTATAAAAATAAAATAATTATCGAAAATATTTTAGTATGTCTGTGAATTAACTTTATAATGCATACAAACAGATAAATAAATCGACTGAATCGATCAAGAGCATTAATAAATTTTAGTTTCTTTCTGTCTGCGATATACCCTATTACCCATATGCAGTGAGTAAAGGGTATAGAAAGACATTGCTGTGCCGCTTTTTTGTGGGCTCAGCCGCATCCCGAATTATGAAATAAGTAAAAGCGCACTCCATGCATTAAAAACCTTTTAATTTGCTAAATCGCCTTGCCAGACAACGATGACGACGACGACGACGACGACGATGACGATGAAGCACCTCACGGTTACAGATACGGCAGTGGCAAACCCGTATACGGGTTACGGGCCACGGCGCAACGGAAGCGGATGGACGGAGTCTGTGTGCATTTTTGAGATTTGCAGACGCCTAAAGGATCCGACTCCTTAATGCCCCAATACCCAATCCCCATCCAGACATAGACACTTGGATTTGTACTTTGGACCTAGGCAAAAGTTCTGCAAACACTCGAAAAGCCCTCAGCTTGACTACTCCCCTCCTCCCCTTTTGGACTACATGTGGCGATAATTTCCACTTTGTGCTGCTGTTGACTGCAAAATTCCTATGGGCTTGCAGCAAAATCAAGAAAAAGCTGCTCAGTCTGGCTCTGGCTCTGGCTCTGTCTCTAGCTGTTACCCTGGCTCTCAGACTCCAAACTTGAACTCTCTTCTGTTCGCCATACAACCTGAAATAAATCTGTGTTTTTCTCGCAATAACCGAAATTTTGGCATTCCTCAGAAAATAGGCAAGCAAAAGAAAGCAAATAAAAAATAACCCAAAAAAGAAAGAAACTCGACTGAAGTCGCCTTTGAAAGGACGCAGTGAAGCACACCAAATAATTTCACAAAAATCATAATGCATTTTAATTTTGTGCACCTTTAAAAAAAGGTATTGCGACTACTTTGTGCAGCTTGCAACAAGCTCATCTTTTAAGGGGATATAAATTTTATCATTATTAATTATTAGCTTAATTAATTACTTAACATATAAATAAATTGTGTACTCAAACAAACTCTATTAATAAATTTTATTAATATTAAATATTAATCCTTTTTATTATTAAAAATTATCTGCATATTTTCTGCTGCAAAATATTATTTTGAGAGTTATATATAAGTATTTTCAAATGTTCATTTCGAAATACTTTTTATATGTATTTTTTTTAACAGATTTCGCCAGAGTATTAAAATTTTATGGTGCAAAAAAAATAAGTGCTTCATTTCATAGGTTTGCCTGTGCCATTTATGAGGACAATATTTAAATGGGATTTTGTTCAAGTGCAACAGGGATTAAATCAGATTTGATTAAACAAAGTGCTCGGTACGAATTAAAATAGCAAATAATTAAAGAGGCGCCTCAAAGCATGCTACAAATTGTGGAACAACAAATTAACGAAACGCACAAAAACGCGATGCATGTGAGAAAATAATTAAATTTGATTTGGAAACGCAAATGAAATGCAATTTCAGCTCAGCTCAGATCGTGGCGTGACGTGTCCATGGCAATCAAGTATTGTCATTGGATGACTCCGCAGTTATCCTGGAGGCAGGAGCAGGGAGAGGGGAATTGGGAGAGAGAGAGTGTAATCGAGGGGGTACACGCAATCGAAATTAAGAAAAAGTCTCCCATTCAAGTTAATTGACAGCTCGCGGACTACAAATTCAACCCCCCAATGAACAAACCCCTCTTCCCCTCCTCCCCTCCTCCCCTCCTCCCCTCCTCCCTCGCACCCACCTGCTTCCCCAGCAAAATACTCATTAAAAGCGTATTATTTGTAGAATGTCTGCGCTTATCTATCGATGTCTGTCTGCGAGTCCCGACTCCGATTGTTGTTGCTGATGTTTTTTGTAAATTAATTTCAGTTTATTTGGCAAAATAAATTGCAAACTCATTTAGCGCGCGAAAATCAAAAACTTTTTGGCCCCACTCAAGGACTCGGTTCATTTGGGTTGCAAATTCTGAGATTCAGTCAGGCACAAGCCAAACCAAACCAAAATCAAAAGCATTTCGAACATTTGTTTTTTTCTTCCAACTGCAAGTCAAAGTTTGTTTTCACCATTTTTATATAGACAGGTTTTATATATTTATTTATTTATTTTTAACTCTCCTAGACATCGTCTGTGGTTAGCCCGTGTTCCTTGTCCTGTGCTCTGCTCCCAATTTAAATTGTCTCCATGGAGATTTGAGTGCAGATTCTGCGTTGATTTTGCCATTGAGTTTTCTGCTTGTGTTTTATTTCTTTATTGTTGATGACTCGACTGAAATTTTATTTGCTGCTTCCCAAATCGATAGTAATCAATATATTATCAAGCATTATTTGCAGTTTATTTGTCTGTCTGAGACTTGATTAAATTTAAGCTACACTAAACTCGGGCAATTACGGATTAAACTACCAAAAATAACATAGTCACGAGAGCTCGACTAGTAGATACCCTTTGCCCATATATATTTGACAGACTTACATCAAGATCCTGATCAAAAGTATACACTTTATGAGATACTTTAACAATGTTTAACTCATTTCATTATTCATCATTATCACATATTCAGAAAAATGATGAAAATGCAGTCATACAGAAAAAGGTTCTAGATCCAAAATGAAGCCAATTTCATGCAAAACAAAAACAGAAGTAGCAAATGCTCTTCATAAATGGCCAACAAAAAGGAGCAGTAGGAAAAACATACAATTCAATTACCCAAAGAGGAATCAAGCAAGGAGCTGCAAGTGAGGCAGCTGTGGCAAGTGAGGCAGCTGAGGCGACACGCGACCGCAGAAAAACAGAAAAATATAATAAAAATAAAATTCGCACAGGCGACGCACTCCAAACACATAAATTATGAAAAGGCAACAAACACGAAAATATTTTGGCCAAATATGCAAAATAAGAAGAAGAACAGCAACAACAACAATAAGAACAACAATAAGAACAACATGTGTATTAAATGTTTAACACGACTTTTCACTCATTAACGCGAAACACTGAGAAAAAAACAAAAGCAAAGGCAAAAAAAACCACAGAAAATGTGAAAGGGATGACGCGTGTTTTTGGCATAATTTATGCATGTGTGAGTGTGCAGAGAGGGGGTGGGGGATGGTTGGAAGGGGGTGTGGAGTGTGTGTGTGCGTTGAGGTGTGGGCTTAGCCAAGTGTTAATTTCGTGGCACATTAAAAACAGCAGCAAAAAGCATCAACATCAAATTGAAGCTGAAAAAGCGGCCAAGCGCGAATTTTATGATGAAATTTAAAATCGCGAGAATTAATATTACATTGTTTATATGATTACAATTAAGAAAACAATAATTAAATTACATCCAAAAGATCCATTAATAATAGTAAAAAATCATTAAAAGAATCTCATTACTAAAAAGTATAGCTTGTCAAAAGTAATTTATATGGAAACCTTCAAATGGATTTATTAAGAAAATCAATTTGGACGCTTTTAAAACGCGAGAATGATGCATCTTTAGGGCCTCGCTGGTTTCCCATGGTCCACTAACCGATAAAAAAAAAAAGCAAATGGCAAATGGGAAAACAGCAAACGCAATCCAAATCGCAACTCCCAATTCACAAATCGATGGCGAAGCCAAAGAGCAGCGCCAAAATAATGTGACGCCAAAATCAAACTTTGGCAAGCAGCTCAAAACTGAAAAGCGACTTGGCCATAATTCATATGCGCCAAAAAGTCTGCGGCAATCAAAATGCCAACAAAAAAAAAGAAGGCAAAGCTGAAGTTGGAGTTGGAGTTGGAACAATGCTGTCAGCAATGTTGTTGTGGAAGAGTTGCAGAAGCGAACAACATAATTGCAGCCCTGTCTGCGGTGCCTAATGCAAACAAACATGGGATTATGAGAGCCAGAGCACAGTCAGCCTCCTCCCCACTCCCCCCTCCTCAGTCTGACCCGTAGCAACAACAAGTAGCCGGCGAAATTGGGCCTGTACGTGTTGGCCCCGGACTGAGACGCACTCGAAGCCGGGACAGACAAGGATCGCAAGCGGCGAGCGAGATCGTCGAGATCGTGCGATAGCTTTTCATTAGCTGCGCCACAAATTGTGGCCCCAACTGAACCCGAACTGAACTTGCCCAATAAATAAGTAATGGCAACATCTTAAAACTAGTGCACTAGTTGCAGTTGCAGTTCCAGTTGCAGTTGCATGTGCGAATCGATTTTCAACGCCTGCAACTTGAATCGAATATGTGACTTGCCTCTCGACACTCGACTCTTGCCTCTTGCCACACGAAATTATAATTTCACCTACAACAATTTGGCTCCCGTTTCCCTCACAAACTCACCTTTATCCGCCCCCCACCCCTTTCTATTTCCCTCTCCCCCTCTCTCTCTCACAATATATATAAATTTTTCATGGGAATTACATACGTGATAGATTGTTTTAGTCCCAGCTTCGGATGAGCAGCAGCAGCAGGAGCAGCTGGCTGATTGGTTTTGGCTGCTGCGATTGGCATCGTTTCATATGCGACGTGACTGTGCCACAGATTGCCAATCGATTTATTTTGGAATATGGCCAAGAATATGCATGCGGCATGCAACAACATGCATCATGCAACTATGCATGGAAATGAGTCAAAAGATTGGAGATAAACCTGTCACTGAATGATAACTTTATAAAATACATTTCAAATGTTTATTATTATTCAAATTTATTTATTTATTTAACAAATGCTTATTTCTCACACATACAGCAATCCTCGAAGAAACTATTTTTAATTATATTTGTTACATAAATTAAATTCACCAACAATTCCAAATTAAATAATGTGTGAAACACAGACGACGTTTGGAATCGAACTGTTTGCTCCGATGAGCATTTCTTTATTTTATACAAAAATCTTAAATCTAAATTGTTTATTTATATTAACGGAGTTGCTTTTGGGGCGACTCCATGTGATGTTTATTCCTAAGCTAGCTGAGCTTTGCAGCGTTTGTAGAGTGACTCCATGTGATGTTTATTCTTCCTAGAATAGCTGAGCTTCACTCTTCGACAAATGTGATGTTTGTTTATCTATCCACTTGAAAGTGGACTGTTTATGATATTTTGCCATTAACAATTAGCTGAGCTCCGCAGCGTCTCATGTTCCTACTTGAACAAATAATGAATAAGTTCAGGCAAGAGGCACATTTGAACACTTAAATGGATCTTCTTTGGGCAGCATATTAAGGAATCTGATGATCTATATCGGAGTAAATCCCAGCTAAGAGCTTAAGCCACAACAACGAACCGGAAATGACAACAAAATGCAACTTATTCCAAAGATTAATCTATTCGTATTAAGCAGAAATCATTGCAATTCCAAAGGAACAAGCAACAACGAGGAGGAGGAGGGGGGCAGAAGGCGGTGTTCAGTGTGGACATGACCCCGACAAGCGTCGCAACAGGTGGCAAGCAACAGTCGGCCAGCGAGCGAGGAGTGGGCCCACATGTTGTTGGCCAGATAGATGTCAGCTGCTCATTGCGCTGCAAGTTATTGGCCGCAAGTCGAGTCGAGTCGATTGCGGCGCCACAAAGATCAAAAGTATGGCAAATGATTTTACAGTGCGCCGCACACTCGTCAATGTCGCGACAAGGGTCAATAATTGACCAGGACCGGAGTCAAAGTCAGGGCCGGAGTCGGGAGTAGGGAGGCGGGAGTAGGGAGGCGGGGCGCTTATTCTCTCTGTCTGTTAATAGAGTCGTGATCAACGGCCACGAATAAAGCATATGCAACTGGGCAGAGGGGGAGGGAGGTGGCGGGAGGACCACCTACAACCATGTATTTGTTTAAGCCTGCAACTGCCCTTTCCACTTGTTGTTGCCGCAGTTGTTGTTGTTGTTGTTGTTGTTGTTGTTCAATTAAACGTTATGCCAATAAATTGTAAGCAGCAAATCGTTTAATCTAAATTAAGCGCCAACCGAAGAGTGGTGGGGAGGGGGGGAGAGAGGGAGGTGGGCTGTGGCTGTGGCTGGGGCAGCGATTGAACGGCAATTTCCATCAGCTGCATCATGTGTCATAAACAAGTTGCAAGGCGCCGACAATATCGACAATGCTACACTGCATGCCCCAACAACGCGCAACGCGCAACATTTCCATAAACGACACCAGAGACCCACAGGGGCAAGTGCGCCTGCTTCCTGGTCGGACTGCGGACAAGTTGCTGTTGTTGCTGCACCAAGTTGTAAGTTGCGATTCGTTGTCTGGTTCTGTTCCTTGGTTCTTGCCTCTGCCTCGGAGTCTATGCAACCAGCAAGTAAGCAATTTTTATGCTCATGTTGCACGTAATCACTGCGAGCCGCAGGTGGTAAAAGGCAACCATCTATGCTAGCCATCCGCCCCCTCACTTCCTCTTCCCCCCACCCATTTCTCCTCACTTCTCTGTCTGCGCTCATCTTGGCCCCCGAGAAGCAGCGCTGATTGAATTGCACTAATTGCGTATTAAAGCTCAGCATTTTCAAGGCGAGCTCAAATTTGCAAACAGCCAAATTGAATTACAACGAGCAACACCCCAAACTCCCCCCTTTATCTCTATCTTCCCCCACCAATCCTTGGCTGCTAATGAAGCAACGTGAGGAATCCCGTTGCGGGTTTGTTGGCTTTTATTTCGCTTAATTAATTGGCAGCGCCAAATGTCTGCAGACGTGGTTTCCAACCAAAAAAAAAGGCAATGACAGTTGCCAGGCCAAAACCCCAAAACACCCCCTTCCCCACTCTCCACCCCTCAACAAATGCAACAAGAAAGCTGTCAACACAGCCGAAAAAAGGAGAAAAAGCTGAAAAAAAGGGGCACAAATCGAAAACTCTTGCCACAATTTCCACAGTGCAGCCCCCAAAGCAAGCTGCTGCTGCTGCAGAGAGTCAAGTGTCCTTTGAGAATATGTGGCATGTGGCAGCTTGCATGTTGCAACTCTTTCATTTTTTCGGCAATGCCCCTCGAAAACAACGGAAAACAAAACAGAAAAAACTAATCGCAACTGATGCTGCGCATTTTTAGGTTGGAGATGCACTCTTGAGGCATGCGGCGCTGTTGCATGAGCCAAAGAGGGTTAATTATAACACACAAACGTTTGATTCTGACTGCTTTCAGAGCAAGGGACAATTTTAGATTAAGGCAAAATCAGATATTTAAATTAACTAACTTTGTAGATGGATAGAAGAAGTCTGCTTAATCTATAAAAATATTCAAGAAATTATGAAGAATTTAAGTAAAATTTAATCTAATAATAAGCAAGCTAGAATGCTTCACTAGGAGATATATCATGCTCATCTATTAAATATATAATAAACAGGTTTAGATTAGAATTTTCTCTATGTAAAATATGTGTTTCTTGTGATATCTTAAAGTTGATAAGATATTATAAGTAATGGTATTTCATATAATACTCATAATGGATTAGTTCAGGTAGAAGGGCAGTTATCGATAAAAATTAGATAATCATGATCTCTGTTTAGCTTATAAGAACTTATAATATATAACTTATAATAATATATATTCTTCATACAGACAGGCAGACAGACAAAAAATTAGATACTTCCTTCTGTCTGTGACATAATTTAACACAGCTTCACTATCCCATTTACAAATTGAAAAGGTTTTTCATATAATAACTTATAGTTCCCATTAAAATATTTTTTAAATTTAAATCGACATACTCCGATGTAAAAATACACTCAACAAACATGCGAACTACACACAAAAAATAATAATAAAAAAAAACTAAGGGAAAAATGATGAGGAAACTCTTCTCTCATTTGCAATAAAATATACATTTATCCCAGTGGAGAGGCTGCGAGTTGAGTTGAGTTGAGTTGAGTTCTTGTGTTTGTAATAACAGCATTTTTGCTTAATTAACACAACAAAGCAATGCCAAAATAAAATATGGTAAGCAAAATAAAAAAAATAAAAAAAAATAGAAGGTATCCTCTATTCCCCTAACACAAGTCAAAGGCTCGTCTTGCATTACCACCTGCGGTAGGGTTGGGGGACGGGAGCGGGGCGAGGGATGTGGGATGTGGAGGTGGCACGTGAGCTGAGGTGGGAAAATATCATGCAGAACAGCAGAAAAAATACTATAAAAAAGAACAAGCACTCACAATGCTGGCGGCCTCTGAAAAAAACATTGGCAGACAAAAAGATTTATGTTTTCTTTTCATTTTGTATTTTTACATTTCACATTTCACATTTTACATTTTACATTTAGCATTTTGCATTTGAGGCGAGCGACGAAAAACAAATGAACAACAAAATTGTATACAAATTTCTATAGTCTACTCTCGTTGCATACTTAAAGGCAAAAGCACAAATATAAAAAATAAAAACAAAAAACGAAAAACAAAAAATAAAAACAAAAAGAAAAACAAAAAATAAAAAGAAAAACAAAGCAGAGCCAAAGCAGCCAAAGAAAATGCTGAAGCACGGAAAAAGGAAAAGACAACGCGAGTGGCAAGTGCATGAAAATAGAATAAAACACCCACAAACACCCACACACACACACACACACACACACTTATACAGAAAATGCATTTGCCAAAGTATTCAAAACTGACTCAAAAAGGGTGCTTTGAATTAATACTTTTTCGATTTGTTTTTGTCTCGATCTCAGCAGGCCTTAGCTAAGTGGCAACGAGAAGTGGCAGCGGGGGCAGTGAGTGGTACTTAAAAAATAAAAGAGTTATAAATTTAAGTTCTTGCTGGAATTTAATAAGAATATCTTAAAGTTGTGCGGTTTATATAAATATATTTATTAATTAACACTGTTAAAGAGGTAAATTATGCACTAAATAAGCTCAAGAGAAGACTAATAATTAACAGTTAATTAACATAACATTTAATAGCTTAATTATTATACATTAATCATATTAATAAATTTAATTTTGTGCAGCACTTTCTGCTCAGCTTAACTTAAGTAAATTAAATGAAAACAAACTTTCCAAACAAACCAGCAAATTCAGCAAAATTGCCTCAAATGCATAATAAAGATGGAAAATTTGATGTTGGTCAGACAACTGGCGCCACGAGAAGCCCACAAATCATACACTCAAATACCCCACACACACACACACACACTAACACACATGCTGATTATATGCGGAGCATGCATGCAACGATAACTCCATCTCAAAAGCTGACCAGCAGCAGCAACAACAACAACAACAACAACAACAACAGTTAAACAATTTTCCAATTTTCACATGCGAATTATGGCAACAAACAGACCCCCCCCAACCCAACCCAACTTCACCTGCCCCTAGTCTACCCCTTAACCGCACTCTATAACTATTGAAAGTCTGGCAACCCACCACAGATACGAATTTTGGAGTGATTGATAGCATGTTATGAGTTAACATGCTATTATTAGACCGCAAGATGCTACCAAACAACTGACTGCAACAACAACAACAACAATAACAAACAACAACAACAACATTTGAGAGCCTGTCGAGGATCGTTGGTCTCTCTAAACCGAATGTTTACTCACGACTTTTTGCTGGGGTCTCTGGGCTTTGTTTTTCGTCTCGATTTTTCGTCATATTTGCCAAAAGTGGAAAATTGTGCAAGAGAAATTGATTTCACATGATTTACGTGCAAGTTTTCGCAACAACAGCAACAAACAGCAGCCCAAAATCGAATTTCTAATCTCATGTTTGCCACTGTGGGGGAGTGGGGCAGGAGGGGGGCTCTGAAGGCGGCATCTCGGCCAACTCAGCAGTTTGGCATCACAAATCAATCGAATCGGATAATCACATGCCACACAACACAGCCTCAGCCACAGCCACAGCACCAGACGCAGACGCAGCTTGTTAAAAGCAACTACTGCCCGACAGATGGCGCTAGCGATCGTGTTCAGTGGGTTGGCCTCTTAACTGCTTTAACTGCTAGTTGGTCAGTTGGCCAACAACAGCTAGCCACTAACGCCACTTCAATTGCACGAAGCCTATCCATTTGATACTTTTCGATTAATTTGTATATAGTTTTTACCATAATTTCCCTAATGTCAAAGACAACCTCCGAAACTCAATCAATATTCAGCTTGTGAAGCGCCGCACAAAGTCAATGTCAATAAATGTTGACAAAAAAAAAAAATAACTAAAATTAGTTTGCCATTTACAGAAAACAAATATTGCATAATCAATGAATTTTAGCAACTCTTTCGACTCTAATCAAATATGCGTAACTGTTTTATACTGTTATTCCGCATCCAATTTATGTTAATCATTTAAAGGCCACACTTCTTCACACGCTTATAATACAAATCACTTTAAGCCATGTTAACCATCTAATTTTGAATGATATTCAAACTATTTTTATAGTTACTTTAATCAATAACCATATTTTGTGTAAGGGCTCTGTCAATGCCAAACACTTCGGATATTGTCTATTAAAACACTCATTTTTAAATGGGTATCTTAATGCCAAGTATGTGATATTTAATATTAACAAATTATACTAAACATAAATTCATCCAACTTATTCTAAGTCAAACTAATATTTTAAAAATATCATCAAGATTTTGTAAGGGGTATCTCATTGCCTGGCAAGCCACACATATTAAAACCAGCTCTAAAACTATTTTAATGGTATCAAGTTTTGCTAGTTATTAAAGTTTTTTTCATTCAGCAAAAGTTTCACCAACTTGTTTGACTTTTCAGTTATATTTATTAAGGGGTATCTCAATGTCAAGCATGCCTCGCATTCTTGATTTCTATGTGTCTTCGCTTTTGATTGGGTTGTTGACATAAATAAAACAATTGCAGTTAATCCCTCAAAATACAGAGAATCAACTTCAATTAAAGCCTTTCGATTTTGCTGAGTCATTCTGCAGAAACCAGTTTGGAATGCGCAAATGAATAATCCAATCAATATTTCCACACCCAGTCCAATGACTTGCCACTTTCGGTGGAAAGTAAGTAGAACAAGCTTGTTTGCCAAGAAATCGTTAAAATAAAGCTGCCATATAATAAATCAATAACCGCAAAATAAGAAATCGAAACCCAAATATATATATAAAAAAAAAGTAGTACGCAACATATTAATTACCATAATAATTTGAACCAATTCAGAGATTCAAATAATAAAAATCTCACTTTAATTTCACCCAAAAACTTTCGGTTATTTATAATAAAAAAAATGAGTAGAATGCAAAATGCCAAAATGCCAAATGGTCAACAAAGAGACAAATAATTTTCAGGTAGAATCTCTCCCAGCAAATAGACAAATTGATTAACTGTGAAACTAAACAACAATCGGAATTCAACATAAAAGGGCGATCGATCTGATGGAGGAGGAGTGTCTGTCTGCAGTCTCTCTTGAAGTTGCCGCAAGTGGCAAGCGAATCATTTAACGAGACAACTTAATAAAAATTACTGCCCAGTGTGAAAAGTGAGAGTCGAGAAACAGTTGCGAGAGAAATTATAACACATCGCCCAAAACGGAGACCTCAACTTGAAACATATTTCACACAATAGCAAAAATACGACTTGAGAAAAAAAAAACAATAAATACTGGTTTGGAGCTGACTTTGGTTCAAAATATTCAAGACGAGGCATAAAACTGTCAATCCGAAAGAGGCGACTTTACGGCCAGGCCAGGCCAGGCCTCCCCTTCCAGCTTGTTTGCATTGGCTCTGAGTGTGGCTCTGACTGTGGCTCTGACTTTGCTTGTTGGCCTGGCTAACTGGCTAACTGGCTGTCTGTCTGGTCTTGTCTGACTCGACTTGGCTTGGCTCGGCTTGGACTTTAGCATGCGCATGCGCTACCGTTTTCTTGGCCAGTTGTATTTTAGCCATTAGCACGTTCGGAGCTGAAGCTGTTGCCGCCGTCAACAAGTGTGAAGAGTCGCAGAGTCTGAGTCTGAACCAAGTGCTCAACGACATACATATTTATAAACAAATAAAAACCAAAAGTGAATTTAGACTGGGCCTGAAACATTTAATGTTGGCGCGAAAGCGAAAGTTGCGTGCAAAGTGGAATTTTTTTGACTGCCTCAAAAAAGCAAATTATTTTTTGATTAAAAACAACAACAACAAAGACTCTGCTTAAAAACGAAAATCGAACAAACAAAGAGTGCGAAATCAAGAAAAACAACAACTAGAACAACTCAGCAACCTTGGAGAGGAATAACAACAACAATCCAGACCAGACCAGATCAGACCAGCCCAGCCCAGCCGAGCCCAGTCCAGCTTCAATATGCCCGGAGCCAGTTCTCATTCGCGTCTCTTCTTCTACATGCTGTGTGTGGCATCTCTGTTGGCCGTCTCCAAATCGGATACCGGTAGTACAAAGAACTCCTACTTTATGTCGTATTTCTATTACCTGATTGTTAACTTTATCAACCCATTCGCAATGCCCGTCTTCTATCGTTTCGCCCAAGTCTGCCTAAGCTAGAAGACTCTCCTCTCGAATTTGTTAAGCATATGTAAATATTATCCATTACTATATATATATATTATAACTCAATTTGTACATATATAGTTCTATCTGTAAGACTGTTATTTGTGTGTTTAAAATGTGATCGGCTAATTGGGTTGGTTTAGTTAGTCATCGTCTTCCTAGTACCTGCTCCTGTCTTTGTGATAAACCTTTTGATAACTTGTACAATAAAATATGTAAAAAAAAGAAATTCTTTAAATGTGATGGTGTTTTTATTCCTAGTCTTAAGTGTACATAATTTGAGTTGTAAATATGTCATCTGAAAATATTCCTTGAGTGTACATCTATAAAATTGTATATATATTTTACATACATCTATTTTTTCTCTGATTGATGCTGATAAAAAATGTATAAAAATTTATTAAATCTTGAAAACTGAATTTTGATTAAATATAAATTTTTGATTAGAAAGAATGAGTTCTTAAAAGAGTTTAGTTTATGATCAATAATATCCACGCAAGCTTTATAGCTAAACGGATTTAAATGTTATGGGGAAACTAACTAATTTATAGCTAAATTTAAAATTATATTTAATTGTGCTAACCTTGTTTTAATAATGATATCTACCCTGACCAAAAATAATGCAATTTTTCTACTTTAGTTTGGTAATAACTAAAAATTTTATATTGGCTAAAACACAATCTAAGATCAGGGCAGCGAATGCCAAAGAGCCCATAAAACATAAGATACACCAGACACACACACACCACATACACACACACACACACATACACACACACACACACAACACCAATTAAACATTATACAACAAGTCGCAAGTGGCGCTCGTGCAAGGGCCATAACAAGTTACCGTTGTGGACGTGACGTCTCGGTCAATGCCAATCTTCGAATGGACGACTAACTGCATCTAAAACAAAAGCGAACACTTAACAATAAGCCACATCAACTATGTATATATATATATATATGTATTTCTTCACAGGCCAACATTAATCAGCTGGCCACGTTCTCAGCGCACTTGAAGGTTGCTGTTAGCCACATTGTGTGTTGGCTAATTAGCACATGGCACACAGCACATTTAAGCCAAAGGTATTCTTTGATAACTTATGTGGGGTATCTGCCAGTCGAGTCGAAAACTTGAACAACGATGGGGCTTAAACGAGAGTGAGAGTGTCTGCAGTGAGAGGGAGACAGACGCTGATTGTGGAGAGCAATCTTCAGCTCCTCTCTCTCAGAGTTGCTCTCTTGTCCATGATCTTGACCACGACTCCGACTTGGCCGGTTGAGCTGCTAGTTGGTAGCTCTCATTGACATCAAAAGCAGTCACAAGTCGCATCGGCAGTCAAGGTTAATAGTTGAAACTGTTAGCCGCTTCTGGGCTGGCCAACAATTTGTGTGTTGTTTGTTTTTGGTTTCGGTTTTGGTTTTGGCTTTGCTTTTTGGCTAATGATTGCCGGCTACGTCAGCTGAGTTGGCTGAGTCCGATGCGGAACTATTTAAAACGCGGAAGTTCCCATAAGAGATGATTAAACATAGCAAATTTAAATATTTCTTGATTGTTTTTAATATTGTTGTTGAAGCTGCTCCGCAGAGAACTTGAGCTACTAATCTCGTTTGGCCAGAGAAGTCTTAGAAGACTGCTAAATTTGGAACAAGGGCTGCACCTTCAAATTCCAACATGAATAATTATCCAACTTGTTGATTGAAATAATAAATTATAATAATCAACATGTTTTCTATAAAACTTAATATGCAAATTGATTTTTATAAAGTAGATTTTATATTTATTTAAAGTTAATTTTGTGTGGTATTTTATAGAACCTGCCTTAAAAATGTGGAAAAAATTATAATAATAATAAATTCTAAGATTTATTTATTTTATTGTTAAGTCAAAATGATGTTATTGTTTTGCACACCTGTAAATATATTCTTCCTCATGTTGACTCATATTCACACTCGCACACTCACATCCACACGAATCCCATTCACGAATCCACTCACAGTGCCGCTGCAGCCACCTGCTGAGGATCTGGCCTACGATGCGGCGCTCCAGTTGGGTCTCTTGAACCATCGCCTCAATCAGCTGGCCAACGAGGAGGAGTCCCGCCAATTGGGTATAACAAATCTGACGCTCAACGCATTAGCCAGTCGCATACCCTGTAATTGCAACGAAGGTCTATGCAAATGCTGTGCAGGTCTGTTTCCCCACTACCCCTCTGCTTCCCCTCCTTGAATAAGTTCTGCAACTCTTTTCACTTCAGGTTTTCTCGCCGTGATTGGCATGAACAGCTGCACAGAGGTGGCTTATCGCCCCGAGGAGTTCTCCTTTGAGCTGCGCATGAGGGTCAACGACAAGATTTGGTTCCGCCAGAAGGTCTCCGGCCAGAACCCGCCGCCCTTCTGCTTCCATCCCCCCCGCTTCAACTTTGCCCGCGCCTGCATCCAGTTCCACGACATTTGGTTCGTCGGTCGCAACATGCACGTCTGCATGTTTATGTCCGGCGAGTTCCAGGGATTCGAGCTATTCGAGCGGTAAGTAAAATTGCAGCCCTAATCTGAGTGTGTAATATTTGCTGTGTTTTCTTGTAGCAATTTTGATTGTCTACTGTTTGGTGATCATGGCGTCAAGATCGTGCCACCCGAGCAGAGTTATCCGGTGCGGCCCAACGATGTGGCTATTGAGGATATCGAAGAGGAGATCGAGGACTACGATGAGAATGTTGTGCGCAACCTGGCCGAAAGAATGTTCAGCTGATCGAGCCGAGTCAAAAGCACACAAGAACATAATCTCTAATTTATTATTCCTAGACCCTTGAACTCCAACTCCAACTGCATTCCACACACTACCTCATGCGCCCGCTTCCCAATCCTATATCCCTCATACTCCTCCGATTCCTTACCTAGCCTAAGCTCTTTGTATTTATTATTATCATTTCGTTATTGTTAATTTATTAAAGCAGGCGAAACGCTTGATGTCACCTCGTCCTTTTATCCTGCGCCACTTGGCTGCCTAATCACTCGAAAGCAAAGCACAACAGCCCCTTCTCCGCCAACCTCCCCTCCTCTCCGCCAACACAGACCACAAGGAGCCACCTGATGCGTCGCTCGCCAAGTGTGAAAACTGCAAAAGGTGCGATGTGTGATGATGTTCATCATTTGAAAGCCAACAAACAAAACTCCCCCTATCCCGTACTCCCCCCCATGTCTAACCACAGCATGTGCAGTCAGCGCATCCGCATCCTGTTGTGCCTGCCACACTGCCTCACTGCCTGCCTGCCCCCAGCCTGAGTCGTTTCATTCAAGTGCAGAATAAAACACAAAGCGCATTCAGATTGTAAAGGATAATGCAACCGGTTGCGTTGCATGTGCAACTGCAGTCATACGAGGAACGAAAGGGGAGAAGGAGGGGAGTTGTTGTATTCTTTTGATGATGATGATGATGATGGAGTTCAAGCTGAAGCTGTTGCTGCTGCACTTCGTTTGACTCGCAGTTGACTGTAATAAAAGACTTTTCACAGGACCACAACGAGAATGCAATCCACACACACACACACAGACACACACACATGGTAACAGGATAAGAGCTCAAACCGAGAGTCGCTTGCAAAGTATTATTTCGCACTTGAGGCCTCAAATCGTTGCAGCATTCAAGTGCAAGGGCAAGTGGCAAGGGACAGGTGGCATGTGGCAGGCAGGTGTCATGCAAACGCAAAAGGATGCAGACAGATGAATATGCATGTATGCAATCCTTGCAATCCTTGCAATGCAAAACACTTGTAGCCCACCCAGCAATTGACAGAGTGGCCAATAAAGGTGTGAAAGATGATTAAAAGACTTGGCGAAAATGGGAAATTGAGAATGGGATTGGTTTGTTAATTATCAACATAATTAGCTTAATTTTTATTGCACACCGAAGATTATTTATATAATTATAATTATGTTTATTTCTATGAGAGCTATTTATTGCAGTAGTGCGATAAAAAATAGTTGATAAAAATATTATTTAATTCTTCTTACTTGAATATAAAAACTATTCACTTTCTTCTCTACTCATTTTGTATTTATTATTATTTTGTCCCCCATTCTACATTCATATTTATTTAAGCAATTATTATTCACTACTTTTAATATATTTAAGCCCATTTATTAACTTCGTTTTCATACAACTATTTCCATTTTCACCCCTATCTATATTCAATTATAATATGCACTTCTAATATTTTTATACTCATACATTTTTCTGCTTCTTTTCCGCTACTCATTTTTATTTATGTTTATAAATAAATCTTCAAGCGCTGCCTTCCAATACTTCCTATATTGACAGACAGTTTCCCATGTTTATTGACTTTGTCACACACACAAAACAAAGGCCTCAATTATGTTGTTGGCCATTGGCTATTAAGCCATTTAAAGGCCGCTTGAGTTGCCGTTAAACACGTTGACCCCTTCGCACAACCATATGTTGAGTGTGTGTGTGTATGAGAGGTGTGAACAACAACTAAGCTGACCATAAAAAGAGAGAGAGAAAAAAGCGCTGGATGTGGCAGCTAATTTAAAATTCAAATTTGAGTGCATTAAGCGTTCAGTAATTGATTTGTTTGCACACACGCGACAGCAAACACAACAAAACCAACAACAACAACAACAACAACAAACAAGTCGAGGCGAGTCGAGTCGACCAACTGACCCAACTGACCAGACAGACAGACAGACAGACGGACGGACAAAGAGAAGAGCGAAACTCGACCAGCGGACAACAAAGGCAGCAAACTGACCAGCAGCTGACCCCTGACCCTCCATTTGTGTGTGACTTATATGTGTGTGTGTGTGTTTCCCGGCGCAACAGTTGCACAGATACAAATCACTTAAGTTCCGCCCCTTTCCTCGCTTTTGGTCACTTGATGCGATTTGCAATGATACCTTTTTTATTTATTTTTTTATTTTTATTTGTTGCCTGTTCCCTGAGGTCAATTATGTTATTTCCGGTTTTGTTGGGTGCTCAGCCAATAATGAAGAAGAGAAAACAGAGAATTAACTAGAGTGCTCGACTCATAAATACCCCGTATTCTGCTTGCTGACAGCAGTTTATTTAAGAGGAAAACTATTTTTGTTTACGCCTATATTAATTAACTAACATTTAAAATTAAAACATATAAAATATATATCAATTGAAAATCAACATCTTTAAAAATTCATCTTTCATTAATATTTTAAATATACTTATTTTAAGACGGATAAAAGTAACTTTACGAGAGACTAGCCCAACTACTTTTACACAGGGTATACAGAAAATGATATCCAATTGAAGTGTCATGGTCAAATGGTTAGATCCGTGCCAGAGCGAGCCCCAGGGACACACACTCATACACACACTCGCACACACACATATAAAGTTAAGCAGGACGTTTTGTTATTATGTCGATTACACAAACTGTAATTGAATAAGGCAGGCCTCAAGGCAAGTGGTCAAAAGGTGTGGCAGCATTTGGGATTATTGAGCCAACATGTGGAGGAAAAACGAAAAAAATATATTTTTATATGTCAAAATAATTTCACTTTGCTTAAAGTTCAATTTTGATAAGCTTTCTCTTTCTTTGGAACTGTCCGTCCGTCCGTTTGTCTGTCTGTCTTTTTATCTGGCCAGCGAAAGCAAATTTCCAAACTACCCCCAAAAGTAATTAAAAACATGGTTGTCGGTGGAGACGCCACCAACAACGACGACGACGACGACGACGACGACGACGAATGTTAATCAAAGCGGAGCATAGAAAAATACAAGAAAATATATCCCATTGCAGCAGCTGAGAGAAGAGCTGAGGAGTTATATACACTGGGAGACATTGTCCTTGGGGTATAATTTCTTTTAAATTTCTACATTTATATCAAGGGGGGGGGGGGGGCAACTATGGGGGTACTGGTGGAGGGTTTTTAGTAGTAGTCATCCGAATACCAGACAACGAAAAATGGTTCATTAATGCAGAGAAAATTTAGACGTGGAATCTAAGCAAGCATTTAATATGTGGTATACACAGATAAGTAGATATATATATATATATATATATATATATATATATATATATATATGTATTTGAAGTGTTGGAAATATAAGGAATTTAATTCATTCTAATTTTTACAAAAAGTTCTAAGACATTTATTGAAAAATATTGGTTGATTATATTTAATGAATAATAATTATTTGAAGTTTTACGATAATCTTTATTCACTGGTCTCAGTATCTTATCCAGTTGAAAATATAATCTATTATGTAAATGGGAATCTAGAATCTATTAACTGAATGACTAGTTAATATATTTATAAACAAATATATATTTATTATTATAATATATATTTTACAATTGAAAAATGCCTAAATTATAAGAAAGTTAGTTTATTTTACTATTAATTGGTATTTCGTACAATTAGATATAATTGGATTATAAAAACTCCTAAAGTATTCTTCAAACATTTACATTTAGAGACATAAGATAATTTCTCAATAAGAATATTTTCGACTGCAATCCATAATATTTTCTATCATTATTATATATTATGTTTTGAAACGTCTCTCTTCAAATTTATTGACGTCATTTGTGCATATAATTTACATAGACCCAAAAAATGCTGGACCATAACAAATAACTGGGGCATTAATTAAACTTATCGAACAGGCCAAGTTATTTCTCTGGCTACTGCATATGGATGAGCCCTGCTACTGCTTCTGCTTCTCTCCCCTCTCTCCTCTATGCAGATGACGCGCAATTTGTTAGAACCAAAAAATGTGAACAATTTTTCATAAGATATCTGTGACGAAAAATCTTTCACGAAAGAGAGACACACACACACACACACACATACAGCTAAAAAGCGAAAGGATACGCACAAGCAAGCACACACACACACATAAATATCTATATATATATATATATATATATGCATATCTGTATGTGTGTATCTTGTATATAGACAGGACTTATATATAAGGAATGTAAAAGCGACTTTCATGCGTGATGTGCGTGAAAATTTCCCCTCTTTGTTGTGCGCGTCTGTGCGTGTGCGTGTGTGTGTGTGTGTGTATATATATAGATTATAAATACAGCAACATAGCGCGAGTTTCTTTCGATTTTCGGGGTGGTGTTTTTCTGGCCAAAGGGTTAAAAATCTCTGCGCTCAACATGCGTGAGTCGCGTGTGTGTGTGTGTGTGTGTGTGTGTGTGTGCGATAACAGCGTTGCCAGCTTGTCGACAGCATTATCTTCTTTGGGACGCACAAACACTTTGCAATGAGGACACAACAATGGGAAAACAAACGAAGTCATTTACATAGCTAACGAAGTGAGAGAGAGAAAGAGACAATGAGAGAGAGATGGGGGAAGGTGGGCGGCAATAAGGGGGGCTAGTATGTGTGTGAGAGTGTGGCGCGTGTTGCCACAAACCGCGCAAACGTAAAATGGCGACCAGGACAGGCAGGCAGGCAACCTACGCTTTATGTGTCAATTTTTATACACATTTTGCGTCTTCTTATCACAAACAGCAGCAGCAAAGGGGGAGCAGCAGGATGGCCAGCGGGTTGTGGGGGGAGCAACTGTCATTAAGTATTCAAGCTGGGCAAGTGAAGCCTTTATTTCCAGCCAACAAGAACAGTAAAGGCTCATTGTTGGTGTTGGCCATTATGAATATGATGGCTCTTATAAATGCCAAGAGACTTCAGTTTGGGAGGGGATGCTTTTAAATAGGGGAAGCTGTGAGCAGGGTGGGGGGCAATTCTCAGTTCTATTACATTGCAAAACTTATAGCCTTAACCCTTTTGTCATTTGGCACAACTGACGACACCATAATCTGGCCACATTTCGCTATTGCGCAAAACATTCAAATTATTCCAAAGTTTGCATAAATTTTTAATTTGAAAAAAGTTGGAAAATGTTTTCGATATGCAAAATAAAAATCAAGTTTCAATAGTTTCTTTGTACAACAAAGATGTCCTCTACAAGGATATAATATGGGTTATATGGATTGCTGACAAAATGTCCAGCTTATTAGATCTGAAACCTATATCCAAAACACATAATCTGTTTAGTTTTGATTCCCATTCTTTGAACTGTGACTTTTAGCGAATTATAACTATTTTCTAACATTTTCATTTATATATATATATATATATTGATATATAACGTTTCATACTAAGTAGGATGTATTACTTTGGGTTCTGATGTACTTCCAGTTACTCATAATCTCATTCAAAATATTTTGCAAGTGCCATATAATTTATGTAGGATTCTTGTCCGCCAGGAAAACATATTTGAGTTATTGCCTTGAAATCTGTAATAATTCTTCATTTTCAATATTTGTTGGCATGTTATGCAAAATTATTAATGGAGAATACTTGTAAAGCGGAAGCGGAAATAAACAAAACTTGAGCCAAGAGTAAAAAAAAAACATAAAATATATAGTAAAGTTTCTGGTGCGCAGTGGTTGGTGGTGGGTGGGGGGATGACGAGGATGTCGGGGACGGGCAGATGCTATATTTGATTTATAAATACTTCACATGAAATTTATGGAACGTAAACCCAAAAATGGCGCACGGCATCGAGAATTGAATTGAACACATTTTGCTACGCGGGAGTACCCCATTGAATGAATGCTGGACCACCCCTATTGTAGAGATAACTGCCAAAGCGTTTTTGTAGCAAATATCAGTTGTGCATTTGGGGGAAATATGCATATGAGTTTTTTTAGCCCTGCTCTCGAGGGTGTTCGGAGTTGGGAAGCCTTCTCTGTGGACGCCATCTTCACAACACTTTTATTATTATTTCATTTAAGAACTGAGCAATTTACGCCATTTGCTCTTTATATACTTTTTGTCGAGGCTGGATATTATACTGCCGTTGTGCTTTATTTGATTGTTCAGAAATTTATATGCACATTTTAAGAATTAACGACCTTTGACTGATTCGCACTGATGCACACACACAGCCCAGCATTTGGGTGGGGGCGCAGGGGAGTAATATGAATATGTACTCAAAATGATTGCCAGCAATTTGTTCGTCACAGCCATTAATATGGCAAATATAGCTTTATTTTTTAATATGCACTTTTACTCAATGCAATTTAATGCGTCATTCTTAAAAATGACGTCTGCCCAAAAGTGATAAATAAATCTTGGTTTTTAAGGTCTTTGAAACTGTATTGAAATCTAGCAAAAGCACCCAAGCAAGAATTGAAGAGTTCAAAAATATTTTGTAATAAAAAAAGAAACATGTTAAAGCCGTCAAAGTTTAAATTAATTTTACTTTAAAATTAAACATGATATATACTAAGATAAACTATAATTTCTAGTACATACGCCATATTTACAAATATTTTTAACTTTTCTATTTCCATGTCTAAAACAGCTTTAATTTAAAAAATTAAACTTAAGAAAAATGTTAAATTCTTTAAACTCAACATTTGCCTGTCATTCCCAATCACTGTTTGTGCTGTCAAAATATTTACAAGCAGCTCGGCACTTTAAAGGATGCCTCACTTCGCACAGGACAAGCCAAGTTTAAAAAAAAAAAAGGAAAAAATAATTCAAATACAGATCGAACTGAACGTGAACAAATACAAATACTCGGTTTTTGGGGTTCGGTTTGTTTTGCTTTTTTACGGCTTTTACAAGAGCGTTTTAGGAGGGTTGACAGAAAATAAAAAAGTGAGGAAAATAAAGAGAACTGCAAGATGCGACTCGGCGACGCAGTCCCAAAGTCAAATTCAGAGTTCAAAGCGAGGACAACCCTCGGAAAAGTTTTCGGCTTGAAGTGCGCGAGTTTTTCACTTGAAAAGTGTTGCTGGAGATGCGACCAAAGTGGACAGGACATAGACCCACACCAGTCAGACCACTCCCTTTCTCCATTTCCCTCCCTGCACAGTTGCCTTTAATAAACATGAACACCTTCGCAATAAGATGCTCTGATGGGGATGGGGATGGGGAGATGTGGACTGCTCGTCATTCAAATGTGTTTTTATTGATGCGCGCTTGCGGCACTGCGGATGTGTTGTCCTTTGGGTTTTCCATTCTAATATCCGCCGGTGATAAGCTGAATTATTGACTAGCGCTTCCAGCTAGCTTCGTCCTGTGCTCTGCTCTGCTCTGCTGTGCTGTCCTGTCGAGTCTCGTTGTCCTGCAAGTTCCAGCTCCTTTCGCTGCTCCCATCGTGTTGGCCAATGTCCTTTTGCTCGTTAATGTGGGCCGCGTATTTTTTATTTATATTTTCCGTTCCCCTGGCAGTTGATTAGATTTGGGTTTCTCTCCTGCGGTCGCCAGCCACATTAAAGCGTTGATATCATTTTGGCACCAACAGAACTTATCTGATAATATTATTTCATACGTTTTTATATACTGCAGCCATAAAAAATATAATGAGTGATGTAGGAGAGTGCAACAGGCAGCAGAAAGCATCTACGACCCTATATAAAATATATATAAATTCTCGTTTATCCTTGACATATCCTTATGTTATTGACTTCAGTCTGTATGAATTTGCCAACCATTTAACTGAAATGTTCTACTTTTTGTAAGAAATGTTTTCCAATATCTAATTTAATTGAGTTTTTGGCTGGCAATATAAATTGAAATGTCATTAGGCAACTATTAGTTATATGAGTATTTACACAGTCCGATTGCTAATTGAAAGTCAGCTATCCCTTTGGTGTCCTTTTGGTGTACACACGCATCTATCATAAATTCCTATCCAGGCTTTGAGGTAGTAAATATATTCTCTGTGTTTTGGGCCAAAGTGCGAGAACGCGTGTCGTATGTAAATTAATATAAATGGATGAACGGCACAGAAAGCGAAATTGACAGAGAGAGGAAGAGGAAGAGAGAGAATATGTCATTTTCCAATGGGCCAAAACATGCAAAGGACACCAAAAGGACACAAGGATGGAAACACGCAAGTCTCTCAAGTGCTAATAAACTATACACACAACATGCACATCGAGAATGCGAATACGCGTTAATAATTCATGTTGGCTAATAGACGACCAGGGCTAGAAACATCATATGCAGGCTGACCCTGTCTCCCTCCCTCCCCCACTCGTTATATGTGCAGGGGGCGGAGGGTGGCCTGTCAACGTCAACCCTTTTTTTCAGTGTGTGTTTTTTCGGTAAGCAACCCAAAATAGTGCACAAAATTTATGGGCAATTTCAGTTGCTGTTGTTGTTGTTGTTGTTGTTGTTGTTGTTGTTGTTGTTGTTAGTCCTAGTTGAAATGTACCTTGACACTATCTGGGCCGATATATCTACGCGATACTCCTCTAAAACTATACTTTCCCTATTAGCTGAGCAAACAGTTTGTTGCCTTGTTTGCATATCATGAAGAAGGATATACACACGCATACACACACACACACACACACACACACACACACATACACATGGCATACACGTAATGTCCTTTCATTGTTTGAAATTTAATTAACAAAAGGGTCAATTGTCGCTGGAGTGTGGAGAGTGGGTTGAACTCTTGACGCCCAAAAACCACCCCTCCCCCTCAACTATTCCCTCCTGCTGGTCAACAAAGTGTCCAAACGGGTAAACAATATTTTTGATTAATTTATGAATATTCGTGTGAAATTTCCCTCTTTTTATTATTAATGCCTGCATGAATATCCGCTTTGCGTGTTTTCCTTGTGTTTTTCCTCTGTGTTTTGGTCAAAACGCGTTTCCCATAAAAGTGTAAGTTTAATGAGCGTAATTCAGTAATTATTCTAATCAACATTTTATTGTGCGTAATTGTGACAATATAAACCCAATGGCATTTTATGTTCCAAATAAAATATGGGCAGCATTTAGCTAAGGAATTGTGGAATAATTGTTTATAGATTTCCAGCAAACAGTGCTTAAATATTCAGTTCCAACTCCGGAGAAGTAACACTTAAATCACAAGTCATATCACAATTCGCAGCATCCCTTGAGGCTTTTAGCAACAGACCCAAACTGGCCAAAACTATTTTCAAAATCAAATTAAAAGTGAAAACTAATTCCCACACATGTTGTGAATTGTCATGCCTTCCTTCAGGGTCTGCTCCTCAGCTTCCTCTTCCTCTTCCTGTTCCGGTTTCAGTTTCTGTTTCTATTTCGGTCTTCTGTCTCCCAAATAGTTGACAAAGTTTTTGGTAAAATAATAAAATCAATAAATGACTTCTGAACTTTGCTTTGCTTTTGTTTTAGTTCTGTGTGTCATTTTAAAGCCGTGTTGGGCAAGGTTTGATTTATGATTTGTGTTTTACATAATTTAAATGGAGATTAAGAAAAATCTAATAATGCCAATAATAACTGTAGATAAAATATATTTGCCATGATTAATAAATAACTTAAGCAACTTGAAGACACTTTTAAGCGTTTAGTTTTAATTTAGAGACATATTTGCCGTTTGCTTGCTGAAGGACCTCAACAGTATCTTTATCTATCTATAATATATATACTATTATCATCCTGTTCCGAGCTGTCTGTGTTTGTTCAGCTAGGTAAGCACCTCACTGCGGCTGGCATGCTATGAATTTTTCATGACATTTTTGCCAAGTGAGGAAACACTTCAAAGGATGCACTAACCACTCAAGCATAAGGATAACTGACTGACTCCAGAGTCGAGGAGAGGAGTGCTGTGGAGTGGAGGGGAGGGGAGGCAGGACTGCAGGGGCAGGCAAGCGCGTGCACACATTTTGAGCAAAGTGTCAGCAAACATTGCAGTCAAGTCAAGGATGCTGCAGGAGATGCCCCCAAAAGGGAGGGAGGCGTGGCTGGTGAAGGTAGGTAGACATGCTGGCACATGAATATTAAATGCGTAGGTAGCAAGCAGCAATTTAAAACACGCAAGTGTTGCAGCAAGCTGGCCAAAGCAATTGGAATATGTGCTAAACTGTCAGTAATTGAAGACATGCTGAGAAGGGGGGGATAGAAAGAGGGAAGCACTTAAGGGAACCACCTCCCACTCCAAATACACATACAGAAACCCACAATTCGACACAGCAGCAATAGCAGGGGAGGGGTCAGGGGATATTCTTCGAATACCCTTCTCGACGTGCGCTTTCGCCACGGCAATTAACTTTACAAATCGCATGTGAGCCTGTGATTAATTATTCCAAAACCGGACACTCCTGGTCCAACTCCTGTTCCTGCTCCTGCTCCTTCTCCAGTGCCACACTGGACAGTTAACCCATTTTGGCCTCAAAAAGGGTTGCACTACACACAAACAGCTGCAAGTCCCATATATATTCTCCGTATACATTTTTTGTCCATGTTTATTTTTGACATTTTACATTTGTGCAGAGAGAGAAACCGAAATGTGATGAATGCTTTTGCTCATAAGGCGTAAATTGAAACTATTCCTGGCCGGCACACGATTCCCATTCTGACCACATGCCACTTAGCACATGTTGTTTGTTAGCTCTACTTTACCAACCCCCCCATTCCCCTTCTTGGATATCTACACATGGTCAGTTTGCTGGCCTTATCAGGCCCCAAGTTTTGGCATTAATTTTGATTTGGTCAACACTTCATTAATCACGCCCCAAATGAAAAGGGTTCTTCAAGACCTTCGCACACACTAATCTCCTGTGGTCAAGGACATGTGCGTGTGCGTGTGTGTGTGCGTGTGTGTGAGTGTGTGTGTGAGTCGAAGTTTTATTACAACCTTATCGCTTTATCGAACAGGCTCTTCTTTGAAACCAGGGGGAAGGTTTTTCCTTGAATTTCATATTTAAATTGAATTTCCATTCTCAGTTCGAGGCACGTACACAGAACAGCATCCGGTCTGGGTTAGAGGACTGAAGGGGGAAGGGGGGATTGGCATTTACATATGCTGTTGTTATCCTTTCTGAAAGATCGCGTTGCTTGCAGCCATCAAATATTCAAATTTTCATGCTTACCGATCCTGATCCTCGGCATTCGATTCATAACATTATCCTTGCTGCAAACACATAAAACAGCTGTTTTCCACATTCAAATGCGTGAAGCACCCCAAAAGGACTAAAAGGGTTATTCTTTTTGTTGTTGTTATTATATTTCAAATTATATTCAGAGTGAAGGAAGCTGAGCAATGCAGAACAGATGACGATTTAGGATTCGAAAGATCTGTTAAAGATGACCGAAAATTAGCAGCGTAAATTTTTATCAGATGAAACGATAAAACTCAGAAATTTTTAAATAGGAATTTTAATATTATTTTTAAATGTTAATTGTTTTGACAAAGTTATGGCAGAGGAAATTTCTATTTTCTAGTTTCAAGAGAAGAACACGATTCCAGTCGAATAGTCGTAACGCTTTCAGACAACTTTAAGGCGTACAGTGAAGCCTCCATTGACTTCCCATTCCTAACAGAAAACTTCAAAAACGGAGCAAAACAAAAAAGAAAACAGCATTTAAAAGCTGAAAAAGTGGAAAAACTTGCTTTGCCCTGAGTACTAAAAAACAAGCAGCAACTAAATATGAATCTGAATGGTGTGTTTGTGTATGAGTGTGTGTGTGTGTGAATGTGCTCGTGTGCTTGCCATATCCTTTATAATAAGCACGGTTTGTTGTTGATGCTTGAAAAAAGCCGAGCTACAGCAGCTGCAGGACGAACCATGAAGGGCAAAAAAAGAAGCGAATCCCTTTTAATATGCAAAGCAACTGCCTTAGGTGCAACGCTGTGGGGATTAGGAGGGGTTGGGGGGAGGAGCCAGTAAGTGAGAGGGGAGCTGCAGTCTTGGCCAGGCTGCTATCCTCGTAGTTTCTGCACAAGTTGAGTGGCAAAAAGTTAATGGATTGTTATCCTGCGGTTTCCTTCGGCTCATCCGACAACTTTGTCTGCCTGCCAGCCTGCAATTAAAACGCATCCTTCACATCCTTGCCAGAAAAAACATCTTGAGCTTCGTTTGCAGTTAATGAAATTGTTACAAGTGCACTTGCCAAGCCATGAAATAAGGAAACATATCCTTGCAGCTTCCCCACTTCACTTCACCTTCCCTCACACATAGCCACCAAAATATTTATGTAACATATTTACAAAAGTTTTTCACATCTTTTACAGAATTCCTTTTTTTAGCAAGTCGCCCAAACTTTTTGCCACATGAGAATAAAACAAAAATAAAAAAAATCTTAAACAAGAAAAATGTTTGCTTTTTTTCCACAGGCAACAAATTTCGCAGTGGTTTAACAGGCTCATAATGAGCTGATTATTGCACGAGGAGTGGGGAAACTGGGGACTACAGCTGATAATTGAATTAAATGAGGAAGCTTTCCCCCTTAATAAATTTATATTTTTATATCCGCAATCTATGTAGAACCTTCTCAGAGTCAAATGTCCGACTTAAAGTTCCCGCCACTTATGAATCATAAATTCAAGACAAAAACAGAATAAAAATCGATAACCTACATTTGCAGCAAATTAAAAAAAAAACCAAAAAGGAAACACAAGCGAAAGCTCCAAAAATATATTTGAAAAACTTCCCGTGCAGAACAAAAGGAACAAGGAGCAAGGACCAAGGAACAACAACAATTAAGGCATTCAACAACCCTCAATTACGACAGCGAATTTGGGTTTGCTTTGCCAGCATGTGTATTTTTTAATTAGAACAAAAAGGACGCACAAGGATATGCTTGCTCCTTGCTCAATGCGATGAGTGATGGGATGCATTGAAAGAAAGGCAGCAGGTAGAATATATATGGCTGGATTAACAGCATTAAAATTATGCATGACATATTTGGCAAGTCTGTCTTATAAGATTCGAATTGAAGCAACTTATTGATTCCAAAAACAATTTACTCCAGACGGGAGAGTTCGACGGGGAGATACCCTATTTGTATGAGATTAAAATGCACAGTAATTTTTAATGATTTTATTGAAACAGTCGATAAATAAAAGGACTATATAGAGATAAAGATATATCTTTTCAATTGTGCCATTTTTTGCTATCGGTTGCCTTAATAATCCTCCTTCTGCTCCTCCTCTGGCACACTCTCGCTCAGCTTACCCTGTTAGCCACTTTTAATGGGTATCTGTGAGATCATATCCAACCTTTCAGTTAGACAACAGTCACGTAACTCATTCATATCTTGGCTTGGTGTGTCTGGGTGATGCGTGTGTTTGCGTATTACTAGGTGTATTCGCAGGACACACAAAGTCACGTGTCCTTTGCCAATATGTGAGTCGACTTCACCTTAAAGACAGCCTGCGAGAAAAACTTGAAACAGACTATGAAGCATTGGGTGAAAGGGTCCTCTGAGTGTCCTGTATGTGCTGTGTCTTTTGTCCTGGTCATGTCAGGCGCATATGCTAATTAGGCAATTAATATTTGTGGGCGAGACAACTTAATTTATAGACCAAGAAAACATATTTCTGTCTTGTTATGAAATGCGATACTTTTACAGCAAGCGAGCCCTTTTCTAGACCCGGGTGTGAGTGTGTGTGTGGGTGTGTGTGCGTCATGCGGCAGGACAATAAACTTATCACATGTTGCCAATGCTGGCGTCCCAAAAACTTTTGCAAAGAGTTGAGTTTGATTTGTGGTCGTGCCCCATCTCACAAATACATATACACATATATCTGTAGACATCTACATATGCACATATATATAGAGACATATATCCTTGTTCCATCCCGACTGGGCTGACTGGGCTGTCAGAGCACTGATATGCGGCTCAGTGGCATATTACTTTGAGCCACATCAGCAATAATAATAATATTTTCTTAGACACTTTAGTTTTCGGCTGCATGCCACGCATAACTTGCCACTGGTTGCGGCAGGCTACAGTCGAGAGCAGGACAGACCTTGTGGTCACCCAGTGAAGCATGTGCAGCATCTGCAAGATGCATGCCCCACAAAAAAAAAAACTCTTGTTACTCCAGGCGACATTTGTCAGACGAAAAACGAAGATTGAAGTGGAGTCGACTTGGAATCCAGCTGGAATTCACTTGGACTCCAGTTGGAGTTGGGTTGAGTTGAGTTGGGGCTGCGGTTGCTGCTCAACAGATTTGATTAAGTTTGTTTGTCTTGAGGCTGACACAGGCTGGCCAAATGGAAAAATGGGAAATGCGATACATGCCAGCAAATATAATTTCTATGGATAAAGAAACTGTTAAATAAGATTTGAAATGTGCAAAAGAAAAGCTGCTACAGCCACCCAGAACTAAGCTCCATTTGGAGTAACATTAAATCATCAATAAATATATATATATAGATATATATATATATATATATGCATTGCCTGCTTACTGATTTCCACAAGGAAATAAGTTAATCGCAAGTCAAATAACTCTGAGCAATTTTGCAGCTGCTTCAGCGAACCAAGCAGCAAAATAAAAAAAACAAATTGCAAAATGTAAGGTAAACAGAAGGCTCAGATCAGCTCAGCTCAGCCCAGCTCTTCGGGCAGGTGGAACGATAAAGTTTTCCATTCGAGTAAAGTTCGTATTACGTATACGTAATGTGGCAATAAATGTTGTGCTCGATTAAAAAGCCATTGCATACATTTTGGCGCTGAGGCGCCTCAACGACAGACACAAGATACAGTGGCAGAGGGGGGGTAAGACGAGCTGAGCGGGGGTGAGTTATAGCTACTTGTCTGAAATCTGTTGGGCCAACAATATGAAAAAAAAAAAGAAATTGTGAAAACTCCAGACAGGCACAGCACAGCGGAGCAGACTGGGTGTGTGTGTGTGTGTGTCGAGGTGTGTTGTTAACGCGTCAGTTACAATACACATCTTGCAGATACAATACAACTCCACCCGCACCCCCCCTTTAATCCACCTCATGTGCAAAGTTGGTTGCTTAAGTAAGTGCTTGTTATATTGCCGACAGACTTTGCAACCGACGATTAACTGAAGCCGGAATAAAGATGTGCCTTGGGTGGTTTGGGCCATGTGAGAGACAGATGTTTAAATCAGACAAGTTAAGCATTAAGTTTTAGCCAAGCATGATATGTTTAAGATGCAGATAAAGACAATCACAAAGAAGTTGAGCCTCAAGTTGTAGCTAAGTAATTCACTACAGATATTTTTCAGATGACAATAAAATACATTTAAATGATATTAATCTTGCAACTGAAATAATCTCTGTTATTTTTATTTTTATAAACTAAATGACCTTAAATAATATTAAAAGTTCAAACTGACAGCACAATTCAGCGTATTTAATATAAACACTGGTTGAGTCCGATATGAAAAGATTCCTTAGGAATTCCTAGATGAATAAGACTTAAACTTTCAATGGATTCCTTGTATATCATTCTCAATCTCTCCTTCAGTAATTTAAAAAAACGTATCTCGCATAATATTCCTCTTCTCCTCTGTAAACTATCTCTCTTCATAATTCTCTCCTCCTCTCTAAGCTACTTTTCTCAATATTTCTCAGTATTTTCCACTGTATCTTTCTCCATCGTTCTCAAGTTCCACAATAGTATTCGTCTGCTCAGCTTTAAGCCCTTCTCCCCCACACTTTTATCTGCCATCAGCAAATGGCGTTTTTTGTGTAGCTGGCCGAAAGGCAACCCGAAAGGAGCCGCTAACAACAAATTTACAGTTTACGTGTCCTTAATTAGCAACAAGCATGAAAAAGGCTGCGAATGAGCGAAAAATAAATGAGTGCAAAGCAAAACTAAAAACTCGCCAAATAAAATGTGCGCTGAAATAGAAAGCGCTCAAAAAACAAAGCAAAAAAAAGGGTTTTAATTTTATTTGCATTTTTATGATAGAATTTAATTTTGTACAGAGATTTTCCATTCGTTTCTCAAGTGTTCGGCTCTATTTTATTTTTCAGCATTTTTTTGAGTACCTTTTGAAGCAACAACTTTTGTTGGTTAATGTTTATTTTTTTTTTGGTTCTTGTAACGCTTGCGTCTCGCTGATTCCTTGATGGGGGCTGGGCAAAATGATGCTTCAACTTTTTGCCCCCTAACTGACAAGGCAAAGGAGGCGCGACAAATGGAAACCTCCTCCTTAAAGGTGTTTCGGCTCAAACTGCAACTGCAAACCGGTTTTCCGGTTTGACCCGTGCTTATTGTCCACTTTTCCCCTTGCTAAACATGTGTGACAATCACAACAGAAACAATAGAAACAACAGAAACAGGAGCAACAATCGCTGACCACCAACTGCGGTGTTTGGGCAATCAAATGACCACTTCAATGGCTTGAATCCTGCATCCCTCCCTTTTGCTACTTCCCCTACATGCCTACATCCTGTGCATGTGATTATTATAAGCTGATCAATTTGTAAATGAGCCTTGTCCAATTTAACGCAACATTGAAACTGACCTTAGGTCATTTGCCAAACAGGATCTCGAACGCGTGCCCTCAACTCCTGGGTCGGCAGCCAACCGGTTTTTGATCCCTAGAGGGAACACACAAGTACACATGTCCTCTCTCTCTCTCTCTCGCTCTCTCTCTCTTTATCGGTCTCTGTCTCTGTATTTTCCCCATTGCAATGCAACCACCAAAGCCAGTCGACACGAGCCTGCACTCAACCATTGCCATTTGTCCTGTTGATAGCTCCTGGACAGGGGTCAGCGGTGTTGCCAATTGGTTGCATGACATTTTCATTTACCGTTCTCTGTTTAAACATTTCTATTTGTGTTTCCCTTTGTGGCTGCTGCTGCCGCTGCTGCTGTTGTTGCCACACACAGGAGGGGCAAATGCAGTGCTTGGCATGTGCAGCACCCGGGGGCATTGAATTTTATTCAGGGTGCTTCTAAACTGAACTGCAATCCACACAGCAAACAAGAGAGTGAGAGAGAGAGAGAGAAAGAGACATAGAGAGACATAGAGAGATAGGGATAGAAATGCCTGCACTTCTTCAAGCATTTCATTTCACTGTGCATTAAAATATTTGTGGATGGAATGCGGCAATAAATAAAACAGAATGCCTAAAAATCAGAACATTAATTCAACAAATAATTATAATTACAATAAATAAATACCTATTTTTTTTTATATAAATACTTTTACATCGAACTATTTTTATTTATATTTATCCCTATTTTAGTCCTGTTGCTGGTCCTCGTGATATCCTATTACAAAATACAGCGACTGCAGCACCTTGAAAATAAAATAAAAATTGATGAAATCTATGCCAATTCAGATCTGGCCAGCGATGCGGAGGTTACGGGAAATGCTCCAAAGCGCAAGAATTTGAATTCATTTCAGATTTTGTGGAGCGCTGTAAATGGTCCTTTGAGTGGTGTCCTCTTTGTAAGTAGAAACCATGAACTACACTCAGAAAAAAATGTGCAGGTGATTTTAATTTTATGAATGAAGCCTACCCTCTCCATTTTCCCAATACAGACACCCTTCTATTTTGTGCTGGCCATCTTCATAGCTGTCCTGGATAAGAAGCGACAGAGTTTGGTTGTGTTCCCAGTGCTATTCATTGCCCTGATGCCAGATCCCAAAACCTTGATCGCCGTGCTCATCTGCAGTTCGATTATGGCCTTTGTCGTCCACATCTCTGACCACTTGCTGCGCGAACCGTTCCTCCTTTGGTTTAGCGTTCTTCGTGGACATCTTTCTGGGCACACTCTTTCACGTCTCGATGTGTAGCAATGAGTTCCACATGTCGCTATTCTTCTATCTAATCACCATTTCAGCCTACATTCTTTTTGGGGGTATCCATTTGGTTCATTGCACCCAAGGAAGCCACAAATCAATGGGCTTAGATAACTTTAAGCAGGTATTTTAATTCTTATTTATTCATATGCCTTACTTTCTCTAATATAAACACTAATCTTTTCTCTAACGACTTTAAGCCGATTCGTGCATGATTGCAAGATATCCATCCACCCCCCTCACCGCCTGAAGCGCTAAGCAACTCTAGTCAGGCTTGAACAAAAGCGCTTTTGTGGTTAAATTTGGTTTGATGCCAAAGCAACCGGACTCAAAAGGCGGCAAGGAGGCACAATGAGGAAGTACGTTGCCTACTTCGGGGGTTGTCAGCAATATTTGGCTTTTTGGCTAGGCAAATGTGTGGAATCTTCGTGCTAACCAAAACACAAATTGATGAATTTTTGTTTTTGCCACAACATTTTCTATTTTTTTTTTGCGATTTCGGGTGTTAGAGAGGAGGTTGTAGTATTCAAAAGATTTTTAGATTATTAAAAAAATTGTTACAAGTGAGAGAACATCGAGGATATGGTTTCAACACTGCTACGGGACGTCTTTGCGGCATCCTCGGTATCCTCGGCATCCTTTGGTTTGGCATATTTTGACATTTGCTAAATTAAAGTGAGTTGCGACTTTTCTCTATTTGTTGTTTCCTTTTTTTTATTATTTTGCTAGCACCTTTTGCATTAAATATTAATTCATGCACAAAGTGTGAAAAAAACAACGATAAGGAGTGCAAAAGAAAGAAAAGGATTCCTGATTTGAAATCAGTGCAGACAGCAGAGGACACATTTGTGGACAGGACATTAAGTCAACAGCAAAATGCGGCTGCTTGCCATAATTTGGGTTTTCACGATTATTCTAACTTATCATCAATAATTCTATCATTAAATAATATTTATAATTATTTTACTGATTTCTGTGGATGAGCGGTAAATAGATAAATAAAAATGTGCCGTTTCACTTCATACATAGATGACAAAAATATTTAATAGCGACACCTACTATTCAGCTGTGAAATGATTCGCACTAGCGCCTTTACGCCTAGATGGCGATAAATGATATAGCTAGCGCCACCTACTGTTCTCAGCACATAAAAAACTTCTGCAAACACCATCTACAGTTCAGCTGGAAAAGGTTATTCACATCGCTTAGACGTCTAGGTGGCGGAATACCCTGCTGTTAGCGCCACCTTTTGTTTTCCAAGTAGTGCAACTTCGAAAAACAACGCTAAAAATGGCGCCACCCATTTTCTTTTGCGACAGCCAGGTGGAGACAGAAGTTAATACACGTAGATGGCGACACATGTATCTAGCGTGTGGAAAGTGCACAGCAGATGGCGCAGTGAGTTTGACTGAGCAATATATCTTAAGCTCCACTTATAGATGTCAACACACAGCCAGATAAGAACTACTGTCAGCTGAGAGTATTACCAATAAGACAACATTTTGCAACGCGCTGGCTTCGTTCCGCTACTTTTATAAGCCGAAACAGTCGTGTTCTGAACACTCATTCCTCTTTGAGCAAAAAATGTACAGTGCCATCTATAGCCTAATTGAAAAGTTACAAATGCACTTGGGTATTTTGGATAAAAATCCCTAATGTGTGGAGCATAATTAATTGATGGGCATTTCTAGGGAAGTTTTTCTTAGCAGAGACACACACCATAAGTATGTAAGTCAGTTGGCAGCCCGGCAAGTCGGAATAAGTAGCCCTGCTTTTAGGGCGCGAAATTTAAATAAAAATATTCAGTTAGCTTGTGTTTTAAGATATTTGTTGTACTTTCTTCAGATGCTCAAACTCAAAATACTACAAAGGGCAGACAATAAAATAAAAGCCCCCGTCAAGTGCAAAGCAGCCGATCGATTGCAGCCCAGATTAGTGAGAGTAACAAAATACTGAGCCTCATCGGGTGTTTGGCAAGCGGGTTGATCGCAGGAGATGTCACCAAAGCCCTGCGCCTGCACCGAAAAAAATAGCGGCGGACAGGGCTCAAAGTCGTAGCCGACACAGGCATCTGTCAGATCATAGCTGAAGGAGCCCAGAGGAGCCGTCGACTCACAGCTCTCGTCCTCGCGCAAAGAATGACTCCCGTTGCGGAAGGGCAGCTGGTGACTCCGCGAGAAGCAGACCGCAAAGGTGATCTGACTAATGGAAGTGATCTTCAGATAGCGCATACTCCGCCGGCCTGCCATGTAGTGTGCATCCAAGCGATAGAAATTAATGTTGCCAAGTCGAGCAAACTGTTCGAGGGAATCCGATCCATATTCGCTAATGGCGCCATTCGATAAACAGCGCGGATTCCAAAGACGACGCGGGACTAAATTTGGATACTAAAGTTAAACAACATCTGGAGGATATGTAGTGGTGGTACTTACCTTGTCTTACCCTTCTCACAACTGGTAATCCACACTTCTCTGGCGCTTTGTCAATGTTTAGCAGGAGCAAATCTCTGCTTGGCTCCTGCACAAAGTCATGGAATCTCACCAGTGCACCACCTCCATAGTAGATAATGTGCAGATTGGGCAGACTGCGACGCAGGCGATGCATATATCGGACACAGTAGTCGTAGTCTTGCTCATCCACAAAGGAGGTGGGACTGGGCACGAGCAGAGCCACCAAAGAGCGTCCACCCAGATTCCCTCGAGATCTCTCCACATTCAGCAGCTCCTCCACTCGAGTGCTGAGTGTGTTTAGAATAACTGGTAAATTTAAGCCGGGCGGATCTGGGTAAGGAATAGACATATGTACATAAAGACAAGATCGTTGTCTGTTATAGATCCCATTTTAGATCCGCAATAACTTCAAATTACTTACGCCAATAATGCGATGTGACATTCCACTGTTCATATACATCGACTATATAGTCGGTGGTATTGGCAATAACTGAAGCATCGGAGGCAGCAAAGAGTGTTACGCGGCTCGCATATGGATGTATATTCAAATTCTGTAAAACGTAACTAACGAAGAAAATATCAGATTAACATTATTTTTACACTCAATAAAAAAAAACTATTTTTCAAAAATCGTCTAAAAAAATAGAAAGTTTTTCTTGTTAGAAAAACATTAGAAAAACTTTCCCCAAATCGACAATCCCAAAAATATTACTTCATTTTCTGTTCCTTAAAAATATTTCACACAATCTTCAATTTTAGAAATTTACTGTCTGAATAATAAGGTGAGTTATCTCATTGGCGGCAAATTTGTAAAGTTAAATCGGTTTTTTTTCTGAGTGTATGGAATGTAAACAGTGAAAACTTACGCCACATAATCGACGACCCAGAAATATGGCCAATTGGTGTCCACAAAGACAAAGACGTCTGTCTTAATGCTGGTCAAATTCGATATATCCGACGAATGATCAACTGGAAAATAGTCCATGTGTTCTATAAGAGAGAATGAATATTGATATAGATATGAACATATATGTCTACAATATAAGATTATTAAGTGTGGAACCACTTGGGAAAGATAGAGCAAATAATACGAAATAAAAACATTAAGTTTAGTTCTAGTGGTGAATTTATTTGCAACTTGTTTTTCTTCATTTTGCACTCAAACTTACAACTTAAATAAAAACATTATATTAATAATTAAAGACGATAAATGTGTGGGGAATGGGGGGGAGGAGGTTGGTTATTTGAACTCGTCTAAACTGCGACTGTAACTAATACTAATGCACACATCTCTCTCTCTCTCTCTCGCTCTCGCTCTCACTCGCTTGCTTTCTCTTTCTCCTCATTTGGAGTGCAGAGTTTACTGCAAGGATTGCTGCAGCAGGAGGGCCAGCAGAAGGGTAAAGAGGCTGGCCGTCAAAGCGGAGACACCACTGTAGCAGCCCATGTTGACGACGGACACTATGTAGCGCCACTGGTCGGGCGTCTGGCACTGATCCTGGGTGCAGGATGTGGTGTTAATGGTGCCAGGCTGGACGGACAAGTAGATCGGAGGACACTGGGTAATGGTGTAGTAGCCATTGCAGGCATTCGACAGATCATACGAGAAACTATTGCCACTAATCTGCACACAGCTCTGGTCCACTGTGGAGCCACTGTTGGTGCCACTGTTGCCGCTGTTGCCGCCACCGTTGCCGTTGGTGGTTGAGTTCTGCTGGGGCCACTCGTAGGTGCGCGAGGTGCAGACTGTGAAGCTGCCACCATTTTGGGACTGTATGGTGACCACTCGATTGGCGCCTTTGCCAAAGAAGTAGTTGGGCGTCACCCGGTAGAAGTTGGTGCTGCCAGGACGAACATATTGATACATCTGATCAGTGCCCCAGCTATTCGTATACCAGCCGGAGCCACAGCGCGGATTGATGATGCGGCGAGGTACTGCAAGAGGAGGAAAGGGATGTTAGTTAAGCTTAGCCAAGTGGAGTTCAGACTTGCCACTCACTGGTTGTGATGCGCCTGGCAACTGGGCCCGCCGATGTGGCCACCGTGCTGCCCGTCATCAGGGAGAACAGATCCCTGGAGCTGTCGCGGACAAAGCTGCTAAAACGCTGAATGTTGCCACCGCCATAGTAGATGAAGCGGAGATCGGGTATCTGCTCATAGATGTACTGCAGCTGATTCGTGGAATAGCTGGAGTCACCGTCGTTAACATTCGCCTGATTGGGCATGATCAGCGCCACCAGGGAGCGACCACCAACAGTGGAGTTCGTCTGCTCCCCATTCAACAGAGTCTGTGTAAGATTCTGAATGCTTTGCAACACATTCGGCAGATTGAATCCCTGTTGCACTACAAGAAGAAGATAACAAATATAAATAATATTATATATAGTATATAATATATATATATAATATTATATAATAGATATAGTAAATACAACTTACGCTGCGACTGTATCGTATAATTCCACTGCTGATAGAAGTCGGTGACATAGTTGGTGGTATTCACAATGACTGATCCATCTAAGGCGGAGAGCATCGTCACCGAGCTGGCATATGGATGAATATTCAGTTGCTGCAGGATGTAACTGGAGGTGGAGTGAAGAGACTCGGACTTTAATGAGGTGCTAGCCAAGGATAACCGGTTTAGAGACTCACGCTATGTAGTCCACAATGGCGCTATACTGCCAGGTGGTGTCGATGAAGACGTACAGGTTGGTCATGGGCGTAATGATGTCGGATAGATCCTGGTTGTTGCTGGCCGTGCAGGAGACATCGTTCAAGGATTGGGCTAGGGAGAAGTGCGAGAGAAGAGATCACAGCTTAACTTAGCAGTAGAGGGAGATAAGTACGAGGAAACCTATCTTAATCCCAAGTAGTTCCAGTAGTCTATGTATGGTAAAGGGGGGATTCTTCTACTTACGGACATAGGTGACCAGCGAGAGGGAGGCCGTGTTAGCAAACTCGGCAATGGCAGCTGGCTCGAGGGTGACCTTCAGTTGCATCTCTCGATCGAGGACCTGGGCAAAGGCGCTGGTTTGCAGCTGCATCTCCTGTGGGGGTGCCACGTTGGGGAACTGTACCTGGCGACTGCACGCCTGGATCCCCGAGCTGAGCACGCCCGTCGTCGAGTAGTACATGCGCAGCAGCTGGGACAGCTTCAAGCCGGAGGCTTGTGTGCGCCATTGCTGCACATTCTTGGCAATGATGAGGCCATCGAGACCGCCACGAATCTCTGCATCGGTCGCCTCCAAATTGTTGCGCTGCGACAGGAAATACCAGTGAGGTAGAACGGTATCGTTCCAGCCACCGGTGGCTCCAACTGTTGCCACATTGTTAACGGAGACGGGCACCTGGACGAGCGTCACCTCGGCCAGATCACCAGCGAGAGTCGCCGCCCACCGATTGTCCACTGTCGAAGCCGTTGTCTGGGATTGAGTGCGTCCACCGTTGGCACCACGTCGTGTGGCCAACTGGAGCAGCGTGTTCAACGGAACGTTTTGAGGTTGCAAGCCGGTGGCGACACCTGCAATCAGAGTGCCCGCCGAGACAGTACCCCAAGGGGTGCGCACAACGCCATCCTCGACGGGACACTGACTGGTGCCGGCCTCATTGCCAGCGTACGCCCAGTCGGAGTCATAGTCAATGGCCTGTGCGCCATTCTGCTGCACATAGTTGGCCCTTTTCGGACGAGGGTCACTCAGCCACTCAGCGTCCCCGACAAAGTTATTGCCCTTGCTCACGGTACGTGGCAAGCGCTGAGCCCGATACTGTGACAACTGGCCACAGACCCTGTTCTCATCTCCACGCTGGCGTGTGTCGAAGGTGGTGGACAGCATAAAGTGGAGCGAACAACGCTCTGTGCTGGTCAACGAATTGTTTGGGAAGTTGTTCGCATTACCCGGCAGCAGTCGGGAGAGCAGAATCCGCAGCTTGGGAAACTGAAAGCCCGTCGGGCTGTACGGGATAACACCCTGAACGGCATTCACGCCAGGTGCCCGCTTGATGCCATCCTGGCGGAAGCGATGCAGGAGTGCTATGGATAAGGTTCGTATGTCTACCTGGTAACCAGTTGCCACATAGCTCTGCTCCACCTTCTCGATCAGTGAGATCAGGGTGTCCATGTTAGCCGGCAGTCGGTTGTCCCGATTCATGAAGTACGAGGTATTGTAGCATTCGATCAGCGATGGCGGTATCTGCAGCTGTGCATTCTCCTGGGCCTGCACCGAACCCGATCCAATGATACCAAGCATCAAGCCCAACCACAGGCAGACGGCGGCTGCCTTGTACCCCAATCCTACTCTCTCCATGCCTGTGTCTCCTATGATGATGTCGTATTTGATGTGTTTTTCGTTAAATCGATGGCAGCTGCAAGTGTGAAAATTTAAAAGATAATTAATTAGGTGGGAAATATAAATAAATAAACATTAATATAAATGTTTAATAATATAATTAACAAAAATCACATAGAAAACAATTAACTCAGAATTAAGTGTGTACCATTTTGTGATCTAGTTTATAGCTGACATTTGGACAGGTTAGTATTATGCTAAAAATCGAATTAGTTACAAAACTGTCAACTTTATCGAACTGGCCATGGCCCAAATAAGAAATATGAAAACTGAGTTGAGTCAGCGAGCGCATGGCTAACAGTTTTCCGCGTACCATACTAACGCTCCAATAATATACTGATAAGGTAATACGAGAAGAATGCCCATTGTATTCCTCTTATCAGCCACAACACCAGCAACAACAATAATTCGTCTTGTTTGATTTACGCTCATGTGTAAACTGTGTTATCCTTATCGATATACAAACACCCTGGGCCTGGGCTTATATGTGTGTCAATTTTGTACTCCACGCATATAGGTGCAAGAAGTATTGATCTGACATCAGATAATATTCAAGTGAGTCAATTCATTAAATTTTCTTTTTAAAAGGCCGCAATATATGTTGAGTCAGGTGTGGCAAGAGACAGATAAAGAGAGAGAGAGAGAGAGAGAGAGAGAGATGCTATGTCGGATAAAATCAGTGAAGGCAACGAAATACTGAGATGACTGAGATTTGATTTAATAATATTGCCCGGAATATTATAATATTGTAAAATTAGCAAAATGATGAAAATATTTCAGATATTCACGTAATAAAAAGAGAAATTTGTTGAGCATTAAAGATTATATTGGAAAGTCTTCAGCTAGTGAAGATTTGTCATATATAAATCAATAAGACACAGATAAAATAGATACAACTCAGTCACACATACACAGATACAACTGGTAGATGGATATACATCCGCCAAGTGTGCGTCACTTCCTGCCTGTAACACGATTTTTACGACTCATTGTTAACTTTCTTTATAACCCTCAATGTAGGCGACTTATAAGCACATTTCTATATATTAGGGTAACTGATGTCATCAATTTTAGCGCACACTAATTCACTTATCAAAATTGTAAGCATATACAAGATATATATATATACATATATATATGTATGTATATATATTTTAAGCGGACAATGAGTCAAATCGCCTTCATATGGCATTTATACCCATTCAATTTAGATCGGTTATCAACTATTATCAGGTATATCAGTAATGAATTTGTTGGTAGCAGATTGTCAACCAAAACTAGCGACAAACTAGTAAAAAATAACGGTTGCTTAACTGACAGAGAGGCGCGTGAGTGAGTCAGTAGTTAAATTCCTAGCATAATGTTTAGTAATCATAATCACATATATCAAAAAGTTTTACATAGTATTTTATTTTTTGTTGCTCTTTTCACTTCACTGCGATAAGATAAAATTTTTATTTTTTAAGCACAGCAAGTTGAGAACACACTTTTTGAACTGGGGCGTTTTCTTGTGTAGACTTTTTTATTTAGACAAAGAGCCTATATAATTGAGGTATAATTCTTATACACTTTAAAATGTATACTTTAAGTTGATTTCATTGGGTTGCACAAATTTTGAGTCACTGCATATAGTTTGTGGCCTCACTTTTATTACAATCTGATCCACCACATTTATTACTAGTTTTAGAGTATTTCTGTATTTTTACAAACGTTAGGTGTTTTCCGCTTTACCTTGTTCCACCTGCTAAACTATTCGTACTGATTTTTTATTTTTTGGGCAAGCATTTGCCTCACCTATTTGGCCAGCACCGACAAGTGTTGTAATCTCTGTCCAAGTGCTTATCAGTAGTCTCCATCCACACACATACACGAATGTCAGATAAGATACGTTTCTTTCGGATCTAGGTGAATAATACAAGACGCAGCAGCGAACGTTGTGCAAAATAATACTTGTCAATCTCTACACGAATGAGGAGAGTTAATACAACTAAAGTATTACGAGTAAAAGAACGAGAAATTCTTCAATTTTAAGTTAAGCGGCTAACCGATAGCCATAAATTAATAATGGTCATAATCAACTATCGATTAACTCAAAATTTCTATTGAAGGGGATTTTAAAACTTCGCGCCTACAATCGGCAGGGCTGCAAGACGAATTCAGTAATTAATATTATCGATATGTCACAAACGTCAACACGGCACAATCAAATTCCAAAATTAAAGAAGAAGCAGAAGCAAGAAATAATCAATAAACAGAGAAATGTAAATAAAAATTGCATTAAATATTTAAAAAAATACATACAAATGAAGGATTATTGCAGGGGCAAACACAGGACGGCGCAACAGGATGCGATATTCGTGGCCTTTATGGAGCGACATTCGATAATAGCCAAGAACTCCTATAAAGGCGACAAGTTGGCCTGCGAAGCAGCCTGGCAAAGATTAAGCAGGGAATTGAACAGCGTCGGACCACCAGTAAAAGAAGCCGCCGAATGGAAGCGTGTAAGTTAACTAACATAAAATCCTAATATGTTAGCATTTGTGGAAATTCCGTAGGTTTGGAAAGATTGGAAAAGTTGCATACGCAAAAAGATAGCCAACAACAGACTGGAACCAAATGCAACTGGAAAGAGTTCGCTGTACCAGGACACTTTGACTCCCCTCGAAGATGCAGTGGCCACCATCACCGACCTGTATGAGATGGCAGATGTGATGTTAGAGTCACAGCCAAAGCAAAAAGTTCGCAATGAATCGAACTCAAATGCACAAATGCGATTACAGCAGATAAAAACAGATCAAGACGAAGATGTGTCCGACAATAATGGTAATAATCTTAATACAATACAGATATCTCCGATTAAAATGTCATTTCTTTAGATGATGACGATGAGCAGGAAGAGGAGGAGGATGACGCATCAGCCGAGTCAATCAGCGTGAGGAATGTCGGTGTTAAAGTCGAGCAGCAAATCCACAAACAGCCGACAACGGCAAAAAAGAGGAAATTGGACAGCGATCATTTCAATGGTGGGGGAGGGGGAAGCACAATGCTTTTAGACATTGCCAAAGAGTTGCGGGATCTGAACAGACAAACTCGAGTGAATGCCCAGCGCACTGAGGCAAATACAGAGGCGCTACTAGCGATGGGCTCCCAGATATCCGATCTGATGCAACAGCAACTCAAGGAGCGAAAACGACTCAATGCAATAATGGAGAAGTTTGTGCTCAAAATGGAAAATACCGACTAGAATAGATTAGTTAGTTTAATATAAGGTTTAGTTTATACAAATATAAAAGAGGCTAATCGTTTATAACAAAAGATATTTTGAATTGTATTTCATACGTCGGATGCATCGGATGTTATCGAACCATGATTATATCCAAGCATCGATACTATGCCAGCAAAACACGATCGATGAATTGTAGAAGACAGACAGTTATCATGTGTCGTCATGTCATCACTAGATACTCAGCTACCATCACTCGATGCAAAACCGCGCCAAATGCGGCGGAGGCTATTTCTAATTTAAATTAAAAGGATCTTTTAATCGAATTATAACCTGTAACCAACAATATGTCTGCCACTTTTGACGTGCGAGTATGTAAGCTGGGCGAGAAGAATCAAATCGAGGGACTGCGCGAACTCGTCAAGAAGACCAGCGTCAAGGATGTAATTTGATCTTCAAATTAAGGGTTAGAGTGAATAAAAAAACAAACAATAAATGCAGGCATTATTTTTCAGATAACAGCCACGCTTAGCGGCAAGTTGGCCCGAAAGGATTTCATTAATTTCTGGAACTATCTGTTGCTAGGCTGCGACGAGAACAACGTCGAGATGCAGGACAAGCGTTTTGCCTGCGTGCGTTGTTTTTTGGAGGGATTGCGGTCTGTGGAGATGAGCTACAAGCTGAGTATTGATTTGATAACCCGGCTATGCCAGGATTTGTCCAGCTACACGCCGGATCAGTTGAATTGGATTGTAGAGCACTGCATGGATGATATGCGTGCCGGCGATGCCAAGTGTGTCGCCTGGAAGGATCTGTTGCCAGAGACACTTCTTGTTTTGTCCATTCGACCACGTCTCATCATCAATGGGATTGCGATGAGTGGGCCGGAGTTGAGGGACACCACTGTGCGAAATCTGAGCACCATGCGCTGGCCAACCACCATCCTGACACCCATTGCGGATATGTTCAGGTGGGTTAACAATTTGGCATACTTTGAAATCTAAGATTATGTTTTGTTATTCTCTTGTAGCACTTTGAAGCTGAGTGTTGGGGAGCGCCTAACTGTGCTGAACAAGTTTGCTGGCACTCTGCACGAACTGTCACCTATGGAGCTGCCTGCGTTGTGCTATCAGCTCTTCTCCATGTCCACAAATGCCGCTCAACTGATTATTCCACTGCTGGCACTGGAAAAGTATTTTCATCGCAACTACTATAAACGTCTGTTTTCCGATATGTGCAGCAATTCCACAGATTTTGATAGTATCGGTTCGTAATTAACAATCTAAAATGATCTCTAACAACTTTACTCTAATCAGCTTGTTACATCAACAGATGCCTATTCGGACAAGGAGCTGCGCGAGGCGGAGGAGACGGTGCTGCACCATTTGAACTACTGCACCATGTATCTTCTGAGTGAGCAGCAAGTGGCCATAATGCTAAGGGTAGGGGCATCACATAATTAATTATATCTTCAGTCTAGTTTACGTTTAACTGCTGCCTCCTCACAGAACTTTCTCCATATGCCCGATGTGATATTAACGCCATTTATGCTCAGCGCTATCATCTCGATGACATCTATGAATCGAGATCCGGAATCAGCGAGATTTTCCAGCTGCGTTCTGTTGCCATACTTGCGCAACGTCATCAAGCACAACGAGGAGGAGCAAACAATGGCCGAATACTCGGTCTGGTGTCGCGATACACTGCAGGGGAAGCATGTAGATCTGTTGCAGGTATTCACCGTTCTCATCGATCAGAACAAGGATGGCAAGGATGTGGTCACCCCAGGTCTAGTTAATTTGGCCTTTACGCTGCTCAAGGCGCACAATGCACCCAAACTGAATACGATGGCCATCACATTTCTGACCAAATTCATACGACGACGATTCATGTTCGGACAGGGCATCATTAAGCGTGTTGCCGAGTGGATGGTTGTCGATCAGGAGCAGAATCAGTTCTCTGGTAACTTATGCCAATTTATAGTAAATTCTCTCGTTAACTGTTCAATTAACTTTTTCCAGAATGTCTCACAATGCTGAGCGTGGCGGATACTTATACCGTCTCCGAGTGCCTGGAAACGATCACAACGGTTATGGAGGACTTTCTATGGGCAAGTCATTTAGTTCCCCATTCTTCAAGATGCATATTATATCAGTTTTATATTCCAGCTGCCTGGCGACCAGTCCATGCGCATGATGAACTTCATTTTGCCACTGCTGAAGCTCTCCAATCGCGTGCGAGATGCTTTAATCGAAGTGCTGCGCAAGGCGATGACCAAGTTAGTCCTACGTCCATCGATTTAAAGTTTTTCTGTATATTTATTTATGTTTTTCTTTTCGTAGGGACTATCGCACACGCCGCATGGCCATCTTTGGCTATTGCATGATCCTCAAGCAGCTGAACAACAGCAACTCGGCGCGTCAGTCGCAGCATAATGCGAGCAGTTTCTGTACGCAGCACAGCATCTCTGGCTACTCGATGATGACGCAGAGCTCCTTTGGCATGCGCAGCAGCAGCAATCCACAGCGAAATTTCGATATGCTGACGCTGGAAATTATTGGCATATTGCGCAGCTGCTTCGAACAGCAATTGGGCATCAGACGCACGCTCTACTACAGTCAGTTAAAGTTAATAGTTGTTATTATAAATTATATGTTGAGTTCGGTTTCATCCTTCGAACAGATCTTCAGCGTGCTGTCGAGTTGAATGCTAAACTAGTGCCGCATGTTTTGCAGTTTGTCGACTTTCATTTTCGCGGCTTCTTCGATACACCAGGAGTGGATGAGGCTGGCGATGATTTGGACACACAATTTGGCATTAATTATGATCGGCTCGTTAGCATTAAGGATGAACAGTTGGAATTGAAGGATAATTTGGGCTGTCTGGTACAGTTTGTGTCACATTGTTTGGCGATCTTTGAGCGTGTACCTTCGGGCTGCGATGTGCGCGAAATGCAACGATTGCTGGCGTTGTGCTCTCAACGTTTGGTGGCCAACAGATTGTCATTGGAGGATACGGTGAGTAGATACCGATGAAACTCTTGATTAAGATCTGTACTGATTACAGTTTCCCCACTGTTTAGGCCACGCCAGCTACTCCATTGAAGTGTGCACGCATTCAGCAGCAGCTAAATCTCATCGAGGGACTAATTTCACATGCGCTTCTTAGCTCCAAGCAGGGCAACGATGCTTTGCGTCCAGTGTTGCCCCTTTTTAAGGCGCATGAGAAACTGCTCAAGGATCCGCATGGCTTGGCAGCCACCACCTCAAAGAAAACTCAAAAGAGTTCCAAACATCACTCAACCAGCGATAGCAATGCGACTGTTAATCTCAGCGTGAATACGGCAAAACTAAAGAAACTATGCACACAACCGGAGAATATTTGGGATTTGGCTATAATCGAGAAACTGCTCCATTTACTACATGAGTGGGTAGCATTAAAAAACACGTAACTCAATTATTAATTCCCATTCTCACATTTTTTAGTGATCATGTACCCTTTGCTAGTGTAGCGAGCACAGCTTCACTCCGGAGCTATGAGCCTTTAGTGCGTTATGTCCTCGAGATTACCGCTCAGAAGGTACAAGGTATACGCGAGGAGCCGGACTATAAACAACTCTCCTTTAGCAAGCGTACACTGAAGCTGCTGACTGACATGACAAAGGTGATCTACGAGCGTTGCATTCGTCGTCTGCCTGAGATGTGGAGGGACTTTGATTTGGAGAGCGCCGTCCTGGCAGCCAAGTGCTTCATGCAATGCACTCGAACAGCGCACGTGACATACGGCAAGCGTTTCAAGGAGTTTGTCAAGGGTTTCGGTAAGTTGGAGCTTTATTTTAAGTAGATGGCCGTCTGCATTAAGGTACCTTCAACAGATATGTCCGCTATAAATAAAAAGAAGGAAGTCAGCTATGTGTTGCAGGATGTGCTGGTCAAGTACATGAAGGAGGACATTGGTAGCGATGAAGATGCACCTCAAGCACAGCTCAGCTCTGATAATAATGGAGCCAATCTGCCTGTTTATTTGCTGGAGGCACTGGAGTTGTTCTACGATCACATTGGCTATGGCGAACGTGCTGCAATTGATTCTTACACTTGGCTGCTTGAATTCTGTCAGACGTATGAGTTGCCCAATCCCGAAATGGGATTGGTGCATCAGATGTTGTTCACGCAACGCCAGAAGACGCATTCGGGCCCGTTCTTTGATGGCGTTGCCAGACAGTTGGGTCAAGTGCTCGGCTGGCAGAATGATGACAGAGTAACCGAACACTCGGACTTGGGTCTAAAGTCGCTAACTATGAATACGACAGCCAGTTGCTTGCAGTATTTATATGCAGCGGTGCAGAAGCAGCTGGAAGATGTCGAATACTTTGTGATCAAAGCCAACAATTTGAATTATAAATGTAATATTGTGCCCGATTCGGATCGCGTGTATTGGCGTGGCAACCTGGATGCGTTAGAGGGCTCGATCTGTACGCAGCTAATTCTGATAACACGCACCTTGGTGGAGATAACAAATGTGTGCATTCCACTGGGCAGCCACATGGATGGTCTAATGAAGCTGCTGATACAGCATTATACGTGCCTCAAGAATCTAGCCAGACACTATTTGGGAGCCAGCACAAACAAGAGTCTCAAGTGAGTAAAGATGACAACTGGTAGACTGTATTTATTTCCCGTTACTTTCTCCTGCAGATTTGAGCAGTTGCTGCGCAATGTGGGTAAATCGCTGCCTGCGAATATTTATCAGCTAATCTCGTATGTGGAGTATAACATACTCGACGAGGAGCCTGCGGGGAAACGCAAGCCGCTAGTGGAACGCGCCAAAGTGTTGCGTGAGACGCGTCTCATTCCGAAAGTGATACTGGGCATTGAGAACTTCAATAAGCACATCATTTTGCTGTCCAAGAAATTCAAATCCTATGATCGCTTGGCCGATCACTTGCACTTTGGCGCTGTGCGTGATTTTAATATACAATCGGGTGATTTGAGAGCTGTCATTGAGCGAACTTATTCGCACAGCAGCCAGATTGAGGTGTCCGATAGCAATTTGGAAGTGCCCGAAGAGGAGGAGGACGCGGAGAAGCAGAAGGAGGAGGTGCCTGTGACCGACGTTGAGGACGGTCCGGAGGAGGAGCAGAAAGAAGAGTCCCCGCCACCCAAGAAGCAACCAGAAACCTCCACTCGCAAAGCTCAACGACGACGACGCGTTGCCAGCAACGAAGTGCCGGAGGAGACGTCACAGCCGAAACGTAGGCGTGGTCGACTCACCAAGAAATAAGAGCGTCAATCATGGTTACGTGGATGAGCTAACCTATATGCCGGGTGCGGAGAGGAGGGCAGGCGGACAAGCGCGTGCCTCTCTACCACATCATCAACAGCAAAAACGGGCTCCATTTAAGTTTTTAACTTGTGTTTTTTATGTACTTTCGGCGCAAATTTGATGCCCGCACGCAATAGAGAAACTGCCTCTCCTCTCCCATACTTGCCAACCCCCCCTCCAACATCATTTTATTGCACTTGAAAACTTAATTAGGCCAAAATGCGGTGTGAACGCCTATGTTTTTCTCGTTCTGTATTTGTATCAACGTATTTCTCTCCAGCTGTGCGAGATTTTTATTACATGCATCAAATGTAATTTGTTACCAAAAAATTTGATGTGTTTCTATCTTCTTGAAAATGGCATAAATAAAAGAAAACTTCTACGAGTGGGCTGGCCGGTCAGGGGGGGCATGTAATTTTTGGGGGTTGCAACTGCTGGTCGTGATGGCCTGAAAACTGTTTTTTTTTTTTCATTTCTTTTCGACCATCATTTAAATGCGCGGCAGGTTTTATGATCAGGTAAGTTTTGAGTTTTATCTCGTATCAAAGTCAAAGCTAGCGAATTACTTATAATGTATTTAGCCCATGGTAAAGGGCCAATCCACTAAATATAGGGAAGTGTGTTCCAACTACTTGTTGGAGCACGCCTCAAACGATGCGACCATCCCCGTTCTGTCCTCCGATTGGCAAGAGGCAACTCGAGCGTGCATTGGGTGTCAAGGGTCAGCACGCTTCAGTGCAACGCCAAGGGGCGTGAGGGGGGTTGCTGCTGCGAGTGTGTAACTATTTGTGTGGTTGCTGTTGCAATTGTTTCAGTGGGTTTGCCTCCTGCAGATTCATCACTCATCCATTTGAGCAGAAATGTTGCCTTTTGTCATTGACATCATTGTTCTTTATCATTTTTATTTGTTCGCTTTGAATAGATGCAGTTGAAATTTGGTAAATTTTCTATTACATTTGTGCAATCATTGATTTCAGTATGAATTAATAAATGTCTAATTCCATTCAAATTGCATTGAGTTTTTAGATTTTCAAGTTTTAATTGCTCTGCTTTTGGTTGTGGTAAAAAAATGCATAGGGGTTGTAGATTTTCCCTATAAAAAAAATCAATAAATACTTATAAATATTATGAATCTTATTTGTGGAAGTAATACTAGAAATAAATACTGCATTCTTATATATCTTTACAATTGCCTTCTTATAGTAATTTATTTTTAACTTTAGTATTTATATTTTAATATTAGTATTCTGATTTCAATACCATATATTTTATGAGTCGAAATCAATCTCAGAAGTAAAAATAAGATGAGAGCTAGTTTCTTATTACCCATAAGTAGACCCACACCATTCAAAAACCCCACTGATATGTTTTCCCGTACTTCTCCCATCATTTGTAGCTATGACAACCAAGTCATCCCCTCACCACATAATTTCTGTGTTTGCTTCGTTAGCAAAGCTCTCAAAATTTACATGGAAAAACATAAATTTGTTGTTTTGTTTTTACAATTTTTCTTGACAATTCTTATTGTTTTTGGGTCCATTTAGTTTTGCGACATTCTCGTGCATTTTTAACAAGTTTAGCGCCATGGCAAGTGTTTGATTTTCAATTTCCCACTGCCTGTGCCTGTGTGTGTGTGTGGGTGGTGTGTAAATTTATTATTCAAATTTCCGCAGTTGATTTGCTGAGATTTATTTTTGTGGAAGCAAATGTTACAGGCAAAGCGCCTGTAAGCATTTTGTTATTAATTCACTTAAAACAACATAAATTTAACTTTACATGCAAGCGAGCTCACGTGCCCCAGGGACAAGCCAGGCCCAGCCGAGTAGTGAGTGCGTCAGATTGCCAATAGATACAAAGATACAAAATGTATCTACGAGCGTGTTTTTTTGTTTTTCTTTCTGTCGTCGAGCTTTGAATCGTGATTTGCGAGCTGTGAGCTGTGAGCTGTCAGCTATTCTACAAGTTTGTCGTCGTTTAATTTAATCAAAAGCCAAGCGGGCAACTTGACGAATCTTTAGTCGATCACTCGAGCGCAACGACAACGGTTCACTTTCGGTTTCTCCACAAGGCAGCTCGGTTCGGTTCGTTTCTGTTTGGTTCGGTTCAATCAGTTCAGTCTCATTCACATTTCTCTCGCAATCGCTCCTTGAGCTTAATTCATCTCAAGATGAGCTCTGATCGTGGCTCTAGTTTGTTATTGCTGTTTCTTGTGCAGTTGTTGGCTTTGTGCCACTGGAGCAGCGCCAAATTGCGTGAGTATTGTCAAAGGGGAACTGGGGCCATTGTCGGGGAACTGTCGAAAAACCCAACCTACAATCTAAAGGTGAATGCGTCAGCAGTCAGTCAGAGAGCAATTAACCAATCTGTTTTAAGTTTCAAACATAAAACTTAAGATTTTTTACAGTAAAAACAAAGAACAATTCTTAGTCAAGTAATTATCTTATAGAAGCACAAAAAGATCGTTAGATGAGTAATAATAATACAAATTATAAAGTCGATGCTATTGATAAATCAGATGAGTTTTGAGGAAGGTTTACAACTATTATAAATACTCGTTTTTGGGATAATACTGAGTATCTTTCATTTTTAAATGCAGTACTTATATGGATTCAAAAATGTGATTAAGAAACCCAGGTAAATTTCCAATAAGTTGTATGTATATATATATATATATATATGTGTTCACTGTTTGACTGCGGAAGCACATTATTTTTTTTTAATATAATTTGACCTTAGTCTTTTGGCTGTACATGCTATCCATAGCAAACTAAATTCGACCTCTTCTGCTTGTGCTGCCACTAAAAGGGGGCCACTGACCTGCGGCCAGTCGAAACAACAATTGTTGCAACAATAAAAAATCAACAATTGCAGCTGTTGTGCATATTAATTATGCTCGTCGTTCCGATGAAGGCCGCAGTTCCAAAAAATGTGAACCACACACACAAAATATTAATCAAAGTTTCGTAGAATTGCAAAGTCAGCAGAATATTTGTCTGATTTGAAGGTGGCACGTTCTTGATTCAAGTTCAACTGAATTGGATTGAGCTCAGTTGGGAGTTCTTTAAATGGTTTTCCTCCTGGTTTCTCTTCTCAGCATCCAGCATAACACCGTGCGCTCGCAACGATCCCCAGCTGGAGCGCTGCATCATCAATGCCGTCTATCAGCTGCGTCCTCTGCTGGTCCATGGCAATCTGGGCGATGGATTCCGAACTCCTCCACTGGAGCCACTGCAGCTGGACAACATTGAGCTAGGAGGCGGCAGTCAGTTTCAGGCAACATTCGCTGAGTTAGAAGCATCGGGTGGCAGTAATTTCATCATCGATCGAATAATGTAAGTAACGGAGATAATACTTTAAGGAAATCTGTTTCAAATTCCGATTCTAGTGCCAAGCCTGAGGATATCTCGTATGATTTGTGGATAACTCTGCCTCGCATTGACTTCAAGGGAAAGTATTCCATGCGACTCAATTTGTTAGTGCTCGATATTAAGGGCAAGGGCAACATGCGTGGCTACTGCGGTGAGTGTTACACTCAGAGAAAAAAATCGGAACTTCTGAATCTTTTCTAATTGAACTCTTTGCAGACAATGCCAAGGCTGCTGTCAAGATGCGAGGAACACGCTATCTGCGCAATGGTCTGGAGTATGTCAAGTTCACCAAGATGACGATGAGAATCCAGTTTAGGGATTTCAAACTGCGACTGGACAATCTCTTCAACGGGGATGGCATATTGGGCGATGTGGGCAACACGCTCATCAATGACAATCAGGATCTGTACTTGAATGAGATTGTGCCAGGATTGGAGCGTGGATTGTCCAAGAAGTTTCTGGATGTGGCCAATGAGATTTTGGCAACAGCTACCTTTGATGAAATGTTTCCTCCCGGTCGCACTGTGGTCAATCCAATTAATTTTCCCAAACCAACGGTGCCATCTCTGCCCGGACCATCCATATTTGAGCCAAATTTCTCCTCACGTAATCCTGTCGGCGGTATTTTAGATCAGCTGCCACCCAGAAATAACAATCACCATCAAAGACCCAAAAATCCAACGAACAACAATCCTGGCGGTGGTATTTTCGACGAGATAACTCCAGGCGGAGGCATCATTGATCCCAGACTGAATCTGGGCAGCTAGAACTTGTATATTTGTATTATTCTTGTATTAAATGTGTTTTTCGATTTAATAAAATTAATGTTTTCTTTTTAAAAGATGAAGTAATCTGATGGATTTATTAATAAAAGTTAATTAGAAAAAGAAGGAAAATTTTAAGAAAAAACTCGTTGTTAAAGGATCACAGAATAAAAGGATATATAAGAGTAAAACCTACTTTAAATTTAAATTATAGTTTTATTAGATTTTTACTCGAAAATATAATTTTGCCTTTTGCGAAGTCAAATGATGATGTGGGGATTCTGAATCTGTTAACTGTTTTAGTGAATGTTAAAATCGATGTGGAAGGTTTTCAAGTGCTTTGTGGCTGAGGCTCTTGGACACCTGACACTGACTTTGGGGTACAGTTGCCTGCCTCTTACCCAAGCGCTAATTTGGCTAAGAGCGCTTAATGTCTTACTCCATTTGCTTGTCGTTGGCTCAGAGAGTGTAAGGATGTGAGAGAGCAGAGGGAAAAGAGGAGAAAGCTTGTGCAAACTTTTTAATCCACCGCAAAGCTGGAACAGTTTTGCATATTAAGCGCAAAGTTTGCGACTCTACAACACCAGGGGGACACTTTAAGGGCAACACACCGACACACACACACATTTTACACCTGTTCAATGGGCAGGTTGAACACGTGGTCAGCGTGGACAACGACTGAGAGCGAGAGGGTGAGAGAGAGTGAGAGAAATGGGATGAGAGAGCGAAGAGCTCCACGGCTCTTGTGATTAATCACCGGCAGCGACAAAGATGAATTTACAAAGATTTTGTGCGCCTGAAAAGTTTTTACTTTCGCCCCGGCAGTTAATTGTGTTAGCCAGCAGATGGACTTGGCCAAAAACGGAGACACAAGCGAAAGCGAGAAGAGACTGTAGAAGAGAACAGAAGCAGAAATAAGTTAACAAAAAAGTGTTGGGCGTCGCTAATTAAATTCATGTGACGCAGCTGGTGGGGCAAAAAGCATTATCGACTTTTAGGCGCTGAATATTTCAAATGAAAATGTTTCTGATGTAAACACACTAAGAAGATGGGTCAGCAGAAGGAGAGGCGGGAACAGGAGGAACAGGAGGAACGGGAGCAACAGCAGTTTCTATCAACCTGCGTCCAACGTCAAAGGAAACCCTTGGCAACTGCCATTTTGGCCAAGAACTCGCCTTGTCTTGCCTTGCCTTGCCTTGCCTTCATTTGCCTTCATTTGGCTGGGCAAAGTGTCGGCGACATTAATTTCATTTATTAATTTTTAACTACGCCCACGCACCAAAATAAAAAGCAACTTGATAAATGGGAGCACAAAAATTTCCAAATCTTTCCTTTTTTTCGCGAGGCGCATTTTCTTTTTTCCTTTTATTTTTTGTTCCTTTGTGCCGTCCCCCATTTTTGGACAGTGTTTTCTCGCTTTTCATTCTTTTGTTGTTGTTGTTGTTAATTTTTTTTAATTCTTTGCTTTTCACTTGAAAGGCGCTCCAAATGTGAAGATGCGCCGCGGTCCGCTAATGTCCTTTCTTTTATCATTAAGTAGACAGCAGCATGGGCGACTTGGGGTTGCTTCTCTGGGGCGTGGCAAACGGCCATCAAGGCATTGGGACTGGGGTTGGAGTTGGTCCTGTAGAGTGCTGCCTGTACAGGTATTTGCGGCCATTAGCGAGCAGGAACGCGCTGTCGGCTTAAAGTTCTAAGGTTGCGCCGATGAAAAAAGGAGATAACTGTAAAAAAAGATGTATATATATAAAACATAAATTCCATGATGATGTGCTCTTGTTTATATTTATCATTGCGGCCCAAAATTGATATTTTAATAATTAATAAATGCGAACGAAAAACAATTATAATTAAAAATTAATGTGTTTTCAGTGTTTGAGAAAGCTAACAAAATATTAAATTATTAAAACTGTGGGTAAAAGTAAAGAACCAAGAAATAAACTAATTCGTAATGTATTTAGTAAGTATAGGCATATAAATATGTACTTAAAAAATTTTACAGTTAATAAAAAGTGCCACTAGTGTAAAGATTGCTGCAGATTCTTATGGTATAAAATAAGTAATCTTTAATTTAGATGATTTAATTTATGTAATGTCTAGTTATGTCAGTCGGAACAGAAAAATATTAAAAGTATAAAATAAATTGTATAAATTTAAAAATTAAATTATTTTTAAATTATTATAAGTAATATTTATAAGATTTAAATTTGCAATATATATAAATTTGTAGATTTTTCATACATATTATCATTACTTTTTATCAGAGTAAATCAGCTTTAATCAGTTTAGAAAACTTACTAAGTTTAAATAAAAATCGGACTAAGTAGAATTTTGATTATGACACACAGCTCCTAAAATTCAAACACAACACAATATTAATTTTAAAACAACACAAAAGTACAATTTAAAAAGTGTTAAATTCGTGTTTTAAAAGAATAATTTTTTTTCATAAGTTGGCTTTTTTATATAGTGTAAATTTCAGCTGATATTATGGGGACCTGTGTGCGTCGCTTTCTCTGCCCCAATAAGCCCGTGTGCAGCACGGGATGTCGCTCTAGTTTGTACTATCCGAATGGAGGCAGCTACACGGGTTATTGGCTGTGCAACAAGCATCATGGCTGGGGCATTAAGAGGACGGCGGAGCGCAGTGCCGCTTACTATGCGAACAAGAAGGAACCGGAGGGTCAGCTCATCTACAACGGTCACTGGGTGCAGGGCAAGCGGCAGGGTTGTGGCTCGATGATACGCAAGAGGGGCACAGATCTGCAGACAGTGTACACTGGACAGTGGCACGATGACAAGAAGTGCGGCGAGGGCAAACAGTTCTATCCGGACGGATGCGTTTACTTTGGATACTGGTTGCGGAATCGTCGTCATGGTCTGGGCATTCAGTGGTACGGCGATGGCAGCATCTATGTCGGCGAGTGGGAAGCGGATTTTAAGCATGGATTGGGCATACACTTCTCTGGTAGGTACCACTACACTTAGAGAAAATAATCGACTTGAGATTTAGTAATTCGGCTTACTTTTGGCGCTGAGGGCAGTTCACCTTATTATTAAATTAAAAGCAGATCTGAATTATAGAAAGAATTTATACAATGATTCGTTGTTTACATTTCAAAGTGTATCCGCTAAAACAACATCTGCTACAAGTCAAGTTTCCCTTATCCCAACCAGCTAATGGCAATCGCTACGAGGGCAACTTTGCACGTGGCTACAAAAATGGCGAAGGCGTCTTTTACCACATGCACACGGGCCAGATTCAGAAGGGAATGTGGGAGAATGATAATGCGAAGACATCGCTGATCCAGGATGAGCGGGATATTAGACGCAATGATGCACCTACTCCATATCCCATACCACGCAACTATCTCGCGTCTCCCAATGAGATAATGAGAGAGCTGTTCCAACGCTATCAACCCAGGGCCGACTTACCCCGTCGTCGCTTCAATGACAAGGTCAGTCTGGAGTTTGTCCACAGATCCCGGCAATTTGCTTCATTCGAGGAGCGACTGTCTACTCCGACGGCTCTCGATCTCTATCCCAACTCGAACCATGTGTTCACCTGCAGCTGCAATGCTCAGATACTAACAAAGTTGTAAGAAGTCTTTTTGAGATACCCTATTAAATTATGTGAGGAATATGTCAAACACACAAATCATATTTGGGGTTACACCAACACAAACATATCAAACAGCAGCAGGGTGTGGTGCGGGGGGAAACTGTAAATTGTGTGTGAAGTGCAAACACCTGGTTTGGTCAGCATTTTGAGACTGGGTTCGCTGCTTTTGGGCCAGCTTTTGGGCCAGCTTTTGGGCCTGCTTTTGTCAGCTTTGCGTAAACCATTTCACATGCAAATTTGCTGGTCGAGTTGTTGTCTCCTTTGGGGATCCCATTGAGAAACTTGGAAAAAGGTTCTGCACCTCTTCAACACAATATTCAATTTAATAAAGGATAATTTTGAAAGTGAGATTTTTTCTGGTTTTTTTCATCATTTTCATAACTCAAGTGGGTTTTGATTGAATAACGCAAGTTGGGAAAAACTTGTATTGGTGGGCAGCAAATTTAGTTAAAACTGTTTTCGAATTTGTTTTGGAGTGGAAAGAAATCTGAATATTTAGATACCGAATAGAATAATCGACTTTATCTAAAATATTGTTTGGGTTTTCAAGCAATGAAAAAACAGAAGTGTTTATTCCTTTTGAAAAGCTTAAGTTCTGGATAGAATAAGTGAGTCCGCATGATAAAATATATGAATTGTTGAATGCTCTTTCAACTAATGCAATATTTAATATTCATATCGAAAGAATTCCCTTTAATATGTTAGTACTGATTTAAAAAAAAAATTACCATATTTAATGCATATTCATTCAGTAGATAGAACTGATCATAAATCAGAGAAGATAAATCTGTATTACTTTCGATTAGTTTAAATATTGGTTAGAATATTCGAATCTGAAAGCTCTTTCAAGCAATTAACTATTCCAATTTTCTGTCATTTGATAGAATATATTGTGGATCAGAGAAGATAAATCTTTCTACTTTCGATAAGTTTAAATACTCAGCTATATATGCATGAACAATCAACTAATGCATTGATCAATATTCATGGCTAAACAATTTCACTGTTATTCTCTAAAACTGTAAATCATTTGAATTTCTGGTTATTCTGTTACTGACAAAAGTGGTAGATTTTTTGTTGTTATTTTTGTAGCCAGCATCAACCCTTTAATTTTCTATTATTTTTTTTTCATTTGCATAAAATGCAGCTGCAAAAAAAAAGTGTGTGGTGTCATTTTTTTGTGTGTGTGTGTGTGTGTGTGTTGTGAGTGTGTGTCCCAGCCATAAATCTCACTATGCAAATGCAGAAGGATGTGCATTCGACGCGTGCCTCGAAAACTCTTTCATATGCTAATTCTCGAAGGTGCCTTCAATTAAACCCCAGAGCTGGTTTTTTTTTTGTATATTATTTACTTGTACAGGATTCCATCAGCTGATAGTTGCTCTGATTGCCTGTCATCGATAGTTGGTCCAGAAGTGAAATCTGCGGATGCCGTTGATGGCTGTTGTGTTTTTGTGGAAGTGGATTGGATAATCATTAATTAATCCAAAGGTTCTGAACAACAATTGCACACGATTAATAATTGATGGCGGCTCGAGGAAAGCCATCGTTGAGATTTCTCAAGACAACTCAATGGTTCGGTTGGATTTGGTTAATACGGTTGACTGGCTGGGAGGGGGTGTTGTGGGAGGGGTGTTGTGGCAGGAAGTGAAGCGATGCTGCCTGGCGGCCAAATAATTGCAAGTGACAGGCGCTTTAATTTTTCTTCCTCTTTGGCAGCTTATTTTTAGACGTGGCCTAGAGAGAGCGGAAGGCGGGGCCGAAGTGGGGCGGGGCACAGGCCCGGTTGCCATGTTTATGATAAACTTAATTCAGTGTAAATGAGCGGCCCCAATGAGCGTTGACAGCTAAGTTGGGGGCAAAGTTTGGGAAGGGGGCTACTCGATAGAGGGGGAAGAGGTGCGGTGCTCCTTACCACAAATCGGGGCAGCAGAAAACTTTGGCACAAAACTTCAAATAAACAAATCTGTGAAAGAAAAGCAAATGATGAAAAACAACAGCAAAAAATAAATAAAAAAAATACACAAAAACAAAAACAGTCGAAACCGAAATGAGGAAAACAGCTGAAACTTTTCCGTCAATAGCTTTTCGGTTTGCAGTTGAATGAAATGGAAAATTTTAATTGCTCTGTGTGTGTTCTCTTATGTGGGTGTAGGTGTGTGTAGGCAAATGGAAATTCAGTTATCTGTCGTAAAACATTTTTGCATATCGATTAAAAACACAGTTGAACATTTTCAAATATGTTTTACTTACTCAAAAACTGAAAAAGTTGCAAGAGTGGAAAAATTTAGATATGAAAGCAATTATTATAATATAATATTTTTCTACAAAAATAAAAATAAAAAAATAAAAACAGAAAAGTAATAAAATATGGTAAAATTTTGCATATCTTGAAAAATTAATTGTATTGTTAAACAAACTAAAATTTGGCCAATTTGGAAATGTAGAGAAATATTTTAGCCTACAAATTTATGGCTAATACTTTCTGAAAAAAAGGGGGCAGCATTAAGCCAAGCACTTTCATTAAGCTTATGGCTCATAAAGGGGTTGTTAAGGGCGTCCCAAAATAATGGTTAAAATCCAGTCAGCCCACACACCCCCCACACACACACACACACACACTCTTCTTGTAACCTCGCTCACATTTCTAATGAAATTTAAATTATTGCAATGCGCACACAAGCGCAAATGAGGACGCGACAACGAACATGAAAGGACTCACATGGAAGCCAGAGACAAGGACAAAACTGATGCCGAAGCTGGATGCTGATGACGACACCGAGACGCACAAATTTCCGTGGCCTTTTTCTCATTAAGATGATGCGAGTTGAAGAGTTGGGGAGCAATGAGAAGCCAAGCCTCAGCTCAGTTGTGGCAATAGGCAGCCAGTGGAACTCCAACTGGAACTCGAGCCACACACACGGGTACCATAAATTATTCGGTGCGGAGCCAACCCTTGGAAAAGCGTCGCGCTTTTTTACACAACACTCTTCTCAGGCAGGAGTAGAAGCTGATGCTGATCCTGATACAGGAGACGCAGCATTTGTTATAAATTAAGTGATGGGGGTGCTCAATGTGGCAACGACAACGAATGGGGTGTGGGATGGGTGTGTGTGTGTGTGGGTATGGGATATAGGATGTGGGCTGTGGTTGAGACGTTTGGAAGGTGGGCTCATTACCGCTAGCAAGCTGGCTGACTGGCAACCCTGCGACTTTTAACATTAACAACAAGGCGAAACAAAACTGAAATAAAATCGAATGACAATTGCAAAAAATCTAGTAACGACTATTTGATACTCTGACAAACAAAGTTAAAAAAGAAATGACATATTATGTAGGTTATAAATACTAGAAACAAAAAATATAAATTATTTTATTAATTGCAGATTTAATAAATTTAAATGCAGTTATTAACTTACATATTTAATTCTAAAATATTTCATATCGCATATTATAAGATTTTTTTCTAATGGCAAACTTTATTAAATTAAAAAAATAACACAAAATCCAATGTCAATTTTCAATTCATTTTTGTAAATGCTACTTTCTCAATACTGCCAAATGGCACAACAAAGTGTAAGCTGCACTTTTTTGTAGAGTATTCGTATTTAAAAAGTGTAATGAAAAAAAATTTGCATATTTGAAATTTGGCGGCAACTGCTGCTGCTCCTCAGATGGGGTTGTTCTGGTTGTTTTTGTTCTTGCTGCTGGAACGTTTGAGCTTTTGGCCATAAATAAGGCAGCAAAGAAGCAGCAGCAGCTGGAGGGGATGGTAAAAGTGCCCGGGGCAGGGGCAGGGGTAACTAATGTCGTTGCGATGATGGCTGAGAGTAGAAAAACTAATTGTATATGCAGGCGAACAGAATGTGCGGGTTAAAAGGGGTGGGAGAGGAGTGGGTTGTGGTGGGAGAGCAAAAGGGGTTGCTCTGCAGCCATTGCCAAACTCTTTTGTTTTAACCCTTTCGCTGTCCCCTCAGAAACTGGACACAAAGTTGGACCAATGAGCAGGCTTAACCCTTTCGAGGAAGAAGCTTGAGGAGGGTGAGTTGAAATGAGCCGGGCAATTGCCACACCCACAGCATGGCCGCCCACTCTCTGTCTTCCTCTCTCTCAGTGTCTCTCTTTCTCTTTCTCTCTCCGTTGCCGCCTCACTAATTTTGTGGAGTTTTTTGTTTATTTTGGCTGAAAACTTTGATTTCATTTGATTTGCCTAAAATGCGCCAAAGTTTCTTCAACTGGAAAGCACAACAAAAACAACAACAACAACAACAGCAACAAATTGGGTAAGCAGTAGAAAAAGAAAAAAAAGCTGAAAAGTATAAAAAATAAAAAATAAAAAATATGCGGCATAACAAATTAACAGTCCAGTGATTATTGTCAAAAGCCAGAAATGAGGAAGCAAAACAAGTGCCTATCAACATGAAGGAACTTTTTCAGAGCAGAGCCCTCACCCTCCACCCCTCACCCCCTAACCACGAAGAGCCTTCCCCGCTCCCCGCACCCCCGCATCGTACAAGCGATTCAAAATTAGAAAAGGGCATAATTTTAATGAACTTTTTTCTAAGAAGTTGCCCAATGGCCCACTGTCCCCTGCCCCCCTCCCCACACTGACTGCCCCACTGTGTGGCACTCATGTAGGCAGCAGCAGCTGTCGAAAGGACTTACAAGTTTTTCCCGTTTCTTCTACTTGTGCTGGCTTTTGAGTTGTTTCGCCAGCCTTCTTTGATGCCAAACGCGCACTTGGCCCAAAAAGTTTCTCTTCTCTTGCCCATCTCTCTCTCGAGACTCTCTGGATGATGAATATGAATCCTCTGTACCTGCCTGGGCATTAATCACTTCCACTCAATCGCTGCTGGGTTCTAATTGCAACAGCCTGTGGCACCGTTAACCAAACAAAGCGCGTGCCTCAACTCCCCGCCCCTTCTCCTTTTATCCAACTGTAAATCTTAATGTGGCTCAAATTGCGAGTTGCATGCTGCATGTTGCATGCCAAATTGCCGAACACCTGCCCCCGCCCCTGCCGCTGCATCAGTTCTTGCCTCACGCCTGATTGCCGCCAAGTGTCCTGCAAATAAAGTGCAGCTAACAGAACAAAACAAAATATCTGCAGATCCTCAAGATTCATGTCGTTATGCAAAATGAGAGCACACTGTAAAAAAGCGGGGAGGGGTGAACAGCAGCTGAATAATGATTAAAGATACATTTGACAGCTGCCGACTGCTGCAGGTGAGATGCAAATCCTTTCCAACTTGGAATTAAAGTTGAACAATCGAATTTTCAATTGAAAATTATTATGATTTCAAGAAATAATAATCATATAATAATTAAAGTTTAACTACAGAATTTTTAATTGAAAAAATATTAAATATTTACAGAAAAAGAAAGTAAGCCAAAAATTAAATTAAACATGAAATATAAAATAAATAAATTATATTTATAATAAAGCGACTAAATTGGAAACGATTAAGATTGGAATTCCTTGGAGGAATAAAAATGTCATATTCACTCTGAGCAAAAATTTGACAATATCTCTCAGAAAAGTATCTGAAGGATTCATCAATGCACACACAGCTAATAAGTGTGGACAATGAACTCTTCTTGTCAATGAAGGACGAAATAAACAGTTAGAGTATTGCAAAAAGAAATTGTCCAAATGATTGATTGGAGGGACCGTTTTGGGTCAGGTAGCTAACCAAATGGTTAGCTGCCAGAGACAATCTTGCCTAATATTTTACGCTCATTAAGGGCATTAAAAAAACATAGCGGATTTCTACTTACTTTTTTGTGTACTCTCAAATCCGCCCCTGAAATACGGTGAACGGTGTTAACTCTTGAGATTGGAACCCCCACAAGAAACAATGGAACGGATGGGAAAACTAAAACCCACGCCCGCTTGACATTTGGCTGTTGAGTAAACAAGAAAACACACACAGAGGAAAGGAGAGAAGAGAATATAGAAGGAGATGGGAAGGAGAAGAGAGGCAGGTCAACAATCGGTTGCAACAGTTGCAGTTGCATTTTCTGGTGTTGTCTTTCAGACGAACAGAGAGCAAAATAATACAAAAAATTCGCCATAAAACTGAAACTGAAATTGTGTCATTTCATGCCATTACCAAGGGCAGGACGCAGGACGAGTGCAAGGACACACCTGGTCCTGGAAGCAGCTCTCAGCTCTCCGCTTTGTTTGCACTCTTGCCTCATTTTTACTGTCAATTTTAATTGTTTGCTGCCACAAAAGAGAAATGGAAGCAAGAAATTCAAAGGCATACAATTTATCGAATATTCTGTTGTTGTTGTTGTTGTTGCCTCCAAAAACGAGCTCTTGACGTGGACAGCAACCCCACACCCACCCCCTAGCCCTCTGCCTACCCCCTTTTTTTGGAGCTGCCCATTAAGCTCACTTTTAAGTGCCCTTCCGCTCTCCTCTTTCGTCTCTCGTCTCTCCTCTTGTGCTTTGCACTTGAAATTTCTCGCTTGCACAGCAATTTCTGTTCCGACTCGTCTCGGTTCTCGCCTTTCATTATTTCGTATCTTATTCTCCCTCTCTCTCTCTGTCTCACTCACTCTCTCCCTCTCTGTCGTTTTTCTCATTTTCCAATCTTAATTTTTGTTCGCTCTTTGCGCTGTTGTTGTTTTTTTGGGGTTGAAAAAAATAATTCATTTATGCAAATGAGGGGTGTTTAAAATTAAGCAAAGAGCACGTAGGCCGAAAAGTGGCAGTACCAACAACAATGGCAACATCTACAACAACAACAACAACAACATCAACAATAGGTTCAGCGGCCATCCTGAAGGAGGTGAGCATCCAGGCATTCCAAGCATTCTCCTGGCTTCCTTCTGGCATCCTGGCAGGACACAAAGCTGCGACAACACCAGAAGTAGGAAAAGAAAGAAAAACTTTAGCCCAGCAGCACGCGCATTGGAAAATGATAAAAACAAAAGGTTTTTCATTCATTCACCCAACAGAACGCCCAACCCTAAAAGTGCCACCCTTAGCAGGCAGTTGCCCCCAACCCTCCAAGCCCCCCTCTCTCAACTCCAACTCTTAGCCACTCATCTCGAGTATAAGTTACAATTTGTAAGGTTTTAATGGTGTTTTTGTTTTAGAGTGAAGCAGGGGGGGTCGGGGGTAGACCAAAAATCACTAGGTAGATCTGTGCTTTGGGGAACAGTTGGTCTTCGGGGCAGCCTTTTCCCAGAGCAAATTTATGTCGCCTGCAAATCTCGATTTTTTTTTTAAACTATAAAATTGTACTTTATTTAAAAATATAATTTTTCCAATGCATTTATAAAATAATTATAAGTCTCTAACTCGATTTTTTAAGGTTCTTCAATTCCTTTTGGTTGAAAGCGGAAGGATCGATCTTACTTGAATTTGTATATTGAAGAGTTGTCTCAATTTGATGAAATTTTATAATATGAGTTTCTATCTTTCTTTCTATCATAATCTATCAGTTGATTGAACTAATTCTTAATAGTACAGAAAAAATATAAACTATGCTAAACTAAAAAATATGCATTTTTGGAATCGCTGAAAGAAGTCTTTAGGCATTCATTGGACAGTTAGTTAGATTTATGTATTTTAAATGTGTAAATAGTATAAACATATATATAAGGAGTACATAAAACTGCCAGCTGCATTTGACATCACTCGTCCAGCCCCTCTGCTGCTCTTCTCCTCCTCTATTTGGCCAGGCCCATCGGCTGCTTGTTTGTCTTCGCTACACGCGCATAAATAAAACTCATTTGTGTTGGGGAGTTGGGGATTGGGGATTCTGTGGAGGGTTTGGGGGAGGCAAATATGCGCCAAAAGTTTGACCAATGGAATTTGTTGATTTTTCGTGGTTGAAGTTTTTTGTTGTTGTTGTTGTTGTGCAACCGAAGATAAATGGCAATGGAATTAATTAAGTTGTTAATTTCCCATTAAGCAGTGCGAGAGAACAGCACGTAAAGCACACACACACATTCACACATGTGGGGCAGTTGGAGACGTATGTGTGTGTGGGTGTGTGTGTGTGTGTGTGTGTGTGCTGACAGCACTTGACAAAATTATGTGCCTAGCGGCGGCGTTTAACCTTTCAGCGAGTGGCAAAACAAACAGCAACTACACCTCCGACCCCGACCCAAACCCACCCAACTAATGTACACATATGTGTGTGTGAGTGTATGTGTTGTGCAAAGTCGACCGCAGCAGCACGCGTCAACATTTAGTGTGTGTTGTATGTGCGATGTGTGTGTGTGTGTGTAAGTGTGTGTGTGTGTGTTGGGTATTTGCATATATGAGTCTCGCACCCGCGCGCATTACAAATCGTAGCAGCAACTTGGAGTCTCACCCTAAAATGCGAAAGGATTTGCACGCCTGCACACTACACACACATCACACATCACACACACACACACACACTCACTGGGAATTTGCTGTCGCTCATGTGTGTAAAAAACCACCGCAGCTGAATTGACTACCCATTATTATCCTGGCAGAGCATATCCTGCCTCCTCCGCTAATAGAGCATAATAAATGTCATGTTTTGCTGGGGCTGAGCTACTCCTTTCACTACAGCCTTTGTTGCCCCTTTTGTTGCAACTGCCGCAAGGGTCAGACACACACACATATGTGTGCGAGTGTGCACAACCCTTGCGCCTGGTTATCAATTTGTGAGTGAGCTGTTTATTTGCCGATTGCCGTCAAGGCACTTGGCCAAATGATTTTAGATTTTAGATGTCAGATTTCAGTTCGATTTCTATTGATTGATAAGTGGCCTGCAACCCCAAAAACATATGGATTGAAAACTGCATATGTGTGCGTGGCTAATTCTATCACTGATCGGAGAATGTATCTGTCCATAATTCAATTTATAGTCATATATATTTGAGTGATGGCACAGATTGTGCAAGTGAAAGTTTGAATAAAAAGAAGATATGAAAACGATAGCTTGTTAATTTAAAGTAATTATACATTAAATAATTTTTAGAAAGTAACATTTTTAATTTAACTTAATATTTTATAATATAAATGTTTGATATTGAATAACTTTGAGATTTTTAATTAATGATGTGATGAGCAATCGATTAAATAAAGTCTGACAATAAAAAAGATATTAGAAGACTTATAACCTTGTCTCAAAGAAGAGTTAATTAGCTTGTAGGAACACTCTAGTTTTTACCTATTTAAACTAACTATATATATAATAGATATAACATTTGTAAATCCTCTAATCTAAATAATATAATATTGTCTGACACACTTAAGTTAATATTCATTTCCAATTTGATTACGTTTATAAATAAACAATAATTTCATTTGCTAATATTTTTTTGTTAATTCCTGCAGACTGACAGATAAATACAAAAATACAGCAGCTCTCCAATATTTGTGAACTATAAAATATTCATATGCGTTTTGTATATTTGTGTTTATATCTGGAAAACACATTAACAAATTTGTGCGTGGGACCTGAGAAGGTGGATGACGACGACTTCTCTACTCATCTAATTGCATTAGAATCAGCTAAGATTGAGATTTGGGTGTGGAAGTGGATGTTACTTGGGTGGCAACCCCTCAAGGATATCCTTATGTGTCCTGGAATTGCATGTGCCTAGGCAGAGAGGCACATGTTGTCATGTCCTTGTTTGCTTGTCTTCTGCCTGTCTCGCGCTTTTCAAATTTTATGACATTTTTATTCGCTGCTGCAGGGGCGCAGGTTGCTGCCGGGGTGCACAGGGGGGAGGCATATGTCAAGTCACCTATGGCTAAGAGCCACGCCCATCCCCCTTCAGCCCCACATCTGATTTGTTTTGATATGTTGTTGTTTTTCTTTGTGCGTTGATTTCGCCCAAAATGTCCAACAGAAAAAAACATGTTGATTTTTATTTTCTGTGTTTGTGTTTTTTGTTTATGTCGCAGCTTTTAAGTTTTTATTACAAGTCATAATTGGCGTAATTGTTTTCGTAGTTTTTTGTGTTGACTGCATTGTGAAAGCTTTTTGCTGTCCTTTTGAGTACTTAGGCCTCGAATTATTGCACAAACTTTAATGCAGAGCAGTAAAAAACAGACTTTTAGTTTTAGTTTGGGTCTTAAGATGGATCATTTCCAGCCAGTAACTAAATATATATGAAATAAAACAAATATATATATATAAATGAATAAATAAATAAAAGCCAGAAACTTAACTAAAATAAATAGGTACGTCTGCACTTAAATATAAATTTTAGTTTATGTTTAATAGTAAACAATTTGCAGCTGAGAGCTAAATTAAAATAAAAAGCGATCTCTAAGCAGAAATATGTGTTTTAGTTGGGATTTTAAGTTAGCCAATTTATAGCCATTAACCAAACTGAAATGAAAAGTTGGCTTTAAATAGACATAAACACTTTAGTTTAGGTTTTAAAAAAAACTGTCATTAGGTATAAATATATGTGTTAGTTTTTTATGGGGTAGACAACTTACAGTCAATTAATAAATTAAAAACCGGTACAATATTTATCAGATATAGATTTTGACGCAACTGTACCCAAAGACACCTCGATTGACTCATTAGCACAGCCTTTGCTTGGCACACAGATCAAAGAGTTGCCAAGGATATGAGTCAGGCCAGAAGGAACAGACAGAGAGGGAAATAGAGAGAGAGAGAGAGTGAGAGGAAGCGAGCAACAACGCTCGAAGCGCCAAATTGCAAACTTAATAACAAAAGGCTCGTCGATGAAAAAGAAGAAGGATGGCAAAAAAGCGCCTGTCTATATAGATATATATATATATATAAATGTACACATATATACACATTATATAGTATATGTGTGTTTGTGTGTTTGGGGCGACGATGGCCTCATAATGAAAACGAGGCAAATGCAAATGAACAAAAGGCAACAAGCGATGGCAGAGGGGATGGGGATGGCGGCGGCGGCGGAGCTGCTCAGCCACATCAGCGTCAACATCCTTGGCAGGAAAATCAAAGCGGCAAATGAGAAAAGCCAAAAGCCAAAGCCAAAGCTAAGGAAACGCATCTCAAGAAACAAGAAATAAAAAAAATGCCAAGAAGAAATTGCGAAAATTGCGAAAAAATAAAATTAAAATATCGATCAACAGTCGGCAGCATCAGCTAACGAACTCCAACCCCTTTTCAAAGACCCGGTTTCTTGCGGGGGGTGGGGAGGTAAATGAGAAAGCAGACGAAAGGGCTTCTGATATGAGCTTTTGCTTTTGGCGACGCTGTCTTCCTTCTTCTTCCTCCTCATCGTGTTGCCAAGTAGAGAGTTAATACAGCCAGAGGGGTAAGGGGTGCTGTGGGCAAATGGGGGGGTGGAGGTGGCGCTGTGCATGTCCTCGACGTGCGCTCTTAAAATTAAAAGCATGTTTGATGAGGAAATTGAACTGGCATGTAAAAAAAGTGTGCGCTTCTTTCTATATGTGAACAGTTTGTAAGAAATCAAGTACACTGAGCACAAAAATCAACCTGTAAAATTTATAATTATTTTAATTTAAATATAAATTATATTTTCATTTATCACTACTCGTAATTTTATTTAACATTAAAGCATTAATTGAAGAGCTGCAAGCTGACAAAATATATATTTTTTAGATCAGCAGCAGCTGAGGAATTGATCTATATAAGTGTATAATATCAGGAAAATCTTCAGTTAAGAAACATTTTTTGGAATATAATTTCTCTTATACATCAAAATCAAATCTAGTTCTTTTTATTTAATCGAAAATTTTTCTATGTGCACTTGGAAAAAAAATTACCCAGGGTGGCGCTATTTTTTTTCCATCCCCAACGCTTTAATTCATCAGAGGACGCGTTATCCTTTGCCGCGGTGATATCTCTGCCTCTGCTGCTGACTCTGCTTAGCCTCTGCCACTGCTCTGCCACTGCTCTGCTGTCTCTGCTCATTTTCTCATTTCTCTTAATTTCCATTCACCCTTTGCAAATGAGCTGAGTCGACCCTTGATGCGGGGGGTGGTGGGGCCTAAGGGGGCTGTGCCCGCAGAAGGGAAACACAGAAACAAAATTTCCACATTATTTCTGACGTTGACGTCGACGTCGCTGCTAGCGTCGCTGTCGACGCTATTCAAATTTTTTACTTTTGCTTTGCACGCGCGATTTTCCTTGTTTTCGCTTTTACATTTTTTAATAGCTAGAGAAATTTTTTGCGCCGCTGCCTCCCTCCGCGCCAGCCCCTTCTCCCCTTTTTTTTTGTGTCGAAGGGTGGCACATTTTTTCTTTAGCTGTTTCTGTTCTGCTTCCCCCAACCCCCCCTCACTGGCAGCACGACAACCCTGGCCACTTTCATTGTGTGTGTGGGTTCAGCACTTAAAACGTTTTTCTTTTAAAGAAAGTTGCTTTGCTTTTCCCTACCCACTCCCACTGCCACCCCCACCACCACTTGCGGGTATTAAACTTAATGTTGATAGTGTAATTTTATATTTAAGAGCGGAAAAAGCGCGTTAGGGTTGCGCGGTGTCTATGTCGAGACAGCTGAGTCTAAAGTTTTTTTTGCTTTGAGGGTGTCACTTTTTTTCTATGCCAAAACGATTTTTTTGCAGCGCCGCTCAACTGGTTCTAATTGAAGTCAAGTTGCCCTTAAAGGGTGTGCTACCAAAAAAAATAGTTAAACAAAAGAGAAAAAATATTACGAATGGATTAGCGTAACAGCTTTGTGAAGTTTTGGCCTCTAATTAAAATGGCATACATGAAAAATAGTTGAAATATTTTCGATGCTGACTTTTTCCACTTATCCATTTCTCTGCTAACTTTATTTTTTTGTAAGCCCAACTCTTGCTCTTGGCTAATTTGGAGCTGTTTCATGCTTCTCAACCTTTTCCCCAGCTGCTTAAATAGAAATTATTTCATCGATTTTTTTTTAACTTTTCTCCCATCCAGTTGCATGTCTCAAATAGGCCGCTGGCAATGAGGACCAGGATAAGAAACAAAAAAAATGGGACTGACGCGCGCTTCCGTCCCTGGTCGAGAGACCCACACACAAAAGATAGAAACTGAGAAAAAAAAAAACTTGAGGCACACGCAGCTTTTCTTTTTCTACTTTTTTTTCAACGACTTTTTAATTTAAGGGTAGCTTTCGACAATTTTTTCCATTTGCTGCTGCGCATCCTTTCGCATCTTTGCCCGGTTGCCTAATGAAAAGTCACCGTCAATTACAGGGTCGCCACGCGATCAAAAAAACGCAAATGAAATTAGACAAAAAAAAGGAGAAAATGCAAAAACTTGTTGAAAAAATGCAAGAAATGTGACCAAAAGTCAGCAAACACGAAGGACCCTTCATCAGGAATCCTGTGCAAGCAAATTTGCTACGCAAATGAGCCACGAAAACGAAGAAATAAAAATGATGTTGAAAGACAGACACTTGATGAAAGGATTCCGAATCCTGGGAAAGATGAGTGAAAGACGTGTCTGCGCATTTTTGAGTAGTTTTGCTGAATAGTTGCTGTCAGGACACATGTCGTTTATCCACAGAAGTGCCTGCCACATTCCATTGTTTTGAGCGATCATCGATGGCTGATAAACCCCATTCAAATCTGTTGCAAGCAGACAACTCTTTCTTGGTCCTTGTGCCCAGATCTCAGCGCGTAATTGCAGATAACCCACGTCTGCATCTGGGATTGCCAGCTCTGAGCTGCCCTCAAAGATATGCTATGGTTATTTGGATACCCCTTAAGGGCGAACGAATAGTAAGTTGGGTATATTGTTTACCAGCTTGCTTACAGTTGAATCTTATTAGGTCTAATAAATAAATTTTAAATATTTTATAAACTAAATTTTGTCAATTAAAACTATGCTTGGCAAAGGCTATTTTTAAATTGAGACTTATTTAATGAGACTTATTTAATGATAATATAATATAATATATAGAAAATATAATCTATGCTAATATATATTTTTCCTTATATACAGGATATCGACAAGTAGTTCAGCAACTATTGTAAACCAGTCTTTGTTCGATTTTGTTGTGATTTTTATTTTTTGGCTTTGTCTACCTGCTGTGCACGTGTGTGCCTCTGTCAATATTTGCCACATGTGTGTGAGTGTGTGTATGGCACGGAAGTAACCTGATTTGTTGTGCAAAAACAAATCGAAAGGTTAGCGGGGCAGCCCGTGGAGCCCGTGTGTAAACTGCAATGTCCTGGCTGCTGTGTTTGGACATGTGTCTGCACCGGCAGTTTGACCAGAGTCCAATGTTTGCCCAAGGCATTAAAGGGACGACTGTATTCGGCTGGAGGGGGTAGGGTAGGGATCGAGCTGCGCCGCAGGATATGGGCGCCATTGGGCAGCTGTCAGCAGCAGAAGCTCTGCTGAGCAACTGGCAACTGGCAACCGGCAAGCCTTTGAGGCACAAGCGTTTCACCTTTGGCGCAGCTGTCAAAAATGTTAATAGGCGTAAATGAGACGCCCAATGACCAAGATGAGACGATGAAAGAAAGAAAGTAAGCAAAAAAGAATGCAAGAAAAAAAGAAAGAAAAAAAAGTGAGGAAAACTAATTTCCGTTGCCGGCAGGCGAACAAAGGCCAAAATACTTAGCCGCAGCCAGGACGTGTGCCAGACGCGCATCCTTTGCGCAAATTGCATGCGCTGATCTTGCGCCGTGTGCGGCCCCGAAAACATGGATTACGGGTCTGTATGCAAAAATGCAAATGGAAAAAGAAAAATGTGGAAAAACTGCAGGCAAGTCAATAAGCGCAACCGAAAACCCTTTTCAAAATCCTCAGCTCAACAACATTGATCTGTCTGTCCTTCGTTCCAAGGGGTGCAGTTTTTTCCTATTCTGGTTTTCAACTGCCGGCTGGATTTGCATACGGCACAAAAACGAAAAAAAATTAAATATTCAAAAAAAAATAGTGAGACTGTGCCTGGCAGGACACACGACACACGCGCACCCCTCCTGATTTTTTTTTCTATTTTGTTGGCCAGACAACGGCTCGAGTCCTGCGGCTGTGCACAACCCTTTTTTTGAAAGGCTTCTCCACAAATTCTGCTTTTTATTTCACTCGTCGCACTTTTAATTTGCATTTTTTTGGGATTTCGAAAATCAAGTTTGAAACTTACCCCAGACGGGCACACAAATGTTAGACTCGTTTTTTGTATATTTTGTATTTGACAAGTGAATATTCATGTAATTTTTTTATGCAAGGGTTAAAAACTTTTCAGGGCCGCGCAGCGGGCAGAGGAAGCAACAAAAAAATATTGAAAGCAAAAAACGTGGGTACTTTAGCATGTGCTCGTGCAGAATAATTTGGGTTGATTTGGTTGAGCTAAAAAAAATATGAAAAAAAAGAGTTGAAAAAGTGATGCAGGCGCTTTTTACAGGGTGTCGCCTTGGGTAAAGGATCGAGGGTTATTTAAAATTTTTCAAAAATAAAGAAAGACAATAATATCAAACTTCCTGGAGCCTTTTCGCCTTGAGTGAACTGTAAATACAAAAATAAGCTTTGGAAATTAAGAATTTATTTCAAAAATTATTTAAATTTATTGCAATTTGTCTCAAAATAATATTAAAGTAACTAGTATTAAATTAGGCTAATAGTTTTAATAGCCTAATGTATGGCAAAGTATCTTAAAATAATTATATATTTTAATATCTGTATTATGCTTAATTTTTTAGCTATTAGAGCAAATTTATCTAGTATGCTCAAATATATTTTAAAGTCGTGAGTTCGTTTCTCTCAAAGCTTATAACAGTTCATTCCAGCGACACCCTGTTCATAAGTCTATATAAAAAAAAACTACCCGTAATATCCGCTTAAAAACTCGAAATTCATAAAACCTGGCTGGACCAAAAAAAATATATATATATGAAAAAATAGTACTTATGCGCAGACAATCAGGCAGCCCACAGCAGCCAAAGGGTTGAGATATATGGGCTGGAAATAAAAAATAAGCTACAAGAAAAAGAAGAAGAGGCATGCAACGTTGCATGCAAAACGAAAGTTAATCACAAAATACATAACGGTAACAAAAAAAAAAAATAGATGAGCAGGAGAAAAAAATGAGACAGACTCGCGTTTTTTACTGCTGTTGCTGAGGGGTTAACTTAATTTATGCGCATCGCGAGACTGAAAGCGTGGCAGCAACGGGCGCGGCGCGAACTGTTTTTTTCTCTCTTCTCTTTCTCTTTCTCGCAATTTTTCTTTTCACTGCTGTTTGGTTTTTAATTTGAAAAATATGCGACGCTTTTGGTTGTTGTCGGTTGTTGATGATGTGGCTGGAAAATCCTTTGGATTTATTGGAAATTATTGATTTATGATTCGACATATGCCAGCAATGCAAAATAAAAAAAAACACTAAGCAATTTCGCACAGTGCTGTTTGTTTTCTTTTTTTTTTGAGTAGTGGGAAAACTCTTAGGAAAGTGTACAAGTGGAAATTTATGATTAGTTAAACTAATTGTATGTTGAAGAAGTTTAAAATATTTGCATTTTGAAATATAAAAGGAAACTATACAGAAAATTAATTAGAGTTTTTGATAGAAAGAAATTTCTTTACAACAATAAAGAAATTAGCATATTATTAGTAAAGTTTTTTGAAATAGAAGAAAGAGATTTGGTTAACGAAATCTGCTTATTCTAATAGAATCTTTACAGCTGATCAATTATATGTCTCTGTATATTATATATCAGCTATTACTTAAAAAGGACTTAAAGGAAAATAAATATTTTACAGCATTATAATCAACAATTATAATGAGGGACCTTCCGGAATGTGATGCAATACAAACAGTGCCTAAAACAGATAAAACAGTCTCAAATAAATTTGTTTCACTTTTTTGAGCTGTGCCACCTATTTAGCTTTCCATGGAGCAGTTGCAACATCGGAGCCCTCTTTCATGGGGCACTTTAGCAACAGTTTCTCCGGCTCCCATGAAGAGCACACTTCAAACACCAATTAAAAATTATAAACAGGCAAAGTAAAGCCAAGCCCCGCTCAACCCCCTTTAAGTACGCACATCTAATACCATCTTTATGAAAAATACAACACAAAAAAAAACAGAGAAAATTGTACATTAAGCAAGGTAGAGGAAGAAGAAGAAGAAGCGGGTCAAGAAGAGGCAAAAGTGTGTGTTGCCACCTGGGCGAAGCGGCGCCAAATGATGCCGTTAAGATGCTTACAGGCAGCATATCCCGTCGAATGGCGAATACTTCAAAAGGCATTAAAAACAAAAAAGAAAACGCTCACAAAATGAAAGCCAACTGACCCCCCCAGAACCCCCAACCAACCCCTCCTCCCCCAGCTGCTGTTGCTGTTGCTGCCACAAGGGGCTGTTGCTGTTGCTGCTGTTGCAGGAAAGGGTGGCAAACGAAATTAAATTTTGTACTTCGCATAAACTTAATTACTCGCCATGGTTGCGCCCTCAGAGTTAGGGGGGGTGGGGGGTTGAAGGACTCCAGCGCAGGCGCAGGCGCAGGCGAGTCGCGAGTCCTTTGCTGCTTGGTCCTTTCATTAATGGCCGCGCTTAATGGGCAATATTAAATTATGCGCTGCATTGTCCTTAGCTGTCGCGTCCTTAAAACAAACTTGCTGCACAGGACGAAGACCTGGCTAATTTCGAGCCACCCCTTTTCGAGCAGGAGACGCGGCGGGTTGGGGGTATTCTTAACTGGACGCCATTTGGTCTTTTGTCCGCAACGCGGTGTCAAACAGAATCATTTCCATGTTAATTGCACGCCATTTTGTTGCTGTTGTTGTTGCTGTTGTTGTTGTTGTTGTCGTGCGCTGATTATCCTTTCATTTATGCAAAGAGTCCTGGTTGCTGTTAATTCGCTTATTTGCCGCTTTGGGCCCTGCTGCGTTTTTGTCTGCATTTTAATTAATGTTTTCCTTGCTGCTTTTCTTGCTTTTGTTGTTATGCAAAGGAGCTGCTTATTAAAAGGATAAGGCTAAGGATATGACTCGAGAGCTGACAGCGTCTCCGGTCCACTCTTGCCGGATATCAGAGGTAATTAAAACATTTTCATTGGCCTGTTAAATTGCGCTTTGCATATTTTGTGGCGCTGTCCCCCCCAAGCCACTCCCCCGAAGCCTCACCCACAAAGAAGGATATCTGAATCGTTAGTCCTTTGGCTCTGCCTGAATTTGATGTGCTGCCGAGTTGCAATGGTATTAAATATTTGACATGCACCAAGAGAAATATATTCAAACTGTCGACAGCTAAACACCAATAAAAAGCCTAACTAGAAAATTTCTTCATTTATTTCTGATATTTGTAAAAATTCTTGATTGTATATATATTTTTAGAAATGTATTTTTTAACAATACAAAATATTGCAAATAAAAATTAATAATTTATCGCAAGCCTTTCGAATTTTGAGGAGTTTTTTGTTCCTATACTTTTTTGTTAAAAACAAGAAAACCTTTTGTGAATTCATGGCAATTTTTCAAAAATTAGTGCGTCTATTCTTTTGAGTGTACAACAACACTTACACACGCACACACACATACACGCACTGTGGCGCAAATTAGTTCAAAGGCTGGTTTAAGTAAAGGACTCGAATGGGCAGCCGGCCTAAGCGAATTATGGCAACCATTAGAGCAGCTCAGCTCAACAGCGGCGTGTGGCTCTCCAATGAAAGCCTGAAAGTTGTGCATTATTTAATAATGTGTGTACACGCCTCCCTCCCCCGCCCTTACAGTCTATATCCTGGCAAATCCTTTTAGCCGCTCATATATGGGTTATAATTGAATCAACAGTCTAAAAAAAAGACAGACCAGCTGGCCGACACGCCTAGCAAAAGTGCTCACACACACACTCACTGACCTCTACCAATGTACACACACAAACATGACACCCTCGCACACTCACACACACACACACACACACACCCTAACACCCGACATGTCAACATATGCCTGAAAGTATGCTACGCTTTTTGCATAAAACCCGCCAAACCAAACATAAACCAGCAAAAAAAAACAGAAGCAAAGCTGCGGCCAGCAAAAACCCAAAACAAATCGCTTAAATCGCATCAACATTTTGCCAAACACGCACAAACACACACACACATGCACACGCACATACACATGTGCAAGCCCTTATCACACACACACAGAAACGATTTGCATATGTGTAGTGAATGATAGCTTGTTGATAGCTCACTTTTCCCGCTTTTCTTTCTCGCCCAAAATGTCAACAAGCATTCACCCTACCCCACCACACCCCACCCCCTCTCACTTACACCCCCCGACAACCCTCTCAGCGGCCCTTATGCATATGATTTTCAAACGTTTTTCGCATTTTTTTTTGATTTTCGCTAAACAAATTTTACTTGGCAAAAGGGGGAAAAAACGCTCGCCGTTTGTTGGCCTCATATGTCGACCGTTATATTGTGCGTAGGTGTATGTGTGAGTGTTTGTGTGAGTGTTTGTGTGATTGTTTGTGTGATTGTTTGTATGACTGTGTATGAGTAAGACGACCCACGGGACCACCCGATATATATCCACGCAAATCGCGTGCGTGTAGTTTATTGTATTTTTGTGAATACCTTGGAATAAAATGACAGAAAATGGGGGAGTTTATTGCTAAGGTAACGTTTGATATGATGGGAGTTCTGTCTGATTTTAGCATGAAATAGTAGTAGTAGTAGTAGTAGATAAAACTAATCGAGGACCTTAACTTAACTAATATGTAAAATGAAATAGTCATGTAAAACCGATTGCAAAATATTCTGATGGCAATATAATATTTAGTCTAATTTAATTTTTACACCCATTGATTATTAGTATTTCAAGCAAATTATATAAAACAAATTAATTCATTTTTATAATTGAAAGTCAATCGTAATAGTTTTAAGCTTCAGACGAGTTAAATTATAAGTGTACAGGGTAGTTAATAGTCGAGCACTGTGCGCTTCTTCGAGTGCTACATGTGCTTCTTGTATTTGGCATTTATTGTCGGGCAATTGCCGTTTCCGCCGCCCATGTCGCGGTTTATGCATGTAAATTTGTACAAAATTGTCGAAATTTTGTGGCAAATAAAGGGCAACGCGTAAGGGACACGAAAAGGGGCAGGAAAAGGGGGTGTGCGTGTGTGTGAGGCACTTGTCTAATGTACGCGTAATCATCAACGTTTTTATCATAGAATTGCCATTATTCTGGCTGTCGTTGTTTGAGGAGGGAGGGTAAGGGGAGGAGGATGTGGGTGTTTGTCGGTGGTTTTATAGAGTTTTGTTATGGAAATTGATATGTGATATGTGTAGTGAGTGTGGGGGAAGGATGTGGGGGCAGAGCGTGGGAATATATGGGTGTTAATATTGGCATAGGTCAGAGCCTTGTACAAATTTGCATGTTGGCGGCTATAAAATTAGTGAAAATATGTGTGAAACTTGTATAAACAATTAACTGATGACATTTTAATTATTATGAATGTTATAATTTATTTAATCAGATCTTAAGTGAATAGAACAAGAAATAAATGAATACAATTATTAAATGCTAGGCTATTATTATAATATATACTATATAAAATATTATTGTGAACTTAAAAGAATTATTAAAAAATGTATTGCAATTATTTCATTACATTATATTTTTCTTTTTAAATTAATTTTTATTGAAAGCTAAATTTTTTACAAATATGAAATTTAAATAATAGTTATAAATTAAATAATGTTTAATAAAAAATTTAATTTTTGTAATACTAATCACAACAAAGTAATCAAATAATGATTAATATTATTGCTCAACTTAAGCAGACACACAACCAATTTCAAAACAGGAAGCTGATATATACATATATATATATATATATACGTATATATCTAATGAAATCTTTAGCATTAATCACAAACAAGCAAAAAAAAGATGACTTTGTCTAAAAAGAGACGTTGCATAAAAATGGAGTTGAAGCTGCCTTTTACGAATATGTTGAAGCTGGAGCAGTTAAGCAGAGAGACGCGTACTTGAGCAGCTGCAGAGACATCTGATACTCTCTACGAAAGTAACTTTCCATTTCCCAAACCCTGCAAAACAAATGGTTCATCAACCTGAACACTTGCACTCAAAATTCTTTGGAAACTTAAAGTCTCGCATTGGAGAGTTACACCGAAAAAAAATGTGTGCTACACCGCACCCCCAACCCCTTCAACCATCATATAGCCAAAAAGCGCGGCTCCAACCCCTGGCAGCAGCAGCTCCCTGCCCCCTTCCTCTCATCTGGCCTTGCCTTGCTTGCGACATTAATACCATGAATAATATACGCTCATTTCTTTTGCTTTTGGCTTTGGCGTCAACCCCAAACCCCTACCTCCCTGCACTCCACACCACACCTCTCCCCGTTCACAACTCAACTTTTGCTGCTATTTTTCTGTGTTTTTTTTTATTCCACTGTCGCCTTAGAAAAAGCCAAAGGGGTTGTTTGTAATTTTTTTAAACAAAATTTTCTTCATTTCGCTTTTACGTTGATTTTCGTGCAACTTGAGAAAAACAAATAAAAAAAAAAACACAGAGTGTAGGGGGGCTGGGTGGGGCAGCAGCAGAGGAGCCTGCCTGCAAACGTCTCAATGAGTTTTACGCTGCTTGCTTGATAATGAGCAGCAGCAGTCGCAGCAGTCGCAGCAGTAGCAGCAGCAGTCGCGAAGGAGATGAAGAAGGAAGCTGCTCGCAGTCAGCGTCAACGTCGACTGCGCATTCAGTCAGCATTAAACTCTTTGACTAAAGCCAAGAAGCCAGAGCGAGACGGGGCGAGACAAGTGAGGCGGGCATCTTGCTCGCACACAGACGCAGGTGCTGCTGCGACGCCATTCGCACAAAACAACAGTTCAGAAAGGGGTTGTTGTGTGGAGGGGTGCGGGGAAGGGAATCGCAGAAGAAGAAGAAGAATACACAGTGGAAAGCGAAAGCACTTCGTATGCAAATGAGTTTGTCGTTATCGCTGCTGCGTACCAGCGCTGCTCGCGTCGCTGCTCGCAGAGAGGGTTGCTTTTTGTGACTGTTCTTGCTTCAATGGGGTTGAGGCGGTTGTTGATGATAAGCGCGAAGCTGTTGCCAAATTAGGAGCAGCAACTGTGTGCGAGAGAGAGAGAGGGAGAGAAAGATAACTTCTTTAAGATTTTTTTTTGAAAATTATTTTAGATACTACACATCTCTAGTTAAACTGATTTAAACAATTCTACAATTTTAAAAAATATTATTTAATATCTCTAGTTAAACTAAACATTTATTAATTTCATCTTATTATTTATATTAAGCACTTAATATATTTTAAAGATTTTTCCAGAATTCTTAAGCTTAGTTTTAATTGCAATTTGTATTTGTATTTACTGCAGTCTTTCTTTGTTTTGAAAACAAATAAATAACATTAAATTTAAAGCAAAAGAGATAAAGAGAGAGAGAGAGAGGGAGAGAGAGGGAGAGAGAGAACGCGATAGTAGTTAAAGGAGTGGAAACTGTTAAATAGGAAAACTGAATTCAGCATTTCTGGTGCAATTTTTTTATATTTCGAATTTGTTTCGGACCATTGCAATTTATTGTGCCACCGGCAACAACATAAATTTGCAACATGCTGCGCGCAAATGTCCTTGAGAGCTGTGCCACTTTCTCTCTGTGCAACACGGCTGCCTGCTGTGTGTGGCCAAATCGAAAGAAATTCGCAAATGCCTGCGAAATTGAGAAACTGGCATCGCTTACAGCAGAACAAGACTAGAAACAAAAAGAAAACAAAACCAGGAACCAAACCAAGTCGAAGTATTCGCTCTGCCTTTCTTTCTACCCGCTGGCTGTTAATTGTAGCTACACACACACACACATAGACATACACACATACATATATATGCTGAAAGGTTTGCCAAAAATAAATTTGCATGCCTCACAGGGGGGGTTGTAGACGTAGGGAATAGTAAAAGGACCTGGCAACAAATTGGCTTCAGTTTGTGTTCATTCATGCGACATTTTGGCATTTGGCATTTCATTGTCTCCTTTTCTGCTTTCTGCTCAGCCTCAACTTTAACCCTTTTGTTTACCCATTGCATTATTGATCCTGTTGCAATATATTGTTGTGTGTGTGAGTGTGTGTGTGTGTGTGTGATTGCATTTGATTGATGTCGTCTAGGCGGTTTTCTCTATCGTATTATCCATTCTTTTGTTACATATTTCACAATCCCTGAGACCTATTAAAATGTTGTAAAAGGATATGAAAGGATATTTTAAATACTCGAGTTTTTATTCTGAATGAAAAGTGGTTTTAATATAGACTTATTTTAAGATTTTTAGAAACTTATTTAAGGCACTACAAATCTTTACTCTAACTCATATAAATATTTAAGTGTATTTTTTTAATTATATTCATATTAATCTAAATCTTGCTTAGGATATTAAATACCTTTTAATCTCAATTAAGATATTTAATACGTGGATTATAACGATTTTAACATAAGGGAAAATATTAACATCGAAAGATTAGACAGAAACAATCTGTGGTATTTCTCAATATCTAATGAAATTTAAATATTCCCAGCTTTACTATCGACTGCAAGGAAATATATTTTTGTTCTTTCTTGTTTAGATGGATAATACAAATTAATTTAATTTTTCTTTGCATATATATTTAATTTCTTATCTTTCGGGCTGTCAAATTTAAGTTTTCCACGCGTTTTCAAAACGCTCCCAGCTGCTATTACTCAAAGACCAACAGAAAAAGCACATTCACAGAAAAATTGAGGAGCGCGAAACAAACCTAGGCAAAAGCCCAACCATATTAATAAGGCTCATAATTTTACCCATTTAATTGAGGCGAATGGCCGCAGGATAATGAAAGCAGCCGCAGCCAATGCGGCGGCAACAGCTGCCCCACTCTGCCACGCCCCCCGCTGCCGTACCCGCACCCACACTGCCCCTTCTATAGTCTATTGCACTTGAGGCAGCTTATTAGAATCGTTTGGTTCGCTGGACGCCAACTTCGGACTTCAAGTCCTGCGTCCTATGTCCTGCGTCTTGGAGTCCTGGGCGCAAATCATAATTTTTCAATTTGAATAATGAGCAGCGCTTGGCGAGCGAAACGCTGGAGAAGCCTTTAAAATTTATTTCAACTGCCTTTTCATTCTTTCTTTGGGACAGAGAGGCAACAACAAGTTAGATAAACTTGTGCATGATCGACTAAGAGATACCCTAAATTATTTTAAGAAAAGTTATTAGAATATGAATATGAGTGGTAACTATTAGCTGTCTGAAGCGGGATGTGATTGACTATTAGTTATCCTAGTTAGTGTGGAAAAGTTGCTTAAGGACATTATTAGAAAAATCATTTATATAATTTGTATTTTATTGTTTCAGAAATTTAAATCAAAATCTAAAATGAACTCGACATTAGAAACTTTAATTTATCTATTGATTTCTTGTTAAAAGGTTCGTTTGGAATTTGTTTGTTATAAGAAGTGTTAAATAATACTAAATGGGACGAGGACATCTTCAGAAAAATGTTAAAAATAAATAAAAAATTATATTTAATTGCTCAAGATTAAGATTTAAAATTTAATTGAATGAGCATACCCCACGGCTACTGCTTGTGTAGGGTATTGAAATCCTTACAGCCAAACACTCGTAAACTCATTTGGTAGAAATTCTGGCTACCCGAGTCTAAATCATTTACTCGAAAGGCAAAACTGGCGCGCTCAGCGAAGAAAGGCTGAAATGCTAATAAGCAGCGCAGGACGAACCCCTCCCCTTTTTCCCCCCTCCCCAAAATGAAAAGTGTTTGATGGGAAGAGGGGGGGGGGCGAACATAGCTGCGTCCTGTGTAAGCACATAAGACGGCTTTTATGTAATACATGCTGCCATTTTGTACATAGAACGAAGCCTTTTTTTTTTTTGTATTTGGCTGCTCTGCTTTTGCTGCTGCTGTTGAAAGGGGCACAAAGAAAAAAATGGAAAAGGAGGCGTTGTCGCGTTGGGTGGCTGAAAGGTTTTCACGAGGGGGTTATGGTGGGTGGAGGTTGGGGTTGGGGGTTGCGGGTAGCTGCTGCTGTTGTTGTTTGCTCACTGGAGATTAAATGGGAAAACACTGTGACATTTTCTGGCTGCGCGCGCGGCGCTTTTTTATATACAAATACAAATATATATATTTATATATATAAGGATATATATATATATATTCCTTTCCTTGCTCAGCTGCCACGCGGCGAAAAAAAATTCAAAATTGCCCGAGTTTGGGGTTTTTGGGGGTTGCGGGGGTCGACGGCATTAGTGGGGCGTCTTGTGGCAAATGTAAAATAATGCGAAAGGGCTTCGTTTGCATAAATTAAAAATTTATATAATGCCGCTTCGCTTTTGGAGGGGGGGTCGGCTCTAAATTAGGCGGGAGAAGATTGGGGTGGGGATTGCGGGTCATATTGATTTAAAACATTGCTCTGGGTTTTAACACAATATTGTAATATATATATTTGTCGCTTTGGTATATTCACACAATTCACAAATTCGCCATAAACATAATAATAATAATCATAATAAATATTCGTACATTTAAAATTAATGAATCTGCTTTTTTAGATTGAGATACATTTATATATATATAATTGTGTATATATATAATTAATATTTATATAATATATATATATAGTTAAAATGCTTGAAAAGACAACAACAATAAACGAGAAAAATCAATATGCAAAGCAGAGCATGCCTTAAGTAGATATAAATATTATATATAATTGATTTATAAGTCAGATAATAATTATTAATTTTGTTATTAATTTTTCTAGTTTCATTATTGGTTAGTTTAAGTGCCGAGTTTTGCTTTTTTCCACTACATATTGCACATAATAAATAATGTGTTCAGTATTTACAGTTAAATTGACATTACCGATTAAACATGATATAATATATATATATATATGTATATATATATATATATAGATATAGTTATAGATATAAACTTATTTATGTATACACTTAAGCTTAGGTTGAGGTTATGTGTTCAGCATTACCGTTAAATATACAATACATAATTCATATGAAACATGTGAGGTGTGTGTAAAAAGCGCACTTCTCAGGCCAGACTTGAGTTGCGCTTCTTTATTTTTTTTTTTTAACTATTTGGGCTTATTTTGCTTTGTAATTATTTAATCTTGAGGAACTTGTATACCATACACTTGAATGAACAAAGAAAATTACACAATATTTTGTTGCATTTTTGTTTCCAAACACAAATAAATAAATAACCAAAACCAAAGATTGCACTAAAATTATTCTGTAGTGTAAGTTTTCTTGATTATGTACAGCTTATAACTACTATATATATATATATATATATATATATATGTAAATATATTTACACTTATCAGCTAAACTATTTTGTAATATGTTTTCTAAATGCTTGTTTTTGAAAATCGTTCGTTATGCCTTAGTTCATAAAAAATATGCATAAAAATTACTATATATATTTTTTTTAATTTTGTGTATATCATTTGTTTAGCTCCCATTTTGTTTATGTTATTTGTTGTATATAAATTCAGTTGAATTGTACGATTGCCCAATTTTTAATTATTGTAAGTATATACCATCTATATATACATACATATATATATATATATTGCATGTGTGTGTGTGTGTGTCTGACTGTGTGTGAGTTGCTTAATGACAATCACAACAATTTGTTTTTATATAGAGGTATTGGAGGTATTCGGTTATAGTAGTTCATCCTGTTTACTTGGTTCACGACTTAAGATCTAGTTTTAGACTAGGTTAATTTGGTAGTATTAAGTATTTTTCATTTTTGATTTATATATGTTTTATATACAATTTATATATCAATGAAATTGGAAGTGTGTGGACAAAAAACTACTTGGGAGAAAAATAATATTTAAAAAAAATTATAATATAAAAACGAACTGAAATCAAATGTAAATTAACCAAAAAAATAAACAGTGTTTTTCATTCTGATTTTTTATCAATTTTATTTTTTCATTTTTCATATGCCGCAACATATTTGATTTTTTTTGCAGATGCAACAATTTAAAATACAAACTAAAAAAATATCGATACGAATAATAATGTGAATAAAAGTGGCTCTTTTAATCAAAAAACGAGATTCATGCAAGAAAACATTAGCGTCTAAACTAAATAATATTTATACGTAAAAATTTATAATTTATGGCAAACAAAACAATTGGCATTAAGCATAAAGAATTTATTATTTTTTTTTTTTGCGTTTAGATTTTAACTTAAAGTTAATTTTGATTTTTGTGGTAATTGGCTGGTTTTTTTCTTTGAGAATAAAAATATAAAGATATAATTAAAATTAGACTAAACAATAATATTTTTGATTTTGATTTTGTCTTGTGTTTTTGCTTTTCTTTTCTTTTTTTTTTTGGATTTTGGAGCGCTGTATAATTTACAATTGGCAGCTGCAAAAGCTGGCGACATATAGATATCGATATATATATATATATATACAATTAATGAACAACCAAGAATTAAAATAAAACTATAACTTTTGAGAATGGCACAACATTAGCTGGGTTAAGAGTTTTTTTTAGTTTAGCTTAAATTTAAAGTGTTTTTGTACAATTTTTACTTGATTTATGTGCAAATGTTTTTTTTACTAAAAATTAATATTAGTATTATTATTTTGTTTTTGCTTTTGTTTTTCTTTTTATAATTTGCAAGCTAATTGTACTTGACATAAATTCCTGTTCGATTCAATTGAGGCTGGGGCTGCATCTGATGAGCACCAGTCCCCAAAACTATATACAATTTTATATACTTATTTTGTTGATTTCTTTGGAGGATGAGGATGAGGATTAGGAGCAGGTGCATCGCTTAGTGGAGCTGCTGCTGCTGATGCTGCTGCTGGCGCAGATAAAGTGCCGCTGCATCGTCGAGCTCATCGAGATCGATGTCCTCGCTCTGCTCATGCGATTCCACCGAACGCGGCGAATGCATGCTCAAATCCTCCGGCTCCGTTTGCTCCGGCATCGCACTTGCCACATGAGCAATCTGTGGCGGCGGCAGCCGGAACACTCGCCGTATATCCTGAGCCTTGCGGCGAGCATTGCTGCCACTAATGCACTGGCCATCGACAGAACTGCCACCATCCTCGGAGAGATCGAGTGGTGCATCTTCCACATCCTTGCCCATTTCCATGGACTCCTCAGAGCCGCCATAACTGGCGCACATCTGGGCAAACTTATGCGTTGAGCTCTCCAGTGCCGAAGCTGCCGCAGCTGCAACAGCCACTGCCGCAAGCGGAAAATCACCACTCATGGCCGGGGAGAGGGCGGGTGTGGGTGGCGGCGATTGAATTCCACACTTGTGGTTCATCAGATGATGTCGCCGACGGAATTTCATGTGGCAACGATCGCACTCAAACGGCTTCTCGCCATTGTGCACCAACATGTGCGACTTGAGCTGATTTGAGTCACTGAATTTGCCATCACAAATCTCGCAGGTGTAAGGACGTTCCCCAGTGTGAACCCGCAGATGGCGCCTGAGATTGGCTACTTGGACAAACTGCCTGTCGCAGTGGGAGCAATGGTAGGGCTTCTCCCCGGTATGGAGGCGCATGTGCGTCTTCAGATGATGGTCGCGTGTGAAGCGCTTGTGGCACTCGGGGCACTCGAAGGGCTTCTCGCCGGTGTGGGTGCGTTCGTGGTTCTGCAGGACATGCTTGTAGCCAAAGCTGCGCGAGCAAATCTTGCAGGTGAAACTCTTGTCGCGAGAGGGATCTTTTGCGGGAGCAGAAGCTGTTGCAACAGTTGCTGTTGTTGTTGCAATCGTTGTTGTTGCTGAGCTTGCCTCATGAGCGGAGGAGTTTGGTGAGCTGCCGCTGGAGGGCGGTGAAATGGGTCCATTGGGCGTATGATGGTGATGATGATGATGCGAATTGTGATGATGGTTATAGAGATCGTTGACACTCATGCTAATCTCTGTTTGGAATTCCTTCTTGACGGAGAGCTTACGCGATTTCTTTAGAGGCTCACCCAAAACCATATTCTGTTGGTGTTGGTGTTGTGGAGTGCTGTTTGGAGAGCACAAGCTGTGTTTGCCAGAGTTGGCCAACGGCGAGTGAGGACTCGCTGGCGGCGAGTGCAAATGCGTGCCACCAAGTGGCAAGTGTTGTTGCTGCATCTGCTGTTGGTGCAATTGCTGCTGCTGCTGTTGATGTTGTTGCTGCTGTGCCGCCCAGGCGCCAAAAAGTGCCGCTGGATTGTGGGGAAAGAGCGTGTTGGCCAATGTGCTCATTGGCAGCTGTGCCATAAACGCAGCCGCCTGCCGATTGGCAGCCAAGAGTTGTGTTGGCGACAACATGCCAAATGCAGATGCGGCAGCTGCCTGTTGCAGCCCCATCGACGGGTAGAGGCTATTTGTGGCTGCCACCGGGCTGCTGGCGGACGTGTTTGCCGACATTGGGGGCGACAGCGACATCGAGCGATCCACAACCATTTCTTCCCGCTTAATGCCAGCCAAGGCAGCAGCAAGGCCTAAAATAGAGGAAAAAATAAAATAACAAAAGTTAGCAAAAGTTTTTCAATACAAATTTTTCTTTCTTCTTTTATATCAAAGTTTTTTCTTTTGTTGAAAATCTCACTTTAATTTATTTACTTTTTTCTCTTTTTTCGATACTTTAATTTATTTTCTTTTTTTTTGTTTTTAATTCTACTATTTTCTGCCAAAGCACGTGTGACAAAACTTTCAAGAGCAAATCTAAGCAAAGAGAGCGCTTAAGAGCAGCAAATACGTTCATATGAGCGAGTGTGTGTAAAAAAACATGCATGAACTTTTTGCGCTCTCTTTAACAGTCTCTCTCTCTCTCTCTCTCTGTCTCGCTCCCACTTTCGTTTGTTTTGGTGGGCGTTGCGTGAAACGAGTTAAATGCCGGTTTTCTGAGCAAGCACAAAAAAAACTTGTAAACAAAACTTAATTGCTGTGTATGTGTGTGTGTGTGTGTGTGTGTGTGTGTTAAGCGTTTGCCAAAATGGCGCCTAATGCTAACTCGGGCACATTGAGACGTCGTTATTGCTGTGTGCGTCTCTGTGTGAGTGTGTAAGTGTATTTGTGTGCTTCAATAACGGTGCTTTAATGTGCGCTTTAATGTTTTATGGGGAAATTGCTGCATTTAATGGCTAATTTTTATTATGCATTTATATATATTTAAATTATATAATATGTGAATTATATAATTAATTTATACTGTATACAAATATTTAAGGTGCGTAATATAAATATTGGAATGCACATTAAAGTTAAATTAAATAAACTGCTCGTAATTATCACGATTGAAATTTGGAAGAATTTTTGCAAAAAGTGTTTATCGTGAAGTGAATTAGAAATTTTTGGTAATATTCACAATTAGCTAAAAGTTAGCTTAATTTTGTTTTACTTAGATTATTTCGTTTAACTGTGCTAATTTATTCTTGAAGCGGCTAAGATATTTTTACAACTTCAGAAAATTTCGCAGACTCAAAAATATCCAAAATTCATTAGCTTGCAAATAATAGAAAGATGTTTCAAAATTTGGTAGATTTTAAAACCAAAAATTTGCAACTAAATGACAACTAATATATATACTCCATTTTTTATATTTTGTATTGTTGCTTAATTTATGTTTTTACTTACTTCGTGTTTGAGCGTCTTGCAGCATTGATATGGCCATAACTGTTGTTTCTGTTTGTTGTCCTTCGAGCCAAAAACAAATTGCAAGCGTTTAACTTGCAATTTCACTGAACCTTTTTGATTTTTACTTCAGTTTTGAACACAAATTTTCATTTGAGCTGTGTTTTTATTTTTCTTGTTTAACTTTAAATATGTTTAACAATATGTTTCGCGCACTTTTTGTGAGTGTGGTTTTTCTAGTTTGTACTTTGAGGTAGTTTTTTTCACAGTTTACAAAAGTTCACGACTTACAAAATGAGGTAGTTGGAATTTATATTTTTTATTTTTGTTGTTGTTGAGGTATTTGGTTTTTGTTGTTGTTCAATTGTCACACGTTTCACAACAATAATTTTGTATTATATTTGTTTTGAAATTGAACTAAATTGTTACTCGAGTTGTGACTGTGACGAGTTGTCGCTGAGAAATGATGTGAAACGAGCGATTGCAACACGTTTTTATATACGATGCGAGTTGAGTGCGAGAATATCCTTTATGCTGTGTTTATCCTTTAGAAGCAACAAATTCTAAAGAGCGACTAAGTATGAGTGTGCGTGTGTGTGCGTGTGCTCCTCTCACTGTCAGAGCCGAAACACGAATGATACGAATTCGCCGCGTGCGCTAACTATAAATACGCTCACTGAACTCACCCTCTTTCACACACTCATACACATGCACACTTACGCACTCAATCACTCACTTACTCGCTCACGCACACATCGTCAAGCAGTCAGTCAAAGGGAGCAAGAAACGAGCCGACAAACGACAACCGACAAACGAACCCGAACCCGAACCCAAAACCGAAGCAGCAACAGCAGCAGGTAAATTGCTCTGCTCTCCTTTCAATGCTTGCTGTGCGATTGTGCCTCTCTCTCACTCTCTCTTTGAGATTGTAAAACAGAAAAAAACGATGTGCTCAAAAATGTGTCAGCTCTTTTTTCTTGAGCTCATTTCTAGCTGTTGTTGTTGTTGTTGTTTTGATTGGCTATTTTACCTAGGCTCATATGCAAATTGTGTGCGCGAGGGAGACCGGACTACAATTTCGAATAAAATCTAACTTCTAGCACAAAACTATTTTTTTTTTAACTAGTCTTAAAAAATGCTGTAAAAACATTTATGATTTTATTGCCGAGGCGTTTTTTATTTGCTGTCGAGCATCATAAAGATAAAAAAAATAATTATTACCTAAACAAAGTAGAAAAAACTACCTTAAAAAACTTGCATGTACTTCCGATTTTTTAGAGCCTTCATAAAAAATACACTTGACTCGTGCTTAAAAGGAAAAGTTTTGCAATAGTTAGAAAAATACTCAAAAGGAGACAGGAATTAACTCATTTGAGTAATTTCCCCTTTGCAAACATGGAAAATAACTCAAAAGGGGGTTGAAACGTAAGAGCGATAGAATAAGAGTGAGAGAGAGATAGAGAGCGAACGCCAAAAGTCAAGAGAGGGGTAGGTCCAATGGTTTGTGCAAGGGTGGGGGGAGAGGTTGTCCTCACTTCTTTCATTGCTTCGCTTGCTTCGTTTTCGACTAGCGTTTCTGGGAGCGTGCGCTGTAATCGTAAGCAGGAAGTAAACAGAACGAAACGAATTCGACTCCAAAAAGGGGCACTCAAAGTGAAAGTAGAAGAACCAAAAGGGGGGCAAACAAATTTGAGTGAGTTTTTTTCATCTTTCGCTGCAGCCTGTTGAGGACGCAGTTTCTCATTGATGGCCAGCAGCTAATTGCCGGCACACGTTCCAAAAAAGTCACACCAAATCATAAAAAACACGAGCTAAAAAAGTAGTATAAAATATGTAACTAAACTGCTAAACAGGTAAAAGCAAATCATTTCTAAAAAACTGCAGCTATTTTTTTAGTCTCATTTCTTGGCTTCGACTTTTGCGGATTGACTTTTAAATGGTTTTATGTAGATTTTTATGGCAAGCATAACTTATGCTGAAAATATTCTCAGATATTACACTCAGAAATTATATTATATTGCAGTAGGTAGGCCAAGGACGCGATCGAGTCAAAGACGCGACGGGATGTTAATTTCAACTACCGTGGAAATTTTGGCATATTTTCGAAAGTGAAAAACTACAATGGCTAGAAAGGACCTTTGTCTGTCTGTCTGTTCATTGGTCTGGCCCTCATCCTTGCTCTGCATAATGTTACGTAAAAGTGGGCAAAAATGCAAAACTGCAAGACGGCAAAACTGAAACAATTCCCGACGGATTAACTGAAAAGAAATGTTTTTGCCGAAACTGAAATACGCAGAAACCCATTAAAAAAATTTCAGCAAGCCAAACGAGACTCAAACTGACTGATAAAGATTTTGGATGTTTATGTATATATATATATATATATATATATATATATATATGTATGACCCCTTTACCACACTCACTTTTATTTTGTATTCTTGTATGATTTTTGGCTTAGTGGCCTGTTGAATGTTGATAAGATTTTATTTCCAGTTCCAAGTATTGGTTTAGCGAATTAGTGCTGCTTAATCAGTTTCTTCATTTAAATCCGGTATTAAGAGATAGTATAATGTCAAACTATAACCAACCCATTATCAGTTGTCTACGTTGCCAAGAGAAAGTTAGAGGCAGAAGCACAGCTTATGTCAGAACAGATGATATGGAATTGAAATCAGTTCCAAGCAGTAAATAATATATAATAAATAATAAAATAAAATAAACAATATTATTTTCATATGTGGGCCAGCAGTGCGTGAGATGCGTGAGTTCTTATCAAGTGGGAAGAAACTAACCTAGCCCAATACAAATTGCTGTAAATAGTGCGTAGCCAAAATGACCTTGAAATTATTCAATTATTATAGAACAAAATCGTGCTTTGAGTCACGCAGCAGCTTTTTTTTTTCGTTGAATGAAATCAGCTCCAAGCAGATTTCTAAGAAACTGTTAGCAGCTTTCTGGAAAAACACCCAAAATACTGAAGAAATAAATATACAGTAATAATGTATTCGGATTGTAAAGTTTGCAGCTCCAAGTTCTGATAATAATAATAATAAAATGTGCTAAAAATATAATAAAAAATATTAATTTTATACTCTTAAGCAGCAGCTGCACTAGTTTCATAAAAAAGATTATAGAATATTGTTTTCTATTCTCCCGTTTCAAGTTACAGCTGTTGCCAGCATCTACTTGCAACGAATCTAACCCTACCAACAGCAACTTGCAACAAACAAAGCGCAAACCAAACAAAAAACACAAATTTTCAACCCAAAAAATAAAAATAAAAGCGACAAATTTTTTACAAATTTCGCGAGCAGAAAGAGCGGAGGAGAGAAGCGGGGAGGCTGTCAATAGACAGATAATAACGGTGCAGGATTCAAGCCAAGTGCTTGGCAAATAGAGGCGAATTTAAAAAAAAGGAGTAAAAGTGAAAGAGTGAAAGTGGAAAGTGGAAACGCACACGTTGCGCATGCGCCACGCTGCGGGGCAGATTTAGGGTTACAGTTACGATTTGGGTTAGGGTTAGTCATAGGGTTAGGGGCACCCTGTGGCTTAGATTAGGGGTAGCCCAGGGTGCGTTTGTCATGCGATCTCTGTGTGCAGATATATATATATATATATAAAAAAGTGTTTTGTGTGCCCACAAATTTTTTAGCCATTTGTAATAGACGATCGAGCGAGCTGAGGGGGGGATTTTTGATTCTTTGATTTATAGTCAATCGAGCGATGAGCTGATAATGTGCCGATAATAATAAACATGACTAACCAAATTGTTATTGAAGAAGTTTCAAGTATGTCCTGTTAAGGACATGCGATTTTAAAGGCGGCACTCCAAATCTGAGAGAAAGAAAGAAAAAAAGAAACAAAATTCACTTATTAAACGGTTTCTATAAAGCAGAAGTAAGTATATATATATATATATATATATATATAGGTATATATTTGTATACATATATATCACTAATATGTACGGCGCTTAATAAACTTGTAGGAATGCTTAAGGAAGATGCCTAATCCTGCAGCTTAAGCCGCAGGACGAGATGAGCACGCGTCCAGGTTCAGAGCACTGAATGGAATCGCGAGTAGAAAAGGGATAAGGATTAAGCCACGCAATCTTGAGAGTATTGGCATTATTATTCTTTTGCATTAGACAAAATCCGCTTTTTAATGCGCTGCAGAAAAACCCCCTTTGCGTGGCCTATGATTACCCCGTTCGCCTAATGAGCTCGGAATTTAGGAGAAATTTACCAAATCACTTGTGGACATGTGTTTGAGCTCGCAAAGAGTTGCAGGAAATTACGAGGCACTCTTTCGTCTCTCTCGAGAGAGAGAGATTATCTAAGCCGACTTCCAGGAAATGCGCCTCACGCAAAACTTTCCCTCTCTCTTCCCAAAAAAAATATGCTTGAAATTTAATATTCTGATTCTGGGGCGAGGCAGGCATCGTCCTTGCCTTTTGCATATGTGTAAACAAGCTCAACGCTCTTCGTGCTGACAGCCGCAGCATCCCTTAAGGACTAAAAAATAAGAAAACGATAATTTTTTGAATTTTTTGTATTTCTCTTTTTTTTAGGGCGCAAACAGATCAACAGGCTAAGGGTCCTGAGTCGCTTTGATATCAAATTGATTGAGGGGCGAGAGCAAGAGACAGAAGCAGAGGGCGAGGCAGAGATATAGTCTTGGGCGCAGCTGCAGCGCATGCCAGACACACGACGCATGCCACAAGCCATGCAGCATGAATAACGAAAGCAACTCAAACTCAAAATTGAGCTTGAATGAATCTTACAAGGCTCAATCTCCTGCTCCGGCTCAACCTAATCCGCTAATCCGTGTGATTTAATTAAGCCATCGAGTGACGTCAGGAAGCAGATTAGCTTGAGCCAGATCACACACGCACACACACTCAGTTCCTATTGGGCTTAAGATTAGGCAACCGCTAAGCAGGGCGGATTAGCGACTCTTTTGAGAACTCTGAGAGAATAGTTTAAGCATTCAAATTTTTCCATATTCAAATTTAAAGAAAATAAAATGATATATAATAAAATGAAGAAATAATCAGTATTTTTATTGATTTGATTGAATTCCAGGAATATATCTACTCTCTTTTTATGATCGATATACGAATTTATATTTTTGTTAGCTGTTGTTGCATCTTTTTCTGGGTAAACATCGAAAAATTGGCCAACAAACATTTTGCGCTAATTGTTTTGGCCGCTGCGCAAATGGCCGTAATGTATGTAAATAGAACACCCAAAAACTCTCAAAGGCCTCTAAGGATTAAGCAGCTAATCCGCCACTCTCTTTCAATCTTTCCGTCTCCGCGTTGTCCTTCAGCACTTTTGGTGGGCTGGTCCCAGCCTAATTCTAATTACAAACATACGTCAGAGCCAGAGCCATAGCCAGAGCCAAGAATTGTCCTTTTGCTCTACGCAAAATTCTTAGGAAAATATTTGTCAGTTAGTTGCTGCTGCTTAGCAGCTGCTTATATATAGACATAGATATATATATATATATATAGATATATTATAGTTAAATAATTATGTAGATCGGCGGGCGACTGTCATTCAATATGCGCTTGCAGTTCAGCAACCTTTGAGGACTCATTAAAAAACGGCAAAGCAACAAAAAACAGCAAATCATAAAACCAGGTAACAAAAAACTGAAGACATGGCTAAAAAACGGAAGTGCGTTTAAGACAAAAACGACGCTCGTAAAAAACGGGACCAAAAAAGTCAAACCGCGTTCATTAGGCAGCAAGTCAAGGACGAGAATAATTAAAGCAGAGAGCGATCCTGCACAAAAACTGCGAGAATATTGAGAACTCTCAATCTGCATTGCTCTCTCTGCGGCGAATTTCATTTTATGATCGCATGCAAATGCAGAGAGCCTCGCTCTCTCTGCAGAGAGTTTAGGGAAAGGACATCGCTGTTTATGACGCAAGTCCTTTGGCCGTCGTCATTCTTAAGCCGGATTTAGTTCAGCTTTGCACATTTTTTGTCTTTTTGTTTTTTTTTTTCTTGGCTAAAATTGACTTCTTAATTGCCCAGCGACCTCCAGGCTGGCTGCGACTACCTGAAATTGCGACTACGACCTGGGCAAAGAGGTAACCCACGCTTACAGGTAGCTTCGCCAGCACTACTTCTGGTGGCTTCTCTTCTTTAGGAATTCCATAATTATGATCCTCAGTCGGCAGAGAAGTCAGCTCGATTTGCCTTCTAGCGAAAAAAAACATTGAACAGACACACTCTGCGCGGAGAGTCGCGAAAAAAATCGTGTCATCCGCTAAGCCGGAGATTAGCCGACGGATTTAGAGGAAAATCCATCAATATTACGCCCACGTCTACCCCGAGGATCAAGCTCTAATCGCCGTGCTTAACGCTGACTTATTTTGCTGAAAAAATTTAATCCGCCCGAGGTAGGCGCAGCGTGTTTTTTCACTCCTCCACTAATCCGGGAGTCAGTCAGCTGCACGGCGCAAAAGAGGTAAAAGCCAAGAAAAAAAAACAATATAAAAACTGTAGCAAGATTCAAATGTTTTTATTATAATCCATGTGCAAATAAAAAAAATTAAAGCCCCCGGATTAAGTAAAAACAGTTGGCGTTGAGCCAGCGAACCTGTGCAGGCAGGTAAGTGTCGCCCGGAGTCGCCCGGAGTGCCCGGAACATCTTGCTTAGCGAGTGGATCATCTTGGATTATAGTTAACTTAAGGCGAGCGATTAGCGAGATCTGAGCTAATCTGCTGTGCTTAGCGCCAGAATGCCAGGATCTACAGATCTGTGGCGCAATAAGCAGCCACAGACAAAGTGATCAAGTTCCGAGGATTTCGATTTGATCTCGAGGATTAAACTTAGTCCCCGCAGGAAGTGAGCGCGTGTCTGAAAAACACACTCAGAATGAACCCAAACTGTGAGCAGGAGGAGAGTGCAAGGAATATGGATTTGTGAAGCTTTGATGGAAATAAACATTTTAATTATAATATTATTAAATATATTTATTATTATAAAGGACACACTGAATTTCCATCTGTTGCTAAATTATTAAAATGCATGTAAAAAATCCTGTCAAATTTTAATAGAAAAAGAAAAACTGACATAAATTATTCTCAATTTGTATTTATTCTTAGCAATTAGTTTATAAATGTATTTTACAAGGCATATTTAACGCTACTCTTAGATTAACAATAAAATATCTCCTTATATATTAGTCTTCCCTATTGATTCCCCTTCGCCTTCCCCAAGGAACAACACCTTCAACGCAATGCACTTGGATGATTCATCCTGCGTCCTGTGTCCTGCATCCCTCGTCCTGCTTGCTGCTTAGTGTGCTCACTTCCGTTCTGGCCTTTCATCTGTTTCCTTAACTGTTTTTACTTTTGGCCATTCAATCAATATCTTTATTTATTTTTGGCAACAACAAAGAACTTCAACTATTACTTACTGGCCCTTTGGCTGCTTTGTATTTTTTGTTTTTGATGCAATTTGTCCAAGATTGCGTTTGGATTCCGTTTCCTGTGCGCTTCTTACATAACTGGCTGCCAGAGGATTAGCTGCTATACAATTTTTGTTTGGAAACGATCGTTTTTAGATGCGAGTTTTGAGCTGTGCATTGTTCAAATGCAGCGATTCTGCTTCTTGGCAGATCTAGGTGTGTGGGAGGAGTCAGTGACAGGGGCAGGGATTGAGGGCAACAGCCGGCAGCGCAGTCAAGTCTAAGCGGCTGAAGCATAATTTGGCAGAGATTTGTGTGCCACTTGGTGGCTGCCAGTCAGCTCAAAAAAAAATAAGTAAACCAGCAGCTGTTTGCCACTGTTTGCTCCGTTTGCTAAGCGGCTTTTTAGGCCAATGCCAAAACGCGTGCCTTGAAATCAGTCACTGTTTAGAGGACACACAGACAGACACAGCTGGCTCTTTATCAGTCACCAGATGCAAATGAGTCCCCATTGTGTAATTAAGCAGCTTCTCTTACTCTATCTTCATCTCTCTCTCTCTCTCTTTCTCTCGCTTATCAAGCATTTTTTGGCCGCTGGCAATGCGACGCAACTTTTATTTTTGTTTTATTCATAATTTTTTGAGAACTGGTATCAGTTGCCATTTCTTGCATTTTTTCTTCTCATTTTAATAGAGGCAAAAACAAAAAACAGTCGCGATTTTTTAAGCAGCTGCCAGTTAGAGAGACAACAGCAGCAGCAGCAGCAGCAGCAGTAGATCTCAAGATCAAGGACTTTCCAATGCTTATCAGTGGGTCGAGCAATGCACCCGGGCCACATTTACTCAACGAGTTTCTTATCAACGCGTTTATTTTTTGGCAACGAAATCTCCTTTCGATGTCAAAGAGTATAAAAAATATGTCTCCTCACTTTCAGTGCATGCTGCCTCAATAGTGAAGGGGGAGGGGGAAGGGTGTGTGTACGTGTGTGTGATTGTGGGCATATCAACAAGCACTTGGCGACAGTGCAAGGTGGCTCATAATTAAAATCATTATTCGGCATAATCAGAATCAGAATTGATGAGGGCTGCAAAATTTTAAATAACAAATTAAATAAGTTTTTTTTTCCACTTGACTATTACTAAGATATATAACAATATATATATAAGCATATATAGATATATGTTAAATTTTGGATATAAGCAGCCATTAAAATAAATGACTAAAGCCAAATTCAAAATATTTTATACAAATTTTCAGTATGTTGCTCATTATTAAAGCAAAAAATGTGTGTTTCTTTAGATAAGTATTACTAAATATATATTCCTTAATCTACAAAAAGATCCATAGCATTTTTTGCATTTGCTTGTGCAATTTATGCTTTATATAAAAACATGTGACAAGCGATGACAACCGCAGCATAATTAATTATTCTAAAATAGATTCATTATCATCTAATTTAGCGCTGCACAACAAGTCATTAAAAATTGAAGGAATAACAGATTAACAATTTTAAGAACAGATTAACAAAATTTCATTCTCCAATTGGATTTTTCTACATTTCTTTGTAATTGTTTGCATCTTTATTAAAAGGTTTTCTTCGAATTTAATTTAATTTCGAACTTTGTTCATTGTTAATAGCAATCAGTTTTTTATATACAATTAATCTTGTCTTTAAGTATATAATTTTTCCATACTTTTTTGCAAAGGGTGACTCAGAGAACTCTAAGATTAGCTTTTTTTTGTTTACTTATATTATTATAATTAAGATGAATGATTTTGACATATTTTTAATTCATTAATATTTTCTGGAAACATGTGTTTGCAATTCAACATCTTCTATTTTTTATTTCTGATTTTAAATTATATATATTTTAATTATTTCTACAAATCACATAAGTAGAATATATACTTTATAATACTACTTTCAATCGGTTGAAAGGTGAATTCTTGTATAAGAAACTCTTTTGCTTAACAAGTTATCCAAACCAAGCTCACTTAACATACATTTTATAAAATAAAAATAAAATTATTAAAGAATCGATTTTTATATATTTAATAAAATTAAAAATTCCACAGCTCAGTTTTGGTCTGAAAAGTATTTAATAGTCGGCTTATCGCAGCTGGTCGATCTTTCTTGTTTTTAGAATAATGTTAGAGGAGACACTCAACCTGGGGCTGATAAGGTCGCAGTCATGGCCGTTCATGTCCAGACGCGTACTACGTGTGTTTTTAGAAAAGTTTTTTTTTTCTCGTTTTTTGATTTTTTTTTTAATTTTGCAGCGTTAAAAGTTGCGACGTTCTTTTTTTTCTTTGCAAAAAAGGTGAGAGAATTGCGAAGATGCGTTTGGCCTGATGACGTGTATGTCACTCAAACATGTCCATATGTCGCTCGGACTTAACCAAAATCCAATTAAACAAAAGCGGGAAACCGCACAACGGCTGACGACGCCTGACAGGATAATCAGGCGCAATTGTTATGCAATTAGACGACGCTGTCGCGAAGTCCTAGAAAAGTCAAACCAACAAAACTAGGTATTTTAAATGCTAAAAAAAAATACACAGAAAACGTAAAAAAAAGTATCGCATTGCATACGCTTGAACAGCTTTTCAAGTCAAACTTGAAGGACATTGCGGCGGATGTCCTTTGTTGTTGTCACTGCTGTTCCAATTGCTGTTGCTGTTGCTGTTTAGAGCTGTCAACGAGGCCGGCATAAATTTGCAAAAATGAAGCTGTAAATTGCAGTGATTGGCCGTTGACAGCTGTGCGACAATTGACAGCAGGACGATAACGAGGGCAAGCAAGGGGCGAGCCGAAGCGGGGGTCAGCAAAGGACCACACAGACAGAGAGAGAGAGAGAGAGCGAGATAGATCGGGAAATATTCGCAAGGATAACTTGTCAACAGGCGCGCCGAATTGCGATTTGGAAACGGGCAACAATCCTTTGGGCCAACAATTAATCAAAGCCAAACAGCACCTACAACAACAGCAGTCAGAAGTCCTTTAATCAAAATGCATGATTTATGGCTTGGATGTAGGCACAGCTCCTGCGACACTTTGAAAATTGTATAAAAGTCGGCACCTTCGATTTTTGTTTTCTTTTTTAGTTGCGTCTCCTTTTTTTTTCTTTTTTGTCCTTTGGCCTTTGGCTTTGTTTGGATCGGCGAGAGACCATTAAAAATTCGGCCCGGCCACTTGGCCAGCACACTCGAGCAGTTGGCCAACTTGGCTATTGCCAGATTCATGTTCATTAATCATAATTCCGCTCGTCGACATTATTTTTATTTTTATATATATATTTTCTTTTTTTTGTAGCTGCAGATTATTTCTTGTTCTTGTGCAAAAGACACAAAAACTGCAGTTGAAGAATTTTCAATGCCTCGAAGCGAGCAACTTTTGTCGAGTTTTCCTACTTCTTATTTGGTGTTTTATATTACATTTCTTTATTTATTTTTGGTTGTTTTTTGAGTCCTCTGACACTTTGTCAAATATTCTCGTCATGCGGCGTAGTTCTAGTTATTCAACTTGGCCTAATGAAAGGCGCATTCAGAGGAGCAACACCAATTTCCCCCAACTCATCGACCTCTTTTCAAGGCAGATGTCTCCTCGTCTCCCCCTCTCTGCACACAGCAAATTGCTGAAAAAATTTGGTATTCATTTTGAGGCTAAGCCATTATCAAAAGGTACACAGCGAATTTGAAACTAACCTTGAGCTCAATTTAAATATTGATAAGAATTAATAATCGGTTGGGAATTTGAAAAAGTTTTTAAATTGTGAATTGCAAATGATTGAATTTCAACCTTGAATCGTCTTTTCACCTTTGGATGCAGTAATAATCTACAGGCCAAACCAAAATTAAAATAAATCCGATTTTTAAGAAACGAATTGAGGTAATTTTTTGAGCTGTTCCCCCTGATATATTTTATGAAATGAATTTTAATGAGTTTTTGAATATGTGATTTAATCTGAAGACCAAGCCATGATTAAGCAATTTTGTGAAAGTTATAGCTTTGGATTGCTTGGCATATATAAAATAATTTTAGCTTTAACTGATAATTTTCAAGAATTTCTTTGCCATGTTCAGAATGCAGTAATCCGAACATTTTTGTAACTCTTTCAGCAGTTGCCACCTCAGTAAACTATTTATTCAATGAATTATTAGATATATCAAATTATTCTGACTTTAATCGATTATTTTTAAATAATTTATTTTCAATGCTATTTTTTTTAACTTTTTGAGCAGTTGCTCCCTCAACCAGCTGGCAAATAAATTACTCAGCGATTAACACTCGCCTCCAAATCAATTGTGAACTCCGTGCACATATTGCAAGCGGCCGGATTATGGGAGATCTGAGGGCCCGTCGTATTATTCAGAGATATTGATGCCCGAAACTGGCAACTTGTCACTCCAAAGATGATGCAAAGAGGCAAAGTGCAAAGACGCCGCTGGCGGCATAGTCATCATCAAAGGACCGCGTTGCAAAGGGATAATCAGTTGGCCAGGGATGCGTGTCTGTTAATTTGTTATAATATCACGTAAGAATCGCCGCCGAATCGATTTTTTATGTTAATGCCGCAAGGTGACAACTCAATTTGTCGCCCAGCCAAAAGGGAAAACGTGTTCGCACAGTGGGCCCAAATGCTTAGCAACCAGTTGAATGGGGAACTATTGGCCAGCAGACCAAGTACAGGCCAACGGGCCAAACAGGACGTGACCTGTTGCCAAAACCAGAATTATTTCGCTAAAAACCCTCTACAAAAAAAATTGGCACAAATCTTTGCTGCTGGCTGCTTCTGCCTTGTTTCCTTGACGCCAGCTTTGTCGGCATGTCCTGGACTAGTTGATTGCTTGTAAGTCCATCGCTACACTCAGAAAATAATTTATAAATATTTGAAAACATTTTTCCTAAGATTTGCAAGTCTTGCATTGGATCCTAAAACTATTTTGTTATTTTTTTAATTTTTAGAAAATTTTTATTAAAAAATACATTTTTTAACAACAGAAATGCAAGCCATTATTTATAGAAAAAATACCTCTTGTAAAATTCATTAAATAGTAAGGAAATTTTCTCACTCAAGCTTATAAATCAGAAAGTTCTAAAGTTTATTAATCGTATAAGAATGTGAAAATTATACTCATTTTATTTATATATATAGAAAAGTATGTCTCTAAAATGCAGTGCATTATTTTTGGGAGTGTATTTTTACCCCTCAGAGGACATCAGTCGCAACTCGACTGCTCCCGCAATAACAACAAATACATGTTCTTGGGTTACACGCACACGTATTTAAATTGGGTTTTTAGTTTCCCAAAACTAGATCCTGGCGACGCCGACTTCCACTTCCTGCCACTTGTCGTTGTCCTTGCTGTGTCTGCGCATTGTTTTTATTGCACTTTTGTTTATACAGTTGCTGCTGCCGCAGTGGACGACATCGACGGCATCCTTTGGCTTACCCATTGTGCAATTGTCCTTTGCCTTTAACTTCATCCTTGCAGCATGTGAACAATTCCGCTTGACTTAATTTTTTAGTTCAACTTGAACACTTTGGCCACTAAACGGATACTTGAGCGCATTTTGAGCGTCACTTAAACCCATTCAAACAAAATTGTCGAGCGAAATGTGAGCGAAAAAGTTGGAGAAGGTATTATCCAGATAGTAATAGAAACAATATTGGAATTTTAAAAATTTTAATAGCGAAAATATTTGATTTCAAAAATGGCAACGAGTTACTAAAAAATTTATTTACCTATTTAATAAATAAAATAAATAAAATATAATTGTATCTCTTTTTGCTATTTGAAAAGTCTTTGTATCGATATAAGCAAAAACGAAGCAGTTATTGATAAAATTAAATTAACTTGATCTGCTTAGGGTAATCAAGAACTTATATTCAAATTTTGAAGTCTCGCAGAGCTTGAGCTCAGATTGATAATCGAGGGAGATAGAGAGAAAGGGAGAGAGAGAAACAAAAGGACATGGCAAATCTAGTCTCTTCTTGCTGTTGAAGAATGTATATAATTTATGGAATCTAATATGCATCTCTCTGTCAGTTACATATATCTTTCCAACTACATTTTAAAAATTTAAAAAAATTCGCCCCAGTTAATATCCCGCTTAATATCATCAGTTTTCCCCACCAACACATTTTCCCACCTTTTAAATTCAAAGCCTAATCACAGCTGTAATTCATACACATTCCGCATAATAGTTAGCCAATAGCTCATTAATGGAATATTGAAGGTTTTCAAGTGTTTTCGCTTGTCGCCCGCATTTTGCCAACAAAGAGCATTCCCCTCCTGCCCAATCCTCTGCTCTGCAAAATGCCCGCGTCTCATGTCCATGACAACAACGACCAAAAAAGTAAAATTCCAAACAATTAGCAAACAACACCAATCGAAAAATTTGCCTAAACAATGAAGCAAACAAGGCAAATGCATATTTACTTTATACAAATATATTTTGAATATGGTAGAGCATCCTATTGGACATTTGTTTGGGCTCTCGCAATTGTTACGCCTCCATGTGGCATAAATTAGAGGCCACTTACTGGAGAACTTGCAGCTAGGGGCAGGCAGTCGCAGCTCGCAGCTCGCAGCTCGAAGTAAAAATTGATTAACAATATGCGGAAATATTTAGTTATGTTTGATTGAAAGAAAAAGTGCCGCATCATCATCAGCGGCGCCAGTTTAAGTGGCCATTGGCCACTGGGAGGGGTACGGGGTAGGGAGTTAATAGTTTAGAAAAGAATGTCACGCCGGATGTGGCAGTTAGTTGTGGCAGCATTAAACCGAGCTGAGGTGGTTGACTTATGCGGGCATTTTATGTGCATGTTTTTATGTATCGGAAAAATAGAGAAATAGAAATACTTTCACTTAACCACGAACAGCGAGCCGCCCCTTGCCACGCCCCCTTTCACTTTTCAGATATCGATTTGCAATCCGATAACCGATCGTTACCTGAATCAAAAACCCAATTGAGACGACCTGCAACACGGAAATGAAATTTGAATGTGGTTTTTGGTGTTTGGTTTTTTTTGGGGCGTTTTTCGATTTTCCCATTGTGCCGCGATTTGATGTGGAAATTATAGAAAATCTGTGGCATAAAATAAAAAGCGAAAGTCGCAGGACAACATGCTGATACCGGAAATGGTTTCACTCTTATTGACGTCCTCATCCTCGCTGATTTATTGTGTATATGTATGGTGTGCCTAGTTACCCAAGTGTCAGGTTACGCATTAGGAATGCCAGCACACCCAACACACACACACACACACACACACACACACTTTAATTGCTTCAAGAAATATATCAAAATTCAGCGAGGCATATGAATTTGTATACATATTGTGTGGCGCTTGCAACTTGTTAAGGGGCAGGATAACGCATTTTGCATGCTTGAGGCAACTTGCTTGAATATCCTTAAAAATCGTTTTTTTCTCACTTCTCATGGTCAGCAGGTCAGCGGGTCAGCAATCCATCGTTTAATTCGTTATCCTTTTGCGCAAGATTGCACATCTTTTGCGTGGGATACACACACACAGAGAAGGATATGTTTAGTAAAAAAAATGGGAGAGGGGAAGAGAATGCGCATCATACGCATCTTGATTTTGGGTCAGCTATACAGACTGAGATTTGTTACGGCCAAAAAAAAAACGGATTAATGATGTGCTGGCTCTATTGAGGCTAATGCCAACACTTGACTAGAGTTTCTTACACTCAGAAAAATATAGCTCTTCATTTAAGCAAAGCGCTTTAAAACTAGAAAATATTTATAATTTTTAGAAATAATTTAAAAACTTTCTTTATGAAAATCTTTTTCGAAAGAAAGAAAACGTTTTCTAAACATATTAATAAAAATTTGTAAAAGTGAGAAAGGAAATCTGAAAAATATTCAATTGTATGACAAATTTCTGAAATTCAGTCTTATTTTATTCTGTGTGTTTGAATATGCTTTTTTCTCTAAATAGTTCCCCTAAAGCTCAGCTCCAAGCTGTTCAAGTTCCCAGGTGGAGAGTTCAAAGAACCCAATTTGAATCCGATTGGGTTGCTTGGCGCCACAAAGTAAATTTAGACATTTAATACAAAAATATATTTGAACTGGCCAAATAATGACCAAAGTCACTTTGCATGATAAGAAAACCCAATAATGATCATCATCATCATCATCATCATTAGTAGTCTCTTCGTTATTAGTCACCCACACACAACACACCACACACACTACACAAAGAGGCCAAGTTCAGCAACATTTTAATTTGCCCAAGTCAACGACAATCTCAAAGAATGCATTTTACACTACAACCCCGCCTCCTCTCCCACCACTTGTTCACATTTATTTTTGAGTTTAGCTTATCAGGGAATTGCAATTGAGTAAACAGAGCCGGAAATGCATTTGCTTTCACCAAAAGAAAAAAAAGAGAGTGGCGATCCCCTCAGAGACCTTTCCGTCTTATCGGCAGCAGTTTTGTGGTTCTTCTCTGTCTCTGATTGTCAATTGACCGCTTCCCCCTCCCCATCCTTCTCTACAAGAAAGTCGAAAATTTATTTGCACGTTTGTAATACACTCAATACACACAAACACACACACACACACACACACTCACTTTGTAATGAGTTGTTGTTTCGTGTTTCGATTTCAAGAATTGCTTGCATTATCTTTATGATTTGTTTACTCATTACAAAGGGGTGCACGACGTCCGAATCAGCGCCAAATTGGGTTCTATATATATATAAATATAAATATATTTTAATTGGTCCTTATTTATATTTAAAACGAATGACATTTTATTACAAATATTATAGCATATAGAGGAAGATTAAATGCACTGCGTGCTGATAGATCTTTTATTTGGATTATGGGAATATATATATCTTCCAAGTTTAAAGCTTGTTTCTTTGCTATGACTATATATATTGCGAATCTGCTGAGCAAACATTTGGTTAATAAACTTTTCGATGCTATTCTAGGATATCTCCCCTGCACTCCTCCTCATTGCTACTGACTCTTCCTAGTTGAGCTCGATGACTTTATCCTTTATCCTTCTGCAGTATCCAAGTTTATAAATTATATATATTTTGATAGCAATATATATATTTTTTACCCGTTTAATAATGACGATATTAACTATTTCAATCCAATCTTTATTTTTTCTACTCCATTCTAAAATATCGTTTCCAATTTCCAACTTACTTTAGCTCTCATTAAAAATCTAGTCCACTTAATTTTGATCCACTGTCCAGCTGTATTATTTTTGACTTGTTCAACTTCTCAATTTCCTGCACTTAAAGATCTTTTCTTCCATTAAACCCCATTTAGAGAAGAGTGCATTGATTAAGCTACGTGAGAGGCTGAGAAACTCCAACAAAATGGGATTACTAGGAATTTGACTAGCAATTAAGACAATTCAGATGCAGATAATTGGCGAACTGTAACACTAGATGCGAAGACTTTCTGCAGCTACTGTGAGACACACCTGATACTCGGTTGTCTTTTTTTGTATTCTCTCTGATTTGGCGATCGCGATAAGAGAGTTCAATCAAGACAAGCATCATGAATGACATTTTAGCGCCCTGAAATGAACAGCGATCGATGTGAAGGACCTGTTCAATCCACCCGAAAGTATCAGATGACACTACTCCCAGGATTCCCACACACAAAGAGAGAGAGAACGAGAGAGAGAGAGAAGAGAGATGGATGAGAGTTGAGATGCAGATAAGCCTGCCGTCAACCTGCCTCCTGTTTTTGTGGTTGACACTGGGCTCCATTGTTTGTTTGTGTGTGCTCTCTCGGAGCCGGTAGTTGACATTGGACATGTGTGGCAGCAGCAGCAATTCAATCAGCTGTGGCAGCTGCTGTTGCAACGTTGCCGCATCTCCCAACTCGCAACCACAAACAAGTAATACGAAGCCATTTTGTGCCGGACACTGCACAATCCCAGACTCAACTGCAAATGTCTTTGCCAAAATAGGAAAATAGGAAGACTGGCCAGGAGAATCCTTTGTCTCTTGCGCCTTCGATTGCTTTTGTCTGCTGGCCATATTGTCTACATAAAAAAATGAGAAAAAAGGTTTAAGAGTGCTCGAGAATTTCGCAACATGTTTCACATTATTAATGATGAGCCGCTCTTTGAGCAGCGATCCCTTTTGTCCACGCTGACCATTGTCCCTATGCGTCTTGCCTAATGCACCCCTGCACCCCTGCACTCCTGATGAGCGTCTCATGAGTTTTCTATGAAAACGAGCACAGCTCGCAGCGGGCGATCCTCTGAGTAGCCTGCCTGGGATGCGAGGGAATCTACTACTCCTGCTCCCACATGTTGATCTGCAGTTGTCTCTCCTCTTTGGCAACTCGACAACTACTTGCATAATCTACGCTTGACCAGCTCAGCACATTTCTAAAACTGTTACGCCCCCTTTCTGGGCGTAATTCGTGCACTGAAGATTAATTAAGCAGCACTTCTTTCCACTGAAGGTGTGTATCTGTGAGATACTTTCGCTATAGAAAGTAGAGTGAACTATGGGCATGAGAGCGGAACCTAATAATATTCTCAAAAGGTATGTTAAAAGTAGAGTGAAACGAATATATACGAATATATATTACGAATATATATTTTTTATTTCCATCAGTAGCCGAGTCGATTTAGCTTTTCTTTATTCGCTTAAACAAGCCGATTTCATATTATTCCCGTTTGTAGATAAAGTTTTATTTTATCGCTACAAATAAATTTGCTATAAATAGAAGAGATGCAATAATAATGATAAAGCCAATTAATGTATAAAACATCCTATAATACTATTATTCTACTGTACAAATTCCATTACAATAAATAGAACTAATTTTATTAAACAAATCTTATCTCAAACAAACTACTCTCAGAAGCCAACTATATAATTAATAGCTGATCTTAGGATATTTCCTAAGCGAGCTGCCTCGTTTTTAGTATATTTCCTAGACGAGCTGCCTCGACTTGAATATTGAAACTTGTCTTTTTTTAACTGTATAACAGTTATTTCTAATCTTCTTTCTAATTTTTAGTTGTCAAGCAACAAATACTGAATTTTTAGCTATAAGTAGAAATAATATTGCGAGTCTCCCTTTATTGTATTATTTTTGCAGAGTAATGGAAAATCTGGGTTTAACTGGGAAACACATTGGCAACCCTCACACAGCAACAACAACAACAGCAACAACAACAACAATGCAACACGGCAAAAGGATGCGCACTCACTTTCCCATGACTGTGTGGCAAGTGTTGGCGTTGTGGCATGTTGCATCCTTTCACATGTGTGGGAAAGCAAACACTTTCACTGTGCGCACTCACAACAATATCTCACATTACAACACACAAAAACAACAACAACAACAACAACGACAACAACAACAACAAGGACAACAATTGCTGCTGCATCCTGTGCGTGCAACCTGCAAAGGATTGATATGCAGCTGACAAGTGTCAAACTGTGACACACATTTTCAGCATTGATAAATCACTTGCCACAAAGCGAGATGGGGGCAGGGGCTGGGACTGGGGCAGCGGCAGCAGATCGAACTTGAATTATGCACAAATAGTTGTCAAACTAATAAAGAGAGAGGAGGAGGAGGGGAGAGAGAGGGCGAGCTAGGCAAATAAAATCAGCCACTAGGCTGGGTCCTAAAAAGGATATTAGGCGCTAAGTGTCATCGAATCGTAAAAAGGACACAAATGCAATCAACTGCAGACATTCCAAGCAGCAGCAACATCTGAAGGATATTTTTCGCTTACACGCGCAATACTCGTAAGTGTTGTCCTTTGCTGTCCTTGTTGCTATCCTGGCGTGGCGCTTTTATGGCCCCACACACACACACACACACACACACACACGCACATTCGACACTTTGCCACAAATTAGTCGACTGCCTGCTGGTTGCCCCAATGTCTTCTGCTTCTTCTTCTTATTCGTCTTCTGCAGCTTCAACTACTTTTTTATGCTGAACGCTTTACGCATCCTTGCTGGCATTAAACGCCACATTAAGTGACCCATATATACATATATACATATATATATATATATATATATCTGACTTGGCTAGTTCCATTTGGGTTTTGTTGTTTTTGATTTTAGGTTTATGGATTGGCAACGCCTCCGTTTCGGTTACGAATTATTTCGCGTTGCATTCCAAAATAAGGACACTTAAATATACATAAGTGACTTTTCTTGTTGCCACTTTTTTTATAGATCTTTCTGCGCCTGCTGCTCAGTGTTGGAAAGTTCTTTCTGATAGCGATTTATTGGTTTTTTTTGATAGTGCTTGGTTGGAATAAACAAATGGAATGCGGTCGAAATAAGTCTAACAAAATTTATATTTAGCATTGAAGTTTATAGAAATTTTCTGCTTTTAATCAATTTAGCAATGTTCTAAACTGAGTTTGTTAAATTAACCAACTTGAAATAGGCTTAAATCTTAAATCTAAATTTCCACAACAAAACCGAAGTAAATTTAACAATTTCACTTTCCATTTTATGCCACACTCAGAACTGTTGCCAGTTGGCTCAGCAAATTGGATGTTTCGAGTAGAAGCTAAACCGACACCTGGCACATCTCTCTCCGTCCCTCTCCCCCACCATACTGAGGTAGGGCAGGGGGACCAGGGTAAATAATATAAATGTGTCCGGGGGCAGCATTTCACAGAGGGCGCTATTTTTGTCAGCAATTCATTCATTTTGTTCGCTTAGGCGTTGCAATTGGTTGACTAGGCGATCACTTCTCGTTCCCCCCTGCCCCACACTACTGCCACATGGTTGCATGTGTATCTTGCATCGGGAAGCGTGCCTCACTCGGCGCATTTCAAATGTTAAAAAGTTCAAATATTTTTTAACAAAACCCCAGCAAATGTCTCATTTCCTTTGCAACGCTTCAGCTCAACTGCAGCAATTGTCTGTGCAACACACACAGCAATCGGTGGCAGGGGACCCAGTTGCTTGCCGCATATGCTTGCCACTTGGAGAAGAATTTAAATAAATGATATTTTTTTGTCGTCTTCCTCCTGGCTCAACGAGGGGAGTCTGAGGGAGATGAGTCTTTTTCTCCGTTTTCATCTGCGCTGCACATTTTTCACCTTTGCTTGACCTTGAGTGCGTGCCTCGCAGCTGGAATCAACTACAACTGGGGAGTGCGATGGGGGACGGGGAATGAGTAGGATTTGGATGCAGTGATGCCAGCTAGCATTAGGCCGACAACTTTTCACTTAGTTCATTTATATCAAACGAAAATACTTGAAAGACAGGACAACGTAAAAGCGAGCAATCTATTCCAATCAACGCATTTTAAATAATGCCGTAAAATATAATTGAGTTGAACATAGTAGATCTGGTATATATCCAAATGCAAGCCAAGTCCACGAAGGGGCATTGAAAATCGCTTCAGAATTGAGACAAAACATTTTCAAACAACAAAAATGTATTGCGTTGAAATTTGGTTCAGTCTTGACCAAGTTGTAGGCCTGGGAAGATTAGCTGTGTATTTACTTAAGAGTTCCACAAGGATGTGCACCAAATGACCAAGATTTGGCTGCCCAAGGAACATTATCTCATTCGATGAAAGGAAATCTGGGCGAGTGGACAGCAAACAAAACCCAAAACACCTGTGAGAATGTTCAACAAAGCGCAAAAGATGCGCAAAAATTGCATGAAATGAAGAGTAAATAACCCAATAGAAAGAGAGAGAGAGAGGGAAAGAGAGAGAGAGAGATGGGGAGAGAGTAAATACGAAACCACTTGAGGGAAAACAAAGAGACACGCAGACCGCAAATAGAGGAAGCATTCTTCAGGTTTGCATTTTCATTGATGATGATAACAGAAGCAGAAGAAGAAGAAAACTCAACCTGAGTCGCAGAGTGAAGTGAAATAAGATGAAATGAAATGAAGTGCATCCGTTTGCATTTTCACTTTCACAATGAAAATGGAAACCGCAGACTTACACACACATGTGCAGGATACGCCTGTGTAATCATCATCATCATCATCTTCAACCTAGTGTCCTAGTTTGGCTGGATCAAACAATAAACCGGACACTGCGATCGAATTGCCACACAATACAAAAAGCAGATTGCATCCACAGATACAAATATATATTTATTTATATATTTAAGAAATCAATATCACACATGCCTTCTGCGGAAATGTCTAAAAATATACCCAAAAAATGGCATGCAAAAAATAATAAATATAAAATGCGATTCACTCGAAAATTGGAAAATGCTAAAGTCATTTGTTATTTCTACAAACAAGTTGCTGCTGCTTCCTCTTCTTCAGCTGTTGCTTCTTCTTCTTCTTCTTCTTCTGCATTTAACTCTTAACCCTAACACGCCCTAAGACAATATCTTATCGCCTTGCTGGACATCTTTACTCCTGACCCATCCAGTTCTCGATTTGTTACGTTTACGATTTCAATCATTGCTCAGTTCTTTTTTATACGCTCATCCTCATCTCCATCCTCATCCTTCTTTTCGGCTACCCTTTTACACTTTGCTTGGCAAGTGCAGCGACTTTCTTCTTCTTTGGATTTTCCTTTTGTATATCCCGAATCCATTGCAAAGGGGTGTAATGGTTTTGTGGAAATGTATGTAACAGCAATACAAGAAAGCATTTCCGACCACATAAAGTATATCGAATACATTTCAATTTGCGATAGCATTTATAGCCACAATCTTAATTGTCAGAGGATTTAAAATTTCTTAAATGAAAATTTAGTAATAAAATTGGAATATATTCAACTTCTGTCCAAACAGGGTATATCATAGTCGAGTTAGTGACTGCAGCAGTCTTACTTGTTTCTGTCTTTCTTTTGTTACTTATTCCCTTTACTTTATTTGGTGACAGGCTCAGCTCAGCAGTCAACCCTATTATGGGCAACACCTTCGCATTCTCTATTCTTGTTTTTATCCTCTGTTAACCTTTTACTTCCCTTGTCAATTGTTATTCTTGTTTATTCTCGGTATATGCAACCCGGTTGCAAGGTTGCATGCCGTGAGAACTGATTGCAATTTAATCCTTTGCGCAAATCTTTAACCCCCTCTCTTAATGAGTCATTGTACAATACAGGATGGTGTTGGGGAGGGGGTGGGGGTGTAGCGTAGTAACTGTTCATAAAATGGGAATCCCCAAATGTATGCTCATTAATTTAATGGGGAAAAGCACAACACAAGGCTAACCAAATGGTCAAAGTAGCAATCAGAGCACGTAAGACAAACAAGTCAGTCAGCAGGGGGTGGGGATAGCGTAAGCTAGTCAACTACTACACATGTATATAAATACGTATTATATATGTATATATGTGTATGTTTGTATTTATGTAGTTGATCATTCTCTTATTGCTCTCCCATTCATTACTCCTTTCTGACAGACCCCAGCTGCGAACTAGTGAATGCGTTTTCATTACGAAATGCATTCTGTGCATAATTTGCAAGTCATTATTATATGCTTTTATGTAAAGCATAAGCTTGTTTTTATATTTTATATAATTAGAATATATATTCTATAGTTATTATTATATATTTATAACAATATATAATTATATTGATAAGATATATACTACATATTTTTGCAGTTGTATTATAATAGTATATCTTGCTGTAAGGACTCGTACAGAATTCCGTTTACAATCCCTTACACATAGAAATTACGAATCCAATTCGTAATGGAGTCTTTTCGCTACTGGGTCCTTTTTACAGACATAACACAATTTAGCTGAAAGCTTTGCCGACCACAACAAACCGTTAGACAACACCGTAATACCAACAACAAGAAGAAGTAAGAATGCTGTGAGCGACTACTACTTGACTCGACTAGAATGTACCCTGTTAAACCAACTTTTGAGCATATTCTATTTTTATTGTTACTCTCAAATTCATGCTGGATTAAGTGAAACGATGTTTGTCAATGTATAATATATATCAATACGAGAAACGCAGGCATTTATCGATTAAATAAAATAATCTAATTCTGCCAATGTTATACGACTAAATTCCAGATTAAAAGTCTCTAGCTTTACAGATAGAGATGGTCATGACTATATCGTGTTTCTGTTTATGCTGATCACGAATATATATATATATATATATATATATATATATTGAAGTCGAAGGGGTTTCCTTCTGATTTTGTTGCATAAATTTGCACAGAACACATATACCTTGTTACACATTTCCATAGTATTCAGGGTACAACAACAGCAACAGCAGCAAATATGGCCGCCCACTCATAAGCACACAGGCTCACACGAACAGTTCACACACACACACACACACAGTCGTCGCACGCATGTGCTCCAATTTAACACTTTCGCTCTCTTTCAAACGCACATGTCGGCAATTTTAACCCTTTTAATGCCGTCTCCGTCTGCGATGTCGTCTGCACTCTCCCACACATAATGTCGGCCATTGACTTGCCGCAATCTCACACACATTCACTCGACAACAGCCTCCCAATTGGGGCCCGACTCTCTTAACTCGCTCAATTCGCTTTGCTCACACGTACACATGCTGCTGCTGCTCGCTCTTCGCCGCATTCTCTTGCCAAAGGGGAAACTTCAAGCCTTTTTCTCTCTACCCCTTCACAGACACACACACACACACACACACACTCGATTTGAGTGAGTTTTTTTTTTGGTCACTCATTTTTTATGCGCGCAGTTGAAAGTGAAATGATTTTGGGTGCACTATTAAAAGGGGTGAGCGAGCCAGAGCGCGTGTGTGTGTGTGTGTGAGAGAGACCGAGAGCGAGAGAGAGAGAGAGAGCTCGTGAGTTTGGCGAGTAAATGAGAGCAACTCTTTCATTTCCATTCGCTGCATTCCCTTTAACTCTTTTTGTTTTTTCGGCGACCGCCGCGCATTAATTTTATTTTGACAGCGCCTGTCATTTGCTGTCTCTTGTCTGGCTGTTTAACAGTGTGCGTGTGTGTGGCGCTTTGTCTGTGTGTGTGCTTCGGTGTGCAGTAGGCGGAGTTTGATCGATATTACCATTGAAATGGCGTCGCAACTCTTTAAGTCCCAATGGAATATGGGCATTTTGTTGCTGAGCAACTTGATGCGGTTTAAAGACCGTGGCCAAAATGTGGAATTAAGACATATTTAGATATGTAACTAAAATAAATAATGTATATCAAATATAAAAAATAATTCTTTATAATTGTTTAATAAATATAAGCTATACTTCATGTTTTTTCCTTATTAGAAATTATATATATATATATATTGTGAAGGATTGTTTTTAAATGATGATTTGATTTGTACTACTTTTTACAGCAAAAGCAAAAATATATATATATAAAAATATATATATATATATCTTTATGTTTATTATGGATATAAATTACATATGCGAATGTAATCAACAAGCAGTTATATATATATCCAATATATTCACACACTACCCTCAAACTTCCCCTGGCCAACTTCAACTTCCGCATTTGGTGCTCAATTTGGACAACATTTTGATGAATTGCGGCCATTTAAATCTTGGTCAAATTATACATATATAACAGAGAAACATATGTATGCTAAGAAAATGCATTTGCCAAACCCAATGGAAAACAGACAGACAAAACAGATACATCATCCTTCAGGACGTGGATGTGGGACGAGGCCGAAGACAAGGATGATTTTTAAGAGCAACTGTGGCGTTGTCCAAAAGTAAATGTGAATGCAGAAGATGTTTGTATGATGAAAGAGCAAAACTGGCAACCCTTAATAGCGCTAAAATTATAATGATGGGGAGACTACACACACGCACACACACACACACAACCGATTCTCATACATTGCCAATCCGAATCCCATAACGTGTTCATTAATAACTAATATCCTGCGGCCCCAAATAGCATTAGCAAATATATATATAAATATATATATATATGTATGTATGTATATATATAGCTTCTATATAATCGAGCATTGTTGTTTTGCCTTTGGTTTTCAATTACACAAGGAGTTGTGGCAGCAGCGACCAGAATAATGTGTGTGTGTGTGTGTTTGTTGTGTGTGAGTTTGTGTACAATCGATGAAAGTTTGAAATTAACACCCAAACATTCTGTTGAGTCCGTCGTAATTAATGAGTCCACAAATATCCGAGGCAAACTTTTGGCTATGACTGGCCAACTTTTCTCAGTTGGACAATCGCTCAAAGCCAGCTGCTTTGGCAGCCTAACAAGCAAATGATTTTAGCCAAAACACACATAAACAAAAAATGTTCTATATATATATATAAATAGTACATACATATATAAATATATATATATATATAAATATCAAGTCAATTTTTAATGCGTTCATTATTAACTTTTTTTTACCTTTCTTAATTCAATTTAACAATTTAATATTTATTATCTCTTTTATTTATCTATTGTAATTTAATTTAATATCATTTTAAAAAAATTTTGAACTATTTTTTTCAATGTTATTTAGACTATATTGTGGTCCACAAAAATTATAACTATTTGAAATTAAAACTATTGGAGACTCCGCAAAAATTCTAAAATAATTTTCTTATTTCAATTCTTTTTACTTAGCTTTCTCAGCTCAATATTCCCAGCATAAATTCCAATTAAGCCATAATTAAGTTGTAAAGCGAAGAATTTCCCACACACATAACTCAATATAGATTCGATTTATTTAAATTTGAACAAACTAAATGCAATAATTAAAAACGCCTTCGTTGCCAACCCTAACAAATCGTGGGCGTTAATTGGAACTGAAGCTTCTCGATGAGCACATCAAATAAATAAATAAAAAAAAAGGGGGCGCGTTTGCGTGTCCAAGTTGATTTGGCTTGATTCCTTTGCTTTCTCAAGTGGCTACAACAATGCCGCATTGAATTGAACCACATTCTCACATGTGGCACATGCAACATATGTATTTATGTATGTACAATTGGACAGGAAATGCCGCACGAAATCTCAATCATAATCCGTTGCTCTTTAATCGCCTCGAATCACACGCTTTTATCGTGGCACATTCAAAAAAAAATACTGAAGGAAAATAAACCGAAAACTTTTCAATTCGCACACAAAAGCCTCATTCAGTTTTGGGTATATATATATATTTATTTTTGGGGCATCCATCCGGCATTTGCAACAGCTTCGACATTGGCGCCTTTTGTGCGCCTCTTAAATGGGGAAGGTATTGAATTGAGTTGAGTATTTATGGCACTATTAATATGTATATATATATATCTATATATATAAAGAAATGAAGTAGTTGCTGTTATTGTTGTTCTTGCTGCTGTTAATCAGCGAAAAGTGGGAAAACACTTGAGTTCCCCCAACAATATTATCATCAAGTGTGGCAAGTTAATGAAACGCTTCTCCTATTTGATAAACTAAGCGATGACATGAAATTGAAAGCGTTAAAGTTCTCAGTGATTTTTAGGGGTACATAACTACAATATGGATACTTGAATATATAATTATACTTGCTTTAAATTTAATCATAATTATATCAAGAGTATATAAAACTTATGAGAGAATTCGTCTGCCTGCTACACAATTCTCTGATTTCTTTGTTCTGTGTATAACTAATATAAATATTAATAACTACTACACACTAAGTACATATACATAAAATAAAATAAATATTCGAAATAAATATATAATAAAAATGTAATAAATAATACATAATTTACAGTTGCTGTCTAAATGAAAACATGACTCTCAACAAAGCGCTCTTTAATGAACACACACACACAAACAGCTCAAGTTAAGCGATTGACCATTGCGAGGCCTTGTAATATCTGGGTAGACGACTACTATAAGAACCCATACCCAAAAGTACAACAACAACAAATGCCACGGCCCATTGAAACTAACGAGCGACGCATGCAACTAGTTAACACTGTTGTTTCGGGGTGTATCTATTGATATATTGATATTAATGTGCGATCAAACATGGCACCCGTTCATTGGCTCTGCCCGAGATGAACAGGAAGTCCAAATGGGGAAGGAGGAAGGGGGAAGTGGACAAGAGGTAGCTAAAAGCAAATTGGTTTTTTAGTTTTTTCCATCGAAATGCGCGAGTTGTTTCTCTTTTTTTTTGATTAGAAACAAACGCCCACGCGGCGGGGCAGCCAAGCGATCAGAGGAACCAAGAACCAAGAACCAAGAAAGAGCCAAGCCAATTAATAGAGTCGCAAAACAAATTAACCCCAAAAGAAATCAACACGAAAGTTTTGTATTTTGTTGTTGTTGTTGTTGTTTTTCAGTCCCCTGACACACGTCAGGTTCCCAAAGCGATGAGCGCCATATGGCAAAAAAAAGACTTGACTAAGTGGAAAACAAAACAACAAATACAAAATACAAAATACAAAAACAGCAGACGCAAAACAAATAAAACACAAATCTGGAATCTGAACGACTTAGAAATGCGGCATATGCTCTGATTATGAAGGCGACGCGTGCGGCAAGTGTTGCCAGCAGCTAAGTTGCAACCCTTTTTGGGGCAGCACAATGAAGATGTTGACGAAAAGAAAAGGGAAAGGGAAAGAATAGGGATCAGCTTGTTAGCAAAGAGGGGCGCCCCAGTTAAGGAAACGATGTTGTTGTTGTTGTTCTTGCTGATCACTAAATTAAGGGTTAGAGTTCAAAAAAGCAAACAAGACGCTTATACAAAAAAGAGGGAAGAGGGAAACAAGCAAAGGGTGCCTTTGATCTCGATCTGGATCTTGATCTTGATGGCATCAGGGTCGCGTTCTCTAAGTTGCCTGCTAATGAGCTCACATATCCCTTCCCTGCCCCTTTTCTTCTTGACTCACGTGACTTCCTCTGTGGCATTGAATTATCTTGCGGCTGCCTCTTGTGGCATTTTAATGTGTTTAAAGTGTCGCCCCCCTCCCTCAAGGAAAGAGTTGATGTGGGGGACCGCCTTGGAATAGCTTCCTGGCATCGTGGAGCATCTCAAGTGGCTCGGCTCACGTGTCAAATTAATCATTTATGGCCAGTGTTGAGCATTGTGACAGCCAGCTGATTTAGGGGCTTAGATCCCATCAGGAATTGATTAAAGGTCTTGCACTGAGTACTTAATATAATATAATCGGTTAGGTTTTTGGATAGTTGGAAAACTCACAACAGATGCAACTGATTTGGAAATGAAATGCATGAGTTATGCCAAGGCAAACTCTGAGGTAGGCCGGCCAGGACACTACAGGAATTTTAATGAAGATTTGTGCTGAGCTGTTTGCCTCTTTTGATACCCTGTACCCAAATAAGTTTTACTAATATATAAAACAGACTGAAAACATTAAGGATATAAATTGTTGATCAGGATTAGAGATGTTACTTAGCCTGTAAGAGAAGGAGATTTCAAAGTTTAAATAAAGGCTTTCGCGAGAGAGAAGTAAATCCAGGTTACTCATTTTATTTATTAATTATTATATTATTATTATTATTATATTATTATTATTATTATTAATTATTATAGTATCTACCAGTCGATCTCTCTCCACTCGCGCATTCTTACTTGTTAATATTCATAATATAAACTGCTATTTACATTTTATATTCCAATGCTTTTTCAATACTTTTGCCTACTATAAAATTAAAAAAACAAGCAAAATGATGGAAATGGATATCAGCAAGCCTACTAAGGATTGCTAGCCATATCTACTAGTCGAGCTCTCTCGTTGATCTACATGACCGAAGAAAAATTGGATAAACTATCTGCATGCATTTTCAGCAAACTGCTATCAGCCAGCAAGACTTGGGGTATCTCCTTGTCTCCTCTCTCGACAAATTAATGTAACTTATTTTATATATGTTTAATATACAAATTACAAGTCGAGAACTTAATAATGCAATAATAAAGATCGTATAGTGAAAGGCGATATCAGATATTTTAGGTGGGTATTATAACTACACTACAAACACCCCATCGGTTTTAATATCTGTATTTATGATGCTTAAGCATCCATTGAGATGCAGGTCAAGCTTGTGCTCGTTAAAACGTCTCAGTTCTCACCGATCTCCCGCACACACACCCACATCCACACACACACACACACATCTAACACACTCACTTTCGCTCAAGTCTGAAGTTCTCACAGACAGTTTTTTTTCACATGCGGGCTGCGGTTAGCCGAGACAGACGAGAAGTAACCAAAAACTCAACTGACCAACTCGGCTAATTACGCGAGTCCGTCAATATTTGTGGCTGATCGACAGAGAGGCAGAGGGAGAGAGGGAGAGGGAAAGAAGCGGAGCAACACACAAAGCAATGTGTGGCAGTATTGACTAACCCAAATCGCAGGCAAACACAAACACAAATACAAATACAACACAAGATGAAAGCGGGGATGGCGACGGCGGTTGATGATGGAAAGGATTCCCGGTTTAGTTGAAGTTGAAGTGCGCACGCGGCTCAGGTGTCAATATTTGCACAAGGATAACGCGAGACGCGCGCTGCGGCTGGCTACAAAAAGGATGTTTGCGCTAATTGCCCAAAAACACAGAGCTGCGGTTGATAAAAATGCAGACCAAAAATGAAATAATAGTTTACATTTTTCTGATTTGTTTAGGACGCCTTTTTTTTATTTTTTGTTTCTGTTTCTGTTTTGCTCTTGTGTAATTTGCGATAAGCGCTGCAGTTCAATCACAGATAAGCCTCAATCAGTGGAGCCGAAGCAGGTTCTATTGTTCCGTCACAGGATGCCCTCTATATATATATATATGCGATGTGTGTGTGCCCAGTCCTGTACAGGTGACACCGCCTGCAACTGATAAGCACTCGAAGGGGGGTTTGTGCAAATTGTTTTAGGCGTTTTCCGGGAAGCAGTGTTAAGTTCATGTTTGCGACCTATTGTTTCTGGGAAAATGCAATCATCGAGAGTCACAATTTGGCTTATCTATTAAAAAATCACATCCTTTGTCAAGTGAACGAAATCCAATCAGTAGATTAAAAAACTTAGCTTGACAAGCATAAGTTGAAAATTCCTAGCACGAAACGAAAAGAATCAATATAAATTTTCACAATTTCAGAGGACTATTTCTTAAAAATAAAAGTAAAAAAAATACAAGTAGATGAGTTAATATTATCATTTAGAAAGAAGAGAGAGAAGAACAATTTCTTAATAATTAATGAAAAAAATACAATAATATTATGGTTGCAGAATGTTTAAATGAGATATTAGTATTTTTTCCATTATATGTTTTCTTTCAATCAACGCTTTTTGGAACCCAGTACAAAAAAAGTCTCGATTGGCAGCATCAGAATTATGTTTGACAAACTTAAGCGAGGAAATCCAAAATTATCAACCCGCTCAATAAGATCAATAAATAATTATTATATATTTATGATTGGTTTTTAGATCTCTATCTCCGACATATTATTCGCTTTGTTATGTGGCTTTCATTAACCCTCCAGTGCCACAGATCTTTAGATGCTTTTAGCTGAGTAACAAATTGAAATTGATATCCATAAGAATAGTTTAGCGTTGTCCAGCACTACATTTCACTTAGTAAGTCATAAATTTATAAGCCATAAATTTCAAATGAAATTCACTAATTAAAATGGAAAAAAGTAAGAGTGAAAATGGGGCGTGTGGCAACAGCTGTTGCCAGAAAGAAAGTTGCGAAGGGTTTTTCTCTGGTTGCAAGTGCGGGGCGTAAAGAGGACGCTAACTGGTGGCACATGGCACTAAGGACCACAGGCAATGTGGCAACGAGGCAATGAGGCAATGAGAAATGTGAAACATGTGTTTGACTGAAGGTGAAAGAAGATGAGTTGAGTTTAAGGATCGACGATGATTCGAAAACGGTTGCTTGATGGAACGATTATGATTATTATTATTATGAGGCAGGCAGACCCGTGCCGCAGCGCAAACAATTTACTTTCAGTTTCTGTTTGTGTCTAATTGAGGAACTCAAGGGGTTGCACATTACACAACTCTCTAAATGCGTCATAAAAAAAGAGAGAGGAGAAATCGACAACAGTTGTTGCAAGCAAAGCAAAAGGAAAAACCAATCAATTTGCTGACTTTTCCACTTTTCTTTTTCTATTTTTTTTTTTTGGTAATAGCAGCTCAAAGACAAAAGCCGCAAAATGCGCGCAAAGGATTTGCAATTGGGCTTAAGGAGAGCAAGAGACCAAATGGCAACACATCATCATCAGCAAGGCGAATCCAACACCAACACCAAATCCAAGTCCAGGTCCAACTCCAAGTCCTTCAATGCCAATACGGATCCATGTCGCGCCACGTCATCAAATCAAACACATGGCAAAAACCTCACGCATCAACTACAACAAGTAGTAAAAACTTGCCAGAGTGTGCGTGTGTGTGTGTGTGTGTGTGTTTATGAGATGATTTCATTTTGGTGTGTGCATGTCCCCAAACAGCAGCAGTGGGAAGCAGCGGGGGGAGCAGTTTGGCCATTGTTGGCGTGTTGAGCGGCCATTGTCCAACCCTTAAATCAAAGTGTACGCAATTTCGTTAATAATCCTCAAGACAATATCGAAACGCCATAACAATATCCTTTTGATGATTATCGCTACTCCTACTTGCCATTTACTTGCAACACACTCCCCTCCACCCTCCACCATCGTCAACCTTCTCGTGTCCCTAGCGTTTTGTTCGCCTGTCTATTTGATTCGGCTGCCGCAGTTGCTTTCATGTTTATTGCTTGGTTAAGGCGAAAGGATAATGGCCGCTGAGCAGCAGCAGCAGGTTACTTAGTTACAACCAATACACCACACACATACAGAGACACAAGAGCACACATCTACACACACACTCGCAGTTGAACTATGTTCTACACTCGGAGAAAGAATCGGTGTGAATTTTAGTCATACTTTTGTCACTCAGACTTACCCAGTATGTTCGGCAAATATATTTCTAAAAACCAACGTTTTTCTTTTCTTAATTCAATTATGTAATTTTTTAAAAACAACTCTTTTTTTCTGAGTGTAGTCGACTTTAGCAGCTGTTTCTGTGGGTACAGCCCAAATGGTTTTCTGGGCTTCTGCTTATATTTCCATTCCTTCAATTGCTTTTTATTACTTATCCCAAAAGCTGCCCTCATTAAAGAGATGTGTGTTTGCCAGGGGGGTATGGGGGGAGGGAGTTAGGAAACTGCAGTTCGTTGGGATTGCGTCCTGTCCACTTTTCAATTAAACTGCGCTCGTTGTTCAAAACTTTGCTTTAATGCTAAAAATGGTAATTTAAATTACACGCACAAAATAAATTTGTAGCGAATATTTTATACTCTTTTTGTAGAGGGCATCCTTGGAGAACGCCCCTTCTATGTCATAGTTAATATGAAATTCATATTGCGCCCCGCAGCTCTGAACTAAAGAGCATAATGATAGCAGGCACTTAGGCCCAAAAAAAAACACCTGATGCGAAACGACTGCCAAAGGATTCCCTTCTTCAAGCTGGACAGCAGGACACTCATTTCAAATGCACGGCAAGTTGGTAAGCATAAAAAAACACAACAATGTTTCTCAAACTTTTGACAAAACAAAGCCAGCAGAGAAAGGAGAAAGCAGCAGAAAAAAAAGAGAGAAGAAAAGAAAAGAAAAAATTGGTCGTAATGTTTTAGAGCTGAGCCAACTCCTTTTCGGTCTCCTGTTGGTCCTTGCGCTGGCCATTTAAAATTCCTTTCATGTCTAAGCGAGCAGAAGCGAAAAGGAAATGGGAAAATGGAGAAGGGAGAAGGAAAAGGGAAAATATGTAAAAATTGTTTGCAAAAATATTAAAAGTATTAAAATTTTAATGCAAATTGTTATTTTATGCAAGAATATGCGCAGGCCGAGCAAAGGTCCGAGCACGTTTCATGTCCTTGTGCCGTGTCCTTGGGCCCGACGGCAAATCCCCCTTTTGTAAAAGGCTACGTAAAGGATTTTTTCCGGGTCCTTAAGAAATGTTTCTGTTGTTGTTCTGCTTTATATATATATATATATATCATGCACAAAAGTCGACTTGGAGAGCAAATGACCTTTGCCTGAGCCGGAGCTCTGTTGTGCAAATATACGACAGGATATATGTGTGTGTGTGCGAGTGTGTGTGGCCTAGGTTATTTTTGAGCATTCATATGCATTGCTCGTGCTACGCAACTAAGCCCAATTTCCTTACGGCTTAAACCTTTAGAGCCATTGAAGACTCCCGAAGCCAAAAAGGATAATTGAAATGCGGCCAGCTGCGCATCTGCATGCAAATTATTTACATCTGCCTCATTACTTGAGATACATACTTGCATCTACATACATATATTTATACATACATATATATATATAATTTTATTTTGTGGTCCACAATAAATGAATTATTTGACCACAGAAATTGTTTTAAAAATTTATAAAAATAAATGCGAGTTGAAGCCAACTTGGGCAACTCGCATATGTCTGTTTGGCTGATGGCTACACCCTAACCTGAACCCGTCAAGAGTAATGGCTATAATGGCTGTGGCAACAACAACAACAATAATTGCAACAACAACAGGCAGCTAAATGACATTAGGAATTTAGTTTAAACGAGGGTTGCGCCATTTCCCAAGTCCTTTCGTTGTTGCTCGTCAAAATGACGACTTCGTCAACGATTGCTTTACTTCCTTTGGACCTTAACCCTAAATGCATCGTGTGTCTCCCTTTCCCCCCCCCTCTCCCTTCTGCTTATCACCCTCTCCCACTCGTTCTCGCTTATGTAATTTAAGCTTGTTGTTCAACATATACCAGCTACGAAAGGGGCTCAAAGCCACTGCTTTTATTTCACTTGAAATACTCTTTCTTCCTCAAAGTACTTTTATTATTATATACAAAAGGATTATTTTAAGAACTGCAAGCATAAATATGGAAAGTGTCTGACTTCTTTCTTTAGAAAAAAATCTTAAAGATAAGAAAAGAATTAAAATAATAAAAATAAATATTTAATATGTTTACTTATATTTATTTTCTATATATAATTTTTAGAAATATATTTAGTAAACTTTAAAAATAATCAAAAATTTTAATGAAATGCTGGGAATATTTATTGCAATCTTTCCAAGCACTATTAAAAAGTTTTCTATGTAGTAATACAATTTTAATATCCAAAAAAGAGCATTTCCGCTTCGTTTTAATAGCTGCCAAAAGAGGTTTGCTTATTTTGGTTGTGTGTGTATTTGTGTGTGTAAATTTAGTCGAGCGTGTCTGCGCATTTCGAAATTGGATACAAAAATTCGTAATTTTCTATTTCTACTTCTATTTCTATAGTTTCAACCAATTTCGAATTTGAGTTTTGGCGAGTTTGTTGAGGCGAGGGTTGGTTGTGGGTTGTGGGTTTGGTTTGGTTCTTCCTCTCGGTGTCGCAACTGTTTAGCTCTTTTATTTGTCACCCTGTAACCCACACACACACCCCTCCCCCTCTTTTCACCCCCTCACACACATGCACTATTCACCATTTCGTTTCGTTCCGTTCCGTTCACCCGTTCCTTTGACTCCGGTTCCAGTTGTGTGGCTCCTGTGGCAAGTTGCCCTCTAAGAAGTCCTCGCGTGTGCCGTTGTATTTACTTAAATGTCCTTTCGCGTTTTGTGTTAATTACACTGCCAGTATACACTCACACACACACACACACACACTCGCTGTGTGTGCTTATCGGCGCATTTAAGTTGAAAGGCGTGTCGAAAAAAAAAGTTCAACTTTCCAAGTTTCGGCATTTGTTTGGTTTTTATTGCCGCAGCTTTTGTTGCCAGTTGTGCGGCAGTTAACCCCTTTCCCAGCATAGGGTTGTCAAGCACTCGAAAATGCAGAAATCGCAAAATTTGGCCAGACTTTAGTAAATAGCACAAAACTAAATATTATTTATTTTATTTAATTAATCTTGTTGACTCTTCATTTATTTCCCTTATTTTATGGTTTTCTTTGCCATTAATTTCATCCATTTATTTTTTTCTTTTTTTAGTTTTATTTATTTAAATAGTTAAAACACTTCCTAAGAAAACAAAAACTTTTTGTTTGCCTGACAACCCTGTTTAAGCCTGTCATGCTGGCCCATTAAATGCGCAATCATTATTCATAGCCCAGTCAGGCAGGCAAGCGGGCAATCAGGCAGGGACAGGTGGGGTGCGGGTGTGTATGTGTGGTGTGGGGGTGGCAACCCACTCAGCTGACAGCAGCGTTTAATTAAAATCCAAAGCCTGACATGCCGGGTTAAACGCTTCTGCTCCAGTTTAGCCCCTTGGCATGCATATAATTAAGGTCCTTTATGTCCTTAAAGTTGGCTCTCTCCCTTCGTCCTTCCCCGTGGGTCTCTTTATGTTCTGCTTAGCATTTGAAGGTGGTGCCTCGCTTTGTGGCTGCCATTTTGTAGCCACGGGCAACGCAAGCAACCCTGGGCAAGGGGTGTAATATGTGGAGAAAGGGTTGCGAGTTAAGGTTGGGTTTAAAAGGGTTGCAAAGAGTTAAATGCCTGGCAGAGGGCAGCTTTTTTACATATGTATATAGAGAAATATGATGTAGCCAATGGCAACGCTTAGAAAAAACAAGAAACCATTTATAAATACAATTTTTTATTTTAAGAAAAATTATATTAGTTTAAGTATTTAGAGTTTGAAATTCCTTTTAAATTTATCTCTTACACATTTTGATTAGATAACAAAATATATCTCTTCCGATAATGATAGCGATTCTCGTTTGTTTCACTGTCGATAAAGTGCGAAATGCACCCTTCTCCCCCGGCTCTCTTATGAGCTCTCTAATTGCATAACTGCCCCAGTTCCTTGATACTGCATTGACTATTAAATTTCATAAGTACTTCCGGACAACAAAAAATATCGCATATGAACAGTTGGCACTAAAAGTACGCAAAGGTCGTTTATTTGTATGTATACTGTACAGTGGGCACCACAAGCTCACATTTGAGCATTTACTAAATGGCCACTAAATAAAAATTTCCATTAACTTAATTAATGGGCCGCAATTATGGTCACTAAAATAAAACAAAAAAGGCAAAGGGGGGGGGGGGGGAAGGCGAAGGGGCATGAAACGCTGGCAAACTGAAACTCTATAGTTTTTAATCAAAAAGTCATTAGGGATATATGTCACAGCGTGTACTCTACTTACAACAGCAAGAAGAAGAGGCTCCCCATGGAAAGTGATGTCCCTGCCCCCTGTCCACCTAGGCAGCCACCCACCCATGCCCCCAACCATATAAATCAAGCAGCATAAACAATTTGTCGCCCGCTGCTAAATTTGCAATAAAAAAATCTCTCAACACACAACAACTCACACACACACACATACACACACTCTTAACACACACGTATGAGAAGAGAAGGCGCAAATTAATTTGCTGTTATTATTGCCGCCTTTTATCCTTTTGAGTACATCGAGCGACATCCTGTTGATATTTTTAGTGTGGCCACAAGGTAATAATTATTATGTGGAGTACTCAATAAAAAACCGAAGCAAAGTAGAGCTAGGAGCGGGAAGGGGGGAGGGGCATACCCTCAACCCCTATATATAGTAGGGTTTGCTACCTTAAATCCTTTGCTTCTGCTGATTGAGTGCTTTCGCTCTTCCATTGATGCAACAACTGTTGTCAGACGCAAGCAGCCCTCATTCTCAGCCTCAGGCTCATTGATGATGTTGCTGATTTGATGATAAAGTTCGGGTTTATCTATTGTTTACAATTATTGTCGTTTTTTAGTGTATTGTGCAAAAATAAATCAAGCAACCCGAAACAACCCTTAACAACGTGTGCTGCCCCTAATCCGCAACTCGAATAGTTTTAATGCCGGGGCACGTGTTTGGCTTTTGAGCAAATTGTTTAAACATCAACTTTGATTGCGATTGTTTTTGAGAAAGTATTAAGAAAACAAAAAGGATAAAGGTAATGTATAAAGAACGCAATTTTTGGATAATTAGGGAATGCTGTAGTCGGGGGAGCTCAACTAGAAAATACTCTCTTGCTGAGATCAACGCAGACAGACAGACATAATAAAAATAATAATAATAATAGTAAATGTAGAATTCTGATCCGTTCCAGCTCTTTAATCGCGCATTAATTGTGTGTAAAACTAAAAAAAAAAAATCATAAAAGCGTGGAATATCAAACACTTAGCGGAAAAGAAAGAGAAGGATAGCTAATGAGATAAGCAAGAAAGAGAGAGAAAAATAGCTAAAGCGATAAAGCAATGTGAACAAAATTAATTGAAATTTTATTTCAAATGCGAACTTTGACATGGTTTATTCCTGGAAAACCGCACCCCCCAACCACTGACCCACCCAACTAAGGCCTGTAAAATATTTGAGCGCGACAACATCAACAAGCAGCGCGGGGAGCAGGCGAGGCAGGTGGAGCAGGAGGAAAGTGGCAGTTCTTGCGGGCATTTTATGAAACGGATATGAGAAACAAGCAAATGCAAGGACAGCCCTTAAGCTCTGGACGGGGGGAAAGTGGGGGGGAGAGTGGCAGACTCTTTGCTTATGACTCAGAATTTTTGCGTTTGTGAAAATTAAAAAATTTTCGTCCCTGGACGCGGTTGGCTGGGTGCTAACTACGCGGGGCTGCCTCCATATCCTGGCAGTATCCTGGCTGCCCCCGCAGTTGGTGCTCGTTGTTTGGGGTAAACAAAGGATCAAAAGCGCACTAATTGTTTTCTACTTAGGCGTAGGCCAAGCGCATTGGGGGTGCCACCAACCAACTTAAACATTGCCCGTATCCAGCACCAGGCTAATCTTTTGGCTCGTACTCTCCGTCTCCGCCTCTTTCTCCATCTCCATTTCTGCGTCCGACTTGCCTTTGCCGCGTAATTTTTCAAAACGTAATTTGCAATTAAAGACGGACAACAAGCGTTGGCCAGCCACGCAATGCGTAACCATCAACAAACCCCTCCCGCAACAACCGATACCCAACACCCAATCCTCTCAAAGCTACAGCAGGAACGCCTCGAGCCTTGAATTGTGAGCTTTGAGCTGCCTGGAATCTTATGACGTATCATCTTCATTGCTTTAGTATTAAGATTGCGGGTCTGCAAGTTGCTCCCAGGATGGACTCGCTGTCTCTTTTTGTAAAGGATGTTTGCTTCAGCTGATTTACACAAAGGGAATTTTAATTAATTTCATTGCCTCGCCGCACAACAACTGGCAGCCAAGTGCCATTTGCATCAAGTTTAAATTTATTTTTGAGTTTAAAATTTCACGCGAATTTATTCAAAATGTGCGTTATTTTTGAGGCAGAAGGAGTTTTAGAAATAAAAAATAATAAAGTAATCAAATAATACACACTTTCACTATTATATTAGATACAAAAATATGTTAAATAAATAATAAATTAAATTAAATTAAGTACATATGTTTCCCATATTTACTATTAAATTATGCAAACCCAATTTATAATATTATGCAAGCCCCCAATAAGAAAGAAGAAGAAAACTTAAAGTGTTCAAATCTGCCCAGTTTGACATTAAGCAGGAGACTTGGACACAAAAATCCATGACGCCAATTTATCAAAGCACACACACACCGCACACACACAGAGTGAGGGTCCTGGCATTGGCGATAGAAATCGATAGGTCGTTTTGTTTTTGGCCACGCAGCCGGCGTATGGCGTCTGAATTTACTTGATGACATGCCTCCTTTTGGCATACCTCCCCCCACACTCCACCACCCCCTTGGTGCCCGCGAGTAACCCTTATGATGATGGGCCCGAGAGTAAAACCAACAACCCTATAACTGACTGAACAGCAACCCATTTGATTTCTTCCTTTTTTCGTTCACTTTTCGTTGCTTTTTCCCTTTTTTTCCCTTTTGCTCTGAAGACGACATGTGGCTTTTGGTTAGGGAATCGAGACCAGAATCGAGACCGGTTTGTCCATGTCCATTCAAGTTCAAGCCAAACAGCAAGGACACGCGCTACATGCTGCTGGGGTGGGTTTGCAGCATACACACACACACTCGCACACACATACACACACATGCAAACACACACATGAAAATAAAAACTTTTTATAAGACACAGGGTAAACGCAGCTCAGAATCGGGTCTACACTTTTGTGTATATATATATAATATATATGCTACATAAACGAGTTCTGCGAAGGGTTTGTCACATGTCTGAGTGTGCGTGTATGTCTACATATACATAAAAAGCTGTCACACACACACACACACACTTGCACATTTACAAGAGTTTGCTTTTCACCCTTTTTATTGCGTCTTGAAGTTTTATGTTTCGGCTTATGTACTGCGCCATAGGCACAAAATGTGTGTATATAACATATATATAAATGTTTTTATGTGTGTGTGTGTGTGTATGTATATGCATTTATGTATGTGCTGATGGCTAACCGGAAATATGAGACATCAAGGCTTTTATAAATGGCGCACGTTTGGCTCTGGCTTGATGCTGATGTTTGATGGCAGGCAAGCGGCAAGTGGGTGTAAGGGGGTGTGTGTGTGTGTGTGAGTGTGTCTGTCTGTTGATGTATGTGTTTGACAGGCCACATAAGGGGGTAAAAATTGAGTTTTCACATGGCGCAAGTTTTATTCCTTAGCATTGTTTGCTTTGACCACACACACAAAAATTGAAGGCGCTGCGTGCGTGCCACATGGATGTGCCCCACACAAAAACACACAAAGAGCCACAGCGAATTTAATAAATGACTTTATAGTTGTTTTGGCAGTTCTTTCAGCTGGCATTGCCAAAAACCCTTGCTGTGCCCCTTGCCACCATTGCTGATCCCAATGCCAATTCCAATCCCAGCAGCTTCTCTGTTTCTCGTGTTTTATGTTTGCTCCTTGTTTGAATGGAGCGAAACGGCGGCTGCAGCGACTATCAAAAATTAATACTTTTGTCTGCATGTTCCCCACCACATCACCACCCTGCCACACACCCCACCTCCACTCATCATACACAACACGTCATTTTCACGTAATACTTTTGCGACCCAAACACGAACAACAAAAGTTGTAAAAATTTTAATTTTCCCTTCAATATTTTTGGCATTTCGGCTGATGGCGACATATGTGTGCCAAATAAAAACCAAATGCATTTATATGTGTGTGTGTGTGTGGGTGTGTACGGGTCTGTGTGTGAGTGTGTAGTGCCACCCTTTGTGGTTGTAAAAATCTGCGCAAAGAAATAGGCCTTAATGTGGCGCCACATTGCGAACACATCTTAAGCCTTTAATAGCTTTAAAATGGCCACTTTATGGCCGCACAACTTGTGCTTGTGGGCGTGGCAGACGTGGCAGCGAAGCAACTTTGCAAAAACGACACATGTGATGAAAAAATTAAATAAACCTATATTGAGAAAGGCAGCAAATTCAATTTTTTCAGTTAGGATGTTTGCTCCAAGCCGAGCTAGGAAAGCGCCCTGATATCTGTTAAGATATCATAAATAAATATTTTTATATATATAAATGCCTTATATATATGCCTTATAGAATCGAAGATGCTTTACTAACTAACATAATCAACTAGAACCGTCAACTTTCAGAAAGTTAAAAATAATTCAAGTCTTGTGGTTAGGAAACCTCAATTAGAACCTTTCCAAGCAGTCACAATTTGAATAGGTTGCCGCGTCAAGTGTCGTGTGGTAATAATTTCAAATTTTACATAGATATTTTCAGCTGCAAGTCGGTTTCATAAATAAGACGCAAGACACAAAAGGAGCCACATTGAGGCAATAATTTAGTTTTTTTAATAACATGGTTAGCGAGGCGAGGGATCGGCCGGGTTCTTTAATCTGACGCGGAACACGACCACACAAAGCCCATTAAAGGGAAAGTAAAGAGCGACCGACTCAAAGACTCAAAGACTGAAAGACTGAAGGACTGGGAAAAAGACAGCTCGAGGTCGAAATAATTGGAACAATTTCCTATCAAATTTATGTGCTATAATCGGGAGCAGCAGGTTCAAAGATAATAATCGAACCGAGGACCTGCGAACAGGTGAAAGTGCCTGCGACAATAGAAAAGGATGCTCGACTAGGAGCGGGGGCAGGGTAAGAGGAAAGGGGAATGGACTCTATATATAGGTTCAGTTGTGGGTCGAGTTATTTTTATGGCCACCAAAGCGCTTTGTTAACAATGATTTTTATATGTGACTCTGTGTGTGTGTGTGTGTGCCACTGTGTGGCAAGCAGACAGCCAGCCACTCAGGCAGTGTGGCAGGCAACACTATTTGTGGTTAGCTCAACTCGTTAGAACGTCTTGTTATAACCCTCCTACTTGCCCCAGTTATGCTGCCTCCAACTCCCTTTTTGTTGCTGCTGCTTATCGCTGACGTTGCATCTTGATGGCGACGTCTTGACCAGTGTATGTGTGTGAGTGTGTGACTGTGTGTGTGTGTAGAGAATGGGATGCGAAGGATTGTGGATTGTGAATTGCGGATTGGAATTGGTAATAACCGTTTTGTCCTGCGTCCTGTCACAAATGTCTCAATCGTGGCTTTTATAAATTGGCTCGGGCCCATAATCGAAATTCCATTGAAACGTAAAATTGCCAAGAGAGAGCGAGAAGCGGGATTGTGAGGGAGGAAGGGAGGGTGTGCGAGTGAGAGCAATGAGGCAGCTAACGGTTTGCTTCAACCGCTGTCAAACATTTTTAGGCGCCACTGTTGACATTTCTTGTGTACCCTTTTTCTATTTCTCTGTCTGTTTTTTTGCTTGGCTTCTCCCTATTGATTATTGGCCGATAAGCCGTGGCAGAGGCAGAGGCGGAGGCAGAGGCAGAGGCAGTCAGATATTTTGATAGTATCATTCGAGAATGGCAGGAACATAACTGTAAGTGAGCAGCAATGTCATTTTGTAGGAGTTGGTTTCAAGGGGTTTCGCTGGAAGAAATTGAGGTTTATGCAAGCGAAGTTGTTGACAGATCCGATGAAGTTGATAACACGCAGCTCAGTGTTAACTGTTGGACAAGTTATGTGGTATGGCTGGACTGGAATATATGATAAGCCAACTATGGGTTGATAGAGTTATGATGGAGCGTAATCGCATAATAAGATAGCAAAGGCGCATCCGAGAAGATGATTCTCGAAGATTGACTTTGAAGATATTGGCAGGTAGGTTGTCAATATTGAATACGAATTTTGAGTTGCGACGTTTGTCAGCAAGGAAGTAGTTGAAATAGTATAGTCCTTTCCTTGATTCCCTTCAACTATTTTAATCACGCAAGATGTAATTTAATATTGGAGAGTTTAAAGAGAGTTTCCTATAAAGGGAAGTGAGAAAAGAAGTCCTGAATCGAATTGACTTATTCGTCACGTCAACTGCTAAGGTAGTCGTTTGGTGAATTTTTAGTTAGAATAGACTTCCAGACAGAATGAATTATATTATATATTTGTATACTTTAAATTCTCTCTTTCTAACCAACTCGAAGAACTAGAATGATTTTCAGCTTTCTGTGCAAGTCGCTTGCTGAATTAAAGTAATTATCCTTAGAGAACCTAACTCAAGTCAGGAGTGTGTCATATTAGTGGCATAATTAAGAACTTATGATCGATTTTGAACTACTGAGCACCTTGCCGGGTACCTGCCTTGTGCCAAGGATTAAAAACTCTGTTTGGCAGCTGCTTTTGCAGAGGGAGGCCAAGCCGAACTAATCTTATCAAGAGACACTCGTCAGTCATTTGGATTGGAGTCTTTACGAAATGCCGACGACGATGAGCTGATCGTTGGCAGGTGTAGGCCTGGCCAATAACAATAACAATAACAACAACAACAACATCACAATTCATTTGTTACAATTACCCAAAACATTTTGCGGCGCGAGCGCAAACTCTTAAAAATGTTTTCCAGGAACTCGACTTTTGGCAACTTGGCCTGGCTGATAAGATAAATAGCAAAACGGTTTCATCCACATGCCACATCTAGTCTGGGCATCTAGCCAGGGAGAGACATGTTGTTACAGCTCAGTGCCCGCCATGCAACACCCGCTGTGGCAAGCAACGTGCGACGTGCAACTGCAACTGCAACTGACCGCTGCTGTCCGAGTCTTATCATTTGTTACATTTCTAATTCTTTGGCACAAACTGACCAACAGTTTGATGTGCACTTGATTAATTGTGGCCGAAAGAGTTTCGATATATTCAGCACAAATAGTTGGCTTCCTTGGCTTCCCCGCTTGCTGTGCCCTCCACGGGGTGCTCTACTTTGTTTGGAACCGGTTGAAACAAAAAATAAATGTTTGCATTGTTTTGAGATCATCAAATTGAAATACAAAGCTAAATGATTAATGCAGAGTATTCAAGTTGCAGATCAGCGATGCGGAACACAAAGGATTTAGGTGGAATCGGTTAATGAGTATCTTACATTCTTTGTTTAATATATCTATATATATTTATATTATATGTAGGTCAAATAAAAAATTGTAGAATTTCCATCCTAACTCAAAGAAACTATCAATTTTCAATCTCTTATTTAGATTATGCTCTAAAAGGTATAGTTTTCACTCGTTCTTTATGTCTTCAAAGAGGTATCGAAATAAAATAATGTAGACTCCTAAGACACTTTCCTATTTGAAACAATATCTTTTATAGCTATATATTAAATATAAGTAAACTTTTGTAAATAGAGAATAATTGGAGGACAATAATAATTCTAAAATAAATAATACTAACAAAATTTAGTGTTCTTGAATTTCGTTAAGAAAAAGAATTATGTTCAAGACGGAATATAAAATAAATATATTTATATTAAATTCTCTTTAGCATCAAATAAAATTATTCAATATATTTTCAACTAGTTTTTGAATTCTATTTTGAGCAGAGCCTGCTTAGTTCTGCTGATTTTCTCAGCTTCCAGTTTCACTTCACTTTTACTGAGTCTGATCAAAATTAGTGTGTTTCGAAATACTTTGCGGCCTCATTCATGATCCATTTTGGGTTGCATAGCACACACGTGCCACGCCCCCCTGCTAAATATTAAACTGTGCCCCAGCCGAGACCCGTGCCCTGCCTCTAATTATGCTCTTCCGGCTTATAGCTGAGTGCGGCTTTCGCTTTCGTCTGGCATCCTCCGCTGCAGCATGCAACACAATTAGTGTCCTTTGACACGCCTCCCGCCTCCGCTCGCTATTCTGTCTGGGCAAACGAAGAAAACGGAAAACTGAACTGAATTCAATTGAGAAAATGCGATGCAGAAAGGAAAACCTTTGCTTTTATTGATACGAAAATTGGGTTTACACTGAAGAAAATCGCTGGCAGCTGCCTCTGCCTCCTTCCTCCTGCCTCCTGCATCATCTTCTATATCTTGACATGCGGGGGCAACACCTACAGAGTACACACGTGTGTGTGTGGTTGTGTGTGTGTGTGTGTCTTGGACACGCGTTGATGAAATCTACTTTTGCTGTCATTGTTGGCTGACTGCTTTTGCTTTTGCATCTTTTTTTGGCCAACGGCGACGCCATCTAAGCAAAACATTTCAATTTTCTAGGCCAGTGGCCAGGCGGGTGAGAAGGGGAGAAGGGTGTCGAACTAGGCTAGAAACTACGATGGCAATGGGAAGGAGCCCATGGGGCCGTTGTCCTGGCGAGCGTAACCACGCACAACGAAGGATTCGCAGCCCAAGGATTTGTTTGTCAAAAGCAGACAACAACAACAACAATAATTACAAATGGACTCTTTTTAGGACTCTGGTTTCCAGTTCGAATCCTGGTTGCCTGTCAACTTTCAAGTTGGTTTATTTATTTTTCATTTTTAGGCTCCCCTCCCCCTCGCCCCTCTTTGTGCACACATTGATGAACCTTTTGCTCAGTTTTTTTTCTTTTTTTCGCTTTTCTTTTTCGCTCTTTTTTAATATTTGCAGCTTTGCTGTGTTTGTTTACAGTTAAAGGACACAACAGGAGCAGCAACCCACAGGAAGTGCCGTGCGTAGGCCCATTTCTATCTGTGTGTGTGTGTGTGTGTCTCCAGTTGGTGGGGATAAGCCAGGCCAGATTTTTAGACGCCTAACCTGGCTCCAAAAAATAGATTCCGTTCAAACGAGAAATGAGAGAAAACATTTCGCCTTTTGCGCTTCCTTTTGGCCTTTGGTTTGCTGTCGCTTTTGCTGTTGTTGTCTCTGGAAAATTTAGGTTAATGGAGGGGGAGAGGAATACCTTGAACATGACTCGGGCTTTTTATTTTTTCAATTTACACCCACAGCGCCGATAACAAAGGCCCATTTCAGAGCTGCGCCAATCAGTTCAAGAAATACTTCAACTATTCTGGTGAGAATTGGGTTTGGATATGGACTGTGCAAAAGTCAGAAGACGTTTCCTATGCTTTATATGATATACATATTTAGTTTTAAAGCGATTCGCATAAGCCTGGGCTGCAAACTCTGATACCAATCTATCTTCAACTTTAGAATTAATACTAAAATTGCAACCGAGAAATATCAAAAAATCTTAAAAGTTTGGCTTTATTTGTAATTTTAAGGGAGAAAAGTTAAATGAATATGCAGTAGTTTTGTGTCTCTCTCTCTCTCTCTCTGTCTGTTTCTTCTCTCCTTCTCAGCTGAAGCTTTTACAACTTCAGACTTTGTCTTCAACTAGGTTTCATTCAATATTATGACTATCAATTCAAGATGGAATGGCAAGAAGACTATAAAATAGTTAGGCTTTATTTAAAGAAGATTAAATAGTGAAGACCTTAATATATACCCTTTAATGTATATATTAAAATTGCCTCGCCTTTGAAATGTATACACACCTCAATCCTCCACGAATGCTGCTTTCCCTTCTCAAACTTCAACTTTCAACTCGGTTAACAAGGTAGATTCTAAGGTCAAATTGATTACTGACCTACTTCAACGAAACACACACATAACTCTGGTAATCTAGCAGCGACATCGAAACCTTCATTTACATTTCTGGTTAAGGGGAAGCCAATTAACCAATTAAAATGTGAAAAGTTGGCCAAGAGGAAACCCCAAACAAGGGTTAAACAAGCGTTTTGTCTTTTTCTAGATTTGGTACAGATGATAAGGCCACACACACACACACACCTGCTCACACACACACACACACTTCCGTTGGTGAACTAGTTTCTAAAATTGGAATTTACGATTAAGATAATGTCTCCCCCCGCCTTCTCCGACAGTAGCTCAAGTCGAGGCGAGATAATGTCATTTTTGGTGTGAGAGTTACATCAATTTAGATGAGCAGCAACTGTACTTTTGTTGTGGGGGTTGCAAAGGAAAACGTTGGCATTAAGGACTCAAATTTCTTCAAAAGGATAACAACAAATTAAAGGATTTGCTTCTTTGTGCCTCTTTTGTTCGACTGTCTTTTTTTCTCCATTGTTCGACTTCTACTTTATTTTTCTTTCTTTTAAGTGCTCGCTGCCCAAAAAGGATTCCGGGAAATTGTTTATATTTTTGCTTTATGTGCTCATTTCGAGGTAAAAAAAAATGTTGCGCAATTTGTTGGAATTTGTGTGGGCGTGGCGATTGCCATTAGGCGGCTGCAACGAATGTATGTTGGCCAAAAAAAGAGAAAGAATGAAAAACTATCAAAACAAGAGAAATCAGATTTGGAGTGAAACTAAACCCTTTTATTTGTGGACATGCCACTTAACTTTGCCACATGTTCTTGTTGTTGTTGCAGTTGATGAAGTCGTCAAGTCAACCCTTGATAAAGTGAGAAAACCCTTTCGCTTTGCGCAAGCGCAACATTTAATGGCTTATTAAACATGAAGGGTTGCCGGCAACGGAGGGGGTTGGCAACCCTTTTGCCAGAGTGTTGCCGCTGATGACACCGCTAATTGCTGGCTAATTTGTTGAACGCGCTCTCAACATAATGGGCTTAATAATGAAAGGGTGCCATTAGTGATCAGTTGCAAGTTGTCACTCGGAGCAGTGTTGGGCAACGCCACAGAGTTGCCCACACCTGATGAGAGAAGAGAGGAAGAAGTCGCTGCGCTCAAGTGAACTCATGTGAAAATTTCTCATTGCTGGCATTTCCGGCGCCAGCGGCGTGTGATAATTAAAAACTAAGACAAACGATGACAGTCCAACGATGGACGGCAGCAGGACTATGCATAGGAGTAGGAGCAGGAACTGGCAACTGGCAACTGAAGGAGGGGAAGCGGCATTAGCAGGAGCAGCAGCACAACGATGTTTGCTATGCAAATGACAGCACAATGGACACTTGTGCCAACGAAACGAACAGAATTATCATCATCAACATAATCACCATCTCAACATCATCATTATCATTCTGAACAATACAATGAAAGAATACACAAAAATACAGATACAGAAATGGATATATATAGGAAATATATACAAGCACAGCAAGAGCCAAGTGAAGCTTGGATTGCCGAAGATTTAATACTTTGCCAGGATATATACAGAATAAAACTGGATTATGGAGAACTTGTAGTATGAGTTTGGATAATATATATTCAATAACAAGCAGCTCGTCTAAGAGATAGGCTGAAGACAAGTCCTAAACTATTAAACTAAATAAGTGATGCAATTGTTTAAGCTGATCAATATTGTTATTGTTATTATTAATAATAGTATAACAAAGCCCGATAAAAAGAATACGGACAAATGGAATCGGATATATGTAGGAGATGATTTCTCTGCCTGTTACATTATTTTTTTCATAAATTATTTGTAACCTCTTCCCCTCTTAGAACTCACGGTAAAATTATTATATTATTAGTAAATTTATAAGTTTAATTCTTAGTCTTCATTCTTAATTCAAAGTCTCACTTTCAACAATAAGATATAATTAAAGAGCAGCTAATAAGGAGATTTTAAAATATATCAATATCTATTTGAAAATTATTACACAATTAAAAATGCACTGACAATTGAAAATTAAAATACCCTTTTTGGAAAGTGTATGCCAAAAATGGCGGCTAATTAAAAACGTGGCCAAGCAAATGCCGCTGAATAAACAAGAAGAAGAAGAGGAAGCAGAAGTAGGCATCGCGATAATGGTCGCACCAAAAATGAAAGGACACGACGGCCAGATAATGTCCCTGGCACATCATTGGCCATGGCCAAAAAGGATAACCAAAAAAAATAAAAAGAGAAAAAATTTGAAACTGAAAAGTAAGCAGGAAGAAGACAACTTTTCTGCTTGAGCTTCCTCTGCTTCTTGCTCGCTTTGCTGCTGCTGCCACTGCTGCTGCTGCTGCCGCTTTTGTTTGTGGAAGCCTCTTTTAATATTTAAGGCACACGAGCGTAATTTGCGCTTTGAGGAAATTAAAAGCGAAATATGCACAAAAATAAAAGCAAGCGAAATATTTGCCACCACTCATTCGAGCAGGCCACTAACTGAAGTGGAGCTAGTGGGATGGATAAGGGGGTTGGCTAGGGGTGGCTAGGGGGTGAAGCGGTTGTCCAGCGCCTGTCGCGTGTTTCCATTGTCCTTGGCAACATTGGCAGCCCGATAAGGTCGTCTCTCTTTTCATTGTTTCTCCAGCAAGAATGCAAAACAAACTTTGCCCCAAAACTCGTGGGCAGCACAAAAAGGGGGAGGTGGCTGGTAGGGTGTGTAGGTGGGAAGGGGGGCGCACCAGTAGCAAGTGGGCGTGACTCAAGTGTGCCTCGCTGCCTGCGCACAAAAGCCTTTATTTAATTTAATTTTTGAGTGCGATTCTTCTCCTGCTCGAAAAGCTTTTTCATTAGCAGCTGCCCCTGTTTGTGGCACTAACGGGGAAGCTGCGGACTGCGAGTGGGATGTTGGGGCAGTTGGAGCACAATGTTTTTCGAATGGTTATCTACAAGTTGAACAAATATAAGCTGCGTGAGTTGGCCTTTAAAGCGGAGCTATACAAAAATTCTAAAATTATTACAAATAAATTCTTCATAAATCAATTTAATTATTTAATTCTTTTATAACAAGTTAGAATGTGTAAGTCGAGTGTGCTCAACAGGGATATAAGCTAAAATCAGCTTTAAAATATATAGCTGATGAAATATGAGTTTAATATGAAAAAACTCTACTATAATCTCTCAAATCAGAAATCGAGAATATATATATATATATAGCGTAGGAGATTTTTCACTTCTGAATTTTACATACTTTTTTCACAATTTTGTTTTATCCTCTTTCCCATTTTGAATGGCCTTTGGGTAAAATAAATATATGTATAAATTAACAAATCTAAGATTTTAATTGTTAGCTGTTAAAGTGAATTTCTTATATATGCTCCAAGTCTTACATTAGTTCAGCTCCCCCTGCTCTCTGTGCCTCTCCTTGTCCTACAGCGGAATAGGAAACATTAATCTGCTATGTAAATCAAGAGCAGAGTGTAAGCAAAGGCGTCGTATTTGCGCATTTTTAAGTATCATCGGACAAAGATGAACGTCCAGGCAGGCAGGCATTCTGGCAACCAACACCTACCCACACAACCACCCAACCACCCACCTAGCCAACCACCCACGCACATTCATTGAGCCACCCACAGAACAAACGTTGGCCAGCATGAAAGTTCACTTTTTGCGCGTTGTCATTATTCATCAGTTGTGCGTGTCGAGAGGGGTGGTGGGTAGGGATAGGAGTAGGGGGTGTAGGATGTTGTGCTGAACTTTTAGCTGCCGTGCAAATGCTAGAAATGTTGGCGTTCACCTCCACCCGTCACTCCCTCAACTACACCCGATACCATACCGTAATGCCAGTTTCATGCAATGCGGTTCTCTTGCCTCTTGCCTCGGACTGGGGGTTATTTTCTTCATTTTTTCTGGAATACCCTGAACCCATTAGAACTGGTTAGCAAAGGTATAATCAGAAGTATGTAAAAGGCAGATGCATATATAAGTTTGTAAACATTTCTGATCAGTCGAGCTAACAGACAATGAGAGTCTGAGAGTCCTTTAATTTGGAATTAAAATTGGTTTATTATAAGTAAATTTCAACTTATAGATAACTGTAACCACCTGGCAAATATCGAGGGCATCTGCTAGTCGAGCACTCTCCGCTTCTAACTTGTTTTTTACTTTTACCCTAACAGCACATTAACCCACCGAAAAATGCCCATTAGAAATGTAAGCAGCGAGCGAAAGAAAAATTAAAATTGGCCACGATTTTCATTTCTCGCTGGATCTGGCGCTATCTACGTGAATCGTTTCTATCTCTTTTTGTCTCCTGCTCTCTCTCTCTCTCTCTCTCTCTCTCTCTGTGTCTCTCACACTCTGCTAAAGCATTGTTTCATTTCATTTTTTGCTCATTTTTCACTTGAAATGAGCCGCTGGGCATTCATGTCATGTGCCCCATTCCAATACCAGCCCAGTCCATCTCATCTCCTGGAGAAATAACGACACCGGCCGGGCAGATAGCGTCGTTGTTGGAGCTGGCTTTCAATTTACGCGACTGCGTCCGGCATATCCTTTCAGCGAGTGTGTCCTTCGAGTTGAAAGCAGCTTAAACAGCCTCCCAGTTTCAAGTCTTTGTTTGCTTAAACATTTCGGCTGCTTCTATTTTTTTTGCCCGACTTTGGCGGCATTTTCCATTAAAATTCCGACACTTTTCTTCTTTTTTTTTTTGCTTGTGTTGCTCTCAGCACTCGTAGAACAACAACAACAACAACAACAAGAAACAACAAACAACATCTTCAAGCTGAGCGAAAATTTAGAAAAATAACGCAAGAATTTAAATAATAAAGCAAGCGCGCACAAATGAATCTAATTTTTTACAAAGGGGGCAACGGGCTAGCCAGGGGGTAAGTTTTGAGAGAGAGTTGGGGGTTTCTGGGAGGTGGTCCAGTCCAGTCCAATCCCGTTCAGTCCTTGCCCCGTAAAGTGCTTAAAGTGGGGTAAATGAAAAAGTGTTTTTTACTTTCTGCCGCTTATTTTTGTTAATTTTTTTCGCCACTTCTTTGCACTCGAAAATTAATTTTATTTCGCCTCGCTGCTCCTTCGTCGGCTCCATTGTTGTTGTTGTTGTTGGTGTTATCCTTCGGAGCCGATGACAATTTCTCTTAAGCCTAATGGTCACCGTCACAGAAAGGACAAACAAATGGCCCTGGTCCGCCCTATTAATGTGTCCTTCCTTACTCGATTAAAAATAAAATGCTCTTACTTTTTATGGTGACATTTTTAACATGATTTTTGATGGAAAATCCGCAAAAGTTTTAAATTTATATAAATATTTAAAAATCGAGTTAGAAATCAAGTTTGTTTTCCAACATAAATTATAAGATTACATTTTGTTTAATAATTTTAATCCAGCAGGCAAACCACGTTAAAAAGTGCTGGTTTTTAAAATTCTAATTCGATTAAATAGTTATTGCAAATTAAGGTTATAAACTGACCCAACTGTTAATTATTGTAATAAAATTTTAATTTAAATTTCTGCTTAAAAAAGGCGTTTTTAGTTCTAGAAGAATATCCAAATCTATTGCTATAGCAAACAGTTTTGGGAACTACAGCTGATATTGAAAAGAAATACAACCCTGTGAGAAATTTAAAAACATTTTTAAACACCGTTCGCAATTTATTTTTCTATTATTTTTCAATACTTTTGACCAGTTTGAAATTTTGTTTAAAATCATCGAGTTAGGGGTGGCCCAATAATCAAGTGTGACACATTAAGGACACGCGCACCCTTTCCCTGCACTGCCACTGCTGGCAGATGAAACCAAAATAACAAAAAACAAAATCGTTAAAAAATTTGAAACAATATCGAGAAAAAAAAACACAAACACATTGTAAAAAACACAACAAAAATTCGCATTTCATGTCACGCTTGGCAAAGTAGCTCAAATCACAGCTGAGCCGCCCCTCAGCCGCGCCCCTTCATTAAAGCGAGGGGCTTAATCAACGTGCAACGCGCAACGTGCAACGTGCAACACCACCACGAAAATCGACTTGAAAATGGGTGCAAAAAATTGCAAATTGATACAAAAAACTATGAAAAAACGAGGCAGCGACAGGCGCACAAAAGGCGCGCCGATTCCTCTGTCAAAGGACCCTCTGTCAGCTCGTGCGTGCCTGATTATAGGGTTGAGTTTTAGCTGGATATGCCACAGGACAACTGGGCACGCGCGCAGCGAAAGGATTTACCCGAACAACGCAAAAAACAAATTGCTTGAGTCGAGAGAACTCGACGCCAAGATACCCTAAAACCTCAAACAAAATCTGTTTTTTTTAGGCGATCTGCATGGAATGCGTATAAAAATAACTGTGTTTAGAAATAGTTACAACAATTTAATAATATAATATAGATTTTTATTATACAATAATTTTTTAATAATAAGATTTTTATTATACAATTATTACATCGAAAATTGTTCATCAAACATGTTGCAGCATCGATTATCAGCCATCTCTTTCTAACACATGCATATTTATTCATACCGAAAATGCTTGCTTAAATCCATATATTCATATAAGCAAGCACATATCAAATAAGTTATATATTTATATACTTAATGTATAAATCGTATAACTCTGCATGTTACATCCCTTTGAAGAAATGCAACACACCCTTTTTGCAATATTTTCAAGGGCATAAAAACTGTAAATTTCATTGATTTTCGACAAGAAAAATGCGTTAATTTTTGAGCCAGCAAACTTGCGGGTGCTGCTAGAGACGGGAAAAGGGATGACTAAATTGATCAGGATGACGATGATGATGATGACAATGATGAGGATGCCGATGAGGATGAGCGGGTGGTTGTTACATAAGCCGAGTATATACTGCGTGTGTATATAGAAGAAGCCTTTACGTGTGTGTAGCAAGCAACCCCTTTTGAGGCAGGCGGCAGGCGCAATTAGATGACTCGGAAAGTGGACAGTGGACAGTGGACAGCGGCTGGACACGCACACTACGGTCAGTTCTCGAGACTACCTATTCAATTTACTATTCTATTTTTTTTTGCCATGACCAGCAACCGACCAGTTTCGATATCCTTTTTCGAAGCAACCCCCGAAAATAGCATGCAGAACTCAACAGCTGGCAAGGAGCCGCAGTGTGTAGAGGTCAGCAGAGGGGCGGGCAGCAGAGAGTGACCTACAAATGCCGCCAAAAATGGACAGCAAATAAAACGCTCAAAAAGGATGCGCTCTGGATTCGATTATCCATTTGACGGACGCACCCAAAAACTGACAATTTTAGTGTGGCAGGCACGGCGAGGCAGGCAGGCAAATTTCCACAAAATAACAAAAATTGCATGATTTTTGCTTTTTTGTTGCCAACAGATTACGTGGCAAGTTCTATTTGCTGTGTGTGGCAGCCTTGAATGGGGGCGAGGGGTTGAGGAAGGGAATGTTGGAGTCGTGGAACTGTGGAGTCCTGGGTTCCATGGAAATACGCGCCCGGACATGCAAAAGCGGCAGCTGTGCGGCTTCCTCACACACACAGCTCCTAGCTGTTATATGTCGCCTAGATAACCTTTGGCCTCTGTCCATACACACACACACACACACGCAGAGCGAGCACAACTGGCACAAAGGATAATACACAAAGGACCTCCGCGCTGACGCAACAATGGCAGCACAGAATTTTTAAAAATGTTTTTGTGCCGTCAACTTTTTGTGTAGAAACTATAGAAAAACGCAAAGAGTGAGAGAGAAAAGAGTGCGAGAGAGAGAGAGAGTGCACCCCATGAGCGACGTACCCCGTACTCCGTACCCCTCTCTCCTTACCCCTTGGCATAAAGCCATAGCAATGCCGATTGCCGATTGCCTATTGCCACTTCGATTGCGACAATGCCACATACTCGTATGAGGGCTGCCTCAGTGCGGCATCATAGCGTGTGTTGCCACAATTCGTCACTGAAGAGTCCGCTGAAAAGTTGTTACCAACAAAAAATAAACAAAACAACAGCCAAAGTAACGATATAAATAATTGAGCACACTGTGCACAGTGCTCAACATTGGGTTAAGTTGCTAGAAATAATGATAAAAGTTTCACTAGGAGAGAAGAGTCAGTTGCGGCAGAGAGGGGAAGTTTGCTGGATGATTGAGCTAATATTTGTATTATTTAAATATTATATATATTTTAGCTATATGATCAGTCAGTGATTTTATGAAGGAATTTCTAGGAATTCTAGCATAATGAATTAGGAAATTTTTTGCTTAGCAAGTTAATCCAACTAAACTCAAGAGTTATACCGTTTGTTCAGTTTTAACCTTTACAAAAAAAATAATGAAAATCTGTCTACTATATCATGTGATTCTCTTAGATCGAATCAATCGTTAAATACATTGTTTTTTTTATCTAGCTATCTCATTTAATATAATTATTATTATAATATTCATCATATTCGAGCAACAAACCATTAATATCGAACTACTATATTATATAGCATTCCTAGTCTCAGGTTTGTTGGACTTTGTAGCTTTACATGAATTACATGAAATACATATATCAACTGTAACTGAATGTATTACTTAAATTTTAGCTTGAAATCTAATGAGAAACTCTTCCCTGGTTTATTTCGTATACTCTCCCGATTTAGTTAGATATTTAGAAGGCATTTTTGACTTCTGACCCAGCAAGTTAGTTGGCATCGCCTCGCATTACTCAACATCAACACCAAAAACCGCCCCCACCTCGTAGCCTCCCCTTCAGTTTTTTTCTTGTGGCACGTGGCTGCAGTCATCAAACCACAAGAGGCAACTGGCAGCCGGCCTGCAGCAAGAAGTCAGCGAACTCTACGAAAAACAAAAACCGACACTTTTCTGCTCGCTTCGCTTCGCTTTTCTGTTCTGTTTTCTTCTTTCTTTTTTGTGGGTGAAAAACTTAATTTTTTAATCGCACCAACTGTGTTTGGCGATCAAATGACAAATCAAACAAAAAGTTGACAACTGCAAGGGGAACGAGGCAGAAGGGGGAGGGGTTTGGCTCCACTCGAATGTCAAGCGAAGTGTGCAACACATTAATTCCCCTGCCTCACTGCACAACCTCCCCCCTCCCACAGACAATTGCAGCCAGACTAGTTTTTGTTTCCCCCACAAAGTGACAGCAATTAAAAGCCGCAAGGCACGCGTCGTTTTCTACACTTTCCCCATCTCTTTCCCCCATTTGCATCTCTCTCTCCCTCTTGAACAATTTGGATATGTAAATGTGCGACTAATGAACACTTCAAAATGTCGCCTCGATGCCTCCTTGCCTCTCTCCCCTCTTTGAGGCAGCTGCTGCTTCTAAAAAATAAAAGATAAAAAAAAACTCGACGCGCGTTGAAAGTGCAGCAAGAGTCTGTGGCAAGCAGCCAAGGATCCTAGTCGCGTGCTGAGGATGCTGTTGCTGCTTCTGTTCTTGTCGTGGCCTACCCTCGATGTGTTTTTTAATGCTCCCTAAAAAGAAAAAGAAATAAAGAAGAGAGTTGCAGCAGCTTCTCCGGGGCTCAGGACTCTCGTGCCTGGCTGCTGCTCGCTGTCATCCTGTTTGTCCTGTTTCCCTATCAAATTTTGTGTTCATCTCTCTCGCATCTCATCTGCTTGTCTACCTTTATTTTTTTTTATAGGTAAATCTCCTTTTAATGCCATCGATACGCTTGTTGTTTGTATTTTTTATTTTGTGTGTGCGTCTTTTTAATAGGATTTTTTATAGACTTCTTCGTTTTGGGTGCAGCATCTTTTTATTTCTTGGAGGGATTCCCCTCGCTACCTTCTTTCTCCTGCTCTCAGCTCGCTTCAGTCGCGTGCTTTGCTCTTCGTTTTTTGTTGTCTTTTTATTTTGTTTTGATATTTTTAGCAATTTTATTATCTTGTCTTTTCTCACTCTCCCTTTTTTTATGATGTACGAAATATTGATGGATTTTTTATGGGATGGGCAAATCTTTGCTTAAGTGAGATCACTTTGACTTCGACTAATTGTTGAGCTAACTTCAATTGAGCAGTTTAGAGGGAAAAACAGTTCATATAAATTATATTAGTATGAGAATAGATCGATTTTTACATTGCCTTAGAAGGAAAAAGTATTTTTTTGAAATGTTTGCCATTGAAAATTGTTGAACAACAAACCTCCCATAGATTTATCAAAAATGGCGCAACAAAAGAAAAACTTTTCGAGAGGGAAATAAAATTAAGCAACCCCTTATTCAATGAGTGACAGTTAAAATATACTTTGCATAGAATTTTCGGCATTTGCCGCCCAAATGACCGTTAGAAATCTGGCGAAATATCATAAAAGAAATAGACGTAATACGGCTATTGTTCAGCAAAGACATTGACAAAGTTGTTGCAGGACATTCCAGCATTTACAACTAAGTGCTGAGCAGTTGGTGTATAGAGGGGTACAGAGGGGTATATCAGATATTCCTTAGAGCAATTGTTATAAGAAATGCGCCGCATCATGCAAACGGCAAATGAGACACGCAACATTGTAGGGGTATTCCTACTTAGGGTTTGGGTTTGGTTTTGGGTTTTGGGTTGGTTTGATTTGACAGCAATTTTTTGAATATGAAAAGCAGACTGTGGGAATAACTCAAAAGTTTGAGCGTAAATTGCATTTTAGAAGGTTTTAATAAGATTTCTGTGATTTGATATAAAGGCCAAGATATAAAAAGATACGGTACATAAAAATGTAAGATTTGATTGCTACTCAGTCTTAAGATTTCATTGAGTGTAAGTTCTAAAAATGAAGCACAAGATTTGAAGCATTCGAGATATGTAAATTAAAATGATTGGAAAAGGATAATAAGTATGTAATATATATCAAAAACTGCGCTTTTCATTTATTCCAGGGTACTACAGACTATACTAGAGATTATTTCAATTGGTAAAAACTGAAACTTGCTATCAGAACAGACTCTGCCTCGAGGACGTCTCTAGAATATTGGACCACTTTCTGGTAGAATCAGTAAATAAAAGTCACTCTCAAATTTTGTTAAGTAAGAACTCTGAGACTGGTAGCAATCATTCCCTATAATATATATGAGCTCTACCATATATAATAAAACAGATAAAGAAACCATTTTCATGGCATTTGTTCATTTTTATATATTATGCAAAACGCAAAACATAAAATGCAATCGACACGGCTGAAATCAATAAAAATGACGGCATAAAAGTGCAATTAATGTGCCATGACCCGATGATGATGATGACGACGACTATCGACTGTCGATTCTCGATTCTCGACGGACAATTGACAATTGCCAATGGCTGCCGCGAGGATTAGTTGGACTAGAGAAACCCCCTCGTTTTGGATATGCATGACTAAAGCTATATATAAAATCTATATAAAATTTTTATGTGTAGAGGAGAGCAACCCTTACACGCTTAGAGATATACATATGTGTGTATATATGCATAATATGCCACCCCTTTTTTGGCCATACACCCACCCCTCATGCGCTTATGCAGCCCTCGTTGTTTTGGGGTTAAGCCAAAATGGCGCGTGTTTGCCACAAGCGGGCGGGAAAGAGAGAGCATCATACTAAACTCTGCGGAACGTGGCATATCAATTTACGCAACATATGCAGATCCGATTAAAGGAAGGAAGGAAGGAAGAGAAAAAAAACAACAAGGGCCGCACCACAAAAAATGGTTGCTACCGCGCGTGGCAAGGCGTCTTGCTGCACGTCGCGTGGCAGGCAGCCTCTTTGCATGCAACACAGATAAAAAATTTAAAATTAAAAAAAAACTGAAATGCAACAAACAAATTTTTAACATCCAAAATAAAAGAGCGGAAAAAACAATGTGAAAAGTGCCCAAAAAGCAGGCAAAAATTGCATATGTGCTATGTGTGTCTGTTGTGTGTGTGTGTTGCATCCCTTGTCAACAATGGCACGAAAATCCCGTTGCTGACCTCACGATGACCCCAAGCCCCTGCCCCTGTCCCTGCTCCTGTCCCTGTCCCTGTTTCTGTTGCTATTTCTATTTTCTGTTTTAGATGCTGCTGCTGCTGATGATTTTCCAGCTCTCCCCTTGGACTTTATTCAGGCCGCTAACAAAAGCCGGCGTTTTTGTGACTGATTGCGTTGCATGCAACGTGTAGCAGCAGCAGCATCATATCCTTGCATATATCCTTTTTGTGTGCCTGCGCCTGGCGCTTTGACCAAACAATGCTTTTGCATTTGGTTTTGTGCACCATTTTTGTGCGCCATTTGCATGTTTTTCCACTTCCAAACCAAACACATTTCCCACTTCCCATTTCCCGCATTTTCTGCATTTCCATAATACAAAAATGTGCAAAATGCAAAATGCATATGCATAAAGGGGGCACACCCCGATCCTCAACCCTCCCCGCTCAAGCTGTCTGTTATTTATGGTAACAACAGACAAGCGAGGGGGTTGCCTTAAATGGCGTTATGCAAAAAACATATATATGGAAAAAGGGAACAAATCAAAAAGGACACAGAACACACAGGACACAATGCGCTGGTCATCAGTTGCTGTATTATGAAAATGCATAGAAAGAATCCTCTTGCATATATTAAAAGAAACTAAAATCGAAACGACTAGCAAAAAAGGCGAAAAAAGTACATATCTGAAAGTTACTCTATGTTTATATTATCTATATATACAATTAACATAAATATTTAATTATTGATTATTTACTTCTTTGTTTCCCAACAGCTCTTAATGAAAATGTATCTTTTCTAATTGAATACAGCAAAATATCAATTATAAACTGAGCAATTTAGCTTTAGGACGGCTTTTAGCATGTTTACTGTGGCAAAAATAAATAATCAATGGATTGAAAACAAATTATCGATTCAATGACATAGCTAAATTAACTCTGATATTGATGTTGTTCAGAGACATATATACTTTATGAACGCAAATATGCCTAATACATATTTTTTGCATAACTGCAACATCATTTTCCCTTTTAAATCGGTTCAAGACATTAAAAATAACAAAATAACAAAATGATCGCTTAACTTAACTAAAAAAAAACTAGATTAATGTTAAGTAAATTAATAAGTAAGATAATGAATTTATAAAATTCGTAACTTAACAAAATATTCCCACATAAATTGAGTTAAGCTTCGAATTCTTGCAAACCGAAAACAAACACGAAAACAAATCAAATTTAATTTAAAATAAATCTCAAAAAGAGATGACAGTTTTTAGATTAACATATTTCGCTAATCCTATAAATGACAAACATCTTAAACGATATTTCAGTTTATAAAAAAGATCAAATGCCAGATATGTTTCAGTTCCAAGAAAACCAAACTGTATTTCTCGCAATTCTGCGCCACTTAAGAACTTGACCCCAAGGACCTGGATCTGGACAACATATGCATAACTGATCACAGGGCGAAACAACATCAAAATATTATGCAAAAAAAAAGAAAAGAAAACCAAAAAAAGGAATCGCAATTTTTTGGCACAGCTGAGTCTCTTGACCTTGAGATCGACCCAGGAGACATTTAAAAAACCATTTGCTAAGCCATCAAAAAAGTCTCATTTAAAGTGGTGCGGAAAAACTAGGCGATGCCCGGGGAGCGACAACGGGAGGAGGTAGAAAGGAACATTCACACGCCGCAGGACATCGGACTGCAAATCGCATATATGCAAAGCATTGTGGCAAGCCTTGTTGCATTGTTGCCGCTGCAACAGCTCAGCCTTGCTGACAAGCGGACAATAAGCCAAACGAAATATGCATTTTTGCATAAGGCCGCATTATGCAAAAATAAAAAAAAATCAGCAGCAGTCTCAAGAAATTATCAGTGCTACCTAAAGCAAAACTACAGCTCTCTTTCTCACATACTATCTCTCTCGCTCTCTCTCTCTCTCTCTCTTTCTAATGACGTTGCATTTTGCACGCCTGCTCCGTTTAATTAGAACAAACAAAACCAGTCCCAAGACGCATTCCGAAAGATGCCCATTTCCCTTCCCTTCCATTATTTTTATTCTATTTTTCTTTATTTTTTTGCAAGTAACCTCGCTGCTAAAGGTCCTGTTTACTTAAGCCCAGAGGGAATGCCTCTGTCCGTCCTGTTCATCTGTGTGGGTGGCTTAAAAAAACACTCAGCGCATCGAGCTGTAATTATTGACCGTTAATTTGTCTGGCTTTAATCCTTTTTTGGGTAAAGTCATTTGTGCGTTCCAAAAAAAATTTACCAGCTCATGGCTCATAATTATGGGATGGCTTCGACTTAAGGATTCAATTTCGACCAGTAATGCACTTGATTTCCACCTAGGTGATCTTCGCTTAGGGATTAGGCAGTAATTTCAAATGCTCAAGTGACTTATCGCTCAAAGGTTGCAATATACAATAATTCAGTAATAAAGAAAAATTAAATAATTGAACTATGCTAAAATTGTCATTTATTATTTTAGAAAAAAATTAAATAAAAATAGCCTTTTTGCTAAATAAAATAATATTAAAATTTTCAGCCAATTAAAAATGCACTTTTTTAGTCAATTAGGAAGTGTAACAAAAATTACCCAGCAAATTGATAGTAAAAAAGGGAATTTATGTGTACACAACTCTTTCGTAAAGTGAGATAGCCATAACGAAAAGTACCAGCGGCGCTTATTGTGACGCAGGGCACACACACACAAACAAACTAATTGTATATGTGTGATGCACCCTGAAAAAAAAGAGTTCATGAACTAAGTTCATTGTCATCATTGCCAGCCCAAAAAGAGTAAAGAAAAAATGCGCTTTGTTTACATCGCCTGGTTTTGCGTGTGTTAATTTTAATATTTATTTATAACCAAGTTAAAATGAGTTCACAGAGCTCGCTGGAATCGGATTTAAGTTCGGCTTTTCGTGAAGTAGATTTAAATCCCCGTAGTTCAACAGCACGTTCAGTTAAGCAACCAACTGAAAATGTGCCAGCTTCAGTTTCCCGGGTGCGTCGCAAGCAGCCAACTCCTTTCATTCGGGCTGAAAGATTACGCCGGGAAATTCGTCGACTGCAGGAATCTGAAAAGTTTATGATACCACGTCTGGCGTTTGGTCGTATCGTGCGTGAAATTATCTTAAAACACATGCGGATTGAGTGTTCATTGAAAATCACGATGACGGCACTGGAAGCGCTGCAGTCGGCGTCAGAGATTTATTTAACGCAGCGCTTTGAGGATTCCTATATGATGACGTTGCATCGCAATCGGGTCACTCTGGAAGTGAGAGATATGGCTTTAATGGCATTCATCTGCAAGCTGCATGGACTACCATGACGTCATTCCAGTTAAATATATATATATGAGCGTATGTGCGTGGGCTCACTTATCGATTGTTTATCAATATGTCTTATCGATGTTTTTTATTTTGCTTTCAGCTGTTGAATACCATGTGAAGCAAATATCTCAGTTAATATTCAGTAATTATACACAATCAAAGAATTCAATTATATTATTATTATTATAATTATATATTAACATTAGATTAGCTTCAGCAGCAGTTTTGGTTGTTGTTATTTCTTGCAATTAAATTTTCGATAACTACGCCGCAGAATTTCCTTGCTAAATGATATGTTTAAAGCACGAATGAACTCACGCAAGCAAAGCTTGCTCTGTGCAAGGAAAGAGTTCCAGAGAGAAAGAGAGAGAGCGAGCGGATACGTTAATGTTCATCTGTTTCAAGCAAATTCTTCGCTCAATTTGGAATAGTTCCAGCGGCCTGATAATCTTAAGCACAGTTGATTAAAGAAAACAAATTCCCCATCCAAGACCCAATCATTCATTTGCATCAGAATAAAAGTAAGTGTGGGAGGGTGAGGAAAGGCAAGTCGACAAAAAGTTTTGGCCCCAAGTGATTACTCAATTTAAATGGCAAACAGCTCTTCCTCCCCAAAACAGACTATATGCTAAAACAAAAAATACCCCGAACCCAAATCGAATTCAGAGCAATAAGCTGGATGCTAATGCATCGAAATCCAAATTGTGTTCCCAAATGGCTGCGGTCGAGTGTCTTCCTCCTCCTCCCCCACTTGCTCTTGCTCTTCTTTCACATGTGGATTGGTTTGGTTTGGAAGGGGGCGTGGTGTGTGCATGTGTGTGTTAATATTTTTATTTACACCCTTATAATGTGTGTGTGGGTGTGTGTGTGATTTGGCCTGCTAATCTAATGCACACAATCGAAATTTGCCTAAAAAAAAATCGGCCACACCTCGACAGGAATGTGAGGCAGGAGATCATGGTGGGGGAGGGGGCAGTTCTTTGGTCAGCGTGTTGCAGATAAAAGCATTATGAACAAAACTTTCCAAACACACACAGAAACACACACTCCCATATACATATATATATATATATAAGTCTATTACATAGATCATTTATTACACGACCAGCAGCAGGACGCAGAAGGAAGGACGAAGGACTATTTTCGGCTGTTGACAACGCAACGTGTGTTTCTAATGTGATTTTTTATTTGGCCACACGCATCCCGTAATGTCTTTGGTTTTTTCTTTATTTTTTTACTCCCCCGGTATTTTTTAGCTCTCTCTTATCGCAACAGTTTTATCTGGTGTTGGCTCACTGTGTCAACGATTGCTCAATTTTCCAAGGCACTTGGTCCTCAAGTCCATGTCCTGCAGGATGTGCAGCTGAAGCAAAAGTTTGTTGTCCGCAACGATTAAGAGATATGAGAAGGGAGCAAAGCCCAAAGTTTAGCTTAAAAATCAACCCTTACGAAAATAGTAGAGTTGCGATGGACTCTTTGTATATGTGAAAATATATTTTGACTTTTTTTTTAATAGTTAAAGGATTTTTTTATTAAATAAAAATTGTGAGGAAGACGTCCACATAACTAAATAAATTTTAAAAATTAAGTTAAATGCGTTGAATCTAAAAAATTATTTCCAAAAATGTAATAGCTCTGTTAAAATTTAAAAGAGCTGAATAAAAAGTATTTAAGCTTACTTCAGTTGAGTAAAGAAAAGTTTTAAGAAACCTTATACAATAAATATACCATATTTAAAATTACCTCTTAAAGACTAGAACCAATTGAACCTAAATTGAAGTTTTCCGTTTTTAATAAGCAATATAAAATATTTTATCAACAACTATATTGTTTAATGTCATGTTATTAAATATAACTTTACTCAAATTTGAATTCGTATGTAATAAGCTGGTCAAAATTAATTCAATTTTTAAAAGACAATTGTACAGATATATCCTTCCAATTGATATATTACTTATACACTGCACAAATTTCTTTAAAATCTCTCAAATAGAGCATTTCCATTTGTTAATCCCAGATCTACCCTCAATTCAACTTCAACTTTTAAATTTTGAATATCTTCCGGCTATTTCTTGTTATCTTTTCTCAGTCATTTTTCTAATCAGCTTTCCCCCGAGCTTGCTGCCACTTCGATAACTTTGGTTTTAGTTGCCACAAACACAACTGTACGATTGCAGACCCCCGCCCACCTTTTTTTGTCCCCTTCCCCGTCTCTACACCCACTCAAGTCGAATTCTAATCAAACTGTCAACTGGCAGCCAAAAGTCCTAACCCAAAGGCCCCGCCTCTCGTTAGTCAAAGCAAAGAAAAAAACCAAAATAAAAAAGATACATGTGAGTGTGGCAAGTATCTCAATTTGATGTTTTTTCTTTGGGTTGCTCTTTATATTTTGTTTGTTGTTTGTTGTTTTTTTTTTTGGTAGCAACTTAATTTACTACTGGGAGCATATGCTAAAAAACCGAATGGCCATGACTTCAGTTTCTGTTTTTTCTGCTGCTGCTTTTTGCGCTTATCAAAAGTCAAGTAAATATCTGTAGCTAAGAGATACAGATAAAGATTGGCCCCAGACACACACACACACACACACTCACACACTCGTTGATGATGCCGATGATGCTCCCGTGAGATAGTTTGATTAATGGCCAAAAAGTGCCCAAACATATTCCGTTTTCTCTGTTTGCTATTTGGGTATTTGGCATTTGGGCATTTTCTAATGCGAGCAGTTACAAAAAAGCGTTAATACACATGTGACTCGATCTGTTTTCCTTTTTTTCAGCTTTTCTATTTTTCACTCTCCGAGTGTGTTTTACTTGTGGACACTATTAGGCGCACACACCCCCACTTTCCCAAATAGTATTCACAAAAAACGTTTGCCCAGCGTTTAGAGAACCCTGCGGAGGTTGCTTTGATATCATCGTGCAGCTGTAACTATTTGTCACTTAATATATATATTCTTGATCAGCTGCACTAGCAGAGTCGAGTTGAACCAAACTTACTAAATATGCATTTAATTATGCATTCGACAATTGGGATTGGTTTACTATATCATATAGCTTGCATAGGAAAAAATAATAAAAGAATGAGTTCTTTTATGATTACACTTTTTTACAAGATACCAAAATACACTTACTAATTTGTTAGCTTTTTATATAAAATAAGTTTTCAACAGGTTCCAAGTGCAGTTTTTTTTTAAATTTTAAATTTCTAATTATATATCTGTTAGATAAAATATCTATGGCATGTCGGTAAGGGAATCTAAGCTTCGTCTTTTCAGGGAAATTTCTTGATTCTCCTTCCTCTATTTCTACTACTAGTTTTTTTTTCAATTTTTCTTGTGGGCATATAAAAAAGTTGACTGTTTATAACGCGAAATCATCAAGTTAACGTTAACGCTTGATTTATGGCATGTTACGCTCACAAATGTATTGGTTCCGTTCACATACAGTCGCGTACTGGAGAGGTGGTTAGGGGGAGGTTGGGGGTTGTGGTTGTGCCGGGTTTAACACACACAGTTTGCGTTTGTCACGCGAAGGCATTTAACGGGTCTTTTGCAGTCATCGTTTCAGTCTCTCAGTTTTTGTTGTCGGCGTCGTTTTATTAATCAAAATTTCTCCATTTTGCCCGTCGCCAGGTGGCGTGTTTGTAGAGTCATTTTATTTAAATTGCTTACAAACGCCATGTTTTTTGATTGCCACACGAGCTATCTGTCCCTCTATCTGTCTCACGACTTGGCAGCCATTTGACAGGCGGAAAGGGTTCGCTATTGACTTATGACTCTTCGATTTGGGTAACCTTAATGGGTATATAAAACCAGGAAAAGAAGACCCCCCACAAATTGTGGCACGACATGCAAATGGCTAAAGTTTTCAAGGTGTTTTAGTAGGCATGAAAATTGCTGGGGAAAACATTTGGACGATTGTAGAAAACTTGTTAAGGAAGAGAAGAAAAAACATGGGTCCTATTTACAGGCGTTTCAAATTGTCTAGAATAAGAATAGATTTTTGAGGTTTGCTTTTTAAGAGATGGAGAAAATTTAACTGAACAGTTAATATATATATGCTTATTGAACATCATAGGTAGCCTGTTTTCTAAAAACTATTTTATTTGTCATATTAATTTTCTCTATATAGAATATTTTACGGAAACAGCCATTAATTTTTGGGTATAAATCTATTGGATTTCATAACCTTCTGCCTTCTGCGACTAACTCTAACAGGCTTATAATTTTCAATTACTGATCGGTGGGCATTGAATTAACCCTTGGCTGTAGTTTGATCTCATCACTCATCGCTAAGGTCATTAAATACACCCGCACCTAACCCTTTAATTGCCCTGGCTGAGGAAATGTGAGACCCTCTGGAAAACAGCCATCAAACCCTACTCATATTCATATGCACACACAAATAAACACACACAGACAACAGACTGACAATAGATCACATGATATGAGAAACAATGGGTTAAGATACACTCAGCGTACTCAGTTCGCTGTTCATTTTAACCCTTGAGCAACGGTCAAATTGTGAATTTCCGTTGGCCACTGCAAATAAACAAGGCAAACAAACAAATAATATTCCTATTAAATTCAAATTACAGGCACGAACAGTTGGCGCCTCCCACACCCCCAGATACCCTACTACCCTGCCCTGCCCAGCCCTGCTCAAGGGTTAAACTGACCCCTGTCCACTTGAACTCTTAACCCGTGAGAGACCCGCACACATGACGATATATTTATGAGTCTATGTTTTCTCTTTTGTGTGCCATATTTTTGATTGTTTCCAAAGCAATTAAGGTGTAGAAATTTGTCTAATCGCGTGCGGGTGCGGCTGGGTTGAGGGGGTGTTGTTGGAGTGGGTTAAGGGTTAGCTGTTTTTTACGGGTTTTTGTTGACGCGTTGTAATTTGAGTGAAGGGTTTTCGCTGCAACAGCTGTGCTTGAGATAAGAAGACAGTTTCTTCTATAATCATTATCTACTTCCCCCCCAATCCATATCCTGTTTAACCAGAATGTAGTCGAAAACTTTAAGTTTAAGCTTACATAGCCACACACACATAATACATACACACACACACACACACACACATGTGCCAGTTCAGTGTTTTTCCCCATATATTTATACACATATAGACGACCCTCATCTGCATGCGTTGCGCATAAATTTTAACCCAAAAATACGCCCGACAGCTGTCTCCGCCCACCAACTCCCAACCAGCACCCCACTCCCCCTATATAGCCATCCGCTGCTGTTGTCTGCCTGCCGCCCATTGGCGCCCAAGATGAGCTAGCTTACCCCATTTTAATATTATGCCATCGGGAATGAAAGAAAGAGTTTCTTATCGTAATGCATGGCCTATAAAAAGTATTAGGGAACTGTGGCACTGTATATATATCTATATATATAAATATATATGGGTGTGTGTGTGTGTGTGGGTGAGTGTGTACATACAAAATGGCTGTCAGAATTTGAGTGCTTGGAAAGTGATTCGTGATGGGCTGCACTGCAAGAAAAGTTGTGAATAATGTGAATACATAAATAAAACTCGTAGAACGGAGTAGCTTAATAAAAGAAATAGTTTCTTAAGAGTATTTTTACTTAGAAATCAGAAACACTGCCTAATAATTGATTAAAGTAGCTTTTGTAAAACTTCAGTAGAACAATAATTATTAAACAAAATTATAATTGAAGTTTGAAGCTTTGTGGAAACGATTGCTTAAAAGTTTGCGAATACTAATAATATATTTGATAAATTTAGCTCTGGTGAAAAGCCAGAAGAATAATATTTATAATCAAAAGAGCGGAAATTATTTTTGTAAAAGCATTGAATAAGTTACAAAATATGGCTATTAAAAAAGCTCGGTTATTTTTTTCCTGCAACTTTATAGTTGAAGAGATCTTAGCATATACCCAAATTTATATATACTTTATACACACATTTTATTTGACATGTTTTAGACATTTTCCTAGAATCTCAATGTCAAGACTACAAGTCTCCAACAAGATCTGAAAAGTTTCGCGTCATGTGTAGCCGACCCCAAGTAGAAGTAGTAGTAAAACATCCTATTCTGTCTGCTTGTAACCCAAAAATAACTCAGTCAAGTCATCTCGATATTAAAAAACAACACACAGCAACCAAAAAAGACAGAAAAAACAACATAAAAAGGCAGACAGCCAACAGCACAGCATGCAACCCCAAAATGTGAAGGGGACTAAGCGGGAGGGGTGGGGTGAGGGAGTGGGTGTTCCCCAGGGTAAAAATGCGACAGCTTTTCACATACGTGGCCGCCCCGACAAAACCATATCCACTCCGCAGTCGCATAAAAAATGAAAATGTCAAGAAGCCGCACTCGGTTAAAAAAAGCACAAGATACAAGCAAAAGATACACTCAACAAGGCTGAGTTGAAAGGGAAATGCTGGGAAGAAGGGGCGAACGGGGAAGACACAAGTCAGGCAGTCAAAGATGGCGTCTTTACCACCCCTTTTGTTTTTTGCTCCAATGGGAACGCTGACTGATTAGCATATGTGTGACGAAACTCTCTTATTTTTAAGCCTAAAACAAAATGGCTGCCACTTTTTAATCTATACATGCAGAAAAAAATCGGTCGGTAATTTAGAAAATCGTCTTAAATGATAGTTGAGCAGTTTTACGAGTTTTTATGAAAAATATTAGAAAAACAAAAAATTTTTTCAAATATTAAGAAATGCATTTGCTGACTTTGCTTACTTTAATTTTAGACATTTAGTTTGTAAATAAGTAGGCATATTTCTGAAATTCAGTTAGATTTTTTTTGTGAGTGTAAAGATCTGATGTGTGTTTTTTTTTTGCCCTGCTTGCCACAATTGTTGTGGTCAGCACTTGACCAGACAATTGAACATATGGCGAGAACAAACTGCAGGACATAATTCTTGCATAATCATTGTGTGGAAGTGTGTGTAATGTGTGTGTGTGTGTGTGCGAGTGTATCTTAAGGATCTACTGCAGTAGCTACCCCTGAGGGCAGCAGGCACGGGCGCGCGCCAACATGCATAATCTGTCTTTGAGTAGGGACTGTGTTTGATTAAGGATAACCAAGGATGGCAAGGATAACCAAGGCTAGCCAAGCCATGCAATGATTGCATCGAAATTGCAAACGTATTTTCAAGAAGTGAAAACGAGTTCTCTTTCAAAACAACAACAGCTGCCAGTCTTACCAAGTGTGTGTGTGTGTGTGTGTGTAGTGTGTGTGTGGCGTATGCAGAACGGATGCTAAGGAAAGTCGAGGAGAGAGGGTATCAGGTAACAGAAGCTGTGTTTATTTGTCTCTTTGTGTGTATTTGCATTGCACAGTGAAAGTAATTGCTTGAATCTCCCCCGAGGGGTTACTCAATCCAAAAACGGAGAGTTGGAAGAAAAGAGTCTGCGGAAAACATGTGCTAAAACAAAGAAATTGAGAATGATGTGAGACGAACACAAATACTCTCTTTCTCTAACTCAAGACTTGAATAGACTGTCTGAAATATTCCTATCTCGACTTTCATAATGCTGTTCATAGAAGCAAATTGGCATATTTATATTTGTTATTAATCGAAAGGCAAATAAAATAAGCAAACATATTTTTTTCGAAAAAAATTTCATTTCTAGATTTAAATACAGGTTTAATTCAGATCTATCCGACAAATCAAGATATTTAAAAATTTGTTCACTTTTGACCAACTTTTCGTTTAGGAAAACTTACAGAAACCAGGAATTCCGTTCCAATGCAAACAGGATTCTTGGAATAAAGTTGCTCGCAGGTTGCAAAGAAAATCTTGAATGGTTTCCCATTATATAAAAGGCATACAAATAGAGAGTTTTCAGTTGGCACAGAGCCTGTCGGGGCCATATCCTTTTGGTGCGTTGGCAACTTATCAAATCGCAAACAACAATGGTTAAAAATGCCAATAAATCAAAACACCTACAAGAAAAGAGAATAAGGGCATTCCTCGGCATTGGTTAAAAGGTTAAGCAGCCGCACAAATAGGGGTAAGCAGCTCCAGATTGAGCATAAAAAATCGAATAACGATAAATCGTGGCAAACAAACTCAGTTCCAGACACAAAGGACATGAAGCACCATTAAAAAATGTTTAAAGAAAAGAAAAGGAAAAGAAACGCAACCCAGAATTTATAGGGTTACATTAGGTGCGAAGAATGCACAATGGCAGTAGCCGCTCTAGGGGAGCAGCAAAAGGAGAAGGAGCAGAAGAAGGGTAGAAGATGCAGCCAGGGGTAGCACAAACAATGCCGTCCTAAGTTACCACAAGGATCTTGGGCCAAAGCCAAAAGGGTTTCCTTCAAACCGAAGGTTACAAATAGGTGCGCAATAAATGTCGCCTGGGCAAAGGGTAGACAAAGGGTAACCAGTGGTTGGGGGTTATTGAGGGGCATAAATTCATGTTGCTAACATGGCTAAATCGTAGGTGTTAAAAGTAATGCGGCAAATGGTTGCACAGCGGGGGGTCGAATTTAGACATAAGCCGAATTGGGCCTAAAGCAAATTGCAGAAACTTTAATAAAAGTGAAAAATATATATTGAAGAAAAGTCTTGCTTTATTTAGTTTTTATTATTGTTTGATTAATATTGAGATACATCAATAAAAATTAATTTTTTTTTTAAATCAGGGTTATTTATAAAAACTACAACTACTCTTTTAATTTTTATAACCTGCCCCATTTTTAAAGATCAACTATCAGCAAATGTAATTTTTCCACCAACTGGCTGATACAGAGAGTCTCGCAGAGCTGCTAATCCTAAATTTAGAGTTAGTTAGTTCTGTGCTCGGTTTGATATGTGATGAACTAACCCCCAAAACCAAAGAATGTCCTTAGACATTATCTAATTAGATTTACGCTTGACAATGTCAGCTACTCTAAAATAATTAAAAAAAAGAGCAGAAAAAATGTGCACGTGTTGTGCCCAGGAAATCAGTGTGGTGTGTGTGTGGGTTGCTGAGTGTGCGGGGATTCTGGGAATTGTGTGGCAAAGGATGCTAACTCAGAATAGTGTCACATATTGTCCTGTCTACCGAGCTCTTCTCTTGTCTCCTCGGTGGGCGTGCAATTGTCGCAGCTCATAAAAAACAATAACTAGCTGCCTGTTGGAATAAAAAATTTATGAGTTACTTTGGCAGGGACATGAGCAAAAGAGAGAGATGTAGAAAGAGAGGGAGAGGCAGGACATCGACATGTGTCCCAATGTGCCTGACAGCAGCTCCATTTGCTGGTTGGGCATTTGTTGCATTTTATGCGCCGGCTTAAGTTCAACTACAGCCCAAAAGACAAATTTTCATATGTATAGCAAAAAATAAGATGGGGAAAAGAACATTCAAAATAATTTTTGCTTGCTGCGGGATTTTAACACGAATTAAGCACTTTTTATGTGGATGTGGGGATGGGGATTCCCCATTGAGTTCAGTTAAGTTGAGCTAGCCCCCAAAGAGCAAAGCCGCCTAATGGCCACTTAAGTGAATTTACTTTTATGGTAAAGTAACACGGCACAGGGCAGGACTATATAGTCCTGGCCAGGATCAACTTGATGGACGGCTCAGTTTACAAGGCTCAGCACAGCTCGGCTCGTCTTTGCTCCGGTTTCTTTCACAAATCCCGTCCAATTTCATTTGTTAGCAAAACTTCCGACACTTGGCTTAGACAAGCTGCTTAACCCTTAGTCGGTGTCGGTATCGGTATCGGTGTCGGTGTCGCTGTCAGTGTTATCCCCGTCTAATCCCTGTTCCTGGAAACATCTTGTCTAGCATTTCAAAACGTGCCGCAACATTTGCACATATGCAAATGTTTCCCTCTTTGATCTGTAGGTGTAGACGTGGGCTGCAAATTAGCCAAACTGTTTGCAAACTCGGCGCAGCGCTTCGTCGGCTTAGTCCTGCCAGCAAGATCCTTGCGATCTGCGGCGCAGGATTTACTTAGTGAGGCGTGCTCTATTAGCCGCCTAATGCCTACTGTTTGCTTTGCTAATCAGCGCGGCTTTCTTTTCCTCCCAGATCTTGGTATGGTTTTTGCTCATTTTTCAATGCCTGCCGGCCACCAGCTTTATTTTAGGTAATTAGCCAAAGAATACATCTGCTTGCGGAGCGTGTTGAACAAAGCCATCCGGCCAGGCGGTAAATATGGAGTAAGATTGGCTATCTTAGGCCAGGACCGAAGATTACATACACTGGCTGACCAGAGTCAAACTGAATACATCTAATAACTATGAAAACTATATGACCAAATAAAACATATAGTAAACCAGTAGGAACAGCAACTTCATCTGATCTATATATATGCAATTTTAACTAATAATAGTAATATAATACCAGTTGAAGGCTCCCTTCAAATATATCCCTATTTATGGGTAGATTGCTTAGTTTAAAACTTCCATTAAGACACTGTAAAAATAATTATGAGGAATATTTATAAACGTTTGTAGCGTAAATAAAAAAAAACTATTAAATGAATACAATATCAAACACACCTCTACTCGTACAGGGTGTTCCAGTTGCAACACTCTATTCCCTCGGCTTTGCCGTAATCCTTTGCGACACACATCAAAGTGAAAGAAGTCTGGAAAATCCTCAAAATCCGAGCCACCTACAAAACAAAGCGATTAAACGCAAATCCCCAATGCCGACAAAGTGCGTATGGGAAATGAGAAATGAGAGACGAAAGGGTGCATGCAACATTGTGGCAAGGTGCCTAAGCGAGCGGCTTACAGAGCGGGACAAAACAAAAGCAGCACAAAGAAAAAGAAAAATGGAAGCACTTGGCAAATCACAAACCACAAAAACCAAACACAAAATACCAAAATATTTGGCTCAATTAAAAGCCGCTAAAAAGGAGGAAAAGAACAGCTGGAGCTTAATGCGATGCGGCCAAGTGAAAAAGCCAAGAGTGCCGCAGTGCTTGCCGCACAAAGCTTCAACCGCCTGTGGTGCAAGGTAAACAAAATAATGAATTCAACGGCCATTGAAAAGGATGCTCGGCAAGGCAAGCTTTCATTAAGGGTTGCGCTTAAGGGTTGTCCTGCGGCGTTAACCCTTTGTGTGTGGCAAGCGGGCAACCAATGAAAATGAGGCAAGCACTTTGATGAATGACTTTGTGGGTAACTTAAGACTTGTAAATGAATCGAGCTGCTCAAAATATTTACGAGCGCTGATTAGAGGAAACAGGATGTGTCAAAGGATCAGCTGCCGATGGATGCCCAAAAACACTTGGACACCTTGTCCCAGAGAGAGATATGTAGAGAGAGCTCTTCAAGTGCCTCACAGGATATGTGTTTGGGTTATTAATGAAGTGCGGGCATTGCAACAATTTGAGTAGCGTGTGAAATATGTAAATTCCACAAGAGATATATGTGTATGTGGCAAGTAAGAGCAGTGACTCTCAAACCAACCGATTCGACCAACTCTTCTCTAACAGAATGTATGACAAAATATCACAGACTCTATGAGTATAGATAGAGTAATGCTCTATATTAGACTATTGTTTTTAGTTAATGCTGCTTGATTGTTGCTGGCTGATCCTTGGCTCCTTGTATGCCGCAGGACTCGCGTTGCATGTGTGATAAATGGCTTTGGTCGCCGGCAGCTGACAGGAAGTCAAACGACAAATTAACTCGACTCGACATATTTTTTTGAACGGTTTTATTTTTATAGCCGATGACATTTTTTTAATGAATTTCCAAGGCTACCCCCAAGTAGGACTATATTTGTGTGTGTAATGCACTCCTCTGTCTGCATTTTTTTGTAGGTGTAGAGGGGGGTAATGGTGCTGTATTGAGAGAGGGGAAAGAACTGCTGCTCAAGATTTTCAAGTGTCTTTGATGGCGTTCATTTAGACAGTTTGGAGTGTGTGTGCGTATTGGTGTATGTTTATGGGTGAGTGTGTGTATGTGTGTGTGTGAATGTCCTTTTTATGATAACACAAATGGGGTATTTCTAACAGAAGAATTATGTTTTTTAAAGGATACAACATTTTGGAATCTTATGAGGCGCTTAGGATCGTCTGATTTATTGGGTTCATATTAAATAAATATATGTTTAGCAACAAATTTTAAAAAGGCGTTCAAAATGTGGCAGTTTAAATATGTCAAACCAGAACTGGAACTAAAATCATAGCTCAAAACTACAACCGGAACAATAATTCAACATCTTTGAGCGCCAGTTCCAGAAATTATTATAATTATTCCATATTCGCAGTCAATGCCTAGTTTATACCGGAACTATTAACATTAAATACCAGAACCAGACCCGATATACGATTCTGTTTCCCAACCTAGTTTATATCATTCTGCTCTTGTTTTTAGGGAGTTATCAAAACTTGTACAGTTAATTTTTTGTCGCATTCAGATTGAAGTTGTCATTAAGCTTTTCTTATTTTTGATTTTTGTATTGCTGTCGAGTTTTGATTGAGACGAAGTATTCGAGAGTCTTGTATTTTGTTGCGGCTGTAGGCGGTACATGCCACATGTGGCACACACACATAGGCACGTGTTCTCTAAGGTATATTTCAAGCATAAGCTGGCCACACCTACGATCCCACTCTCTCCCCATCCCCCCATTCCCCATGCATTCCAGCTTTTCATTTTAAGCTATGTTTTCAATTTTTGTTTTTTGTTCCTGGCTACGTTGTTGGACATTCAGTGGCCTCATATATCCTGATGCTCTTGGGTCGTCGCTAGGATACCCTTTTTGCTTTTAAGGCACTCGCCTGTTATTTGATGCCTTGTTAACTTTCATCTGAATTGAAGGGGGGTCAGGTGGACAGGGGGCGAGACAGGAATTCGGCTTGTTTTAGCTAGAGATTCTTTTTTTTCGTATATTATTTTTTTGTTCAATGAATGTCCTTTCTGGCTAGGAAAAAGCGTGTTCTCGCTGCTGCTGCTGGTTTTTTGTTTTTTTTTTGTTGCTTCTAATGAAAAGAAAAGTGGGCTTTCATTTTTCATTTCTTTTTCGTTATTTCGTCAGTTTTCTTAGCCCGTGTTGTGTACTATTTTTATTTTATATTTATTTTTTTTTACTTTACAGTTGCTCTGAGCTGGGATGAGTCCTTGTTCGCTACGTGGTATTCGCTTTCATGTACCTTAACAGAGTTTATTAGCTTTAAGCTGGGGGCAACGTGTTACACTCTGTTTGTCTCCGTATGTGTGTGTGAATGTGTGTGTGGGCAGCTCTTTGGGTTACCTGGACAGCGGAGCGCCTTTGAAAATTAAAGCAATTATCGCGAGCTCCAAAAATTGCTTCAAAAATACTCCCAAAATGTTTGTCGATTGAGAGTCAACTTAAATCTATTTCAATTATATATTTATTTAATTTTAAATGAAATTTTTATTTATTTATTTTCTATTAAAAATTTAGATTTATAACAAAACCACAAACGGTTTGAGAACAACTGTTGTTAATTGTCTGGCTAAAGTTTAGGAGCGACACACGCTTAACACTTGTTTCCAATGCGCATAGGGAAACACGAAAACACTAAGGACACGCGTCCTTTTTTGTTTAGTTCATGCTTATTTTTCTTCTGCCATATGTGGCTTATGTTGTTGTTTCTTGTGAGCTGCACACTTTCGTCTTTTTCAACCTTTTCGTCCTGGCATGGAAATTTGTTGCGCCTGCGCGTTCTGCGTCCTTATCGTCCTTATTTTGGCCATGTCAAATTGCATTCGCTGTGCCACATAAATTCATAATTGTACGCAGGGCGCAGAGCGCAGTGCGTCAAAGGATTCGACAAAGGATGCTGACCAACGTTTAGCGTTTATCCTTTTAGCCGGCGGGTGGCGGGTGGCGAGTCCTGCAGGATACACAGGCGGACAGCTGCTGTTACTCTTTGGCATGCTGGTCAGTTTTATGGCTGACCATAAATTACACAACATCTCTTGCATCGAGGCAGGACTCGTTGCACGCAATCCTTTTGCTGGCTGCATTTTTGGCAAAATGTTCCTTTTCTGATTTCGACCTGCGTCCTGTGTCTGCTTTGCAATCAGTAATTATTGTGCTGCATTGTCCTGGCTATTATTTATTGTCCTTTTGCGCTGTTTACCTTTCCCACGACGCCGACGCCATCATTCGTCCAGTGTCCTTTTTTGCCTTTTTTGCTATTGATTCCTTGGTTGACTCCTTGTTGCGTGTGTGTCTTGTGTGTCCTGGCTTCTGGGAAGCAATACACTATGAACTATACAGTTATCCTTTTGAAACTCAATTTCTTCTAAAATTCAGCTAAACCCTTTAAATAGTTTGCCAGGAAAAGGTCCTTTTAACTTCTCTTCATCATCATCATCCATGCTGGCTAGTTAGTCCACTTACAACCATGGCATGATTGTGCTAACCTATAATTAAAAGGACAGCCGTTGTAGCCTTTTGCGCAATTATCCTTTCACTTAAGGCAGAGGGAAAGAGTGGGCGCGGCTAAGCGACACAGGATGTTTGATTTGCTAAATGGCTTGCTTTGTTCAAAAAGGACACCGACGCAGGTACAATTGCAGCCACACACCGCTTCTCCATTTACTTTTTCAATATTTATTTATTTAATTTAAGTTGCTTAAATTGAAAAAGGACTCAAAAGTGGGAGTAGTTGTGTAACTGTTAGCAATGCCGTTTGAAAGCAACTGTGCGTTGCTTTACCATGCATAGCATTGAACTAACAACAAGAAAGGTCTTTACAACGTAGCTTGAGAGCAGCTGTGAAAAAATACATCGCAGAGCATTTAACAAGAATTTAGGTAATACGTTTGGCCGGGATGAGCACACAGAACTCGTTAAAACGCAAAGGACGATGTAACCGTTTGAGAATGGCTGTGCATTGCTTAATATCACACTTTGAGAGTAACTGTACGAAACAATCAAAGTAGCGCATGCAACTAGTAAATCAGTGATAAGTTGTGGCGGTTGGTCGATGTGCGCGACAAATGTGACCGCTAAACACGATTGGTAATGCAAAAAATACCAGAATATTGGTATCGCTGGCCATATTTAGGACATTTGTGCGTCGATGACCGTCAGTCTTCTAGTGCCCGGCAAACAAGAAAAAAAAGAAAGAAAGAGAGAGAACTGATAAACGTAACGCAAGCGTGCGAAAATTTGTTGAGACATGACCAGTTTTCGCAAACGGACCGTACAAAAGCCCATCCGTGGCACCCGCACCAGCCCCCACACCGCCCAGGTGATCACATCCAGCGGCAATCCATCGCTCGATGTGATTTTAGGCGGCGGTCTGCCAATCGGCTCAATATGCCTCATTGGTAAGTCTATCTGTGTGTGTGTGTGTCTATGTGAGCACTTAAAAATGTGCGAAAGGAATCCTTTGATATATGCTCCCCTCTCTTCCCCAAATCTCCACTTGCAGAGGAGGATCGCTTTATGACGCATGCCAAGGTGTTGGCCAAATATTTTCTAGCCGAGGGAGTGCTCTCCAAGCAGGAGATATTCCTGGGCAGTCTGGACGACTTGCCAGCGGAAATGTTGCGTCGTCTGCCGAAACCACTGACCGATGAGGAAGTCGAGCTGGAGCAGCACCAAGAGCAGCTGGCCAGCGAACAGCCAGCGGATAAAAATGGTTTGCGTATTGCATTCCGCTACAGCGATTTGCCGCTTGTCAATTCGGAGCAGGCCGGCCGTAAAATTGGCCATCATTTCAATCTGATGGAGCACATGGATTCAATGATGTTGTACTACGCACAGACAACGGTCTGGGATGATAGCTACAAGGAGCACGACATTGTTGTGCAGGAGGACAATATAAGCAACTCTTCCAATTCGCTGGACCAGACGGTAACAATTGTTGCTGATGCGTATCCAACTGCTGCTGCTGCTGTAGTTGCCGCTGCTGATGCTACCCCACCTGCTGTTGGTGCTGGTGAGGGTGCAACAACAGTTGCAGTTGATGTTGAGATCGAAGCTGATGTAGCGAGCTCTTCTGTTATCAGCAGCAGCAACAACAATAACAACAATGACAATAATACTGCCAGCACAACTCCAGCAACTGCACCAACAACAATAGCTATGCCGGCCACACAGCCACCGCCACCACCACCAGCAACATCAGCAGTCGCACCACCACCACCAGCACCAGCACCATCAGCAATGGAGCCCCATTTCTTCTATAATCCACGCTATGGCCGCCTGCTCAACGATGTGCAGCAACTGCTGCGCGACGAAAGTTTCGTGCCCGGCACCAATACGCAGCAGAAGAATCTGTGCCGCGTCTGTCTCACCTCGCTGGGATCACCGTTGTGGTACGATGATCATTTTGCCGGCGACTTGCTCAAGTTCTTGACCATTTTGCGGGCCAGCGTGCGCAGCTGCACCGCCGTCTGTTTCATCACAATGCCAATGCATCTGATAGCCAAATATGTGAGTAACTATTATATAGAATATATCTCTAGTCAAGTTACAGATATATATAGTAATATAGTCTATATAGTCTATAGTCATATATTGAGCTCCAGACAGATATAGTCTATAGTCTTTTTTAAATATAATGTATTTGTTTAATTTGCTCATTAGGATACCAGTTTGGTGCCCAAGATACGTCAATTGGTTGACTATTCGATTGAGCTGGAATCATTTGCCGGCTCGGAGCGTGAAACGCATCCGGCCTTTAAGGAGTACAGCGGTCTGTTGCATCTGCATAAGATGAGCGCACTGAATACGCTCGCCGTGCACATGCCTGAGACAACGGATCTGGCGTTCAAGTTGCGACGCAAGAAGTTTGTCATTGAGAAGCTGCATCTGCCACCAGGTAAGTTAATGGAGCAATAATTCAACAACTAATAAAACTCGATTATTTTATTTTAGAATTGCAGGAGACGTCTGAAAAGTCAGCCGCTGCTGATATTATGGCCACGCCAAATTGTGGATCCATTGTGTCTGGGAACTCGAATGTGTCTATGGATTTCTAGTGCATCATTGGTCCCCAGCACACACCCCACACCCCAAATTGCTGGCCATTGCCACAAGATTTTTTGGTTGTTTATTAAAACCTACGTTTTTTATACTCTGTCTCTGCGCAACAATCCAAAGCTGTGCGAATGCAACAAATCTTTTGTACGACAACTAAAAACCACAACCACACACACAATAAGTGATGAGTTTATATATAAAAAATATTAAAAAAAAAAATACATATATATATATATACATTATAATGCGGTGAGTTGGCTTTTAGCCGATCTTCTCGCTGTTTTAGTACAACCGATTTTACAAGTTTTTCTTACTACAAAAGCAAGCAACAACATATTTAGATATAGCCGAATGTGTAATGTATGAGTGTGCACAACAACAACAACAATTCCAAATTCCATATGCGAGGTGGAGTATTTTTAATTTTTCCAAAAAATAACAAAATACGAGCAAAATTTTTAAGATTTTATGTAGTTATGTATGTATTAAAAACAAAAACACAAAAGCCATTGAAATTTTTTTAAAAGTAGTTTTTACACAATTGGTTTTTTTTAATAACAATTATACACATTTTTTAAGTACAATCGATATTTGGTTTGTTTTCTTATAATGTTTAATTTACTTATCATTTTTATGGCAGCAAGACAAACACCGTGGCTATAATGTTTTTACTGTTGATGCTGAATAAGTTTATATACTCTTTACTGCTGAAATATCTACAGAGTAATTAATATGGATTGGCTCCACTGGCTGTGGAGTTGAGCTTAAGGACTCTGGGATCGATACAACGATTGTATTGATTTTATTTGCAAAAGTAAGTTTTGATATATTCATCATAATAAAGGCGTATTCAATTTAATAATGGACTGATGAAAGATCTACTGCTCATGTCGGATATTGTACAATAAAATCTTAACTAACTTGGATGAATTAACTAAACTTTTCAAAATGTCTCAGGACATTAATATTAGGCAGGTCTTCAGTTTTTCCATTTCTCAGCTCCTCTCTCAAAATTACATATTTATTATATTATATTATATGTGCCTGCGTTGTATCTGTTTTTCTTCTTCTTCAACATTTTTAAAGATATTGAAGTTCATTGAACTCCCCCTCAGCAGGGCAGCACCTCTTAACCCCAATAAACCCCAATTTTTTAACTACTTAGATGGCTAGTGCATTTGTGTATGTGTGTGTATGTATGTGTGTATGTGTGTATGTACGCGTGCATCTGATTAGTTTTACTTTGCATGTTTGCCGATCATCCATCCACCCACAAACGCCCTTTGGGGCATATACAAGTGGTTGCAGCAGCTTTGACCCCAATCGCTGAAGAGTGAATGAAGTAATGAATGATTTAATGGGCCTACGGGGGCAACAGTTGCACACTCATTGGTGTGTGTGTGTGTGTGTGTGTGTGTGTGTAAGTAGCATGCGTATTGCGCAGCAGCAGCGGAAGTGCCAGCGCCATGTGGATCACAACGGTAAAATGAGAAAGGGGCAGCAAAGAGCATAGAGAGAGACAGTGACAAAGAGAGAGATTGTGTTGACAAGAGAGGCAGTGGGGAAGAGAGATTGAGAGAGGGACTGAGAGACAGGTCAACAAGAAAATTCAATTAAAATGTCAAAGAACTAAGCTATTGCGAGGGCAGCTTCCAAAGTACATACAAATTATTATATACAAAATAAATAATAAAAAATTAAGTTTTATTGTTTATTTTCAAATATATTTAAACTTACTTTGGCGTAACTATTGCTTATGGAGTTTGCTTTATAGCGCCTGGGAAAATAACAAAAAAAATCGTATTTTTAGCCAATAATATTGTAGAGTTTTCAGAAGAGATATTTTAATGTTCACCTATATATAATTTGAGCTATATTTTATTTATTTCTCTCAACATTTTCGAAAACTCATATATGTACTACCATTTTTTTGATTATATATTAAATGCTTTTCACAACTTTGATAGCAGCTCTCGCTGCCAGATAGATAAGCTTGTCCAACTAGTTTTTCAAGCAGCGTTCTGTCCACCTCCAAATGTGGTTCTTGTTGTTGTTGTTGTTGATCTATTGTTTACAAGCGGTTCCATTTGGATGCAGCTGCAGAGCCAAAGAGCGAGGGAGAGAAACAGTAAGAGAGAAAGGAAATGTGTGTCTGATCCTCTCTCTCTCTCTCTCTGTGGAACTTGCCACAGCTTGGGGCATTTTCTGCTGCTGCTTCTTCAGGCTTTTTAGTTATTGTTTTGTAGTCGCGAGCAAAGCGCGCGTCGCTTTTTCGGAAAATTCATTGAAAATTTCAAAACGCTATCGCTGCAGCTTGCTATAAACATTTCACCCCGCTGCAATGGAATAAAAGTCAAGAGTTTGGATAAGCTGATCGCTCAATTGTGCTGTTTTCTAATTTAAGTGAACCAATTGATTGTTATCGAAAACACCCACACGAATTATAATAGTTATAATAGTAACACGCAACATGGGTCGCTGTTTCAATCACAAATTTGTGCTCAATTTTTGCAATTTTTTATTTTTGGTGAGTATATTCATATATATATATATGTGTTTTTATATCTAAAGTGAAATCTAAATCTTATATAGCCGAAAAACATTGTTGTATTTTGTTGATGTACTCAAGTTGAGTGAACCCAAAGCAAGCAACAAATTAAGCTACTAAATTTTCAATATAGAACCGTCATCACTCTTCAGTCAACAGTCAAATAGTTCAAATACAGATCTGAGTTTTCAGTTATCTTATCTTGAAGGCTTCCAACACTTCTTCTTCATTTTCATACCCCGCATTTTGATATTTTGTAGAGCATTTGGGTTTCGTTTCTGGCAACATTTTAGACCATTTTGTTTGCTCGCATTTTTTGGTTGTATGATTTTTTGGTTCTGCTTGGCTGATTGAAAGTATTTGAATGGGGAGTTGGATGGGTGGGGAGGGAGGGGTGTGGTAGGCGTGGAGACCAAAAAGTTTTTCGCCAACGCGCAGGCGCAGCTTGGCACCGTAAAAATAAAAATTAAGCAGGTAACAAGCAAGTGCAAGGGGAGAAGGAAGTGGGGTGATGGAGTCACGGGAGGTGGCGGCATTCAACTTCCGTTGCGTGTGTGTGCAGACCTCATGTTTTTCACACACACACACACAACAAGACAACAACAACAATAACAACTAGGAACGTTGCTGTAGAAAGTAAACGACTGTCTTCATACTCTGTTCACAATTGGACAGCTGCAACTTTTGCATTTTAACTTGACCATTTCACACTAATATTTTGTACTTTTTGAAATTTTTGTTTTAGCAAGATTCTAGCATAAAAATCGAATGAGAATCGCATTTTAATATAGCTTAAACAATATTTTAAACCATTCCAAATCCCTGGAACTTCATCACAAAGTGATGGCTATGGGAATAATTTCCCTATGGAATTTCCCTTTAGGATCTTTTAATAAGTCCCACACAAGTAAAATGCAAGCAAAGTAAAAGCAGTGCCCAACTCAAATAATGAATTATTTATTATATTTTGCTGGTTAATCATCAAATTATTATATATCGTAGAATGCGTCATAAAATGAAAAATAAGTTATCAACAAGTATAGTAAGATTGCAATATTTGGAATATGTGCATATGTTAAGAGAGGTTACTTTATGCTTAGAGAATTTAAAAAAAAGGCTGTGTTTTTCAATCGAATTTAAACCCTCTAAAAAGAGATGGAATTTCATAATGGGATCTAATCGGTGCTAGGTAGGCATTTTTGCACTGCTTGTTTGTGCACTGCTTGCTGATAAAACTAAAATTATTTATAATTATATTCTCTCTTTTTCTTCCCCCCTCTGTCTGAATAGGTTTGTGGCACACTGCTTATTGTGGCCGGTTGTTATTTGTATACGGACAGCAAACGGATATTGCTGTCCCGCCTCCTGGCCTCACCCAGCGATCAGCTGAACTCGCTGCCCCAACCGTTGCTGTATTATATAGCTGTGGGTTTGGCCATCGCTGGATTTGTGGCTGTTGTTGCCGCAGTGGTTGGCTTCTGGGCGAGCTGTTTGCATACCTACTGCTTCCTCACCATCTATTTTCTGAGCGTGGTGGTGCTGCTGCTGGCCGAGTCTGTCATCTGCCTGGCCATCACTCTGTGGCCCCACTGCCTGGGCATTAGTCTGGACGAGGGACAAATGGTGAAGGCGCTGCAACGCAACTATGGTGTGCCCGGCCAGGAGCAGTTCACTAATGCTATGGACTTGGCCCAGACCCGTTTCGGTTGCTGTGGCATGCGCAGCTCAGTGGACTACGACACCGCGCTGTGGCGCCTCCAAGGATATGGCCAGCGCAATTGGGCCGTGCCCCTCAGCTGCTGTGTCCTGGCCAATGCGCCACAACCGCTCGCCTTCCTCGATCCCCAGCCGGCCAATGAGTCGCAGTGTCAATCGCTGGAGCGTTCCATCTACGAGCGCGAACGCTACACGGAATCGTGTCTGGAGCATTTGAATGGTTGGTATCGGGAGCAATATGGCATCTTCTTGGCCGCCAGTCTTGTGCTCGCTCTGGTGGAGTTCAGCGTCCTTCTAGGCATCATACTCACCTGCACGGGAATTGCCTCGCGACGTGCCCGCTTGGATAAGTCGATGCCAACTTTGGTTAACAGGAGCAATAGGCGACCCACGACTAAGTCACGGCAGGCGCTCGTGGACAACATCTACGAATCGGAGGTGCAACTGCGTCAGGGCAATATGCCAGGATCAGGTGCAGGCCAAGGCATGTGCCGGCATGTGAGCAGCGAGGACTTCAAGGAGCTGTACGTGCAGCCAAGGGATCTCTACAAGCAGCGCCATAACACCACCTTCAAGCCCATTGCCAGCGATTATCAGACGCCAACAAGAAGTTATTTGGTTTAGCAGATAAGCGGGAAGAGGAGAGAGCAGAGCAGCACAGGTTTAGGTAAGCGGAAAATCTATACAGACATATATCTTCGATATATAAATATATATATATATAGAGACAAGAGAATTATCATATCCTCTACAAGTCTATTTAAAAAGTTATCAACTATCTGGAAAACTAAAGAAACTTCTGATTCTGATTTTCTGCAAGAACTTAAGTTTATGTATATATTAAGGTAGTTCCTTATGTACAGACTCAAAAATATCTAATACAATTCTCAAAATCTTTTAATAATGCACAAGAAAATTTATAAAAAATATATATATAATTCAGATCATTTACAAATTAAATCATTATAGTAAATTCACAGTTTGGATTTGAGGTACTTTGACTTAATTACTAAAATATTTAACAATTTGATATTATCTTCCAATTTTATAGGTGCCTGAACACAATGGAAAGCAGACAAAAACATAAATATGCAAAACCAAAGTATTAAAACAATATAAATACAAATAAAGTACTTGAACTTAAATTGTTATAGTTTATAAATATATAATTAATAAACAGAGATAAATCCGAGTCTATATTCTAATTAAAAAGGCACTGACAAGCAGCAATGGCAACTGTTGTGAATTGAAAGTGAGAGCTCGCTAGGAACACTTAAGATTAGGCATTAACAAAGACCACATCATCGTCACTGGAATCGCTGACTACTTGAATGCGTCGCCTTTTGCTCCTGCTAGCAGCTGGGGGGATTTGAACTTCGCCCCGTCGTCGCTGTCTGCGCTGCTCCTTTAGAATGCGCTCGGCACGCTCCAAAGGACACTCGCTTATATCCTGGCTTGGCTCCTGCACCAAACTATCATCGTTGACCACAAAGGAGCAGGGATAATATTGTGATGGCTCCGGTTCCACATCCTGCGAGTAAACGGAGACATCGTTAAACACACGCGGCGCAGGCATCTTAAAGGCACCCGGACGATGCAAGGGACTCCTAGAGGAGGGGAGAAAGCAAGACTAGGTTAGCTAAAAAGCAGTTAAGTCCTTTGAGATCGTAGTCCCACCTGATGGCCTGCAGATACATGGCATGTGCATTGGTGTCATTGTGCTGCTGGTGCTCCTCATCATCGCTCGATACGATTACCGAGTCCTTGAGATAGACACCAATGGTGTGTTCAGCCTCCTCATCCTCGTCGTGATCCGAGCCACTTTGCGCCGCCTCCTGCAGCACAAAAGGATTGCCTTTTAGACGCTTGCGACGATTGCGTGTAGGCAGCTGAAAAGGAAAGGGTTTCAGTTGCTTGAGCATGGATCGTTATCCGGGCACTTACGAGCTGCGTGGCGGGCACTTGTTCAAAGCTATCATCATCGAGGAGTTGCGTGCAGAGTACATCCTGGTCCAGCTCAGGCACCTGCTCATCTTCTCCATCGGAAATGTCGTAGATTTTCCGCTTGGCTGGCCGTCGGCGCACAATTGGTGAGTCCTGCTCCACCTCCTCCACCTGCGCCTGCGCCTGCTCCTCCTGCTGAGTAGCAGCCATGCTGGTCATTCGATGTATGCGTTGCGCCTCCTTGGACAGCTGGCCACGTCCACGCATGCCACGCAAATAGCTCTCGAATATGCTGGGCGATCTCTCCAGCACAGCAGCTGGGCTGTCCGCTGCACGCTGCGGGGATTGAGCCTGCTTTCTGGCAGAAGTCTTGGTTGCCTTCGGTTTCCATGGTGAGCTGGACTCATCGGCAAAGAGATCGGGCGACAAATTGCGTGGCACATTCTTGTGGGGCGTCGTTTGGAGCAGCTGCTCCTCGGGCAGTGGCTCCAGAAAATCATTGAGATCAAGGTCGAGAATCGCCTCTGGTTCCTCTTTGAACGCCTCAAAAGCGGACAGATCCTCATCCAACTCAGCCAAGGGATCCAGTTGCTTCTTGTTTAGAGGCGTGCTTGCCGCACTCATCAGGCAGTTGAGGCGACTCAGATTGGACGCCAGAAGGGAGCCATCTTGGCCTGGCGTTGGCTGTTCCTTTACTTGCCGCAACGGTGTCGAGCTATCCACTCTTTTGTTATCCTGCCACTGACTCTGATCTACTGAAACGTTTTCCAAGCAGGATTCCTCCAGCTGCGTTTCCATTTCATGCTCCCAGGTATCGTCAACGGTTTCATTATCCAATCGCTGCCAGTTGCTGATTGTTTGCTCCAATTGGCGCTGTTCCAATTGCTCTAGTTGCTGCTGCAACAGCTCATGGTTATCCACGCACAAGCCGCGCTCCGGCAGATCCTTAAAAATATCATCAAAGAGGGCAGACTGATTCCGGTTCGTCCTCGTCGTCTGCAGATCCTTGAAGTTTAGTTCCGCCGAGTTGGTTTCGCTTTGGAGCAGCTGCTCCAGCTGCCCTTGGCACACATCTTGCAACAGTTTATAGATGCGACGGGTGCGTTGTTGCCGCGTATTCAAACGAGCCTCGCCAAGTTGCAGTTCCTGTTGCATCTTCGCATGCGTATCCCGCACAAATTCCACATTGCGTTCGAGCAAATAAAATTTGAGTGGCTGCGGAAACTGTTTATCCTGCAGCTGTGCAACTAGCTCCTGGCTGCGCTGCGCGTCGCTTATTAACGGCTTGGTGGCATGCAACAATCGTTGGACTTTTCGCAGACGTTGAGACTCCTCGAGCACTGGGATTGGAGCAGCTGCTGCTGCAACTGGCGTGCTCTGCAGAAAGTTGTCAATTACGATAGGTTTTTGCGCCATCTTTTCTTGCAACATTTTCTGTGTTGCCTCACTGGGCTTGTAGGCGGGCTGATCTTGCTGAAAGCGATCCTGACTCTGCTTAAAATATTTGCGCAAATCCTGACAGCGCACAGGCTGCTTGCGCCCCTTGGCATTGGGCGAGGAAGTCTTGGATTTAGCCGGACTTGGAGTTGGAGCAGGAGCTGTAAGTTCCATTAAACGCTGCTCGCAACGCGGTTGAAATTGGGGTGGCACCAAACGAGGCGCGTGTGGATAAAGCGATGCCTTAATTAGGGTCGATGTGTGCAGTTTGCGATTCGTTTGATCCCTGCTCGCGAGGACTTCCTTGAGCAGCTGTTGCTCGCGTCCCTCGGTGGCCAACATGACCACGGCTCCCTTCCTCTTGCGACCAGTGCGTCCAATGCGCTGCACAAATCGCGTCGGATTCGAGCTGCTAATGTCGAAGCAGACAATTAAATCAACCTCGCCCACATCGAGTCCTTCCTCGCCAATGGAGGTGGCCACCAGCACATTGCACACGTTCCCCCGAAAGTCTGACATAACTTGCAGCTGTTCCTTCTGCGTCAACGCACAAATTCCTCCTCCGTTGCTGCTCTGACCCACAAAGCAGCGAGGACGCAGTAGCGGACGATGCTGGAGCAGTAAACGTTGAATCAGCATCACCGATTCACGATACTCACAGAAAACAATGGCACGCGATTCCGACTGAGACTGCAAAAGGGATTAAGGATTATATATACTATATATTTCATATATATTTAAGCTCACTTCGAAGTGCTGGAGCAGCACTTGGCGCGCCTGCTCATATTTGGGATGTCCAAAATCGAGTGTGGCAGGCATTGCGGCCACTTGTCCATTGGTCATGGCGTGTGTGGAATGATCTAAGGGATTCGCGCCCAGCTGTTGACGCACCTGCTCCACCAGATCCCTGAGTGCCACATCTCGCAACACAAACTTATCGCGTCCTTTCTCATCCGGCTCAAAGTTGTTGACAAAGACACGGAGTCCATGTCGCTCCAGCAGCTCCAGCGCATAATACAAACTGATGCACATGGCAAAGTTGCTAACAATCTCGCTGTGCTCTGGATGACGTCGGGATTCGCTCGCGGCACGCTCCAGAAACCTGGCCTGATCGTAGAGTAGATTATTCCTTGAGATGTTGCCCCGGGCACCTTTCAGCACATTCGCTGCGATTAGTTGACGCAAATAGGGATCTATGATTTGTAGGAGTTGCGCACGCGGCTCCTTGATCCGATCCTTGAGTGGGACAACAATTGTGCGCAGACTACGCTGATGGACATAGCTACGCACATCGATGGAATCATCGCAACGCACCTCCAAGTGGGAGATATATAAATTTCTACACACAGCAGCCACATCCTCCATTGTCCGTCCGGGCGTCGCAGATAAAGCTAGCATGCGAAAATGCGGATTTCTTGCCATTATCGATTCCGTCACCTGGCAAGGATTGAAATATTTTAAGTATATAATTACAAAATTAGAAGCGTTTTTTCACTTGACAAGTCAATCAATCAATCGAACAATCAATCACCTGCGTATAAGCATATCGTCCTTTGGCACGATGGGCCTCATCCACGACGAGCAACTTGATGTCCTGGTAGGGAAACTGGAAGCCATCTGCTTGTTGCTGCTGCAACATGTCCGATTGCACCACTTGCGGTGTGGCAAAGAAGACCCGCTTGGTGCGCCACAATTCGGCACGTTTTGCGCGCGGCAAGCGACCAGTTAACTCCACAGCATCCGCCGCTGGCAGTGGCATTATTTTGTGGCAGGCGGCAATCTGTTGGGAGACCAACGGACGCGTTGGCGCCATAAAAATCAACTTGCCTCGAGGAAACCAGCGATGCAAATTGTACATCACAACCGATGCAATGAATGTTTTTCCCAGTCCTGTGGGCAGCACAACCAATGTATTTTTATACAATGCCGATTGCACAATATTATGTTGATAACTGCGCATCGGCAAATTACTCGGATAAATCCAATTATTGGCAGCACTCGAATCAAAACCAGCAAATTCCGCGACGATTTTTGGCTCAGTTTGCTCCACATTTTTCTGCTCCTTCTTTTCGGCTTTCGCATCAAGCATTTCCTCGATTGCTGCCAGGTCGAATGCTTCGTCGTCGTCATCATCGCCGGGCCAATTGTTGTTCATTATGATATTTAAAATTGCCAATTTATTGTAAACATTGAAAAACTCAAAACAAAACAAAAAGTAAATAAAAAGTGTGCAAATTTTTAACAGCTGTTAGAGTTGCCAGACTGGACTTTTATACTATTGGAAATCGATATCGATCGCGTCGATAAGCGTCAATATATACAAACATATGTAGATATAAATGAATTACTAGTTGTAGTTAAGTATTTTACTTATTATAAATGTATTTGTATCGTCAAAGTCATAGGAAAGCTGTACAGGCAATTTGATCACTCTCTGTTGTCACTCTCCAACACTGCATCGCTTGTTCGTATTTTACACCCAGCTACAGACATTTTACGCCGAAGCGCCTACGGTCACACCATAGCAGCAGTTAGTACCGCTTTTTTTTCTGTTGCAAGCAGAACACGCACGCGGCGTTTTTCATACCATATTGTGGTGGTTTTCGTACGCCAACAAACCGAATTGAATAGTAAACAAACAACAACAACAGTGCGTGTGTGTATTTAATAATTTTAGTGTGAGTTAAAAAAGATGAATAAAAAAGAATGATAATATATAATATGTATATACATTTTTGGCCGCGTCTTTTTTGTGCGTGTAATAGAAATGTGCTATGTTAAAAACTGCAAAGCTGATTTAATTAATTAATATTTTTCATAGATCTGCAAGCAAACACATGCAAGAATATACACACACACATACACATAAACATAGCGCAAGTTCTTTTTACATTTTACCGTTAGGGCCAGTCTCGTCTGTATGTGCTTGTGTGTGTGTGTGTTGTGCTTGGGTGCAACATTCAACATGTTGCAGCAGTCAAAACAAAAGCCAACAAATGCAATAATAATAGCAACACCAACAACTACAGAAACAACAACGATCACAGTTTAATTTTTTGTTGTTCTTTCGCATTGCGCGCTCTCTCTGTCTCTCGCTCTTACACACTCTCGTACTTGCTCGCGCTCTTTTCCTCTCTCGCTCTCGCTGGCTATGCTCGCAACTCTCAGTTGCCGCTATGTGTGCCTGTGTGTGTGGGTTTTTGTCGTGTTTTGTTTTGATTTTTACACACACACACGTACAATTTTGAACTGATTTCCGCGCTGCTCTTCTTCCTCTTCGCCTGATTGTTGTTGTTTTTCTGTTTGCAATCTAATAAAATTTAGTCATTGCAGTTGTTGTTTTTTTGTTCGTACGCGTCTCTCTCAAATTGAAATAACAAACTAATGAAACGCAAAAAGTGATCAAATTGGATTATCGCAAACCGCAGCACTTCTAATAATAATAATATTCTTGGGTAAGTGACAAAGCTTCTTCTTACTCTTATTCTTCTTACTTATTGCGTATGAGTGTCGTGTGTATTTGTGTGGGTGTGGGTGGACAAAGCTTCAAATCAGCCTTGGCCATTAAATAAATACTTTGCATTAATTGTCGCTTCGATTTGCGGAGCGCTTTTTCCGTTTTTTGAAAGAGCTTTTTGAGCGCCTTGAAACGGAACTAAAAATAGATCAAGCCGCGGACCAGTTTAAGTGTTGGAATACTCTAACTCTAACAATAAGCACAGCGACAGGCGATTATCAATTAGTCCGAGGGCAACTCTAAGAGATTATGAAATCTAACAAAAAAAAATGTATAAAAAATATATGTAACTACATTAAAAATATAAATCAATTACATCGATATTATTTAAATTATGAATGATCTAAAAGTGCATAATTATATAGCTGTCTGTTTCGATTACAATTTGGTTTTATTTATTTAATGTCAACTAATATAATATAAATATAATTATAATAATAAAATTAATTTAAAACCTAAAAAACACCTTAATGGCAACCCTCGCAAATCGAACACAGATTACGATTGCACTCTGCTGTTGTTGTTGTTCTGCTTCTTTTTCTTCTTCTCGTTCTTGTTGCTCTCTAGAAACAATTGCCTGGATTTTCTTTTGGAGTTTAGTTCGCATTGCACACAACGACGAATGATGGATATGCTGAGGCGACCGTTCTGCCGAGGCTGACGCTGGCAGCATCATTTGCCGAAGTCGAAAAGTTGTCGGTTGAGTTTTTACACAACCTTTTGGCTTAGGTTAACATTAATTTTTTGTTATTTGCCTTTGCGTTTTGCCCTCTATCGCTGCTGCTGCTGCTGTGTGCGCTGTCCTTGCTTGATCCTTTTAACTGTGTGTGAGGAAAAGAGATGGAATGAAAGAGAGAGAGGGGGGAGAAGATAGAGATGAGAGAAAGTGCTCTCTAACATTTTGGCCAGGCAGATCAATCAAATTTGCCGAGGCGGTAAAGAAGAGGCAAAGGGAGAGGATCAAATAGTAGTTTTGAAGAAATTAAATTTAATTTTGTATTTTAGAGCGGAACATTCAAATAAAATTGTATTGCCAGATTTATATATGAAGGTCAAACCAGTCTAAGAATTGCCTTGAAGTTTGAAAATTGTGTCAACTCTGATAAAGTTTTGACAGTTATAAAAATAATGTTGTATGTTTTACTACTTAAAGAACTTCTTAATGCATAAATAACAAAAGTAAATAAAAAAAATGTAGAAAAATTGCAAACACATATTAGCACGTACTGTATATAATTTATATTTTGTAAAAGTATAACCAAAAAAGAGTTATTGTATTTTTTAATCGCATTTATAGGCCAAAGATTTCAAGTCTAGCTTCGAGTTGTTTCCACAATAATCTTGCGCTAGCTAGTGCCATCTCGCTCTCTCTGTTTCTCTCTCTGTCTTTTACTGTATATCTACCTAACACTTGGGCTCTCTTTTGTTGTGCCTTCTTCTTTGTTGTTGTCTCTTACCGGAAGTGGCTGTGCCTCAAAAAGTGTTTTTTGTATGTGTTTGTTTTGTCGAGCAAGTGAATGACCCAATTAAGCTGGTTAAGATCGAGTTGGGCTTAGGTTTAGGCCAACAAATGTAGGTGGTACAGATAGAGAGATAGATTCAGAGAGAAAGAGAGGGAGAAGGAGTGAGCTAAAGAGTCGTAGTTAACATTAAACTGGTTTCCCTTGCAGTTGCAACAACAACAAAAATTAAAACAACAAAAACTGGCAATAGCCTCTTGCTCTTTTTGGCCATCAACTTTTGGGGCCCAGGCATTTTTTCGTATTAAATATTTCGCACCATGTTCTGCATTATTTCGATTGCCTGATCTGAATCTGATCCCTGCTGCTGCTAGCCGGACTCTGTGGCATATTTTGTCGTTGACTCAGTCTTGAGGTCAATGCTGCTCAGCTCAGCTCGGCTCAGCTCAGCTCTGCCTGCTCAGCTCTGCCTGCTTCTGGCCAAGCAAACAGGTTTGGCAAAGCTTAGCAGCTTCGCCGTTGTTGTCTGTCTCTCCCACAGTTTTGGGACAGTGCGCGCATTGAACCCCGTCGTTTGTTCAATATGCAAGTCGAACCTTGTATAAAACAACCCCTTTCAAACAGAAGACAGCCCTTAGCAAAAGCTGCAGTTCAAAATTGGCAAAGGGCTTTTTTTTTATACCCTCCAGAAACCATTCAAAGTATGTGTATAAAGTGTATAAATGTATGCTAGAGTACGTAATAGGAAGAGGACAGCACCTACAACCCCATGCAGCTTATATATATTCTTGATCAGCATCAGCAGCAAAGTTGATTTAGCCATATCCGTCTGTATTGTCCATAATCTATAATCGAATCTTGTATCTGTTACAATTGCATAATGATCGGCTGAGAAACACTGTGGAAAATTGGATATATCCTCACAATAGGGCTGCACAAGGAGCTGTAGCTTATTTATCAATGAGATTAAAATATAGTCTCTCAATTATAATATTCACTCTTCTTGGCTTCCTATGTGCTCGATATCTAAATTTTGAATACTCTACCATAACAAATTAATAACTGTTTTTCCTTAGAGGATTTACTCTTTACCAATAAACGTTGCATCTTAAAAGTATAAATGTTTAGCTTGCAGCAGGTGTTTCTTTGCTTTGCATGCAACATTTGCATTGGCTACAGGGTATCTCTAAAGCAGCAGTATTTTGTATTCATTTCTTGGTTGTGTACGTTTCGATTCCCATTGCGTTGATTCCCCGATATCCTATATCCCATATCCCATATCCCTGAAATTGTATGCCCCATTCCAGGTGTTTGTCTGTGGCTGCGTAACAGGCGCTCAGCTGTCGCGATTAGTGGCAAATTTATGTTTTTGCTTGCTTGTGTTGCATGTGGCACAATGCACAATTGCACAGACAGGCAGTCAGACAGAGATAGCGAAAGACAGCAATAAGCCAACTATTTGCACCGGTTTTGGCTTTCTTTCCGAGGCACCCCTCCTATCCCCTTGCCCCTTCCTATTGGTGTGTGTGTATGTGTTTTGTTGTGCAGCTTTCAGCTTGCGCTTTCTTTCTAGTCGCCTGTTTCTCGTTGCTGCCACAGCGGCGGCAACAGTTGCACAGCTGCACTTGCTGCAAACAAGCAATTGCCGAAGGTGCTGTTAAAGGAACGGAGGGGTGAGGAAACGGGAGAGGTTCGCTTGCAACTTTGAGCATGTCGTTAAAGATTTTTTGAAGCAAACTTTTGAGTTAGTTTTTAACAAACCGCAAATAAAGTCAACTCAAGAGTTTTCTTATTTTAAGTTTAAATATGAATGAAGAATGCAGTAATAAACTGACGAAATTTCAAATGTTTTATTAGTAAACAAAATTTTATCACAAAAAATAAAATAAACTCAATTAAACGAAGAACTGCAAAATTATTTATTTATTTTTCTTTTTTTCTTGTTTAACCAATCAAAATGCGCAAATCTCCGGCGCCATAATGAATATTTATTCTTTAAATGTTGAATATAAACTCTCGCTTATTAGCTTAAGCACATATATATATATATATATATATATATATTCTTTTTAAGATACAGCTCTAATACAATCTTTTCGGTATAATAAATAGTCGCACTTTAAATTAAGTTTCTGCTTCCGATTCTAATTCTAAACTAATGTTTCGCATTTACGCTTCAAGTTCAAACGGAACAAACTGAATTTAAGCTGTGTAAAAAATTATAAATCTCCGATTTAAATTTGCTTTGCTTAAAATACTTTAAGCGCTGAGCAAAAGCGAAGAAAATCACGCGACTGAAATGCTTTAATCAGCATAAAATCTTAAACAAAACATATATAAATATTATATATATTTTTGTATACAAATATGTATCACATATCAATGACATATATATATATACATATATATATATTACTTAATTTTACACTGCACGAATAAAATACACGAAAATGTACAAATAAAAAAGCATAAAAAAAATAAAATATACGCCGAGAGAAAAAAAGAAATATAAACAAATAATTAACTGACATATCCGTATGCTTATCGCGCAACAAACCACAGCAGCACCAAACGGCACATACAAACACAATCACACTCGCACACACACACACACACACACACACACACACACACACACACAGACGCTCAGAAGCGAGCGCTCGAGAATCTGAATTTTGTATCTGACAAAATGCCATAATGAACGTGCTGAGTGGCGTCGTCGTTGTTGTCGGGGCCCGAGATACAACAACGACAACAACAGCAACAGCTCAAATGTATCTACAACAAAAGTATCTACAACATCAAACGTGCGTTGCGCCGACGGCAGCAGAGGCAGAGACAGAAGCAGAAGCAGCAACAGCAGCAGCAGCAGCATTTGCTCTCTGTACATTTTTTCGGTTAATATAAATCAGTTGGGCGCACACATAAAACACACTCACACACACACACACACACATAGCGTATATGTACAGTTGTATGTACTAGATACAATTTTTTTTAGGTATAGATACGTGCTACATGCCACATGCTACATGAAGCAAGCAACTCTTGCTGCTTATTGATATTACTATTATTATTATTATAATATATTTGTTTTTATATAGATGTATATAAATTTACTGAAAAATTGAAGAAACGATTTGTGAAAGAACACGGTTACCTCTCAGATATGTTGGAGTCCAGAGTTGAGTTTGGGATTGCGTCCAAGGTTGCCACAAATGAGGCATACGTTACACTCAGAAAAATAAATCGAGCTTAGAAAATTCCACTCTAATAAAATAAATTGGAGAGTAGATTTATTTAATTGTCAACTTTAGAAATTTATATTTCTTATATTTAGAAATTCTTAAAGCAAGAAAAACGTTTCTTGTTTTCAGTGCAGTTTTTTTCTGAGTGCCGTTGTCCTATTCGCTAGCTAATCGTAGGGTGTTATACAACAACAACTACACACAGATCTCTATGTATATGTGTGTGTGTGTGTGTGTGTGTAACTGGAACTGGTCTGGATTGCATTTTTAATCAAGCCCAAAGCAGACAAAACCAAAACAACAACAGTTTAAAATGCTGAGCTGATACTATTTTGCCACAGCGTGGGAACTTTAGTCCAATATCTCTAATATATATATTTATATATATAAATATATGCTTGTATATATATATATACCCTACATTCGACAGACATTAGCAGCTGGTAATGATGTTTTATCTGTTTGGGTCGTAAATGAACGTTTTGTTCGCTGCACTTCATTTGTTGTCATCATTAATAAATAATTACATACTTTCCAGTTACTAATTTAAGTTAATATTCCATAAGCTCAGAAAGAAATTTCCCATCAAAATTATAAATAAATAATGATTGAGTTCAACCAAGAATGCTGAGTCAAAACAGGTCGATTAAAAGATACCCTCTAAGACAAACAGTCGATTTGCTGATATTAGTTTGTTCAATATGAACAATTGTGTTTATGCTGAATATATATATATATATATATAGCATATGGGCTCAGAGAGGCGTTCTTCTGCATTTACCCAATTTTAATGGCATCAGTCAATAATAATTCAAATACATTTCATTCAGTAAACAGAGTATCGACGTAGTCGGGGCTATCTGCGACTGCCGCAATTTGAATTGTTTGTTATTCTTAGCGATCATTAGTCGGATTTAAATGGAAAATAATTAATGGAGTTTCCTGTTGCGAAATATCGTTAAATGAGAACAAATGGGAAATATATTTGTGATAACTGAAATTTCCTTCGTTTAGCTAAACATAATATTTTATGAAAGTAATATTAAACAAGATATATAATTTATAGGTTCAGACATGCTTCCCTTCGCCTGATATATTTTTAATCGAATTAAGAATGCCCCAAAAGAAGCAGATTTTAACATATTTAAAATCTGTGTTTTGCTATCTAATAAAAACTACCTTCATTTGTTATATATATAAAATATCCAAATGTTCTGCCATAAAAATTGTCCTGTTTTGTTTTATTATTATTATTATTTTTGTTTGTTGTCGCAATACATTTTTTTGCATAATTATTTTATCAATTTGGAAATGGCTTGACAAAACTCCAAAGCAAGAAACTGGTTTAGGCACATCTGGCAACAATTGTTGCCACAGTTCACATACCTATATATCTATATATATATATATATATATATATATATATATATATATCTGTATATATAGGCGGGGGTGATGTTTGAGAGAGCGGGAATTGAGATATGCTCAAGATTTTTATATTCATTCATTAATTTAATGGCTTGCCAAAGACGCGACTTTTTTCTTCGCTTTTTGCTTTGCTTTTGCAGATGCATAGCAATTATCTTTTTTTTTTGTATTAGGGTATTATTGATTGTGAAGCAGATACCTGCATCTCTTTAAGGTATATATATATATATATATATTTGATCAGCACACAGATGACATTTTGTATGAGCAAATAATTTTTAAAATCTCATGAATATTATACATCTATAACACATATAGCTTGATTCGTTAGGAAAAAATATATACCGTAGAATCAGCAGATAGATGACATTTTGTATAAGCAAATCATTTTTAAAAACTCATGAATATAGCTTTCCGTAGAAACAATGAATCGTTAGGAAAAAATATATACCAAATAATTTTCTGCTTCTCGGAAATAATCTCTTAAATACAAAATAAGATTTTGTATGCAATAAGATCTTTTTCCATTGCTTCTATTCGATTATATATTCCTTAATGTATTCAATTAAATATTTTTAAATAATTTATATTGATTTTTTTTTATAGCTTAAGGCATAAAATTCTTAATCTTTTTTCTACAATCTAGAAAGTAGAATTAAAATATGCTATAATAAACAGGTTTTTTACTTACTTTTCTGAGTGTACTTTGCACCCATAGTGAAGTCTTAGTTTATGCTAGGGTATATCATCTTCGATGTGCTCTAAAATATGCATTCTTTCCTCAGTTTTTTTAATGTTTTTTGGTAAGGAGGGACTCTATTTATTTAGCTTGTTTTTTCTCTTGCCAGTTAGACTTTCACTTTTCTGCTTTGTTTCAAGCAGGCATTATTTCTTTTACTGTTTGCAAGCTTTTGTTATTATTGTTATTTTTGATTTTGTTGTTGTTGTTTCATTTGGAAATTACGTCAAGATGAATGGCCGCCTATTGTCTGCCTTTGGAATTTAGAGCGACGGGGGCGGGTGTCGCCGCAGGTCGTTGCTCGACTGCAATATCCACATCAATTAATATATATATGCAAATTCCAATTCCAAATCAGAGCAAACTGCTTATTTGACTATGCATTAGATACATTTCTATATAGCTTAAGGACCCTTTAAGGCCTGTTCTAGTTCTATTAATTATTCAATGCATTTATTCGATTGATTTATTTCACTATGTGACTAAATTATTGTTAACTATTTTGCACAATAATCTTTATATATATAGAAAAATTCTTAACTGGGAGAATTGGATTTTTAAATGTTTTAAAAAGCTTTTATCTATTTATGGATAATTTCAATATAATTCTTAATCATCCAATAAAATCAATTATTGCTTATTTTTCTATCACACTCTATTTTGCGAATCCTTTTCTAAATTTTCCACTTAAGCAAACGTTTTACAAATTTTCCTGTTTGTTTTCGTAAATGTTTCACAAAGCCGAATTAGTAGATTGAGTTATTTTCCTACAGTCAATACTCCATCTACCAATACATCATTGTTATTTACTGTGCATTCGATAAATACGTCCGATAACTATTCGATAGCTGTCAATTGTCAAAGTAAATGAATGGTGCACACACCTTTATAAACATTCACATGACATGAGCGCAAAAAATAAAAACAAAATTAATTTTTTACCTACAACTCTGGACACTGTCGAAATCAATCAAGGCCACACACACACAAAATATACACACACACACACATTTAGACATCATGACACATTTCATTGGAAAATGATTGTAGGGAAAAACAACAACAACAACAACAAAAACAACGGCAACTCAAAGATGTGGAAAAACGGGCCCGCAACGAAAATGAAGTCAATTTATAAAAGTCGACTGCGAACTGGACAACAAATAAACCAAGTATAAATATATGTGTGTGTGTGTGTGCGTTTGTGTGAGTGTGTGCCGGCTTTTTACTCCTTTCTGTTGGGTTGTCAACGTTAATTAATCAATCATTGTACGCAACTTTGTCAGAGTTGCATTAATCATTTTTCCCCAGTGCCTCTAAAACTACAAATTTCAATTTTCAAAGAGAGCGAGAGGCAGATAAAGAAAAAGAGAGGTAGAGTGAGAAAGTAGGTAAAGGTGGACCCAGCAGCAAAAAGAGAACATTACGAATTCGATTCGTAATCCACATTTTGTTTTCCATAAGTATTAGATAAGTTCTCCCAACGCTGCATTACTTGGGAATGCAAAAAGCGGTTTACAGAAAGATCGTTAACCGAATATTATATGACTTTAGACTATTGTAATGCAGCTGCATGATAAGAGACAATATATAATAAGACAAGTTTTTGCTAAGCTCAACTCTGCATATAATGACTTACATTGTATGCATATAGAATGCATTCCGTAATTAGCAGTTATTCACTAATTCGCAGCTGGGGACGGACTGAAGAAGTGTCATTATTTAATGCAGCATTCAATGCAGCTTTAAATATTATTTCGTTATTTTTTTTTGTTTTGTGCTGTTATCCTTTCCATAGTCTGTCTCTTTCTTCTGCTTTTCTTCTCCTGTTTGGAGCTCTGCTGTGCTGCTTCTTCTTTCTTTCACTTTGCATAGTCACCGCTGTTGTTGTTGTTGTTGTTGTTGTTTTGCATTTGTAAATCAAATTGCATGTAAAACAAAGTGACCAAGGATGTGGCTTATGCAAGAGGAGAGTGGAGTTTAGGGGGCGTGGTGAATTGACCCGGGTGAATTGGCCGTCAGCATTGAACGTGCGCTGACCCAAGCGGAGTCACAAATGTTGTTGTTGCTTTTTTTCGCAGAAGATAGCGAAGCATTTGCCAAAGCGCAACAGAGATGCGAGCAAGATAGAGAAAGGGGGAGAGAGAGAGAGAGCGAGATGGAGACAAAGGTAGATGGAGACAAAGCGACTTGTTCGGTGGGGCCACTCAACACGTTTCTGACTGCTGTGTGTGTTTGGCATGTGTGTGTGTGTTGGTGTGTGCTTAAGCATGCGACCGCACTTGTGCCACGTACAACAAAAAAAACAAAGCAAGTAAGAATATCTACAGATGCTCAATGGATGCTTATACTAAAAATACCCTGTAATTAAAGCACTTGAATAACAATAAACAGTGATGAGAGAAATTGAATAAGGTGAAAAAGGAGGAATACATAAACTAATATTAAAAATATATTTTCATGCTGGAGAGGATAAGCAAAAAGAGAATATAAACGACTAAAGAGCAAAGAAGAAGACTTTCAGATTATAAGGAACACTAACGTAATATTTCTAATAGATTTTCAAAGAGAAGAAGCAGAAAAAAACTTTCTGATTTGAGGAAAGTTATAAGTATCTAAATCTTTTTTTAAGCAAATAAGCTAATTTAAAATATATCAATAAGTAGGAAAATATTGGGAAGTTGTAGCTATATCAAGAAGAGAAGTATATAGGTGTATGTAAAATTCATTTGAAGGACCTTATGATTACTAGTAAAATCATATCAAGATTATACTGATTCATTTTTTTAATATATTAAGTTTGAATAAATTATTTTGGGTCGATATAACCCACCAAAAATAGACATTTGCGGGGTATGCGAAAAGTTTATTTGAAGGTTTTTCTTTTACGCTGCGAGGAGTTGCAGATACACAAATTTTTTATGCTTGCCGCGCCACTCGAGTATATTTTGGTGTACTGTTGTTTGTTGTTGCTGCTTGTTGCATGTTGTTTTGTTGCTGTTGTTGTTGTTTGTTGCTTGCGGCACTTGAATTCGGTTTGGCGCGCTCCATATATAAAAAAAATATAATAATACCTGGTCGGTAGAGCCAAAGCCAAAGCCAAAGCCAAAGAAGAACTGATTGCACTCATCGTTTGTTTTAATTGGGCATTTTATGAATTTTTTTTATTAAATGGAAAAGCAAATCGAGTGCAACAACAAAACTCAACTCTTGAGTAAGACGCAACCAGCCAGGAGGAGGCTGCCGCTTGTGCCACTTGAGCCATAACAAATTTATGATATTCCCCGCTTTACCCCTCTTCTTCTCCTGAATTTATACTGAGACTTTAATCTGTGTGCGTAAAAATTCATAACAGATAAGGTGTTTAAATGTATTTACTCGTACATAGACTTTAGGAGCAGGGTCAGGCCAGGGGATGGGTGGGATGTTTAAGTAAGATAAGCTTTAGGGAATTTTAGAATTTGCACAAGCTTTAGACTTTGCATAAGATGATGAAGACTAACAAATGTATTTATTATTTTAAATATTTATATACTTTATATCTGTTTTATTAAACCCTTGTTCAACTCGAATTGAATTCAATATCTTTTAAATTTAAGTGATAACAAAGATAGGGCTGTTAAATATTTACTTGTTAAATATGCATTTTTTTTTAGTAAATTACTCATAGAACTGAATCATAATTATAAAAACCATTTATAAGCTATTCAGGATATTGAGCTAACTTTGGGAATAACTGAAAACAAATAGAAGTCATATTTCGATTAATATTTATTAATGCTTTTAAGACGAGCGCTCAAAACTTGTACCGTTCATTTCAAGCACACGTATATTGGGGAGGGGGTGTCAAGCATGAATTCTTTGTAACATTCCGTGCCACATAACCCTGACAGAGACTGTTCCATGTTAGTTCTGGCTGCCTAGTAATGCTTGCTGTTGAAAGCGCCACAGCGACTTTTATGGCAATAACTGTAAACGTTGTTGATAGAAGACATAACACAAGTATTTGCTAATGAGAATTACTCTATTATCCAATGGAACACCAGCTTTAGCATAGCATAAACATGTTACGCTTACTTACAGAGAGCACCACACGCGCGCAAAAGAGAGCGAGTGAGAGAGCGTAACAGAGCAAAAAAAAAAACATATCTGCAAAGGGAAGGAAGGCAAAGGCAAAGCCGAAGCCGGTCAGCCAGCTACAATGTAAGAAGAGAGCTGTCGATGGAGGTGGGGTGAGAGACACGAGAGACAACAGCAGCAGCAGCAGCCACCACTATGTTCTTGACGGCCGATGTCCGTGTGCAGTCGTCGTCGACGTCGCATCGTGGCCTGCGTATGTCACTGCACACACACAAACACAGCAGCAGCGCAGCTACAGTGCAACGACCTGTGACAAAAAGGCAGCGACAGCAGCCGCCGACGCTGTCAACGTGTGACGCATCCGCAGGGATGTTGTGTTACGTGCCAACAACAGTCAGAGAGAGCGCGTGAGAGAGAGACAGCGAGAGAGCGCGCGCAGGCAGAGAGCACAAGCATTGACTGCGTGCATGCATGTGTGTAAGTGTGTGTATGTGTGTACGCTTTTGTACAGCTGTTAACAGACTCCCACGCTCTGTTCACAGAATGCGTCGCTGTTGTTGTTTTTGTTTATTTTTTTTTTCTTGTGCGGCTTCTTCTTGTAAGTTGTTGTTGGTTCCTACGTGCATTATGTGGCTATTTGGTGAGCGGGCGGGAGGGTAGCGTTGATGGTCATTTTGTTCGTTGTTCTCTTCATTTCTTCGTTCATCGTTTAATTTTCTCTCTAGTAAAAATATTTTCCTGAAATTGCCCTGTTGTGTGCAAACAAACAAACAAACAAACAAAACAACAAACAGGTTGCCAGGCTGCCCTGCGGCAAGAGCAGCAGCTAAACTATTTCTTCCAAGTCTCGGTTTGAGCATTCTGTAGACTCAGCTACATTTGCTGTTACTGTTGCATTACATTAATTACCTTTATTAAGTGTGACTGCGACTGCGACTGCTTTTGCTGCGACTGTTGCTGCTGCTATTAAGCATGCGTTAATTAGTGGGTCAAACATTGCCCATGGGTGTAGTGTACACATACAGACACAAATATCTCTGTAGACGCACATAGCTGTTGCTGTTAATGCACTTACATACTTACCCAGCTGTGAACTAGTGAATGACCTCGCATTACCGAATGCATTCTGTATGCACAAAATGTAAGTCTTTAGCTATTTGTACTCTTGTATGTAGAGTTGTATCCTGGAGCTTTTGAGCAAAGCCTAAAGCTTGAGCGCAAAAACTCGTAAATATTTCTTATATTTATTGGTTTCTTATCTATTGTACTATCTCTCTTTAATTGACTTAGCTTATTCTAATTTGGACAGACGCGTCGTTGAGTGTTTTTCTCTATCGGTTATGAAAATAAAATATATTTTCATGTTTACATTTTAAATTGTCACTTATACTATAATAAGTCATCAAATTAATTAACCAATTATTATTATAGTTAGCTTTATACATTTTCAAAATATGCATATAAATAATAAACTGCATTACCATAGTCCAGAGTCTAGAAAGGTGTGCGAGCCTGTAAGGCGGCAAAGCATACTTTTTGCATTACAAAGTAATGCAGCATGTGGAGAAGTTATCTTATGTTTTTAGCTACACCGCCAACAAAGTGTAGATTACGAACCGAAAGCGTAGTCTGCTCTTTTCGCTGCTGGGCTCTGCATGCGTATGTAGCTCTAGCTGTTAATGCACATATATACAGACACGCGTGTGCGTGTGCGTCTGTGTGTGCGCATTTCCGGCTGTTGCTGGGAGCTGTCGTTTGTCTCTGCTCCTCTTATCCTCCCTTTTCTTCTCGTCTCGTTTAGTCATTTGTACAAATAAACGCAACTCGTCGTCGCATGGATTAATTAATGTTAATCAACTTTTCGATCCATAAACGACAACAGCAATAACAACCATAGCAACAAAACAGTCAAATTAAGTGGCACGAGACATTTGATAGAGAGAATTCTGCTTGCCCCAGCATGGCATAGATAAGTATTTATATAATTAGAGCTGATTAGCACAATATATATATATATACATATCTACATATTAATACATATACGTATATATATATATATATAAATTTAAAAACAAATTGAGAGTCGTAGGTCTGGCATTTTAACAAGGCCTGAAACTATAACTATATATATATAAATATAGTATTGGGTATCCATAATATCAGAAACGATAAGAAATTTCTTATTAAATTTTACTTCTCTCAGCTTACATTTCAAGCAATTCAGGGACTTTAAAAACTAAAATTTACATTCAAATTACAAACTAAACTAAGGGTTATATAATGGACCTTTTTTTTACCCATAAAGTTTGTATGTTTTATATATTTATATTTTTTTATTCTGACTTCTTTTCACCTTCCAAACAATTTTAGTAACATTAAAGACAAAAATTAACTTTTAATTGACAGATAGATGGAAAATGGGACATGGCTTATTAAGAATATGTACACAATATATATATAATAATATGTGCATCTATAAACAATCTAAATCATTTAAAAAAATATTTGTACATTTGTAATTCCTTAATTTACCTGTTCACTCTTCACACAAATTCCAGCATAGAACTCGTTTTGCTGTTGTCCATCACAATAATAATTGTTGTCAATTTGGCCAGTGCACACACAGATTTCCCTATGCACAAACACACACACTTAAGGGCAGAACACTGCTTAAATCCGGTTTGAGGACGAAGAAGAACAATGTGCGTTACTTGCAGACAGTCCTTAGACAGGCTGGCTGTGTTTGTGTATGTAAATATGCTTCTTTTTGAGCAGGTGTGCTTACTTACCAAGAGAGAGAATTTACTTTACGCTCTCCCACTGCCTCGCTCTATCTCTCTGCTGCTCTGCTTGTGTGTTTGTGTGTGTGTTGGCAATGCCATGCTCTGCTACCTGTGAACATATCCTGTGTATGTGTGTGTGTGTGTATGAGTGAGCGCAATTTAAACTTTACTGCGGTCGCAGTTCGCCTTTGCCTTTGGCTCTGCTTTTGTGCTCTGTCCGCTGTACTATTTTGCATTATTTGCAAATTTAGACGACGGCTAGCCACGAACACCCTCGTCCCCTTATCACCTTGTCCCTTTTTGCCTATTTACTGTGTTGCCACCCCTCGCAAAAAAACGCTTGTAATGAAGTCGAAAATTGCGAGTCATTTCGAAATGCTTTTTGCTAAATTAACACACACAGAACAGCACACAAAACTATAAGACCCCACTGCCCAGCAACAACAACAACAACAACGCTTACTAAGGGGTCCGGTCCACTCTGCTCTCCTCTCATCTTTCCTCTTCCTATTCGTCGTTTCGTTTTAAATATTTATGAGCTACTCGTGACGTCGGCAACGCCATAAAAACGACGCACATCAGCAACAACAACAACAAGAACAACCACAACAGCAGCTCGTAACATGGCAACAACACTAACAGCAATAACAAGAACAACATTAACAGCAAGCGGCAATCAAATGTCGCCTTTAAAACTAACTAACTGGCCAGCTTATGGCACTGTTTATTATAAAACTACAACTTGTTTTTGTTATTATTTCTATTGTTGTTGTTGTTGTTGCTATTTTTAATTGTTTACACACACATTGATACAAACAAAGCTAATAGAAATTAGAAAAGCAGCTAGAATATTCAAGTTGTCTTCTTCTTTTCTATAATTTTTATTCACACTTTCACTTGCTAATTTAGAATATTAATATTTATAACATTTAACTCGTTTCAAATTAAACTTAAACCAGAGACTGCAAGCCAACTAATCGAAACTGAAGTCATTCGTAGATACCCTATAAATAAAAGTTAGGTCGAAAGGTATATTAGAATAAACAAATATATTTCATATTAGGTTGATGAACTAGTGATACCCTGTGGATATGTAGATTCCGAGTCATTCCTCACTATATAATAATTTTGGTAAGTTAGCGGCTAGTAGATACCCTGTAATCAGACATACGACAGGCTTCATAGGCACTAATTATTAGTGAGTATGTTGCGTAAAGTTTTCTTTACTTATCAAACCAAATCCAAAAGGGAATCTGCTAGTCGTGCATGCCCCAAATTTCAACGTTCCTGATTAATTGAGAGAATACTTGAAAATGTTGGCGTTCCAATTCACACTTAAGTCTCTAACAATCGACCAATTACTTTAACCAACTCAACAAATTTAAAATATTTTGTTCGTTCTTCATGGTGATTACTGTACTTGTAGTAGTTTTAACAACTTTCCTAAAGGATATGCTGCTCTTTTAATTCCGACTGCTTTCAAATTACATTCGCATTGTGATGGGGTCATACCTACCCCCGACACCCCCTCCTTTCCTCATCATATCCCCCTTACCTCAAGGCTACCCCCTCCCTGACGCTGGACTGAACTCGTCGGTGCGTCAACTGTGTGATGAGTATGCGATTACCCTGTACTCATTTGGAATATAGTTGAATCGGGCATATTGAAATTTTGCATGTTCAAATTTTCAGTGTTCAAAAGAGTATGGAAAAAATGAATTGTTATTATTGGAACTGCTTCTGAGATCTATTCAATAATCACAATTCTTGCCCGAACACAAGAATTTTTATTATGTTGACCTTGAGTCAGGTTCATTTGTCTTGCAATCTTCTTAGCTGTTTACAGGGCATCTGTCAGTCGTATAGACTTCTCTTTCAAAGTTGTTACTCGTTCGATTTTCTGTTGTTTTTATTATTGTCGTTTTTAACTTCTTTGGCTTCATTTGCCACCCAAATGGCTGAAGTCAAAGTCGAAACCGAAGCGAGAGCGAAGCCAGTCTAAAGTATGCCTCATCAATCGTAACGTTTGTTCCCCTGGCTGCCCCTTACCCCTCCCCCTCCCCTCCTTGGCCCTTACCACCTATAGGTTGCAAGGCGCAGCTGCGCCGTTTAACGCATGTTGTACAACATTTTAACGGGCAACCACTCAATGGCTGAATGTGTGGAACGAAGGATAGAAGGATGGTGCAGCTAGGTGTGTGTGTGTGTTTGTTGTGTATGTGTGTGTGTGTATCTACCCGTAAGGCGCGCACAAGCGAGCTATAGATACACACACACACACACAGCTGTAGATACAGATACACACACACTCGCAGGGGTGACTTTTCCCCGGAAAAAAGGGATATAAAATAAAATAAGTAAATGAAATTGCTGCCTGGCCTGGCCTGGCCTGCCTGAAACTGCCGAGCGAGAGGATTCTAAAAGGACTCGCTTTTAATTTTAATTAATTTTCTATTTTCGGTTTTGTTGATTGATATACATTTATTTATATATATGTATATCATATTTTTAGATAACTTTCCTTGCTCTTGAAATATCACAAGTCTGACAGTTCCAATTACAGCTGTCCCACTTCAATTAGGCCATATTAAACTGGGTAAATGAATATTAAACGAAGCCAAAAAATTTCTAAAGTCAGTCAAAATGTATCTGGCAAAGTGAATAAATAGCTTTGCTTTTTTATTATTACTTTACCAAAATATTACTTTGAGTAAATAAAGCAAATTTCAGTCATATTTTTCATTCAATTTCGAGGATCATTCAACGAAACTCGATTAAGTATTTCCCATTTCGATTTTTCGAATAAACAATTCAAATGACGACAGCCACAGCTAGTCTCGACTGAAAGATACTCTGTTAATAATATATATTAATGTGTGTATGGAATTATTATAAAAACATTATATATTATTATGTATTGATTCTTTTTTTTTAATATATACATCTGACTTGGTTAAATAAACCAGATAAATATTATTGCGTGTTATTTAACAATTTTTATTTAACACTTGAGTGTTGATTAATTTGTTCATCTTCTTGTTAAACATTGCGCAATTTGCTACAAGCTGATAACACGCGAACCCAAGCTAAACGATAGGCAGGTGTATACAAATATATATATATATATAGATTATATTCCATTATTTCCCAAATCTTTTATATAAATCCTTTTTTTGTCTATTGCATTCTGTGGGGATTCGTCTGCAGGTACAATTGAAGCTAATTTAAGCTAAGTTTTTTATTTATTTATTCATTCTAAGCTTATTTTCGCGTAGATTTTCCCGGAAACAAAAGCAAACAAAACTGAAATTAGCGAGAAAACAGCTGTCAGAAATTATCATAAAATTTGTTTAATCCGCAAGAATAACATGAAATTTCGGCAAACTTTGCGACTAAATAAAAATCATATACAGAAAGTTGAAACTTTTTGATGATGTGCATACAGGGTGGTGCAATGCTACAGGGTGCAGGGTGGCCACAGGGTGTTAAGTGACAGTTTTGACTACAGATTAAATGTGGCATGAATATATTAAGATCAATAAAAACAAACAAAACAAAGGAGAAGAAGAGAAAGATGGAGAGAGAGAGAGAGAGAGGGGGAAAGGGAAATAAGGGAATATAAATCAATGTCGCATGTTGTTTGCTGCTGGGCGCCTGTGTGTTGAAGGGAGCACAGCAAATGGGAGACGCTGATGAGGAGACAGACAGAGAGACAGACAGAGAGACAGACAGAGAGACAGACAAAGAGAAAGAGAGAGAGAGGGAGGGCGAGAAACAACAAGAAAGAAGAGCAACAACAGCAATAATTCCCAAGTGGTTCAAGTGTCGCTTTTGTCTACTTTTTTGCGCTAGTTTTGCTGCTGTTTGAACCGGTTTCATTGTTGCTTTTGTTGTTGTTGCTGCTGTTGTTGTTTGCTGTCTGTTTCTTGTTTGCTTGCGAATTTTCCAGGCTGTGTTTATGTATATATATACATATCCCGATTGGCTGCCACTTGCTGCATTTGCTGTGCGCCGCATTGCTGGTGGCACGAAACAACAACAGTGGCGCCCTCTGCAATGTTGCAGCAGCAGCAAAATGTTGCCGCTTGCTGCTGCTACAGCATGTTGCAGCTGTTTGCTGCCACTGCCACATGTGAAGCAGCAACAGCAGCAGCTACGGTGGCAACTCCAGACGACATCTGTTTTTTTTGCTGCATGAACCTGTTGTTGTTGTTGTTGCTGTTTCTGTGGTTGCTGTTGCTGTTGCTACTGTTGCCGTTCCTGTTGCTGTTGCTACTGCAGCTGCAACAGATTGCAACAGTTGGAGCCATCATGTCGCTGACAATTTGCATTTGATTTACTTGTGGGGCTTTTCCTTTTTGCGGTTTTTTCTTTGCTGCGTCGTGTGAACCAAAAATGATTTTAATAATAATCTAAATAAAGCTGTTGCTTGCCACATTTGTGGCATATGCATTTATTTGGGCAGTATTTCATGACCTGCATTTATTAATATTAAATAGGTATTATTGCTATAAAATGCCATATTTACCCATCTCGATATAAAGCTAAGTTTTAATTGAGTTTCTTGATTTATACGATTTCTGTGGGTATTTAAATGCAGAATGGTGCAACAATTGTTGCATGGATTGGGAGAACATCCGAGAATAAGATAAATGTATCTTTTATACTCAGCTGAGTTGAATTTTAGCTACTATCACAAAAAAAAATCAAAATATTAAAACTAAATTTAATTAAATTAAATTTAAATGTTAATAAAAGAAGTTATTTTTATATGCAATGTTTTTCGCTTTTAACCGCTGTTCGTTTAGCTTGAGTGGCACGCAACACTTTCACATGCAACTTGTGGCAAAAACAGTTGCTACAATCTGCTGCTGATTGCCACATTGCCAAATTGTCGTCTTCGTTCAGATTGTTATCAGGCTGAGAAAGCACATGCCACAGTAATAGTTGACATTTTCACCTAATCAGTGTTTCAACTGTTTCATCTTTGCAGGCAATGACAACAACAGCAACACTGCCACACTTGCCACACTTATGGCCAGTAGGAAATACTGCTTTTGGCCAACAAATTTAATTGCCATTGTACAAAAACAGTTTGTTTGCTGATAAGAAGAGGAATAAGAAGAAGTCAGCACATTATCCACCCCCACCTGCCACCCCTCCAGCACCGATTCCAATCAAGGGGTAAGTTTTCTGCCAAGCTATCATGCGGCATGTGAAGTATGCAAGACGGCGAACATTGCGCATGTCCTGTTTCTTGAGCACCTTTTCAGCGAGGGCTGCCTATTAAATAGCGGACTACGTTTACGGTTCTGTATCTCAGTTTCAATCAGTTCCGGTTCTGGTTCCCAATTTAAATACCGGTTTCGATTTGGGTCTCTGCTTAAAACTCATGCAATTATAAGTTGAGCATGCATATTTGAGTTTTTATTAGATTTTTACCTCATTGAGAGTTTTCGGAGCTAGAGAATTTAAATTTGGAATACAAGTTCGTATTGAGTAAAAATTTTGGCTAATGTTAACATTTATCCGCAATAATTTTTTTAACTTTCTCCCCGCACGCTAATTTAACTTGTACATATGTAAATTAATAGAGCTGACCTCGCTGTAGTACAGCAACTGTAACAGCAACGGCAGCAGAGACAATTAAGCTAATTGCTGTGCTAGATAGCACAAGCAGAAGAAGAAGCAGCAGTAAAAGAAGAGGCTGCAGTGAAACACCAACTAACTACACCTCACTCGCTTGCACTCTCACACGGTCGCGAGCCTACCAACCAACCACCCAACCACAACGAATGCAATCGTATGTTGCTCTCTCGACACGCTCTCTCCCCACGCTCTCCCTTGAGTGGTGGCAATGTTGGCTTGGGTTTGGGTGCGTTTTTTTTTTGTTCGCTGCAATTGCGAGCTGAACTAGCTCTAAAAGCGGATCTTTCTCGCAGTTTGGATTAGGCGCCCAGCTGCCAGTTGAGCGAGTGCCGCAAATTTCGCGCAATTCCGCACAGCTTTTCATTTTGCCATTTGTTTGCTTGTTGCCTGTTAGATTCCGATAAAATTGACTTTTTGTCGGTCGTCGTCGGCGTCATTGTCAGCGTCGTCAGCAGCGCCGCACTGGCCGTTGTCGTCGTTCACCGTTAGCCGTTCATCGTCTCGTCGGCACCATTTTGTTTGGCGTCGTTTTCTAATGGGCCAACAGGCGGCGCAGCACATGGATTTATTTGTAGCCTAGGCAAAAGCGCTTTTCTTTTGGGTTTGCAATTGGAATCTGAATTGGATGGAGTCGCAAGCGATTAAAAACGCGCGCGTTTCTCGCATTACCACAACGCTGGTGTCCCATTAAAATTTGCCATAAAAGAAAATGATGAGGGTGGGGAGATAGAGGGTGTTTTAGGAAAGCTCGTTAAATGTTTGCTGATTATAATTATTGAGTAATCGAAGTAATTGATATACTTTGGTACTTGTTATTCTAATTGCATGTAAAATAAACAGAATCGTTTTTCTTATATATTTCATTTCCAATTTTTTTATTTCATTATTATTCTAAAAAAAACACCTTTTATGAGTTAAAATGCTACGATTTTGAATTCATACTTAATTTATCGAATATTTATTAGATTTTGTACTTGTATTAAAAATTCAATACTTGATATTATATGTTTAATATCTAGATGTATATTTTTTTATATGCTGTATTAATTTCGCTCTGCTCGAGTTACCCATCGACCACTGTACTTATTTCTAATTGGCTGCGAAAAAAAAGCATTACGTTCTTTGTTTACATTGGAAATCGCTTAAAACTTTTTAATATACTAATTTATGGTATAAAATACACATACACACACAAGTATATATACGCTCCTTCAAATGTTATAATACACTCCACTCAATGCTTATGTTGCTCTCTGCAAGGGCATAAAAAAATCCAATTTATGTTGTTGTGGTTGCTGTGCTCGCACTTGAAGCGAAAACAAATGCAGACATACACCAGCACTCATACACATACTAACATACTAAAACACACTTAAACATGGAAGACAGTCGTCGAGGCGAGACAGCAGATAGAGGCTAACATTCACTCAGCAACAGCAGTAGCAGCAATGAGCGAACTATAGAGGGAACGCCACATAGCTGCTCTCTCACACTACATCACACACAATCTCTTTGCTCTGCTTTGCTCGCTGCTTACGGTTGCTGTGCGCCTGTTCGTTTTTGCGATAGACGCGCGACGTAAGTCGCCGTCGTCGTTTTGCCTGAAAAAGTCGCCGTTGCACAGTGGACACAAATTCTACGTTATATTCGAATTTAACCAGTAAAAATCGTAATTTATTTATTTTTCTGCTTTAACTTTTGTAAAATTTTCCACTATTCTTGTTTGCCATGCAAAGTGTGTGGATCTTGGGTTTTCATCGTCGTATTGAGCAAATAACTAGTGCAGCAGCTGTGCGCTCGTTTGTTTTTTTGACCACTGTGCGCGCGATTGTTGTCGTCGTCGAGCCGACGACGTTGCTGCTTGAACGCGTTTTTTTGTCGTCGCCGGCGATTTTTTTCTGATTTGCGCCGATTTTGCAATTTTCCATGCCGGCGGCGACTGATACTTAACAGTGGCCAGGCAGACACAGTCTAAGTTAACAGAACGCGATACGACCAGGAGAGCGAACGCCTCACACTCTCTCACTCTCTCTGTTGCTTGCTTCTCGCTGACATTGATTGCGAGAGCTGCTTAAACAGTTTGTTTGTTGTGTGTTGAAAGTAATTAAGATGCTTGCATAAATACAAACTTTGTTGTTATTAGTTTTTAAAATCAGTTGAAAGATGGCACAGTGGTGCAAAAGCAGATGTATTTTTTTATTTTAATAAATGTACTTATAAATATATAGAGTTTAAATGTATATAGAAATATTTGTCTGTTTTAAGTGTTCTGCTTATGCCTGCTGCTCAACCCCTTGTCTATCATATCTCTTTCTCTCTGTCCCTTTCACTGAGTTAAAGTAATAATGACGCAACTGATGAAGATGGTACTCACAGCAAAGCCCTGCTTGTTGCAGCTGCTGCTGATGATGATGATGATCTTAATAATAATGATGTAAAATTGAGTATATCAAGTAATTCTGTTCATCTTCTTCATTCCTGTTTTTACAGTTAATGCTGTAAACCATTTTGTGACTAGCTAGAGCCAAAGCCAAAGCCAAAGCCAAAATTTACTGCCAGAATTTTTACTGCAAGAAATTTTTATGACTGTTATCGATTTCTAGGTCTCCCCTCTTTCTCCTCCTCCAACAAAATAATGCAAATTTCAGTGCGGGATTTATTTAGAAGAAAACGCGCATGTAACAAAAAGAAAGCAATTCGCACTTTTTTCTTAATTAAATGCTCGAACTCGTAAAATTTTGTATCGATGCTTTTATTTGTTGTTTATTGTTATTGTTGGTTCGATCAATATTCATAGTTTTAACTGTACTTCAAATTACAACTGTAAAGCACTTGACGTCATGTGACGTCACGCCAGCTGTTTGTTGCAATTTTATAAAATTGCATTACTGCTAATTGCTAGCTGTAAAAAGCCCTATCTTATATATTAGCTACATATAAGTAAACGTTTGCAATAAACTGAATGGGTTAAAAAAAAAATAATTTAAAACTAAATAAAAAAAAATAGCGCGTGGCTTAGTTTCCTAATTAAACTCAAACAGCAACAACAATAACAGCAGCGAACAAATCGCTCGCCGTCAAATTTGACCTTTTTCGCTTTATACTATTCTTCTCTGCTGCTGCTGCTGTTGCGCTCTCTCCTTCTCCTTCTCCCGCTCTCTCGTTCTGCCTTGCCAACCTGTGGGTGGCGAAAGAGCGCCAGTAACAGTAACAACAGCAACAGCAATGTCAAATGTAAACAATGCTCAGGCCAACTCGCTCACACCAATGCAAGAGAGCGCATCTTGCTCCCGCTTCGCTCACTCGTTACGTTCTGCAATTCGTTCGCTTGCGCTCTCTCCCTCTATCGTTGTCTGTCTGCATCAGCTGTCTGCCAATTGCTGTTCGCCTGTTCAAGTGTTCGGCCAAACCGCCGTTCGTTTGTATGCGAGCCGGAGTCCGTCGTCGCTGCTTGGCTGCTTTGTTGCTGCTCGTTCGTTGTTCGTTGTTCGTTCGATCATCGAACGCGTCGCGAGTAAAATTTCAGTTGTTGTTGTTGTTTTGGTTTTGTGTGTTCTTCTCAAGCCTGCAAACCCGTTTTGTGTTTACAGCTTAATTTGTCGTCCCTTTTTGTGTTCGCTGTTCACGTGCCACTTTGCAAAAGGTTTTTGCTCATTTGCGCCCACTGTCACACACACACAAAGACACACATGCAACTCCAACATATTCGTTTGGCGCTCGCTGCTGCTGGTGCTGGTGCTGATGTCAGTTTGTCATTCATTCATTCAGCGGACCGCGTGCAGGCCAGTACTCAACTCAGCCAGTCTGTCACTCTGTCAGTCTGTCAGTTTCTTTAGCTTACTTGCGTTTAATGCTTTTAATCAGTTGTTATTATTTGTTGTTCTTGTTTTTCATTTTGTGCGTAATTATTGTTGCTGTCTTTTCTCTTTTGCGCCTTTCTTTGGAAATTCGAATGCACTTCGTCGTGTTTTTTTTTTTTGCTTCGTTCTATTTTGCATTTTGTTATTATTATTATTATTTTTGTGTGCGTGTGTTTCTATTTCCTTGTGTGTGGTTGTGTTTTGCTTGCGAGCACGTAGCACCTTTATTTTTATGTTTTTTTTTTGACTCATATGCTAGTCCGTGTCTTATCAGCACTTTTTTGCTGCCGGGTTGTCGCGCGGGGAAATCCATAAGAGCTAAAATGAGAAAAGTTTTTAAAAAACAAACAAAAAAACCCAAAAAAAAATTCAACATAGTGGTCAAAGTTTAGCACAAAAAAGATGAAGAACTTAAGCAGTCGTAAAAAGTTTGATCTGTTATAAATACGCCACAAAAAGTATCTGTGTGTGTGATTAAGTGTGCAATCCAATAAAAACGTACCTCAGATCAATCTGTGAACATATTTAATATGCAATAAACACCGTTACTATTATTAACTGTTGTTAATTCGGCTTAATGGGTTTGCCACAGATTGATATTATTTTTATCAGTATAAAGTAAACTGATTTTTCGTAACACTTTACACTAATTACTGTTAGCACTCAAAATAATGAACTTTGAAGTGTTTTTGATACACAATTTATAACTAAAATTCGACTAGTCAATAAAATTGTATTTGATGCAGTGCAGCTTAGATTTTGTTGATGAAAAATGTAAATGTTTTTGATAAAAAAAAAATTTTAATTGATTAATGGGTTGTTGCTAAGATTAATTAATCAAATGTAAAATAATACAGTGCAGCTTCAATATGGCAAAATGAAGACAACTTTTGATGCATTTTAGATTGTTGCGGAGGAGAAAATTGTAAAAGTATTTGTAGCTTTTTTTTATTGTTTTTGATAAAACAAATTAATTATAAGTAGATTGTAACAAGATTAAAGAAAATCATTTAAATTAAGTTCGATAATCAAAATGTAGATGATACAGTGAACCTTCGACATGGTAGACTAGTTAATCAAATCATGATAGAATTCTTAGTTTTTTATTATTTCCCTCTTCTAAAATAATAATTTCTTTACAAAATTTAAATAGTTTATTAATCATATATATTTTTTTTGGTTTCTCTCTTACAGGCACTGCAATATGTGCAGGCGATCGTCGTATCGCTGCCTCATGCCTCACGACCCGCCACAACGAGCAGCGTAGAGTTTCCTTCGTCTTCTTCTTTTCGTCTTGCCACAAATGCTTCCAGCAGAACTGCAACAACAAATAGTAAAAACAATAGAAAAGCAAACGAAAAGCGTGCAACAAGTGCATTTATTTCCACAATAACCACCAACTACACTGTGAGAAAATAACTGGTATTTGTTATTTGGTTTTTGGGGGGGTTGGTCTTCGTTACTTCGTCCTTTCTTCGTTCGCCGTCGAGGAGGACGAGAGAGGCAACGAAGCAACGCAGCCCCGTAGCAAGAAGGCCTCACCACGGACGCATTTATGGATGCGGGCGGCCTGCCAGTCTTCCAGAGCGCCAGCCAAGCAGCAGCAGCCGCCGTCGCCCAGCAGCAACAACAACAACAGCACTCACAGCAGCAGCAACAACATTTGAATCTCCAGTTGCATCAGCAGCATCATTTGCAGCAACAGCATCAAAATTTGGGCATACATTTGCAGCAACAGCAGCAGCTGCAATTGCAACAGCAACACAATGCACAGCACCAACAGTTGCAGGCGCAACAACAACAGCAGCAGCAGCGACAGCAGCAACAACAACACTCACCATACAATGCAACAGGCGGCATTGTTGGCAACCTTGTCGCTGGCGGCAACGGAGCTGGCAGCGTTGCAACTGCAACACAGCTCAACAACAGCGGCAACAACAGTGGCAACAATAACAACAACAGCAACAGCGGCAACAACAGCAACATTAGCAGCGGCAACAATTCACCCATTGATGGCGGTGGGATGCCAACGAAACGGCAACCGATTGTTGAACGTTTGCGGCGACGCATGGACAACTATCGCAGGCGGCAAACGGACTGCGTGCCACGCTACGAGCAAACCTTCAGCACAGTCTGCGATCAGCAGAACCAAGAGACAACTGCGCTCCAGAAACGATTCCTCGAGAGCAAAAACAAGCGTGCAGCCAAAAAGACTGAAAAGAAACTGCCGGAGACACAGCAGCAACAGCAGCAGCAACAGCAACAACAACAGCAGCAACAACAGCAACAGACACAAATGTTAGCCGGACAGCTGCAGAGCAGCGTGCATGTGGTAAGTGCAACATTTGCTTATCACTTTTATTCTACTTTTATTATTATATTTAGCTTATTTGTTTATCTATCAAAAATGGAAACTTCTCTTTGTGTGTGATTTTGGGTGTTGTTTTCATATTTAAATGTGATATTTTTCTGAAGGTCAACTCATGAATAAAGCTCTCGTTTTTCGTTGGAAATCCAATTAGTTTTGAGATAGTTATGGCTTCTTAAAGCTTGGAGCGTTTTCAAAAATATTTAAGGGAGTAGATTTTGAACATGATTTTTGTTTTAGAATTGTCTTTGCAATTTTAAATGCAGTATTAAAATAGAGGTCGATCCGTGATTAGGAAGATCTAATGTTGTAAAATTTGGATCAGTTTTGAAAGAGGTTTTTTACGAAGTAGATTTTGAACAGAATTTTCGGGTGAAAATCACTTGAAGTGCAGTTTTTTTTCTAGAAGTTAAAATTTCCTTACTTTTGACCAAGTTATAGCATTGAGATTATATTCCAATTATATTCCAATATGTTATATTCCAGATATGATATAAAATTCCTTCTATTATTGCTTTTAATTAAATTAAATAATTAACTTAAATTTGTAATAAAATTAAACATTATTTCTATGAAAAATGTGTGTTAATAATTTCTCATAATTTTTTTATTGCTTTAGCAAAAAGCTTTTGAGCTAAATTTGTGTTTGCCACATTTGCAAATCATATGCATATTTATATATATATATATATATATATGTGTGTGTGTGTGTGTGTCATAAATTGATATGTATGCGAATTCCGGGTTCGCTTTGGTTTTGGTCTCACTCAGTTAGATGCCTTGCAGCCGCGTCGCAGTAGTTGAACGAATGCATGCTTAGATACATATGTATCTGTCAGATACGTCTCTCCATCTCTCTCGCTTACTCTCTCTCTCTCGCTCTCACTCTCTGTATGGCTGTCTCTGTCTCGTCATGTCGGCAAGGCTCATTGTGCTGCTTATTATTATGTTTTGGGCGCAATATTAGAGCTGGTGCACAAAACGAAGCCAGCACACTTTGAGTTACACACACACTCGCACACACACACACACACTCTCACACACATGAGACTGCACACTACTTGTGTATACATAATAATAATGAGGTCAGCTTTATATTTTTTTTTATTTATTTATTTTGTCTTTTTTTTCAGTTCAGTTCAGTTCAGTTTCACTCGCTGCTGCCAAAGTTGTAGCTACGAGATACTTTTTTTTTTTTTTTTTTTTTTTAGTTATTGTTGTAGGTACTGCGAACTGCTTTGGCTTGTGCATTTTAAATACCTTGAAATTATTTTGTAAGCCAAAGATTTTTCTCAACAGAGATGGGCGGAACGGAAGAGGGAAGTGGATGGGGCGGGGGGAGAGACTCCCTAGATTGTGTCTCTCTGTCTGCATCTCGATGTATTCATCTCAATCTCGAACTCAGTTTCAGTTGGGTAGGCTTGCAACATGTCTGTTTGTCTGACTGGCCAACGGGGCTGACTAACTGACTAACTGACAAACTGACAAACTGACTGACTGATTGCAACTCTAGTTTATATAATTGTTGGTTCTGCCATTCGCCGTTCGCCGTTGTTCGTTGTTTGTAGCTGTATTTTTCGTTGTTGGTTGTTGCAATTCTAGAGACCAACTCTCTCGGCTCCGTGTAATTGCCACAAATTTACACAAGTCAACTTCATCTCAATCTCAAACTCAAACTCTATCGTCATCGTCATTATTATCGTCTTTGGACTCTGTTAAAAAACAACTCTTAAGTTTCTATTTGTTTATTTTTATCCGCTCAGTTGAAACGTGAGTTATTCGAATTTCTGGCCAAACTGACCAGTTGCCAATCTATGAACTCGACTCAGCCAAGATGACTTTAGTCGAGTTGCAGTCGACTTGGTTTCGAGTTCTGTTTGTAAACACTCTCAAATACCCTATATTGAAATAACATTTTGGTTACTAGACTAAACAGTTTCTGATTGCATCATATTAAATATCTTTATTTAATTTTTGCTTCATTTAAGTTGTGGTAAAAGCGCTGTAAAATATTTAAAGAAATGTTTATGGGGGAGATCTGCACTATTTATATTAGATATTAAAATAAGTTTAGTCGATGATCATTTATTGAGCAGGTCTAAATTGTAGATCTCTCTCTTTTCTTTATCTATCTTTATTCGAATTTGGTTTATTTTAGTTAACTAACAAAAAAAAAAACTCACACTAATGGTTTTAGCAAGCTAGTTATTCAGTTTATAAATATACATGTTTACAGGGTAGGTGTTAGTCACTCTGATTTGATTTATATTATATTTGCTATATATCGATTAATAGCTCGCCGCTTAGCGAACACTCTTTGCGTTATCTGAATTTATATCTAATCTATCGATAAGAATATATCTTCACAGGGTATTTTAAAGTCATCAACGATTTGTTTATAGTTTTGTCTCGTTAATTAAATATCTTTCACAATGCTATTCATCAAACTTTATATTCCATATAAATGTATGTATTTTTATTGATTTCATTTTTTTCTGTTGTTTTTAATTTTACAGGACATGTTTTAGTCGTTCAGATTTAATCTCGTTTCATTTCTTCATTTTCTGCATCCGTTTGCAATGTCATTTGTGTCATGTGCGACCGGTAATCATTCACTTGCATATGTGTGTGTTTGTGTGTGTGTGTGTGTCGTCAGTACCCATTACCCACCCTACTCGCCTCTCCCCTCTACTTTCCTTAACCTTCTCCCCAGCGGCTTGACCAATGCAAAGTTTTTGTTTAATTTTAATTGGCTTGCAAGTAAGTTCTTTGTCGTCGTTTCTCTCTGGCTTCTTTCTTTTTCTCTCTCATGTTTGCCCTCTCTCCCTCTCTCTCACTCTCTTTGTGTGTGGAAATTTGTAGCTGATTCACTTTGAAAAGATTTAGCTACATTCGTGAATAATAACTTTCAAAGGAAAAGGCTTAGCACAATGCGGTAAATGCCGTTATTATCGCTTTTTGCATACCTTCAGCAATAATCGCTGCCTAGTTGATTGAATGTCCAACTTTACGGTTAACCGCACGAAAACGCTAGCTTTCAAATTATGTAGAAAATATAGAAAATATAAGAAATAAAAAATAATCAATATGTTGATTTTAATGGGGATTTGATGTGAAACAGCTCTTTACTGCTCCAGTAAATATTTGATTATTTATTTAAGTAGATTCATAATTAATTATTCAAGTTGATAAGCAAATCTTGAGGATTAAACGGAAAACTTTTAAGGGAATTATAATTTATTGAATTTTCAAACGAAGTTTAAAGATTAAGAAGAAAATCTAAATTTAAATATAATCCAAATATTTACATTAATCATAATAATTTGGACAAGAGAAACGTCATTTTTGGTCACTGTGCACAGACTGAAGTCAAATTGGGGACATTAAAATTGGATTATAAATTAAGAAACAAACGAAAATTGTTCCTTTGTAGGTTTTTATGAAGAATTACTTTGGTTAAAGTAAGTTGTGGAATGAATTGTTGTGAGTAGTAATCCAATTCGGTGAATTCTGACAAACTCTGTAATATAAATATGGAGCCAATAACTAACTGTATAAAATTATAGGCATATTTTGATTCTAGTTGAGTTGCCCCAGTTGTGAGTGTAATTTTCGAGGAATTCTCGAGAAATCTGTTCGGTTCGAGTGGATTCATTCGATAGGTGTTTGTTTTGTGAATACTTTTTGCACTTACTTTTTGTGCCTAGTTATGCAGTGAAGCGGCTCGGCGACAGGTGGCATTAGAAATGCGCAAATGAATGATTGAATGATTGAATTGAATGAATGAATTAATGATCGACTCGACTCGTCGGTTTGTTGACCAGCGGCCACTGAACAGGGGGTCCCAATCTAAACTCGCCAGGCTTTTCACTTTTCTTTGCTTTTCCATTTGGTGTTGGAAAACTTTTACTACTGATTAGTGTTGTTGTTGTCGCTTCTGCTGCTGTTGCTGTTGCGGTTGGCAGTGAAAATCATTACAAATTACGGCCAACAATTGCAACATGCAAAACATGCAGAAAGCAACAATAGCAACAATAGTAAAACATATTGTTTATAATGCGTTTTTTATTTGCGAAAGTCGCGTGTTGCACTTTTTTTTCTCTTTCTGTTTTTTTTCTTTCTTTCTTGCTTTTTGAATTTTTATTATTATTTTCTTGACTTTGTTGTTGTTGTCGCTGTTTTAGTTGTTATTTTTTATTGGCTTCACGTTGTCTTTGTTTGTTTTTTATTGTTTGCATTTTGTTCGCAGTTGTTTTTGTTGTTTTTGTTGCCAATTTTCACTTCACGTGGTGGCATTTTCTGACACACATCACTCAAAGAGTCAAAGCGTTGCATGTTGCCTACCCCAACACAACCCCCCCCCCCCCCGCCCCTTCTCCTACCTTCCACAAAGCTACATTTACCCTTCTGCCAGCTTTCGACACCTTATACCCCAAGTCCCCAGCCACCCCCAACCCCCGCTAGAGTTGCCAACTTCCAGTTTTTCGTGCTGTTGTTTCAAGTGCGAGATTGCCTTGTTGTTGTTGTTTGTTGCCGTTGTTGTTGTTGTTGTTGTTGGCTTGATTGACAAGTGACAACATATTATTGGCGTATCGTTTCAAGCTCAACCGACTTGTTGTTAAGTTAGTTGCAAAAGTTGATGTTGCTGTTGCTGTTGCTGTTGCTGTTGCTGTTCTCGTTGTTGTTGGCGCATTGTGTTTGCCTACTTTATGCAACTTGAGGTGTTTTTCACTCTAAACATATATAGATATATATATACGATTTTATCTATACAAATTGCCACACACTTTACAACAAGTGTTGTTGTGAAATTATTTGTTTAGTCTGATTCCGTTGCAATTGTGGGCATTTGGCAGGTATTTTCTGCACTTGTCTGGATATTCAATGCTCAAATTTGCAATAGGTTCTGATAAATACAGTAAATAAATAAATAAATACAATGCTGGTTAGGTTTTTCTAGCTAAATTTGTCATATTAGTGCTTGGCCCGACTTGGCTCCGTTGCGGATAAGCTCGAATATCAGCTGAAATAAATACGGATAAATGCAGTTGTTTAGATTTTCACTGGATTTTCAATTTTTTGTTTAGACTGGACTTAAATAAATAAAGATAAATGCAGTTGTTTAGATTTAAACCTGAGCTCTTTGTTTAGACTTGACTTCGCGTTTATTACGCATAAGTTCAATAAAAATGCGGATAATATTGGATAACGCCGGATAAAGTGGATTTGTAAGCAAAGTGCTTTGGCAAGCTTGAATAACTCCAGATAAATATATATACTTATATATATATGTACTTCGGAGTATACTTCTGGTTCAGCAAATAGTCGAACTCGATTTGCAATGGAAACATTAAATTGATTTGATTTGAAATTACCCCCTGAAGATTAGCATATAAGCTACAAATGTATAATGTATATCGATGTGTATCCTCCAGCTTGTTTGTCATTCCAGGCACTGGCAAAGTGTGTGTGTGTGTGTGTTGTGGGCGTGGTGTTCACTTTAAATTTTATACCTAGCCATGTGCATAATTTATGTTTTTTGCGTTATACAAATTTGTAAAATGCATCATTTATCTTCGGGCCGACTTCGACTCCGACTTCGACTGCGGCTCCAGCGACCAAAGCGAAAAACCGCCCCAAGCAACACAACCTGGCACCCTCCACTTGAGCCAGCCCCTCTTCTGTCTTCTACTTCTCCCCTTCCCTCTCTGGCAAGCGCACCCCTTGCGTGTTGTGTCTTTTCTTTATTATTTTTCTTCTTTTCATTTTTTTTTTTTTTTGGAGCGCTAAAGTTGGTTTAGCTCAGGAACTGCTGTTTTGGCTGTTACCGTTACTGTTACCGTTACTGTTACCGTTACTGTTACTGTTACTGTTCCTGTTACTCTTAGTGAAACTGGTGGCTCAACAAAATCGATTCTCATGTCGAAGGCATTGCCATCGCACAGAGAAGTACCCCTTCCACTTCATCTTTCCCATTTCCCTTTCAACAAAATGCAACTTTGGGGCGCATTCCTGTGTTTTGGCCGTTTATTGTTTGACTTGTTGTAAATGAGTTGGTAATGCGAAAATTATAAAATTATAAATTATACTTTGAAATGAATACGTCAGCAGATTATGAAGTTGAAACTTTCAACTAGTAAAAAAAAAAGTAGAAGCTGGACTTGTGCAGAGGGAGGCAACTCCGCATATAGTCTATATATATATATATATGCTTGATCAGCATTTGCAAACAATTAGATTTAGCCATATTCGTTTGTCTGAAAATAAAACAGTTAAAGACTTTAATGCTTTATATATAACATCTCCATTTTGTACGACAACTGTTTCCCATTATGGATAAAAATCGAAAAGGCAATAAAAGTCAATATAATTTGCATTGTAAAGAAGCAGCTGTCTCCGATCCTATAAAGTAAATAGCTATGCATGCCTGATCAGCAACTCTATATCAATCAGCTTAGACACCTGTGCATTTAAGAATCGTTCCACTGTGCACAGTGGTGTCAGCTTGTATAAACGTATCGCACTTCGTTTTGTTCCATAAGCCATGTTTGCCACACACTGAAGGATGAAGCTGTTTTGGGGGGCAAAGAGGCATGCCTCGTTTGTGCGCTCCATTCGTATTTGGCTCGAATAACACACACACACACACATACACATAGATGTGTACACAGTGTCACGATGTGTGTGTGTGTGTTTTGGCGCACTTCAAAGGCTTTTCTGCGTTAGTTGCTGGTTTCCCCCTTGGCAAAAGAGGGCGAGAGGAGCCTTTGAAAGGGGGTTGTAAGGGTGTAAAGGGGAAGGGGGTATAACTGAAAGCTGAGAGCTTTGCTAAGAGAGTTGGGCGTAAAATGCATATTTGAGAATTTACATATTTTATTTATTATGTTTGGTAAATTTCATTGCATATTAATAATGCAATTTTCTGTTGCACTTTGAGCTCGGAAATTGAGGCAAGCAGCGGCTCAAAGAGCTGTATCCAATTTGTCACCCCCATCCCACTTCGTTTCTTTTTACCTGTTATAACTTAGTTCTAATTGACAGACGCCACCCTTCCCCTTCCCCCCTGTGTCACGCTTGTCTTGTTGTTGGGCCCAATTGTCTTGCAAATTTTAATTGCAGTGCGTTTGGCTGTGTTGCCCTGGCCACAAAATAATAATAAACCAGACAAAGGCGTTGCAGCCACGTCAACAACAGCAGCAGCAGCCAAGGAGGGAGGGGCTACGTGATAGGTAATAGGGATTGTCAAAGGTATAGAGTGGGCGGGGAGGGGAAGGGGGTACTCCTTAGTCATTGAGCTGCTCTTTAGAATTATTTGTAACCCTTAAATATTATGTGCACATTTTTCACTTTTATTTTATATTCACGTTGCGTGAATTTATTGAAAATTGCACATGAGAATCAAGTGTGGAACACACACACACACATTTACAATCACACATACACATGTATACACCAACACATATGCAAGATGAAATGAATGAGGCTGCTGCTTTTTTGCTTTCGTTTCCCTTTCTTTGCTACACTCAGACAAAAGAAACGCACTAAAAGATCCTCTTTTTAGCAATAATTTTTTTTTAATAATTTGAATTTACTTTTGAAAAAATAGAAATGCAAATCCTGAAAAAGCTTCTTATTTTTTAAACTTAGAAATGAATTTTAAAATTTAATTTGCTGCATAATAAAATTAGACGTCAAAAATATGGTGAATTTAAATAATGAAGTAAGACTGATTTTTGAGAGTGTAGCTTTTTCTCTGTCCCTCGACACACACACACACACACATACAGATACACACGAGTGCACAGCAAGACAGGCAGTCAGCTCGACTACCTGCCCTTCAGTCAAAACCCCCACCACCCTCTCCTCCAGCAGGCAACCCCCTAACACAGTACCCTTGCCTGAAGAATGTGGCTTGCCTTAAAATCGATAAACTCATTTTGAAGTTCTCGCTCGCTCTCGCTCTCTCTCTCTTTCACTCTATGTGTGTGTGTGTATTTCTCTGTATGTGTCTACTTACTTTTATTTTCTATGCGCCTATTTACTCCCTCCCCGCACCCCTTCTTAACCATCGATGGTGAGTTCAGCTTTTAAGGTGGCTTCTCATCTAAAATTGCGGCTGTTGCTTTTGCAGCCCAGCAATAAATTTGACTTACGCTCAACATTTTAATCTAATTAAATTAATTAAATTTGTATGCTTCAAAGCAAACAATAGCTGTTTCTATTTACTTGTCTTTCTCTCTCTCTCTCTCTCCCATGTCTCCCTCTCAGTGGGTAGCTGACAATTTAAATTGGGATTGTCACCTTTTCCTTTGTTTTCTAATTTCTATTATTTTTTTTGGGCTACAGGATTTAGTGTTAGTGTATTTGATGGATCCATAAGGATTAAGGGGGGATGCGCACCAAAATCGCAGCACATTAATTACACTCGTTTCAAATTCACCCTCTACACCCTCTCTCCTCCTCCTCAATCGAAATTGTGCAATTTTTGTTTTTCCTGTCTATGCGATCTGGCAACGCTGTCCGTTGTCTGTCAGCTGACTTACAAAACCGCAATTTCTCAATCATGAATGCTGACAATGTTGTCACTGCTGGACTTAGGAGTTGCCACCTCACCACAAGTCTGCACACAAGTCCATCAGTTGCAGCACCACCTGCACCACCATCCCCAACTAAGCCCAAAAACGCCCTTAGGTATTTAACAGCTGTTGCTACAGGGTATCTATTAGTCTAGTCTAGCTTCGATTTTTTCTATGCATTTCTATGTAGGGAGAGCAGAGGCAGAGGATGACGGCTCAAAGTGCCAATTGGCAATTGGCAGACGCCAGTTCAAATTGTGCGTTGGAGTTTGGCAATCCATAGACTGCCTTAGACTCCCTTGACACCTCACCAGCCCCCCCTCCCCTTTACACTCTGTGGTCTGCTCTCATCTTTATGCCCCATCTGCATTGCTGCACGTACTGGACTTCATCGTCATCGTCGGCTGCTGCAACTACTACTGCACTGAATCCTGCCACATTTGGGGGCGAGTGTCGATTGCTTTGTGTTGACTGCTTATAACGGGGATTATTGTTTTGGGGTTGCAGGTCGAATTAAGCCAAACAAGCTGAGCAAACCTCTTCGCAACCTCAAAAAGACTTGCCACCGATTATTCCGCCTCCATGCTGCACGCATTTAATATTTAACGGTCCAAAATATTAGCACTTCAATTCCTGCTTCAGCAACAGTTCCTCAGAGAAAGCCATTTAAAAGCTTTCCAAAAGCAATGTTTAAAAAAAATAAATAGAGAACAAATTAAAGCTTAATTGAAGAGCTCCTAAATTGAAATCCTTATGGTAATTAAATATTAAAAACAACATTTGCTAATATATCCGGTTTTTGCTCATCTGTTCTGCATGCTATTATGCATATTTATATATATGTATATATATCTTCTTCTCACAGTTACTATATATGCTAACTAGATTATAGCCAAATATATAGTTAACAAGTGCTACACAAATCCGTTAATATTATTAAATGCTTGCAACATGGATAAGGATATTTTATGCGAGGCAATGTTAACTGCTTCATTGAGCATTTCCCTTTTTTTTATGCAACTATTAGTTGAACATTTAGGCCACATACACACATAACTTGGCCATAACTTGGTGTGTGTGTGTGTGTGTGTATTTCCTGTTGCTGTCAACATTTCAAACAGCTGGCAACGCATAATAACCATAACGGTAATGTTCGAGCAACATGTGACATCACAGCATCAACATCAGCATCAACATCAACAACATGCAATAACCAAATGGGCGGCAAAGTCCTTTTTTCTCCTCTCCTCTCACTCCCCTCAAATCTCTACGACTGACCGCTGTGACAATCAAAATGTTTGTTGGACATTCTTCATTTGATTTGCTGTTATTGTTGTTGTTGTTTGTTTGTTGTTGTTGTTGTTAATGTCATTGTCATTGTTTCCTCAACGTTTGTCTCACCTGCAGCGCAATTAGCTTGTTAGTCAGGACAGGACTGCCTGCTGTCTTTTAAAATCCTCGCCGATTTTCGTACTACACTTAAAAATTAGAATATGGAATTTGGCCAAGGGCAACTCTTCTTATAATTATTATAGAAAGTAAAAGTTTCTTAAATAGTAGATTTTTATTAATTTTATAAAGATACAAACATTTTAGTTTGTTTGTGTATTCGAAAAGTTACTTTAATTAAAGAATGTGTGCCATTAATTTCGTAGTGCTTATTTCTAAAATAGTTTATGAATTTGTACTTATTAGAAATGCATTTCTTGGCAATAGAAAAATAGTTGTAAAATCATAGACATATTTTTCTGATTGAACCTTCTAATTAAAGGAATTTATTTTTCATGTTTATAATTTACAAAGACAAGTAAATCTTGTTAGTTCTCAGTGTTATTTTTTTTGTGAGTGTAGCAATTTGCATATGACAAGGGCCAGGGGGAGGGTGTGAGTGGATTGGAATTGGGATTGAGATTGGGATTGGGTGGTTTGCGAGCTATTTTAATGAGCTTTATGCCTTGCGCTTTGCTGCCTGTCGCCACTTTGATGATTGAGCGGCAACTGATTGTCATTTAATGTCGCAGTGTCCCTTCTACTTGGGATATGCCTCACCCCCACACCTCCCTTTTTACCTTTCCACCTCACTCCACACTCGGTTTATTTTGACTTATGCGGCGTATGCGCAATATGCGAAATTGTCAAGCTTTGGAAATTCAGTTGCTGTTCGCAAAACCTTCATTTAGCGGTTGATTAGCATTCGGCTTGGAACAATGCACAACTGCTGACCACTTGCACAAACGCTGCTGTGGAGTGTAGGGGAGAGGGGAGGGGGTGGCCTGGAAAGGGGCTTTTCATTTTCGTAGCAAGAGCAAAACATTTTTCATTACTTCACTCGAGCGGAAATGGCAAATTAACTGCACAAATAAAAGAGAAACACACACATGTCTCTGTCTCTCTCTCTCTCTCTTTCTCCCTCTCGGTCTGTCTCTCTCGCTCTCTCTCTCTCGATGTGTGCCTGCTCATTTATTCATTATACACAGATGGGCGAGATGGGCAGTTGCCTGACACGCCCCCTTTTGAAAATCGCTGGATTTTCTCTGCACAGCTTAACTCATTGCAACTCATTTTACAAACTGACCGACGAAAAGTTGATTTGGTTTTGGCCTTTTGTATTCATAGCTGTACTCATGAGTGTTTGGCATGAATACTCGAGGGTCATTCGAAGATTGTGTGGCCCAATCAAAGATTAGTCATTATTAAAATCATTTCCATAAATTCGAAATATTGAAAAACATATAAATAGCTGTAAAAATACAAAAATACAAAGACAGCACCTCGAGCAGATTCCCAGTAAACAGCTGTGCTTAAATAAATTTTATTTACAATAAATATATAATAATATGTTATTATAATTAAGTCACAAATATATTTTAAGAACTGCGATAAAATCGCAAAATATTTGAATCACATCGATTTGCGGAACTTCTTTGGGCTTTTCATCAGCGCATTTTTGCACGATTTTGTTTTCAATAAATATTCACTCGAAAACAAAGCAGAATCGATGATGATAAATATGAATTAAGATAGCTACTGAAACACGTCAGACTTATATTTCGTCATCATCATCATCATCATCATCATCACCGACATCATCATCAATGTCAACTGCAACGAAATTGTTGTTGTAAACAAACAAATGCCAGCAACAACAACAAAAACATCAACGAAATCAACGACTACAAATAGAAATGTTTAATGAATCGAACTTGGACAGTTGCAGGAAAGGTGCTGCCAGTAGAAGAGGGGTAGGGTAGTGTAGGGTAGGGCCATGGGGACAGCTTCAACAATGAGCCCGCCCGTTCAACGATATGTAGAAACATTTACGTCTGAGTGAACAGACGCACAGCTGCTTAAAGGGAGTGTGGGGCGGGGCAATGGATTGGGCTGGACAGTTAAATGTATCAACAGACACCGCCGCCGCCGCCAACGACGACGAAGACGACAAAAAAAAAACAAATAACGGAAGTTCAAAAGGTGACAATGACAACGAGATAGACGACAACAACAACAGAAACAGAAACAACGATGATGGCGACGTCTACGGAAAATGAGTAAAGCAAAAGGGTGAAGATGAGTATATACACAGAGAGAAATATGAATGAGCAAAACCCCAAAAAAGTTTTACATTATGTATTTGCTTTTAGTTTTGTGGCTTACAGATCCACATTCAACAACTTAATGCTCTGTGAATAATTACGAATGTTAACAATGTGTTAAATTAAACTAAAAGAAAAACAAATTAATTCCTTTTGAATGCATTTCGCTGCACTTACATTGTTTCTGTCAGTGTAGTTGAAAGCGACTCGCAACTGGGCAATTTTTTCTGCACTCAACGGCGGCGAAATTCACTTTAAACAATTAAATTTATGTGATTGTCGTTGCTCTTATTGTTATTGTTTTTGTTGTTATTGTTGCGGCAGATGAAAGAAAGCTAAACAGAGGAGGAAGAAGAAGAGTGGGCTGGCCGGCTGTAGCGGAAGGGATGTCAAAGGTTAGAACTAGGCAGCAACTGAGGGTGCAAAAACAATAAGCAACATTAACAGCCAAACACACAACTATATAAATTGCTCTTTCTATATAAAAAAATATATATATATATATATATATATATATATATCTTAGATAGAGTAGCGAACTGAGTGTGTTATAAAATTTCTTTGGTTTCGCATTTAAATCCGTAATTTCAATTCAACTTGTCGTGTTTACACACACAATGCATAATTTATAGAAATTTGTCTGCAGGCCAAAGCGTGCGAGCGAGATGGCAATGCCAATTGTGTAAGCCTGTGTGTGCGCGAGCGAGGGGCACAGAGTACACGTGTGTGTTTAAGTGTGTGTATTAGTGTGTATGTGTGTGCGGAGCTCATGTAATGTCAAGTATACGCCGCGTGCGACTTGCCAATACAGTGACTGCTAAATATTAATGAATGAGCAACGAAAATTTAAAGCTAGAAATCAGAGGATTTCTTTAGATAAATATAAAATTATATATTAGATATAAATAATATTATAAATATTACTCAATTGGGAAAGAATGCTAAAAAACCAAAGTGATTATTTAATATTTTGTTGGTTTAATATTATTTAATAATAATAAATATAATTAAATTAAAATTAATGAAATTTTATGAGAAATAATCTTTGTGGGTGCTAATTAAATATTCTGACAGACTTCATTTTCCATCAATACTATCTATTTTTGCTTTGATCGAATGTCTTATGAATATTTATAAAATATAGAATAATTAGATGCAGTTATAGCAAAATATAATTGCTTTTCTCTCTGATTATTTGTTGGTCTTCTCAAAATTTACATTGCCTGTTTGGTAATGAGTCAAACTTTTGGCCAACTTTTTTGCTTTACTCTGTCGGGTATTTCTCGTTGGTCTTCAAGCATTTGTTTTAGTTGTGCGCATTTAATTTACACCCACTGTATTTATAGGCAATGGCACGCAGTCGACAATTGTTTGAGTGTGTGTGTAGTGTGTGTGTATGTGTGGCTGTGTATGTGTAGTGTGCTTTTCCCCTGCCTGTGTTCCCCACTTGAATTTTGTGCCGCATATGGCTAGCAATGTGTGCCCCTTTCCCCTTCATCACACACCTCTCCCTCTGCCACTGCGACTGCCATTGCTTTTCACTATATATGTAGCCTCCCCTCACGAAAAGCCCCCCGCTTGAGGGAGCTGTAATAAGGGGCGCCGGTGTCGCAGTCGTCTGTACGTGTGCCTATCATTGTGTGTAAATATGTGTGTGCGTGTGTGTGTGTGTGTATTTGTGTTAAACTCAACGAAGCTTAAAAGCTTTGTTTGCACCCATAGACGACTCAATATTTGCTCCTGCTCCAACTGCTCCTGCTGCTTTTGCTGCTGCCGGAGTGCGTTGAGTTTCTTAGCCCACTGTGCAGCAGCCGCTTACAAAAAAAAAAATTAAAATAAATAAATAATAGTTAAAGAAAAAGCAAAAGCAGAAAGTAAAAGCAGAATTTTTATTTAATTACGCCGACTAATTAGTAATGGCCAAGCAATTAATCTGCATTTATATATATATTTATAATTGAGCAAGAGAGAAAAGTCTTTGAATATTTTATATATATATATATATATATATACATATATATATCTGCATATATATATATATATATTTGTATGCATTTGTATTAATTTTGCAGCAAGTTTTTCTTCAAGACGCTGCTCAATTGGGGCATGTTGATAAGAATGTGAGTTGTTCTTGTTGTTGTTTTTTTTTCTGTGGCACTCAACAATCAAAACTGCAGCGCAAACAGCGAGGGAGAGGCTGAAAGAAATGGGGAGGGGAATATGTGGGAAATGAGTGAGGAAAAAGATGCAAAAATGAAGAAAAGGAGAGAAAAGCACACCGATCCTTGAAATATCCTGACAGAGGAAAATCTAAGTTTCACTACATATCTAAGAAAAAGTCTAATTATTCCTATTTAGACTATATAATATAGTAGTCATTTGTGATTGATTTCTTATATAAACCAGAATATCTCTAATAACTCTTCCGTTTGGTCTGAATATCTTGTCCAACACAAAAGATTTTCATATGAAAAGTCGCCATGATTACAATCTTGCCTTATACCCTGTAAACACAGTCAGAGGGTATACAAAACGTTGGCTTTGTTTTGTTGTTGCATTTGCCGCACGAGTTTACCACGCACGCCGCGCAGTAAGCAGCAGCCACCACATAATCCATTTTATGCACACCGCACTATCCCGTCGCCAGTGGTTCTAGTTGCCCCATGCCCGCCTCCCCGCCTCCGCTGGCTGTAGTTGCTTTTGTTGCTGCTGCAAATATAAAAAATAATTGGAAGTCGCTTGCAACGATGTCGTCGTCGACGTCGTTGACGTTTTGCTTGTTAGCTGCTGCTGTTGCACCTAAACCTCCCCTTGAAGCATACCCCCTCATCCTACCCCCCTACCCCCCTACCCCCGTCACCCAATTCCCCAGTTTTGTCGTTGTGGTTGAAAATCTTTGCTGCTTGCCTGGCTTCTCTTTTGATTTGACTTTTGTTTGCTGGTGATTAGGGCCAGCTAGTCTAGCAGCTGGAAAGAGTGGGGCAAGTGAGGCAAGGGTGTGTGGCAGTGGCAGCAGCAGCAGCAGCGTCGGCCTACAAACTCAGCGTGTGTGCGCCATTTGTTTTTAACAAATTTGGAACGCCTATTTCAAACATTTTTCTCCTCTTTTTTTTTGCAATTTCTGATTTTTAATTGATTTGCAGTTGCTGTTTTTTGTTTTTTCTTAGTTTCCCAGCAGATTTGCATGTCAACGTTAAGTGGTGGGAGAGGGGGAAGAGGGTGGATGAGTGAAATTGGGATCCCAAGTGTTAGCCCAGTTAGGTGTTCAGTCAGTTGTGGAAAGTGCTTGCAAGAAATTGCTTTTTGCATTTGATTAAATTTGTTGTGCACAACACAAGCAACAATAAATAAATAAAGAAATAAGAAAATTCAATTAAAGTCAACTGATTTTATTTTCTTTATTGTTGCACAATATTTATCGATTTTTAAATAAATGTAGACATTTTAAAAATACTAATAATATATTTAAAAAAGGAATACAATTTTCCCATTTATTTAACGATTACCATTTATTTATCTTTATTTTTCATATTATTTATACACATTTATTTATATTATTTGTTGACTTTTAGATTGAATTTTCATGCAGCAAACTTGTTTAGATGTAATTATCGATATTTGTACTCTTTGTGCAACTTTCTCCATCTGTTCATCTATCGATTTTACTATTTATTCATCAATTTTCGATTATTGTTATTTATGCGGCATCTTCAATCTAAGCTCTTCTCTGCTTGCCACACACATTTCCCCTTGAAATCTAATCAAAAAAGTCTCTTTTTTTGCTACTTGCTGCTTAGTTTTTCATTATTCTACTTTTTTGGAGTTGCCTGGCTTTTCTTCTTCTTCTGCTGCTGTTGCTGCTTCATCTTCTTCTTTTTGGGGAGCATTTCGGGTCTGTGTGGGGCATTGCCACTAAATTAATAACTTGCATTGAACCTTAGCCAGTTTCACTTGGAGTCTGAGCTGCTGTCAGCACATTTACCGTTAGTTCTTCAACTGAACCTTTTCTGTTTTTTACACCCCTTCCTCCCGCCACCCGCGTTGCTGTTTTATAGGGTATTTTGTTCTTCTTCTTCTTCTTCTTGTTGTTATCGAGTTGCGCCTCGCTTCTTTGTCGCTCATCACCATCAACATAATCATAATCATAATCATAATCATAACTATTATTATTAACGACACAAACAGCCTATTTAGCCAAAATCACACTTTCAAGCTTAACCCACGCCACCTCCCTGCCCCCTCCCCTTCCCGCACTCCCTCCCTCCATCCCACTACAAAGCACACTTCATGCAAAAACTTTAGCAAGCGATAAAAATTTGTCTACATTAGCCCCGAAAAACACATACACAACACCAACACACACACACAAAATACACACACAATGAGCAGCCGTCACAGGTTTTTAGGGGCATCTGCTTTGACGCCCCTCCACACTCCTCCCCCACCCTTTGTGTGGCCCCTAAGGGTAGAGAGCAACCCCCAACTATCTTGGCAACTGATATCTTTGCAAGTTGTTGAGCCGCTGCAATGTTTGCTCTACCACCCCCACACCCCTTTTTTAAAATATATATCTATATATATATATATATAGGTATCTATCCATATATCTGTGTGTGTTTGAGTGTGCAATTTGTGGCCTGGCTTAAAGTTCTGGGCTCTGCGCATGTCTCCTGGCCATAAAAGTCAGCTTCAGTTTTCTGCTTTTCCCATTGCGACATTTGTCGCTCGACTTTTGTGTGGCAAAAATCTCAATTTTGTTATTAAAAATTGTTTAAAGTTTTATCGAAGCTGACGCTGCTAATTGGTTGCCAAAACTGACTAACTAACACCCACTTCCACTCCCACTGAACCCCTTCCTCCCCGGTCTGCCTTCCCCCATGTAGGGTTTCATTATCAGTTGACCTTATTTATGCGTTTTGCGTTTATCGAATTAACTGTTTCTGATTTTTGCCATATCAACAAATAAAGGCGCACAGCAAATAAATAAACAAATGGAGTTAAATTTAATTTCATTAAATGCCAGCCAACGGCAACGACGATGATGACGATGACGACGACGACGTTAACGATAAAATCTAATTGAATATCGTACACGATGTCAGCCGCCTCGTCATCGTCATTAACATTATCATCATCGTCATCATTGTCTTTATCATCATCATCGTAATCACAGTCTCGATGCCTTCGTCATCGTCCTCACTTGACAACAAACAGTTCAAGACAACTGCAGCTGTTTGTTGCGACACAAACAAGTCGACTACCAGCTACCCTGTACAATTTGTATCTTTGTTCAAAAAATAATATAGCTGCCAGCTATATCTACATCTAATCGTATCTAAATTTCTACACATTTATGTATATATATTTATATTTTTATTTACATTTATTTATATTTCTATATATATATCAATGTTATGAAAGGATTTAAAATTTCTTTTAATATATATATAAATAAAAATAATAATAATAAATAAAAAAATAATGAATAAATTTAGTTAGTCAAGTAATTAAATACAAGTTACAAGCTGTTGCTTTAAATGATAACACCCACTGTTCAGCTCTCTTACAGGGTATAACAATTGCAGCGTTTCTTGCGCTAGTCTCCCTTTTGCACACACACTTGCTCTCTCTCTCTCTCCTTCTTCCACACCCACTCTCTTTCTCTCTCTCTCTCTCCTTTAGTGAGCTTTTTTAAAGCGGCTTTTGCATTGCAACAAAACAGAATTCAATTTAGTTGATTGCAAATCGTGTCGTTTCTATATATATAGACAAGAAATTGCCAGCAAAGCTGTAAAGGCAAGTGTAAATTGCAAATATAACACTTTCTACAGTAATCTCTATATAATTATTATTTTATAGTATACATTTTATTGAAATGATTAATCATATTAAAATATATTTGAAATTGATTCAAATGTATTTATATTTGATTAAATTATATTTACAGACATATTTATCGCATTACGTATACGCTGCGTATTACACGATAATAATTAAGCTAATTGTTCTTTATAGTTTAGTTAAGTCAATGATTTTAGTTAGCCTTTTGTGTTGACCTTCTTTTAATTGGACTTTTACATTCAGCCTTTGCATTGGCTTTAGCAAATAACTGCAAATATTTATAAGCCATAAAGTCACTTAAATGTTGAGCACATTGCAAATGTGAGAAAGGGTATACTAAAATTATTGTAACGTATGTAACAGGTAGAAGAAGCATGTGGTATATATATGTATATATGTATATATATATATATATATATATATATATTCTTGAATAACATTACGAATAAAGTCGATTTAACAAAGAATAACACTAAATCAGAGGCTAGAAGAGTTAGGGATTTTTATTTTGAATATCAAGTTTAATTTACAATTAATATATATTATAGATATTTTACATATATATATTTTTTATATTTAACAACTGCTTATAGGGTAACTGCCATTCTTAGGGGTTAATTGGATTACAGGATATTTGCTAATCGATCTTCATCCACAAACTGCATTTTATATTTTGTATTATGTGTGTTTTTTTTTTATTTGTGTGTTTTTGCCATAATGCAATTTTCATTTCACACATTTGCGCGTTTCTCTTCGCACTTAAAAAATCTGCCCAAAGCTGTTTTTTGTTGCTGTTTTTGTTGTTGTTGTTGTCATCTATTGGCCGACTCTTGTCTGGCTAATTGAATTTGTCAACACGTCGTTGCTGCTGCTGTTGTTGGCTATCACTTGCATTTTTATACATATTATTAATATTATTATTTTTTCGCATTCAGCGATGCTTTTTGTTAAATATTTAACACACTGAGCGCCATTATTCAGAAGCAGGCGCATATATATTTATATACATCCGCTTAATAAAGTGCACACAGTCATAGTCAGTTGAATATATACACCTAATTACATATAATATTACAAATGAATACTGTTTAATACAGAATTTCTATGGTTTCTTTGCAACTGCCCCGGAGTGTTGTAAAAGTATCTTTTTGCGTATTGTTGCCGTTGTTGCTGATTTATTTTTAACACTTATGTGCTGTAATATATATTAATTAATATACAAAACAGATACAACACTTGCAGCTTTAGCAACAATAAACCATAAAAAACACCAATTAAAACAAAGTGTTTACATTTTAATCAAGCTAACAACATTTTAAATAGCTACTAAAAAATCGCTACAATTTTACTATTATGTTGAGCAAACTTGCCGTTAATTTTCGTAATTTTCACAATGCAAACAATGGAAATTTTGAGAAAACTACCATCAAGAAAATGAAACAAAAATAACAATGCCAAAGAAATTTTCATTTTAAATATTTAAATGTCTTTTATATGTATATTCGTATGCTTTCTTGCTATATTTAATTTGGCATAGATATACACATTTATTCGAACAAAACCATTTTGTGTGGTCAAACGACTTATTTTTAAAAGCGATTTAAGTCTCTAATTAATTTATTATGTTGTAAATTGCTCAACAGCCACAGCGCTGTTAAGTGCGACGACAGCTGTTAACATTTAACAGCGCACTGTTTAAAATCGCCCTCATCGGTTTTGTCAATTTCTTTTGTTATGCTATGCTGCGAATGTTTGTCTATGTTTTCTTGCACTCACTCACTCCCCCACCGCTCTATGCCCCGCTCATCCCTTCGCATTCACAAACTCTTGCGCCACTGAATAACGTGAAGCTTCTGTGTACATTTTAATGGCAAATCTGCTGCCATTTGTGGCGTACATTTCGCGTACAATTTTCATTTTTGTTATGCCCACATATTCTTTTTCATAATAAAGTGAAGAGAGGAGGAAGGGCGCACTTTACATTTGTTTTGTTTATTTTGGCGTGAGCCGTTGCCCAGAGCTGCATGAGAGTGTGAGAGAGAGGGAGAGCAGCAGAGAGAGTGACCGGTTAGGCGGGAGAGCACACAATATGAGAGAGTGTGAGTGAGTAAGTGTGAGTGAGAAGTTGACGGTGCTGCTGCTGGCATGCCATTTCCCGTTATCAGTGGCAGACTTTCTGCCAACCTGCTGCTGCCGTCCACAGCAACAGCAACGGCGACGTCTCAACAGTGACGTGCACAGTGGTGTCGTCGTCTCACCTCTGCTCGCCGTCGACGTCGTTGTCGTAGCAGCTAATTTTGGATATTCTAAGCGAACACAAAATATTTTTAGCTTCTACTTTGACGTCGTTTGTGCAGATTTTTGCAATTGTTTGCCTTTTTAGGCAGCTAGCGTCGACGCTGACGGCGACGTTGCTGCTGCAATTGTTTTTTTATTTTTAGCCAGTTGATTTATCATTCATTCACGCTGCATTTCAAGTTATTAATCAGTTTTTTCTCCCTCTCTTTCTCATTGCAGGTGAGTTACATTTTTTGGTGTTGTCGACACTTAATTATAAGAGGCAAAGTACGTAAGTAGCGTATCGTTAGCAATAATCACAGCGGGTCTCGATGAGAGACGGATATCAAGAGCATATGGGTGAGATTCTATGATGCAATGAATACAGAGACAGCATGCAAAAATTTATTAATATTATAGAAAAAAACTAGACTTGGTAAAATGTTCACATGAATTTCAGCTACACAATTGCTATAATAACTTAATTTAATTTCAACTTTGAGATAAATGTTTTGCGCTTTTATTTATCGAGTGCTGATTGTTACTCTGTTTTCCTTTAACTTTATAAAATCATGAGCCACACAGGGAGAAGGACACAGATCTATAAAATCAAATCGTGGAACAAGTAAACCTTGAAAAACAAAGCTCAGTTTAAGCACACAAATACACATAAAACAAACACGCACAGTATACACATACCAGGTGCAAGTGAGAGAGCGAGACTGCAAAAGAGATTTAGAATTGTGTCATCGCGTAAACAAACAAAGTCTGTTTTCAGATTTGTGTATGTGAGTGTGACGATATTAAAAGCCAAGCCGAGACGAGACTCGCACAGCCGAATAGCAAAGCGCAGCAAGCAAAGACTCGCTCTTCACTCTCTCGCACGACCACCCACCCATTGCAGGCGCCTCAGCCAGCTGCTCTGCTGCAGCGATTTCTGTGCAATGCAGCAGCATCGCAGTCTCTGCCGCTTGTTTTTTCTTTCTTTATAATTTTGTTGTTTTTTTTCCCCAGATTTGAAGTGTTTACATATTGCGTTTGAATTATATTCAAAATTGATTCTCCCCCTTTGAATTTTGTTGTACTTTTGTTTTTGTTGCTCGCTTCTTCACTTTTATATTGAAGCTAATTTTAGTATTTAGCTTCCATTTGTATTTCAATTAGAAAATGTGTGTGTGTCTCGACTGTACTTTTTTTTGGCTTTTATTGCTTTGATTTGAAATCGTTTCTCCGGTATTCGATTTGAGTTCATTTCTAATACAATTAACAGCCAAGTGCCGATCGTACACAGCATGTTACAGGTGCTGTAAACAACAGCGATTAGACTTAATGCCAGTACTGCAACAAACAAGTGCAGCTGTTAACGTACGATCGCGCCCAGTTACTGTTAGACACGCACTGTCTGTTAATAGACACGTAAGCTCAGCTTGCAATTTGATTTGCTGTGCTGCGCTGCTCTGCTCTGCGCTGACCTCGCTCTTCGCTGCTGCTCAAGTCAAGTTTTTGTGCGTCGCGTCACAATTGAAGCCCAGTTTTGTGTCCCTTCAAGCGATGAGTTTTTCCAGCAACATTTTTTTCTCTTTTGCACTTCGGCTTGTTTGATTTGCCTTGCTCACCTTCGGCTCAACGAGTGGCTGCAGCGACAGCACAAGTAACGACGGCAGCAGAAGCAACCGCAGCAGCAGTAACAGCAACAATAACAGCAACAGCGATAGCAACAGCGGCTTATGCTGGTTACATTTGAATGAGCACGTCGCTGCTGCTGCGCTGCTTTGGCTCTAACATTAAGTGGTGGCTGATGGGCAACAACAACAATAACAGCTCGTAACACTGTAGCTTTCGCCTTTGCTGTCGCCGTCGCTGTCGGCGTTGCTGTAGTCATTTATCACCGGCCTCTTTGCTCTCACTCTGGTTCTGATTTTGATTCTGTTTTTAGTTCGCTTCCACCCACTCTACACCCTCTCCGCAGCCACCTATCGCCTTGTCCCATAAATATCATATTAAATATTTGCCATAGAATCGTTGTTGTCGTCGTTTGCATTACCGCCAAATGTTGTCTGTTTATTTCGCTAGTTATTGTTTTGTAGCCATCTAAATAGATATATATATATATATATATATATATATATATGTGTGTATAGGTTGTGCGGCGTGTGGAGGGTGCTGCACATTTAGGGGTAAATTTGGCAAAAAGACGGTGGTTGTTGTTGGTAACATTTTGTGCGGCATTCGCCAGTTGATTGGATTGCCATGAGATGAACTTGGCATCACACAGACACAGAGTACGTATGTGTGTGTGTGTGTGTGGCATGTGATTTATGAGTCCCCAGTGCTGATATGCGATATGTGAGATATGTGGCATATATGGGATATAGCATAAGGGATACAATCTGATGCATTGTGATTAGTTAAAGAGGGTGCTGCCAATAGAAACTAAGTTCTATTACTTTACACACACACACACACACACACATATACACACACGTACACACAGATAAATATATGTTTCCTAATTCCCAATTTTCACACGCATCTTCAATTTCTTGTGTAGCTTTTCACTTGATACTTTTTTTTGGTAGTTAATTTCACAACTTTTCTTAAAACAGGTGTTTATTTTTTTTAGTGTTTATTAATTGTTTTTAATGTAGCTCTTTGCAAATGAGTCAATGCGATTTCAAAGTGCCATCTTTTAACCAGAACTTAACATTTTAATAAAAAAAAACAGCTGTAAATGTTTTTTTTTAGTTGGTTAAGTGCCTGAAACCTATGAAAACGGGTAAAAGTGTATTTTGCACAAAGAAATGTAACAGGAAAGAAGAAGCATTTCCGATCAGCTAAGAGTCATAGATATTCTTGAATAAAATATTATAACCCAATTTAAGCTTATATTTTTTGGCCAACAATTAAAGCATTAACTGTTTGCAAAACTGTTCTACTTCCCAAATCCTTTTCTGTCTCTTAAATTTATAATAAACAACCAAGTTTTGCACTTTCCCAATTAATAAATTTTATATATAATTATTTTTATATATAAATTACTTAACTGACTATCACAAATATTTCTACAACTTAGCCAACTGTTTCAATGTCAACTTTCTGGCAACAAGAATTTTATTTGTTTTGTTTCACACAAATTTCAAACTAAAATAAATACGTAAAAATTTTGATTTGAATAATCGAAAATAAAAATGGCAAGTTTGCAGTCCGGCAAGAATCAGCTGTTCACCTGTGGCTTTGAGGTCTTCGGGGAGGTGCAGGGTGTCAAGATGCGCAAAGCAACCCGCGCCTTGGCCTTGTCCAACGGGGTGCGGGGCTGGGTGATGAACACGGATCGGGGCACGGTGCAAGGGGAGCTGGAGGGAACCCTGCCCAGTGTCAATGAGCTCAAATTTTGGCTGCTCTGCTTTGGCAGCGAGAATGCTATCGTGGATCGGGCCGAATTCACGCCCACCTTGGAGATCTGCATCCACAACTACGACGACTTCACCATACGCTCTCATCCAGATCTGAGGCGGCAACAGTGAAGCCCCCCCTGAGGGGTTTTTGGGGCGGGAGGGAGAAAGTATATATTTTGGAAAGTGTATTTTGGCGTTGACTCAAATTAATTGACTGCTCGGAATGTGCTGAATAAATCTGGTTATGATCTTAACCAAGTCAGACTCTATTTAAATATCCAATTATCTATCTATGGAATTATCTGCCTATCTATATATTTATATATCTGTCTATCTATAAAGCTGGTTTTGTTCTTAACTAAGTATTCAATTATCTATTTATATATACATAAATCTATATTTATATATCTTTCTATATATCTATGTATATTATTCTGCTTTTGTTCTTAACCAAGTCAGTAACTATCCAACTATATATACATTTATCTATCTATCTATCTATTTATCTTTCCAACTATCTATTTATATATTTCGGGGCGTTGACAAAAATTGATTAATTGTTTTAATCGCAGAAACAAATCTGGTTTCGATCTTAACCAAGTTTGAAACTCTCTATCTTTCTATCTATCTATTTATCTATCTATCTATTTATCTAGTTGGGCAATTCTTTTTTTTTTAAGTGTATTTCTGTTGCCTTTGTTTTTAACATCATTTATTAAAACTCACAACTTGCTGCCAGCAGCTACTAATTAAGCATTTGCCCAGGCACACACTGATTCCAAGTATATCTATAGATACATATGTACCTGTGTGTGCGGTGTGTGTGTGTGTGTGTGTGTGTGTGTGTGTGTGTGTGTGTGTGTGTGCATATATGTATCTTTGGACAGACACCTGCAGCCTCTGGCTGGCTGGCTGGCTGGGCCGCATTTCCAGTTGAGCGCCGCCGCCCCAAACTGGCAATGAGTTTTAACGACGAAGCAGCCAACATCGAAGCAACAGCTACAACAACAACAACAACAACAACAACAACAACAACAACAAACAGAGGCAACAACAACAGCAAACAGCAACTGAAAAACAGACACAGAAACAGAAACAGAGCCATAGAAATGGGCAGATTTTGTCGTTGACTCAACTTCTCAACTGCTGCTTCTCCACTTCTGACTCTCCCTCTCCCTCTCCCACTGCCTATTCCTCCTCCTCTTACCTCTACACCTCCCCTCACCTCTGCCCGTATCTTATCCACCAGATGACGTTGCCAAATTGCTGGCCAGAACGATTAACTCTTGTGAACAAGGCTCAGCAGCTCAGCAATTCCAAATAAAAGATAATATATAATTTCAGGTATAGAAGAAAAACTAAGCCTAAAAAACTGTACGATAAAAAAAAGTTGGTTAAACTCGATTTATGTTGCCCAAGTCAGATATAGATGTAATGCCGTAGAGGAACTCAAATGGGAAAGAAGCTAAGGGGAGAAGGGAACTCAACACATCAAATATTAGAAACCCCTCCAAAAATAATTTACAAAAAAAAGCTAATGCATAAATTGAAAAGTACAACTGGAGATAAATATTGGATAAAGATGATTATATATCAAATATGTTGCCTTAACTTGGAAAGGATGTGTTTTATAGTAGAGGAATAATCCGATAAAAATAGGATTGATGGAGAAACGATAGAATTGACAGTGGGTACAAATGATATAATAAGATATAATAGTTATCGAATCAGTTATTCGAGATAATCTAAATATATTAATTATTATATTAAGTATTTCTAAGGAAAGAAAACATCAATTTGACAAGGATAGGTATATCTGATGGGTAGCTAGATATATATAGTTAAATACTTAATAAGAATAGGTAATTAAGATAATCTCTATATTGATTAAACATTCTGGATGAATTATACGAAGAAATATGCCAAAGCTTAAATACCCTTTACAAATATCTCAAAAGTCTTATTGATTTATAAGGGCCTATTTTTAGACACTTACTCTATTCATAAATATAAACAGGGTATTAGTTGCCAACTGTAAGTTCAGCAGATGAAAGAAATTAATTGTGATTCTTGATTTATTAATTTTTAGAGGGGGTCTGAAATATTCAATTTGAAATATGTAATTTCACCTTAGTTATAAATAAATACAGGGTATTAGCTGTATGCATATATTGATAATTTACATTACCCATTTTGTTGAGAAACTAGCGTATCTGCTAGTCGCTTACTCCCCACGCATCAGCTTGGCTGGATATATTACATGTTACTTATGTTGCTGTTGTTTTGCTTGTTGCTGTTGTTGAGTACGCGAATGCCCTCCATGGGTCGCTGGTTACAGAGTGACGCTAACGCTAACGCTTACGCTGACGCAGACGCCGCCACTGACGACAATGCTCGTGCACTGCGCATAATCACAACAAAATCAAATAAATGAAGATAACAACAACAAAAACAGCTATTTAGCAGAGCGATGCTAGCGTCGCTGCTGCTGTGGCTGCTGCTGCGTACTATTTGCGCGCGCTGCTTGTGTGTGTGTTGGCAACTCCATTGCGTACGGAACAGGCGCACAGCAGCAGGCGCAGCACATAAAACGCAACAGCAGCAGCAGCAGTGGGCAGACAACATTGTCCATGCTGCTGCAGTCGAAAACCTGCTGTGCGTGTTGTTGCTGAATCATTTGCTGCTGCTGTTGTAACATTTGCTGCTGCGGTATTTTTATAGGTTAAACTGCAAAGTGCGTCGTGGTGAGAGTAAGAGAGTGTAAGTCGTTTGATCGAGGGGGATGAGGGTATCTCTGCTCTGTGGCTTTTACTAGCTTACAGCCGGCCGGTGTTGCTGCCATTTTACAGAACGAACGAGCGAGCGAGCGAACAAACGAACGAACGATTGATTGAGAGAACGAGTGAGTGAGGGCGAGCGAGAAAGAGCGTGCTTGCTTGCTGGCGAGAGCGTTGGCTCTCATGCGAAGTCTTGTTTTTTTTCCTTGGTATTTTTTTTTGAGTGATTCTTGCTTTGGGCTGCTGTTAACGGCGCTGTTAATGTGCCCGCAGCGTCAGTTGGCACTCAATACGGTCAAAAAGTGGAGGAGTGTGGTGGGTTGTATAGAAGTAGATTGAAGGAGTCGAGAGCAGTCGCTGTTTGACATTCCTTTGCGCATTCCACGCGTGTGTCGTCGTCGTCGCCGTCGCTGCTGGCGTCACTGTTGCTGTTGGCGTCGCTGCTGCTGTTAGATGACTGGCTTTGCTTCCGGTGTCACTTCCTTATTTAGTTGTTTACATTGTTGTTGCTCTTGTTGCTGTTGTTCTTGTTGCGAGGGTTGTGAAATTTGAGTGTATAACCCAAATACCCCCTCACTCCCCTATTTATGAAGAAGTTGAATTGAGTTGGGCGAAGTTGGGCAAGAAAAAACATTTCAACTTAATTTAACAGTCATCAAAATGGGGAATTCAATTTGCCTGAAAGGCATCTACATAATAAAAAAAAGCAAACCCCAATCCCCTCTGTCTTTCACCTGCTGCCAAAGTATTGTCATTAGTCGCATTATTATTAGGGTCTATTATGTAGTAATCAAATTTATAGCACAATTTACACACACATCGATACACACACATACTTATAGACGACTTGCGCCTGGCAACGGAAAAACTTTTATGACGCCAAAAAGAAACAAATACACAAATAATAAAAATAACATACAAAATTATTACGATGAAGAAGAAAATGGAAATTGAAAATGAGCTGAGTGGCACACACACACACTCACACTCACACACACACACACATAAATGCAAACACTTTGCGCAAATATTTGTGTCATTAAACAAATGACAAACGAATTGGTTTTAACATGAAAGCTGAAAACAGGCAGCGGCCAGCAGGCAGAGGCAGCTGGCAGCTGGCAGCTGGCAAACAGCGACGCTGGCAGCGCTGTCAATGCTGACATGCAACAATGCGCGTTTGGCAAAAAGCTAAAAACACAAAACTGATAAGCCAAATAACAGCGACGACAATGCTATGTTACAGTTAACAGACAGACAGAGATATGTAAACGTAGCATGGCCTAGCTGGACAGCGAGCAGCACCACCCCCACACAAACAACACACACACAGACGCAGCGGGGCACATTTTACAGCGCTGAAAAATTCGCTTGGCTGCCTCTGCTGCTGTTGCTGCTGCTGCAACAATGCAAACGTAAACGCAAACTTTCTCGCTGCTGGCGTCAACGTACTGTTGTCCGCATTCGGTTCGTGCTGCTTCGCTGACAGCGGCTCGTGCCAGTTATAAACCGACTGCCAAGCGACTCACGACAACAGCAGCAGCAGCAGCAACAGTAGCAGCGACTGAAAAATCAACAGCAACAACATTAAAAACAGCAGCAGCAGCAACTGACTGAGAAATCAGAAGCAGAAAAAAGCGTGCTGTGTATAAGAAATAATAATAATAATAATACAACAAAAACAAATAAACACAAAGTGTGCAAGGCGGCTAAAAAGTGCTTACACAAAACAAAAGAAAACAACAACAACCAAAGGCAATTTATTATCATAAAAAATCGCTTAAAAGTGTAATTCTCTTATTCTCTTTGATATTTACAACATATTTTTTTGGTGCTTGTTGTAAAACTATTTAATTGGCAATTAACATGAATGCGATTTATTTAATTTTCAAGTGCTTAATTTAATTTAGAGCGAATAGTTGAACATAAAAATAAAATATTTGAATTTTCAAACATTTTCAAAAATAATTTAAGCAGATTTAATACTTTTTGGGTGCTTAAAGTTTAAAAAAAAGAGCTGAAAATAATAGCAAAATATTTGCATACATTTACAATCGGAATTTAAATAAACAGATTTAAAATTGTTTTGTGTTTTGAATACAATTATTAACACATTACCCGTTTTCATAATTTGTGCAGTTTTCAAATGTGTATAAATTAAAACAGCTTAAATGAATTCATGAATTAAATTAGTTTTTTTGATTTCAATACTTAAAGCGAAAAATAAATATTTCCTTAAATTGTAAAAACGTTTTGTGCAGCTAAAATATATATTTTACAAATAAAAACTTCTAAGAATATTAAAACTTACATCTATTTTCAATATTTAAAACGAAAAAAATTTCAAATCATATTTTTTGCAGCTATAAAAGTTCTAAATAAAATAAAATTGATAAGTGTCATAAAAAATAAAAACACTGAAGACAATAAAGAAGTTTTTCACAAACTGATACAGAAAAAACACATTAAGAAATTTAAACGTGAATCATTAATTGAAAGCATAAATCAGAAAAATTAAAAATTATCATAAAAAGGCATTAAAAAAACGAATTCATTAAAATTGCTTTGTTTATTTCTCGAGTCATTTTCGCGATGACAGATTTAATTATAATTCGAATACTTTCTTATTTTTTACAAATTGTTTTCGTTTTGTTCTTCGAAGAAAATTCGTGCAGCTGAAGAAATCTTTTTTCGACGTTTATGTGTGTGTGGGTGTGTAAGTTGTTGTGCGTGTGTGTGTGTGTCTTGTTGTGTTTATTTATTTGACATTTGTATTTCCTTTAATGAAATTATGCATATCCAATGCAAATTTATTAGCTCTGCAGATTCATTAGATGATATACCCCTAGGCGACCCACCCACCCCTGTCCACTCTGTCCACTGCTGTATCATCTCTCTTACTTTCGCTCTCCCCCCTCCCCCCCAAACCAGCCCCTATCTCTTCACTTTTAAAAACGCGAGCGAAATTAGAAAACATAAATCAAAATATGCAAAATAAATCAACGTGAATTGCGCCACAAATAAGGAGAAAAAAAAGTGCGGACAATCTTTTCCCCCCTCCCATTCGTGTCTCTCTTTCTCACTTTCTTCATTGCTCACTTAATCAAGCGAAGCGCAAGCACAAAACAAAGAAGTTGAAGCGAAAGGAACAAATAAATAAATAAGTCAATTAATTAGACACATTTTTGGAATATTAACCAGCAAAGGAAAAACTGTGCTCAAAAACTTTGGTCATTTTTAAATAAATTTGAAGAAAAATTGCGATTTATTTCAATACAGCAAAAGAGGCAGCAGCAGATACAAACCTAAAACTGGGCAAAAGATACATAGAAAAAGAAGAAGAAGCAGTTGATGGGAGGGGGAAGGGGGCAAGAAATGCCATTAAAATATTTTCAATTCACGTGAGGCGTTGGGGAAGGGGCAAAGGATGGGGCAGGTTGAGAAATGGATACAATTTCCTAGCTACGCAAAACGATGAAAACTTCCAACAATATCATATTTTTCAAAGGCCAACAAAATATCAAAGAGATTTGGTACGAAAATCCCATAACGAAAACTTAATAGATAAAAAAAAACAATATTTAAATTAGCTGTTAGTTATTTGTGACTTGTGTGTATGTGTGTGTGTGTGTGGGATAGAATCGATAGAATTTTGATACGTTTTCTGCTCACTTCTGGAAAAAGTTCTTCTGATTGCCTAAAACTTTTCAAAATGTTGAGTAATCCATTAATAACTGTTCATCTTATAAAAGCTAAATTTAGGGTAACTTTTAGACGAGCTCTCACGACTAGAGCATTCTTCTTTTATGTATGAAATACTGCTAATTTTGCCTACGAATCGCAATTTGATCATGAATAATAAAAATATTCAATTTTATTCGCAATTCGAATGCGTTGCTTTTGTCTGCTACTTTGCTACTTAATAATCATTTCTAGGAAGAGTAGACAGTGGACAGACAGACAGACAACAAATAGGTAAATGTGCATGCAACAACAACAACAAACAACAATAATAAGAAGAAAAAGAAGAAGTCAAGTTGCAAGTGGAAAGCAAATCAAAATGCGGTCGCTGCTGTTGATGTGTGCCAGTGTGTGTGTGTGTCTGTGCCTATGCTAGAATGTGATTAGTATATTAATTATGAGCAATGTTCTTAGTCCGCTTCCTCTTGTTATTAATATTATTATTATTATTTTTATTGTTTCGTATTTCGCCTGAGATTTTGCTCTTAATTTAATTTGCCATCAGAAAATTCTCATTAGTTTTTCGCAAGCAGTTAAATGAGTTGCAAAATGATTTATAATGCGAAAAAGCAAAATTTGATTTATATTGAGATACCCTGTAAAAAGACAACACAACTACAAAAAGACGATTGACTTGAATTAAACTGAATGTTAATTCGATTTTTACTCTGTGCTTCAGCCAACTCTTTGGCTCAGCAGGTGCAACACATTTTGCCGTACAGGGTATCTCCCAGTCCAGCATTCGTTGTTTGCTGTTGTAATTTTTTTTGTTTTGCTGCTTGCCAAGCGCGAAATTTTCTGATAATGTGCAAAAAAATAAATAGCATGGAAAATGTAATCCAAGCACAAGGCACCAAGTGGGCGTGGCAACAACATGCCCCCCATTGAACGATGAGGGGGCGTCGGAAATGGTTGAAATATAACACATACGCCACGTTTAAAATTACCAAGAAATAATTGAAGAATAAACCCAAGCCAAAAATAGGTGAATTTCAAATAAGATAAACATACAAAGGATATATATGAATTATATATATCATATAGCAGACAGATGATGGAGCCAATGCCCTTATTAAAATAATTAATAGAGAGAGGGAGATGGAAATAGAGAGAGGGAGATAGAGAGAGCGAGTGAGTTGCATTTATAATTAGAGTGATAAAGTAAATGCTTTTTATTATGACAACAACAAAAAGAACCACAAAATTTATTGATGAAATGTAGAAAATGTTGATATACATTGTACGCAATCAATTTCAGACAGACAATAATTAATCACTTCTCAGCTCTGACAGCTCTGCATAAAAAACCAACAAACAGAAAAGAGCAAAACACAGAAATACCCTATTTAATATACTCTTCCAATTTTAATTATTTAATATAGATAAAAAATAAACAATTGAAGTGTTCCTTACAAATTGTCTGACTGTTTCTTTAAAATTGAGAGAACTATGGGATGTTATCGATTTACGCTTTCAAGCCGATTATTATTTCATAAAGAAAAGTATCGAATTGGCTTCTCTAGCTTAAAAAATGTGGCAGACTTTTCCGATTAATGGAGACATATATTTCATCTTATTCTTAGCACTCAAATTTTAACACTAGCAAAAGTTGAATAAATTTTTTTAGTTTTTTATTATTGAATGCCAACTTTTGCAAACTGTAATTTCATTTCAGTTTTTTTTAATGCATTTTCCTAATTTGGTTTTTGTATTTTTTAGCAAGTTTTTTATATATAAATGCAATGTGATAATTTATTATTTTTTTTTGTAATAAAATTAATTTTGGTTTGTGGAATTTTACAATTTAAAATATGTATGTAATTTATTTACACCACCCCTAAATTTTCGATTAGATTTTGTGTTTTTTTTATGCGCACACATAAACAGCAAGCAGTTGGAAGAAAAGAGGAAAATTAATCCATTGTCATCATTGAGAAGATTCAATCCATTTTATATGCTTAGCGCTTAACGGATTACTTTCGCACTGATTAGCACGCCTCTCACTCGCACTCGCAGTCCCTTAAGGGACTGGCGGAGGGGGAGGAGAGAATGAGGCCTATCAACACCTAGCAGACAGTTAGCTCAAAACTCAAGTCTTGACTCTCTCAATTGGAGTGCTCAACTCTCGAAATAAACAAAACAAAAACTCAACAAGAAGCCAAAGAAAAAACAAAAATTCGTCGCAACTCAATTCGAATCCCACGCACAAAAAAAAAGATAAAAAGAAAGGGGTGAAGAAGACGTGGAGGAAGGTATGGGTGTACCGCAACTGACACAAAGGCTTTCCACGAATTTTTCGACCACTTCCGTTTTGCTTGCAGACCAACTGAGTTGCTGTTGAGCAGTTAACAGTTAAAGCTCGCTGCTGGGCTGCTTTTTCACTCATTCGTCGCTGCTGTCGCTGCTTGCTCTACTCACTTCTCGCTCTTCTCGCGGCTAATTCGCATTAATCATACGCCGCGTTGTGTACGGCATTTTATTTTTATTTATTTTTGCATCGCAGCATGAAAATGAAATTCAGACAAAAGCAACAACAACAACAGCAAAACGTTTTTTTTCACATTTTTATTTTTACACGCAAATTTACTGACTGGCGACGACTTTGACGACGCTGACGACGACGTCAAGTTTTGCCGTCTTACTCACAGTGTTGCTGCTGGCTGCGCTGGCAGCGTCGCTGTTATTTGCTTTTGCTTTTGCTTTTGCTGTTGCTTATTTTAATGTGTCAAGGTTCGCGGCATCATATTTTGCGCTTTATTTCAGTGCGATTCAAGCGTACAATATTATTTTAGTCACTGATAGACTGAGTGAGAGAGACAGAGCAAGAGAGCTCTCTTTAAATTCTGCACTTTCTTTCCAATTAAAACTCGGAAGAAAATAGAGCTTTGCAAAAGTGCATATAAACTTTGATGGTGAGGAGTGCCAAGCAGAAATGGATGATCGGCAAACTGCCAGTGCTGAGCATTTAGCATTTTTTTTGATTTCCACATGAGCCTTAAAATAAAATTGAAGAGTCAAGTTTCGAATCTTATTTCTTATGTATGGATGTATTTGTGTACATACATATGTATGTAGATATTTATGTATGTATGGCTTGTAAACTCCTTAAAAACTAAAGCAGCTGTAAAAAGTTAAAGTAATCGCAAAACCAGCAAAGTAGTAGGAGGAGAGGACAACGACGACGAAGACGTATCGATAAATGTAAATGCAGCATTAACTGTGAGCGTAGGAGTTGGTTAGGATATTGGTAAAGGTAGGGGGATGGGAAGTGGTAGACAAGCAGCAAATGCTAAACGAATTTTTTGTTTGTGTAGTTGTATAGGTGAACCGTGATGGTGTGTGTGTGTAAGAAAGAGGCAAAGGAAACTCGATGTGTGTGCGAGTGAGTGAGGAAAACATTTTTATTACCGCAGCGGAGAGTCGTAAAAAGAACTAAATTACTTTTAAGTTTGTAAATTGTGCTGAGAGCTATATGTAAATATGCATATGTGTGTGGAGCATAAGTTTAATATTATGGCAACTAACATACAGCTCCCCTCATCCTTTCCCCTTTCCCTCGGCAAAAGAGTTTTGCATTCTTTTGTGTCACGCGTTCCATTGCGAATAGATGCACACATCAAGCAGATGAGAAAGCTCAGCAAAACCCAAAGCCAAAAACAATTGAAGTAGGAGGAGGAGGCTGAGATGGAAAAAAAGTATGAAAAGGCATTTATTCATAATGAGACAAGGCGTTAGGTAGGGGAACGGGGGAAATATTTGTATCGCTTCACTTGCTTTTTATTATGACCACAAAATGGACAGTGGGGATAAAGAGAGAGCGAGAGGGAAGATTGTGAGCCAGAGGCAATTGGGTATATTTTATGGAGCAAGTGTGGTGAGTATTAGAAGTGTATGTGTGTGTTTGTGTGAGTGCCTGTTGGTGTGTGTCTCATAAAGTTATTAACTAGTGCAGAGATGAGAGAAAGTGCTTGATTATACCGAGAGTGTGCGAGGAAGAGAGAAATACACATCAAGTTTTTATGATGAATATGAATATCGAAGAAGAAGCTGCAATTGCTTTATTTTGTGTCTGTTCAAGTTGTTTTCCAAGAAGCAATAAAATTGTATACATTATCTGATAACATTTGCCCATATTGATATATTTTTAACATAGAATTGCATTTGTATATACTACTTGAAAGTAATACGTCCAAATGTATATATTATATTACATTTCTTTTTTTTTGTGCAGTGTAACATTTACTTACTGTATGTACCCACACATAAGTGAGTACCTAAAGCACTCAGTAGGTGTCGCCACACATACCGATACGTACAGCAGCTTCATGCGACGTAATCCCGTGTCAGTTTACCGTTCAATCCATTTCGCAACTTCCCTTACATTGCACACACACGCATAGCTGTATGCGCATGCATGAGTATGTGTGCTCTTCTTTTGCTGCCTTTTGCCAAAAGCTCGCACAAAAGAAAGAAATAGAAACACAACTGAAGCTAGAAACACTCGCTTTATGTCTCCATCCCCGGTGCCCCCCTCCTCCTCAGCCGACGACCCTTGCTGCGCCTATGCGCTTGTTTTTTTTTGTTTTCATTTTGCATTAATTAAAAACAAAATAAATAGCAAAAGTCGCGCGCGCCGACCCGAACAGAGACGAACCGAGCCGAGCCGATCAGATGCGAGCGCCGATTGGCAGCCGAGGCGTGAAAATAAAACTGTAAAGAGAAAAAAACACAGTCTCTGATTTAAATGTGTTTGTGTTTTTCTTTTACTGTGTTGTTCTCGCTGTGGTAGTTGTTGTTACACAAGCAACAAGCAAAACAAAACTCGCTCTCTATCCTTCTCCCTCTCTCGTTTGTACTGCTGCTGATTAGAAGTGTCTTTTGAGTGTTTTTTTTCTTTCTTGTCTTTGCGTTTAACAATTTTTTTTCGCTGTTGTTTTGTGTGTTTTCAATAAGTATTTTTTTGTACTCGGCGTTGCATTGAGTTTCTTTTGATTATTTGTGAAGCCAGCGAAATTTGCATTTTGCATTATTTTGTGGTTTTTTCTGTTGAACTTTTGTGTAAAGTGTTAATCGAATTTTGTCGCTTGCAGCTGCCAAGTCGAATTGCAATCAAAAGAATTCAACAAAAAACAGAAGAAGCAAGTAAAAAAGAACAATATCAAATAAAAAGAAAACAAAGACAGAAACAGAAACAGAAATAAACAAAACAAAAGAAAAGCAAAAGCCAAATGCGCGCACGCAGCAAACGCAACAAAATGCACAACTGTCGACGCTTGGCAACACTGTCGACATTCTACAACACTGGACGACAGCGCCACTATTATCAAGTCTAAGCCGAGAATTACAAAAAAACTAAATAAAATACATTAAAAGTGACAAAACTCAAAACTCGCTTCAGTTTTCTCAAACAAAGACTTCGATTCTATAAAACTCAATCTCAACTCTCAAATCGCTAAATGCTCTAAACTAATTTTACTCCTTAAAATCGAGCATAATTAACTTAAAAGTGTATCTATGAATATTTGGGTAAGCAATTAAAATAACTGTAATATTTGTAAAATATTTTATTAATTGAATTTATTTATGCTTCTTGTAAATCAGATTTAATTGCAAATAATCTAGAGGTCAATCCATATACTGAATATAATTTAATTTAATTATAATTATAATTACTTAAGTAATTAAACATTCTCTAATTTGGTAAACTATTTTGTTGCAGCAACAAAAATTCCTAAAACGACCTGCGGAGGATGTTGACAATGGCGCCGACAACTTTGAACCGCCGCACAAGTTGCCCAACAACAACAATAACAACAACAATAACAACAATAATAACAATAATAATAACAACAATAATAACAACAACAACAACAATAGCAGCGGCGTTGGCAACGGCGGCGTCGGCGGTGGCGCCTCTGAAAATCTAACCAAATTCTCTGTGGAAATCGTGCAACAATTGGAATTTACAACATCGGCGGCAAATTCACAGCCCCAACAGATCAGCACAAATGTCACGGTGAAGGCGCTGACCAACACCTCGGTCAAGAGCGAACCGGGAGGCGCCGATCAACAGCAGCAGCAGCAGCAGCAGCAACACACACAACAGCAGCAGCAGCAGCAACATCAGCAACAGCAGCAACATCACCAGCAGCAGCAACATCAACAGCAACATCAACATCCGCAGCAGCATCAGCAACACCAGCAGCAACACCAGCAACATCAGCAACATCAGCAGCAACATCCGCAACACCAACAGCACCAACAGCAACACCAGCAACATCAACAGCATCCGCAGCAGCATCAGCAACACCAACAGCAGCAGCAACAAGTCGGCGGACTGGGTGGTCTTGGCAACAATAATGGGCGTGGCGTCGGTGTCGGGGGCGTGGCACCAGGCGCTGGCGTTGGCATGCCTCAAGCACCCCCCGGCCTCGGTGGTGTCGGCATGGGCGCAGCAGCAGCAGCCGCAGCAGCAGCAGCTGCCGCCGCCAACATGATGTCCTCCGCCCAGCAACAAAAATCGGCCCTTGGCAATTTGGCCAACTTGGTTGAGTGCAAACGCGAACCGGACCATGATTTCCCCGATCTTGGCTCACTGGACAAGGATGGCGCCAATGGGCAGTTTCCCGGCTTTCCCGATCTGTTGGGCGATGACAATTCCGAGAACAATGACACCTTCAAGGATCTCATCAACAATCTGCAGGACTTCAACCCGAGTTTCCTCGACGGTTTCGATGAGAAACTCGACATCAAAACCGAGGATGGCATCAAAGTGGAGCCGCCAAATGCGCAGGATTTGATCAACAGCCTGAACGTGAAATCCGAGGGTGGTTTGGGTGGTGCGGTGCCACATGGCTTTGTGGGAGGAGGCGGCGGTGGCTTTGGTGGTGGAGTGGGCATGTCCCTCGATCCGCAGTCGCTGAAAATGCGCCCCTATCAGAGTGCAGCAGCAAACGGCAACGGCAATGGGGCAGGCAACAACAACAACAGCTCAGCCGGTTTGATGTCAGAGCATTCGCTTGCCGCACAGACCCTGAAGCAGATGGCCGAGCAGCATCAGCATAAGAATGCCATGGGTGGCATGGCCGGTTTTCCTCGTCCACCGCACAACAACTTGCAGCAGCAACAGCAGCAGCAACAGGCGCCGCAGCAACAGCAACATGCTCAGCTGATGGGCGGCGGAGGTGGGGGAGGCGTGCCGCCTCCAGTTGGACAGCAGCAGCAGGCACGTTACAGCGACTACGTCGGCGGTTTTCCCAATGACTTCAACATGGGTCCACCCAATCCCGCCCAGCAGCAACAGCAGCAGCAGCAACACTTGCCGCCGCAATTCCATCAGCAGAAGCAGAGTTTCCTGGATATTAAACAGGAGCTTTTCTATTCCACACAAAACGATTTCGATCTCAAGCGTCTGCAGCAGCAGCAGCAGGCCATGCAACAGCAGCAGCAACATCATGCCCAGCAGCAACAGCAGCAGCAACATCCGAATGGACCCAAGATGGGCGTGCCCAATTTTGCCAAGCAGCAGCAGCAACAGCAGCAGCCGCAGCAGCAGCAGCAACAGGTGCCAACGCCGCAGCAGCTGCAACAACAACAACAACAATACTCGCCATTTAGCAATCAAAATGCCAACGCCAATTTTCTCAGTCGTGGCAATCAGCAGCAGCAACAGCAGCCGCAGCAGCAGCAGCAGCCAAATCGTGCTGGGCCGCAGTCCAATGCAGGCAGCGCTGCTGGCAATGCAACGCAGCAGCAGCAACAGCAGCAGCAGCAACAACAACAACAGCAGCAGCAGCAACAGCAGCCGTCAACACAAACAACAACGCTGCAAATGAAGCAAACGCAGCAGTTGCACATCAGTCAACAGGGCGGCGGATCGCACGGCATTCAGGTGAGTTCTCTTTCTTATTTTATTATTATATTAAGTATAAATATTTATAAACATATTTATATATATAAATTTGCCATTTAATCAACTATTTATAACTGTTTAAATATGCCAATTTGTCACGCATCTAAATTTCCCTATGCCGTGCTAACAGCTTTGACAAAAGTCCCTAATTCCTGAGCAGCGACGCTGACTTCGACAGCGCTGCTTTCGTAAAGTTACGAGTGAAAAGACACCCACACACACACACAATTGACACACTAAACAGACAAGTTATATATACAGCTAAGGTCAAAATAATCAGAATATTAACAAAAAATAAACAAATATGATTTAAATTTAGTTTAAAAGCATATAATTTTGGATTACTTAAGTAATTATTAAAAGATGCTACTGCTAGAAGATTATTAGCAATAAATATTACTTTGAGAAGCCGCAGCACTATTATTTTGACCGAAACTGTATATAAATATGCCATTTTTGACACGCATATAAATTTCCCTATGCAGCCGTAACTGCTTTGACAAAAAAATCCCTCAGCAGCAGCTGCAGAGACGCTGACGTCAACAGCGCTGCTTGTGTAAAGTTTTGACTAAAAGCCCACACACAATTGGCACACAAAACACACACGTTGTGTATGTGTTTGTGTGTGTGTGAGTTCGCCCGAGCTGCAGAGAATTTCTTTACATGCTGGGAATTTCACTCCGAAAGTCACTCAGCTCAGCCCAGCTATGCTCTGCTCTCTCTCTTTTTGTCTCTCTTTCGTATTCACCCCACCTCTCGTCCAACCCACCCTAGCAGCGTCGTCCACCCAAAGCTTATCTCTGTCCATTAATTTTACCACACATCTGTTCATAAAATTGTCAGTCGAACTGGCGTTCGGCTTCAGTTTGTTGCTCGTGTCGCATCGGGCAGCAGCAAACGGAGCAGCAGCAAGCGTCTGTGCGCCATTTTCATTACGTGCCACACGATTCACGACTGAAAAGGGAAAAACATTAATAGTTGTTGCTGTTGCTCCCATTTCTGTTGCTGCTGCTGCTGTTGCTGCTGTTGCTGTCTAGCAATGAAATTCGTCGCACAAAAAAGATGATAAAGTATTCGTCAGTTGTTCGTCCTTTCGCCTTGTCCGGTCGCTTGGGGTTGTGCCTTACACAGATTCTCATTTCCGTTAGGCAAGAGCTAAAATTATAGTTAATCGCTTATCTAACCCTATGAATAAAATATGTAATTATAGAAACACGCTTATTCATGCTTACATAAGAGCAAAAGTATTCATATATGATTCATTTAGAAAAGTATTTTTCTTTAACTTCCTTGCAAAATTCAACTCATGCAGTATTCAAAGAATTCTCATGTGTACAGAGTAGTATTCACATTATTCATGAATACATTCATTACTGTATTCACTATCTATAAATAAAAGCAATTTCACAATCATACATTTTATATTGACTCAAGTTATTCACATTTAATTATTCAGATGAATTTTATTGCATTTATCCTTTATTTCAAAACTTTTACGGCACTTAATGTGTGGAACTAATTTTTTTTATAGAGGAACTCCTTCGCTATTTCTCCCTCATTTTCTCTATTTCTCTCTTACTGTATTTCTCTTTGGAGGGTCTCATTACAAGTTGTACGGGCTCTTCACTCGAATGATATTCTTATATTCAGTCATGCCACATGATGCCCTACCTAACCCATATTCATTATCCGCTCCAAATTGTTTTCCTGTTATTTCATAGTAGCAACAACAGCAACAACAACAGCAACAAACACAACAAAACATTTCATTTACAAAATGAAAGTGCAAAACTTTTTAAGTTAAGTTTTATGTCGCTGAGTAGTTTTCATCAAAAAAGCCAAAAAATAAAACAAGTAGAAGAGCCGAAATCAACTTAGCTCGACTACAGAATACCCTGTTAAAACATCTGTCAAATATATTTCACTTTTATTGCCTAATTTCACTTTTACACACAAATGTAAGCAGAGCTGAAATTGCATCTGTAGAGTCACAAATAAAAGGTGGAAAATATTGATCAATAATGTAAATTATATATATATATATATTTATATTAACTTATCGATCAAATTAAGTCAGCTTAGCTTGACATAATTGAGCACAAAATCATTATTCCCATTTGTTCACATTTTCAATGGGTTTTTAGGGTATGAAACGAGGAGCGACCAAAACAAGAACGAACTAAAACTCGTTGGGTTCTCGACTTGTTGTTGTTGTTGTTGTTGCTGCTGATTTTGGCTTTGGTTTTGCCTTTGCCTCTGCTAAAGGACATGACTAAAATTTCCGTTTTGCGCTGAGTCGAAGCGCTGCAGCAGCAACAACAACAACAACAGCAGCAGCAACAACAGCAGCAACAACAGCAGCAACAACAACAACAACAACAGCAGCAGCCACCAAGCTCAAGTTTTCCCATGAATTTTGTTCATGCATTACAAAGTGGTAGCCAGCTGCACTCCTCTCGCCCCCCTTTCGCACTCTGACAACCCGCACCCTTCGGTGGTCAGCAGCAGCATCGTCATCATCATCGTCATCCATCCCCTGCTGTACATGCTATATATGCATATAGAAATAGTTGTGCAAGTTGAGCAGAGCAGAGCAGAGCAGATTGGCAAAAAATAAAATAACTTGTTGACGATTGAGATTGAAAATTGGTTTAGTTGCTACACTCAGAAAAAAAAAATGAATCGTTGTTTTGTGACTATCGAAAACCAATGTTTTGTGTATTTTTATGTCTAGTTTTGTTTATGTGTATCTTAAGAATTCTTTGTTTTGAGTGTACCCACTTCACTCCGCTTCACTGCCTTCTCCATAACAGTAGAGTTGCCGCCCTGCTGCGGACATTAGCGTCCAGTTTGACAAACACCTACCCTTTTTGCCCTTTGTCTAAATCTAAATCTAAATCAACGCATTGACTTCTGAGGCAAATAAATGAGGGGTTTGCTGCGTCTTCTTCTTATCTTCTGGTCGAATGGAACTCTGAAGTCAACACGTTTTACACACACACTTGGCTCTAACGATATATTTGCATAGGACTCATTAAGGGCCCAGGCAATAGCCCCTGGCAACCCCCAAAAAAACCAAAAGCTTTCGCACAGGGTGCACAAGGCAAACAGCAGCAACAAAAAAAATAAAATAAAATAAATAAAAAACAGGAGTCGAGTGCAAGAAATGAACACGTAGCGTGTAAAATGTAAAATGTACAATAAATATTACAAGGCAAAAAAATCTAAAGGATGTGAAAGGGGTTGGAGAGGGGGGTGAAGATGAGATGAAGCCACAGCGAGTGGAAGAAGAGCTGATGAAAAAAAATAGTACGCAAATGAAATGAAAATAAATCTTCCTTGTAAATATTTGCCTAACGAGCTTTTTAGGATGCCCTAACGAGAGAGGCAGCGAAACAGATAGAGAAAGAGAGATACAGAGCGAGAGGGAGAGAGAGAGAGAGAGAGAAAAAGAGGTAGAAGTCAAATGCATAATAAAGTCGAAAGAATTCCTAAAATAAATGCAAAGAAAGTTGAATACTGAAAGCAGATAAATGTCAGAAGGAAGACATATTTAACTTTCTTTATTGCTTTTATGTTCAGTGTATATATAATTAGATTTTGCTTAGTGTAGCTATAAATATATTCATATTTGCAAAGCAATTTACTGTTTCTTTTCTCTACATAGATTTTAACATTACGGTTTTTGCCATCGAATCAACTAACATTATTTTGTCATGCTGTAGATTGATCATGTTAGCTGTTTTTTTTCTGTAGTAATAAATATGTTGATGATTTCGATATTCTTTTCACTCACTCCCACTCTGCCTTGCTATCTCCCTCTCTCTTCCGTTATCTGCCTAACTGTCTCCGTGCCCCCCACATGACGTCGACGTCAACGAAGCCACACGATAACAGCGACAGCAGTAACAGCAATAGCAACAGCAGCAGCAACAGCAATAACAGCAGCAGCAACAGCAATAACAGCAGCGAAGCCAACGACCATTAACATTGGCGTCGGTGTCTGTCTCGCTATTACTGTTGCTGTTGCTGTTGCTGTTATTGCTATTACTTTTGTTGTTGCTGTTGTTGTTGTTGTTGTCTTTGGTCGTTGGGTTATCGTGTAAAAGTTCAATGAATTCAAAATGTTCACATTTGCATGTCCTGCATTAACTCGTTAAAATGCCAGCAGCAACACAAGCGCAGCAACAAAGAGTACAGAAACAACAATTTTGCTAACCAGTGGAATTGCCAAAGAATTTGTATAAAATAAAATAATGCACGATTACACACATATCCTGTGTGTGTGTGTGTGTGTGCGTGCGTGGGTGTGCGGAGCATAACAAGGAGAAGCTGCAACAACAACAAGAACAGCTAAAAAGAATAACATGTAAAATGCCTGGACGCTGAAAAGTATGCAACGGAAATGTGCGAAACGTGAAAATGTGCGGAAATTATATTTTTCAAGGGTGCAGATTTTCGAGTGGGTTTAAGGGTGTATAGTGGAAGGGTGGTGGGGTGGTAAAGTGCCAGAATTTTATGACTTGCCGCGTCAAGTTAATGAAGTTGCAAGACGCGAGCTACACATGCGACCAGTGAAATGAACAGAGAAAGCAACAGAGAATAAGAGAGAGATATCGATATAGAGAGAGAGCGAGATGGGCAAGTGTCAAATCGCTTTTGTATTACTTTCCGTACAATAAATAATTTATAACCATAACGTAACAGATCCAAGAGAACAAAAAAAAATAACTCAAGAATTGGGCACAGAAATCGAGTCGAGTCAAAATGGTGAAAACGAGTCGAGTCGAGTTGAGATTCGTTTCCACTCAAATTACGAGTTGACAAACGAATCAAGTCGAGTTGAGTTGAGTCGAGTTGAGTTAATATTTGCGAATTTCACTCGTAACGGGAAAACTTTCATTGCGCCTGCGCCAAGGCAATAAAACGAAGTGGGTTTGTCTGACAAAGTGTTAACAGTTAGTCTGACTAAACAGATACCCTGTAAGCAGTAGAGCCAAAGCTATATTTGATCTATTTCTATGACTCCATTAAAATTGATTGCTAAGAGAAAAACTTTTAAATATATAAATGGATTTATTTATTAATTTTTCATTTATGTTGTGCTAGAAATTGAGAAAAATACGCAAAAAATAATATAATATATATAATTATCTGCTGTAAGCATAATATTTAAACAGGCTTTGATTTCAGCAAATTATTAATTTTACTTTATATAATAATTTTTGCAATCATTTTATTTTTACACCCAAGTAAAATTCTATATACCCACTCTTCAGACAAGTGTAGGGTATCAAAATGTCTTGACTGTCTTTTGCCTTGTTGACTGCTTGCGTGGACAGGGGGCGTGGCAGGCAGGCGGGCCGCTGAGTTAGAAGAAGCTACACAGGAAAACATTCGAATTGTTTAACAAACTCGTGACATAATTCGTTTGTTATGTCGTTGAGTGTGGCTACCCGCTCCCCCTTCAACTCCTAGTACCACTACCCCTCCTCCTCTTTAGCTGTCTGTCTGTCCAGAAAGGCGAATTGAGTCGGGGATTACTGTAAAGTTATGCAAAAGTGTTTTTAGGAGGGTTATAAGAACGCCTACACAGATATATATCGATATATATATATATATAACGTTAATGAACCTGGTCCATTCTAAATTTATGGCTAGTCCATAGAATAAAGCCAACTTATCGTTAGCTATAATTGAATTTGGGGGAAAAAGAAAATGGGTTTAGCACTAATTCGTTGTTAGAAAATCACCTGAAATATATTTGTGGCACAAACTTTTACAACAAATTACGCAAAGGGAGCAGAGCAGAGGGGGGCAGCAGAAAATCGAGGCAGTTGAAACAGCAGCCATAAAATCTATGCCAGGGCTGCCTGCCGCCTGCTCCGCAGTTGCATTCATAATTCAAAGAGGCCCGAATATGGCAATGGGGGCATATTGTGTGTAGTTGCTTTTGTTCTTTACGGTAGGGAAGGGTGGGGGTTGTGGGTGTATCCACTTTAGCACATCCTATCAAACGATGAGCCGCTGTTGCCCCGCCATTTTGTTTTAGGCCGCCATTACACAACGCATTTGATGCTCTCAAAGGTCACATTATTTACCTTTTATATTCCCATTCGTGTGTGTTTGCTGTGTGTGTGTGTTAGTGGGTCTTAACTGTAACAGTTGGCAAGTAGGGAGGCCGCACTGTATGTCGGGGGGCGTGGCAGAGTTCTGTTTGATGCTGTTGCCGAGTTCTTTGGTGCGCATCGCAAACATTTTGGTAAAATTTTATCTGTCGATTTTCTATTTTACTTCGACTGTTTTCTGCTGGCCAACAAAATTTTCGTAACATTTTCATCATCAGCTTTCGGCTGCCTTCCAATCCATTTTGCAGGTGTTGAAGCGTTGAAAGTTTGGCCGAAGGGGTGCTGGGGGGGGGGGGAGTGCTTTGGGGAATTGCCGCTGTTAGCGGCTAAGTAATGAAATTTGAAGTTTAATGAAATCGTTCCTTAAGTTTGCGAGTAAAGTGTGTTAATATATATTTGATTACATCTGTATATATATATATATATATATATATATATCCATGTTTGATTCTGTGGAATCTCAATTCACTTTTTGGGTGCAATTATCCACTTGAGAATTATCTACTTTATGTGCTCTAAAATCAAGTTGAAGGTTTTTTGCTTAAGTTAAATTTATAATTATATTATATATATATATATATATATATATATATTCTGTGGTTTCTCAAACGATTCTTTTTTATCTACTCTCTCTCCTTTTTCGCAATATCTCATTCTCAGCAATGCTAAAAATATCAAAGTCTCTATTTTCTCATTTTATAAATAAATATTTGTTTTTTTATTTTTACTTAATAGTTCAAATTGTCTCCTATTTCAATATATCTTTCCCGTTAAACTTGCCGCTTTCACAAAATGTGATTTTAACCTTTGTCAAACATCAGTTTTCGTTATTTTCCGATTGGTTAGTCAACTTAAATGCTTGATTTGCCCGAGGACAGCAGCAGCAGCAGCCAACACCTGGTCAGCCTGGACACCTATTCCTATTTCCTCTCTCTATCTCTCTCTCTTTTTCTCTCTTTCTCTCTGTTTCTATGTATGTAATTTTATATACTTATTTAGGGACACTGTGAACTGGTTCTTTGCTGCTTTCTTTCCTCATTTTCTGGCATAAAATTTAATATTTGCGCGTGTGCTGAACCCCAACTCCCTCTTTCGCCCTCCCCTTCCCACACTCCCTCATTTATCTATCATGTGTGTGTGTGTGTGTGTCTTGTGATTATTATGCCATGTAATCTGCTTCACGACGCTGTTGAGCGTAAAGCGTGGCAAGTACTTTTAATACTTTCACCTTCTTCTGCTTTTGCTTCAGTTGGGGCAACTTCCTTCAGCCCCGCCCCGCTCTGCCCCGCCCAACAAAAAGCCCTTCAGCGAGCGACCCTTTGGGAATTATCCATACATATTCATCGCGCGCCGCACACACACACAAACACACACACAGAGACAAACATACATATTTATATATCCATATATAAATATTTCAGTTTTTAATCTATTTTAATGGATATTATTTGAAATGATGCAAACAACTTTCTTGGCGAGTGAAATGCTCAGGTTTTACAATTTTTCTTTCTATATCTTCTTCTTTTCCCTCCTCCTCTCTCTCTCCCCTCTCTCTCTCTCTACTTCTTGCTTAGTTTAATTTTTCTAATCTGCTCATAGAAATTGCAGACAAATCGTCGCGTTGGACGCCAGAAAGTATGCAACACTTTTTGTCTGCTCCTCGACTCGACTCGACTTGCTATCTACTATCACTTGTATCTCTTGGTGTGTGTGTCTCTGTGTGTGTGAGTGTGTGTGTGTGTGTGTGTGCCTATATTTGTGTATGCATGCTCTGCAAACAGCTCACGTCGCATATTTATAGGCTGCCAGGCATAAAAAGCGATTTCAACTCGAGCTTTCTCCTTTCCCTCCTCCCTCTCTCCTCTCCCTCCTTTCTCTTCTCTCCTTTCGCCTCTTCTCGGGTCGCTTGCCAAAAGATTTACAAAATGTTATTTGCCAGCTCTTGCTAGAAGTCCACTTCTACGTGTGTGTGTGTGTGTGTGTACTATTTGTCTTACACACACACACACACATACAGACACACTATCACTTTGAGTAGCTTTTTTAAACAAATTAGAAGAGGGCAGCTACAAAGTACAAACTTAAATTATAATCTTTTAACTTATTCTGATTCCGGCAACGGATTAAAACTGCTGCAAATTGCTAAGAAAATGTTTAATAAATAGTTTAAACACTGATTAACTTTAGTCTAAGGTAATTTGATTTTGATTCTTAATTTGCTGTAAAGGGTATCCGCAAGTCTAATGCTGCTCAACTTTGCAACACTTTGGCTATTTTGTCTAGTTTTTAGCCACTTTAAGCTTAGTTTTTAAGTCGCAAGCGCATTTGTTTAGGCCAACGGCTCAAAGTTTGTTATCACCGACTGCAGTTGAATATTCAAATTAGTTTTTATTTATATTTGTGGCCAAGAACAAGACAGCAAACAGTTGCCAACATACAAAGAGAGAGAGAGAGAGATAGGGATAAAGAGGGAGAGGAAACGAGAGACAGCATATCAAATAGTGTTTGCACAATTTGTTTAAATTTCATGCCACTCCAGACAGAAATTCATATAAAATGTCTAGGTGTGTGTGTGTGTAAGTGTGTGTGTAACTGTGTGTGTGTGTGTGCGAGACAAGCAAATAATATAAAAATCGCTTCATTCTATGCAACTGTCAAAGGCAGACGAGAACAAACAAAACAAGCCGAGTTGAGCCCTGGTCAAGTGTAAATTGTTACAAAGAGAGATGAGAATGTGAGGAGAGAGGGGAGAGAGAGAGAGGAGAGATGAACACATATATATATACATATAAATATATATATATAAAGGGTAACATTCGGTTAAACAAATGTTACACAAACACAACATTTGAAATTCCATTAAAATTTGTTGCTGTTGTCACACACAAATTTTACACTTACCCAAACTATGAGCAGCATTAAGGAACATATTTAAATGGACGGGGCTGGAGTAGGGAAGGTAGGGGGTAGTAGGGGGTAACACGTAGAGCGAGGCTCATTTCATTAACTGTTTACCGCAGCACCGCGCACAATCTGTTGCCTCTATATTTGCACATAAATATCTCTGTCCTCTGCCCACTCTCTTTCTCCCACTCTCCCTCTTTCTCCCTCTCTCTCTCATTCTGTCTTCGCCTGCTAGTCACTTTATCAAATTAATTACTTTTTCAACAACAATTGGATGGAGCGGGGTGCTCGGTCAGAAAGTTGTTTTTCCTTACATTTGCCTTGTTTTATTGCCACCGTCGCATTATAATCACGCACACCACTACAGCTACAACTACAGCTTCAATGGAGATTAGGAATGTCCATCCTACACTCAGAAAAATAATCATCGCAAAACTAAGCAGGTCGCCTTAAAATTAAAAATCAACTAGAAGGTTTTCTTGTTTTTAAAAATATTTTGTAAATATTTCATATGTAAAAATGTATCGTAAGTTTCTTCAGATACAAATTTTTCTGAGTGTAACAACACAGCTGTGTTGAGTTGTGTGTTGAGTTGTGCTGAAATGTGTTGGGTTCAGCTAAAGTTGAACTCACTTCAGCAATGAAATATTCTGCATTCAATTAAAAGACTTTTAGCTAAACATGCTGCTAATAACCGTTATTCCTATTATAGACATGTACACTTAAGTGGCGTGTGTGTGTGTATTTTTTAATTTTATTTTTTTGTGCTCTTGTGACGTCATTAAATGCATTTAAAAATAGTTCAAGGAGTGCGAAACTAGAAGCGACAGGGAAAATCAATAAGAGCACAAGTGGAACTCTATAAGTCACTTAGCAGGGAATTGCTTCCACAAACCAACCACCCCTACCCCCCTTCCACCCACTTGACACCTCCTCTGCCTCATGTGTGTGTCGCTAATAATAAAGTAATTTTGTTATATATATCAAAATGTGCTTTGACAAATTTCCATTGCAAATAAAAGTGCTAAACTTGGAAAGCAAACGCTCGACTCAAAGGGGGGGTTGGGTAGGGTTGGGGAGGGAGTTTGGCAAAAAGGGGCTGTCGCTAGCTAAACCGCTCGACACACGTGACAAGGACAACGCGACAAAGCCTGTAATTAAAAATATAAAAGAGAACTTGGCAAAAAGCACAAAACACGGAACAAAAAACACAAACAAAGCTCTCAAACATAACCACAACAAACGACAAGCGACAAAGCGACAAACGGTAAACAGTAAACAGACAACCAGCAACTAAACATTTAACCCACCTGGCCTACTTGGCGTATGTGTAATTTAAATTGTCAGTCTTTGCTTTTGCTGCCTTTTCTTTTGATCTTTGCCATATATCAAAAGGCACAAAACTATAACCAAAGCATTAAGCTAGCTGCTAACGAGATGACACACACACACACGCACAACAAGGGCTGGGCTGGTCAGTGGACTGGGTAAGCTTGTCAGGGGGGTTGAAGGGGTTGTCAGGTGCGTGCCAGTCGCTCGTCACTTCACAGTCCTTGCGTAAAGTAATTGAAAATGTAAATGGTCAACACGAGTAGAAAGTGTTGCGCTCTCTCTCTATCTCTCTTTCTCCCTCTCCCTCTCACTCTCAACTTAGTCTCACTCTTTCTCTCTCTCCAAATTTAGTCATTTGTAGGTGAGTATTCAAATAAACAGAGTATTTGCTAGTCGATTACATTGTGTGAGCAAACTGCAGATGCCAGCTGCTGCTGCCAGTGAAACGTTTACGACCGAAACGAGGGAGCAAGATTTTAATAGAGGAAGAGAAAGAGAGGCAGAAGAGAATAAAAAGTATAAACATATCCGACAAATGTTCAATATTGGTTTTTGGGTATTGCAGGTGGATTCAATAGACAATAAACCACTTTTAGCACTGCCAGTAAAAAGTTAACGGAAAATTAGATCTAAATGAAATGGGCGAATAAACCTTGACTATATGTATTACTTTTTGGATGAGGAGGAAAGGAAGTAAAGAGAAAAAGAAGGATAATAAACAGGATTATTTTTCCTTTTATAGAGATTATTATTTAGGTCTAATCCACAAACAGAACTTCGTAAAACTTCCTTTCCGCAAATAATTGATTCTTATCTTATCAGCTTATTATTTTGATCTTATATCTAAACTACATAATTTAGCTTACTTTATTCAGCTGATTTTAATGAGTTTTACAGGGTATTTCAATGCTTGCTATTGGCTACTTTACAGTCTGTTCTGGCCCCAACTATTATGGCTTTGTTTTTTAGGGGCTTAATTCGTGGTATTAATTTAGTTTTTTATGTTTTTCCTCTTTTTTTTGTTCACATGTTTTGTTTAGCCAGCCACATTTGTGGCTTGCCACGGGTTTTGTTTTTGTTTTTGCTTTTATTATTATTATTAATTGCTTATTATTTGCATACGAGTGGAACAACAATTGGCAATTGAGGACCCTTTATTATTGGCCCTGTCAGCTGCAGCAGCTGCAGCTGCGGTTGGGCAAATAAATTAAGTAATTAACTTTTAGGGCTGCCACTTTCGGTTTTGGGGATTTACTTAAATGCGATTTAGTTCAATTTTTATGCCCCCCCCCTGAACCCAGTCAAAATTGGAAAATGTGGGCCCCTTTTTGTGTAGAAGGAGGCAGAAGCGAACCCATTAAGTATATCTATATAAATACCTGATGAGCATCAGTAGACGAGTTGATTTAGCCAAATCTCAAATAGCCACAAACTTATGACTTTTAAATATAATTTGTCTGTTGTTGGGTTTGTTTAATATCAATAAATGCTCCCGTTTCGGGAATATCCATTTAAAAGTATATCTTTTCATTTCATATTTTATATATGTTATTGATCAACTGTAAAAGTTTTATCATAGTTTTTTTTTATTAAAGGACATTTTCATATAGAACACAATTATGAACTGGCTGCTTGGTATCTGCCCGTCGAGCTCACTCGACTAGGACCTGTTTACTTGTTCTCATTGATTTTTAGTTGCAGCTTAGGCAACAAACCCAAACATGAAACCTGGCCCTCCACCTCCCCCTCCTACCACACCAAACAACGCCCGCCTAGCCAAAGTCATTTGCATTTAGTGCAAATCAATGCGGGCATTTGGAAATTTCGAATGCGAATTGCATTCAATACAACCATTTTGTTAGCCAGGTCAATTTCCTGATGATGTTGGCCCCAAACGAGAGTAAGGTACCTGAGCCTAAAGGCTATAGTTGGATGAGGAGACTGTGGGGGTGGGGTGGGGGAGTAGGCGTGGCAACTGTGGCCATGTCTCATTTTGCAATATATGCAATAATTTCTCGCTGCGTGTTGCTGGACAATTTGTGCGTTTATTCGTTCCATTTTCCATTTTCCATTTCCATTTTCCGCTTGCTCTGCTGCTGCTTGTATTTGCCATGTTTTCGCAGCGAGTATTTGGTAAGCGGCCTGTAAATAAAATTAGCGTGTGTTGGCCAAATTGACAAACATTTGAAAAGTATCCAATAAAGCAGAACTAAATAACCTAAAAAAAGTGCAAATCGAAAAACGGCTTATTAATATAAGCAATAAATAAAAACTAATTTTATATTAACTCATTTGCATATTTTATTTAAATTTGTTAAAGGAAAAACGCAGTTTTTACAAACATATTTTCTAAATAGTAAAGTGATTTTTTTTTCATTATTAACAAGTTATAAACTTGAAATATATAAGTGAAATTAAGCATGAGAAAGTTGTATTTATCTTTAGTTAAATAGCAATTTTGGTTGTGCAATATTCTTCTTCTTCTTCTTGCCAGTTTTATGCAGTATTCTTCGTTTTTTTTGGGGTGACAAATAGTTTTGGCATTTCATTTCCGCCCCTTTTCGACGAGTAACTCGACAACTTCCATGCATCTACAATGCATTCAAAGCAATTGCAGTCTCTCCCTCTCCCTCTTCCCCTTTCATCCGCTTCTTCTTTTTCTTCTTCTGCTTCTGCTTCTGCTACTAATACAGCTGGGCATATCTCGCAGTCTCTGTCTATTCCCCTGCTTTGGGTACTTCTCGGCATATCTCGCAGTCTCTCCCTCTGTTCCCCTTCTTCTTCTACTACTGCTGGGCACTTGGCACGTTCCGTTTGGCATTTTAATAATATCGCTGCGAAAAACGCGCGTTGACTCAGAGGCGCGACTTGTGCGCGTTTCTTGAGCGTTTTAATAGCGACACAGATGTTTATTGTGCTTGTTGTTGTTGCTGCTGCTGCTGCTGCTGCTGCAGTCGAAAGAATTCTTCTCATTGCTATTTTGATTTCGATTCGTCTTCTTCACCCTCACTCCCGCCCTCCCTCCTTATGCTCATTGTTGTTTGCTGTTGTTGTCATGCAGCTGGTTTTATCTATCAGATGCCTCAGCTTTGACTCATCGCCCAGCAAGCTGCTTATCTGCTGGAGCCAAACAAGATAAGTGCCTCACCAGAGATATATATATATATATATATATAGATATATACATTCTTATGAGAAGGCAATTATGCTCTGATCCAATTACATCACAGATTGAGATTGAAATTGAGTTTGAGTTTGATTTTGATTTTGAGTTTGTGGATGCCTCATTATCGGTTGCAATTATTGTTGAACTGATGAGATATTATTGAAGGCGCACTGCGGCTGCTGCACGCAATGCATATATTTTTGCTAAATGTCGAGCAGCCAATTAAAGCCCAAGCAATCAACAAGCCACAGTTATTGCAAATATATATATATATATATATATGTATCTAGATATATTCTTAACTCGTTAATGAAACCAGGAAGCAAATCAGCTGATTTAACTTGTAATTATTAATCACAATTCGAACTCAGTTTTTATTGGCAAAAATTTCAATTGTTCTTTCCACAGGAAATGTTTTGAAATTGACATATAAAATTATTCGAATTGCAAAATATAGCATAAAAATCAAATTCACATTTTATATATTATAAACACTAAAATTAATCGATTTTGGTATTTTGAGTATTTTCGTAAAAGTTGAAAAAGTTTTGTTAAAAGTTGTTTTAAAAAATGATTGAAAAAATCATCAAAATCAATTGGGGATTTTTTTGTTTTTTTTGTATATAATTATATAGTATTTGCAGTTCTTCTCTTTATTTATGGTTGTATAATCCGTTAACTGCTGAGCCTAACGTGCAGCTATTTTTTTTGGTAACAAACCAGAGAGGTTTTTTGGCCTGGCCAGTTACACGAGGCCATTAACTTTGACAAGCGATCCATTAAAATGCATTCATAAATTGTAAAGGTGTGCGTGTGAGTCAGTGTGTGTGTGTGTGTGTGTGTGTGTGTGTGTGTGTGTGTGTGTGTGTGTCTGCCATGCTGTTCTCCAATGAGCTGGACCTTAAATTAAACCAACAAAGTTGCAAATCGAATGTGCAGTGCAAAGCAAGCATCCCACAAAGCGGCCCAAATGATTTAAGCGACAATTCCCCAAACACACACATACACATGTGTGTGTGTGTGTGACTGTGTGTGTGTATGTATGTGGCTACACTCTGTGTGATGTAGTGCAGTTCATTTGGGGCTGCAGTTGGGGCGCCAGTTGCATGTTTTGTTGCTCTTCTCTCTCTCTCTCTCTCGCTCTTCCTCTGTTACTCTGGTTTACCCCCTCCCTTATAAACTGTGCTATTGGCTTCTACACTCGCACCCCTTTTGGCCTCCCCTCCCCTCGCTGCCTTTGCATATGGCACTCTCTGCCCATTTATGCCAAAATTTAATTTATAATTATTGCGAGTTTAATTTATGATCATTGACATGCTGCAGCATTCACACACACACACACACACACACACATACACACACACACACACTTGGCTGTGGTGTGTTTGTTACTGAGATTGTAACCTCTTTGTGTCTCTATACTACAACTATGTTGCCCCTTGTTGCCTCTCCTCTGCCTGCCACATGCATTGTGTGCTAACTGTGCAACTGTTTCAAAAGTTTCAATCCATATACATGCAGCTATTGCTGTCTCTGTCACTCATTACGTCAATATCTGCGTCTCTTTCGCACACACACACACATACACACACACACACTAATACATACATATATTGACATTTACCCTCGAGAATGTAACTCGAATCCTTTGGGCCGCTGCTCACCGCTCATTCAAAGTTGCCTCTGCCTCTGAAATATACCCAACTCCTGTTGTTGTTGCTTTTGTTGTTGTTGTTGTCGAGCTGGTGAAAGTTGGCTGTTGGCTGCCCAGGAGTCATCAAACTGAGCTGCTCCTGCTTTGTAATCCACAGTGTATAATCTAAACAGCCTGCTTAACTGGCAATTTCAAATCAACTCACTGAAAAGCTGTGAAAAATTGCATTTTTCTCAGAGTTTTGCAATACTTTTCAACAAGGCCAAAAGCCTAAAAAATATATATCTAGTTGGCTATAAAAAAAAGTAGTCTGAGGCAAGATTATTGAATCTTTCTTCAGATTTAGTTATTCTTCAGGTTTAGTCTTTCTTCAGACCACATTTCATAATAAAAAAAAAGAAGCGCAAACTTAGAACTTTTGCACGTTAATATTAATTTTATTTAATTAAATATTACTTCACAAAGTTAACTTTTTTATATTTCCATAATATTAATATTATTATAAACTTTTGCAATTAGAAATTAATCTGACATTTTTTTGATGGGGAAACGCATTAAATTTGCTTTGCTTAATCCTAAGCTCTTCCAAGTCGATGAGTGTCGATAAAGTTTATGGCTTATTACATTTCACTCCCCTCCCCTCCACTCCCTTCATTTAGTAGCTGTCATTGCCAATTAAAAAATCAAATTCGCTTCGCTTTAACGCCTCGCCAAATGAGATTTCTCCTACACCTTTCACCTGGCTTCTCTCCCCCTCTCTCTCTCTCTTTGTATCTCGCTCTCTGTCTGCTTGTCATAAATTCGTTTAATATCGCGGGCACCTCTACACACACACACACACACACACACACATACAGCAAATGGAACAGAGCGCAGCTAGTTTATGTCACACAAATATCCAATGACAGAGACACCAGCCCCACCCAACACCCCACCTTCACCCCTACCCCTTCCTTTTCACTCCCTCTACACCCCCCCCACCTAGACATGCATACATAGCTGTCTGGTGTCTCCTGGCCAGGACACGACACATTCTCTTGGCTTCGCTTGGATTTTTTGGCTTCCATGCCAAAAAAAAAGAGAAGAAGACAGCAAAAAGGAAAAAAGCAAATAGAAAATGAAAATGAGGAGGAAAAACATAAAGAAAAGCGGCGCACAGACGGACATGCTTGTTGTGTGGGGGCGTGGACAAGGGCGTGGGCGTGGGCGGTAGGCGTGATTCTCTTGCTAATTTCATTGACTCGCCGCTGGTCGGCTGCCAAATAAGTGCATCGCATCCAACCCAATCCAACCCAATCCAATCCAACTCAACCAAGATTCGATGAGTGGGCGGCTGTTGCTTCAATTGCTGTCAATTGCTTTCCTCCTTTGCTGCTTCTTCTTCTTCTTCTGCTTCTACTTCCTGTTCTTCTTCTTCTTGTTGTTGTTTTTCTTGGCATCAAACTTTAAGTAACTTCAATTATCCTTGGTTGGTCCTTCCTTCTGCTCCAATCGCTCATAATGCAAAATGTTGTCAGCTCGCTTGAAACTCGATTGATCAATTCTCAAAAAAAGTATATAAAATAAGTAGTAAAACTATTCTGCAACTTTCTATAATAAACTAAGAAATAAGAGTGTTGCACAGCAGCTGCAATCAACAAATGCAGTGCTGGTAAATGCTTAAATAAATAATTAATCAGTTCTGCATAAAAAAGTAAGTAAAAAAGGTCTGTTTTTAGATTAAAATTGGAGTATGTTTTTTGTGTGAACAAATAACACAAAATTCAACTTAAACAAAAAAAAAATTAAAATTAAAATCACAAATTTTCTCGCCATTTTTTTCTTGGCAATTTAAATGACTTCCTCAAGCGATGCCTATCGATATAAATCGATTAACTGTAGCAATAAGAGCCACAAGTGGAAAGTATATAGTCTTCCGATTGGTATTATTGATCAACTGGAAATATTTCAGTTAATATTTCATTATAACAGAGACAAGCAAAAGGCAGCAAGTCTGCCATAAATATTTATGGCATGAGTCGAGCTCACGCGACTCTAGTACTCTCTCCTCTCATTTCACATTGTTATCTCAAATGAAGACAAAAGTGTTGCAAGAACAATTTGTTATGAGACTCCAAAAAGAAATAGCATCAAGTTGCCAGCAGCAGCTGCTTAGATTTTAGTCTTGTCAAGTCACACACACACACATTCCCACACACACTCGTACATTTGATATGAATGTATTCACGACTACTTATGAATATATTATGAGTGTGTTCATTTTCAATTATTTTAAGTGCTGGGCAACAAGTTTGACACTCATTTTGTGAGTGTTGTGTTGATTTGCCTTCATATTGGGTACAGTTGCGTTCAACGTTTTCAACTACTTATTTTGTGTGTTGTGTGTTGTGTGTGTTGTGTGTTGCATGGGGGCCAATAACAAGAAGAAAACAGCCCCCGAGGCTGACTTGAAGTTTCATTTCTTTTTGTGTTGAGCGACCCCAACACACACACTCGCACACACACACACACACACACACACACATATTGTGGCATAGTCACATATATCATTGTCAAGTCTATATGCAAGGCAGCCCCAAAAAACCCATACCCTCCCCCTCCAATCCCCCTCCAATTTGCCATCCGCTGGCCACCCAAGCAGCAACCAGCAAGCAGCAGCAGCATTCAAGTTGCCCTCTGCTCAAATATCAGTCCCTTGGCGGGGGCAAGAGGAACAGTAGCAGTGGAGGGGGGGGGGGGTGTGTGGCAATCTTTTTGGCTTGTCAAATGCGCATTTCCTGCTTACGACGAGTCCTTGCTGTGCCTCACTGTGTGTGTGTGTGTGTGTGTGTGCGTGGGTGTATGGGCATGTGTGTGTACACTTAGAAAAGTGGAAGTGCCTTTGGAAATTCAACATATTTTTTAGCAATTTCTAAAATTACAAATATATAAATAAATAAAATGAAAATAAAAAAAAATTATATATTTTTTGAAGATTTTAAATATTTTCAGGAAATATCGTTACTATTTTGGGAGTATTTCCTTTTTTTCTGAGTGTGAGCTTGTGTGTGTGGGTGTGTGTATGTGTGTGTGAGCTGCCCGGTTTGTCTCCAGCGCAATCAATATGGCGGCGCTGGGGCAATAGCTTAGGATTTACGCGCACGGCTTACACAACAGAGAGAGAGAGAGAGACACAGAGAGAGAGGGGGGAGAGAGGGAGACAGAAGCAGAGGGGTGCTGCTGCTGCTTTTGCTGGCTTTCTGTTTCTGCTCCGGTTGGTATTCCTATGTCCTGTCGTTCCTGTCGTGGTTGCCGCCAAGTCGTCGCAGTTACCTTTAAAATTTTCCTTTTCCTTTTTTTTCTTTTCTTTTTTTTATATATTTTTTATTGATATTTTATGTATGTAGTCATTGCTCCTTCTGCTTCTTCTTCTACTCGGCCATGTTTGTCCTTTTATGTAAGCTGCTGTAATGATTTGTTTTATGAAGTAGTCGTGTGCAGCTCAATAACCTCATAGCTCCTGCCACATCCCACATGCCACATGCCACCTCCGACTCTTTGTCAAAGGTGCGCTTCAAAGTATGCTAGTAAAAAGTGTGTGTGTGTGTGTGTGTGTGTGTGTGTGTGTGTGTGTGTGTGTGTGTGTGTGTGTGTGCACACCTACTTTGTTGTTTGCCCAATGACTTAGTTATGAAGCGTTCTTACAACCGATTTCCTCAATTCAACTAAAGGCATCTCCCGCAAAAAAGTGTTGCATGCAACTTGAATCGATCAAAGATTCATTTTGATGCCAGCTGCAACACTGTGTTGCACTCATTTGCTGCAACACTTGTTAGTTGAGTGTTGTCGTGATTATTTCGCGTCTAATTCCAAGCGAACAATTTAAGTAAATGATTTCTACACTCAAAAAAAAAATAATTGCCAAAATTACAGAAATTGCTACAAATTAGAAAACTTTTTTTTATTTATTGAAAATATTTGCCAAGACAATTTTAGAAATGTATTTTTTACTGAAAAGTAGTAGCATTTTTTTTTTTTTGTGAGTGTAGAGTGTTGTAATTTCAACTGGAAATGTCAGGCAAATGCTTTTGGGGCAGGCAGTGCGTATACGCAATATGCAACACGCATTTCTCTACGCAGTTGCAGGCCTCAAACATGCAGCGGCTGCTGCAGCTGCAAATTATTTATGAAAAGTGAGGCAGCGAAAGAGAAAGAGAGAGACAGACTGAGGAAAAGAGAGAGAGAGAGAAGGGAGTAGGGGGGGTTGTAATTGGTGTGGCAGGGTCAATGGCAACACTTTGGCTGTGTTTGGCCGATGTGGCCATTGTTTTGGCACTAAACTTCAATTAGCTCAGCGGCGACGAGTCCATGACTTTTAATCAGTGTACTTTATGCCACACACAGGCAACACACACACACACACACACACACAGGCAGGCCGACTGCTGCATATGCGTGAGCCACAAAAATGGTATAAATTAAACCAACAAACAATTACAACAACAATAGCAACAAACAACAACAGCAAGAGCCACTGCTGTGGCAAACAACAAAACAGGGGCCACAAAGTTGCTTAGTGCGCTTTTTGGGGCGCCACCGGGCCGCAGAGAGCAACGCTGACGTCGACGTCGACGCTGAAGTCGTGTCGCCAAGATTTATTGGCGCTGGCTGCCTATGCGTCGAGTTGAGTTTGAACGATGACGAGGACGAGGACGTGGACGTGGACGAGGCCGAGGATTTAGTAGAGGTAGACGAGGACACGGCTACAACAACAACAACAACAACAAGCTGCAAACAAGCTGCCACGGATCAGGGGCAGGCGATTGCCTTTCACACATCAGCAGGCACAGCATTGAAATGTCGACACCTCTGTCTCCCCCTTGCTCCCTCTCGCTCTCTTTAGCTATCCCCCTCTCTCTGCCTCTCCCTCTCCCCCTCTCGCTACACTTAAACTAAAAATCAGACAATTTTGCTTAGGTTTGGCAAGTTTTGTTCACCAACTAAATTTCTAAAAGTTAAAAATTATAATTTGCATTTCTTCATTACAGTTTGATTTTTTCTAAAATCAAGAAAAATAGATATATTTTTCAGTGTATATTTTATTATGTGTTTGCGTTTATATTATTTATTAAACATTTGCATTTTAAGATTTCACATTTTTGGTATTATTTATTTACTGCTAAGCTTTCTAATTTTAAACTCAAATGTTTGCTTAAATTTAGAAATTAGTTATACAAATTTAAAGTGGCATATATTAAAATTCATTAGTTTTTCTCTGAGTGTATGAATCAAACTTAGAAATAACAGAAATGAATATCAACTGTGGAATTGTGGCTTGCAGCAAAATCAGATTCCAAAGTTGACTTTGGAAAAAGTGCCACAAGATTTATGCCTCAATTTTTGTTACTGACTATCTGTCTGGCTGTCTGTGTGTTAGTGTGTGTGTGTGTGTGTGTGTGTGTGGTTTTGTGTGTGTGTGTCGCAGCTTGGCAGCTTGGCAGCTTGGCAGCTTTGCAAATGCGGATGCGAATGCAGTTGTGTGGCGATAATAAGCCTCAGCCAATGATGACGACTCAATGTCTACTTTAAACACCCCAAAATCCAGCACAGACCAGCACACACACACACACACTCGCACACACACACACACACACACTCAGTCGTCTCTCGTCTGTTGATGGCAGTCAAAGGCTGTCAACTGTAAATGGCCAAGAGATGTTGACCAGGTTTCTCAATATGCCACTTTCTCGTACCGCCTGCTGCCTCTCTCTGCTGGTGACTGCATCATGTGCCTGGTGCCTGGTGCATTGTGGCAGGTTTCTCTTTGCTCTTGTCCTGTCCTGGAATTAACCTCAAAATATTTGGCTTTGGATCAGGCAGTCAAAAACACAACAACTGAAAACTGAAGCAAAACTGAGAACGAACAAAGGCGGCTTACCTGCAATTAGCAGAATTACTCGCCACAGTAGTAACTCGTTATGAAGAACTGTATGTTTGTATTTGGAAGTTGTTATTTTTGTTTTCCAAGTTGAACTATGCAAATTACTCGGTTTAAAAACCTGAAAAACCAAAACATGAATTTTCAACTTGTTCACAACTCGCAATAAAAAAACCTACTTTTTGGCCAACTCAAATCAAGTGAGCCACAATTTGAATATTATCTTACATTTAATTTTAAATACGATAACAATTTACATTTTTTAACTTTTTTTTAATTTGAATAAACATCAAGTTTTAATCTAAACTAAAGCTAAAAATTTCTGGGGAAATACAACAATTAAAAGACTAAAAATTGAGAAATTCTTTCAGTTTATTATATATTAAAAAGATAGTAGTAGTCGAAAGAATAAACTGAGAGCAATACTTTTGAATAGTGCTATTTGCTATTTGCTACTTTTGTCATCTGAATTAAATTCAGATTTTGGCCAACTCAACTGAAATGCGTCGAATGTATTCCAATTTGCAGACGTTTCTGTCCTGTCATTGGCTCTGAATGTGGCCTTCAATTATACGAAAATATTGAACTACAATCTGTGACCTCTGACCTATCATTGACCTCTCCTCCCCCTCTCTTTCGCCCCCTCTCTCTCTCTCAGGTGTCAGCTGGACAACATTTGCATTTGAGCGGCGATATGAAGAGCAATGTTTCAGTTGCCGCCCAGCAAGGCGTCTTCTTCAGTCAGCAGCAGGCACAGCAGCAGCAGCAACAGCAGCAGCAACAACCTGGCAATCCTGGCAATCCCAATCCGCAGCAGCAACAGCAGCAGCAGCCGCATGGAGCTGGAAATGCTGGCTCGAATAACGGCGTTCCAAATGCGCAGCAGCAGCAACCAAATCAAAATATGAACAATGCAAATGGTAAGTGAATGTCAAATGAATGCCAAATGAATACACTCATCTTTTTCTCCCCTCCTCTTGGAACAGTACCCTCCGACGGCTTCTCGCTCTCCCAAAGCCAAAGCATGAACTTCTCGCAGCAGCAGCAGCAGGCGGCGCAGCAAGCGGCGGCACAGCAGCAACAGCAGGCAGCGGCGGCGGCAGCAGCAGCAGCTGCCGCACAACAGCAACAGGCAGCGGCAGCAGCAGCAGCTGCGCAGCAAGCACAACAGCAACAGCAGCAGCAGCAGGTGCCACCAAATATGCGTCAGCGTCAAACGCAGGCGCAGGCTGTGGCAGCAGCGGCGGCAGCAGCAGCCGCCCAGGCGCAGGCAGCGGCCAATGCGGCCAATGGCAGCGCTGGCAACAATGTGCCGCTGATGCAGCAGCAGCAGCCGCCGTCGGCTGTTGGCGCTGGCAGCGGACCCCAAAGCGGTGGCCCAATGAGCCAGATGGGCGGACCCATGGGCGGCATGCCCGGCGGCATGCAGATGGGCGGCGGCGTGCCCGGCGGACCCGGCATGAATCCCATGCAAATGAACCCCAATGCGACCAGTGCCCAGCAGCAGCAGATGATGATGGCCGGCAATGGTGGCCCCGTGCCGCCAGCGAGTCAGGCAAAGTTCCTGCAGCAGCAGCAGCAGATGATGCGTGCCCAGGCGCTGCAGCAGCAGCAGCAACAGGCGCAGCAGCAGGCTCAACAGCAGGCACAGCAGCAGGCGCAGCAGCAACATCAGCAGCAGGTCCAGCAGCAGCAGCAGCAGGTGCAGCAACACATGTCCGGCGCACGTCCCCCGCCACCGGAGTACAGCGCGACCAAGGCGCAGCTGATGCAGGCCCAGATGATGCAGCAGACAGGCGGCGGTGGCGGTGGTCCCGGCGGTGTTGGTGGTGTTGCTGGCATGGGTGGCGTTGGTGGCGTTGGTGGTGGACCTGGCGGTGGTCGCTTCCCGAACAGTGCCGCTCAGGCGGCAGCCATGCGTCGCATGACCCAGCAGCCCATTCCTCCATCCGGGCCAATGATGCGGCCCCAGCATGCCGCCATGTATATGCAACAACATGGCGGTGCTGGTGGCGGCGGCGCCGGCGGACCACGCAGCGGCATGGGCGGTGTGCCGGGCGGCGGACCGTATGGTGTTGGCGGCGGCGGCGGTGCTGGCGGCGGTGGCGGCGGACAACAGCAGCGGCCGCCCAATGTGCAGGTGACGCCCGACGGTATGCCGATGGGCTCGCAGCAGGAGTGGCGCCACATGATGATGACGCAACAGCAGCAGCAGATGGCCTTCGGCGGACCAGGACCAGGTGGTCCAATGCGACAAGGACCAGGAGGCTTCAACGGAGGTAAGCAAAATGAGATTTATCTTTAGCAGATCTTCCTCAATTCAATTAATCGAATATAGTTGAAAATTAATCGAATATTGTTTGAAATTAATCGATTTTTGTGTTTTTTTGGCAGGCAACTTTATGGCAAATGGAGCGCCGAATGCGCCTGGCAACGGGCCCAATGGCGGCATGATGGCTGGTCCCAATGGGCCACAAATGCAGCTGACGACGGCACAGATGCAGCAGCAATTGATGCGTCAGCAGCAGCAGCAACAGCAGCAGCAGGCGCAACAGCAACAGCAGCATATGGGACCCGGTGGCGGCAGCAACATGCAGATGCAACAATTGTTGGCGCAGCAGCAGAGCGCAGCGGTGAGCGGTGGTGTTGGTGTTGGTGTCGGTGTCGGTGGTGGGATGATGGCCACCCAGATGCAGATGACCAGCATGCACATGAGCCAGACACAGCAGCAACTGACGATGCAGCAGCAACAGTTTGTGCAGAGCAGCAGCACCCAGCAGACGACGACAACACACCAGCAGCAGCTGATGCAGATGACGCAGAGCGGTGTGCCCGGGGGTGGTGCGGGTGTTGCAGGTCCCAGCAACAACAATGTTGTTGGTGCAGCGGTGCAACAATCGGCCGGCGTAGTGGGCGTGGTTGGTGGTGTTGGTGGCAACAATGCGGCAACCATTGCCAGCGCCAGCTCGATCAGTCAGACAATTAATTCCGTCGTTGCCAACTCCAACGATTTGTGTCTCGAATTCCTCGACAATCTCCCCGTCGACAGCAACTTCTCCACGCAGGATCTGATCAATTCGCTGGACAATGACAATTTTAATATTCAGGACATTCTTCAGTAAATTGTTCCAGGAGAAGAAGAAGAGTGTTGAGTTGTCCTAATCCCTCCCCCTCCCCCCAAAACCACCAACAATTGTTTCCTGTTTTTGTTTGTATTTTGTATTTTTGCATGTTCATTTTTCGTTGTTTCTTCTTGTTGTTATTGCCTGCCCCACAACCCCTCTTTTCCCCCAACTGTTTGTTAATTGTGCGAGTTTTTTTAGTAGCTAAGTTCGATGTACTCTAATTTGAGACTTTACTGTATTATTAGCCGCTAGAGTTGCCCGCTCTTCATAAGTTGCTGGGCAGCAACGGTCCAAGGCGGGCAGGCGCTGCACAGGGGCGGAGAGTGGGGGCGTGGCAGCAGCAAAACATTCCATACTCTATAATTCATATGCTAAACATACATATATATATGTATGTGTGTATTTGTCTAAAAATACAATTCGAAGTGAGAGCAAAAAAAGCGAAAAAAAAGTATTTGCAAAAAGTACTTTAAAAAAGCAACAGAAAGAAACCAAAAACACAAAAACAAGTTATGCAAACAACACACACACACACTAACACACACACACACAACTTAAGCACTTGTACTTAATGCAATTTGGCCACGCCCATCGCTCAGTCTGCCCGCCCACCAATTTCACATTACTTAAGCAAAATGCAAAAGCAAAAACAACACACAAAAAACATTGAAATGGAACCAACAACAAAACTTTTTAACAAAAAACAAAGAATTGTACATTTTATATTGTATTTAATTTAATTTAATTTTTTACAAAAATGCAAAAGTTACAAAAAAAAAGAAAGAAAAGAAAAGAAAGCAAAAAAATCACACAAAAAAAGAGTAAAAAATGAGAAAGAAAACAGACACAAAAACGCAGAAAAGGAAAAGGCAAAAGCAAAAGCAAAAGCAAAAATATATTGGTGATATTTCAATTGCTTGAAACAAAAACACAAACAAAAAAAAACACTGCAAAAGCAAACAGACAAACAGAGATTTAAATATAAACGAGAGAAGGATGAGAGAAGAGATAGAGAGGGGAGAAAGAGTAGAATGGGAGAAAAATGGGATTTATTATTATTATTGTACATTATTTTTGTGTAACAATTATGTTTAAATGGAATTTTTAAAAGAAACGCGGAGCAAACAAGCGAGTTAAGCGCAAAACAAACAAACAAACAAACATATTTAAAATATATATACACCTACATATATATATATATTTATATATATACAGTATATATATATACATATATATGAAACTTATAATTAATTACTACGCGTAGTTTTTGGTAGTGAAAAGGCGTGCATAAAGCCCTAAACATTAGTAGTTTGTTAAATAAATTTATATATACACCCCCTCCTCCCCACACACACACATACACTCACAAAACACACACACAGACAGACACACATTATATATAGATATAGAGATATATATATATATTCGATTATTGTAAGAGCAGCGCTAACAATTATTGAATTTAGGTTTAGGAGATCTGCCAGAGCAAAAAGAGGAAATCGAGAGAGAGAAATTTAGCTAAATGCGTTCAGGCCAAGTGTGTTACCAAGTGACGCCAAGTGCCGCCACGCCCACAGCCACAGCCCACTTCACAAAATGTATAAAAAATTCGATTAGCGATTAATGTTTAAGGATACGGCGAGATTCCAGCTATGAAATTATTGTACGACATTTAATTAGCGCAATTCCATAAGTCCATAAGTTAAAAGTTTACAATTTTAAAAGTTACAAAATTCAATTTCAGTTTTAGTTTCAGTTTCAGAGGCCATAGAACCAGACTTCCAGATATAAAACCAAAACCAAAAACAAACAAAAAAAGAAAAACAAAGTAGCAAACAGCAGCAATAAACACATCAAGTATAATGCATACGATCCGAATGTGGATCGAGAACTCATAGCACTCTCACACACACACACACACCACACACACACAAACAAAGAAACACACTCGCCTAGAAAACAAAACGCGTAGCCCAAAGTATTTAAGCCGCAAAAACAAACAAAAAAGCAAAAAGAGAAACAAAAACAAAAACAAAAAACAACAACTAACAAAAATTATTATTACAATTATTATATAATAAAATACGCGAATTGTAGTTTGTAATTAATGATACGAAACAAATTTGTTTACAAAAAAAGAAAACCGCAAATTATATATATAGTATATATATATATATACATTATTATTATTACTATATACAATATGGCATATTATTATTACATATATATATAAATACTTATATATACAAGTACATCATATATATATATATATTTCTATATATATATATATTAAACACGATTAAGCTAAAGTTCGGCGTCGGCAGATCCTTGGGAAGAAGAGTAAGAAGATGAAGAAGAGAGGCGAGCTGGAAACAGCAGGAAAGATGAATTCCTGAAAAATTACAACTCGCATAAACCAACTCAAATTCGAACTCAAATTCGAACTCGAATTCGAATTCAAACTCGATATCGATATCAATTAAAAGCAACAGCTGCCAGCGGCAAACCAAAACTTTAAAAATTTACAAACAAAAAAAAAACAAAAACAAAAAACAAACAAGATTCAAAGCAAACGCAAAGCAAATGCAAATTAATTTTAGCTCATTATTTATATAAACAAAAAACAAAAAAAAGAGAAACAAAACAAATCAAATTTGATTTGGATTTGTTTTTGAATTTCAATTTGAACTAAAATTCAATTTGATTTGGATTTGTTGGTGTAGTTTGTGGCCTATTGCAGCAATTTGTTTACAAAGCAACAATTGTTTTTTTTTTGTAATTAGCCAAAATTTTTTGGTGCATATGTCGTCGGTTTGCCGTTATGTTTTGTCCTCCAGGATGTGCAACAAACCGTTGTGTCCAATAAACTTGAACATGAACGCATTGTTGGCCCAACAAACAACAAATTTGTAGATTTTCTTTTAATATTAAAGAAACCAGAAAAAAAACAACAAAATAAAATAGTAAAATATTACTTTTGTAAATAAAGAAACAAGAATTTTAATTTTATTTCATAAGGGTGCGAGAGTAGCCATATAATCGTTTAAATATAAATATATACATCTAATGTATATAATGAGTATATTTTGATACGAAAATATATTCGTATGTCAGCAAACATATCTGCGCCTTTTACAGTTACTCTGTATCAGGCAGAAATCCTGCAGTTGCGGCGAATTCGCATTTGATTTCGCTATTCGAACCAGCGACTTGGACTCATTGGCTGAAAGTGCGGGGGTGCAATGCTTGCGGCGAAGAGAACATGTAACTGTGAAAAGAAGAGAGTAAAAAGGAGAAGAGCGAGAGTCGCAGTTCAAATTTAAATATAGACGGAAAACGGTGCCTGCAAATCAGAAGAGAACTTTTCAAAAAGGTGAGTTTCCACATTTTACAATTTACAGATTTTTAAAAAACAACGAACATATTTTTCATTCATATTTATTGATTTCTTTATACGCATGTTCATAATAATATAATTGCATATTTTATGACTTATAATAAATATATTCCATAAATGTAAATACATGCATTTAATGTGTGTATGTGTGTGTGTGTGTGTTGTGTGTTGTGTTTAAATGTTGGTGTGGGAGTATGGGGTGTGCTTTTCTTGTTTAACATTATTTGTATTATTATTATAATTATTATGTATAGTATGCATATTTATTTTTGATGCTTAACTTGCTCGATATATGTATGTATGCATGTATGTGTGTGTATTTTATTGTATGTGTATTGGTAGTATATATAAAGTTTTACATAGGTAGGACTTGCATGAGCTTTCGACATGGATAATCCCTACGCACTTAACTGAAACAATTAACAAGCTTTCTGGCTAAAATATGCATGGATCTGTTAAGGAAGGTGGGAAGGGGGTAGGGGAGATGTATGGATCTAAACCAATTTACAAATAATATTAGCAACTATTGCGAGAACTAAATAGTGTGATAAGTCTAATTAGAAGCTAGCTTTGCCAATATATATTCTTTAATTTGTATTCGTGTGTGTTTCTCTGTGTGTGTATGTGTGTGTGTGTGTGTGTGTGTGTGTATTTGTGGGGCTATGTTTAATAACTTTTCAACACTTAAACGCTAGTGCAAAGGTGCGGCCTGCCAATTCTAAATGTTTAAATATTACGATTATTATTATAATTATGAATTATTTGCGACATATTTTTTTGTTTTATTTATTTCTGTTTTTGTCTGTTTTTTTGTTTTAACAATGTAAATGCCTTTGCCTGTTTCCATTAGTTGATTTTGTTTTTTTTGTTTTTTGTTTTTTGTATATTATTAATTGCTAGTAATCAATGTTAAATGTTGCACTGTGGCACATACTAATATGCAATAAAATCAGCCTTAGTTATAATAATTGTTACTCGTGAAAACGCGTTTCTATAAGTTGCTCGGGTCTATTTCAATATATATATTTGCTGCAAGTGCTTGCAAATACTGTATCTGAGAACCTCTTTCAATATTATTATTTTTTACTTTGTAATACTTTCGCAAGTTAAAGTTTCTCTCTAAAAAACACAATTATACAAAAAAAACGTTTTCAAAGTAAAAACCTGTAAATTTACTAGCAAATATTTGCGACTTCAATTTTGCGATTATAAAATTTGCCGCTCAATGGAATTGCATTAAATGTGATTTTTTTAAAAACGCGATTAATTCGTAATTAGTTAGTTAATTACTCCAAGTAATAAGTTAGTAGTTTTACTCTTTTTTTACTATGCGACTTTCGATTCGACTCAACAATTCTGCTAAATGCGCAAATTCAAATTCAAATTCTAGTTTTCTTTTTTATTAATTTAATGTCGTGGGACTTTCTCGGTTTCTCCTTGCTTCTAGTTTATAAAACGTATACTAAACTTTAGTTTAGATTAAATGTGATTTCTGAATGTTTGTTTGTTTTGTTGTGCATTTGAACGAATGAATAATAATGGATGGATACTGAAGAAATGCACTTGAAGAACTGCAACGAGCCACTCTTTAAACACATTCCGTACTTAATCTAAAGATTAACTAATGTTTCTGTATTGGCCATTTGCTGTGGAAATAATCAACATCATTTTCATTTTTCTAGAAACCATTTCCACAACAAATGCGACCAATTTTTCATTGCTTGTGCAGATCTCGAAAGAAAACTGAGCTGATTAAATTGGCAATTTAGCTCAGTTCGCTTTCAATCGACTAACTTTACGATTTACATATATATAGATATATATATAAATATATATTTATGAAGATATATATATAGTATTGGTTGACCTTCACTTAAATATTGCAATCTGGTTTGGGGATGCTCGATTAAAAATATATATATCGAATAATTGTTGTTACTTTGCTGCGCAAACCGCCGCGTACATAAATTTATATCACACGCAATAAATATAATAAGAAATAATAATATTTATCGAATATTTGCTTTTCAAAATTAAACAAATTAAAAATGGTGTTCGAAATTATTTACTAACTTTCGTAATTTTCTTAACTTTCCTTTTTACTAATATACATATCGAGTGCAAAGTAATTATATAATTCGAAATAAAAACTTATTGGTGTTGGTGCGTATTTGTGTGTGTGTGTGTGGGGTGTGTGTAGATTTCGAGTGCAGCTATTCGTTGTGAATGGCAATGACTGTTTTTTGTTTTTTGTTTTTGTTATTGTTTTGATTTATTTTGTTTTCTTGTCGTAAGACTAACTAACGTTTTAACGATTTGGCAAATGATTATTTATCGATTAGTTATCGATTGCGGGTGCTACTTAGTGCAGCCTATGCTGATTGGCCTTGGGCATGGCGCCAACAATGCGCACACGGCCCAAGGTGCCCACTGCGCCAGCGCCAGCGCCACCAGACAGCCGCTGATGTTGCTGTTGTTGCTGCTGCTGCTGCTGCTGTTGCTGCTGCTGCTGCTGTTGTTGTTGTTGCTGCTGCTGCTGCAGCAATTGCAGCTGCTGCTGGTGACGCTGCTGCTGCTGCAGGAGCTGTTGTTGCTGCTGCTGCTGCAGGAGCTGTTGTTGCTGTTGCTGCTGTAAAAGTTGCTGCTGCTGCTGTTGCTGCTGCTGTTGTTGCTGCTGTTGCTGTTGTGGCTGTGGATGATATTGCGGCGCATGCTTGGCATCGTTGCAATCACAAAACTGTGGCGGCGGCGCCAGCACAAGATTCTCGGTGCACAGCTGCTGCATATTGTTGTTGCCCGGCGGAACACCGCCAGCAGCTGCAGCAGCAGCAGCAACGGCAACAGCCGAAGGCACTGCCACCAATTGGCCGCTGGGCAACATGCCCACAATATGCGTGGCCAACTGTTGCTGTTGCTGCTGCTGCTGCTGCTTTTGCTGCTGAAGGTGTTGCATATGTTGCTGCTGCTGCTGTGATTCGCCATCGCTGTCGGCGGCCTCGAGTGGCGGCGGCAACTGCACCAGAGACACGGCTGTGGTGCGTGTGGCGCCACGCTGCATCGCAATTGCTGCCGCCTGTTTGCGTGTGAGCGAATTGTGTCGCTGAAATGCTTTTGCCGGCGGCGAGGGACTCAACTCGCCATCGTCGTCTTCATCGAGATCGGACCGCTGCTCGAGCTCCAGGGAGTCGTGACCCTTGTGCAGTTGCTGCTGCTGCTTGGCCACCAGAGCGGCGGTGCTGGCGCCGCCTCCAGCGGCTGCTGCCTTCGCTTTCAGTATCTGCTGCAAGTGTTGCTGATGGGCCAGCTGTTGCTGTTGCTGCTGCAATATCTGCTGCTGTGTGGCAATCAACTTAATATTCGGATTCGACTGATGATGCAGCTGCTGCAACTGTTGCTGCTGCTGCTGATGGTGCACATTGGGTATGCGACCGAGTACCTGTGGACTGGGCACAGATTGTGTTGACTTAATTGCACCAGTTGCTGTTACTGTTGTTATTGTTGCAGCTGGCAACTTGTTGTTGCCGCTGATCAATTGCTGCTGCTGCTGCTGTATAACAGGCGCATGTTGCTGCTGCACCAGCTGCTTAACGGTGAGTGTTGTTGTTGAGTTGCTGTTGCTGTTGTTGTTGTGATTGCTGCTGGCATTGTTGTTGATGTTGATGTTGCTGGTGGACTTTGTTGCCGCCTCATAGGCAGCAGCAGCACTTGCCACATTTGTGCCCGAATTTAAATTGATGATGCTGCTTTTTATATTTGTTGTTGCAGCTGTTGCTGCTGCTGCTGTTGCTGTTGTTGCTGATGCTGATGCTCCAATGCTGATTGTTGTCTTGGCCATTATCTTTACCGTTGGCTGAGTGTCGGGTATGGTTTTGGGCTCCTCGACAATTGTTACGCTCGGCTTCTTCTTGATCGTGTCTGTGGGCTTTGTGGCGCCTCCGCCGGAGGCCAACAGCAATTCCTGATCGCTGCTGACGCCCGAGCTGCTGTTGTCGCACTCATCCTCACCATGACCAGCCTGTGCTGCTCCTGCTACTGGCAACTGCTTCTGCTGTTGCTGTTCATCCTCTTTTTTGAGGAAGCCATTGGGCGAGGACTTGGAGGTCTTCAGATTGCTGCGAATGCGCTGGATTTCATCCACGGACAACGAATGCGATATTGAGGCACCCGAACCAGATCCAGAAGCAGAACTGCTGCCACTACAGAAAGAGAGAGGATGAAGTGAGTCTTGTTGGATTGGAATCTAGCTAATCTTCGCTAGCAATTTATTGCCACTTACCTGGCCTGACTGTTGCCACTGGTTTCCGGCACATCGAAGAGTGCAATTTTCTCGTTGAGCTTCGTGTTGCGTGCAACGAGTATGGAATTCTCATCCTCGCCATCCGATTCGCTGCAACTGTAGTCTGGTTCGGGTATGGGTGGTGCAGAGCCACCACCAGCAGCAACTGTTGCTGTTGCATTAGCGATGCCATTCGCCTGTTGCTGTTGTGGCTGCAGTTGCTGTGCTGCTACTGGCGGTGGTGGCGGTGCTGGTGGCGATAGAGGTGCAGCTGCTGACTGCTGCTGCTGTTGCTGTTGTTGCTGCTGCTGCTGTTGTTGCAGTTGCAATTGCAGCTGTGGTGCCGCATAATGCGAGGCAATTGCGTTGCCACCAGAGGATTGGGCGCGCAGTTGTGTTGGCGCCGCATATTGTTGCTGCTGCTGTTGTGGTTGCTGTTGTTGCTGTTGCTGCTGTTGTTGCTGCTGTTGTTGTTGCTGCTGTTGTTGCTGCTGTTGCTGCAAATGTTGCTGTTGCTGGTTGTCCTGTTTGTCCTGCGCCTGGCGCAGCTTCCAGGCCATCACATTGCGCAGCTCCTGCGGCGAGGCATAGATCTTGGCGTTGGCCGCCGGATTGAAGCTGCTCTGGACGCCATCGATGGCCGCCGAGGTGACCGCATCGTTCTCGGTGCGCTTCTTCAGCTTCTGTTGCAAGGATATTGTGCTCTCGTATTCGGAGACGCTGCTGCGCGTCTCCACCTTGACCACCTGGCCAACGGGCGGCGGCGGCGGTGGATGATTGGGTGGTGGCAGGAGTGCAGCAGCTGCAGCTGCGGCAGCCAGTTTGCTCTCCTCCTTGCTGTTGTGGCCCGTTGTGTTGAGGCGCTGCAGCGAGGCGTGCAACGTGGCCACATCGTCCTGCGAGTGATGACCCTTGCCCGCCGCCTGCCAAATCGACGAGGCCGAGCCGTGCAGCTGTGGTCCATGCAGATCCGGTGTCGAGTGGAAACGTTTCAAATCGCGACCAACCGTTGCGTCATTGCCCACTGTGGGCGTGGCAACGGGCTTGCCACGCAGCGTGCCACTGCCATGCTTGCTCCTTGCCGTCTTGCGCTTCATCTCGGCGACGCTGCCATAGACCAACGGACCTGCTGCTGTTCGCATGGGCGAACCATTGGTGGCGGGGGGCGTGGCCGCACCACTGTCCGTGCCCGACTGGAAGCGGGAGCTGGTCATCATGGTGGCATAGCGACTGGAGGTGTTCGAGGCACTACCCTCGCCCTGCTGTCGCTGGAACAGCTCCTCCAGCTCGGCAGCTGTAATCCTGCTCGAAGTGGGCCGCGCTTTGATGCTGGCCGTGCGCAGCTGGACCGGTGTGCCCGGATGTGTGGGCGTCGGCGTCGCAATCGACTCCACCGAATTGGATTTGGTGTGCGGCACCTGCTCCTCCTGCTCCTTCTCGCCGCCATTCTCCAGGCCGGCAACCATTGACTTGGCCCTGGCACGGCCCACACTCAACGTGGTCTTCGGATCACGTCGCGGTGGCATCGGTGCCATGCGCACGCTGCCACCACCAGCACCGCCAGAGACAGAGCTGGCATGGCTGCCTGGCCCCATCATCGACATCTTGCGCGGCAACGTGGCGCACTGGCGGTGGGCGCTTTGCGGTGTGCTCGGCCCACTGGACAAGTGCTGACTGCCACCGGCACGTGCCCCACCACTGGGCAAATACTGTGCACTTGCCTGCATCTGGAGCGGAAACTGGGGCGAGACGACAGTCATGTTGACCAAGGCGCCCGCGGAGCGTATCATCTCCACGACCTGCTCGTGCGAGGCGGCGCTGACATCCTCCCCGTTGATGGTGAGCAGAAAGTCACCGGGTCGCAGGCCGGCCATGTCGGCAACGCCACCCGGATCCACATCGTCCAAGTACTGCAGTGCCGGGAAGCGTTCGGAGGGACGCAGTTGCATCAGCTGCGAACTGGCCTTGGCGCCGCGCAATATGAATCCAAATCCGCGCTTGGCTCGATGCAACACCACCGAACGTGGTGCGTTGTAAGCACTGCAAAAAGTTTACAGTTTAATATGCAGTTGTATAAGGAGCAGTACACTCAGAAAAATAATCGCAGTAATCGACTTTTTTCAAAAAATTCAATTTGAAATTTAGAAATGCGAAATCCGCTTTAGAAATGAATTTTCTTGCGATTTACTAGAATTGTTGGTTGATTGTTTTTCTGAGTGTAGCTGGTTACTTACCCCTTCTTAATGCGTGGTGCTGTGGCGCTGCTATATTGTCCAATTAGGTGACCGCCATTGTTCTCCGCGTGGTGGTGGTGCTGCTGCTGCTGATGCTGCGGCAGCTGTTGACAGGAGCCGTTGCTGGTCATGGAGAGCGAGGGCGACTGATGCGGCTGCTGGAGCAGCGTGCTCGAGCTGCCCGAGTGGCCGCCCAGGCTGAGCTGGGGGGAGCCCTGGTAGGAGGATTGCTGTGGCTGCAGTGATGTGGGTGCCACCATCTGCTGCTGCTGGGGGGCTGGTGGTGCCACCATGCCCGTGCTTGCGGTCATCACATTGGTGATGTGCTTCTGTCGCAGATTCACCTCCTGCACACAGTCGGCGGGGAAGAAGCCCGACTGATTGGTGCCACGGACATAGCCCTCGAGCAGGCCGCAATCGGTGCTGCCAACGACCTCGATGACATCGCCCGGCTGCAGCCGGATGTGGCCCACTGTGTTGCCCGCATAGGGTTCCATGCACACCACCGTGGTGCTCGGATGCCCAATCGAGCAGGCAGCCGAATCCGAATTAGTTCCCACGCCCGACGAGTCGCTAATGATGTCGCTGGTGTCGCCCAGCGATTTATCTGTTTTCGGATTGCAAACGAAACAATTTAATTAGCCAATTGATGTGATTCATAGATGATTCATCTGGTCACAACTTGGCCAGAGAATGCAGATCCAACAGAGACAACAACATTTAGGATGACTGTAAACATGCCATGAGATTGGAGGAGTTGCTGGGCAGGATTGGAAAGTGGGTGGCATAAGGAGGAGAAGCACAAGAAGCAATGCGAAACAAATGCGATGAATAAATTCAAATAGACTCAAAAAACCCTCATTTCAAGAGACTCATTCAAAGAATGAATCACAAGAATTTTACAAGTGTTTTTCTGCTTAATTTAAGCGACTCGCTGCTAAAATTAACTAATTAAATCGATTAATTCGATTAATTCGATGATTCAATAGATAATTTCAAAGGCATCTCAAACAATTTCTCAGATCATTTTCCAAATGAATGATTCACTCGAGTTGTTAATGGCTCATTTATAGACTGCTGACTATTTATATATATATTGTTTGAATCTGATAGATTTACTAATTATAATAATTTATCGATTGCTGAACATTGCTTCCCATCATAGAAACCCATTTGACATGCTCCCATTTTGGGTGATTTTTTAACTAGAAACAAACTAATTTCACTTATTAAACTAAAACTAGGCATGCTTAGTGATACTTTAATGGATGTAATACTTGACCTGTTCAGTTGATTTTATATATAGTTATATATATATATATATATAGATTTATGTGTTAAGATTAGTAAAACATAAAATTAAATTTATTTAAAATTTAACTTAAACTTGAAAAGGCGAAATCAGAGTGTAAAACTATTGATTGATTGATTGATTGATTGATTGACTGATTACCTGTTACAATGCTGATGTCGTCTTCGTGCGAACGATGTCCCGAGGAGCCCTCGGAGAGGCTCGAACTCGCCGAGCTGTAGGCGCCCAGCATATGCTCCGAGGGGCATGGCGAGGGCGGACCATGCAGCTGCTGCAGCTGCAGATGCGGCTGCTGGTGGTGCTGCTGGTGCTGGTGGTGTGGGTGGTGCATCAACTGCAAATGCTGATGGTGGTTCTGATGGTTGTGCAACAACTGCTGCTGCTGCTGCAGCTGCTGGCGCGAAAGTGTGCCCATCAGATTGATGCCGCCGTTTAGGGCACCACCACCTGCACCCGCACCACCCAACCCACCGGCAGCCGCGGCAAGCAGCACAGCGCCAGCTGCCCCATTGGCCGACAGCCAACCGATGCCGGAACGCCGTTTCGGATTGTAGCGCGGTGGTCCCCGGTAGGGCACTGCATAAGTGTGATTAAGGATAGTTTTCGCTATGTAAGTATACACTCATTTCTCTCTGTGTGTGTGTGTGTGTGTATGTCTATGTGTGTGTGTGTATTGCTGTTGTTGGAGTTGGAGTTTTGTCGGTTTGGCAGTCGGGCGCTTAAGAGTTGAATTTATGTGTCGCGATTGGGGTTTCTTTTTAGGGGATGAGCGAGGATTTTGCTGGCTATGTTTATGGATTTTTTATGCTGTAGAATTTTAGTCACATTTTGTTGCCAAGTTGTCAGCCAAGCCAATTCCAGGGCTGAGCAAATCTTCGCTAAATGTTCTTCCATTGCTCAACTCTGCTAACTAAAAGTTGGTTTTTAATATGAGCAAATAATCCTAGAACCGATTTAGCTGCTAATTTATGTGGGGAGAACTAACATTTATTTGGGATTGGTATAGCTGGGTTGATTGTTTGGAGACACACTCTTTACACTTTAGTGGTTACTTACTGTACTTACTGCTTTTTGCATGGAGCTGGTTAGTTTGATCGACCGAAACACAAAAAGCAAAACAGAGCAAAAACAAGGACATTCTAGGAATGTCCTCAAACAAAACAAACTCGCTAAACATAGGATTTTAGATAGATAATGGTATTATATATATATATATATATATATATATGATGAGTAAAAAACGTGAACGTGTAACAAAACATTGAACAACAGAGAGAGAGAGAGAGATAGAGAGACAAAGATAGCGATAGAGGTGAATGAGACAAAGATCGAGCAAAATATGGAAATTACATTTACAGTTACGATTAGTAGTACTATATAAAGTACTATATATAGAATACATATAGATATATATAGAGAAAAAGATGTCAAGCAATAAATGCAAAAATATAGCTAAAAATCTGTTGTTGTTTACGTATATATATATATATAGATTGTTATAGGATGGTTTTACGTTATGAATGAATTAATTGGCAGAGACCTAAATGTTGAAATGTATCGATGATATATTGATTGATATATGATTGATGATTGATAATTGATATGAACTGTTTTTGCGTGTGTCTGAGTGGAGAGAACTAAACATTTTGATTGGGGAAATCGGGACTAAAAGGGGACTAATTCAAAAATAATTAACCAAGTAATTGAATCTAACACGTGGATTTATCAACTATAGTTTGAGTAAATTAAAACCAAATCGTGACAATAAACGGGAATAATCGAGGGAAGTTTTGGAGAGTATGAGTAAAAAGTACGATATGAATATGTCGAAATGTCGAGTTCGAGTTTTGGTCGATTTTGGGATTTGTACGAGTATGTTGATATCAAGTGGTGATATCAACATGCCCGAGAGTGTGTGTGTGTGTGTGCGTGTTGTGAATATGCGAATGGAATGTTTGGTTTGTTCGATTGGCTCTCGTTTTGGGCACTCACCAATTTCCTCGGATTTGTAGTTCTCAATGATTTCGGCCAGTTCCATGTTGCCAGCGATGACAGCAACCTAAGGAATAAATTTAGATATTAATCCAGATGTTAAATAAATATAATATTAGTATTAATTTTGACTACACAGCAAGCAAGACTACACTTAAAAAAAAGTACCAACTAAAACTACTTGTTTATTTATAAATATTATTTGAGTATTAATTGTAGCTTAAAAGTTTTTTTTTTGTAATTTTGTAATTTGGAGTTTTGATTTCGATTGGTTTTTGGTTTTTGGATTTTGGTTTTTGTTTTTTAAATACCTGATAGGGAGTTTGGTTGGCAAAGTTCTGGGCACCGCGTTGGGCGCCGCGAAAGAGAAGCATTCTAGCACAAGCCTCTTGGTTGTTAACAGCGCAAACATGCAACGGGCTGTTACCGGACGCATTGCGTCCATCCATGTCAGCACCGTAGAACAACAAGTGTTCCAAGTGCTGCACCAGGCCGTGCCGACACGCCTGCATCATCCCCATCATCATCATCATCATCATCATCATCATTCCCATTGTTTAATTGAATAGTTAGGCAAGCGTTTTTAAAAGTTAGCCAGAGCAGAGACAGAGAGATTGAGAGAGAGAGAGAGAGAAAGAGACAAAGAGTCGTAAATATAAAAATCAATTAGCGAAATTCTCAATCTCTCAAGCCAAAATTTAAACTGAATAACAAAAAAAAAACATTCCTTCACCAGAGATATTCTCTCTCTTTCATTCATTTGCTAAAGGATCTTGGCAGGGCACAAATACCAGGATATATATATAGCTCTATATAGTAATTTGGACCGTCACCGACTTACCTGATGCACTTCATTCCAGCCCTGGCTGTCCTGTATGCCCAACGTGGCATGGTCATGCAGCAGACTCTCCGTTATCTTCGCCTCGCACTTGCGTGTTATCGAAATGTATAGGGGCGTAATGCCACGCCCATCGCGATAATTGGGCGAGGCGCCAAGCTCCAAAAGTGTACTGCGAATGGAGAGAGATTTGAATATATATAAAATAGGAATAACTCTACAATCAGAGGAAAATTAGCCCTTAATTTTAGAAAGTTTCCATTTTCATTTTTCATTCAAGTTTTGGAAACTTCTAAAAAAAACAGTGCAATTTTTTTCTGGTCTGATTAATCACCTGACCGCCTCGAGCGAATCGTGCTCGACGGCTCGGTGGAGCGCTGTGGTGCCATCCTTGGTGCGATAGTCCAGCAGAGCACCGCCATTGACCAGCGCAATGAGCAGCTTGTTGGGCTTCTTGCCACCGGTGGCCACCGACAGCGGTGTCTCGCCGCTCTCCGAGCAATGGAAATTGGGATCGAGACCCTTGGCGCACATCTTGGCAATCTTCTCCACATGCCCCCCATTGATGCAGTCGAGGAAGCGACGCAGATTGGCCCGTGTGTGCAGCGCCTTCAACTGGCGCTCGTCCAACGTGAGCATTTTATACACACGTCGCTTGTACTTGAGCTGAGGGGAGGCAGAGAGGCAATGTTAGTTGAGATGCAGCGAGTAATATAGAGAGACTCTTACCTCCAGATAGCCAACGGGTCCATTGAATGGATAGTCGCCCAGGCGTCGTTCCTCGTCCAGAAACTTGCCCGCCTTGCCGTTCGAGGGCGGTGCAAAGAGGCCATAGTTGAAGCTCTCCTTCAGCTCCTGCAAAGAGTACAAGCAAAATAGATGAATATATGATATGACATGTGTGTGTGTGTGTGTGTGTGAGTGTGTGATTATGAGTGCTCGTCCAGCAGGTGTGCCATCCATCGACGTGCTCAAGTTGTTCATTTTCATTTTCACACAGACAGACAAAGGACTTCCTGGGCTGCTCTCGCTAATGAGGGCGCATGACAACAGCAGCGCCATCTAGCGGCGTCGTCGTCGTCGTTGTCATCCTCATTGCATTTATAATTTGCCGCCTTTGCCTTTAAGTGGCAATTTCTTGTTTTAATTATACAAAAATGTTCGCTTTGCCAAGCAACAAACAACCAACTTCCGTAATCATCTTAAGGGGAACCCCTTGCCCCTCCTTCCACACCACCCCTCGTTATACTCTTCTCTTCTCTCCTATCTAACATATCATATCATATCGTATATGATATAAGCTATGCAGTCTCAAGTGAATAACTGGCGACATTGCCAACTGCTGCATTAATTATGCAAAGTGCGTGTTTTGTGCCGCACATGTGACTCCCCTCTCCACACTCCACCTACACCCTCTACCTCCTCCCCCCAGTGCTGAGTATTGTGCAGAGCTTTTTGGCTTGTTCTATTTGGGTTTCTTAAGTCCCATTAGACCAAAAACTCATAATGTGCTTAATGCTTAATGTGATAAATGTGGCCATTAAATTAGTTGCAACAACAGCAGCAGCAGCAGCGGCAGCAGCAGCGGGCAACCATGCAACAGACACTCCACATTTGCATCTGTTTTATTAGTTCACTTTTAAATATTCTTTGGCTTTTCTTTTCAATGTGCTGTAATTAACTATTTTCTTTCAGTTCACCCGCATATTTAGTTGCCAGCTAACTATATATATATATATCAGATATATATATACATATATATATATATATCTACATTTAAACTAGCTGTAACTCGGCATTTGTAAGAGCTATTTCCGGCTTTCAAATGTTGTTCTTGTTGTTGTTGTTGTTGTTTTGTAGTGGCTACAATTCGCAGCGATGAAGCCCTGCTGGCGACACACCGCCACCACCCACTCGCACACCCACTTACACACCCACACGCACACCAACGTACAAACACACACACACACCCTCAGACCCATCCATCCCCTTTGGGCAGCGTACACATAAATTTCTACAGCATAAACTAAAACGCCCCAAATAGCGTGCATACACTCAGCAAAAATATTAGCTATAAATTTTAGAAATTCTCCAGTTTTGTCGACAAGGGTTCCTCACATTATTCGGCAGAAATTACAATTCTAAAATTAAGGGTTACGGCTTTCTAAAAAGGAGGGCTTCTATTTTTAAAACCAACGTGGATTTTTTTAAAATTTAGTAATAATGGTTCTAACTTTAAGTGAGATTTGTTTTCTATATGTGTAGATAAAATAATTCTAATCGTATAATGTAAAAATCAAGCTTGAAAATTGTATTAATTTTATGCTATCTTTTCTTAAAATTTGCCTTGTTTTCTTAAATTTAAAAACTGTCTCATTTTTAGAACGATTTTTTTAAATTGAGAGATTATTTTTCTGAGTGCATTCTGTACATTGCCACACCCGCACCCTCCCCGCGCGACACGTTAACTGCTTGTGCACCAAATGGGTTTTATGTTGTCCTCAATGCTCCTGCGACTGCTGCTGCTGCTGCTGCTGCTGGTTCTTCTTCTTCTTCTGCGTGTGCTTGGGGGCAACACCCAACTGGTGCTTCCCTTGTGGCATGCAGATGCAAATTGCAAACCTGAAGTTAGCAACGGATTCGGATTGGGATTCGAATTTGGTTTATACGTATTTTGTATTTATGCCTGGGTTCGACTTGGGATTGGGTTTGGTGGTGACTCTTGTTGGGGCGACTCTCCCTGCTTAAAGTCAACTTGTTGGCGCAAATTGCATTTTTATGAGTTTTGATTTCGGCTTTTCAATCCGTGCCAAACGACCCTGGCCCTGGCCCTGGGACTGAGCGCGAAAGAGAGCGCAACAGGCAGAGTGAGCGAGAAAGGGCTAAGCTCATTTAGAATTTTGCTCATTTGGTTGCTCAGTTGCAGGTTGTAAATTCCGTTGGCTGCAATTGAAATTGGACCACATGGAAAATACACTCGGCAAAATTGCTGCGAACTGAGAACCTTTTTCGAGTTAATTGGAAATAATTTATAAAACATTTTTCGTAAAAAAAAAAAAGAATTAAAATATTAATTTTTTGTTTTACACATTTTTTCTATTTAAAAATGCGTTTCTAATAAGTGCAAATTTTATTATTATTGTTATTTGAATTTATAAACAATGCAATTCTTGGAAATAAACTGCAAAACAAGTTGTGGCAATTTTCTGAAAATTCAGCGCGATTTCATTTCAGTTTTTAGATGGCAACATTTATTTTATGTGTTTGCTGCCCATAAATGGAAATAAAAAAAATATAAAATGCAAACAGCTGCGGCAGGCAAGTGTGGAGGGTGTGGAGGATGTGGGGAGGAGGTGAGTTGGATTTTCCTGTTGTAGTTGTTGTTGTTGTTTGTCGCTTGAGAGCGTCAGAGTCAAGAGTAAATGTCAATGTGATGCGATGCGCACTTGCTGCAAATAAGCAACTTCCTGTTCCAATAAGAAAAGGCAAACGCACAACAACAACAACAATTGCAACAACAACAGCAGCAGCAACAACAGCAACAAAAGGCATTCATTGATAAATTGTCAAACAGTTGTTGTTGTTGTTGTTGCTGTTGTAATTGTTTGCTGCCAAGACATAATAAATAGCTAGACTAAGCAGAGAGAGAGAGAGAGAGAGATAGAGAGAGAAAGAGACAGAGAGAGACGGTCAGCAGCAGGTAAACATAAACACAGTGCCAGCAAAAAGTAAATAGTCAGCCAGTTGGCCAAGTTGCAATTGCAATTGGGTCGCAGCAGCAATTGGCGGCCATCTGTTGCAGTTGCTGTTGCAGTTGCAGTTGCTGTTTCAGTTGTTGTTGTTGTTGTTGCCGTTGCCATTGCTCGTAATCTCATTCTATTGCAGCAATTAGAGTCTCGGTCTGTGGCTGCAACTGCAACTGCCACACTGCCACTGCAACGGCTTGTGTCTTGTGGCAGGCTTTACATTTATGGTCTCATTAGCGTCAGTATTTGCCTTACTCCAGCTATTTATATTTGTTTTTGCTTCGTTTATATTTTGGCAGCTACAACTACAGTTTGACAGTCACAGCCTGTCCAACTTTAGCTGGTTCAGTTTAGCTCAGTTCAGTGGGTTTACTGTGACCACAGGAACAGGAACAGGCAGCACCCACTGCAAAAAGATATCGAATAACACAAAACACGACTTGACAAAAGTCCGCAAAGCTCCACAAATCAGCGAAGAGTTAACTAAAATGATAACGGCAAAAGCTAAAGACAAAAGCCAAAAGATGTCTCTCCATACAGTGGGCGACAAAAGTGCACACACTTCGCATATGGCTACGATGGAACATGGTTAAATTTAACTTTGAAATAAGCTCATTCTATTCCTGATCGATCTAAAAAACATATTTAAAAAAAACCTATTTAAAAACCTGTTCTAAATTTTTTAATCATTGTCTCATCTCAGTATAATCAATGTGATTAGCTTATATATATATATATATATATATTACATCTTCAATTATTTTTCTAAAATAAACTTGCTCTGTTTCTGGGAATTCTTAGCACCTATTTAAGAACTCCCTTCTCTAATTTTGCTCTTCCCCAAATATTTGCCATATTAATATTTAAATACGATTTCCGGCTAAAAGCAGAAAAGTTGAAATTGCGTTTAGCACTTTGGAGTGACTTGTGTAAATTTGGTTAGCCATTAACCAAAATATAAAAAAAGAGAAGTGACATTTCAAGTGTAAATAAATTAGAATAATTTAGTCAGTTAGTCAAGCGCAAAAAGTTAATGGCGGCCAAGTTCAATTAACTGAAAGGAAAAAAAGTTAAATATTTATGATGCCTTATTTATGATGGGTGGCTGATGGCTGAGACATCAGCGGACTCCTCAACTGGCCATTATCTAATTATACGTTAGGCACTCCTCTTCACACTGATTATCATAATTCTGCGCAGAAATGCCTTTTCATGGCCAACTGTCATTGCCTCTGCCTGACCTCCCCTCCCCCCTTCTGCCTGCCCTGTTGTTTGCCATTGTGCCAAAAGAGCCGAGGGCGCATTTTACGCTTCGCTCTGCAACATTTTGCGTCTCAAGTTGCAAGCAGCTTCAACATCAATTTATGTAATCTGAACAATACACAGAACAGATGAGAGGAGATCGCAGAGAGGAGGAGGAAGGAGGGAGGAGGGAGGGAGGGGACAGACATGCCAGGCACATCATCTTATAAATTCTGCTCGTTTGCAAAAGATGCCTGTGGTTAACCGCAAAGACAAGCAACGGCGGCGGCGGGGGGAGGGAGGCGTGCGGCTTCGAAGGGGCACTTTGAATTAGAGTAAGTTCTGTGGCCAAACAATGCGCAGGCGCAGCCGCAGCCACAAAGCCGCATAACCAGAGACGAGCAGCCGCACACTGAGAAAAAAAGTTGCCAACTAATTATTTAAAAAATATATATTATTTTTTTTCTTCAGCCTTCAAAATTATGTTTCCTTAATAAAGAAAATCTACTTTAAAATCAGCTTTTAGAAAATAGAAAATATTTCTATAAAATAGAAAAAGTTGGGAATTTTTTGCCGAGTGCAGCAAGCAGCATCCGCAGTGTTCGTTATGCCGCCCCAGACTCCAGTTCCAACTGCAGCCTTCCCCCTTTGCACTCCCCCTCCCTGAAATCCCATGTTGAGTTTGTCAAACAAGAAACTGGTTTTTCAGTTTCGGTTTCGGCGCTTTGCGATTTAATTGAGTTTTGTGCTGTGTTTTTTTGTTTTCTTAGCCATTTGGCTTGGGCGCATTCTTGGCCAGAGTTTTTGTTTTGTTTTGGCCCGAGTTGAACTTGGGATTGTGTTTTTTTTTTTTTTTTTTTGGGAGGGCGTGGTAGCAGAGCAGGGCAGAGTTGACACAGCGAGAGATCGTCATTTGGCTAATGGATGCGTGCATTGGCCTCATCACAACAACAACAACAACAACAACAACAACAACTGCTGTCATTTCTTTCATTCAACTTGATTGCATTTTTTGGGCTGCAGTTGCAACAGCGGTGGTTGCCACTGGTAGGAGGTCAATGACGCGTGCCTCGCCTGCAGGAGACAAGCTTTCGAGACTGCAACAGCAGCAAAGAGTTCTAGACAAGGCACACACACAACACACACAAAACACACACAAGAACAACAAACACCAACAACAAAGTGCAAGGATGGGCCTGGCTCGCTCCTTGTTGCAAGCTGCTGTTCTTAAGGGGCAGGGCCGTCAGTCTTAGGGCCTATTTCTGTCTTTGTGTTTGTCTGTGTTTCGCTTATCATAAAAAAAAAACTAGTTTCGTTTCGCTGCATTTTGTGTTGCATGTTGTATGTAGCATGTAGCATGTAGCAGCTTGTCATGCCACCTACAGCCAGAGCAGAGCAGAGCAACAACGTGAATCTTTGCATCAGATGCGGCTGCAACTGCAGAAGAAAGTGTTGCAAGACGCTTTTGACTGGTAAATTGGCGGCCTGCTTTGCGGCGAGGCGCTGACTAAACATTTATCAGAGAGCCCAAGGAACAACTGCTGCAGTCCATTGAACTTCCCTTTTAGAATATACATCTATGCATGTACACTCACAAAAAAATAGCCTTAATTAAAATTGCCCTTAAAACTATAAAGGATTTTTGCTATTTTGATTTAATTTCTAAGTCTGAGAAATAATATGTCTACAATTTAGAAATCTACAATTACAAAACTATAACAAAAATTTTTATAATATAGAAATATTTTTTATTCTACCACAATTCATATTATTGGTAAATTTTAGAAAAATCCAACGTGAAATTAAGAAACTTTTAGAATAATAATAAATATAAATTTTAGAAATGTATTTTCTGTTTTTTAATTGTTCTCCAAAGTAAAGCGAGTCACTAAAATTTAGGTCGATTGTTTTGCTGAGTGTATGTATGCAACATATGCAATTTATTTTGCACCTAGAGCTGTGGGCGTGTCGCCTTTGACGCTCGACGCCCATTCGCCATTCATATTTTTCCACTCGACTGCATTCAGACAAATATCTCCCGCCCAACTCGGGTCGGTCGCTCTATCTGTCTATCTGTCCATCTGTCTGTCTGTCTGTCTGTTTGTCTGCTCCTCTGTCGGCATGGGCCAAAGGACATTGACAGCAGCCGTCGAAAGGTAAACTAAAAGTGCACCCAGTTGTAGTTACCAAAGGATGCGGACAACGTTCATCACAGAGCAAACATAGTCAACATTCAACATTCAGCATTCAACGTGCAACGTGCAACGTGAATCCAATTGCAGGTGACAGGCATTTCCAATAAAACCGCGACAAGCGACTGAGAAAAGAATGTCAATGAGTGCACCAGAGAGAGAGAGAGAGGGAGAGAGAGAGAGAGAGAGAGAGAGAGAGAGAGAGAGAGAGAGAGAGAGAGAGAGAGAGAGAGAGAGAGAGAGAGAGAGAGTGGGAGAGCGAGTGGAACAATAGAGAAAGGCAGCAGGAACCAGAGGTGGCTGCTAGGATTGGCAGACCTTTCAGCGATTAACTGCTGTGGGCTGTTGGCTGTTGCATGTTGCCTGTTGACAATGACACCGCCACCCGTTCAAGCTGACAAAACCAAACAACACAAAAAAGTGAAGTGTGAACAGCTTCACAATCAGACAAATATATGCATAGGCATTTTAGCACTTTCTGACCAGCTAATCTACAATTTTTAAACAAATATGTGATAAGAGCAAGTCTGATTTGAATTTAAATTGAAATTTCGCTTGTGACAAAAAATGATTTATTTAATTGTCTCGTTTCTACAGAACTTAAAAGTGCGATTAAAATAATCTAATCTAATTTCTCTTTAACAATTTACTTGATTTATTTCGATTTGAGAGTGGAGAATTGCCAATAACGATGACCACAAATAAAATAAATAAATAAATTTTGTTCTCTTTTAGCGAAGTCGAAAATCATTTTACAAAATCTATTCTGGTAAGCAGCGAATTATCGGTTTATATATAAGTATTGTCGTCTAGTAAACCTTTCTAGATTTGTTTTACATTTTGTTAATCAATAAATTGTTCTATATAAAAATAGGGCTTTATGGAATCCAACTAATCCTCAACTGCCTAACTTTAATACTTTCTAGTCTAACAGACACCATTTTAATTATCTGCTAGGCAAAGGTTCTACAGAACTTGATCTACATATATATCTTATTTACTCCTTAATTCTGTGTATTCAGAGCCAGGTAGATTTAAAGCATATAAAACCCCTGCGACTTATCAGGTTTCACTAAAGTTCACCCTTCAAAATATTTAGATAATTCACAACTCACCTAAACAAATTTCTAGCCTGATTTTCACACACACACCAAAAAAAAAAATCAATATTTACACAGACATACAGCAACAACAACAACAAGAACAACAAACGTATGCAAACGTAAAACAAAAAGGCAAAACACATAACGGTTATGATTGTTGACTGCGCCCCGCTTGGTTTAAGGAGCTGGATGGGGTACAGAACAGAAGCCGGCCCTGGAATTGGAAGAAGAGTACGTAACAAATTTGTGTTGTTGGTCTGCTTGTCTAGCAGCTGCAAAACAGCCAACAACAACAACAACATCTCGCAATGGAAACAGACGACAACAAGAAGAAGAAGAAGAAGAAAAAGAAAACAGGCGACAAATGCTGCCCATTTCGAATAGCTGGAGCAAAGGGGATGGGATGGAGGGAGTGGCTCAAGGGGATGGACTCGGAGCATTTGAAGAAATGCGTCGCAGTCATCATCAACGTCGCTGTTGCTGTTGTTGTTGTTGGGGTTAAAGTACCGTTGAAATGCTTTCAGCATTTCTCATATTCATAAAACGGACAGAGAAAGAGGTGGTGAATGCTGTGAAGGGGGTGCTGGGGGGAAACTGCATTACAAGAAAATAAATAAAAGGCGTAAACACGTAAAAAAAAAACACATAATGTGAATCAGTCGCAAAGCAACAGAGCTTAAACGAGGGTTGCTCACAACCCCTACCCCCCGTCCAGCAGTCAGCGGGTGCAATGGCATGTGCCGTTGGAAGGGAATGGGGTGGGGCTGCTATGAATGGAAAATACCTTTACCTGATGATGTTGTTGTTGTAAGCAGAGTGAAAGGCCAATGCGACTTTCCAAGTTGACTCTGTGTTTGCTTTGTGTGTCAAAGTCATTGGCCAATGGTCAATGTGGAACAATTGCAGAACGAGACACACGAAGCAACAGCAACAAACAAATCGCAACAAGCAACAGTAACAACAATAAGAGAAAGAAACAGCAATAAAAAAAGAGCTCAAAGTCAAGGCACGTTTATTTCATTGAGAACTCCGTTTGCCCGATTATTGTTGCCGCATGATGATCATGACGCTAATCGATTTGATGCCAAACGTGCGACCAACAATCAGCAACAGTCAACAAGAACAGCAACAGCAACAACAATCTTGACTGGTCAACAAGCAGCAGCAGTGATCGCCCAGCTCGAATCGATCTTCATTGGTTGCTGCTGCCACATTATTGCTGCCACATTGGTTCTGGCCACTTGGCCACTTTTCTAACGTTCTGCACTTTTTCCTATTTATGTCACAAACCACTCAACGCTTGCTTTTCCACTTGCGCCCCTTTCTCCACTCAAATGGTCAACACTGCGTCGGATTTTCTTGAGCAAGCTTTTCCAATTGCCTGCCGCATGCAACAGCGAGCATTGGACATTAAATTAATTATGGCCAAACTGCCCTCAATTACACTCAGCAAAACAATATTGCACTTCATTCTAGGAATTCAGCTAATTATTCTAATATTAAAAATTTTAAATTAGGAATAAATTTCTTAGTTTCCGGCTTTTTTTTACTTATTAGTAATTATTATTATATATTATAAATTATATTATTATTGTAAGAAAAATGTTTCCTTACATTTAGAAAATACTGCTAAAATCAAGAAAAATTTTTTTTGAATTCAAATAGATTTTTGCTGAGTGTATACTTTGGCTGTCTGTGCGCATCTTCGGTTAAGCATCCCGGTCATTTAGTGCCCAGCCACCTGGATAAGTGAATAAACAGCCCTCTGTGCACAAGCAGAAAATTAAACATTTCCCTTATTTGTTTTTCTTGGATTAAACTCAAGCAATGCGGAAATGAAAACCTGCCACAATGCCAGATGTAAAGACCGAAAATCGGTTGCACAAATGATCTGGCTTCAATTCTCCACCATAAAAAAACAAAAGGAAATATTTATTTGAATGAAAACTTGGCATCAACTTGGTTTAAACAGAAATATAATGGACCAATGTTAATTCACTTGGATGCAAATTAACTGTGATTCGGCCTGGTCTGGTCTGGCCTGGCCTGGCCACAAAACCGCATTCTCCATTAGCTGACCCGTTTAGACAAGAGCCCGAGGCGGAGTTCGTCCAACTTCCAAGTTAGCAGCCGCCGCCAGCAGCAGCAGCAGCAGCCAAAAAAAAATAAGCAAAGAGAAAAACAAACACACAAAGCTTCCGTTTCGATGCACTTCAACACGCTGCTGCACAAACTGGAGGCAGGCAGCTAGTGACCTAAATTGGCGACTCGTTGCTCATAAAAAGCACCACAGGAACCAGCAGCAGATGAGGCAAACACTCTGCAACAACAACAACAACAACTGGCAACAGTCGCGACTGCAATTACGTGTCACCAATCCAGCAATTAACTGACTCCGATTGACAAATCAAAGCAGAGCAAACGCATTGCTCTTAAGTCAATACTCCTCAGCTCCCCCTCACTTCACCCACACCTCAACAACAACCTCTCCCTTGAGGTGTCGCGTTGCAGTTGCAACAGTTGACACAGTCCATCAACTTGGCCATCGACTGTTGTTCATTTTGAAATTAAAGACGACTTCGCATTGCCACATTACAAAAAAAAAAAGAAATAGAAAAAATAATAATAAATAAATATTGCGCATACGTCGCGTGTGTCGCTTTGGGGCAGCAGACTTATTGAAAGTACACACTTTTTTCTGAGTGTACGCTACGAGGCGTAAACAATGCAAACACTCTAAAAATAAAATAAAAATCAGGTGTGAGAAATCAATAAAATAGCCGTGAATGCAATCAAAAAAGTGCAGATATATAGACACATGTGTGTAATATGTGGCATGTGGCATATATATATATATACATTTGTGGCATGTGGGGTCTGTGCTGATAAAAGCCACCTGGCAAGCACTTTTATTTACGCCTGCAATATTAACAAGACGGCAAACATGGCTTAAATGCACATTTGGTAGCTGTTTTAGCCAGCTGCCACTGCTTTTTTTATTCTCTTTTTTTTCTTTTTTTATGGATTTTTTTCTCTCTGTGTTTGGCTGACAGTTGAAGTTGAAGTCAAGCCTTTAGTCGTCCCAATTCGCGCAGTTGCCTCAAATTTGAATCTCTGCCTACTCCGCCAGAGAATCCTAAGAAATGCGAAAATGCAATTGGAGAAGTCCAACAAAAAACCAACAATAAACAAAAAACATAGAAACAAATCGCAAATTTGTAGCACAGAACTTAACGGTGAATATAACAACAACAACAACAACAAAAAAAGGGTGGCCGCAAAAGGTAAAAGCTGCTTTAGCTGCGAAATTTATGCGCCGCTGCAGCAGCTGCCAACTTAAAGTTTTTCTTAGCTCTTTTTATTTTAGCCAGAACTTTGTTGTGTTTGTTGTGTTGGTTGTTGCAGTTGCTGGTCAATGCAGTTAGAAAACTGACCGCAGCCATATTTGACAACGCCAACGGAACGTGCTCAGCAGCAGCAGCAGCAGCGGCATCAGCATTAGCTACACTCAGAAAAAAGTCGACCAGCATGCCAAGAATTGCTCATTTTAGTGAGCATAAAAAAAGTTTGTAAAAATAGATTCTTCCTAACCTAGAAATCTATTACAAAATTTCTCAGTGTCAGCAGAATTATGTTTTTCCAAAAATTTGATTTTCTAAATTTCGCAGTGACTTTTTTCCGAGTGCAGAAGCGACAGTAGATAGGAAGCTGGCCAGGTTTTCTGCCCCAGCAGCTCTCCAACAATTGTCCAAATGGCTGCCAGATGCTGTCCGCTGTCTGCTGACTGCCTTGCTCCATCCGTGTCCAATCTGAAATCCCGTTCGCAATCCCATTCCCATTCCCAGTGCGAATGCCAGTGCCAGTGCCAGTGCCATTGCCATTGAAGTTGGTCGTCGTTCGTTGTTCTCGTTCCACTGCATCAGCATTAAATCAATCGACAGCGAATCGCAGTCCAAAAGAACGTTTTTTGTGACCATCATCATTGAAGCACTCTAAACGGGAGTGCAAAATTGCAAATGGTCCATTTGCGGTGCGGTCTGCCCTTAAAGTGGAGGAAGGAGCGGGGAGCTGGGAGCTGGGAGGAGGAGCGAAAGCTTTAGTTGCAATCTGCAACGAATCCATTATCTAGGGACAATCACAGCTGGCATTATAGACATAATGCTGACCATATATACATATATAAATATATAAATATATATATATATATATATATATATATATACACTACACTACACCAAGTAAGAATGCCACAATTTGACTAGCAGATACTTTGTAGACTTTTTGTAGTTTCTGTTTTATTTATTCTCATGAAAAATTTATAGAAATAAATAAACTGTCAAATTAGAAATCCTCTTATCGGATATCGACTTGATTTGTTATTCGGAAAACGAATAGAAATATCGATTAAATTAAAAAAAAAATTATATTCCAACTTATATTCAAAATTCTTCTCTAAATTTCAAGTCTCTGGGATTGGCGAGTTCCTACAGATGAATAACTGCTAAATCAAATTAATATTTCATGCTGATCAAGAATATATATAATAAATGGACTCGTATAAGCTTCCTTCTACCTACCCTTTTACCAATTTCGAATTTAATTTAGGGCATAGAATTAAAAGTAGTAAAACTCTTTCTTTATTCCAACTTCAATTCTAGTTTTGATTTTAGAAATGAATTTTCGATTAGTTTTTGTTATTTATCAATCTTTGATTGGGGCCAACAGCTTTGACTCCTCCTTATTAGCTGCTCCTGGGCAGCATTCCTTTTCCGACAACCCACAGAATCCCTTTGGAAGTTACGACTTGCATAAGTTAGATTTGGAGATTAGGTAATTGGTTCTGGTTTTTATATCAGTTGGCCATCGATGCCGCACAGCTGGCAATCGGCCAAGTGTGATGCCAACAACACAAATGGCAAACCCAAACAGAAACCAATACAAATACCAATATGAATAAATACACTCGGAAAAAATTGGTTTGAAAGGCTAGCAGAAAAAAACATGTAAAAATACAAACATAAATTTGAAGAAAATTCCATTGCTAAAATACAGAAACAAAATAACATTTCTGGTTTTTGGAAATAGCTTTCTGAATAATAAAAACAATGTTTTTCTAAGTGTATTGTAGGTGCAATTGGCAGGCTATGCACGAAATATCACAGCTCGTAAATCGACAGCTGTTTATATATACTATATATATACATATATATATAGATATAAACATATTTACAAATCTAAAGTCCCGCAATATGTGTCCTCTGTGTGGACTTTTTTTTTTTGGGCGTCGCCTGGCGCGCGAATTATGCCACCAAAGCGGCATGTGGCATGCGGCATGAGGCAAGGCAGCAAATGAAATGAGCACCACAAGAAAAACAAAAAAAAAATAAAAACAGAATCGTTGGGATTGTGTTTTTCATGCATTGCCAAATTGGCTTTGGTTGAGCTTGAGATGCAGCCTTGCAGCAGCCACCTCTTTGTGGCAGTTAGTTGTGCATGTTGCACGTGCGCCTATTTGGTGCGCGTTTTCTGGCCAGGCTAAAACGGGTTTTCACTTTGGGGCCTTGTGCGCACTTTAATTTGCCAAATGGCAGCCACCAAAAGATAAGCGACCAAAACCAAGACGGAGACTGCAATTGTGGAGCTGCAGCTAAAGCTGAAGGACATTTGGCGTCTGGGCAAATGAGCTGGAAAAATTGCGAAAATGCAGCCGCAAACAAAGTCAAAAACCGAGCCAAAGGTACGCGAAAATCAACACACACTCGCACACACACACACACAAACGAATGTCGAAAAGTCGAGAGGGAAAAATAAAGGAGGCTAAAAAGAAAGGCAGCTCTGCACAATTCTGGCTAAGTATCTTTGGCTTGTTCAGCTGCAGGCTTATTGTGGTTGTTGCTGTTGTTGTTGTTGTTGCTGTGGTTGTTGGCTAGTGCTAAAGTCAATTTTACAAGCAATGAACTTCGAGCAAAGATATCGCTGCCATTTTCCTAACAGTTGCCTACGGTCTACGCTGGCGTCAAACTTTTTTACACTCAGCGAAAAAATCTTAATGAATATTTGAGCAGCCAAAAGTAATTAAATTCAGTTTTTATCTAAATATTTTCTATTAGCTTTTTTGGTGCTTATTTTAACTTTAAGATTGTCAGTTTGTAAAAGTTTGTTTTTCCTATATTTAAAAATTATATCTAGGAAAAAGCAAATTCTAAGCGCGATTTTCTTAAAAGCAAGTTGCGATTTTTTCGCTGAGTGTACTAGGGCCTGCGTGACACGCCTCCAAAATTGCTAGCATATTTGCGATGCTTATAATAACAAGCAGAGCAGAGCAGAAACCGCGACTCGGTGTCATTTTGCTGCTTTGCCACAGCGCTGATGCAAAAGGGAGGAAGAGACAGGGATGGAGATGGAGGTGGAGGTGGAAAGGGGAGGCGTGCAAGACACTCGACCTGCACACTAGTTGGGGGTCTTCCTGCACAAGGAACAGTTATGGAGCAAACACACACAGAACGATCAACTCGAAGCTGTCCATCCAAATGAGTTCTTTTTGCGAGTGTTCGACTAACCCACGCCTTTTGACACATTCTGGAATAGGCACCGAGAAATGTGTCCAACGAATGGAATGAATGTGCCATTAAGCCAAGCACTCAACACACAACACACAACACTCAACACACAACACTCAACACTCCACATGACATTGTGTGGGCTGCAAGTATCCAACTATTTCTTGATATGAGCTTGATTTGAACGCATTATGACACTCGACCCTCCCCACTTCCCTCCCCTCTTAGCCAATCCCCTCTGCTCTACTCACGCAGCAAATGTCACTCAATTAGTGTGAAAAAGAACATTCACTTGAATTAAATTGATTGAATGTGTTCCCGATGGGTTGTTCTTACCTGCAAGTAGAAGAAGTAAAAAATAATAGATTAGAAATGAGCAGGGAGAAATATAGATTATTATTGAGAGCAATATATATTAATATTTATGTTAATATTAAACAATTTAAACAGCTAAAAGACAAACTAAATTCCAAGTTAGAAAAGCGATTCTGACTCGAAATTCATCTTAAAATTATACTCACAAAATTGGTTTAAAAGACTTCTGGACAAAAACCGAAAAAGATGTTGCATTTCTTCTTGATGGAATATATCTAATGGAGGAGCTTCCTCAACAAAGTTTCTCATATCCGATTTTGGTTCAGCCAACTCTGCTCAACATTTAAATGCTGCTGGTTGCATTGGACGTTCATTCAATCATTTGGACATTCATTATTATTGCTATATCCGCTCAAAGAGAGCAGATGCCGGCTTAGGCACAGACAAAGCTACGCATCAAAGATCCGCAGCATCATTGAACAATTTATATATGCCAGTGAAAATATTTGTATGTGTTGTGCCCACAAATGAATTTTAAAACAAATTGACGCAAACTAATGAATATAATACACAAAATACAGACGCATACTCCCGCACACACGCACACACACACACACACACACATGTGGTAACCGGAAATTCTTCATTGTTGTTTTAAGTTGCCCGCAAAACAGCAGCAACAAAAACAACAACAAGAACGTTGGCGTCGGAAATTGAAAAGCAACCCAAAACCAACATCAAATTTAAATAAGAAAAAAAATTGTTTGCAAAAAAAAATGACAAAAAAATGTAAAAAAAAATAATATTAAAATAAAAATGCTATTAAAAATTTAGTTGGAGGGCAGCTTAAAAGCAGTGTGTGTGTGTGTTGTGTGTGTGAAATTGAACTTGCGTTGCTCAATTTACGCCCGCAGCATACACCACACACACACACACACAACGAACATAGTCGCACAGAGCACAGTTGAGCGACTTTAAACAGTTTGACAGCCATTGGGCTTAGTTTTTGTTGCCGTCGTCTGCTGTCTCTGTGACAAAATAACAGCAATTATTTTCCATTGTGCCTCATCTGTAAATTGTATATATTGTTAACTTTTCACCCGACACCCCGACACCTACCCCCTTCCCCTACCAACCATTTGCAATCTGCCTTGTTTTTTCCGCTTTGGCGCTTTTGTTAGGGCCAATTACTCAGGGCTTTATGCAACTTTCATTCAAGCCACAAATAAAACATTTGACAACAGTTTCGAGCCAAACACAAAATTACCGTTCACAGTCAAGGTCATTTGGAGGTTCTCCTCTGTATTTAGCCCATTCAATTTGACCTTTAATATGTCGAGTTCAAGTCTTCTGCTTTTAATATAAATCTTTTTATTTGTTTTGGTAAGAAATTAATAAAGCGTTAACAAATCAAAAGCTCAAAACAATGACAGTGTCTATGCTGCAAATTAACACTAATTCACACATAGACCGATTTATTGGTGGATCGTAAAGCTATATATAATAAATTATATATATGTGCGTAATTCAACTGTCACAAGTTAATCACAAGATTTTTGAGCGAAATAACTTGGTTATTTTTAGCTGGTTGTTTCTGTTGCCTTTGGCTAATTGTAAATTGTGTTATTTTTGTTGCGACATTTGCTGTCCGATACAGATAATAAAAGAGAGAGACAGAGAGGGGCGAGAGATGGAGAGAGAGAAAGATAGAGGAGCAGAAAAAGACAGTGAATTGTTTTAAATTTTCGTAACAAGCTGTGATAACAGCAAAAACTAAAAAAAATTATCAAAATAAAAAAAACTGTCAAATGCAAAGCAAAACATTTAAAAATACAAATGCTAAAAAAAAGATGAGCTTGAACAACGCTGAGATGCTCTGTAAAACAATGAAGATAGCCTTTAGATTGATTAGCTCGATTACTCTCTTGCCAAGCAAACGTAAAAGATTTTCCAAGATTTTTGAATACCCTCAGGCAAAAATAGCAATCGATTTTTTTTGACTTGTCGATTTGGGGCAAGCCTTTTTGTGTTTTCTTATATGACTAAAAATTACTTCGATTTCTTGCCTAATTTATCTGAATTTATTTACAGGGTACGCGAATCAGAAAACCGCACTTCGGCGCCCAATTGACAGTGAGAAGTGGACTCGGCAGACAGCGGCTTGCCCAGTTCCTTTGCAACGGCATGCGGGAGACGGGGCGGGGCGGGGGTTTTTGCAACACGCTCCATTTGTTATGCCCGAAGCGCTAAAAATCTCTTTTCATTTTAATTGAATTACAAGCGTTGCAGGCTGACAGCGTGTGGCAAAGGGGGAAAAGGCGATGCGGGGGAGAGGGGAGAGGGCGGTGTCCTGGTCGCGTGTGTTGCCTGCCTGCCTGCCTGGCCTGCCATAAATTTGTAACTGTTTACTGTACTTGACACATTTCATAGTTGGAGCTGAAGCTGGAGCTGGGAGAGCTTAGAGTGGTTTGCAGAGGTATGACTGTATGTGTGTGTATGGCTCACACACATACACTCATATATAAATATATATATTTACTGTTACAAGCGCTACAATTTGTGCAAATAATTTGCGTAGGTGTTTGGCTGAGTTGTTCAGTTGTTCAGTTGTCGCAACTCTGGGAATTTGTGTAAATTTAAATTAGACTTTATTTAACAAAAAAAAAAAACAACGCAATTGATAAATATACAATTTAAGCAAAAGAGCAGCTCAAATACCCTTTCATTGTGTTTAAAATTGAAATTAAGTTGACACATCGCAAAAAAAAAAAACCAGAAAGCAGCCTTTACATTTTTGATTTGAGATTTCTGATTTTAAATTACGATTAAAATTCTGCACATGACAACAATTCTCTCAAAGCAAGATTATTTTATCTTTGATTTCTTAGAAATACTTCCAGTTGCAGTTGCAGGTCAAAAAAGGGACTCATGCGGGTTTAAAGACATATTTCGTATTGATATTTATGTGACAAAAGTAGCCGAGACCAACCTTAAACCAAAAAGCCACCTGAATTGCATTGGTATTGTTGTAATTGTTGATGTGGTTGTTGTTGTGGTTGTTGTTGTTGTTTTTGTTGTTGTTACATCGTTGGTTTCCCATTACGTTAATTTATTGAGGGTCGGTCGCATGACGAAAGTGCAAGCGGCCATTAAATGTCATTAAGTATCGCATAATACCCACAATAAAGTATCGATATCGTTCGACAGACAGTCAGATAAATATATATATATACATATATATAATCATCATTAATCAAACAAAACATATGTGTGTGTGTGTGTGTGAGTGTGGTTGAATGAGGGTGTGTTTAAGTGTATTGTTTGTTTGATTAAATTGTTGTGTTTCAATGGTGGCATCATCGTAGTCATTTTTCAATCATTTTCATCCATGTTCCAATTGGCCAAGAGTCATCGTACAGCGGGTCAAAAGCGCACATTACGCATACGCAGCGTGTGGCAGAATGCATGAATGTTGAATGTTGCAACAACAAATATCAGATGCGGTTGTTGTTGTCGTTATTTAAATAACGCATTTTTTGGGCGTTTTTATTTGCACATTTGTAGGTTTTTTTTTTTTTTTTGTTGCATTTAATTAAATGCGAAGCAGCAGCAGCAGCAGCAGCAGATGCAGAAGCAGAAGCGTGTGGAAACAAAACATTTTAATTATTAATAACGCAAAAAAAAAAAAAGAAGAAGGAAAACGCCAACTGGTTCTGGCCATGTCTGTCATGCTTTCATGCTGTCAATGTTGTCAATGTTGCTGTTGTTTGCTGGCTGGGATTATGTACGCAGCGTAATGTGACATTTACATGTTTAGCATACACAAAACAGAAAAAAGCGTACATTATTTTAAAAAATATAAAAAAAGAAAACATATATATATATATAAATTACGCATACGACCGAGTGGCTGACAATGCAAATTTCCTTACACGTCCTTTTATGGGCTGCTTTACGAGCTGAACATCCATGTAGAGGGATATATATATATATATATATAAATATGTATATAATGTGTAATGTAAATGCATATTTTATGCTCAGTATGCAAATGAAATGTTCTCTCCATGCTCTCAAAAAATTAAAAAGATTTCAACATTAAATCAAAATGAATATTATATTGAAAATAATATGTGAAGCACTAAAACTTAAATAAAGATATGCTAAAATATATATGAATTTTATACAATTTCCACTAGAGATAGTTTGTGGAATTTATTGGTATTGCTAGTCGGGCGAATATCAAAGAAATTTATGACAATATTTACTTTGAGCGGTTAGTTTAAAACAAAGCACAACGCAGAAAAAAACACTTTACTATCTGATGGCAATCTTGGACTATGTTTTCGATTCCATAAAACTTTACCACTTCATTTGACTGACAAGCGCAATATTACCCAACCCAACCCTGTCGACCCCCCTCTTATCTTTGTCGCAAGAAAGAAACTTTAAAAATATTACAGAGCAAGAAGAAGAGTGCATTATCTGTGTCGAGTTGGGTTTTCAATATATATATATATATTTGTGTGTTTTTTTGGGTTGTGTTTGGAACTTTTAGTGGCTTATCAGTGGCATCTTTATTGTGCCAAGGCAACGTAAGTGAATCTTCCGCATAAAAGCTGTGCAATTGAATGGCACAAGAGCAATAAGAAGTGGCAGACTGAGCAGAGGAAGAAGCAGTGACTAAAACTATGCCACATTGCTGCTGCTGCTGCTGCTGATGCTCCTCGAGAAATCAGGCACGTCGCAGGACTCGAAATGTGGTTTGAATAATGTGCGATAAAAAAAAAATATAAATAGAGAGAAAACAGCTTAAAGGAAAATGAGCGAGAAAAGAGACGTCAGCCTGTGTGGCAAGTGGCAAGTTAAGATGGCACACAAATTAACGGTTCAATAGAGCATACACAGCAGAGAATGAGGTCTTCTTCTTGTGTGTGTGTTGGTGTGTGTGTGTGTGTTGGTGTGTGTTTGTGTGACAGCTTAAACCAGAGACAGAAATGATGTCGTGCGTGCCCAAACTATGCATTGTCATTAAATCTAACGAGCATCTTGGGTTTTACATTCGTGTCAGTTAAGGACAGAGGGGGGTGGACGGGAAAGGGACACGACTCATGCAAAATAGCTACATTCCCACTAAGAGAGAGAGGGAGAGGGAGAGGGAGAAATTAGATTAGAGAATTGGAGCTAATGTTTTGACAGGCTGCCTCGCCAACTTGGCTTCTATGCTTAAGCTCTGACATTAAACATTAGTTTTAGGCTAATTACATCATTTTATATATCTATATAGATATATATATATAGCTTAGTGCTACTTCTTCTTCTTCTTCTTCTTAGACTATGGCAATTTCTGGGCAGGCACTGATTTATGGGCCAATTCAAAATGGCAAACATTTAAATTGATTCAAGTTTGCCCATAAAATAGCCAGATTCAACAAAGAAATCGCTGCGGATTAAGTTGGGCTGATTACGATAAAAAGAAAAGAGGAAAAACTTGGTCACAAATGCTTCCGCCACCCTTTCACAAGCGCTGTCTCGCTCTCTTTCTCCTTCTCTCTCTCTCTTTTACATTCTTGTGGCACGCGTCGCTTTCAACTGTGCTCAAAAGCTTAAGAGCCAATCGATTCTGAGCGACACACGCGGCCCCAAAACCCCCCTCTGTCCTCTGACTAGGGCCAGCTTTAAGGCAAGCTTCATGGATTTATATATTTATATATATACACTTGCGGTCAAAATAATAGCAGTGCTTTTCCATAAAATGCAAATTTTTATATAAAATTTATGCACATATCAATTTTTGGAAACTTTTTCTTTATTTTGGATTGTTTATGATTTATTGTGCTCAAATAAAAGTTGAATAATTTGTTTACTATATTTTATAACATTTGCCAAAACATGCTTTTTTTTTACCGCAGCTGTAAATTATATTTATACGCTGAAAGTTCCTTTAAACAAATGTAACATTTATTTATTTATTTAACATTACTTAAATTGAGCAATATTTGATTTTGTTAAGTAAAATGTGTTGCTTGAGATTTGTGTGCTCAAAACTGGCTCAGTTTAAGTCTCAGTGTATTCTAATTGCTGCTTGATATTGGATTTTAAGGGGGCTATTAATGGGTAGACATTAGCGCACATGTTGGGGATAACTTGATTGTTGAATTGTTGAATTGTTGATTGGCTGCTGCCAATGCAATGTTTTGTTCTGGCCATAACAGATGGCCGAGCATCTATTAAAGCTGCGCATTACATGCAAAACAACTTAGCCAAACCGGTAACCGGTCAATCAGCTCTGCTCGGCTCTAAGTTACCCGCCCACCTCAGAAAAAAAAACCTGAGAAGAAAGACTGAGAAAGAAAAAAAAAACAACTACCTCCATGCGCTTGGTGGGGATTAATTTGATTAGCAAGCGGAAACCAAAGTCAATACCAAAATCAAGACCAAAACCTAGACAAGAAATAGGCCCACACGCACAGCGGGGCTTGCAACTGGATTATTTATTGATTGACTGACTGACTGACTGACTGAGTGAAATGTGCTTACTAATTGTAGTTGAGGCAAGTGCGCAATTCCACACAACGAATCATTTTATGGCCACTCATCATCAATTTACAATAACTGTACAAATGATAAAGCAAAGATAGTCTTCGAGTCGAGTCCAGCGAACGATAACGATGACGACCGATAAAAATAATAAAAGAATAGCAATACTCCTCCTGCTACATCTCTATCTGTCTTCCTATATATATAAATCGTTCTCTCTCTCTCTCTTCATAAAATGTGAAAATAATGCGCATTCAGACATTTGCCATGATTTTAGATTGCAATCGAAAAATGCCACTCATAAACCCCATGGCACCTGGAAGTAGACCTGCCGGTGAGTGGCAAATACTTGGGCGATGATAGCCACCAAATGAATACCCAGACCAGATCCACTCACACACAGACCCATAAATAACTTGGCGAGTTGCGTGTAAGAGAACAGGTTGTTTACATACAAATATATATATATATATATCTATATATATAGGAGCAGCGATAAGATATGAGCAGCCAGCTGATGCTTACCAGATTAATATCAATTACGCTCTAATCGCCTTATACGTAATTTTCAACATTTTAATTTTGAACTTTGCTTATTCTGATTCTGAAGTACTTTACAAAATATGCCACACTCAGCATGAAAATCTAAACTGTAAACTTGAATAGAAAAAAGGCTTTTTTTTAAGTGTAGTAACTGTTTGTATTTCATCATATCATATATAAAGATTCGCCTGACTCACAAGTACTAATAAAAGCACAAAAAGTGATTCAAGAATATTTTAAGAATTTTGCTTAGCTTGCGAGTTCATATTGAGAATTGCACCTTTTATGGGACTCTAACTTAACCCATTCGAATAAATCTCACGCTGTTCGCATGTTGCATGTGCCACAGAGACTCACACTCGACTCGCAAGACACTCACGAGTAGCACTCATTTAGCTGGGCACCCACTCTGCATTTGTAATTGTATATGTCTGTCCACTGTGGTCGCATGCCACATACACTTGACACCAGCAACACCAACATACACTCCCCCTCCCCCAACATTTGCAGCGCCCACAACTCTTGTTATTTGTTTGCTATTAATTGGAGGTCGCATGTTTCATTTGGGCCAACAAAAAATTTTGGCTGTTTTTTTTTGCGGTCTGAAATGGGGTGTGGAGCAATTCTCGAACGAGTTTGTTAAACAAATTGTTATTAAATTGAGCCATGTTCGACAACTGATTGGCCATTGTGTCAAGTTAATTGCAAACGCACAAGTTCAAAATAAACAGCTAAAAAGAACTGCAACTCCCCGTTAGAGCCACATATTCACGGCCCTAAAAACCAGTTTGGGTTTTTCATTTTTTTCCCTTCTTTTTTTCTATAGTTTTTCTTTGTTTTCTGCTTTGCTCATTGATTGGTTTTTTTTCAGCTTTTTGCTGGTTTTTTTCTTTTCTGTTTTTTTGTTTTTTTGGGGCAGACAGACTGTCATTCAATTGTCAATATCTGCGAGACTTGATCGTCACGACTTGCTGCTCGGCAGTCGGAAATTGGCTTTGCATTGAACTTCAATTGAAATTGCACGCTGGCAAACCCCCCTCCCCCCCTTCACCCATCCCTTTTCCTAGCCGCTTGCTGCTTGCAACTTGTACTTTGTTTGCCGTTTGGGCGTGCAAGGGGCGTGGCTGGCAGAGCACGTGGCACCAGCTGCAGGGCCCAGCCTGCAACATATTATTTCAATAGAAAGTTCAAATATACATTTAAAAAAAGAGCTTTAATCCAATTAATTAAATCGAAGTCGCAACTGCAATTTTTCTTTAAAATTCAACTATATTTTTCTGGCAGTGAAAAGTTCTTTTCTTTTTAATAGGATTTTGCGATTCAAAAATCGTGTCTTTAATTTGTAAATTGAATTATATCAAAGATCAAAAATCGGATTAGTATTGCCGAATTTTTAGCGAGATTTCTTCGAATTGGGCATTCTCCGATTTAAGCAAATTTAGCTGATAAAATTAGCTTGAATTGAAGCAAACTCTGCCTTAGTTGGATATATATTTAATTTGTACACAGATAAGAATGTTGGGAAACTGCTGCTACTTCTTCAGTTTGAAGACGGGCACATTTGCCATAGCACTGACAACGACTCTGATCTATGGCATAACTGTGGCAACAATGGCCCTCTTTGTGGCAGGTGTTCTGCCAGGTAAGCGTTTTCGAATATCTATACTATTTACATACTATATATATATATATATATATATATACTATATATATGTAGTGGAACTGTCCAACAGTTTTTTTGGATTGGATGTAAAAATTCGTGTGTTGGTTGCAGCAACAATTTTGCTGATTAGCGCTCTTTTGCTGGTCTATGGCGCCAAAATGGTAAGTGCCAGCTTGGCATATTACTAGTGATAAACGCTCTATCTTCAACTCTAACTGTAACTGTAACTTCTCCAATTGGCTCTAGGAAATACCATTTTTTCGTGCTTCCTTGGCTGCTATTCGTTAGTATTCATATTTTTTACATGATTGTCACATTCGTTCTGATTGTGAATCACAATGCACCCGTTTTTATGATCATTATCACAGCTATTGGTTTGGGTGAGTTATTTACCAATCGAGTCTGGAATCACTCGAAAAAGAATCACATTGAATTTTAGTAAATCGCTATGAAAATTAGCAAGTTTTTCTTGGTTATAGAAAAATATGTTACACTCACTGTAAGATGAGAAACCCTTTTCAGGTTTATTTCTAATTAAATTAAATAAATTTTAAAAGTTATCTAAAATAACGGAAATCTTAAAATGAGCAACAGAGTTGTCTGAAAATTAAACATACCAAAAACCTTCTTTTTTTACAAATATGGTCAATTTCTAAAACTCAAAAAGATTCTTTTTTTGCTCAGTGTATAGTATGTTTAAATTAAATATTATTCCTATTGCAGTTTTGTATTTGTATTTTTGGCTGGTTGTCTTGTCCTTTCTGCTAGACATGTACGATTAGCATTTCTCGAAATGTGCTTAGCAAACACAATCAAAAATCGTAAGTGAAATTGTGAAATTTATACAACAATTTTAATTGTTTAATTGTGAAAAATGCTCTTTAATCGCTGCTGCTATTGTTTGCCACTTCGCACTGGGTGCATAGCCATTGGCTACTTGTTCAGCTTTTGGTTTCTCATCGAGATGATCTTCTATGGCGAATCGGCCATATTTATTTGTAAGTCGAAACCTGAATCATATATGGATTACATGGATATATATATGTATATATCGCATTGCAGATTATAAATCGAGGTCCTGGAATTCTGTGCAGGGCATCATTCTGTTGTGGGGCATCATTACATCCGTTTTTTTAATCTGTGGCGCCTATAAGGTGAGTGGATATATCTGACTTATGACTATTCCATATTTCTATATATATAATCGACCAGGAATCTCGCTGTCTACATTTCCTTTGGATATTCACATTTTGTGTAATACTTCTTTTATACGTGATAATGACCATTTTGGACGCTTGCCTTGTCAATATGAATCGCGTCATTCTTTTCATTCAAATAGGATTTGAAGGTAAGTCCAATTTTTAATATTATAAGTCTAAATATTATTTTTTATGTATCTTTTCAAAGTGCTTATAATCTATTCATTGATGATTGTGCATTCCAACTATAAGGCACTGAAAGAACCTGAAAGAAGAACATTGCCACTTGAATAAATTCCCCAAATCGAAGTTGACCTTTTCCAAATTGTTATTATGATATAGATAAATAATTATTTTTGTTTAGTTTAGTTTAGTCAACAGAATACATTCCAAGTTAACATCCAAATTTCGTCCTGCTGCTGACTAATAATAATATTAATTAAAAAATGGCCTGTCGCTGCAAGTATTTCATAAAGATCCTGAACAAATGCTGCTTCTGTTTCTCGCTCCGCACGGGAACATTGCTGTTGGGCTGCATATTTCTCACATGGTTCAGCTATTTGTGCCTGGGCAGCGCCTTCCTCATGGAGTGCATCTTCCCCAACGAATACCAGCGGAAAGAGTACGGTCCGCCGGCTGCACCCAAGACAACAATGGTCTTCTCATTCTTTGGCATCATTGCATCTGCAATGCTGTGCATTGGTGTACACAATGTGAGTACTCCAAGAGAAGTACCATAAACACTATATTTAATTGGGATTATCTGCAGAACAACGAACTATTATTTGTGCCATTTCTGGTGCTGACGCCCTTCTACATCCTGGCGCACATTCTGGCCATGATTGTCTACGCCTTTGTCTGGGTCATAGTCATTCTCTTCGTCATCACTATACGTAGGTCAAATAATCCTGAATTTATCCTATAACTAACATATACTCCCCAATCTGATAGTTGTCATGATCTATGCCTGGATGGTCATCTTCTCGTATTTCACCGAGCTGCGCTATGCCTTCGATGCTGAGCAACCCCAACACTCCCAGCACACCACCTACATCTGACTTAATTGTTATTTACTTGATTATTCGAATTTAATCTGCCATATAAATTGTGAATGTGAATAAAAGTGAGAGAGAATCTCAATACATATTGAGAGATATTACCCGAGTATGGTATGGTTGGGATTGAGGACTATATACAGGGCCTTAAAGTTAACGGCAAACCACAATTATCTGGCTGTCATGCGAGATGCTGTCATGCAGATGGATCCAATTGGCTTTGAAGTAAGTACTCACCTTGGGCAGCGATGCGAGCACCTGCTGTTTGACATCCCAGACAAGGCGCTCCGACGGGAACTGGAGACACTTGTAGACATTCAGCTCGGGCACATGGATGCGCACCAGTAGCCAACCGTCTCGTGGCTCTGGCGGCGGCTCATCGTCAAATGCACCCGGCCCGGACGTGCTGTCCATGTTGGCCGGGTTCTGTTTGACTTTGGGCGTGGGTGGGTGATACGTCGTAATTTTGACGGCTTTTTCCGCGTCAGCGTCACAGTAAAGTGGTCGAAAGGGAATATGAAAGAAACCAGCAACTCGACTTCAGTTGCCTCTTTCTGATACTTGCTTTTTTTATTATTATTTTATTTTATTATTATTGTTATTGTTCGTTGGTTTCCCAAGTGTTTATTCTTGTCGCAATTACTTGATTGAGCTGGCTGCTGTGTTGGCCATTAGCTGAAATACGTTTTGATTGTACATTACTTTGTTGCAGTGGGTTTTCCTTTCATTAGGCAGCTTATCAATTGGAATGTGCATCATGCTGCAAGCAAAAAAAGAAAAGAAAAAAAGAGAAGGATTAATTACATAATATGCTAGTGGAGTAGTTTCCCACAAACTTAAGCTGTGCATGTGCAGCCGAGTTGTCAACTGAGAGATTTAATTTGTAAATTGGTTTACTTTTTCACCCACCTCCCACTCTATCGGTCTGTCTGACTGTCTGTCTGTCAGTCAATCGAAGGCTGTCATTGTGTCAGTCGCACAGACACTTCCCCATAAGCTCCATAAATTGTCAAGGCGGGCAAAAAGCAAACACATACGAAACATTTACAATTGTTGCAATTGTTGTTGTTGTTGATTACACACTGATATTGACATTTTGCGGCCGCTGTTGTTGCAGTTGCAGTTGCAGCCAGTTGCAATTATGCACAAATTTAATTCACACGCTAACCTCAAAAGCGAAAAGAAAAAAAGGCAAAAAAAATGTCATTTTTATGGCAAAATGTGTGCCAATTTGCAACAAGCGTAAAGAGAAAGGAGTGGAAGCGAAGGGGAAGTGAGGGGTTGTGTCATTTAATGGCAACCGTGTTGAATACAAGCACCAATTGATGCACCACTATTTAGTAATAAAGAGCCAGCGGGTGGCAGATTAATTGCTCAATTGATTAACTGGCACAACACACAAAGTGATAGTTCAAAGTGAAAGAAACAAAAGCAAAAGAAAGAAGAAGCAAAAGAAAGAAGAAGCGAATTAAAAAGAAGTCAGAACGCTAGAGACGAGAGAGCTCGACTGGGAGATACCACACAGTGGAACTGTGAATAGTAGTAGAAATTGATAACAGTTGATCGATAAAATATATATATTTTATACATATAATTATATTTAATATAACAAAATTAAATTTGTAAATATATAAATATATATTTAATGTCTCCAACTCTTATACACTTTAAGTTCAACTTTTCATACAGACAAACAGAGAGACACGGCTTAATCACATCGTCTTTTAATGTAGATCACGAATATATATACCCTATAAATTCTTCGGTTCTAATGAGTAAACATCGCTCAAGCCAAATCGTTTAAGCTGAATGAGCTCTTAAATTGTAATTAAATACACTCGAGAAGACCGCAACTCACCTTGACAAGAATTTTAAGAGCCAACTAGAACAAGCCACGTGAACTATTATCTGGTTGGCTTATCAACAAAAAAACTTTAGATAGTTGCACTCTAATTATTCCCACACCCGAAACAAATAGTGTTTAGCAACCGACAACAAGTAGAAAGCACATTTTTAAAAGTGAACAATAGGAAATGCAAACTACCATAAATTAAATGCTTTTAACTTAAATTGGTTCAGTGCCCTCAAAACCAAAAAAAAAAAAAAAAAACAATGTAAGAATGTCAATTGAAAAGATGTCACGGTCAAGAAACTGTGAACGCCTACCGAATACCGATACATAAATTAAGTAAATACATATAAATTAAAATAAGTAAACTGACAACAAAAGCCGTTTACCTTGGCCACGCGCCCACAAGCCACTAAAATAAAAAGGCCAGGTGAAAATTAAAAAATCAACAAATAACTCAACGATTCCAGTTTTTATTTGAAGTGATAAGTGATAAGCAAAAAAAGAAAACCATTTGAAGTGGGCCGATGGCATTCGCCAATTGATATGGCTGGCCAAGAGATTAGCCCCTCTTCTGAGCTGATAAAATCAGCAGACGTTAAATGCTCGTCGCCTAATCAAAAATAACTCAGTTTTAATTAAGCACGCGTCACGTAGACAAAAGTCACTGAACTGAAAACTAAATTAAACTGAAGCAAAAGCCAATATTATAATTTTACTTTAGAAACGTATTTCAGGTTTTGTGCAGCGCAAGAAATGCAATAATGAAATTTGCAGCCAGCGACTTTTGTGAATTTTAATGAAATTGCATTTTCAACTTGGCTTATTTCTTGCAATTTCTTTGCGCACACAAAACAAAAAGTTGGTGGCCAACTGCTATACCCATGAAAAGTGATAAGAATAGAGTATAATAAAGTTGAGCTTAAGTTAAAAAGAGGCAGAAGTATATATATTCTTGATCAGCATTTAAATTCAATATAATTTAAATATAATTCGATTTGTGTTAGCAATGAGAGATACAATTATTAAGATATGGTTTCAACATCTTAGTTTTGGGGTATCAGCTAGTTCACCTTAACCGACTACAGATTTCTTTCTAAGAGTGCACTCTCTCTCTCTGTCTGTCTCTCTCTCCTTCTCTCTTTCTCTCCCTGTCTCTCTCTCTCTCTCTCTTTGATCCTTTGCTCTTGCTCTCTTCGCAGTTTTAAAGTGCACTGATTTGTTAATAGCGCTTGAGCAACAGCTCAATTATCACAATTATGGTGCGAACTTGCAACACGAAACAATAACAAACAACAAGCAACAACAACAAAGAAGCAAAAACCAACAACAACAACAAAGAAGCAACAGCAATAGTTTGCCACAATTTGCGGGCAAAACTAAGTGCTGCGATTTTTCACTTAAATGCGAATAATCATTTGGGTTTCATTGTGCACCCCTTTTTTTTATTGAAAAATTATGCTTAACCTTTGCGTCGACTGTGGAGCAAATCAAAATTTATGTTGCCCCAACAGATTCCAAGTCGCCCCAATTGTTTAGCATATTACCTGACAGCTGTCCGTTGCGTGTGTGTGTGTGTGTGTGCTATTGTGTGTGTTTGTATATGCTGTCAAAGCAACAATGGCATTCAACATCAATTCACGCCCTCGCCCTCAATCCAGCTGACAGTTATTTGCGCTTCCCCCAATTCCCCTCATCAGTAGTTCCGCTCTCAGCTACTGTAATCCATACATATTCGAGGGGGGAGCAGACAGGTCAATTTCTATCGCTTTTTATGTTTATTTCAGCACTCAAAAAAAAAGGTTTTCTTGTTTTTAGAAATAATTTCTTAACATTAGAAAAACCATTTCTAAAAATTAGTAAGTTTTGCTCTTAATCGACTGTTATAATTTTTGAAAGTATTTTCTGTTTTTAAGCTGTATCTAAAAAGTAAAAACACACTTTATTAAAGGTAGAAATACAATTTCCCATTCTTTCTAAAATATAGAAATAAATAATGAAATTTACTGACTTGTCCTTATTTTTAGAATTTATTTGGCGTCTGTCTTAGATAATTAAGTTTTACGCATTTATAAACTATTTAAATATTTCTGGTGATGAGTTTATGGCACTCAATCTCGACACTTGACTTTGTCTATCCAAAAGACTTCCTCATAAAGTTGACTTTATTTGAGCTTTTCTCTTTGTTGTCAAGTCTTACTTTTTTGACATGGCTTTGGCAACATAATCTGCTCTTTCAGCTCAGAGGTTACAAAATAGTTGTTAACTTTTACTCGGCTTGTAAAACACACAAGTTTCGACTTTCTTCCCCTCTTTCTCTCTCTCTCTCTCTCTCTCCCCAAGAGCATCCCTCTCGCTTTTTCTGCATCTGACAGTTGAGCTCAAGTATTTGTGACACTTTTCGACAACCGTCAAAAATCGGAAAGGTTTTTGAAGAATCTGACAAGGAGCAGAGAGTGTCAGAGAAGTGTCTGCAGTGCCCCACAAGATTGCAACATTCAGCTGCATATGCTTTACGCTTTAAATGTGCCACATCGAATCCAATGTTTCTTTTTAGCATACCAAAAGTGACTTGAGCCGACTCGACTCGACTTGGCTGGACTGTAACCCCCTAAGGGGTTTCACTGTACTGTGTGATTTGTGGGTCAGTGTGCTGACTAAATGTCACTTAGTTGCTGCAGCACTCATGAGTGCATTCATGAGTGCACTCATGCAGCACACGCAAATAAATAAAGCCAAAAACGAATATGCTCTTTGTATTCATGCATATTTTACTTTTAAAGCAAATTACTTTTGTCATTTTAATGGCCATGCTTAAACTGAGTTATACACTGTGATTTTTGCCAGCGATGCCAGCAGCAACCAACCAGCTGTAATTTTTTGCGGGTGTGTGTGTGTTGGTGTGGGTGTGCATGTGTGTGTGTAGCAGCAACCACCACCAATCTTGTCGGATGCTGCAAATTATTTGCACTAGCAACGCAGTGCACATTGCACCAAATTGCCAACAAGCAACTGCACAACAAGGCCGACACGCCCCAAAGCCCCCTTTCCACCACAACCACACCCTCCCTCACATTACACCCAACCACCCACACCCACCCACTCGCAGCGACAACTTAATAAATGACTAGCTACTTTTCTTAAGCAGTCGCACAGTGCAACTAAATTATTCAACATACTATTTCAAAACTATTTTTAACCCACTTTATAAAATTCAGTTTATTTTTTTAAGTTGAGCCTGTCTTTGGCTTTAACTATTAACTGCATTTTGTTGTTCCACTGTGCGTAAATCGAGTCGCCATTTTGTTTAACTGGTGCCCCGGAAACGGAAATGCGCACATAATTTTATTAGAAAATGGGCTGAAGGCCAAAATAGATAATTCTTAAGGCTTGAGTGAATCTGGAAACTGAAAACGGATTAATAATGCAGCTCAACTAAAACACAGACGAGCCTTAAATTAATATTTATATTATTAAAGAATTAAAATTTAAATGATTGTATTTAAAAATCTGGCGGTATTTAAAATGTAAAATAATCAAGCATCTTCTCGAAAAAAATCCGAAAACAAGCAGAAAATTGTTAAAGGCTTTTAGCCTTTTTTTTAAGCAGAGTAAAAAGTTAAGAAAAGAGAAGAAGTTTTTGGCCATTTTTCTTTTTGTTGTTGTTGTTGTTGTTTTTGTTGTCAGTCTGTTGGTTGCTGAGGACATTTATGTCTCTTGTGTGGTGCATAAACAACCCAGCAGCGCAAAAACATGTCGCTCAAGTTAATGGCAATGTCAAAGTTTCTTGGCTAATTTATTTCACTATTTTTTTTCGTATGCTTTTATTCAAGGCAGCCAAGTAGAAGAAAAAGAAAGAAGAGGAAGCATCAACAACAACAACAACAAAAATAGCAGCAGCAGTCCAAGAACAACAATCAAATATAAAAGAGGCAAAAAAAATAAATATAAAAAAAATACAACAAATAAATAAAGTATAAAGAAACCGAAAACTTGTTTTCCAGTCACGTTCGTTTTCAATCAAGTGGCATCATTATAGCCAAACAAACTGCACAGTTTGTGGGGAGGGCTGTGCAGACTAATACAATAAGAAAATTAACTCTGACCCAGGCTGGCCACATACACACACACACACACAACATGTGTGTAACCCCTTTAACCCCTTCTTTCCCACATGCGGTTCTTTGTCTAGCTTCAGAGAAGAGTTGAATGGAGCCTGAATGGTCATTGAATACCGAGTTCAGGAACCACGGCAAATTACGCTAAAATCAAAGCCGCTAAAGAAACCACACAGAACTTCCTGTGTTCTGAAATCAGGCACAAAAAAATAAAACTGAAATAAAGTTTTCTTCCGTTTATTGAAATTGTTGCGATTTGTTTAAAGCTTAAACGTAAAAAGAATTTATTTATTTACTATCACTAAAATCAGTTCAAAAATAGAATAAATAAAAATAATTTAAGTTAAACATGTATCATCAAATTCCTTTGATAAAAGCTTAGTAAATTGGATAAATTAAAAGGCTTCGTTGACTAACAAATTTGAATTTATGGTAAAAGTATTCACTTCATTTACATCTTGGCCAGCTTAAGCAACCAATTTGGGATTGCACAATTTAAATGACACAAATTTCTTACTAATCTCAGCTGCCGAATTACGTCACACACAAATCGAGCCATTAAGTCAGCAACATATAAATATATGGCTATATATGCATATATATATCTATATATATATATATATGTATATATATAGATGTTTTTCTCATAAGTTAGCCTGTTGCTGCAATCAATGGAAATAAATTAAAAGGCCGTTTAAAAAAGAACAAAACTCTATGCAAATTGAGACTCTGAGACCGGTTTTGGAATGAATGCAGCGCAGGTAAAAACAAACGACAGCCAGACAGCAAACACACACACAGTACACACAAAAAATATACTCTCGCACACACACACACACACACACAAATCCCATTCGCAGAAATGTGTTTTATAAATCAATTCAAAAGCGTTTTAAATGCAAACCGAAATAACATAAAAATTAATGCGCAACTTGGCAGACAAAGTCCAAGTCCCACAACCATTCCCCCTGCCCTGTTCAACTTACCCCTTGCGCCCTAATCAGGCTCAAACTGTGCTGCACATCATCAGTGAAAGAAATAGCTGAAAGAGAGAGAGAGGAGAGAGAGTGTGTGAGTGAGAGAGAAGATAAAGTTATTGCAGCAACTTAATTTCTATTTAACGTGCAAATATTTTTCCTGCCAATTTTGATGATAAACGTAATTTATTTGCCCAGCAGGCCAGCAAGCCAGGCCAACTTCAGCAAGTCTAATTTCATATTTTGCGTGTGGTTTCCACTTGCTCCGCTTGCACGTCCCCAACCACCCCCCTCCACTCCTATATATGACTTGCTGCAGGGCCATCAATCATACGCCATGTAAGCAGCAGACGCAAAAGGCAAAAGCAAATCAATGCACAGCCAGAAAAAAAACAACAACAACAACAGTGCTGTACTGCTGTGGGTGGCTATACACACATACACATACACACACACAGCTCACTTGGAGACAAACAACGCCCACAGCTGCCTCTTGGAAAATTGCATGGCAATTGGCAAACAGCGTCGAAACAAATTTTCGCTCTATCTGCAAAACGACAAAAGCAACAAGAAATGGCAGCAGAAATATCTTAACTTGCGGCCAAATTAACGTGCGGCCAATTGATGCATACACTTGGCCAGGCCAAAAGCAGGGCATAACACATAATTAGAATGCCCAAGTCGAGTCAGCTCGATGAGCTAGAATTGTTTAATAAATGTGATATATAACAATCAATTAGAAGGCAACATTTTAACAATTGCGTCTTTAAACGCAAATCGATAAATGTTGATATTCTCTTAACGGTTTTATGTCATGATTTGAAGACATTAACTCTCATAGACGCTGAGCTGGAAGCGTTGCTAATGTTACTAATAATGTTTATATATATTAATAGGATCGGAAATGCTTTGTTTTGCCATTGGCCATTCGCCAAGGAGAGAATAATTAAAATTAAATTGAAAAAGCAACTAAATTCTATGGCCAGTAATTTCATTAATTTTATATTTTATGTAACTCATTGATATAATAAAAATAATAATAATAATAAATAATAAAATTAATAATATTAATAAATAATAAAAATAATAATAATAAATAATAAAAATATAATTTAGAGTCAGTTAAGGCCAAGTTTAAGCAAGATAAAAACAGAGTATTTACATTTCGGTGAGGCATTGAACATGCAACATTAATTTTCTTATTTATAGAGCCACAAGCGTTGTCAGTCTGTAATCAGCGTTGTTGTTGTTGTTGTCATTGTTGTTGTTGTTGTCTTTGACACCAAACAACTTTATGAGTTAATAAAGGAGACCTCGATCAGTGTCATTTGAGATATGTTAAGATCTTTGAGCATTGCATTTCGTTGGTTCCTCAATCACTCAATTTGAGCGCGGGTTATGTAAATCATCTAAGCCACAAGCAAAATGGTGTTAGCCACAATACTAGTGTGACAGGCCTCAAAAATAATTAAAAGTCATTTTACACACACACACACAGAGCCAGAGTGGAAACTAGACACTTGGTTTTTCGTGTAATTAGGCTGCATTGACTGCCAAAAATAGCTTGGCCAAAAGCTCAAAACGCTTTTAGTTTTACGACTTTGCCTTTAACGGACAGCATCATTTTGGCTAACCAAACTAGTGACCAGGCCAGGCAAATGATTTTTAATAACTTTGACACTCATTAAACTTAAATTACATGCATTTTTGATTACACACTTTTGCATTTGGGCTCAAGTTAAGCCGCTTACGTTTCCACATATGGCTTATAGCATGTGACATATATGGCCATAAAGCTATTTGGCTATTTGTTTATTTGTCAATGTGTCTGTTGGCCGAAACGGTAAAATGACGCGTCCAAGCCTCTCCTCTTAAACTATATGGTCACTATTCGATGTGGCATCTGCTGGCCAAATTACGAGCCAGGCTTTTAAGCCGCTTTTTGTTAAGAAATACACTAAAAATTGTCTACCTACACGCGGAAAAAACGGCTAATTGTCTAATATTTAAAAGTGTAACTATTAATACATTAATAAGCTATTTAAATTAACTTTAACCTATTTTTTCGATATCTAACAAAAGTCTAGGCTTATTTAAGCTACATTTTTTGTTTTTAGAAATATACTTTCTGAATAATAAACTGCTTTAATTTTGTACAATTTTGTTTTAGCATTTTTTCAGAGTGTATTATTTGTTGAGTGATTAAACAGTTAAGGCTAACTGGCATTGTTAACATATTTATTGTCAGTCTAACAACAAATTTCACATGGCACTTGAAAAAACATATCTAAAGAGTTGCCTCGTCTTGTCTTGTCTTTTGGCCACATTTGCGATAAAAAGCTAATCAAATCAAGTGCTTAATTAGTTTTTAATTGAATTTAATTTGTCTCTGTTAACCGCTTGACCCCCCCTTGTGGACTCATTGAACTGTTTACATTAAAATTGAATCGCTTTACGCGTGCAAAAAAGAAAACAAAAAACAACAGCAAAAAAAGGAAACTCATTAAATCCAGTTAAGATTCTCATACAAAAAAAAAAGTGGGAGGGGGGCCATCAACAACACAAACGATTCTCCGCAGGGCAGGGGAAAGGGGGCGTGGCTAACTGGTAGATTAAGATGCAGTGCATCGAATTAATAACGCGTTTTATGATTATTATTGTTGTTGTTGTCGCTGTCTTTTTCTCACATTAACTGTGACTCCAAGTTGGACTTGGACTTGGACTGGGGGGGCTTTTGGCTGTGAACATTTTAAGTGTAACTCGCCCCCTCCCACCGGGGAAGTGTTTGCCTTTGTTCGTTTTTCTTTACTTTTTTTTACCCATAACCCTGAACTTGACATTTATAAACTCTTTTTCCGCTTTAAGACCATTTGGTCATTTGGCAGCTGCTTCTTCGTTTTTTTTGTAGTTATCGCTCGTGTCGCGACCATGTGCTAAGTTCTTTTTAATTACCAGACACACTCGCACATACGCACACGCACACAGCCCCCCCCCCCCTCCCCCTATTAACACACGCAAAAGTCTACGCAGTTCCCAGTTCTTGGTGTCGGCCGTAAACTTCTGTTTTATGACCCAATGCGATTTAGAACGTGCTTGTCTCGCATGAAAATTAAAATGGAATGGAAATGCAATCTTGCCACATTTCCCCTCACCCCGTAGCAGATTCTATTGTGCCCCAACTGTTGTGTGGCATTGTTTCTTGCCTGTTTGCGGTTCTCAAGTGAGTGTCATGGCCAAGTCGTGGTAAAAGCAGGTAGCCAGGTAGCCAGGCGTTGGCAGGTCTACGGCCAAATGTTTAAGACTAGTTATTGGCTTTTAAATGTCACGAACCACAAAACAGACTTATGGTCATTCAGAGACGGACATGGGGAATATATATATATGATCCCAAAGCAAAAACACCTTCTACTTCATGGGCACAAAAGAGTGAGAGAGCACGGCTAGGAGATCCCCTAAGCAAACCCGACAACGAGGACGAGATAAAAATGAAGATGAACAGGTGCCGGAAAAGAGCTTCAATTTACTTGACCACTACTTAAAAATGTGTAATCTTCCAGCTGAACAGCAAGACAAGCACTGCTAACAAAATCTAAGATTAACAAGTAAGAAGGATGTGGTAGAGAGAGAGAGAGAGAGAGAGAGAGAGAGAGAGAGAGAGAGAGAGAGAGACAGCGAGAGACAGGGGGAGACAGCGGGAGAGGTAGCAGGGTATTAAGCTTATTTATAATAATTTTATGAATATAAAAATATATTTTGCTAAATAAAAGTCTTCCAGCTTGATAAAATGCTTACAGTTTAACAATAATATCTTAAATTAAATGTTCTATATCATTTGGAAAGATATATCTTTACATCTCTTATTCCCATCGTAAATCGAGTTATACCAGTTATCTATCTAAACAAGCATTCCAAATGAGAAGTCTCTAGTTCTTATAGTCTGTAGGACATATCTAATTGGCTCTTTCTGCTAATGTTTATCATATATATTTTCTAGTGGTCGTAAGAAGTTCCATCTTCAACATTCAGACAGAATTTCAGATTGATATTCTTAAATATAGTCCAGCTATAATATCGACTATATTCACTGTCAATATTACAGTATTTTAAAGTTTAGTTGAGAGCAGTTTTAATCGGATTGGCAAAGAATCGTTTGTTTTTTCTTTCTCGACAGAACTATTAATAAACATCAATTATCATTTAAGTAGAAAGGTTTTTAAGGATAGACAACATTAATTGCAATTGTAGCTGCGTTGTTTTCAAATAAACTTTACGTAATTGCAAATGACTAGAAACTTTCAATCCTCCGATGTAGATATATATATATATATTTATATATATATATTTATATATATATATATTTATATATATATATATTTATATATATATATATTTATATATATATATATATATATTCATAGTCAGAGTAAGCAGGTGCCGAGAAAGACGCAGCAGCAGAAGAATAGACTAAACTTTAAGCCCAGTGGCTGCAGTTGAAACAGTTTGGCCTAAATGGCAATTTAAAGGCTTGGGAAAAGGCTCTGGAGGCGCCTCCTTTTATGTGTGCACCTCCTTTGTTTGCTCTGCTGCACACTATAAATATGTGCTATAAAACTGTATTTGGGTTAGTGATTGCTCAAAAATTTATGAAAGAGCGAGGAGACAGCAAGGAGAGTGGCCGTGGGGTGGGGAAGGTACAGAGCCATAGATAGCATAAAAGTTGACTACCTGCTTGCTGGCCTTTAGGGAACAGTTTCAACAGGCCCCCAGAAATCTCTCAAGTTATTCAAAGTGGGTACGTTTTTTAATTGTGTGTCCGCTGCTGGCAGGCACTGTAACTAGATTGCTACACTCTGAAAAATAGCACTAAATACTATTTTATTTTTATTTTTTTTAAAATTATTTGACTATGGAATTAACTGGATAATTTAACAGTTTACAAATTTTATATTTGAAATGTTAGAAAAATACAAAAGTTTTTGCAAATATTCTTAACATTTAAAAAAAATAACATAAATCCAATGGACCTATTTCTGCTGAGTGTAGCCGCAAGTATTTATTATTTATGGGCTGAGTCTATTCATCTTGTAGCTGTTTGCTGCTGCTGATGGTTTTGCTCGTATTTAAAGCAGGCCGGCCACCCACTCGATGTTGCCACTAATTTGGTGAAATATGGCCGGGCCAAGTGGCCAGCTTGCGAAGAGACTTTCTCGTTGCGGAAGTGGGCGAAAGTTGGAGTCTGAATTGAATTGAAGTCGAGACATTTGTCATTGTTTTAATTGCATTTTAAGTTGGGCATTTAAAAACATTTCATTAGCCAGCAAAGAGGTTTCAGTTTAAATGCTTTGAAAAGTGCATTTAATCTGCAATTTGCAATAATAATTTTACAATTAGATTTCCACTTGCTTTTACTTTAGAAATTTGTCCAATATTCAAGGTAAGTGCACCTAAAATCTGTGGCAAGGCAAAACGTATTCTTTTTGTGTTTCCCACAATGACAATAACAATTTTCATTTATATATATAAATTGCTCACGATATGTTGACAATTACAATTTGGTAAATCAACAGCAGCAATCGATGCCACATGAAATATGCAGCCAATTAAACGTGGCAACAAAGTCAACTTCGACACTTGCCACAAAAACAGTGGGCAAAAATGAAGCGCAAAGATGATCGGGTAACAACAAAAAAAAAAAACAGCAATAACAATAATGAAGAGAAGACAAACCGTTAGTGGCGACGATGATATGCAAAGTGTGACTAAAGAGGGGAGGGGCAGGGCAGCGGGTGCATCGTGTTGCAGCAACAGCAAAAAACAAAAGGCACACATGTGGCACACTAAAATGCAAGCTGTTTAACCAGCCAGCGGCAAGTGATGAGGGGAGGGAGGGAAGGCAATGGTATTGCACTCGATTGCAATAGAAAGAGAAAGAGATAGGAAGGTATATTTAGTGACAGATGGGGGCAGGAAGGGAGAGGGAGAGGGAGACAGATAGATAGACAGACAGACAGACAGACAAGTCGCGTCAGTCACGTGGGAAATTTTCAAGTTCAAAGCAATTTTCCAAAGAGACAACTGTAAAAATGACAACAACAGCAGAAAGACGAAGAGGTGGAGGAGGAGGACACAGATGATGAAGGGGAGGAGAAGAAGGAGGAGCTGGCAGGGCTACTACAACAAAGCGTGCACTCACGTGAGGCAGATATTAATCGGCTTTTGAATCGTGAGGAGGCAGCTCAACGTGAAGACACCAAATACCCAAATAGACAGAGAGACAAGTAAACAGAGCGACAGAGAGAGACAGACAGACAGACAGACAGACAGACAGACAAAGCAAATACTTGCATCCAATTCTAATACTTGACTGCACTTTGCTGTGTGTGTGTGTGTCTTGTTGTGCCTTCTGCGGAAGCGATGAACAAACAGGTTGACAAGAACAACAACAACAACAACAACAACAAAAACGTAGAGGAAGACTGGGTGTTTAAGGGGCAGGTGTTCGGGGGTCACATAATGCCATAAACAATGGCAACGCTCAAGGCTAGGCTAGGAGGCGTGGCACTGCCTGACGAGCTCGGCTCGTGAGTGACGTGTTGAGTCGTGTTTTTAAAAATAGCTTTTATAAATAGCGAGCAAATAATATGAAACTGTGGATCCCCTGTGATTACCAATGTCGGGGAATAACTGGACAACTGGAGAACTGACCAGAGTCTTGAGTGCTCCAGCAATGACTCTAATATCGTAAAAGATAATGAGTAACCTCTTTTTAAAGATGTATCCCTCTACAATCTGAATATAAGTTGTTTACTCAAGATGTATCAACTAAATCAATTAGCTCCATAGATGGTTCAGAATTAGAGATGATTATGTGGAGAGGAGATGTCTCTGAAGGGATATGGCTAGATGCAGATCTGATGAATACTTACAAAATATTATAAATTTAAGCGATTGTTAAAGAAACACAGAATAACTCTCACTTATAATAAATAATATATATTATATAAATCTACTTAAATTATATAGATAGATTCTGCTGAGAACTCACGAGTCCATCTCTTGAGTCCCACTTGACACTTGTCCATCAGAGAAGAGCCTGGGAGCTGCCCGCCTTTGTTCGCAGCTGTTCCTGGTTTAATAGCATATTGGCATCCTCATCCCCCTCCTACTCCTCCTAACTCAGCCCGCTTTTCCGTTTGAGTTTTGCTGCTTTTGTGCCACGCCCACTGATTGCTTGGGCTACTGTTTAATGGCAAACCGCAGCGGGTGCTGTGCATGCCACAACTGCCGCCACAACTGTGTGGCAATAACCCAACAGTTAGAATTAATTGACGTTAATAATGCATCGATATCAAGATTTATGCCAAGACTTGAAGCGGGTCTTCATCAGACAACAACTTGAGCTGCCTCGGTTAGCTTCTGTTTGCCGTATTCTATTTGCTGGGCCCGTGTGCCCGTCTGCGAGTGTGCGTGTGTGTGTTTGTTGTGCGAAATTCTCAGCATTGGTCCATTCACTGCAACGGTTCTTCAAGCCAAGCCAAACGATTTGCCCCAAGCCAACCAGAAGAAGCCCCATCAATTTTACAGCTGCTTCTTTGTGTCAGCGTTTTGCATTTACCATTTTTCCATTTTTATGAGTGTGTTGTGTGTTCTGTTGTGTTCTGTTGTGTGTTATGTGTGTAATGGAAAAATCGACAACGATAATCGCTGTTGACAATTTGTCGTACCGTCGGCCCATAATTCAGTTGCTGCTCATAAAACATTTGACAGCCAATCTCGAAGGGGGAAAACGCAACTTTTTTATGGCCCTCAGCGACTTGCAACAAAAAAACCACACATTAAATGCGAGACAAGCGTATCGAGAAACCCAATTGACAACTGCTATTAAAAAATCATAATTTATGCCAGATCATTAGTCGATGTGCTAAGAAAATAATCTGTGCAACTTTGGTGGTTTTCATTATGATTTTTTACGGTTACAAAAGAGAACAGGAGATATGGAAAAGGCTGATTATAAAAAAAAACACAATAAAGTATATAAAACAGCTAAAATTGATAAAGGAAATGAATATGTAAAATATAATGTATAATAAGCAGCATCATTGACCCCACAAGTTATATATTTTCTTGATCAAAATTAACCTTAGGGTATACTTAGCCTTGAATGATCAAGTCTATTTCAGTTACTCCAGGAGCTAAGAACTTATCATATGAAATATAATTTCTGGTTTACTACAAGCAACTTAAATCTATTCCATCGATTTTCGACAGCAATAAGAAATACAATTTTAAGTAAATTAAATTTTCTATATACTATATATTATATTATTTTTAGATTGATATTTTAGATTGATAAAACGACTCTCGATAATCTTAATATTTAACAGCTGACTACGTGAACCTCTCTCCCCCTCTGCCAGCTGCTCATTTAAATATGTATTTTTATTCCTGCCTTTAACAGGGCATCCTGCAATCGAGCACTCTCGACTATTACACATTCCTCAGCAGTTATCATGTGCAAGTGAATTGAAGCGCCTTTCAGTCACTTGTTCATTTATGCCTTCGTCTCATTTTCATTTCATCCCGACCCCCCCCCCCCCCTTTCACGTCTACATCTGTGTTTTTTCTTCGCTTTTTACACACGTTCATTACAAGCTGCTGTTGCAGTTGCTGTTGCTGCTGTTGCTGCTGCTGTTGTTCTATTTTGTATCTGGCCACTTGTATCTTGTACTATTGTCGTTATCTACAATTGTAGCGGCTTCTCCTCGGCTTTCACACACACACTGACACACACATACACACACACGTACACACACACTTCTTGGCCAATTGTCTGCATTTGTAGCTTCTACCTCTTCTTTCACAGCTGCTGCTTCTGCTTGTGTCTTTGGCCATGTGAAACTCAGTCATTAATTTGGACGGCGTTTTTACTTTGTGGCAGCCTGGCAGCGTGGCAGCGTGTAGAACGTGTGGCATGCAACAGCAGCAGCGCTTCGATTTTCCTCTGCTCATATTTAGCATTCTTCTGCCATTTTCTATTTGCCGTTTCTGTTCTCTCGCTCACATTGCAATTTTCTTTTGTCTTGCAGCAACTCAAAGTGTAGTTTTTGGCTTGAAAAACTTTGCATTTAATTACTCTGTGCACATTTCTCAAAATTTCACTCGCTACTCCACCTCACTTCCCCCTATCCTACCCCTCGCGCTGTCAACTGCATGCTCAGGTGTTGTGGCATACACAAACACACACACACATGCATTATCATTATCATTATAATCGACATCGTGCAGCGGCAACAGACAACGTTATTCTCATTATGCATTTCACTTTGCATGATATTATTCCCCACCCCACCCCCTTCCACCCTTGCAAAATTCTCCATGTGTATTTTTTTTTTTGCCTGTGCCTGGGAAAGTTCTGCGGCTGACATCGTTTTGTGATTTTTATGGCAAACATTTTCACAGCCATTTCGATAATGCACTAATGGTGTTTATCTTGGTGTGTGTGTGTATGTGTGTGTGCGAGTGTGTGTGTTTGTAAGAAAAGTGATTTATTATTGTTATTGAAACATCCAACGACCATCGTTAATAATAAGTCAACTTCTGACTTGTAAAATTGCAATTATAAATTATTGTGTAGCTAAAAACAATACATTTTAGGCTTAAGTTTAAATAGCCAAAATTTTAATATATATTTAATATGAATGCAACTCCAAGAAATAAATCATTTGTTTTCATACTTAAAGAGCTGTAAAACTAAAGCATTCAAATTATATTTAACGACTGAAAACATCGTTCGATTTTATGTGTCAACTGTTTTTAATTATTTTGCTCTCGTCTCTCATTTAAATACAACTTGCTTAGCCACGAAATGGTCAATCAGTTAACTTGGATGGATGGATGGATGAATGACAGATTGGCTTTTGCTGCTGAGAGAGAGAGAGATGAGATCGAGCCAATTACTGGCTCACAGTTTAAACACCGTTTCTTCCACTTTTAATTATGCGCGACTTGAGCAACTACTCGAGTTGCAACAGCTGCCTGCTCGTTGCCTCGTTGCCTAGTTGCCTGGTTGCCTGTTAGCCTGCCCCAAAGTGTACAAAGGTGCACTCGCTGCTGGTGGCAATGTCCATGTCAAGACAAAGACAGCGTTGAGTTGCAGGTGCAACTGCCATCTCCATCTTCATCTCCCAGCAGCAGCATTGCGGTAAAAATGCAATAAAGGGGTATGCAAAATGCTAAATAAGATGCCTTCGCAGTTTGCATTTTCTTGCCATGTGTGTGTTACTGTGTGTGTGTGTGCCTTAATTAATTTTGATTGCAGGCAACAACAACTAAAGCAACAACTAGTTAGATGGCAACAGCAACGGAAATGTTCATCACACGACGAGGCAGCAACAGAAGCAGCAGCATAAAAAGCATACTTGGTAAGCGCTTTGTGCTGCACTCGACTGGCTAATTAATTGAATTAAATGAAAGGCCGCCAAAGCGTTGAATAGAGAACCGTCCTAACCCATCCTATTGCTTCCAATCCTAACCAATTCTACACTAAAAATAAAAAATCAACCTCAAGTTTATTTTGTATTTAAAAATCAAATACTGAATATAAAAAAAAACAATTTCGAAACCTGAGAAATGTTTCCCTAAAATTGACAATCCGCAAAATATTATGTTAAAATATATTTTTTTAGAAATATTTTCTAATAAAACTTGCCTATCTAATAATAAAAAAAAATTTAAAAAAAAAATACTTATGTTTTTTATTAATACAGTATAAAGTATATAAAAAATCATCCAAATTATTAGATATATTTTAGGTCGATTTTTTTCGAGTGTATTCTAGCCGATCCCGTCCTATGTGTATTATTATTAGATGCATCGCTTTTGAATTGCATGCAAATTAGAGTAGCATGAGGAAAGAATGCCACGCCCCCCATTGCAAGATGTAGGCAAGGCCTAATGGCAACCAATCACTAAAATTAATAGTGCTATTAAACTACTAAATGGCTAAAAGTACAACTACCTTTAAAAAAGGCCAGCTAAATTAAGCAGCATTTTTCCATTTAAGTGGCCATTACTTGTTGACCAGGCCTTCACATCAAATTCCCATTAAATCACATTTGTTGAGATGTGACAAATGTGAACTGTAGCTGGCCCCCTTCCAGCCCCCTTCTCTGCTCCTTACAGCTCAGCTCCCTTGGCCTGAGCTTATTTATGACCATAAGCCGCTATTGAAATGCCGAAAGCGAACAGTTGCCCAGCCATATTAAGATCTTTTGCCCATGGAGCTGCCGATGACTGCGCATAATTGGTGCTTATTTTGTTATTATTTTTTAGTACTTTGGATCACATTGACCAAAACAGAGGGTCACCCCAAACAACAAGCTTCTCAGTTCCTCATTATGTAAGTCGCAGTAGGCCGAATCAAATTACTAAACTTCTATAACATAAATTCACTTAATTAAATAAAATCTTCACTTCATTAGTAAACAACTAATATCTTAATTAAACATTATTTTAACTAAAAAAAAAACAATAAAAATTTCCATTGAATTAAGCGTATTTTTCATTTGTTCCATTTTGATTTGCAACTTGAAACTATTTTATTATCTTGTTCATTAAATGCTTAATAGTTGGTAATAATAACAAAAAATTGAGATTGTTGCAGTCAGTGGTATTCTCGACTGATCAATACTCTGTTCTCAGTTTAATTTAATTTCTGTAATTATGAGTGTTTGTCAATCAATATTTAATTATTAATACTCTTTCCCCAATAGGATTAATTTTATACGTGATTTTTCAATACTTTGCTAGATTGTGCAATGTTGGCTGCCTCTTCTCTCCTCTCCGCGTTGTTCAACACCTTCTTCAACAGCTTCTCCTTGGAAGGGCGCGAAAGTTGTTTAAAAATGAGCACTTATTTATTAAGGTATTATTCAAGCATTATGGAGGAGAAGGAGGAGGAGGGCGAGGCTGCTGCTTGGCGCATGTCTCCCAGCAGAGGGGGTTGAGTCTTATTTTATTATTTAATTAGTAGTTTCGTCGCAATCTTATCGCCTAAATCCAGGCTCGTTAATTAAAGTCACGCAGACTCCCGCCCCGACTCCCGATTAGTTACGTAAGCGGAAGAGTTCAAATGGAGATGGAGGTGCAGGTGTGGGTCGCAGTTGTAGTCGTAGTCGTAGTAGGAGTACAATAAAATATCCTCGGCACACTGGGGTTAATTGTCAGCCAGTTTTGCCAGTCACGAACCAAATTCGACCATCAATTTCAATTAGAAAGAGACTTGAGGAAAAAAGAACTGACTCTCCCAGCTAGAATGCCTCAGAGCCTTTCTAACAGGAAATCCGTTGAGCTGTCAACGGGCCACAGAATTTATTTGGGGTCAGGTCAACTGGTCAACTATTCCCAGCTCTTCTCAGCTATACTCTGCGTGACCCACTAATTTCAATGAATATGAATAGATTTCACGGCAAACATTTCACACCCAAGTTAAAAACTATGCACAGATGAGTCGTCAAATGGCTTATGCAAATATATTTTGAAGCTAAAGAAAAAAAGCACACCATTCAAAGAAGAGCCACGATTAATTAACAACCCAAATAAAAAATTAAAAAAACAAATTTTAACTGCAAAATAAATGCGAGACTTTTGAGACTTATGTTCGTGTGATTTCCATAAATGCGACCAGCGACCTTGGCAAATTAGTGCCAAAAACACCAAAATAGCTCTTCGAAAATGCGCCATAAAAGAAAAGATCACTTTTGAAATGTGGCGTCTCCAAAACGAAAATAAAACGATCGTTTTGTGTGCATGGCATAAAAATTAGTTCAGAGTGCCGACAATATGTTGCCACCACAAGCAAAAGTGAACTCTTTTCACTTTTAGCGGACAGACACAGACAATTTGTGCTTTGTTATGAATCGCAACTGGTTATTTTTAAAAATGTTAAATGAACTCAACAAAATAAAATAAAAAAAACAACAATATAACAAAATGTAAAAAGATGAATAATAAAAGTTAAAAACTGCACTGTGCAAAGTGTTCGAAGAATCCTACGTTTATCTGTTTATCAAACTGAAACAAATTTAGATACCGATTCTAATTCCGGTTTAACATCCTATTTAAAATACATTTATTGAGCCACAACTAATTTTAATTAATGTCTACAATTCCAATTTATTTGCTTAGCAACAAGTCTTTTGTTTTTTAATTAAAGCAAAGCTCAGTTAAATTAGGCAGCTACTTCGAGGCTATTTTCAGCTGTATTTTTGAGAAGCCAAACTAAAAACAAAAACAGAAACAGAAGCTAAATTTAAAAATTAAAATGACTTAAGAACATTGGCAAAATGATTTATTATACAAAAAGACAATAAGGCAATGATTATTTAAAGCATTTGAAACTCATTTCAAATTCAAATTCAAACTCGCCTCTTTCCCCTCATTATCTTCATGCCCGCTAATTGACAGCACTTAGCTTTAAAAGGGGGGAGCAGAGAGGAGACTTCTTCAGCACGAGCCAGAAGCGAGTTCATTTTGGTCACTTTAAGAAGACATTAGAAGCCCCATTTTGACCAGCGGCGAGTCAGCCAAGCGTAAACTGTACAAATAGTTAATTTTGTGGAGAACCCTTTTCTCCCCACTCACTCCACTCCAGCAAACATAACAAGCAACAAATGCTAATTCTCAACAAACACAACCCAACAACAACAAATCAATGCCAGTTGGAAGAAAACTCAGTTCTTGTTATTAGCCAGACAAGTTGCTGGAAATCTGAATGCTAATTGAGGCTAAAGGCAGAAGAACTTCACAGGTCTGTCTGAGTGTGAAGTTCTTTAGTGATCCATGACCTGTGACCTGTGACACATGTTAGGCACTTGGCCTAATCAGCTGCTTATGATGATTTAATTGTGTTGCTTTATTTGTGTCTAACAGTTAATTATGCGTAGAACAAAAATTGACTTATATTTCTAACATTTCTACTCGAACTGATAAATTACTGTGAAAAGTGACCTATGAACTGTTACCTGAGCCTAATCATTGGCTAATGCTGAGCGATATTTGTGTTTAACATTTAACTATGAACTAGATTATGGAGCAGCAGTTAATAGCCATGGCTTTAGTGAAAGTCGAGTTTATCACCTGAGCTAATCAAGCTAATAACCGATTTTCTTAATACACAAAAAGACATCGTTCAGCAGAAGTATTGCATGTTTGGGGCACATTAGGGACAGGATGTACTCTGGGGCTAGGATAGGAAAGTGTCGGAACAACAGTAATCCGGCATTAACCAGACCATACTTTATTCTTGAGGGATCATTAGCTCGACGACGACCCAGTGTTGGTAATGGGTAAATTCCCATTCTACAGAGACATTAACAAATTGGACACCATAAAGTGCGGTCTCATCTTTAACTCGAACTAAACAATAAACAAATAAAAAACGAATAAAAAACGCTGTTTTCTTCTTCCTTTGTATACCCCACCCCTTTTGGCAATTTCTGCAAACAAAGGCAAAAATGGTTTTTTTTGTGAATTGTGCTTTTAACTCGTCTTTGTTGAATTTTTTTGTTTGCCATTTGGCAACGTTTTTAACACGTTCTTCATCTCCTTTTTATTATAAATGAGACTTATTTGTTTTAGACGTCCCACATTCCGTAGAATCGTTGAAAGATATTCGTTTAATTACCTGAAAGAGATAGAAGAATACAAAAATTAGTTAGGCAAAACAAACAAGTTAGAAAAGTAGAGTTCTCGACTTTTAAATGCTCTCATCTTATATAAATATTACACCTATAAATAATTGTTTATTTAATATACAAGTACGAAATACAATATCTCTATTAAATCAAATGTTTACAATTAATCACTTAATACTATAAACATATTTCTTCTGTTACATTCCTTTGAACAACTTCATTATACCCCTATTACCAATTATAATAAAGTTCAGTGTATACAAAAACATTCTCAAATTACTTAAAATAAATTCAACGAAATTGTAAACCTTTGATGAATGTGCATTGAGCCGCATAAGTCGCAATTAATGTGAATAAACAGCAAATAAACAGCAAATTCTGTCAATAAAAGTAATTTTTTTCTGATATCAAGCTTAAAACTTGGCTGTTGACTACAACAATTATAACAAATTCTGCTATCGCTTAGTAGAAATTGTTAGTATTAATTTCAAAATCGAATTTCAAATTTTGTGACAACTGTAATTACTGGTGCAGCCACGCAGTTGCTGTGAGCAATGTTCACTGTACAACACTGAAAATATCTCTCCTCTCTACTGATAAATTTAGTACATTTTTTCAAATTAATTTATGGTAATTTATAATTGATATAAAATGTGAAATATCTTAAAAAACGTATGCTTTTAAGACTAGTTTTACACTTATAAAAAAAACCGCATGGCAATTGGAGATCTTTTTTGCTAAATTTGAGAAAATTCTAGTTATACAATTCCTGCAAAAAAAAAAGCTAAGCTGTCCTTGATTGATTTTCTAGGTCGATTTTTTTGTCAAGTGTATAAACAAGAACCAAAGGACGCAGAGTAAAAGTTGAGTTCCCAACTCTGACCTCTGTTGCAGCAGCAACTTTGAACCTCTTCGCCTGTTTTGTGTTTGGCTCGCTGCTCGCTGCTGTTGGCTAGCTAACCCGGCAATTGCTGCCACAGCACGTACAGCATTCATACTCCTCCTTCGCTTCCTGCCACCTTGCCCCTTGGTACAGAGACACCCACAATTGCAGAAACTCCTCCGATGACTCCCATTGAGTTATTCTCTCGACTGTTTGCATTCCCATATCCCACTCTGATGTTGCAAAGGGCAGATGATGCCACTGCTGCCTCAACTCTCTACTCTCCTCCTCACTCGCCCCTTGCCAACTTCTGACGGCGCAGGGCTTTTGTCGCCAGCCGCTGGGTTCGCTTCAGTTTTTCCTGGCTGGGCATGTTAATGACCCGAGCTGCCTAGAGATTTGCATACACACACATATGCACACATATGTATAAATATATATATATAGTCAGTTGCTGTCAAACTGTACAACGCTGCTGATGCTGCTGTTGCTGCTGTTGTTTTTACACAGGGAACGCCTCGCCTTGTTGGCTGTCGCCTCGCATCGCTTTCAATTTAGGCGTCTGCGCATAAAATTGCATCGTTGTGGCATCCACATCTGTCTGCCCCTTATTTTTTGCTAATTTATAAAAATAATACCCAACACGACGACGACGACGAGTGTCTTCTTGTATTTACAATTCACGGAAAGCTTTATTTTGCCTATGAACTTGACACTAGCAGACAGCAGACAGTAGACAAATGCAGATTCAGATGCGGCCAGTGGGTCGCTCTCAAGTTGTTTGTTGGCCAACAAACCAATAAACAATGAAACAAACAAACAAACAAAAAATAATACCAAACAGCAACGATTTTGAAGTGCGATTTCATAACGCATACGCTGATCGAGAGATATCTTGCGCCAAATAAGTGCTACACACACATATTTGTTGCAACCACAACAGGCAAAACAAGTAGGCAAGTTTTAGTCGAGTGCAGATACCCTACAATTGAAAGTAGGCTTTCTTATAGTGCTCAATAATATGTCTTAACAATTGTGTCTTTTATATTCACGTTAAAAGTATTTGCTCTGAGAGGCGGCTGAATCGACACTTCTTCTGCTTCCTTTCTTATGCTTCCATCTGCCTGTTTAATGATTTGGCACAACCTTAATATACCCTTCGAACCCATTGCTGGGTATAACAACGATCACATTGCGCCTTCAAGGCATTTCAAATTGTCAGACTTCATGTCGACACTTCAAAGCTAGGCTTTTGCTTTATGTGGATGTGGCTTGGAGGCCGCTGTTGTCTCTCTCTGTGTCCCTCTGTGGTTTGAGGTGTGGGCGAGAGCTGCATCCAAGCCAAATCCACAAAGTGAGTTGTAAATGAGCCCACACATGCATGTCTAAACTTGAACGAGTTTCGTGTCTGCATCTGCATCTGCATCCCAGCATTGCTCAACCAGATTTAGATGCACAGATGCCAGATACAGATACAGATTTAGACTGCGTCTCCAACTCACTTGGAGTTCAAACACACAAATACACACACACACAACAACAACAACGAGCAGCGAGTGTCGTGTTAATTGGCAAGTACTTTTGGCTCTGACAATTATTACGGTGATATATAGACTCCGATACTCGGTTTGTGTATAATTTGTTGATTGCTGATTGCTCGACGTATTTTCAAACAACACTCGAGTGCACTCACACTCACACTCACATTCACATCAACATTTACATTCACATTCACATTCACTTGGGCAAAAGCTTTTTCGCATGACAGTAAAAAATTGTGAACTTATTGTTGAGTGTTGTAATCCTTCAAAACTGATTACAGACTTGATTCGCTACAACATCATAATAATCTCTACAGCAACAAGCTAAAATGATCGACTAGCAGTCACCCTGATATAAACTTGATGTGCTTAGGAAATATGAGAATTAATATCCCTAATTCGACTCAAATATGATCCCATCTCTGGTTTATATGCAGCCATTATATCTATCAAGAATTCTGCATTTAAGCCAAAAAATATCTTACTTTAACAGTTAAGAAAACTTAAACATTTAGTTATATTAAATATATTTATATCTTCCGCCTGTTGACTACTTTTGAGTACCCTTTTAACTATTTTTTGATTATATTTAAAATTGAATGTGAATTTTGCACAGCTGAAAGTCAGGCTGAACTACTTCAAGCTCACAAGTACATGCATAAATATATATGTATATATATATTTATGGTTTTTTTTTATAATATTCATGCAGATTTTGTGAAGGCATTCTGCATTCTGGTTGCAACCAATTAATTTTTTCTTCTTTGGTTCTCACGCAAGGTTAAAGGCCTTTACCATTTCCCATTTCCCATTTCACGGCGTTTTAAAGAACCTGGGGCCAGCCACTTAAGCCACTCATACTGCATAAATATGTGTATAATTATTTTTCAACTCTTTCCCCACACCCCATTCCCCATTCACCTCACTCCGCATCAAACCCCTCCCCGCTTCGCCACACCAACCACTTGTGTTTTACCCCTGTTCCACATTTCACCATCAACATCATCATCTGCGTCAACTGCTGCTGCCTTCAGTTGAGGCAACTTTTCAAACATAATAAATATGTAGTAAATTTTTTTCCCCGATTTTCAGTTTTTCAAGCAGCTGTCAATTTTAATTAATGCAAATTGAAACGCACAACAAATTGCCATATCGACATAATTATGCAATTTCACACAATTGAATGAAGTCGGAACGTCTGTTCGAATTTTAGTTAGTTTATTATAGTTTATTGCATAATCACATTGGGCAAATCAGCACATTTTATTACAATGCAGCTGCAATTTCAAACGAAAATCCTTGCTGGCTGCCAATTTTAATTTAATATTTGTACGGTTGCATAAGCGACAAAATGATATCAAATAACCTCGAAATGGACAACGACTAAATTCGAGACAGACGAGACAAAAAACCAGTGAAAAAGGCACTTGAAAACCTCTTCTGCTCAGGGCCGGCAATCAGCGATCCATTATTATTATTTATAAAGGGAGTGAGGGGAAAGAAAATGAAGAAAAAAAAGAGAAAAAGATAGAGAGAGAGAGAGAGAGAAAAAAAGCGCAGTTTGAAGCATAAATAACTAAAAATGAATTTCAATATAAAACGAATTTTTAATGCTGACCCATCAAATCCAAAGCAGCTTTGCCACCAACTGAGCCCAAACAAAAATACCCAAAACACGCCACAAAAAGAAACAAATACAAATACAGATGTACAAAAGAAAACGAATACAAAAAAGAATACAAGAAAAATGTCTCTTTATGCAGGAAAAACTTGGAAAGCAGCAAACAAAATGTGCACAATATGCAAAACCAGCAGCAAAAAAAAAAAAAAAAAAAAAAAAACAAACCCAACAGAAGCAGGTGAGGCGGTAGTGGGAAGAGCGCAACAACAGTTAATGCTGAGCCAGAAAGAGAAACACTGAGAATATCAATAAAAGCTAAATAAAAACACAATAAATCATAAGAAAGAAAAAATTGTACTTACGCTGCGTGAGAAATGAATTGGAATTTTAAAAAGGAGTTGCAACAATAAGAAACGAAAGCAAAAAACAAAACAAAAAATGTGGAATGAGTTAGAACTAGCCTAAAAGAAGTAGAAGAAGCAGAGCTGAAGTACAAGAGAGAAAATGTGTGCTAAATAGTCTAAGAAGACAAAGAGAAAGGCAAATGGAACAAGTAAGCAAAAAATAAGTACTCAAGTTGAGGCTACCTTGGCAAGTAGCTAAATGAAATGAATGAAACAAAGCAACAGCTGTCTTACATATTAAAGCCCTGTTTTCAAATCCACACAAAAATATTTCAAAATAAAAAAGGTCTGCTGAGAGACAAAAAAATAATTAATTACTTTTCTCACCTTTACAAGTAAAACAATTTAATTTCTCTTTTACAACTTATCTTTAGCATTTCGATAGTGGAGACAGCAGATAATCTTTTCGATCTTAACACATAACTTTTACACAATTATAATTTTTATTTAAAGGGGATCTCCTCTGTGTCTCTTAAGTGCATATATTATTTAATTAAATTATATTTATTTAAACTATACAAGTTATTAATATTGATAGAGCTAAACAAGCAAAAAATAAATTGCCAATCATACAATTAGCGTCTGCTTTCTTTAATCAGAAATCGATTTGTCTGCAAATTCGAAGTCTCTGAGAATTTGGCACATTGCAAATGGAAGGTCGTCAAGCAAACCAAAAAATATGAAAAAATTATGATATGCAATGCGACAATCTGGCGAGGCGAGAGACCTTTTCAGGTTCATTCAACTTACCAAAAACAAATTCAATTTGGCTGCACAGACAAGTGTCTGCCCCTGTGTCTGACCCTCTGTCTATGCATCAATTGGAACAGTTGTCGTACATTAAGCACACACACAAATATACACACACAAGGTGTGTTGTCATAAAACGTTGTGTGTAACGGTACTCGTAGATGTAGTAAGCGAGGCGCTAAGCATCGAAACGGTAATTTCAAATGGCCCGAAAGAACACATTACGCTTTATCATTACGTGTCTAAAAAGTTGAAGCACTCAAAATTGATTTCAACTGAAGAAAATAAGAGAAGAAAAAGAATGCTGCCCCTGTTCAACGTGCCAAATAAAAAAAAAAACAAAAAACCGGTTACCGACCTTTAGGAAAGTTGTTTTCTTGCCCGTTTAACTTTTTTTTGGGAGTTGAAGCCCAACATTTTAAGAGCTTGTTTCTTCTTACGACTTCAAAGCGCTAATTGTTTTGATTAAGATTTCATGATTTCAATACTAAAAGGGTGGCAACTCTGCGCAAGGCTGACACAAAGCTGATTGCTTTCAGCAATCAATCAAGTGTCGCAAATCGATCAAAACAAACTTAGTAAATAATTACATAGCAAACTTTAATTGTCGACATTATTATTATTATCATTTTGAAGTGCAGCAACAAACTCATTAAAAACAATAACAACAAAAACTCTCTGCCTTTAAAGGAGTTATTGAAAATTTGTGCAACGCCTACGAGAGCTATTAGCTACCAAAAGATTAATCAATATAAGGCCAGGCCAAGTTGTATTTATGCTCAAAAGAAACACAATATATATATATAAAAAATATGTGTATAGATATAATTATTGCTTTCAATACATTTATTTATTTTGCAACCAGTTTTTTGTTTCGTCAACTGAAATAAAATTCGCAATTTTTTCTGTTTTTATTTATTTATTTGTGTCGAGTGTTTATTTAGTTGGTGTTTTGTTTTTTTGCGCTTGCGTCGCAGTTTCGCTAAAAAGCAGAAAAGGGAGCCTCTCGCAGCTCTGGCGCCTAGTTGTAGAAATAGAACTCATACTCCAAGGCAATTATATGTTATTTGGATTCCTGCTGCTTTTGCTTGCTTTTCGATTTCATTTTCTGGCAGCCATTTTGAATTGCTGAGTGCCTCAAAGCAGCAGCAATAACAACACCATTTACAAAATATATGTGTGTACTTTTATATGTATGATGAATAGAGACGCGTTACACGTGCGAGGGCAGCTTAAGAACTACGCGTGAGCTGCATAAATTAGCGGCTTAATGGTTCTTCATAAGTTGAACACGCATAATCAGCGAAGAAGAGTGAAATGATGCATGACAATATGTTGTTTGCATCCAACATTTATGTACAACGAAACTTTGTCAGTTAAATGCAACAAAATCTAAAAAAATTATAATTAGTGCAAAATGTAAATTTCGATGTATATTTTGCAATTATTTTATATTGTTCATTATTTTCTCATTTTATTTATTTGTTTAATATGGACCAGATCACAGGATATTTTATCTCTATCAATTCTGCATTAAAACTTGGAAATTCTTTTCTCGGATACATCTCGAGAAAACAAGTTTAAAGCGATAATAAATTAAAATTTCTTGCTTAAATCGGTTTTGATTATAACCAGCTGGCTTGGCTGAGACTTGGTTTCGTCCCTGCTCATCTCACTTACTGCCTCGCTCGATGTTTAAGCCATATTTTATAAAATAAATTGATTAATATGATCATAAATGATAAAATTAAAGCAATTATAAGATTTATGTGCTAGCAATTTAAAATGCATTTAAATATTTTTCTATTTTTGGGCACTTGTTAAGCTGCCCTCAGAGCAAGCAGAGGTTGCTCTCATGTCTACTTTTTTATATATTTTTTTCTCATCTTTTCTATGTGCCGCGCCGCGTCGCTTAAGCAAATATTTGACGCTTGCTTCAACCAATGAATGGTTATAATGATGATGATGATGACGATGATGTTGATGATGATGATGATGATTATGAGGAGAGTTCTTTTGCTTTTGGAACTGGCTGTGTTCATTTATTCATTTGCGCTTTTGTTTGATGATTTTGACGCACTTGTCGTTTACTCATGCTACAAGAGACAAATAAAATACACACACTCGCATATACGCACACACACACATACAAATTTGTATTAGAACTAAAGTGTATGGAGCACATTAATCAAAAGAGCGTCAAACAATTGGTTTTATTGTTTTCCAAAGAGATATAAAAGTTAACCGGATGCTTTACCTCATAGATAGAGAAAATACATTAAGCAGCTCCTTGGAAACAGCTCGGAACGCATAATCAGACTACACGTTGAAAGCCGCAGGCTTGCTGCAGATGTGTGTGTACAACACAGACACACACAACACACACACACACACATAATTATGTGACTTAAAGTATCTTTTTTCTGTTGTTGTATTTGTAAAACTGTATCTCGCACGAGTAACATATATGTTGGCTGTTAGCTGTTAGCTGTTGGCCGGGCTCAAATTGCCAGCAACAACGACGTGATTTGCATTTTAATGCTAGTGTGTGCGAGTGTGTGTGTGCGTGTTAGTGTATGTGTACAAATATGCCCCTTGGTGCCGTTTCAGCGTCTTCTGGGCCCAAAAAACTGCCCAGCGGCATTTTGTGAGTTATCCATAGATACTTAGATTACAAACACTCAGAAAAAAAATCGCCTTAAAAATATTTTTTTTTTTGTTTTAAAAAACAAAATTGAATATAGTAGAATAACAACGAATAAATACTAGATCGACTTGCCCTGAATCGACAAACCCAATTAAATTTATGTTCTATATTGTGAACGCTGCTTGTCGACAAAAGTAATGTTTTTTCTGAGTGTAGATACACACACAAAACACACTTGTTGTCTGGCTGGCATTTATTCCAATGTAAACAACCACAACAACAACCATCGTAAATTTGGTTTTTCATAATTTGCCACAGACTTAAGGAAAATAAACATAAAACTGAAAACCAATTTCAAATGTGATTTTTAACTTGATTTCGGTTGTGGAAAATTTGCTGTTGGAATAAATGAGCTGCAAAATAATTGGTAAGGCGCCCAAAGGCAGACAGTAGACTCAAAGCGGACTCGTTTACAGATTGACGGGCATAAAGTGTGTATTACCAATATAACTCCCCAACCCACTCCTCAGCACCCTTTTTACTCTTGCAGCTGCGAATTACGCAATTTGTTATTTAATTTTGTGGGAAATATTATTATGCTTAGTAATCTTGCCTTTTAATTAAACTCCACCTTCCCCCATCATTAGCTGATTGATTACAGTTAGTCGGCTAACTGTATTAACTGTTTGCTGAACCACGCCTAACTCTCTGTCTCTGCCACGCCTCTGGTTTTTTCACTGCCTCTGTAGGCCCCTTATATTCTATTAGCAATATATTCTTTTATTATTTGTGGGAAACAAACGGGTTTTCTATTTCTATATTTCAGCTGCCTTCAATCGCTTGAATCTGTGGCATCTTCTTGCCAAACTTCTACTCACAATGCGGAAACTCTTTTTAGCAGGCACTTATTAAATTTCATTGCCTTTGCTCTTGTTGGGCCCCTTCAGTTGGGCATCGATCCAAGCTCTTCTCAATGTGACTCTTGATTGATTGATTGATTGTCGCTTAGCTGTGTGTGTCGCCAGAGCAGCGCGAAAATAGGTTTTAGCCTTCGTCTTGGCCTTCATCTTTCACATCGATTCTATTTAATCTTCATCTACAATTGCCTGTTCTCCCTATTGTCAATTGATTTTCTACACTAGATTACAGGATACTAAATGTGTTTCTATATATTTCACAATACTTTTTTAAAAATATTCTTTAGCCTTGCTTGCTTGTGACTCTTAATTGCAATGGTGATGGATTGATTGAATGGTTGCTTGACTGATTGTCGTTTAAACCTTTTTTTACACTCTTCGTCTCCCTCTTCTTTTTCTCCTTCTTCTTTCACCACTTTCTACAATAACAATTCCTTTGTCTGAAACATTTTTTAATATGTTTTCCAACACTTTTTAAAGATATTCCCATATTTTGTTACTCAGTGTTTATCATTTGTTAGCTTGCCCAATTTCTTGATCGCTTTTTGTGCCAATTTTTTGACAAGTTTGCCGCATAAAACATTTAAGCCAATTTCTGCTTTTGGGTGTCATTCCCCAAGCGGCTTTTGTTCAATCAAAAATTCATTTCGATTTGTATACCCTTACGGGTAGCGAGGTATTATAATTTTGTTGAGGAATTGAGGAAGATAACTTCAAACCCGTTTGTTACCAAGCTATCCGAATAAAATTTATAAATTTAAATATACAAAAGAATAAATATGTTTCCTACATTTGAACAATAATTCATCCAGGTCGAACAACTCTATTTTACTGCATTCCTTGAAGCAATCTCTAATGGCTTTCATAGATTATTTTACTGCAGGGTATCTAAAGTCTGACTTGCTTGTTTTTCTGGTTTATTTGTTTTGTGCCCGTTGTCATTAGATTTAAGTGGGTTTTTTGTTGAACCTTCCAAGTAATTTCGCAAGCGTTCCTCACATTCTATATGGTTGTTGTCCCCGGAATACCCCGAGCGCCATCCATCTTTAATACCCCAACTCTGTCAGTCAGTCATTTGGTCAAAAGCTATCAAACATTAGGCCACACCCCAAATTGAAATTCCAATGCAACTGCGGGCAAACTTCGCTTTCATTTTTTGTCCATTGATTTTGTTTTCCATTTCATTTAATTTCTTTGAACGCTTCCCTTTTTTTGTGCTCGTTAGGTTTGATATTTGTATTTCGTTTTTGCATTTGAATTTTAATTCAATGTCATTTGTTGGGGTTTTGTTTACTTTCTAAACAATATTGAAAGCTTTGCTGGCAGCGGAAAATTCATCATCAAGTTTTATATAACTCTTAAGTTTTTTTTGTCGTTCGCCACAATTTGTTGCCATTTTCTTAACATGGCTTTCTTTGTAGGGCCCAATTCAGGCAATTAGCGTAATTTAGCTGCACTTGGCCAACGGAAATGAAAATATGAGAAAATATTATTATAATTATTGTTTTTTGTTGCTCGTAGTTTTCTTGTGGTTTTGTGGACTTCGTTGTGGGTTTATTTCTCTTTGTTGGCTTTGGGAATTTTTTCTTAATATTAAATACCAAATTGAATTATTTTGCCCTTTCTCCCTTCTTTTATTTACTTTGTGCATCAATTTAGTTTATTCAAAGTTTGGCTGCTTAAATTAAATACTTTTTATTTGAAACTAAGAGTTGGTCAAGAAACTCAACTCGACTATTTTCGCTTAGCAGCTAAGCCCTCTCATAATCCCCGCGTAGGCCGATAGAACTTGGCCAACTTTTCCATAACTTGGCTTAAAGCTGTTTATATAAAATATAATATATTAACGCATTGCGTGCTTCAAAATCGAATGGCAACACCTCCCCCTTCCCCATCCCATTCCCTTCCTGTCTTTCCTTTAGTCACCCTACTAAGCACAAATTGTATGCAACTTCTCCTTGCTGAGTATTAAAAGTTTATGATGAAGTTCTGAGAAAGTATGTACGACCCAACACTCGGGTCGATCTAGCCATAACCATCTGACTGTAAGAATCTAAGAGTCTAAGAGAAAGAATTTTAGTATTTGAGAAAAATTCTTAAGACCTAATGTATCAAGAAAATGTATCAAATTTTAAATGAGAAATAATATAGATAAAATATTAAATTCGGACTATGTTGATTTTGTGATTATAGGACAGAATCCCCAAAGCAAAACTCACAACATTTGATTTCATATTTAACAGGTGTCTACAGGATATTTATCAGTCGCGCTTTCTTTCACCACCTATTTCTCATATTAACTTGCTTTTTTGGTTGGCGTGACGCAGCTGATTCCTGCAAAAAGCATTATGCAAATGAAAATGCTGATTTGCCATTTTAGCGGTCTTTGAATGAGCTAAATAAACTAGAATATATATTAGCATATTTTTTGTAACAACAAAAATAATAATAACAATAGCCATTTTAAATTGATTCACAATAATGTTTTTCGCATTTTAATTGTTATATGCAGCATAAGTTCATTTTTAATAATATTAACAAAATAGTGGCGATTTTAATATATAAAATTCCAGAGGTAGACCGGAAACTGTGGGAAAAACGGCAGCCACATTTTTTTGTGGCAAGTACGAAAATATTTCATATATGTGCCACAAGCACACAAATAAAATTAAATAAATAAACGAGTATCAAAAACAAGTTGCAACAGAATTTGCACATGAAAAACGAATAAAAAAAAAATGTATATATATATATATATATTTATATATATATGCCCTATCTGCAGGCAGTTGTATAACTTGAAATTCCGAGTACCAAACTGATAAAATTCTTTATTCAAAATATACATATGTAACCTATATAATAATATATATAACCCCATGTAATCTGTAATGCAAAAATGAAAACAAGCACAAAAAACGAGATAAAGATTTCCTTGGATGAACTATAAAAAAAGAACCCACACAGAAGCGTATCGCAAACATTATTCAGAGTTTAACAGAATCACCCAGCATAAAAGTTATCCGGCCTAAAGTTTTATATATATTTATGATCAAACCATAAGAAACCCCGTTTCCTGGCGCTCTATAGGAATGCGAGAGGAAGGGACAATTATTATATAAATGAAAACGAATAGAACAAATTGAAATCAAGTGAGCACGACAACGACTACCCTTCACGCGGCTATCCACAATATAATGAAATCAATATAAAAATGCGATCAATATGAAAATCCCTTTTGAATATAACTTCAGTTATTCCTTTTAGTAAGGACAAAGCAGCTCGGTCAGCCGGCACCATTAATGATGGCTTACATTTTATGGGTGTTATTCAAATGTTATCTTTTGGAGAGCAGAGCAATCGAGTTTGAAATAAAATCAGGCATAAAATTCAAGATGTGTTCCCTTAATATGTATTTGGAACTGGGTGCGAAGTTTGCTACAAAGGTCATCTACTGTTTATTTCATCTTCTCAGTGTAGCAACAACAACTATTACGGAATGTAGTGTTTCGCCTTTCTCATTTCTCATTCATAATGCAAAAGTTTATTTCTTCTGTGTGCATCATTTACAGCATGCCACGCCCACACACACACATTACGCCCACATTTGCTAGGCATTATCCTTGTGCCAAATTGATTTTAATACCCTATACTTTAAGATAAATTAAGGGTATATCAACAGACAGCAAAGTGGATAAAAGTGTGATGAATTGAGCGCAGTTTTTGATAAAATAATATATATCAAATATAATACAACTAGCTCTTATAGTCTCCGAAATCAGCTTTATAATACTCGACACTGGATACTGATACAGAATATATATACTATATGGGTAAGTTGATATTATCATCTGTCTTTTGCCAACTTAAAATAATATCTATTGATTTTTTAACAGAACTACTTAGTAGACTAGGGTATTTTATAGTCTGCCAAATTTTCGTATTTTCATAAATTTTTCTGCTTGCTATTGTTGTAGATGTTGTTGGTTCTTCTTTGTCTGCTTCTTCCTGTGCATCTACTTCTCCTTCTCGCTGCACATTGTGGTCGTTTTTTCACATACTTACCTTATTGATTTTTCTTTTTTTCCGTTGGTTAAGCGAGAAAAAGAAGAGGAAGCAATAGTACAAAAAAGCACAAAAAAACATAGAAAAGAAAAATATATATGTATATTTTTTTAAACTGCATGCAGTGAAATCACAGCTAATTGCCTGTTAGGGGTGAAGGAGTGAGAGGGGAAAGTGGGTAAAGGAAGGCAATCAGATGAATTTTCCTTAAATTTTCATTCGCTTTCATATGCTTTTGCCTTAAGCCTGGGAAATTGGATCAAAGATTAATTGACTTTTTTGAAATAACAGAAAAAGAGGCAGCTCAAAGCTAAAGCCAAAGTTGAAGTTACAAAAAGTTTTCTTATCGATTTTTTTAAATTAATTTTTTCCCCCAAAGCTTAAGCAATGAAACAAACAATTAAATATTATATTTAATGCTATCGTAATTTATTTTCTACTGACTTTATTTAATTTAGTCGACATTCAATAAAAAAATATATTTATCCACTTTTAGGCAATAGTTTATAAGAGGACAGAGAAAAGAGATTCTCCCTCCCATTCTCTTAAGCCCTCAACGCTTCACATCATTATCCGTGCTAACATCCCATGAAAGGGTCGCCATTTTTATCTCTTTCTTTGTATGCTCTTTGCTTATTCTCTTTCTCTTCCTTTTTGGCTTACTCATAAATCAGCTCATCATTTGCTAGGCAGCATCATCAATTTGGTAGCAAGGTGGCAAGGTAAAATAAAACAGATAATGGGGCAACTTAAGCTCTGACGCGTGGCAAGAGATATTCTTATCTGCAGCTATCGCTGCAGCAAACTGACAGCAGGCATATTAACAAATGGACAACAAGCAAATAATCCAAATTCATGACAGTTGAATTAACTAAACATCAGCGAGAAAGAGAGAGCGAGAGAGTAAAAAACTAGTCAAAAGGATTTACTAGCTAAATAAATATGCTAATCATTTGCTATTTAAACGACTCCAGTCTCCCCATCTCCATTTCTCATTGCGCCTTCCAGGCATATTCCAATTTTCAAATGTGTTCACAGCTGTTGGCGAAAATTTGCCAAAAAAAAACAGAGACAGAGGCAAAAGAAAGCGCGGCAATGAAGTTGATAGCAAGGGAGAGACCGTGGGGGGGGGGGGGGGAGGACAACTGAGGGACGAATGCTGAGTGAGTCTGTCTCTTTCTCTCACACTTTCTCTCTCCTTCTCACGCCCTAAGTGCCTCTAAAAAAAAAGAAGAAGAAAAGGAAGAAGCTACGCATGCATATCTGAGTGAGAGCGAGAGAGAGAGAGAACGAATTGTTCCTGGTGCTCAAATCATCTGTTTTAAATCGATTTTCCTTTCTGTTATTTGTTGTTGTTTTGCCTGGGCTAAATTTGAGTTTATGTGTGTGTTAAGGTGTGCGTAGGTATGAGTGTGTATGTTGTGGGAGTTTTTTCCATTTGGGTATTTCTTAAGCAAGCATACTAAATATCAAGAATCGAGAATTAGCATAAAAATGAAAAAGAGAATTCTTAAATTTATTTAATTAATTTCTAACAGCTGGGAAATGTGAGCTGGCTTGGAATTTAATTGTTGGCTTCGAGTTAAATCAGTTGTCACTCAACACACGCTGAAAATACATTTCGCGAAATCACATTTTTATACAGTTAGACTAATGGAGCAATAAATTTAAATAAATCATATTCGACTGTTTTTTATATTGACAGCTTTGCGTTTCGTCTAATTTAATTGACCCCAAAAAAAATACGTAGCGATGAAAATTGCTTTCAATTTGTATAGCAGAAAAAAAAGCTAAACAAACTTCAAGCCAACTCGCAGATCTCCGACATATTTTTTTGGCCGCCTACGGCCGACAATTTTTGGTCATTAAATAAATAAAAAAAAAACTGTTTTTACGCGTCTGACCATAAAAGTCCATTTTTTTCATTCGATATATTTGTTGTTGTAATAACCAATTTATGCAAATTTGTTGAAATGCTCTAAAAAAAATTATTCAGCATTAGTTAAAAAAAATGTCAATTTGTGGGTCAAAATAAAGGGGACAAAAAATTAGTGAAATATATTCTGTACATATTGCATATAGACAGTGTGATCTGATCTACTCTCTCGCTCACACCTTAGTCGAGAACTGATCTATTTTGATTTATTCTCTCGCTCGCACTCTCAGAGTCGACTGCTGTACGTGAAACAAGCCGAAAATTATAGTGCTGGAAGCTGGAATTACGTGCACAAAAACAATTAATGCCTACCGTCGTTCGTCTGATAAGAAAAACAACCACAACAGCGAGAACAATAAAGAGAATAATAAAAGTAAAAAAACACACATTTCATGCTCAGCAAGCACGCCAAAAATTTAACAGTTATGCAATTCGAGGCTACATCTAAAACCTACACATTTTTAGTTAATTTGCAATTGACGAGTTTAGCTTTTATTTCAAGTCTCTAAAAATAAAAAAAAAAATGCTATCGTTCAAGAGTGAAGGTCTCCCATAAAAGAGCTATAAAAATAATAATAAGCAAGATGTGATAAGGCCAAATAAGAACTGGAAGCAACAAATAAATTGAATTAGCGCATAATAAATTAATGAACGCATTTTGTTCTGTAGAATAACGGAAATAAATATTAATGGAATAACTGCAAGTAATATGACAGCTTGTATAAAATCTCCGTATGAGGTAAAGCCTTATAACGAGTAGTCAGATTTCCTTAGACCTCTCATTCCTTCTAACAAACATAAACGTCTTATAATTTGTAGTGTAACTGTATTAATTAAAATCTTACGGTATATAAGCTTCCTTAGATCTATATTAGTTACAGTCTTATAATGTTAAGTCAGCTTTCCCTTAGATTGAAAAAAACTGATTTAGCCAGTCTTATAATAAGTACGAAGCTTCCATTGTCTTATTACTTCCAACACATACACAAACACCAATGTGTTTAGGGTCTTTTAAATTGCTTCGATCCTGTCATTCCTTCTAATATGTTGTCAGCTTACTTAGATCTTCTCATTCCTTCACATGCACTTATACGTACTTCAATGAATTTGGTAAAGTCTTATACTAGGCGAATACTGACCTTTTATTGTTGTTGTTTTTGCCGATGCTTTTGCGGCAATTTGTTTACTTTTTGGCTGCTTCTCCTCTTGTTGTTGTTAGTTGTTTCGTTAAGTTCTCGCCTGGGCCCCAAAATAAAAGGATGAAACTGACTTTCGTTCAATTCTCGCCCTCTTTATCGCTTGCTCTCTTTGTGTGGGCCGCGCAAACTCAGCAAATTGATTTTCACTTTTGGTCAAGCGACGACTGTCAAAAAAATAACACACACATACACTCACTGAGACAACGCAGGAATTTTCACTTGTGCCACTTTATTTTATTTTTGTTGTTGTTGTTGCTTTGTGGCTGAACAGGTTTAAAAACAACAAAACACAAATTGAGGCAAAAATTTACCGGCAACCAAAATTCCAACTGATTTTTTCTCCTTTTTGCTTTTTTTCCTTTTTTTGCCTCTCTTTACTTTTATTTTTGGGGATTTAAGAGAGAGACAAAGGCACACAGGCACAAAACTGCTGCTGAGAGCAACACAAAAATTCTTTTGCTGCGTTTGCTTTGGTTTGCTTTGCTTGCTGTTGTTGTTGTTGTTGTGGTTGCTGGCTGCAGAGTTGAACCGGTTTTTGTTTTTGCACTTCACTTTTGTATTTGCTGATGCTTTTGATTTTATTTAATTTTTTCTAATTTAACTTTAAAATTGATTAAATCCGTAATTCGCAATTCACAGATTTAAAATGAAATATTTCACTTGCATTGGAATTAATGCACCGTTATGTCGTTTTCCGTTTGCACGCCCACTTTGTATTTTTATATTGCCGTTTCGCTCGCACACACGTTTGTAGCAGCGCGACGCGCGAACACCAACCGTACCAAGTCGAAGTCGTATGCAGACTAAATCGGCTTCTGCTCTTATAACAGCCTGAGCGCAAGGTGCGCGATTGACAACTGTAAAACTCAGAATGGTATTGCTTAACATTCGCTGCAGCAGTAAGTGCTCGTGACTCTCTTTTGCGATGCTAAAGAGCATTTAAGAGTTGTCAAGCTGTAATGTGATTTAACATTATGTTCCCCGTTAAATTTAAAAGTGTTTTAATAATAAATTAAGTATTTCTTTATTATATTTAAATGGTAATAAAGTTCATATATATATTTGTTATTTGTCTTATTTATTTATCTTAGTAAAATTGAGCTTACTGATAATTTTTACAAAGGCACAGCTTTACTTAATTGACGAAAAGTTGATTTTTTTTTATATTTGTTCAATCAGGATTAAAAAAATAAATTGATGAATATTTTTACAACACAATAAAGAGTGTGGTTAAAAAAACTGAATTACCCAGCTAAGAATTCGTTCGTTTTAATTGCAGTTTTTTTTTAAATTTCATTTAATGTAAAAACATTTTGTACAACTGTTTATCGATCTAATTCGATTATTGCATATCGATTAACGTTTAATTATCATATGTACCTTCTTCTTCTTCGTCATCCAAGCCAAACGGCATTCAAGTCATAATTAATAATAATAATGGCTTTCTTCATGCTGAGGCCATTTTTAAATTGCACATTTCGATGAAAATCTTAACTCAACTCAAACTAAGAGCTGCAGCATGCGCTTATGAATATGACAGACTTCCACATAGCCTGCAAAACAAATGGAATTTCATTTAAATGGAACAGGTAATCACCTAACAATTCTGTCAAGATTTTTTTTGGTTCTCAAGAAAAAATTTAAAACGTTGCTATAATTTTGACTGCAGCTGTATTACTATGGATTACTTATATGTGGCGAATATTTACCCATTATGTAGCTCCTACATTAGATATCCTTTGCTGCAACTTCTGGCGGCAACAGGGCCACAGGGATAAGTCGAAAGGCTTCTCCCTCCAAGGTGTATTCGGAGCAAATTTCACCTGGCAAAAGTTGCGACGATTCTCGCATTCGGGGCGTCACCATTTCTAGCACGGTCACCGGACCTTTGATCAAAAATTGCAGCGACTTTTGCTGTGGCTCCAGTTGTTCCAGCTGCAGCTCTTCCTCCTTCTCTTCGTGCTCCAGCTGCTCCTGATACTGATCCAGCTCAAATTCATTTTCCTGCTCATTTTGCTTTAATTCCTCCTCCTCTTCCTCCCTTTCCTCATCGGCGAAATGTTCAAAGGATAGCGCCTTCAGATCGCCGGGTTTTATCTCCACTGTGGGATGCTTGATGCCCATGTGGCGACGGAGATGCGACCGCGTTGTTCCCGCATAACCGCAACAGGGGCACGGAAAACGCTTCGAGCGCCAGCGCAATTTCTCGTGCACCTTTTTGTGGCGCTTCAAGTTGTAGTAGCGCTGACTGGCATAAGTGCATTTGGGCACCGCACACCTGAAAACTACGGCGTACTTCTTTTTCTTCGCACTCTCCATGATTTTCCAGTGTTTTGCTGCACCAAATCTCGTCTAAAAATTGTTTGTTTTGTTTTCAGCTACAAAGAGCGATAAGCTATTTTTGTGTGTGGAGGTCAGTCAATAAATACTAAAAGTAAAAATTACCAGTATGAGTATTTGCGATGAAAAAATACTGATGGCCACAGATAGAAAAAATAGCATTTTGAGTATTTGCGCGCACTCATGTAATTATTTAGTTAATTGACAAAGCTTAGCAGCAGCTTATATACAAAGTAGTTTTTAATTTTGTTTGCTTTGTCTTAGTTTTATTTTAGATTAATTATAATGTTATCTTTCAGATGCGAAGGGCGATATGTTGTTTTGTGGCGGTCAGTCGATAAGTGTTGAAGAGCAGTACAATAATAGCATTAAGAGCATTTTCGCGCCTTTAAGTGCTCTCTTTCATATTAACTTCCTACAACTCTTCACTGTTAAAAAGGATCCATACATACATACAGAGCGCTTTCTCTCTTTGAAACTCTTATATCTGCTGCTCCACACACAAGTTACTCAGGACAGGCTGAGGATATTACATGTTAACTAACAGCGTGATGAAGTAAATAAATGTTAAAGCACGTAAGGATGCATGAGTTACTTAAAGGTACCTCACAGAACAGCTGTTAAATTTGCTTGTCTCTTGTCTTGGCGGGAGTTCGATTCATTGAAATAATTAAGCGCACATAATATTTACTTAAAATTTTTAAATTATATTCTTAATAAATAATATTGAAAAATCTATAATTGCATCTATGCAAATTCAATATATATGAGCGCAAGCTAAATTAAAGAATACAATTTTGAACTGCTTAGCAAGCAACTTAACAGGAGAGACACAACTGCTGTTAGAGCGGTCACTCTTATATTTTCGGCTGCACTGCACACAAATACCACCAGTCTCCGTTATGTTATTTAACAGAGTGGTCAAGTAAACAACAGTGCAGGCTTCTTCAGCTTCCCCATACCGATGCTGCTGTTGTTGGTCAGTTTTGTCACTGAGTGCAAACATCAAAGTGGACAACATGTTGTCGCCCCCTTCTTTTTGACTCTCCTTCTCTCTTTCACTACAAGTTCTGGGTCAGCTGGGCGCACTTTGCTGTTTTTTGTGCTTTACCTTTAAGGCTTTTCCGCATCTGTTGTTGTTGTGGTTGTTGGTCGATTGCTTTTATTGTTTTGGGCGACGTAAAACACTTGAAAACATTTGTTGCCCTCCATTTGCCACATTGTTGCCAGCACCAGTTGTTTTTATTTTCTTTTGTCATTTCTAAAGGCGCTTAAAGAAGTTTCACTTTGAGGTTATGTGGAATGATTGGCTACCAAAATGGCGTAGAATTATTTACCTTTTAAGGTTCTGTTTAAAATTTATAGAAAAAAATTAATATACTTGCTTAAAAGTAATTAGAATAAATAAATTAAGCAGCTTTAACGCACATTTAAATTTTTTCTCTTCAACTTGAATTTATTTTACTATGCAAAAGATTTTAAAGTTTCTTTAGGCAGGAAATTAAAATGTTTTTTTTTTGTTTAGTTTTGTAAGGTATGTTTAGAATTTAAAGATCTAAGTTGAATTATTAAAATTAATGAAAGTAAATAAATACACTATTTTAGGCAAAGAATTTTGTGGCTTTTATTGTCATTATATTCAAATTATAAGCTGTCAAATTGAACTCAAAAATTCAAACTTGACACGAAAACCAAACCGGAAAATTGCGTCTCAAATCAAGTGCAAACCAGTCATGAAAAGAATCTGCTTCAATAACGTTGCAAGCCGAAAATGTGCAACGTGGCATGCAATGAGTTTCATTAGCCACCCCTAGACCCCGCCTTCCCTTCCCTCCATAAACCCACCTCCCACTCACCGTCAAAGACTGCTGTAATTTGGCACGAATAAATTTAGCCACGCAAAGCTTTTCAAATTTCACGCCCTATTTGATCACAAGCACAGCAGCAGGCAGAGATAGAGAGAGACAGAAAAAGTGTTGGAAAACTCCCCACACACACAAACCCAAACCACAACCCCAAACCCTATTACCACAATTACCCACACCCCGAACCCTATCCAGACGACTTCCCATTGACCATTGCAATTATTTGGCTCTCAAATACTCGTTGACCCTTTGCATAAGCACTCAAAATGCATTTCCAATACACACACACACTCACACACACACAGCAGCTAACGGTAGCTTTTGAACCAATTTCCGTTTCCGGTTGCCCAAAATGTTGCCAACTAAGGAAAAATTATAATGCAAGAAGCAGCTGGAAAAATTTTTGATTTATTGACACAATTTAATATTGAAGTTTATGTACAAAATAACAATTTTATTCAGTTATTACTTTCAATTTCTACTCAACCAGCTTGAAATATAAACTAAACAGTTGAATATATTTTACATGTAGTATTTTACTAGATGTTTTTGAAAAACCGCCCCAGAAAAAATATCGTAGAGCGGGATTTCAATATGAATTCCGAGACAATTTTGCATTTTTAACATTAAATGTAGTATAAAATTAGAGATGAAACCAAATAATTTTAAAAATTAAATAATTAAAACGTTATTATTATTTTATAATAGAAATGATTTGCAAAAACTAAGCTTTTTAACATTTAAAAAATCTTTATTATTGTTTCTCTAAAGTTTTAAGGATCTAAAGATTGGAGGGGCTTACAAGGTTAAAGCTGAATTATGAAAACAATAAACCTCTTTTACTATTGTTATTATTTTATTTGTAATGTTTACACGTGATAAGCTTTGTCAATACACAAAGAATTTTATTTTGTTGTTTTGCTTTTGTGTAATAAACAAAAATGTTTTGCAGAATGGGTCAAAAGGTGCCGCCGACGCGTGATGAAAATGTTGTTAATGTTGTTGTTGTTGTTTCTGCTGCTTTACAACAAGTTGTTTATGTTGCCTGTGTTCTTGTTGTTGCTTCTGCAGTTGCTAATCTGCTTGTTAAACAAGCAACAACAACAAAATTGTGGCCAAGCTTTTGCGGCTGTCTAAAGACTGAAGACTTTGCTTTGGTTAGATGATCAGCCAATGAGAACAGGCCTTCGGGAGGGGAGGAGTATAGTCAAGGTGGGGAAGGGGAGATTGGGAAGTGAAGTGGAAATTGAAAACTGCGTTTTTCACAGCAGAAGCATGTCCAAATAATACCAGAATGAACATTAATGCAGAAGTGGAAAAAAACAGACGGTTAAAAATGTTGCTTTTCATTTTGTATTTGTTGTTCCAAGGAAAATGTCTCAACGTGTTGTTGTTGTTGTTGTTGTTGCTATCGTCTTTATGAAATCTGCCACGTGAGGCAAGCGAACGTGCACCGTGGCAAATGCGGCAGGCAATGCTTTGAGTCAGCAATTATATAACACGAGTAAATTGAAAGTCTTTCATGTCCCACGAAAAATCTTAAAGAAAGTGTTTAGCGAAGAATATTAGAGGAAAGTCTTAAGGGAAAATCTTAAAGAATATTTTAGAAAGAAGTATTTCTAAGTCAGCTTTTTATTGATTTTAGCCAGGTCCTTTTAAAGTTCTATTTCAATAAGCAGATTTGCAAGTGCGGAAATGATTATAATAACAATTTAATAATAAAATAATTATAACATAACAAATAATTAAAATTTATATATATCATATAAATATACAAATTATAAAAAATATATACAAAATACATTTAACTTAATATTATAATATAAATATTTTAAATTTAAACAGAATGTCGAATTATAATATTGAAACCGTAAATTCAAAGTTTTTGGCCCACTGTGCACTCGCATAAAGTACAAATTTGATGCGTCGCTGTGGCAACAACATGAAGAAGCAACAACAAGAAGCAACATTTAACATCCAACTAGATGCAACTGACAATGTTTTTTACCTTGTTGTTGTTGTTGCTGTTGTTTTGGATGTTGCGTCTTGTTGCTGCTTGGATGATTATCCGAGCATGTAAGCAGCCTCTTTTAACGGTCTTCAGCTAACAATGCAACAATCCGCACCTCCCCACACCCCCATCACCCGTTCAACCCATTCCGAGCTAACGCAGATGAGCCCTCTGCCGCACAGTTTGACAGTCAGTGCTGCAACCCATTATACGATTTATGGAGCAACAACAGCTGCTGCTGCTGCCACACATTGCGTGCATTTTTGTGTACTGGTGTGTGTGTGTGTGTGTGTGTGTGTGTGTGTAACCAACTCCCCTCCTTTACCCACCCTACACTCCCCCCTTCATATCGTCTAACCAGATAGAGTCAAAAGTAGCAGACGAAAATACAATAAATAACAATCAGGTAGCTGCCACTTCAGTGGGTGGCATGGGAGGAGAAGGAGTGGTAGTGGCAGTTAAGGTAGGTGGCACAAAAGGCGCAGCTGCGGGCCATACAAAGTGATAATTGAGGGGGAGTGGGGGAAGGAGGTTGCGGCCCACCCGCAATAAAACAAGCGTTATGAGGAAACATTGTTGGCAAAATTTACAATGTTTTTCGGTTTGGGTATTGGGTAAGGTGGGTTTGAGGTTTTGTGCTGAGAATTAACCACGATGTATCCAAGAAGAAAGGAGACGATGCAGTGAAAGTCGATGTTACAATGTGATGGCTGTCAAACTGTAACAGCAACAACAACAACAAGCAGGCATGGCTCACTAACCTCGTGATTTACTATGCTAACTCAATGAGAAGACGCAGAGGCAGAAGCAGGCGAAGAAGAAAAACGAAATCAAAGCCAGACAAACCGGCTGCCAGAGGCAGCGTTTTATGCGTTTTAGCATAATAAAGTGAAAGAGAGAGAAAAAGAGAGAGAACAGAAAATGAAGAAAAACAACATTTGCATTTTTGCCTTTTGCATTTATAAATTTTTGCACTTTGCATATTTTTTTTCATCTGCTCAACTTGCCAGAAAGTGAAAATTGCATAAATAACTCCAAAATAGCAGTAGCTATAATAACAACACCAACAACAATTGCAACAAAACTGTTGAAGCAGGTCGGCTGCTAAATGAGCGAAAGCGATAGCGAAGGAGGCGAAGAGAGCGGAAAACAGAAATTAAAAATGTGAACAGGAAATGCTATTGCTGTCTGCAGTTGTTGTTGTTGTTATTAGCAATTGACAGCGGCTGTCAAACTGTGAAGCATGACTAATGGAGTTGAGAAAATTGAACAACAAAATGATAGAGAAGAAGAAAGGGGAGAGAAGCTGCGAGGGATTCGAAGCGATCCTCAATTTTAAGCTTATTTTAAATAAATATTGAACATTATAAAATCGAATCAAAATTGATAAACTTCTGGCATTTGACAGGTTGGAATCTTCCTGATTTTAGATTGATCTATATTTAAAACATTTATTAATTGTTAAGTATTTTTGATTTAAGTGATAAAGCTGTAAAGTGTAAAAAATCCTAACTTAAAGTTACAAATTATATTTGAAATTGTTGATAATTGTTTGCGCTGCCTTTGGTTAGACTTAATTCTATTCACTTTCCACACTTTTGACACTCAGATGGGAACTGAAGGATATCCAATCCCCGATGCTCGGCACCAATCCTAAACTGAAACCTATAATGAGATGGGAATTATGCAAAATGTGCGGTCGACCAATTCTGCGGAAGGAATTAAGCGAAATAAATTTATGTAAAACTCAAAGTTGGCTGTAAACTGTCACACAACCAGCAACAGAAACAGGCAACAACAAAAAGCTGACATTTCTTACCTGTTTTGGCAGTTGGCAGCAGCAAGCATCCAGCAAATGTGTTTTGGCCATGAAGCCGTGGATGACTCAGCAGTTACACGAATTACGCACTGCCGCCAGCCGAATTGTAATTCATATTATTCCAGGACAAGCTGCCAGGCTGTGCTCCATTTCAAATCCTTGGGGACCCCGTCAGCATTGCTGGCTCTTTCTTATTTTTAGCACATGGCCGTTGTGGCTGCCTCAAGGTTGTGGCTCCCACAGCTGCTTCCCTTCTCCCCTCCTCTCTTGGTTCTTTTTCCTGCCGGTGACTTTACTTGATGTGCATGCTTGGCCAGCGGTCCGCAGAATGAATGCAGAGCTGAGGAGATGGCCAACCCGACTTCTCTCTCACTCTCTATTTCTCTGACTCACTCTAAAACCTAATAAAAACATAAAAAAAAAATATAAAAACAAATTTAGAAAAATGTTGTACGGATTTTTAATCTTTAATTTTGCGAGCAGGTTTAATGTTTAAAAAAGAGTGGTATAAAATGGTATAAATTAGGAATTTAAATAATTTTTAAATCTTTAACGTATGTTCAACTGTTTGAAAAGATTAACATAAATTATAAGTTTAATATTTTAATGCTTGTCAAATAGTATTAAATAACTTGCTCTGAGTTAAAGATAAAAATATAAAATAATTAAATTGATTTATGAATATTTAAAGTGCACTTAGTTGCTTAAGGTGCTTGTCAAACTGTAGCACATGCAACTTTTATTTTTCCGACTATTTTTCACTTTGAGGGATGCGTCGGCAGTTGACAAGCTGCTTGGCTGCCTTTTTATGACAGCTTTTTTCTCTCTCTCTTGCAAACTGGCAAATGTTGTTGTTGCATCTGTTGTTGTTATTGTTGTTGCGGTTGTTGCAAACGTCAGAAATGTTCCACTACGTCACATCACATGAAATATGAAATTCAAGGCGGAACGGCGCAATCCTCTCAAGAAGAGTAGCGTATCAAAGGCAAAGAGAGGATGAGGCACACCGTTCCAGCCTTGGAGCATCACGTGACTGCGAAGTAGTGGCCAATTCCCGGAACGTTTTTTCATTATTTTTGCCACTTTCGATTTTGTTTGCAGCAAGCCAAAGGAAAATGATCAAAAAGGAAAAACGAGCCATTGAAAGCTATTCAAATACATTTTCGATGAGGACTCAGAGGCACTAAGCAGCAGCTTTCCCAAATCCTTGCCACAAATACCAATAAGTAAAAGATGAGTAGGGTGGTGTTACAGGAGGATGGGGCGGGGAGCGCTGCATTTGCATTTTGCACAAACTGCATTTGATTTTGCATAGTTCTAGTGGAAAAACGCTGATAGTTTGTTTTACAAATGTGGCAAACATTTAACACCCCACCACCTCCCCCTTTCACTAGCCCCTCAAAGAGCGAAGCTTAATAAAATGCAAATGATGTGAAAATGCTAAGAGCAGAGTGAAAAACCAAAGCGGGGGCAAGCAAAACTCAAATGCCACTTACATTTTTTTCCCCCACAAAAAATGCAATTTCGCGAATTCGCCCACAACCCACCACCAACACCCTCTCCCACTAACAGAGTGTGTGTGGGTGTGTAACACTCAATATTTTGCACAGGCAAATAGAGCAGATTTCGCTGCCAGGCGACAAACTGATAATGCAGCAATGATTGAGTATTTCTCACTGAATGGATGCATTAGAAGAGGGCGAAGAAAAGTGGGAGGAATGTAGAGGGAGGGAAAGTGTGTTGCAATTCAGTTTCTGTTCATCCTGGTCTCCTTATCAGCCTATTCACTTTCACTAGCCAACTTTAAGTGTGTTTAAAATGAAAGCGAATCAATTAATACATAGTTCGAGTTGAATACAATAAAATTATAATTTTAGTTAACAACAATTTTCTAAATAAAATTTTAAGATGAACTTTAAAAGCTTTATTTTTTTGGAGTGTCCTCTGAAATAGGCAAGAAAATTGTTATATTTCTGGTTTTATAATTTATCACAAATTTGACTTAACTATATAGTTTGTTTACTCCTAGGATATTTATAGACACAAGCTTATTAATAACCAATTAGGTCACTTTCCGTTTACAAGTTTGTCAATTAAGTTGAATAAATGAGTCCATTAACAAATCAGTCTAGAGTCGAAATAAAATTGAGATCTGAAGCCAATCAAAGACTAAATACATATATCATGTTTCTCGCCTGCCAAGTGCTTTGAAAACTGCAACAAACAACCAGAAATTATGTTTGAAAATAATTTGAAAATAACGAACATGTCTCAAGTCGAAATTTGAGTTGAGGTTGCAATTGACGTGCGGCAGGGTGGGGCAGGTGTGGTGCAAATGGGGCGGGCAGGCAGCAAAACTGAACCCAATGGGGAACCCACTGTGCCAACAAATTGGCGCAAATTAAACGCCTCAAACCACAGGTGGTAAAAAAGAAGTAATAAACGAAAAACCAAAATTAAAACTATGAAGAAAAATATGTTCAACAGTCCAAGAAATAAAAAATTTAAAATCAAACTCGATTTGAAATGGAAATATTTTTTTCATTTTTAAATTGCGTAAATTGTAAAAAAAAAATGTTGATCCGATTTTCCTATTAGCCGCTTTATATTTATATAAAGTTCTTCTCAATTGAGGCACACTTTTAGTTAAATTAACACTTGTTTTTCATTATCCTTAAAACATCCACACCCGATCAACTTCTTCGCATTACTAAAAACAAATCGCAGAATTAATGAAGCGATTTCTTTCCCAAGGCGACGTCGACGTCAACTGCACAATATAAATATATATATACAGATATAACTTCACTTTGTGGTACTGTACACAAATGTAATAAAATATATCACAGACATTTATATATATATATATATATATATATATATGTATGTATATATATGTTTGTAAGAATGTTGAATTATATATATTATATATAATTATGTTATGAGAGCACATGGCAAAGACTCAACAAAATGATGCCTGTTCGTCTGTCTGTCTGTAGTTGTCGGATCGTAATACCCTTCCAAAGGCTTATTATTAATTGGCTTTGGGGTGTGCAAATGAAGACTATGTATAATGGATATAATCGTTAGAGGAAAGATGTACAAAATTGATAAAAGTTATAGATAGATAGAAAATGGGAGATATCTAATATGTATAATAGAAAATAGTCTCTCTCTAAAGTTATTTAATGGACATATCCTTCAAGAAGATATATAGTAGATATAGTAGAAAGATAATTTCTACTGAATATAATATATAGCTATCTCCTTTTAGAATATATGTAATATACATATATATAATATATGTAATATACATATATATAATAGATACATAAATAAAATATTTTAAAAATAAATATATTATTAAGGAAATTGCCAGACATAACGTATTTAATTGTCGGCTTGTTAAAGCTAGATATATTTTTTATGTTTTCGCCTTCGCTCCTTAATACATTTTTGCTGATTAGGCCAAAAAGCAGTACTCCACAACAACAACAACAACAAGCATGACATTAGCTATTGTTGTAGTTGCACTTGTCATTGTTGCTTTAATGCGCCATAAATGAAATTTTAAACGCGCCGCATGCAGCACATAAAATGGATAACTGAAGGTGTGCTCGATTGCCAATTACCCTAGATTCATTTAATTGGAAAATAAAATAAAACATTTGATGTAACCGATCGATCTATTATATAGCTTATTAAAATAATATATAAAATGTTAATGTTATAATAAAAAATTAAGCTAATACGCTCGATAGCACAATAATAATTTATTCAATTAATCCCTTGCATACCCACTACCCCAACCAAAATACCCCTTAGACAAATTGTAGCTTATAAGAACAACAACAAAAAGCAGCAATGATCAGCATAAAATGCAACAAAAAACTCTCCTAGCTACAGTCTTATACAGTTTTACAGCCACTGACCCAGTGCAGCGTGTGAAACGGTGCTTACGTAACGTAAAACTTCTGGCCTTCGTGCCTTTCGCTTCGTACATTGTGTCGTCAGTTAAATACCGATTCACGCATTCGCATTCAAATATGCATTTTTTTTTGTTGTTATAGTTGTTTACGTGGAATTCGCTGAACAAAACGCTGCTAAGTTCTCACGCCATCAACTAACGTTTCCTGTGCTGACGTCGACGACGACGCTGATCACGAAAGAGTAGAGCAGCCAATGGCAGCAGAGGGTTGAGCGAAGTAACCGTAAACTTTAGCTCAGCTCAGGAATTTGCTCCGATTGCTATATATTTGACTAAATATATACAGTTGGTGTTAAAATAATAGCACCACTGCAATCATTTTTCTCACAAATCAAATATATATATTTTTTTTAATCTTTTATGGATATTTTGTGTAATAATCGCTCTATGAATTAATTAAACTATTAAACATTAATAATAAAATTCGCAAAATTACAAACTAAAAAGATTTCTTTTGCGAGTGTTGCTGTTATTTTATTTGTAGCTGTATAACTACATAAAATGGCGCAAATTTCATCAAATATGTACAGCTAAATGTATATATAAATCAACATATATTTTATATATGTTTACAAAACTCAAATAATAATCGTAGGCATAACTTATGGCATAAATTGAGAATTTCAGTGACCAACTACTACATTTAAATGTACAGAGATAACTTAATCAAATTTAACATAGGAGAAGGAGGTGGAGAATGAGGATTGGGGTTAAAGTAGAAGTATAAGACTACTTAGACTCGTTGCCCTTATTCTGCACCGTCAGCGTCGACGTCACGGCCTTGATGATCTTTGGATCCTTGGAGACCGACAATGTTCTTCTGTTGGCTGCTGCTGCTGCTGCTGTTGGCTTTGTGACGGCGCCAATATTTAAAACACGACGCACTGCAGCACCCCCTGGAGCCATGGCTGGTATGGTGTTGCTGCTGGAAGAGACCAATGTCGAACGATTCGGAATCATTGTGAAGGGTTTCAAGCCCATGCCCGAGTTGATGAATAATTTGTTGGTGGTTGTTGCTAGCCCACTAGCAGCACCACCCGCCGCCGTATTATTGATGATTTGAATTTGTGAAATGGTCTTGTTGTTGTTTACACGTAATCCTCCCCTGGCTGTGCTGTTGAGTACGGGTGTCTTCAAGGTACGCAAATTGAGCGAACGCAGATGGCTTGCATCGAGCAGCACTTGGCTGCTGTTGCTCGTTGTTGCTGGCGTAGTTGTCGTCAATGTTGTAACTGTAGTTGGCTTGGAGGCTGCACTGCTGCTCACAATGCGTATGGGCATCCCAGTTGACAGTCGTCTTGTGGCTGAAACTCCTCCAACCGCTCCTGCTCCAGCAGCTGTTGTCATTGTTTTAATGGTATTACGATTTAAATAGACAACTTTGTTGCCACTGTTGCTTAATAATTGCTGTATGTTCTTATTGAGCACAATTCCTTTGCTGTTGGTCACAATATTTGTGGCGCTGCTGCTGGTCTTAACGGGATTTGTGGCCTCCTTAATGATCTTTTGACTAATGATTAGTGGCGCCGGGGAGCCGGTAACTGCAAGAAAATAGATATTTAAAATTGGAAAACATTTATATATAATTATTTGTAAACTTACCCGTTTTTAGTTGCTCCTGCTGTTGTTGTTGTTGCTGGTCGGAAATGTTGCCCTCGTTGTCCGCAAATACAATGGGCATATCAATGATGTTCGAGTAATCCACACTGGTGCTAGTTGATGGCACATTTTTGGTCACTTGCAGCATGGTCAAACCGTTGGCATTCTTAATCACGGTATACTTTTGCTGTGTAGCCGGCACAGGAGTTGCACTGGCAGCAGTTTGAAACTGCGTCGTTTGCCCGGAAGGCGTTTTGAGAGTGAACACCTGTTGGCCACTGTGGGTTGTGGATGTGGGAAGTGTCTTCACAATGCTACCAATGCTCGTAGTCGGCGTGGCAGTTGAGGTTGCAGCCGTTGCCACAGTTGCACCCGCCTTGCTGATGGTGTAGTTGACGAGCTTGGTCTGGGTGTTGGGCAGCGACTTCAGCTGCACAAATTGACTGGGCGGTATCACCTTGATCTTGGTGCCCGTTGCCAGTGAAACTGTTGTCGGCTGACTTGGCCTCAGAACATTCGTTGCGGGCACAGGCGGTGCTGGCTTGCCACCGGTCAGAGCGGCAGCAGTAGTAGCAGGTGTAACAGTGGACAACGTTTGGGTACTATCGTATTCGTTCAGTATGGATTCGATGGACATATTCATCTCCTCGTTGTTCAATCCTGTGGTTTTGGCTACCGTTGCGGGCGCCACGCCAGCTGGCAGTGGACGTGTTCGCGGTCGACCGACTGTGGAGATGCAAACTGTTAGTCGATGAAATCGGGGTGGAAACATGATCAGCATAGTTATGGCACACAGAAACCGTAATAGGTACATTATACAATAATGAGTTAGTTAAATGAAGAATTTACAATTAGAATATAGGCTTAAAGCTTAAACATTAATAATATAATCAAATTAAATTTATATAAAAATAAGAGATGTCTATAAAAACATGTGTAAGTGGTGTTATTTTTGATACTGTAAACTATTACGGTCCCTGGCAAATTCTAAAATCCAATCTAGACGACAATTTTCTTTCACAGTTTTCATGCTTGGATTTACCCTTTCGCTTGACCGCAAATGGATCAATGAGGCGTGGACGCTTTGTATTGGGATTTTTGGGAATGCGCTCTTCTGTTTTTGATATGATTTGGTTTAATTGATTGATTGATTGGTGCAAAATGGGATTGTGGATTTTTGTTATTGATTGGGACATGCAATACAACATAAATTAAATTAAATTAGATGAGATTAATATGAATTATGATATATCTACTTTTCAAAATTAGTCAATTTGTTGAACTTACTGTGCGGCACAAACTTAGTTTTCGCTGGCAAAAGTCCTACTCCAGAGCCGCCCTCATCCTGTCCAGCAGCATCAGCTTTGCGCTTGCGGCCTTGTCCCAACGGCGCCTTGTTCACGTTGCCATCGCCAAGGGCGTGCAGTTGCTGTTGATGATTCTTATTGCCTTGACGCTGATAAGGATTGCAGCCCAGCAGCGCTGTGGGCACCCGAGGACCAGGCGGATTGCTTAGTGTCTTGCTGAGGAACTCATAGATTTCATCCTGCAAAAACAGAATGGAAATATATTAATTACAAATCGTAGATCACAGTACGATTAATACCCACCACTACCATAGAGTCGACCATGCCCTGTGTAACACCCTCGATGCGTCGCTTGCTTTTTGGCACACGCAACGCGTCATCGGCACTGCCCACGACGAGCAGCGAGGATTCGGATTGCATTCGCTCGCGCAAACCCTCCATTTCCTCTTGGCTGCTGCGCGCAGAGTTTTGGCCAATGACAAATAAAATGGGCGTCTTAATGTCCAGCAAACGATCGTCTGGGGTGCCACGCGGTCCACGCAACGTGTTGAAGGCAAAACCCATACAAATGACACAAGCAACACTCTCCGACATGGCCACCTGCAAAGCCATAGCAGCGCCCGCATTGAAGCCAACCAATATGATGCCACGATTGGGGTTCTCAGTGCGCAGCTCGTGGATGCGAACGCGTATCAACGACACAATTGTTTCGGCCACTTGATCCAGATTTTGGCGCCCAATGCGATCATCTATAACAAGTGAGAATGGTCTATTAATAATACACAGACATAGATTTAGATATGGATAGTAACGAACGATACCTGGCCTAAAGTGAAATTTAAAATTAAATTGCCTCAATTTGAATTTAATTTTAAACTTGTTAATTTTACTACAAACATTTATTTCAACGGCCAATTTGTCAGCTACTTACTTGTGTTGGGCAGCGTGATTTGGACGACTTGGGTAATGGTGCCCAAGGCCTGATACCAATTCTGCATGCGTTCCGGTACCGTTCCACTTGTCGGCATATTGGAAACGGTCACAATGATGGCATTATGGGCCAAATGACGTGACTTCGCCAAAATATCAGGTTGCCAGCGCTTTTTCATGACGGGCGCCAGCAACTCCTGACTATTATTTAGCGGACGACCAAAGAGCATTTTGTCCACTAGTGTTGGGAGTTTGTTTTTCAGCGTCTGCATAATGTCCAAGTACGAGGCCATATACGTAGGCGACAGGTGCTCCATGAGCAAGGCATGCATCCACTGTGTGGTGCGTGGTTCCCACGCTATGCTTGCCAATAATCGACGCATACGGGAACTCGACTTGTCGACGGACACGCGACGATGCACTGCCTCGTGCTGTCGTTTATCGTTTGCCAGCCGTGCCAATTGATCCTGATCCAAAATGGCAGATATTTTATCGAACAGTGTCTCCTGCATGTATGTCCAGCCAGAGCTAAAAAAAAGGGAGTAAAATGAGTAAAGAAAAGAGATTGCTGCACCCAGAAAAAAATTCTGTAAACACAAACCGATTAATGCGCTCCTGCCAATCCTGCTCATCCGAATTATTGTTGCGCACATATTTCGCAATGCGTGCGCATTCATTCATCAGCTCCTTGGCGGCAATCTCATCATAGGATGGTATATGAGCCTGCGACTGCTGCGGGTCGGATAAATCCTCGTGAGTCGGATACGTGTGACAGGTGGGACACTGGGGGGCATGACGCACCAGAATGGTGCGTGCTGGCGCTAGGCCATTGCTCAATGAGTTTGTGTTTTCCGGTCGTGAAGGATCGCGCATATAAGTGTGCTCCATTGATCCTTCGCTTGGCACCGAAATTGTACTGGACTGAAAAAATAGGTAGAAATTTAAATACATAAAAGGAGATAAAGGGGGAAATAGGATTGGAGAGGATGAGATGAGATGAGATGTGGGTGCGCAGAAAATTGCTGATTGGAATTTTTATTACGCTCTCTGATGGAATCGTAGCAGTCGCTGCTGACGGTGCTGATGGCGTCGCTGCTACTGTAGCAGTCATTTTGGGAGGGGAGCTCAAAATAGAAGCGGCGCTGCCCAGCTGACCAGCTTTAACTACATAATACGAGGTATTAGCGGGTATTTTAGCTGCAGTTGCAGTTGTTATAGCTGCCCTGGTTATGTTTGTGTTGGTGTGTATGTGTAGTTTTGTGTATTTTGGTGTTGCAGCCCTGGCAATAAATTTGCTTGGACTATATGTAATAATCGAGGCACTTGGTGTCGTGGACGACATCTTTGGTTTTTGCTCCAGCACAACAACCTCGTTTTTATTGATTTTCGTTTGTTTTGCTTGCAGCATATTTAATAATTGAGTTTAAGTTATTTTTTTATTGTTGGTGATTTTTTTTTTTAATATTTTTTGGGTTACTCGCTGATTTGTCTTCTTCTTATTTGGGCTGCGTCGCAGCGTTCGCTTGGCGGTGTCTTCCAGTATCCAAACACTTGTCTCTTTATCAGTCAACAAGCCAAATTTAAATTTTTTTTTTTTTCCCCCACACAAATTTTGTATAATATGAATATATTTCGTGTAAAGCTTAACACAAATCACTGGCTGCGTCTTTGCAAACTAAAACATGGCGTGTGCATGAGCGATGCCAGATCTAACCACAACACTGTCTATGTAACTATATGCAGATCTGGCAACACTAAGAATTGCAATCAGTTTCCCAAAATTAGCAATTCCCCACCAGTTATTTGGAGAACGTACAATAGATGCTAGTGAAATTCCAATAGATTCTCGAAAATGGCCTATACTTACACTGTCGCTTCGCGCAGTTGTTGCCGGGAGCATATTAGAATTATTATTTGTCAGAGGCTGTTCACTATCTTCTTTGACGACATTCTGTCCTATATGACCACCGCTTTGCACGAAATTATTAAAACATTCGAAAAACGAAGACATTTCCGAAGTGTGCGGCAAACAACGTGAACGTAAAGTTAAATCGTACGTTCAAAACAGCTTTTACACAATATACAAAACATTAAAAAGCGAGCGTAGCTTGCTCAAAATATGTCAAGAGTAATGAAAGTGTTGCCACCTTATACACCAATTTCGCTTTGCAGCACTGTCAAAAACAGCTGTTTGCTACAAGCGACAAACTATCGTTTTTGATTTTGAACGCATACCAACACTAGTTGGCATGCGAGTTTAGTTTAATATTCAATATACGAAACGTTTGTTAAATTTATATTTGCAAAATGGAGGAGTTGCAACAATTGGAGTATCTATCGCTGGTATCCAAAATCTGCACAGAGCTGGATAATCATTTAGGCATCAATGACAAAGATCTTGCTGAATTCATCATCGACTTGGAGAACAAACATCGCAGCTACGAATCGTTTCGTACAGCGCTTCTAGAAAATGGTGCCGAATTTCCCGATTCATTAGTGCAGAATTTGCAGCGCATTATTAATTTAATGCGACCGAGCAATGCAAAAACAGATAATGATGACGTTAGCCGGAAAGGCAGTGGCGACGACAAGAAAAAGCAGTTGATTAAAATGTTTCCGGGCCTAGCAATGCCCAATGAGAACAAATACAGCAGCAGAGCGAAAGACGAAGTGGAAAATGAGAAGAAGGCTGGGCAGAAACCAAACGAAATGAGCGATGTGGATGCAGCCATGTTGGAACTGGAGGCGCTCGCCCCCGGTGACCGCCTTGAGCCAGTGTTGGAAAGTGCAAAAGAGAAAGAGGGCAAGCGGCAGCCCGCGAACTCCAGTTCAAGTTCAAGAGATCGAAGCAAACGCAAGGAGCGGAGTCGCAGTCGTAGTCGCGAGAGGCATAGGAATCGTGAGCGGGAGCGAGATAGAGATAGAGACTCTCGTCGCAGGCGCAGCAGATCTAAAGAGGACCGTGAACGTGATCGGGAAGGTAATCGTAATCGTGAAGGTAATCGTGATCGTGAAGGTAACCGTGACCGTCATCGTGATCGCGAACGTGAAAGTCACCGTCGTCGCTCCCACTCACGCGAACGTCACGATAGACACGAGCACCGGAGCAGCCGAAGACGAAGCTCTCGTTCCCGATCCCCCAGTCGACAGCAATTGGATAAAATGCCGCCGCCTGCAGCTGTGCTCAGCGATGATCCCGAGGCGGGTAAGATCTACTCCGGCAAGGTGGCTAATATAGTTCCCTTTGGTTGCTTTGTGCAGCTGTTTGGAGTCCGCAAACGCTGGGAGGGATTGGTGCATATCTCACAGCTGCGTGCCGAGGGTAGAGTGACAGATGTCACCGAAGTTGTCGCCAGAAATCAAACAGTCAAAGTGAAGGTTATGTCGCTGGCTGGGCAAAAGGTTTCACTCTCCATGAAAGAAGTCGATCAGGAGACGGGTCGTGATCTGAATCCATTGTCGCATGCACCCGAGGAGGATGAGTTGGCATTGCGGGATCGCAATCCGGATGGACCATTCAGTAACAGCACCTCGTCCATCCTCAATCTGCAAGGAAACAACATCGATGGGGATGAGCACGAATCGCGGAAGCGAGTCACACGCATCTCCAGCCCTGAGCGATGGGAGATCAAACAGATGATTAGCTCCGGCGTGCTGGACAGAAGTGAAATGCCCGATTTTGATGAGGAGACGGGTCTGCTACCCAAAGATGAGGATGATGAGGCGGACATTGAGATTGAAATTGTGGAGGAGGAGCCACCCTTTCTGTCGGGTCATGGACGTGCCCTCCACGATTTGTCTCCGGTGCGAATAGTCAAGAATCCAGATGGTTCGCTGGCCCAGGCGGCCATGATGCAATCGGCGTTGTCCAAGGAGCGACGTGAACAGAAAATGCTGCAAAGGGAGCAGGAAATGGAAGCGTTGCCCAGTAATCTCAATAAGAACTGGATTGATCCATTGCCCGAGGATGACAGTGCACGCCATTTGGCGGCCAATATGCGAGGCATGGGCTCGGCACCCCAAGAAGTGCCGGAGTGGAAGAAACACGTCATTGGCGGCAAGAAATCCTCCTTTGGCAAGAAGACAGATCTCACTCTGGTGGAGCAGCGTCAATCCCTGCCCATCTACAAGCTGAGGGATGATCTAATTAAAGCCGTGACAGATAACCAAATCCTCATAGTCATTGGAGAAACGGGCTCCGGGAAAACAACGCAGATTACCCAATACCTGGGTGAATGTGGTTTTACGGCAAGAGGGAAGATTGGATGCACCCAACCACGTCGTGTAGCTGCCATGTCTGTGGCTAAACGCGTGGCAGAGGAATACGGCTGTCGCCTGGGTCAGGAGGTGGGCTATACGATACGTTTTGAGGATTGCACCAGTCCGGAGACGGTCATCAAATACATGACAGATGGCATGTTGTTGCGCGAGTGTCTCATGGAGGCGGAGCTGAAGTGTTATTCGGTCATCATGTTGGATGAGGCGCACGAGCGCACCATTCACACGGATGTCTTGTTTGGGCTGCTCAAAACAGCTGTTCAAAATCGACCGGAATTGAAACTGATTGTCACCTCGGCCACATTGGATGCCGTCAAGTTTTCGCAGTATTTCTTTGAGGCACCAATTTTCACGATACCTGGACGCACATTTCCCGTCGAAGTGTTGTACACTAAAGAGCCGGAAACGGATTATTTGGATGCCTCACTGATTACGGTGATGCAGATACATTTGCGAGAGCCGCCCGGAGATATTTTATTGTTCCTTACGGGTCAGGAGGAAATTGATACCGCCTGCGAGATACTCTACGAGCGCATGAAGAGTCTTGGCCCGGATGTGCCCGAGTTGATTATATTGCCAGTTTACTCGGCGCTACCATCGGAGATGCAGACACGCATCTTTGATCCGGCTCCAGCGGGTAGTCGTAAAGTGGTCATAGCCACAAATATAGCGGAGACTTCGCTGACCATAGATGGCATATTCTATGTGGTGGATCCGGGTTTTGTCAAGCAGAAGGTGTACAATTCTAAGACGGGCATGGATTCGCTGGTAGTCACACCTATCTCACAGGCTGCTGCCAAGCAGCGTGCCGGCCGTGCCGGACGCACTGGTCCCGGCAAGACCTATCGTCTCTATACGGAACGCGCCTATCGCGATGAAATGTTGCCCACACCTGTACCAGAGATTCAACGCACCAATTTGGCGACGACAGTTCTCCAACTCAAGACAATGGGCATCAATGATTTGCTGCACTTTGATTTCATGGATGCGCCGCCTGTGGAATCGTTAGTCATGGCCCTGGAGCAGCTGCACTCGCTGTCCGCCTTGGATGATGAGGGCCTGTTGACGCGTCTTGGACGACGCATGGCTGAGTTTCCCCTCGAACCAAATTTATCCAAGATGTTGATCATGTCTGTAGCTCTGCAATGCTCCGATGAGATTCTTACCATCGTTTCCATGCTCAGTGTGCAGAATGTGTTCTACAGACCCAAGGATAAACAGGCGTTGGCCGATCAAAAGAAGGCAAAGTTCAACCAGGCTGAAGGTGAGTCGAAAAGGAAATTCCTAATTAATCCTTTCTTACTGGAAATCTGTAGTCTCCCCTTAGGAATCCCTAGAAATTCTAAATCTAAATCGTCTTGTTTAATTACCAGGTGACCATCTGACGCTGCTGGCCGTCTACAACAGTTGGAAGAACAACAAGTTCTCCAATGCCTGGTGCTATGAGAACTTTGTCCAAATCCGCACACTGAAACGTTCGCAGGATGTGCGAAAACAGCTGCTCGGAATTATGGATCGCCACAAGTTGGATGTGGTCTCTGCTGGAAAGAATTCGGTGCGCATACAAAAAGCCATCTGTTCAGGTTTCTTTCGCAATGCGGCCAAGAAGGATCCACAAGAAGGCTATCGCACTCTGGTCGATTCCCAGGTGGTCTACATTCATCCGTCGAGTGCATTGTTCAATCGGCAACCCGAGTGGGTAATCTATCATGAATTGGTGCAGACGACCAAAGAATATATGCGTGAAGTAACCACCATTGATCCCAAGTGGTTGGTAGAGTTTGCACCATCATTTTTCCGCTTCTCCGATCCCACCAAGCTGAGCAAATTCAAGAAGAATCAGCGTTTGGAGCCACTCTACAATAAGTACGAGGAGCCTAATGCTTGGCGCATTTCCCGTGTGCGACGAAGACGCAATTAAGTTAATTTAGATTTCGTTTTGTATTCAAATCTTAGCATTTAAGTAACAATAAAATTCAGCCTAATATCCTTTGTGTCCCCGAAAACGTTGTCGATTATCCAACTGGAAAAAGGAAAATATATTCATCAGCAGGCTTGTTTTGTGTATCAGTCCTGCCTGGCTCTTACCAGCGAACGCTTGCACTCATAGAATGTATTTCGCAACACTTGGCACTCCGGCGGCACATTGTTGTCCTGCAAGCACTGTCGCGGCGTTTTTTTATCCAGCCTACAGCAATCGCTCTCCAGCAGACACATTTTTAGATCGGCACGCACACCGGCACAGGATGTCACGTCCGCCAGCTTCTCATTTCCCTCATAGCGCATCATCTTGTTTGCCTTTTAGTTTAAAATTTTTTTTCTGATCCAAAACAAACTTTGTTATAAAATCTTTATCAGCTGCTGAGAAGTGTTGCCAGACATCGTTGGCGGCAGGTACTAAGTGCTTCATTTGGTATCGTTACTTTAATGTATTGTTTTTCAGCTGTTTGTGCAGTATTGCCAGACCTCGTTGGCGACAAAAACTCAAAGCATTTCTTTTCGAATCGATACTTTGTGTTAAAACTTTGTTGCTTTTCGGCCCAGCAATTTCGGCATTGTTTTGTTTAAATGTAATTTTAAATAACGGTAACACACTCCACAACAAAATGGGCTATGATGAGCGCAGTGATGGCAGCAGCTCAAGCGATGCACAGGACTGTTTTCAGCGAAGCATGTCCGCCAAAATGGGTGCACCCCCAACGATGCCCAAACATATTCCCTTTCCGGAGCATCCGACCACATCCGAATGGCTGAGTGAATTAATAATGTGCGCCTTTACAATGGGTGCTGCAATTGTCCAATTTATCAATATATATCGCACCAATTGGTGGCTGCCACAATTTCAGGCAAGGCACATGGTGGTAAGTTGGTGGCAGATTTATATTGATTTATTAATTAAGGTTTGTTTTTTTTTGCAGAACATTGAATTGATTGATCCGTATTTGCGTTATTTGATATTTATATTGAATACGCGTCGCTTTCTATACTGCTTGCTGCTAGCCAAGTGGCGCAGCAAGAAACGCCGTCTGCGGCGCCTGGGCATTAAGTATGGATTTGGAGGTGTTGTCCAACTGGCCCTGTGCTATTGCGCCTTTAAATTATATCAACGTCACACCTACATGCTGCTCTTCTATTTGAGCTATCCGTAAATAATACTCAGTAATAAGTATATTTATCCAGCATTTAATTTTCCTTTTTCATTTTTAGAGTTGTGGTTTATCTGATCATCTTTGGCTTTCAGTTGGAGCCATTTTTACGTACCAGATTCGAGGTGCCCGGTGTCTATATCAATGATCTGCCCGTGCACAGCTGCACTACAAATGCCGGCCAGATACGCGATGAGATTGAAACGCTTCGCCATGATTTTAATAAGCGTTTCAAGCAGTTGATCTTCACATGCATGCTGAATGCGTATCTGGTGTTGATTCCTTGCCTTCTGGCACTGAGCGTTCAGTATAATGTAATGCGTGCCGCCCAGCATTGCATCATTGTGTGCCTTGGGGCATTTAGTTTGTCGGCCGTTTTTCTCTATCCGGCCAAATACAGCGATACACTGCATCGGGCTACCCTCCATCTGGGCAGCTGGCAGCGGATGGATCGTGATCCGCAGGCGGCGCCCTCCCAGCTGATTGTTGCGGCCAATGCACAAACCTGGTCCAAATACACAGTCTATGGCCATGCGACGGTGGTGAAGCACAATGGAGCACTCTATCGCAGTCATGGACTGGTCACAGTCGCAACTCCTGGCAATGCTAGCCATCTGCGTTTCTATGTAAGCTGGCAAAGATAATTCGGTACGGATCTGCTCATCATTAATTGGTTTTATTTTCACAGAAACTGTTCCGGAACCCGACGATCATCTATTCCACATTGGCATTTTTGCAGGCAGCCGTGTTGCTCGTAGAGATTGGATCACTTAGAGCCACCAGCATTGAGTGGCATTTTGTGCTCTCTGTCAGCTTTGTAGCCTTTACCAGCATGATCGCTTTCTTCAAACTGGTGCGAGATTACCTAATTACCAAGCATCTCTACAAGGCGGAAACGCAGCCATTTACCATTAAGTCATCCACAGCCATTTAATTATTATAATATCCATGAGTAATAAATCTATAAGATATGAGATTAATTTATATAACTACAATAATTGTAGGATTAAAGCTTAAATGTTAAGCGTTGCTTTTATTTTAATATAATATCCAAGTAGATGCAAGATCTATTAATTTATTTATGTAATGCCAAACAATAACTGTCTAATTAAATTAAAATTTAACCATAATTGAGGCGCTCATATTTTAATCAAATATCAGAGATGGAATATATATTAGATTTATCTTTTCACACACAACTTAACAACACTTGAGGCACCCTCATTTGAATAAATTATCAATAACAAATAAGTAAAATATATATTAAATTAATGGACTTACATAAGATTGAATGAATCTTTAATTTCAATAAAATATCCATGTGAAATAAATCGAATCGAAGATCTCTTAATTTATTAATGTAACAATCAAAATTTGATGGTAAAATTTAAATTTAAACATTGCTCGATACGCTCTTCTGCTCGACCAGAGTCCATGAGCTGCCCTGCTTGTGATCGCGCACCTGGAAACCATGTCGCTGGAGCACATCCCTCAGTTGATCACACACAGCCAGCAATTGTCGTTTCTGAATGACCGATTCACCGATTGCCTTCTCGCGCAGCTGTCTACGCACGGCGAGAAGATCTCCAATCAAAGCATTGATATCCATTGTGGGATGCAGTTGCTCCTGCTCCTGTTGGTCAAATGAAGTGATGCCAAAGTTTTCCATGGCATTGCCAATGAAATTACCCGCCGCCAGCAGCAGATCCAGGCAATAAGCCGGCTCCTGTTCCGCATCCGACTGCTGATCATTGATGCAGCGACTGATACTGCTCATCTGGTCCATGAGCACGGTTAAAGCGCGTGCCGTATCAAAATCATCCCTCAAACTGTTGTCAAACTCTTGCATCGTATGCTTCAGCTGCGCTTGCAGAGCTCCCTCATCAAGCAGCTTGAGCGGCTTTTGGAATTGCATATAGGCGCTGAGATCAGCATGAAAATTCTTGAATTTACGCAACGTTTGACGGGCCGTAAGCATCAAGGAATCGCCATAAGGCATCGCATTGCGATAATTGGATAGCAGACAGGCCATGCGAAACTCATCCGCTGTATATTTAGTTAGCATCTCCTCGACAGAGATAGTATTGCCACGTGACTTGGACATCTTGTGCTCATCACCCACCAAATGTAGCTGGCCCGTGTGCAGCCAATAATTAACCCATTGATCCGTTTTAAAATGGGCACAACACTGGGCCTCTTCGTTCTCATGATGGGGGAAACGCAGATCGAGTCCACCCGCGTGGATGTCCAACTGCCGGCCAAAGAACTTGCCCGCAATAGCGCTGCACTCGATGTGCCAACCGGGTCGACCAACTCCACCCCATGATGCAGACCAGCTGGGCTCGCCTCTTACCGCCGCCTCTCCCTCCTTTTTGGCCTTCCACAGCGCAAAATCAGCTGCAGCACGTTTACCGCTAGATTGCGGATTGGGTTCTTGTTGGAGCTGGGGAATCTTCTCCAATTTGCCATAGCTCGCACATCTAGCGACATCAAAATAAACTGAGCTATCCTTGCTGACATAGGCCTGCTGCGTGGCCAGCAATTGTTCGATGAAATGCTGGATGGTGGCTATGTTGGCGGAGACATGAGCACGCAAATTGGGTGACTTTACATTCAGGCGTTGCATGTCCAGCTTGAACTCCGCCGCATAATTTTGTGCCAGCTCCAACCAATGGCGTCCCGTTTCCCGGCTTCGCTTTATGATCTTGTCATCGACATCGGTTATATTCATAGCCGTGACTAGATTATATTTAAAATAGTCACGCAATATGCGTTGGATGATGTCCACTTTGACGTAGGTGCTTGCATGACCCACGTGCGTCTTGTCGTACACCGTTGGTCCGCAGGTGTACCAGGTGACTATGTGGGGATTGTGCAGCACCAGCGGTACCTTGCCACGCACAGTGTGGTTGTAGATTTGGATGCCTGTGTGTTCCCCGCATGGCTTTTGCCATCGATAGCCATCGGTTGTGGTTTCTGCATTGGAATTTTTACTCATTTTTCGTCGCAGCCATTGAGAATTTCGAATTTGTCGGCTGCATTCGTCGAGGCGACAACTGATAAGCGGGATAACTATATGATTTAATGCTGACTTCCGTGGTTACACAACTACTTACATTTTCAACATATTTTCTTTTAGTTATTTACAATAATTTAAATATCTCTACTATTTACATCCAAACAAAAAGTTGTGTTCAAATTTTTATCGACAAACAGCTGACGATTGATGTGTTATCGAAACAAAAAAAATGCTTAATAAAATTGATGTTAATTTTATTTGTAGCGAAGACATAAACCAGTGCTTAGAAGTTTAGCGTTGAGCTCTTCAGTGAGCGGCTTAAGGTCTAATAAGGGTTCGCTTCCCTGCTGAATTTATTTAAAATGTCCTTGCTAGTTTTTAAAATTTTACTTTTTAAAATTTAACTGACAGCATCGAACAAAGAAATCAAATCACCAAACCTTTTTAAAACTAAACCGATTTAGAAAAACAATCCATTTTTCATTAAAGTTTGAGTTATAGTTTAGCACTACATATAAATTTGGAAATTCAACTTTTTACCAAACATTTGTATTCTGAAGGAGCTAGTAATTCCTCTCCAATGACATTTGAAATAGATGTGTGTTAATTATGTTGCGCTACTTAAACTCTCAGTTATATAAATAATTGTTAAATTATGCCAGTTGTGAGTTTTTTTTATGATGTGCCAAATCAATATAAAAACCATTGTTTAAGTGGCGAAAATCTTACGCACCTTTGGCAAGGCTTCGAATGCGTAAGCAAAAAATAAAGAAAACAAACGAAATATTGAGGTCAAGGATATTAGGCGTTAGTAGTTTGAGAAATTCAATGGTCAACGAAAAAACAGGCGAGTATTTTTGGTAACTAGTAAATTAAATGTGAGTTAAGCATTTACTTTGAGCGGAAAGAGGTTAACTTAAATTGCAATGAAATTAAAAGAGAGTTATTCCAATTACGAACTGGAATTCCCTTTGAGTTGGTCCCCAAAAAAATAAGAAAATATCACATTTTCCACACAATTGTCGTTTTAGCACAGTAATTCGAAATTTCACAGTATTTTTCCACATGGGTTTGGTCATCATCAACAATTGATATTAATTTATTGCCGGGCATCGCGTGAAACATTTATTCGAATGGCAAATTAGGCTCTGTGGAACAGCTTGTTGCCTCACCCAGCCGCAGTTACAGTGAAGGTGCAGTTGCAAAATAATAGAGATTAAATTGAAAGCTTGCCCAAAAATCAAATTTGCTGCCTTACCTTACCAATTAAGGTCAGAGCCAAATAAAAGGAAACCTAGCCCTTAAAAAAATGTAATGAAGTCTCAGCATTTTTTTGCATGGCCATAAAAATTTGTTTCGACTGATTGCTCAAAGATATTTCTCTAAAAAGTTTCGAATTGAAATACAAAAAAAAATACAAATTTCAAAACTACAGTCATAGAATGTCAGTCTAACAACAACAAAAAATTGCCGCCAGCCAGTGGCAAGTTTTCATGTCCAAGGCGTATTTATGTCAACCGGAAGTAGGTTTACTGACCCACGTATACCTTTCAGCCGACGACGACGACGACTGCTACAGCTCCTGCTACTGCTGCTTCATCGGCAGCCTACACTCTGAGAAAAAATCGCACTCAAAAAAAAGAAATAATATATAAGAAATAAAAAAAAGAATAATAAATAATATAAATAATTTGAAAACAAATTTATATATAAATAAAGCAAATTTATAATTATTAGAAAATCAATTTCTAAAGGCTCCTTCGGCTGCCTACACTCTGAAAACATCGGCTAACATTTTAATACATGTTTGAAGAGTTAAGAAATAATTTCTGAATATTAGAAAAAAAAAACAACATTAAAACCTAGAAAGGTTTGCAGTAAAATCCCAAAAATATGACAATTTGCTCTATTTTTAATGAATATTTTCACTTATTTTTTTTGTAAGTGCAACTGGACATCAAGAGCCCAAAGCCAAAGCCAAAGCCAGGACGACGAAGACGGCAACAACAGCAACAAAAGCGGCAACGACAACGTTTCTATAAGAAGGCAATTTCTTTCAGCGGTTTAGTTTTTCAACGAACGGCGAGTGCATCGGATGGATCGATGCAAAAGGCGCGTTGTGCTCTGGCTCTTAATTCGATTTAAGCAAAGTGTATGTACACACATACACCCACACACACACACATGGCCTACTACCATATTTGAAACAAGCATTCTACATTTAAGTTTAGTTAAAAAAAAGGATTCAACAAAAGCCAAATGTGACTCAAACGACCAAAATAACCTCCAGTTGGTCAATAAATTAGTGGTGCTTAACATATAATAAAATAAAATAAAAACATATCAAATTTAATAAAAAATGTATGTATATAATAAATAATATAAACCTAACAAAACAGCCATAAAAAACTACGAAATTGCAAATTGCGCGTTTGTTTAATTCTTAAAGCAAAGTTTTGCAAGTGAATGGAAAATTGCTATCACGACACTAACCAAGGATTTTCCCATAGCACATTAATAGATGTTGTTGTTCTTGCTGCTGGTGTTGTTGTTGCTTCCTTCTATGTGTTGCATGGCAAGTCGTTGGTCATTCAAGTGTTTTGCCTGCCTTGCCTTGCCTGGTTGTTGACTTGACTGACTCACACACACGCAAACACACGGAAAAACATTTGAGTGTGTGTGTGTGTGTGTGCAAAAAATTGTTGCTATTTTGACCCGCTTTAGTCCAAAGCCAAGGAGAAGGCAACCAAAGCGAGTGTGTGTGTGTGTAAAGTGCTCAGCCTACATAGAGTATGTATATGTATTAGTAAGCTTAGACTAATATATCGCGCGCGTGTATTTGTGTGTCTATACCTATGTGTATGTGTTAGTAAGCTTAGACTAACATTTCACAGCACTTGTCTAATAAAATAGTTGCCACTTTTTGCATTGATAACGCACAATGCACGCAAAAATGTAACAGTGCTCCACATAGACATAAATCCAGATATGTAGATATATATATACTTATATGTATGTCTGCTTAAGTTAGGGCACATCGCGTGCTTCAATCATAACAACAGGTGCCATGTGGCGGCGATTCTTCCCTCCGCCTCCCCCACACGGCACACGTTACTCAAGCTAAACTCCTTTCGCTTATGCGGCGAATATTGACGGCGAATTCGGAATTTACCATGCATCAAAGTAGATGGCAAACTTTTGAGTGTCGTTCAAATCAATTACAACTTTCGATTTGATTTCGTTGTTGACACTTTTACAAAAAAAAAAACTAATATAAAAAAAGAGATTTAATGTACTTTATTTTCAAAGGCTTAGATATAGATTATTAATTTGTTAATTTTATTATTAACTGGCTTAAGTAAAAATGTGGCATTTCAAATTCAATGGATAGAAAGAAGCATAGAAAATTGCGATTTAAAAAAAGCCGTTTAAAGTTTAATATTTCGATTTCTGGAATATCCGTCAATTTATATATAGTTAACCAAAATCAACTAATTTATGGAAAATCCTCAGAATGTTACACATACATTTTCATTATAACAACAATGTACCAGTTACAATTTATTTCATTTATTTAGCAGACGATTTCTAATAAATAAATTTTAAAAATAACTTGCGACACTTTCACTCATTAAACAAAAAAAATTGCAGAAAGATGAGGATGAAGAAATAATTGGCTTATTGTATTAACTTTATAATACAGTTAAAGTCATTGCACATTTGCTGGAATATCGTATCGAGTGCAGTGCAGTGCAGCACCTTTAATGCAACATAAAGCACAGCAATTTGCCACATGCAACGCGATTCGTAGCTGTAATCTAGACACGCACAAGTTATGCTCTCGTAAGCGAACGATTTAAGAAAGGCAAATAAATGAGAAAAGCTATATTTAAACAGGCAAATTACTCGACATTGAAATACCCCGTTAAATGTGCTTTGGAAGAGTATAAATATTATAGGCTATAAATTTTACAAATATAAGAAGTAAACAGAATCCAATGGAAACTTAATTTACTATAATATAATATGAAGTAAAACTTATTTTCATTTCAAATTTATGGAAACTTATTTCCAACGTAATTTCTATTGTCCAGTTTTGTTTTAAATTTCAGTTGGCTTTGCAAACAAGTTTAAGCTTTTTCTATTACAAATAAATAATAATAGAAAATAAACGCATATGCCCTTTAGAGGCGCGTTTACTACAGGGTATAAACACTCACTGAACTGTTAACTACGGGGCATCATATAAAGTTGTCTGTCTGCCTGTCTGTGGAGGCTTTATCAGTCTCAAATGGCAATGGCAGTGAAAAATATACAAATAGATATAAAATACACAAATATTAGAGAATACAACAGAAATCTGATATATATGAGATACGCGATATATAATGTGTTTGTAAATAATAATTACTATTTTCGCAACTTTTTACATTTGTGTATATTGGCTTTTATTTTTCGTCTTCAGTCTTCAGTTTGTTGGCGGCGCTTCGCGTGTTTGGTGCACTGACATTGCTTTGGCCAGAAGGTCTAATAATATATGTATAATCTATGGATAAATTGGATGGATTTATATATATGATGTAGTATTTACTTTTCGCTTCGTGTCACTTGCTCCATTATTTCCTTGGCTTAGAAGGACTTTAAGTGTTTCGGCTTTCATCATCAAATAAAAACATTTAATGTTTGGCCAAAATTAGAACGCGCTAAATTAAGACTCAAGGATCCATTTTATGACATGTATTTCCATCTCTCTCTCCCTCTCTTTCACAGAACAATGGCACATCTACCAGGGAACAACAACAATTGCAGCTTAATCTGAAACCAGCAACAACAACAACAGCAAAAAGTGCTTCCTACGCTGTGCTTCCTTCACCCCTTTTTTTGTCCATGCCTTAGGAAGTTAGAGAGAGCAGCCCAAATGTGTAAACATGCAGCAAACATTGTCATATTCATCATCGCCCTCACCGACATTCATCTTGACGCCAATCCGAACCCGTTCCACAACGGACACAGCAACACCAATCCCAGACCCACTCCCAGACCCAGTCCCAATCTCAGTACCAGTTACTGTCACAGCCACACCAGCCATAATATCCGTCGACTATAGCTACGATCCCAGGCGCATTATGTCGCCGTCTACGCATAGCATTGGCAATTACAGTGCCGAGGAGCAGCTGTATACGGAGAACAGGACGATGACGACGATGACCTCCTCACAGCTCAATCAGCCGTATAGTAGTCTCTTTGGTGATCCAGTGCCCCCACCGCAGCCAGAGGATTACTTTGGCACCGCAGCATTCGAAACAATACATGCCTCATCCATTGACATGCCCAGCTCCGAGGAGGATACTCTGGTTGCAGCGATGGCTCTAACTGCCCTCACCGGCACTGAAAGTCGTCGCAGGCTCTTCTCCAATGTGCCCTACTCCAACACCAACACCAACAGCACCTGCCGTTCCCAGCCTTTACCACGTCTCCAACCACCGGATATACAAATTCTGCCCAATTCGAGCGGTGGCTCCAGTGGCTCCGAGCAACTGAATTCGCCCAATTTTATGCTCCTAACACCACTGGACATTCCCAGCAAGCCGGTTGGCTATGACAACGAATACGAGGAGCAAGCGACACAAATCTCCGAACAGGAACCGGAACAGCAGCAGCAGAGTAGACTTAGGTAAGTCGAATGAGAAGCTTGGCTATTGGTGCTCTTCTGGGTCTTCACCTGTTCAATAAATAAATAAATACCCTTCAACCATTCCTTGCGTCCTTCTTTCCACAGACCCAGGTCGGAATCGTATGCGAGCAGTGGCTTAGATTGGTATCGACCCGTTTCGCAGCACTTCGCCGAGTTTAGTCGTATCCCAAAACTGCGACCCAGCTCCAAAATGGTTATGTCCATGAAGCACGAAGAGATGCCTCTCTCACCGCTAGCCACCATGCTACAGGACTCCACGGGCTCAAGCAGCAGCGACGATCAATTGCAGGACAAACAAACATCATCCAGTCTGGACAGGAATCTGATACTCTCGCCCAAGCAATTTCTGCAGCAGCAACAGCAAAGGGAACTGCAGCGGGAGTTGAATGAGAGGCAGCTGATTGAGAGCATGCGGTCCTACGGTCTGGAGACGCCCATATCACCCAGATCACATCACAGCATAATGGCCGAATCAAGCATAGAGCGGGTAACACCAGACGAGGAGCAGGAGGGGCAGCAGGAAGAGCAGGAGCTGGAGGAGTTTCAGTCTCAATTGCAAACTATGTCGCCGGTGGTCATCAAGGACTCAGTCTCCACGGGCGGTGATTATCGGTGAGGCTAAGAGATTTACTAAAATGTACGGCGATTTTGTTTAGGTACTTTTATTAGTCCCCATTCCTTCTCTCCACAGCGTGGGTGACACTAGACTCCACAAGAAGTCCTCATTCACCATACTCTCCGTGCGCTCGCCCAAAGCCTCGCCACGACGCACCGATCGGCATCCTTCGATTCAGTCCACAACTACCTCATCTCAAGCACCGGCACAGGGTCAGGCTCAGGCTGTGGCACAGTTGAGGCCACGCCGCAAATCGTTGACTGGTCTGCGCTTGCCCCAACTGCCGTTGCCAGCTCCAACGGATGATTCGCCACGTCCCTCGGTGCAGTTCAATATGTCTGGGCGCTATAGTCCCAACAAGCTGGCCATGCCCACAAAGGGCATTCTACAGCAGCGGGATTCGTTGACCTCGTCCGTGGACACCACATATACGCCTCGCATCCAACGACGTGGCTCTGTCTTTGGCCAACAGCGCATCAAGAGTCTGGAAACGTTGCCGTTGATCACGGATGCCTATCTCCGCAGCGCCATACCCCGATTTCATAGATCCAACATGGAGCTGGACAAGGAGCCGGCAATAATACCACCGGGCACACTGCCGCGTCCGCTCAAGCCAAATCCCAATCCGACGCGCAAACAGCGCGGATTGCTGAGTATCATAAACAAAGAGGAGCAAGAGGAGCAAGACCGTTTCTCCCGCCTTCAACCCCGCTCCAATTGGCTGAGCCTTGATGATCTAACGCTGGAGCAGCGTTTGAGGAAGTCCGCCTTCGATCTGCGGCATCGTCGTCGCTCCAGCTCCACATCGCCCGAGCGCCGCAGCTCCACGCAAACAGCCTCGGATCGACGCAGTTCGAATTTAAGCAGCATCACCACCTCCGACTTTAGTTTCCGCCGACCCACGCTCTCAACACTGCCAGCAACAATAACAAAACTAACAACCACAACTGGAAGAGGAATTGGAACAACTGCTCCTCGTAGAAAATCCATTTATCAAGCACCTCAAAAGTCTCCCCGTCGTAAATCCATTACCAGCATGGACTTGAAACAACTCGGTAAACGTACCAAGATTGCCAAGCCGACGACTCTCTCACCCATCATTGGCACCCCGAACAAAGACAGCGGCAAGGACAGTCCCCTGCATGGGGATGCCTATGAAGCAGCTCATTTCGACACAGCCTCCGAGTTGTCGCTGCTGCGTCGTCGCGACTCCGCATCCCGTATCCCAGTACGCAACAGTCCCCGTGACTCGCTGCCCAACAGTCGCTCCACGTCACCACTGAAGGATCCACTCTCGATGCTCTCCGGCCGTAACTCGCAGTCGAGCAACAGTCGCTCGCCGTCGCAGGCAACGATTAGGAGCAGTGGCATGGACATTCGATTGACACCCAATCGTCGAGGTGCGCCTTCTTCCAGCCCCAACTCTCGACTTTTCCAGGACAACTCCCGATCTAACTCGAGGGCTGATTCTCGGGCTAACTCAAGGGCGAACTCCAGAGCGAACTCCCGAGCTGAATCCAGGCCGAACTCGCGAGCTGACTCCCGGGTGAACTCCCGAGCTGACTCTAGAGCCAACTCCAGAGCCAACTCCAGAGCTAACTCCCGGGCTGACTCCAGAGCTGATTCCCGTGCTAACTCCCGGGCCAACTCCCGCGCCGACTCCCGAGCTGAGTCCCGTTTGAGCGTACGTTCCTCCCTGCGTTCTACTGCCTCTCTTTCACCGGCAGCCGGCAACACCACCCGCAACAGTCGTCACATGGACACCACGCCCAATCGTCGAAAATCCATATCAACCAGTCCCAAAACACCAGCAGCTAAAGCAACTTCTGGACGCAGACCGTCACCAAGTCCTGTGGCTAAACGTGGCCAGCCCAGTAAACCCAGCAAGCAGACAGCCAAAGAAGCCACATCAGTTGGACAACGTCGGAACTCCCGTTCCCGCATACCCACGAGGAACTCAAGTGCATCCAAGACAACATCGCCCGCTCAGAAAGAAACAGTTGCGTCAGTTACCCAAATAGGCGACAAGTCAAAGGGCAAAAAACCCACACAAGCCACACAAGCAAACAAAGCCAGCCCCAAGACAAGGTCTCGCAGCTCCAAAGTAGAAAGTGCCAAAAGGAAGATTTTGTCCATGAGCAAACTGGAACGTAACACGAGTAAAACGCCGGCCAAAGTCAATCCCGTGAAGTCAGCGAAACCACAAAAACAGGAACAGGCAACAGCAACAGCAGCAGCAACTAAGACCAATGGCAACAGTGGATTACCCAAGCCACTAAAGCGCACTGGATCCCAGCTGAGTGTTAGGAAACCCGCAACCCAAACACAATCCCAATCCCAAGAAAATGAGCCGAGCAAACAAGCCAAGCAGAAAATCTCAACGGAAAGGGAGGAGATCAAGGCCAAGGAGATCAAGGCCAACATAGCGGACAGCAGTAAACCATTGGCTGTGCATGTGGGGAATGCCGTACTCCAGGCGGCAGATGCTCTGCCCGCTGTCCGCGGCGAGGTGAATGCAACGCCATCGAAAGGCGGCAACGGCATCCAGCGACAAAATTCCAATGCGTCCACATTGCTCCGGATGAGCTCCCGGCTTAGCCTGATTAGCAATAGGAAACGTGGAGACTCCGCACACAATCGCAAAGTGTCCACGGTGCATGAGCAGACATCGGAGGCAGAGGGTAAGTTCCTCTTCTTCTGCTGTCCACTTAAAAAAATTAGAATTTTCACTAACTACTCAAACTTTACAGTTTCTGCCGGAAAGGGTGCTGGTCTTCCAACTACAACCAGTTCAGATGCAAAGTTGGAGACTAAATCGATGATAGACCCGGCCACGTCTCAGACGCTGACTGACCATTTAATGGACCAGAAAACGCATGAAAACCAATCAGGACTGGCGCCAGATTTGCCTGCCGGGGCCTCGCCTACGCCGAGCGGTGCCGTAAAACCCAATGAATCTGCTTCGCGTCTGGACACAGCAGACGGCAGCAATGCCTTGACGAGCTCACTCTCGGAATTGGAAAAGTCGCCAGTGCCACCAACGCAACCCATCGAAGCATCCATATCGGTGTTGAACACAGCCGAGGCGGTCTCAATTAGTCCACATGCCATCTCGGCCATGCCAGAGGCTGACAATGAGCTGGCCAATTTAGAGGAGGCTCAAGCTGTCAACTTTGAGCACGCCAGGACGCACAAGGATGGCAGCAGCAGGGAGGATTTTCAAGTGGATGACAAGAGACTCTCGCCCGATGGACAGGGTGGTTCGACAGCGGGCAGTGGTGGAGCCCATGCCAAGTGAGTTAAGAACTTCATTTAAGTAATTATAGTCTGAGCACAACCGGGAGTCAAGCTCGAACCCCACCCTCAGCAAAAAAAGTAGCCCTGAGTTTTAGAAAAATTTCCAAGGGAACTCACCTTAATATTCATAAAGTTCATTTATTAACTTTATAGTTGTGGCTCTATTAAATTCAGGGTTTAAATTTCTAAATTTCGAGGTGAATTTTTTTTCTAAACAACTTTTTAAGAGTGTTGTTTTTATGAGAGCGTCGCTTTGGAAGAATTCTTATGTTCGTTTTTGTATTTTAAGATTATGATTACACAAATATTTTAAATAACTTATGAATTTTAGAAAGGGTTTGAATACTAGTTTCTAGAAAAATAAAAATAAATCCTCCGTGTCTTTGGAATTGTTAATTTAGCCGAAGACCTTAATTTTTTTGAAACTTTTCTTTTCCTGTATCTGGAAATTATTTCCGAAGAGCAGAAAAACTTACTAGTTATCAGGGTATTTTTTTTCGAGTGCGAACACGATTTTTAGGCTTCTAAATCTTTCCTTATGCATTTTTTTGGGAAATAACTTTCGAGACAGCTCTGTTTGATGTATAGCAATCCATGCAAAGCCTAAAAAAACACCAATTTGCCACATCATTTTTTTTGTGTGGCAAGTATACTAACTTTTTGCCACGTCCTTAAAGTATAGCAAGTGTAAAAACAATTGCAAGCCATATACCTTAGACCCCTTGGCCACTAAATTAACATACCCGGAAACACCCGAACAACAACAAGAATGAACCTTACGGATAAAACTTTAGAACGGCAAACCACGTGAATATGTATATATATAAATATGTATATATATATTGGGGCCTATATAGTTGTAGATGTGGTGGCTCAAGCCACTCATAAATGCGTCAATAAATTTACGTACAACTTTGTTTTGGGCGACAGGGATTGGAGTAGGGGAGAGGGTGCTAAAGGACCATACGAAACGCCTTTAAGGATATCCGTTCCCTGGCTTGTCGTCGTCGTCGTCGTCCTCAACGTTGGTCGTGAGCCACGGCGTCCTTCAATGGACAAACATATGCACATATATACATATATATATATATAAGTATATATATGTATGTATGTTTTAGTCTGTGTATATATTGCAAGTACACCCAGGATAAAATCACACTAAAAACTATGATTTTGTTCTTCCTAGGACTGATTCCCAAATAAAAGAAAAATATTTTTCTAAAAAGAGTTTGAGAGGCAATGCCAAATATATGGCCATTTTTCCTCTTTCTAATCAATATTTTTTATAATAAAGAAATGCACTTCTAGAAATTTACTTTCTGAATAATAAGATGAGTTACCCTTGACGCCAAAAGTATAGTAAATATAATTTAGGTCTACTTTTTTGTGTAGTGCAGTGTGACCGACCAACCCAGTCAGAAGGAGGTGTGCACATACACAACACACAGCAACAACAACAACAGCAAATATTGTATGGGGAGCTGCTTAGTTAGTTTTCGTGGCATGTCCAAAGTTTCATGCCGCAATAACAAATCAGTTTCAGCCGGACAATCGCGCCAAGCGCAGCACAAAACCAAAAATCACTCTTAGCAAAAAAAAAAGTAAATCCTCAAAAATAATAAAAAACGTTAACTCCTAAAAATGTTGTCGAAGAAGAAAAAGAATTCGGTCATCTTCAGCATTGATCTGCCGCAGAATTCATTGATTGATTCGGAAAAATATTTCTATGGGTAAATAATAAAAGAAAAAAAAGATCAGTTTTTTTTTACACCTTTTTCCTGGAAATACATTATAAAGTTTTAAGAAAGTAATAATAAACAAATATTTTTAAGGGTAAATAATACATTAAAAAAATATGTATTTGTTTACCTAATTTTTTGAAGTAAAGTGCAAAAAACTTCAGAAATCACATGTTATTTCTCCGCCTTTGTAATTAATTGGTAAATGCGACAAACTTGCGCAAGTTTTGAGCAAGCAAACAAAGAGAAACTTGAATTTCTTGACTCGACCTCCAAAATAAGTTGGGTTGTTTGCCTCGTGTCGTTGAAATCATATTCATTATCCTTAGACACGTGGTCGCAAGTGGTGGCAAGTTGTGTGAGTGAGTGACGAGTGCTGAGTGCTGTGAGCGGAGTGGATAGTTGAAAATGAGGCAATTTGTGTTTAGTTAAGAGACCACACTCTTTTATGATGTTATCCAACCAAAGAAAGAAAGAAAAACCAAACCTTGAACTTACTATGGGATTATTAAACCCAAGCAATGCGTGCACGCATTCCCCCCCTAAATGGGAATTCCATTCATGAAATTGTAGCAGAATATCCACTATATATATATATATATTATTTGTCGAACTTTTGACCTATGCATATGCTAATGGGCATTGTAGTTGCTCTCGTGCAGCAGTTCATCTTTATCGTACCGAATGCAAAAGCTGAAACTCATTTCATATGCTAATGACAATAATGGCAGAATGCAATCGCAACTCGCAGAGCACGAAATCGATTTGCATAAAATATAGGCACTTCAATGCAATAGTCGAGACTATGCAAATGTGCATATTATTGCCATGATATCACACAGAAAGGACAAGGTCCAATGGTCATTATGGTTATTAGACACACTGATTGTTCCACTTAGACAACTTAGCCATACACTACAAAAAAAAATATTGCTGACTGTTTGCTATACTCAGCAAAACTAAAATATAACGTGCAAAGTGTAGAAAGTGTATTTCCAAAAATTAATGTAGTATCTTTCTAAGAAGCAGAGTTTTTTAGAAATAATATTTAAAACCAAACAAATTTTCTAGTTTTCAGAAAGATTTGAATTTTTTCGATAATTTCCCAAATTCCCTTTTTTTTAGTGTTGTTCAGAGAATTTAATTAAGCGTTCTTATCCATTGCCTATTAGAACCAGCAGCGAAGAGTTTCTCAAGGATGATGAGAGCAGGGGGCGTGGCTGTTGTCGCTGTTGCAGCACGCTCTGCATGCGTTTCCGTCGATCCCGCTGCATGCGTTGCTGTGGTCGGCGCAAGGATCGTCTTCATGATGCCGCCGAGGAACAGCCAGTGCTTTCTAGTGTCCGAAGCAGCGCCACAACCCAAGTGGAGGTCATAGACGAATCGAAGGTGAATAAGAAAAAGTCACGTTGCTGGCCAAAATTCAATTGTTGCAAAAAGAAACCAAAGTCAAGCGGCGAATTGAATGTGGATAAAGAGGAGGCAAAAATGAACAGTGGCGCCGAGCAAATGCATCAACCCGTTTCCAAACAGCAGCAGGGTAAATGTGGGATGTGCCTGCGAAAGGTTTTCTGCTGTCGTTCGGTGAACAAAGTGGATCCCATCACTGGCGATGAGACAGAGCTGAATAAATGTTGCTTTTGCATACCCTGTCGACGCAGGCGAGCCGCTGCTGCCGCCACAGATCCCAAGGTGGCATGGCGAGATACGGATCGTGATCCAGAGCTGGGCATAACGGCGACAGATGCAGCTGTTCTCGAAGGTTCCTCAGTGGCCCCGTCCTCGACAGCAGCAGCCGAAGAAGTGACCAAAGTGTAAGTCATATATTTATTATATATATTATATAACCATTTAACTAATTCCTCGATTATTTTAGGGGCTGCTGCAAGCGATTCTGGCTTATGCTGCTCTGTTGCCGCAAGAAGAAACCACGTCGTGGCTCCGAATCACGTCGACAAAGTGTTGTCGCACCGCCAAGCGAAGTAAGTCTATTCCATTTTTTATATATACTTAAGTATATTTATTAAGAGGCATCACTTTTCACAAACATTCCCGCAGGACTTTATTGGGGTATAATTTTAGCATGATTATCGAAGCCGAATTTCGAAAAATTTATATATTAAACTGCGGGTCAAACCATGATTAAAATATATACTTTTTTAAAATCGGATTCGTTTTCATAAAGTTATGGATGTGGATAGTGTTGAACACAGACCAAATACATATCTGATTAGTACCATATCCCTAATGTCATTTCTACTATATATTTTAGGATACACGTCGCAAGCTGCACAATGATCTGGTGGAATACAGTTCCAAAATGAAGGGAGCTATTCCAGTGTTGCCGCTTTATCTCGCCTGGTTTTGCGCCTTTTGCAATATCATCTTTCCAGGCTTAGGTGGGTTTTTTATCAGCGCTATAATTCCATGATAATGTTTTCAAATGTCTTCCCGCAGGAACTTTGCTCTCTGGATTGTTCTGCTTGTGTGTCGGCATTCCACGATTCTCGCAATTTGATAGCGCAAGAGCACGAATTGGATCGTTTATTATAAATATCATTGTAGCAGTGTCACAATTCTTTTGTGTGCTCTTCTGCTTTGTGGGCTGGGGATGGTCCATTTGGTGGGGCACCATAATGCTAAAGTGTGCAAGTAAGTTTTCCATTTTAAATTTGAAAGTATTTCGTCTTAACTTTCCCGGCCATTTCAGGGAAACTGAGCAAAATCAAAAAGGTGGAACGTCTCGAACTGGAAGAGGAACAGCGACAAGCTGAACTGGCGGCTGCTGCTGCGGGCAACGTTCGCAAGGAGACTGAGACAGCGAAGACTTAAAGGGGCCTAGCAACAATACCAAAACATTTCGATTAAATAGGGTACAACAAAAATTGCTTCCAATGATAACAAAACAAAAAGAAAATCATTTTCATTTGTACTTCCTTGAAAGAGGAGCAGAGATTCCAATGAGTAACTAAAAATCGTCAAACTTCCAGTGACGTAACGGAGCAGATCAACAAAAAGCACTTCCATATGTACATAGTATATATATAGCTATATACATCTAAACATATTTGTATAAATAAGTATTTATACAAAATTTCGCGTTTAAGTGAACCTATCCATAATATATTTAAAATTGTCAAACCCAAAAAGTTGGGCAGGTAATTAAATAAAAAAAGGTTTATTAATAAAATGATCTGTAAAGAATATTTAAATATTGCAATGTAAATTAATATAAATACTTGGAAAGTACGCGTCTCGTTGGACATTTCCGCGCAGAAATACCGTTGGTCGTTAACATTTTCGCCATGATTTCTCAGGCAACTTTTGCACTTGGTAATCACTGTCGCGACAACAGGTAATATTTATTGCTCTGTCGTTATGTACACAGGATTGCAAAAATAAAAACAATATGCATTTAAACATATAAAAAACATTTAATTTATTTAAATTTCTCGCTCGGAGCTCAGCTCTGTTGGCACTGTTAATAACGTTAACTTAACACTTTACCTAGGTTGACAGTACTGAATAAATGACACTCATCGGACTCAGTTCACTAAATCGTTCCTTTGAGCTTGTTCATCTGCAGTAAAACATCGCCACGCGAATGTTGTTTCATTAAATTTTGCATAAAAATTGTAAAGCCACCCAATCTAAATCGAAATTATACAAAAACAAACATGTCGCATTTGGTGAAAATGGAAAATGGCCAAAGCCAAACCATCCAGGAAATGTTGGGCTGCATCGAACGGTGAGTTGTTGTCTTCTGCAGTCAACAAACACACACACAATCACAAATACAAACATAACCTATGATTATTTTTCTGATTTTTAGCTACAATCCGGATCATTTGAAAATACTAGAGTCATACGTCCAGGATCAGGCCAAGAACAATAGCTATGATCTGGAAGCGAATTTGGCTGTACTCAAGCTGTACCAGTTCAACCCGCATATGCTAAATTTTGACATCACCTACACTATTCTGTTGAAATCGCTCACAAATTTGCCGCACACGGATTTCGTTATGGCAAAATGCTTGTTGCTGCCTCAGCAGATGAAGGATGAGAACGTGCAGACAATTATCGATTTGGCCGATATATTGGAACGCGCCGATTTCACCTTGTTTTGGCAGAGAGCCGAAGTGAATCGCACCATGTTTAGGCATATTGCCGGTTTCCATGATTCCATCCGCAAATTTGTCTCACATGTTGTCGGCACCACGTTCCAGACGATCAAAAAGGATCTGTTGAAGGAGTTGCTCGGCGGCATTGAGGACTCGACGCTGGAAAGTTGGATTAAGCGCAATGGTTGGAAACATCAGGGACACGATTTGGTTGTTGTGGCCACGCAAGACGATAAAATCAAGACTAAAAACATTACTGAGAAGATCGAGTTCGAAAATGTAGGTGCATTGATGGCGCAATGTCTCTAAGCTAAGATTTAAATTTGCATTAAAGGATAATTTTACAAGTGAATGTCATCGCAGGCCAATAAAATCGATATGTCGATAGGCATACATTGCGAATGCATCTAGAGTTTTTATTTGGCCATATTTGTCGGTGTCACACACAGAGACCTGAACTGGTTCGACTTACAAATAGTCACCTTTAAAAGTTATCGCTAGAGTTTAAGATTGGGAAAATAACGAAATTCACTAAATGTGGATAAACATTTTGCCGTGTTCCTTTAAATCAAACACATTCTAAATGACATAAATACAACTAAATACAGTTTTTATTTGGCGATATTAATCGGTATCACTCGCACTTTCATTCACACACATAAACAGGCGCACACACACAAACAGCCACACATATTACATATTGAACTAGTTCGATTTACAAATAGTCAACTTTAAGAGTTAATTATCGCAAGAGATTGAAAAATGTTATGACTGCTTCTTAAACTTCTTCAAAATGGGAAAAATCTTGTCGAAGGCATCATAAATCTCCTGTCGCACCTTGGCACCGGTCAGTACCACCTTGCCGGACACAAAGATGAGGAGCACAATTCGAGGACGCACCATGCGATAGATGAGACCAGGAAATAATTCCGGTTCATAACTGCTGAAATTGCAATGAGTGAGAACCAGTCCCTCCAGCCGAATGGGAAATTTGACATCGCAAGAGCCAACCATATTTTGTATTTTAAAATCAAGGAATTTCGCCTAGAAGCAATAGGAATTATAATTAAAGCAAGACTGCAAGACTGGGCGAGACGCTTAAAATAGTTTCAGCTAATTTTCACTCACCGGAAATCCCAGCTTTTGTATAATACGCGCATATTTCCTAGCCGCCAGTCGGGAGTCATCTTCGCTCTTGGCGCCAGTACAAACCATTTTACCGGAACTAAAGATTAGGGCAGTGGTGCGGGGTTCCCTGATGCGCATGATAACAGCAGCAAATCGCTTCGGATTATATTCAGCATTGCGTGCATGCAGCGCAATCTTCTTTAGATCCAATTTACAGCATAGATTCACAGTGGACACAATATTTTGCAACTGTGGCACAATGCCCGGATCCGCCGAGCCAGGCGTCGCCGGAGTCATTGGCGTTGACGGACCCATTGTCTGATGTATATTGCTCAAAGATCCAGCATCGCCACCTCCTCCTGCACTAGCTGAGCCCCCGGAGCGTTCTGTCATGGGCATCATGTGGGACATCATGCTTTGCGGCGTCTGTGGTTGCATCAGCGATTGGGGCGTTCCACCGCCTCCCCCAGGCTGCTGCTGTTGGTATGATGCCGTCGGCTGATAGCCTTGCATTTGTTTGTGGGCCAAGGGCAAAGTGGGTTCGTGGCCAAATAGGCCACTTCCTCCAGCTCCTATTCCTCCACCTGTCCCTGCACCGCTTCCATCGACACCAGCTGAGCCAGCATCTGGCTGCTGTTGCTGTTGAACTGAGGTGGAGGTTGTTGTTGGAGCTGGTTCCGGTGCCGGTGGATGGTAGACTTGGTGTGGCAATGCTTCAATTTGTTGATCGGCGTCGAGGCTGTGATGGATTGGCGTCGGTGCATGCCCAATACTGGGTATACTAAAGTTCGGACTCAGCATATCATCCATCGTTCAATTGTTTTCTGAACGTGCTCTTCAATTGCACAGAATGGGCGAAAATTCAACTTATTGTATATTTAGCAAGCTCAAGTGAGCGTAAATGGAAAGCCGCGTCGTTCCTCAGGGTTGTGTTCACTTGAGATGTTTACGTTGTGCGTGCGAACAGCGTCCCTGGTTTTAGTTCATTTAATCGAATTGGTGGATGGTCGATTAGGGTTGCACCGATAGCTAAGGCCATCGTTCTATTTCAATGGCATCGATATTTTGATATCTAACTCTATTTGCGCGCAAATTTTACATTGCAATCTTAATGTATATGCTGTATATATTTTTAAGTTTTGTATTCACTTAAAACATTAACTGGCCCGTGTGTAAACACCGAACAAGTTTCAGACTGCGAACAGCGTACCTGGATGCAGTTCATGTAATCGGTATTGGTAATTCGCTTGCACCGGTATCCAAAGCAAACGCTCGCCAATTAAAAGGCATCGATATTTTTTTCGCGCACATTGAAAATTTTTCAATGCAAATGTTAATTTTTAAACAATATATTTGTATTAAATTTTGTTTAACTTGTAGTTTACATTAAAATGCAGATGTACAGATAAGATCAGATTAGTTGTAGATATTTACAAAGAAATAAACTGCTTCTAACGACTTTATTTAAGTATTTTTTTTTAGACTTATCAAATAATTAACAGTTAAGATACAAATACATATTTAAGTTATCATATGCAGCATTTATAAAAAAAATAGTAATGTAAGACACATTTAGAATATCTTGATGCATTAATACCAGAAAAAAGTGTGTGTGAGTGTGTGAGTGTGTGAGAGTGTACACAAAAAGTTTCAGTTTGTATTAACATTGATTGGATTTATCTTTTGATTTTATATGTTTTTAAATTATGCTTAAATAAAGTATTTAAATGATTTATTTTCTTTGGCCTTTTACACATGCAGACGACAGACACACAAGTATTACTTTTCTCCGAAATTCCAGACGTATTTCTCCTTCGCCTAATTTCCCTCCGGTTTGGGCAAATTCGTGTCATAGGCGCGAATAACAATTGATTGGGGCACAGCTCCACCTTCCTCCTGAGAAAATGCATAGCCATCTAAGCAAAACCAATATATTTATATTAATTAAATATCAGAGGTAATTACAATAAATATTAAATGTGAAATGTGAGTGGGTGAATTGTGAATGAGTGTATGTTGTGTTTACAATGTTTATACGATGGGGCGACTGCCCACGTCGCATGAAAAACCCAATTATATCAAATGTCAAAATGGCAATCATAACAGAAATTCAATTAACTCGCATCTAAAGTGCTGATAAACCGATGACTACAGCTAAACAAGTAAATACAATGCAGACTAGCCCATTTATGAGAAACGGGCCACCATAAAGCCAAAATGTCCTTGGGAACTGATTGGCTGGGTTGATTACTGGACAGCTTGGTGGGTTCTTAAATGGAAATTGTACTCACGCGATAATTCTAGTTCCGTTTCGACCCTTGTGTTGGCACGACGTGTAAAAACATTACGTAGCAATCTCGCCGTTTCAGTGAATCTGTTGGATTAATTTGTAATATTTTGTGGTTGAGGGGTCGTCACATGGGACTTTTTAGTAATACAAGTATAAAGAGAGTGTGGGTTTGCAATACAGTTTGACAGTTATAGTTTCTGCTACCAGTGTTTTTTCATTTTGAATTGTTAGCAATATTATAATTGTAATTTCTAGCTACAGCCATTTTTGTATTTAGGAAAAAATTAAAAGTGAGCAGATTTTTGCTACAAAAAGTGGAGACAATTTAATGGTTCATGCAAAAATTCTCAATTGTTAGTAAACCAAAGACTTTTAGATTTCACAAGTTGGCAAAAAAATAAATATATATAACATGCAATAGGTACATACTTGATAAGGGCGGGAAAAGTCCTTAAAGTACACTACATATATGATTATATTCACAGTGCTGATTTTACCTTTCCTCCTCTCAAAAACTATCTATCCGAAATATTTTATTTGAAAACAGAATCTTCTTCTATGTTCCACAATTGAATGATCTAATTTTTGATTGTGTGTTTATGATTGTGTTTTGTATGATGTGATCTGTATGTTAATATATATTTATGTATATTTTGACAGATTTTTAACTTATCGAGTATGTATTTTATATTACTTACACCGGATAATTGATCCCAAGGCATACATAGTACTGCGCACACACAGAAAATATATATATATATTCATGAGAATTTAAAATACATAGTTGAAAAAAATATTTTATTTTGTTTTATATAGTTCAAGTTGATTTTTTTTTAATAATTGTTAATTTTTTAATGCATAAGAAAAACGCAAAACAAACAAAACACAAGTGCATTTTGAACGTTCAGTCAAATGTCAATTTTGTGTGCCGAACTGTTCAGTTAGTACATATATAGGATATATATTATATGTATATGCCTAGGCATGCAAACTGGGGAAACTAATACATACACCACCTGTTTAGCGATCTCACTCACAAATGCTTTTACATAGTTTATTCAGATGTTATTTCTTTTCCTTAAAATACATTAATTATTTATATTATTTAAAATTCAATCATCATGTTAACTTTAACTCGACATTATCTTTGCTCATTCAACAATTAAACTATTTCATATCATATTCAGTTGTTTGTTAAGGAATGCTGGGAAGCTTTGGAATATATATATTTCACAAAATAACAGTAAATTATAATGATATCGTCGTATATTTATATATCTATATTTCACAAAATAACAATAAATTATAAGCACTGATTTCATTTGGCTTGAATATAATATTATTTGTTAACTGGATTTTCACATTTGACTTCAGGTTTTCTTTTTGTACATTTATTTAAAATACATCTATTGACGTTGGTATCGGGAAAGCATAGCAATAAGATCGATATGCTTAAGAGTAGAGTAAAATAAAATAGCTTAAAACATATAAACAGCAAGTGTTAATGCAAAAATTTCAATATTTTTAAAACACATTTCCTAATTGCACACAATTCATCAGTTTTGCTAGACACAGTTTATGAAATATCACAGTTGGATACATTTTAAGACTTATACACTAATAATATAGAATGTTTATTAAATTTTTTCTATATGACCTGAGCACATACAATATGTGTTTTTTTTTATATCTATTTTACCAATTAGATGAACACTTAATTAATTAAAAATATATATGTATATATATATATCTGATTTTTAAGACATTGTTAAAAAAATTATAGATTCTCGTCTTTCTCGACTACATGTGAAGGATTTCAGTGCCAACTTGGGAGCCACCACTGCGCCAGCGTTGCCTGCCGCGTTGTTGCTGCACTACTGTGTCATCCTCCTCCAAATCCAGATGTTCCACTCGCAACCTTCGACCCGAATTGGGCTCTGCAGCATTTCCCTTGGAGTGAGCCGGATTGAAACGATGACGGGATACTAGTTTCTGATTGCCCATATCTGGCTTAAAACCCGAGCGGCTACATTATTTGCATTCATCAGCATGATGTGGATGTGGTTAGGGATTGGATTACAATGCGTATAAGCAATTTGATTTTAAGGCATTAGTTAATGTGATTTTTTTTGTCATAATTATTTTCAAATGCAGATAGTTTGTTGTTAATTTTAGTTTAGTGTAAAGATTAGAGCATAGAGAATATGCTTGTTTTTTGTTTTCAAAATGATTGTTGCTAAGTATATAAGTTAAATGATTATTGAAATTACAACAATAGTTAAACTTGATGATGACACAATTTCTAAATTATATTAATAGATATATTTTATTTTGATTGATTGAATTTTCGCCTACTTTTTGTACAGAATTGTGTTTGTTTATTTCGAATGCAATGTTTTTGCTACCAAAAAACCAATCAACACAAAAATAATAATAATTATAGTCTACTAAAAACCAACAAATCTAATTATAAAATATTCAATCGATTGTTATTGTTTTTAATTTATCTCTGATGACTCAATAAACATGTAATTAAATTGAAACAGTTTTTTATTTCGTGTTGTTTCGTGTTGTTCGCAAAATGAACGGTTATTAGCCACTAATTATGATAACAATCAAATATGTGACTATGAAATACCCTGTGCTTTTCGTCATACGTGTGTGTACAAACTAATGCTTAAAGTAAGGAATATATAGCTATGAATATTGAAGGGGTGGCCTTGAAATCTATTCGACTCAATTTAATTGCCTTATAGTTAATTTAGACCTGCTGTGTTTTCTGATTTAACATGACTCAAAGTATATATATATATATATATATATATTATATATAGTGTATGTATTCGTTGCTCTAAGTGGAGTAGTATTGGTTTTTGCATGTCATTATTTTGAGTTGGTTATGCTCTTGCCGCTAATTGTTGCAACTACTTTTCTAGACGCTCGTGATGTTTTTTAGTAAGTACAATTTTTGATTATTTGAGGCAATTAAGAAAAACTTAAAAGCACACATAAAAAATAATAGAAAACGTAGGTGAAGCAATTACACATATCAGATTTAAACAAACACAATTTAAACAGAGTTACACAGGACAAGTTAGTGATTTGAGGTTAAAATGCATAATGATCTAATTTGCAGTTAGTTAGATTAAATAGTTGTGCAACAGACAAATACAAAACGAAAAAAATCAGATCAAAGCTGATTTATTATAGAAAGCAGGGTCCCGGGAACCGATTATTAGTTTAAGAATAAATATAAATTTCCCAACGGTCCGTGCTAAATACAAGTGAAAACTTAAAAAAAACTCTATTAAAGAATAGTTTAAAAAAATGCGCAACAATTCAAATTGAAAATGTAGCATAGAATATTTTATATTGTTTTAGTTTTATCTTTGTTTGGTTTCCTTTTTTTTTGCCAATTCGTAGTTAAACCAATTGAAAGGAAAGCCCAGAAGTAAGTCAAATACCACAATCTGTGTGTGTGTTTTCAGTATTTGTCATTGAAAGGATTACTTACGAGGAGCGCGACTCTTCCATCACCTGGGAGAGATCGTTGCGTTGAATTTCCGATTCGCGCACTGCTTCGGTCAGTGTCTTAAAAACTGTATTGTGTACACTGTAAAAAAATAAATGGAGTGAATATACATTGACTAAGTAGTAAGCAGATTTCAACATACAGTTTGCAGATCACATCGATGAGCAGACTGGCAATGGGCACTAGGATCAGGCCCAGCCAAAAGACGGGCGTCGAAAGCATCTGGATATCCATGCCGGCGAAATTGCTGGCAAACGCTAACGTTGGCCAAAAGTGGCTATAGACTATAATAAAGACGAACCAGAGCACTATCGAACCCCAAATGGCGGCATGCGTTAACCAGGTCCACGAGCTCGTTATCAGGCCAGCCTTCAAGCAAACCGTTATTATGACATACTAAAAATGGAAAAGTTTTTAATCAGATAAATGGCATTTTGTAATATAAGTCAGCCAACTCACCGTATAAACCATATTTCCGAGCAGTAGATAGTCACTGGTCTTGCCATCCCCCCAAATCACCTCGTCCTGGAAGGCGAACAAGGGCAGCCAGAAGAGAAACACCGAATGCAGAAGTGCATTGATTATCCAGATCCAAAACACTTTCACATTAAACAATTTGGCATTCTGCGATGGTTTGTACAGCAACGGATACTTCAGCATCGTGTCCGCCGTGCAGAATTTCTCAAAGAGTCCGATGGCAAATGGAGGCATCGCTGTGAACAGCACATTGTACAGACCAATTGTCCAGCGTTCGAACAGGATTTGCCCCGACCAGCCCGAATAGACGGCGAACCACAGCTCAATGACATAGAGACAGACATTCTTGTAAAAGCTATAGAGGATTAGTTTGCTGATACGTGCATAGTTCCAGGCGCCATGGACGAGAATCAGGCGACGCAAATAACGAAACTGTGCTATTGAGTAATCGGATGCGCATGCCGCCTGCAAACCCTCCACACCCGAGATGCCAATGCCAACGCTGGCCTTCTGAATCATGGCCACATCGTTGGCGCCATCGCCAATGGCCAGTGTGACAGCCTTGGTGCTCTGCGTGACCATCTCAACAACCTCAGCCTTTTGCATTGGCGACACACGACAACAGATGACGACGCGACAAATGAGACACAGTTCCTGGAAATCACCTCGCAAATCACAGGTCAGCGCATACTTCAAGGTCTTCCCATCAATGACCAGTGCCACATTTGCATCCTTGGCCACGGTGCTCTTGAATTCGCCACAATGTCGCAAAATCGCATCGCGAGTGGCCTGCAAATGAAAACAATATATAAAATAACATATAATAAAAATAAGATTCTTGAACTCACATCCAAGCTGCCCTCGTTGAGTATAATGATGTCCATGGAGTGCGAGATGAGCTTGCAGGAGTAGCCAATGTTGATGGCCGTCTCCTGTTTGTCACCGGTCAACACCCAAATATAAATGCCCGCCTCGAGCAGTGCTGCAATCGTTTCCGGGACACCATCCTGCAGCTTATCCTCGATCGCTGTGGCGCCCAATAAACGGAGATTGGATTCAATCAGATTGGCAGCATCATCAACTTTGCTCTCGCGAAATGATAGGGCGACCGTTGCCTTGTGATAGGTGCTCGACCATTCCTCGTACACCTCGTCATCAATGTCGGCCACAGCTAGGCACAGCGTGCGCAATCCTTCCGAGGCGAATTCCTCTAAATGCTGCAATGTCGTATCCCCGTAAGCCTGTTGTCGCGGCGACAAGCGCTCATAGATCACCGTATCTGCACCTTTGGTGAACAATTTAATACGTCCCTCCGGCGTACGCACAATTACGGACATTCGCTTGCGGGTCGACGTGAATTCGAGCACATTTAGTATCTGGAAACGTCGGCGTTCGCCCAAAGCATTAATCTCCACATACTCCGGCGTGCGCGTATCGAAAATATAGCCAAATTGTCGGGCGCCATCGACGAGCGCCCGCTCATCTGGACTGGCGGCGTGATAGATGATGCTGCCATCCTCCTTCTTCTCAGGTATTACGGTATGGCACACGGATAGGAGGACGAGAAACTCTTCAATATCTGCAGAGGACTCATGGCGACGGAGTATATTTTGCACCAGTTCAGATTCCTCCGGGATACGTTCCGGTTTATAGATATGCCGTGCTATCGAACACTTCTTGAAGACCATAACGTTGCGGGTTAGAGTGCCCGTCTTATCCGAGAAGATGTACTTGATCAGGCCGAGTTCCTCGTTCAGATTGGAGGTGCGTGCACTGGCCGGCATGTTGGACTCCTCGTGGTACATCTCAATGTCGTAGTTGATGAAGAGCGCCTGTAGAAAACGCACCAGCTCCAAGGTGACTTGCAACGATATCGGTATCAGATTGTTATATAGGATAAAGAACGTCAGCAGATTGTAGCCCAGGCTCTTGCTCTTGAAATCCCCAATGCCCAGATACCAATCGGAATCGGAATGTTTTTGTGTCCAAAACAAATTGCACAGTCCACTGGTGATGCAGAGGGTGATCAGTATCATGAAGAGCATCAGAATCTGTGTGTTGGTCAGCTTGTCGACGGTGGAGCGCTTTAGCGGCGCCTTCGTCGAGTTCTTCATCAGCTTCGTCTCGTGACCCGTGTAGATGACAACGCCAAAGATCCAGGCCGTATTGCGCAGCATTGCGCCACGTTGCAACACCTGATCCGGTCCAAGTGGAACAACACTGTTAATCGATAGAGAGGGTTTTATATATAGTTGGAGCTTGGCTAAAATGTAATAAGGGAGAAATGTTTCCTTACGGTTTGCCATACTCCTTGAGGACGCCACTGAACTCGTACAGCTGCCGATTGGGCAACTCACATTCGATTCTGCCCTGCAATTGCGTTAAGTCTTTTGTTTCCAGTAGTTTGGCTGTCGACGGCATTCCCTGGCGAATCTTCAGGTTTGTCTCCCCATCCAGATTGGCCGTTTCAATGAAGCACATCGCTTGGGGCTCACTAAAAGCACACACACACACAATTTTAGGTATATGCCAATTAGGGGTATTTCAAGCATAAGCTCACCTGGATGATAGCAGTATTACATCCGCCGGAAAGAATGTATCGATGACCACTTTTATAATATCGCCCACGGCCAGATCGCACCAGCGCACAGTCCTCCAAGTGCCATTCTCGAGGCGTTCAATCAAGCGATGATTGATTTCATTATCAGCGCGATGACGTTTCTAAATAATACAACGTATACAAATTAATAGATAAAAAAAAGCACCATATTTTCGGGATTGTCGATTTTAGATAAGCCTTTCTAATTATTGACAATTATAATTCACAAATTGAGGGAGTTTTTTTTTCTGAGTGTAGACACACATGCGCAATACATACAATATCCTCGATAATCTCCTTGATGGCGCTGACGGAGAGTATGAATAGCAGTGGAACCAATGTGGTGTAGCGACCCGTTGGCGAAACATCCGGAATTTGTTGTAGTAATGCAATCAGTAGGAAAAATATATTGGAATATCGTCGAAACTGCTCGAAGAGGAAAGACGGCACAAATGTGAGGACACTGGAAAAATAGGTTAATTATGGCAACATTATTAGAAATCCATTAGTGTTAAGCCCAAAAGCCAACTCACAGCTGCGGTCAAAATAATAGTTCAAATATTGCTCGAAAGAGGTAAAAAGTTTGAATAGAATAGAAAACAACACAATCAATGCTGCTATAAAATTATAAACAAAATATAAATGTCGTTAAATTTATTTGGATAGGTCAAAATGATTGAAAAAGACCAATTGGTCTTTTAATTTATAAGAAATTGGCTGTTAAAAATTTTTAGTAATAAAATAGCTTCAAAGTATTCTTAGCTATCTCTGGGACTAAATAAAATATCTAAAAACACTTAAAATGTGTGAATGTATTTTATATTTTTATGGAATGCTCTTGAATATAGCATATAAAATATGTTATTAATACTTTACACACTAATCTCTTAGTAAATTCCTTCAGTTTAAATTAAAAGGGGAATATACAGAAATGATTAAGAGTATTTCAGAATTGTATATTAAATGTCGCAGCACCACTATTAATCTGACCGCAACTGTGTAAGTCATATGTTGGATCACATCTTATCGGGCAAATGAATAAATTTGAGTACAGATAGATATATAAGTAAACTCACTTATATTTAGCAGTTGATATACGATTATTGCAATATTTGGATGGCTGTTGCGAGTTGAAGGCTATGACGCGTCTGTCCCCATCATCTCCCTCGTAGGCGCCAAAGGGTGGAATCTCATCGTCATCTGCAATAAGTATCACAAAGCTATTAATAGAATATCAACAAATTGCAACATTCTATTGATAATTATAATTGCCACTATAAATATACAAAAAGTTGATCAAGTTTTTAATTTTTATTTGATTGCTCAATAGAAATCATTCTTCTCCCAATTGGATAGAAAGAAATTCAACGCTTTTGGTTTGCCCAACGCATATTTTGCGGCAAATTTTCTTATGCTGAAACCCCGTCGAGCATCATATCTATCCACCGGAATAAACTGCTCATCGAAGTCCAGCTGGCAGAATTGCTGAAAGACGAGGAACACGTAGCGGTGCTGACCCGTGTTTGGGGGTGGACGACTGCCAACATAGGCTGCCAATTGCTGGCCATGGACAACATCACAGCCGGGTATGTTGCCCACTAGCCAATGGAGCCACTCCCGATATGTGGGCTCACTGCGACTCGGCGCATCAGGATCAATCATGGCCAGGGTGTGCAGCTTATTCGGATCTGCCAGCCAGCGTACGATTGGCTCACGACACACGCTCAACGGACTCAAATGTCTGCCCGGCTGCACTTCCCTAGAGCACTGATAGAGTATATTGATCACCGATTGCGGCTGGCAGCCAATCACATCGGGTATCAAGCTGTGCTCCTTGACCAGTCGGTTCATCTCGAGGACTGGATCCTCAATTATGCAGTTGACAAACATTTTGGTTTAAAAAAAGAGCCAAATTTGTTAGTAACCCGATTTTGAATACAGTTTTTCTAAGCACTCTCATTTTGACTTATTTATAATAGATTCTTCCAATGAATATAAAAACAGACATATTATTGAACAATTATAATAATTTCGATAACATCGTTTATACAAAACTTATGTTCATATTAAACAAACTAAATTTAGTATCGGTAATATCAGCACATAACAGCTGTTTACTGGATACACTCAGAAAAAAGGCAGCCAACTCTAATATACAAAATAAATAAAGTTTTGGCATTTCTCATATTAAAAAAGCATTTCTTGAAATACAAAAAACCTTCTAGTAAATACAATAAATATATGTTTTTTTTTGGAATTGTAGCTCCCTTTCTCAATCTCTCGATTGGACAACTTACGACTCCAACGGATACGCAACGCTCTGTAGACATTGCTGAAGTTCATTCTGGGCAAACGCCGGAAATTGCACGGCCGGGTTCGTCGATGCAAGCGAAACCGACGCCTGGTCACGTTGTGCAATCGATTAGCGGCGTTATCGTTATCGATATCAGCCATTAAATGCGATTCTTGATACGCTTCCCCCACCCTCGCTGTCGCCACCGCCTCCTGGTTTAATCTGGTGACCAGCTCCTCTTCCTCGTCCACCTCCAGCTCCACTTCCGCCTCTGCCTCCACCTCCGCCTGCTCCTGCTCCGAACTGATGGCTTGAAATGCGATGCCCTCTCTTTCTCCAGCTGCTGCTCCTGCTGCTGCTGCTGCGTGTTGTCCCTTGAATATGCCGCCCCCCAGCTTGATTTACTGGCCACAACAAGCCACAAGTGGGCGTGGCATTTGGCGTACAAGTTGCTTCTTCACAGCGCTTGCGCTCTCAATATGCGACACATTTCCACGTTTGTATGCCATGCACCCCTCTAATTGAATCACCTTTGACATTTTCACAACGAGATTTTTCATCCAGTTTTAGCCCAACGAATCATTATCCAATTAATGCACATTTATTTAGGTTTTTTTTTTGAAAGGAGGAACTCAAATTAAAATTGTTGAGTGAATATTTAGCACAATTTGAAAGGTGCGTCGTCAAAAAGTGCGCATTATCGATTTGTCACAGTCCAAGTGAAAATGCACTCGATAATTATTATTCGGATTGAAAACAATGACGACTGGCACTTAATGCGAAATGCTAACAGTTATTGCTAAAAAAAATACACACACACACACACACACACTGTTAACACAGTTAATTGCATTTATTTTGTGGGCCACATTTGCTTTGCTGCGAGTGTTGCGTGTTAAATGTTGACTGCTCTCCAGCAGCTTGCTGTGGCAACTGAAACAGTTATAGGTGTGTGTGCTTGTGTGTGTGTGTGGTGAGTACTATTTGTCGTCGCACGCAGAGGCTGCCTGGTGGCAACAGCAAATGGTGCCACCACCAAATGCCAAAAAGGTGGGCTCAATAATAATGTGCGCAAAATTGCACAAAAGCACTGCGAGAAAAGCGGGATTCTTATTGCATTTTGCATATTATAATTAAAATTTAAAACTATTCTGAATGCCTCACATATATAAATAGTAATAATAATTGTAATTGTTGTTGAATAAAGACTAATATATAAAAAAGCCTTCCCATTTCTGAATTTTGCCAACTAATTATTAGTATTTATATAGTAACGGTATTATGTAATTATTTATGAATTATGACTGGGAAATATACTGATTTATATATTTATTTTGTATTTAACTTATTTTTGTCTGAGTATAGGCGCAACAACAGCAAAGAAAGTGAAGCGATTGCTGCTTAATGATTTGTGTCCTTTGGGGTGTGTTCTACATAGTCATACATAAACACTTATACACACACACACACACACACATGTGTATGTCGTTGTATGTGTGCCAACAGTAAAGTGCTGTTTTTAGTTCGTTTCCCTGAATAGCATTTAGAATATGAGTGCAATTTCAGAATCAGCCCATGTGGGAGCAATATAATCATTATATTAAAATAAAAGCTAGACTAAGTCGAGCGTTAAGAACTGATCGACAGGCAGTTATCACGTAAAAATAATGCCAATGAATCACATCTGGCCAGATCCAGTTTTAAATCCATTCACATCTTTTAATGCTTAACAATGGAAACAGATTATGAAAAAGATTGATAAATAAATGTATGGCAAAATAATAATCAGAAATTGTTCATTAATAGTAACTGTAATTATTAATGAATAAAGAATGATTATTAAAAAAAAAAAAGAAACCACAAAAAAATAAATGATTAATTCAAGATTAATATTCACGCTAGAATAAACTCCTGGTAATTATCATTGAGTAAATAAGTTTCTCTCTCTTTGTCTCGCCCTCTCTCTTTTTCCAGTTCACTCTAGCTACCTCTCCCTCCTTCTATCTCTTTCTCTCTCATAGCATACGAATATCGTAGATATATATATATAGATAGATAGTTTAGTTTAGATAGATAAAAATGCATATAAACCTTTGCAGGGCTGTTTTCGCAAACCGGCCTTTTCCATACATTTCCGCCGTTTCGCCTTAAACCAGGCTGTGGCCTTTTGCTTGGTGGTTCGCTCCCCATCCTCGCTTTGAGGTCGCAGTGGCCGAAATCCGCCACCATCCACTTGAGTTGCCTCCAAGCTGCTGCTCGTTGCACCACCATCCGCCCGAGAGGCGGGATTATCACCAGCTAATCCTGTACTGGCGCCCGCGTTGCTCATAAAGCGGCCGGGACCCGGTCCCGTTGCAGCTGTGTGTCGCAACATTTGTCCACGCAACTGGCGGACGCATTGCTTGCACCAATGTTGCAACTGTTGCGGCACCGAATACATCATCTGGAATGCACCACCACCACCGGAGTTGGACCCATCACTTGTGGCAGCTGCACGACTCGTTGTGGCATTGGGATGGGAATGGGGATTGTGGTTGGAATTGTGATTATTGTTGCTGCCATTGTAGCTGTTATTCTTTTGATTATCTGTCATGTTGACATGGTTCACTGTTGCTCCTGTTCCTTCTGCTCCGTTCCTTCTGCTCTTGCGAGTGTTATTTTCGTTGAACTTTTGAATTTATTTTAAACTTGTCATTGTTTAGTTCCTTGTGATTAATATTAATGATTGCTACGATCTGCCCACGAAATTTTCAACAACAAATTATTCACACGTTTCCTATTGATTTTTTTAATGGACGCATATACAACGGAGATCCATTGAAGAATATAAATCACACAAAAAAACACCTATTAATGGCTTGGTCGAGGGGGAGGGGGCGTGTTTATAAACAAGTCAACGAACTCAATATCATAACGGCAGTCAAAAGCAAGAAAATATCCATCCCCCACGGGGGAGGTTCGATAATTATAAGGTATAAAAAGTGGCTTAGTTGGAAAAAAGTTCAAAAGTCAGGACTAGCAGATACCATATTCAATAAAAGGATTAATATTGGTGGTTTGCTCATTATAATACTATCTTTTATAAGTGTGTATATTTTATACATTTTCATTTAATTATCATTGTCATTATCATTTTATAAATATATTGTCGATGCCTTTTATAGTAAACCTAAAACATGCACGAATAATTACTGAGATTTCTTCTTGCTATTAAATACATTAGCACAGTTCCAATAAACCCTTTTTACATATTTTTAATTGTATTATACGAGAATTCAATTAATTGATTCCCTTCTGAACCACTCTGCGATTAATTGTATGTGATAATAATAGACAGAAATGCCGAAAACAACCGAGTTTATGGCACCTATTTAATACAAGGCAAATGGATATACAGGCTTGGAAGTGGAGATGGGGAAGTAAAATCAATTATATGCTATTTATCACAGCAGCAAAGAAAAAACCATTTAGCTTTGCTTAACACGCCCACATCTAATTTTACATATTATTTATTATATCAAATGAAAGACCCCTTGGTGGAAAACTGACTACGCTCTTGCAAAAACGAAAAAAAGTATTTCCTGTTCTGTCTGACGACAAATTGTGTGTAAACACACACACATACAACCTACCCACCCTCCCACACCCACTCGATTTGTTCACGTCATGAATGACATGGCATTATAGTAATAGTAAGGGTTTGCCCTCAAGCGTGTGTATTTACTTCGGTTAGACAGTAAACAACCTTAACTATAATTAAGCCCTTTCAATATCAAGCTCGAATATTACACATATGTATGCCCAGTAAACAAGAAGAAACTATTAAAAAAGAGTCAATATTTTAGCACATAGAAGATTAGATACTCTTTTTATGTAATGGACACTGAAATGTACAATATGTAAAAAAAAACAATCACTTGTTCCTATCAAAGCTATTGGATATATAAGTCTGATATTGACAGCATTTTGTCCATATATAAATAGCAGAATAATGAACATGTTATTTAAATTTGGAAAAGCATTTTTATAAACTAGAAGGAATAATATATTTTATGATAGAATTTAACTACTGTCGGCCAAGTTTTTTAAAAAAATCCATTTAAATGTAACATATATTTTCGATATTTTTGAAATTTTCGAAAAACTGACGAGACTCACGCCGAAATTAAGAAAGGAAGATTCTCATTTTGGAAGCCACGAGCATACATTTTAGAATAAGATGAGAGCAACCCTTGGCGCCAAAAATTTTGGCGTCTTTTCTTTAAGTGTAGAATATGTAGTAAATAATAGACATCTGGTATTATATTTATGCCTTTGTGGATTGAACTCAAATTGATTTGTATTTCTTCGTATTGCATGTAGAAACTTGGAGACTTGTGGAAAACCGACTTTGCCACTTTGGCAAGTAGTTCGAAATTGGTCATAAATATTAAACAAGACGCTTCGGTACGATTTGGGTAATTACAGATGACAAGGCCAATTGATCTATATATCTATATACATGCACACAAATTTATATACATATATAATATGTAACAACAAAAGCTAAAATCTATGGAGAAGAGAGCAGGCCACAAAAAGCTGCTAGACACACAAATAGATAGCTTTGGCATCTATAAATAAAAATTTGCATAATATACTTGTATATACATGTAAATATATATTTATATTGGCATATATTTTGGATTCATTCCAAAGTATAATTTACGTGTGGAATCCATTCAACAAAAGCAAAACTAAACTCCATAAATACTTGCAAGTATTTTATAGTTACTAGCTCACAATTTAATATAACAATGAACACACATATTTAAACAGTTGTAAACGTGAAAAAAATGAAGAAAAAAAACTTAAGTCTGAGTCAGACGATCAGGTAATGAGAAAAAGAGTGACACATTTCATAGCAGGAATATAGTATATACAGTTGCAGTTAAAAAAATGGTACTGCTGTTTCTAAATTTCTGCAAAATAACAAACATTTTTGGTTTCTCATCGATCATCAATTATATTGATTGTGCCGTGTAATTGTGTAATATTGTATTGACCGGTTTCTTTATATTATCATATTATAAATTTTATCCCATATGGAATTTTTACAATTTTGTAACTATATATAAACAAATGTTTTTTTTATTAGCAGTACTATTATTTTGACCGTAACTGTATGTACTTTTACAGTCAACGAAAAGAAAACAACAACAAACAATAACAGCAGCAATGACAACACACCTACGATAAACATTTATACATAGAAATCATACATATGCATGTATGTAAAATACATATATGGGCAAGCAGGTATTGCACACACACATGCATATATTTATATATATATATATATCAATGCCATTTACGGCAGAACCTTTGAAAATTAATCAACTACGCACACTGCATAAAAACTCCCATACTTATGCAAAATTCTACCAAGTTCAGTTATTTGCATACATATATATGTAATGTTTCTGTGTGTGTTTGTATGAGCTCAACTTAGTTGACAAGCTCCATAAAAAAAACAATCACAAAGAGAACGCAAATAGCTACAATCGAATCAATACAAAATTATTGTCAATCGAACATTAATTGGCCTCGGCTGGCTACATATGTAGCTTGGGGCAGTGGATGGAAACCAAATGGCGGCGGCTTCTGATAAGCAGATGCATTACACTTCAGTAACAGAGTTCCAATGCACTTAAGCAAAGAGAACGGAGAGAGAGCAAATCATAAAGCATCATCAGGATGTCCCCTTTTAAATTCTAATACACCACCGATGTGAGCAAAGAGAACAGCAAAAAAGAGATAGCAGATCATCAAAGGCGTTCTTCATACTTCAGCCATGCCTTTCAGTAAAGAGCACAGCAAAAGAGAGCATATCAAGTGGGTTGAGAGTTGTCTCCGGCTCCTAAAACAACTTTCAAAATTTATCTGATCCGCAAACAGAAAACGTTGTTTACATACATTTTTGCTAAATTTATCTTTTATTTTTTTTGTCAATGCCACGAACAATGACGTTTCATTTATTTTCGGTAAAAAATAGTCAAAATTATTTCGAAATTCATACGTAACCGTTGTGTATAAATAAATTATAAATAATATTTGGCAAGCAATTATTTTAAATAATGTACACAAAGAATATGACACTTAGCCAACAATATTTACTTGCATCATTTTCCCAATTATTTGCATAAACATTATAAAATAAGAAATTACGCCACTTTCAATTAATTGCACATCATTTAATTTTTACCTTCTGCGCTCAATTTGCGTTTACTTTCTGCACAATAAATATTCAGCATAGGAGAAATTTAAAAAAAAAACACCTTTAAAATGTTGAAATAAAAAAGATCAACTGAAATTTGCTTGTAGCAAAATAATTGCGATAAAAGTGCAGAAAACAACAAAAACAAACAAAAAAAGACTGAAACAAATAGAGAACGAAAGCAGACAGCTGATAAAAAGGGGGAGGCTAAAACTACAATAACAACACGAAAAAACTAGTTTATATATGTATGAGAGAGAGTGAGAGACAAAATGCAACAATGGCAGGGAAAAGAAAAAACGGTGATAAATGCAAATCACAATAAAAAATCCAAACAACGTTGACAAATGAGCGAGAGAGATTTAGAGAGAGACATAAGAAGGCGCCAACCAACACCGTCTAAAGATCTATGTAAACAGAATGGGGTGGGGGAGTTTATCAACACTAGATTGGCCATGGGTTAAGTTTATCACACACGAAAATCAAACGGAAAAGTGGCGAGCGAAAAACTTTTGTTAATCAATTAGTGGTTTTCAAGACTTGTCGTCGCACAAATTACATTTCGTTTCTTATTGAAAGTCAAACGCGCGCACCAGATTAATTGAATGCTTCTCAAAATTAGTCGCACAAATTAACAATTTGAAAAGATCGCGCGCAGTTCGACCCGGTGACTTTGCGCTTCTGTGCTTAGAAACCGACTAAATGTTTAAATACCGCAGCCACTAGTTTACCTGTCCATGTGCGAGAGAGCGGCATACAAACACATGGGTAACGCAAATTTGACGAGTTGAGCGCACAATTCACCACTAACAATAATGGCGCGAAAAAACCGATGAATTTTAACTTCAAAATTCACCATTAACAGTGGTGCTGTTAAACTCAAAGGGTGCTGGTTTTAATAATTGTAATTTGTATTTGCTAATGTCATATGTAAAAAATATTTATACATTTTTTAATCTTTGTAAATAATTTTAAAAAACAAAATAAAATATTAGAATCGCCCCCGGGTGGACTCGAACCACCAACCTTTCGGTTAACAGCCGAACGCGCTAACCAATTGCGCCACGGAGGCACTTGTTGAGGCGGCTAGCAGAATGTTTATAAGAATATCTAACAAAAAGAGAATAATATGTATATACAATTATATATTAATATAATACTAAGAAAAATAAATGTCTATTTAAAATAACATTACATTATAGCACAATAATAATTAATTGCAAAAATATTCACAGTTATATGTAGTGAACAGTAAATGATGGTACAAAAAATAATAAAAAGATATTTGTCAGAAGTGGGATTCGAACCCACGCCCTCAGAGAGGACCAGAACGCTCGTACGAACCTCTGTTTGAGAGAGGCAAGATTTTGAAACCTTGAGTCTGGCGCCTTAGACCGCTCGGCCATCCTGACACTTGTTTGCAGCGTGTCGCAAACTCAACATGAATGCTAACAGAGCAATAACATTTGTATCAAATGACAATACTATTCCTACTAGAACAGTTTGTTGTGCTTGTTTTGACTGAGTGAAGTATATGACGACTTAATGCGCGCTGCGATTATGATCCAATAGCTCAGCTGGTTAAAAGGCCGGGCTACTACGGTGAAGGTCGTAGGTTCGTTCCCCAAGGGAAATATATATTTTTTATTTTATTACTATATATATATATTTTTTTTTTAATTTTTGTAATTGCTTATATCAATTAAAATTATGTTTTTCTTTTTCTTTTTGCCTGTAATTTATTTTCATTGATTTTTTTTGATCCTTCAAAAACCAGGTACTTTATTAACGACTTACGCTATCTGAAAAATGATTAGACATTTTGGGCTAAAAAGCTTTTCGCAATGACTGGAAAATGTCCACAGAAATAATGGTGAGCACATTAGCGGGACATTATGATAGGGTGCACACCCCCCGCAATGTTGGTGATGATGATGTCATGAAAAAGCAAAAAGAATTCAAAGGAAAGTACATTTTATTCTGAGATATTGATGATCTCAGAGCCATTTGGCAATTGTCTCTTGTCTGTTGTCAGTTGAACAACCCCACCCTCAACACACCCCCACACCCCACACTAAATGTCAATTAGTGTTTTATCTAAAAGCAGCTCGCTTTTTCATTACATTTTAAACTAAGCTCAGGCCAAAATGACCCCTAATTGAGATTTATTTATTTATTTATTAACCTTAATTATTGATTTAAAGTGGACACAGCTAAATACAAAAATCCTACAATTATTTAAGTTATATTACAAATTGAATATATAAAGTTAGTTAAGAACATATTTTTAGATAGTTAAGACTTAATTTTATTACAGTTTAGTTAAGAATAACTTTTTTTTTATTTTCTTGTACTCTATTTATTTGTATGATTGGATTAGCTTTTACGACTTTTCCATTAATGGCTACATAAAAATGTGCCTTTTTTTGTATTTCGATTTATCCCCACTTAAGGTGCATTACTTGATTACGTAACCATTACTTAAACCGCCATCCATTTTACCGGAAGCTGGGATATTTACTTCACCCTATTTGACCAGGAACACCCCCCCCCCCCCACTCAACCCTGCATAAGACAAAAAGTCGACGTGACATTTTGCCAACTGCTTTTATATTAAACTGTGCAAATTTATTTGCCTTTACCTTTGATGGGGAAATGAGAACTAAGTGCTTACTTAGGTACGCCAAGGACTAGATGATATCCTTGTAGACAGGAGTCAAATTGTCGACATGTAAAGTGCACTATAAATTTAAAAAATCGACTGATAGTTCCTGTGGCAGTTGTAAGTTTAGTAAGCTGATAGCAACACTTTCGTTCAAAAAGTTGGGTCAAAATTTAGATATGGATTAAGAAAAAAGAAAAAATAAACAACAAAAATAAAAACCAAAAACCTGATAAGTTTTTATCGGAACAATTTGATGTATATATACTATATATATATATACATATATATATGGCACTGACCTTCGTACTCTTTGCGTTTGCTGCGTAAAAATGAAGTTGTGATACGCAAACCACGAGTCGCATTCGATAAGATGGACGCTCTCGAACCTTTGCGATTACGTGATTTGCGACGCGACGAGTTATTGTCGGCTGCAGTTGCTCCCGGCGGACAGCAGGAGGAGGAAAGGGTGCCCGCCATCGATTCGGATGCAGGGGTAATCGGTGTATTGGGCGTATTATCGGAGTCGATGAAACCCAGATTACTGTTGGCACTATTGAGGTGTATGCTCGTGTGACTGGCCACGGCGGCCAGTTCCTCCTGGCCAGCACCAAGCGTGGCGGCCAGCTGCTCATCCAAGCCATTTGTTGTCTCCTGCGTCAACTGTTCCAGCGATTCAAAGTCACGATTTATAGCTGGGGGCATCGAGTGGCGGAACCACGACTCCTGACGTTCTTGGGCGGCCCGCTGTTGTTGTTGTTGTCGCCGTCGGGATTGGGGATTGGTATTGGTCCGATTCAGTTGCACGGTGTGGGTTATATTACGACTATGCTCTGGACCCTGCAACTCCAGACTCTGGCGCTGGTAGTAGCCAGACATCTCTTAAGGCACTTTGTGTGTGTTTGAGTTTTGTATATTCCACGTTTTCATGTATAGTTATCAAGGCACCTTTTCATAGTGTTATTTATGTTAGTTTTTCTGCTTATAATTTCTTTCTTACAGTTGCACTCAAAATAATAATAGCAGTGTGTTCAATCTTACAATGTTAAGATAACCAAGGAGGATTCTTATCGCGAAGATATGTAAACACGTGAAAAGACACGTACGCGGCACCCATAGTGACCGTAATAAAACCGTCCACGATAAGAGTTCTCCGAACTGATAGGATAATGAATCTAGACGCATTTGCAGCAGTAAATATGTAACTAGATAATGTCGTAGGTAGGATAAGAATAATTGTATCTAGCTGTAATATAATTTAGAAGTTTTCAATAAACCTGCCGAAGCAATTCGGCAGCAGTCTGTGTTCGAACCTTAAACAACATCGTCGTCTTATTATTTTGCTCTTCGGATCACCTTTCAGTGTACGTGACAACAAAATGATCATCCCAGCATGGCTTCTGAAAAAAGTAACAATGACGTGCTTCGATATAGGACAAATATTGTTCTATTTAGGCTCAAGACACTATGAGGAGGGATCCAATGCTTCTGCGATAAGAGGGAAAATAATGGAAATGTATACTAGAGTCACAGTCCTGCTAAGGTCTGAGGACACAACAATGCAGCAAATTGTTGAAATAATAAAAATGTTCGCTGAGACACTGAAGAAATATGCACCCAGTATGATGGTTAGATCGAAAGAAGGAGATGTCACATCAGTTTTGGAAAGGATCAACATGTTAGTTGTTTGTGCAAACAATCTGACATTACATTGCGATACCGTCATTAATGGGGCGGTTGCTGATCTCAATTGAAGTACCTCTGGGAACCAGAAAATAGCAGAAATTCCTAGAAGGCTAGACTTGGAGAGGTACGGTTATGATCAATAGGAATATTTCTTGACAGAAAGATGTTGGTTGCTTTGTCGTGCACGGGACTTTACGTGTGTCTCTTGAAAGAGGATTCATTAAAGACTTCAGTCATTCAAAATAATATAAAAAAAAAAAAAAAAATTTATTTAAATACTTGGGCTCATATGTTTAAACTGTTATTTATAAAAATATAATACAATGGCCAAAAAGGACCAGGAGGTAAAATCTTCAAATTTAATTCAAATTATTGTATATAACAATGAAAACAAAATATTTTATTCCTTAAGTAGAACAAAATGTTATTTTTTGAAAGGACATCCTTTCAACAGGGGCCAGGGTATAAAATCTTAATAATTAATTATTTCAATTAGACCATTTAATAATATATATAAAAAAAAAATGTTAAATATATACATGTATAACCATCCTTAAAATGCAAGCCTTTTAACAGGGGCCAGGATGTTCAATCTTACAATGTTAAGATAACCAAGGAGGATTCTTATCGCGAAGATATGTAAACACTTGAAAAGACACGTACGCGGCACCCATAGTGACCGTAATAAAACCGTCCGCGATAAGAGTTCTCCGAACTGATAGGATAATGAATCTAGACGCATTTGCAGCAGTAAATATGTAACTAGATAATGTCCTAGGTAGGATAAGAATAATTGTATCTAGCTGTAAGATAATTTAGAAGTTTTCAATAAACCTGCCGAAGCAATTCGGCAGCAGTCTGTGTTCGAACCTTAAACAACATCGTCGTCTTATTATTTTGCTCTTCGGATCACCTTTCAGTGTACGTGATTATTATTCCACCGCTTGCCGTTTATATAAATTTCGTTATTAGCAAATTAATTACAGTGCATAAATTTCTCATTATTTTCATATCACCTTCTCTCATAATCCCTTAGAAAAACAATAATAAATCTGTTGAGCTAGTCAATAGCTAGAAGATCGAATAATTAAAGCCTGCAAAGGAATTTTTAATAGATGTATTTATATCAGGAATTGTCGCCATATTAATTAACCCCAGGAAACGTTCTGATTGTTTCATCAATATTCTATTGCTATTATTTTTGTGTTTAATTTAAGAAATCTAACTTTTCTTTCGCTATTACTTTTTAATTTTTCAAAACTATTATTTTGAGCGCAACTGTATGTCAACTAAGTTCTGGTAAGGTCCTTAAACTGGCCATTATTGTTATTGTTGTGGGTGGACAAATGATTCAAATACGAAAACAGTTTATTTTAATTAAAGCCTTGAATTCAATTTGTGCTGAGAACTAAAACAACTGACAAATAGACAAACAGACAGACTGACAGACAGTTAGGCCGTCAGAGTGGCTTTTGGCAAAGTCAATGACTAATTTTCGAGTTCCACAAACTAGTGCTAAAATATTCAATCCGTCGACATCAAAATTTCATAGCACATATTCTCAAAAATAGTAAAACAATATAAAACAAGCACTATACAGTTATTCGCGTCACGCATATGCAGTCAACGCATATATAGTATGTGTGATATGTATATACTATATCTGTTTAGGTAATCGTCGTAAGCGTCGACGGTTCTTCGATTTATTACTTTTTAAATGCATTAGTTCTTATTTTTGAGAGTTCACACATAAAAAATGTGCACACAATTTAAAGTCGAGCAGAAAAAAATGAATAACAAAAAACAAAAAGAGGAAAACAAAATGAAAGCCTTCAAATTATCGAACTGAATTGTTCTGTTAGCGGTTCTTGTTGGGCCTTGTTAAATGCCGTTGCAGACACCGTTAAATATATATTTAACTAGAAGCAACTAAAAATAAATTCAAACTTAAATAATAAATAAATGAAGGATGTTTTTGTGACTTTGGTGTGTTTTTTTGTTAAAGGACAACTTTAATTGTTTGACGCCACACGATGCGAGTCCTCCTTCCGCTCTGCCGCTTCCCGCGTCCGCAACGTACAAAAGCCGAAAGCCAACTGGCAAATGAACACACAGGACAAATGGCAGACAGGCAGACAGAAAACTTCGTCGTCGCTCGTCTTCCTTCTTAACATCTTCGTCAATTGTCGGCTACACCCACGAAGTCGCAGTGAAAGTTGTAAAGTTGTTACACACATAACCATAGAGACAGCATTATCTGTTTAATGTTAAGCTGTAAAAACTTGCAATATTTTCTACGCGAGCACTTTTTATAAGCCACCTTAAGTCAAACCATGCCAGTTCGGCCCATTAGCTCAGCTGGTTAGAGCGTCGTGCTAATAACGCGAAGGTCGCGGGTTCGATCCCCCCATGGGCCAGATCTTATTTTTTTTTTGCTAGTACAACATTTTTTTTGCTAAAACAATCTTATCAAGTAATAACCTATGAATCATTTCAAGTAGCAAATAAAGATGAATTCATTCCCGACAACAATTGTTAAATGCTCACCAGCATGTAGTAGAACGGAAGAATCATGGTGGGAACGACGCTGTTGTGGTCGCTTTTGTTGTTGTTGTTGTTCTTGTTGTGGTGAAGTTGTGGATGTGGTGGAGTCCGCATCCTCTTCTCTTTGCAGCTGGTAACGTGCAACCATAAGGATTATAAGGGGAGGTTCCGCGACGAACGGGTTAAGGTGGTAGTTCAGATGTAGGTTAGTGACTAGCAGAGCAACTGGTGGGAAAACACGAAAGACACTCAGCACAGAAAATTCACGCTACAAATTACACTCCCGCACAATAAAATACAATAAATTGCAGCAAGTGTACTCCAAATACTAAAGACTTCTTTGCTCTCTTGCTATCTTGTTCACATATTTCTTTTTAATATTATTACTAAAGTTGATAAGCGCGAATGAACAATAACAAAAATACACGCACAACTTAGCTCTTTGCGCTACTGTTATTAACAGTGACTGCAAATTAGGCGCAGCAAAGCTGCCGTTACACTCGACTGTTCAGCATCATAATAAGTGTTCATTACATAACTTATATGCGAAATTTTGTCAATATACCCTTACCAACAAATTGTAGTTCAATTTAGAAGTTAGTTTAACTCGAATTTGAATATATATCCATTAACAGAACAGCTGTTTCTTTCAATATTGATTTACACTTTAACAGAGAAGTCCGCTAAGTGTTCTTATACTAACCCCCAGGGCTGCGCACACTACCAGCTGGCAACGTTTAATTGTTTCATTTTGAAATCATATTAAAATTTACACGTTTTCTTTAAACAAACTCTAAATGTATTTTATTCTCTAATAATGTTACAAAAACACTTACAGCTATTTTCATTTCAAAATCAAATTTATACACAATATACAAAAAGATAAATCATAAAATAATTTCAATATCCGTTCCGATTGCAAACTGAAAGCAAAAATTCATGGCAAAAAATTTAGGCAATAAAATAAAAGTAATTAATTATTTAGATTAATTAGATATTAATTTAATCAAAATATGGTGTGTTAATGCATTTATTATTATTATTTGATATGGCAAAAAAATGGCACTCGGCGTCAGTTTCAAAATATGGGTTGTTTTGTATAGAGCGATTTATATAATAAATATTTATAAATTCTTGTCAGGAAATGGTTAATGCACTTATAAACTATGTATTTTCAGAGGGTCATTCAATATGAACGATGGTTATTAGTACTAGATTAGTTTAGTTTAGTTTAATTGTAGTTGGTTGGTCATTTGAAACTTGAATTTGTTACACATTTATTTTTAGTTACATAGGATATTATTTTTGTTATATTTTAATTTAATTTATACACAGTCTTTTAGAAATGTAAGTAGTGCTGTTGGTGCCTTATTTTACAATGAACATTTACAAAATCAAAAATATCAAAAATCAGAAATCATAAACAAAAATATTCAATGATTGGTAGTACTAAATAAAAATAAGTAGATTGTGACAAATGTTAAGACTCGTTTGTGGGCCCAATCCAAAGTGATGATACAGATGATTTTGAGGATGAGGATGTTATAAGACGTTCTCCATATTCGAGCGAACATTTCGTAGTACATTATGCGTTTTGAGTATTTGATTCTTGATGTCTTTTTCAACTTGTGCTTTTGCTTTGTTAACCACACGTAACTTATTGTAGGTGTCTTCAAATGCGCGCTTTGTGCGTATTAATTTACGTCTTAAATCGGCATTTTCTTGCTCTACCTTGACACAGTCGTGGATCGGAGTATCAGTCGTAATCGTAGAAGCAACAATAGCCGTAGCAACAGCATCCGTATCCGGTGAAATATCTGAAAGTCATAAATGTTTATTATATTATTCAAATATAATAAATTTCATATACACTTTGTCGGCGATTATCGGCAAAGAACTACAAAACCAAGAAATAAAAATAGATTGTGTTGAGCGAAAAATTATCTTAAGATCGTCAAATAAAAAGTTGACTTTAATTAATTTATTTTAATTTAGTATTTCTAACGAAGACTTCAAAAACGACAACTTCGTATTGGGCCATAAACTGGGTTTGAAAAGCTGCCGATCAGCGTTAACATCCGATATCGATATCGTATCGTGCATGTTACGTTAGAACTGTTAATACCATGCTGTTAGCTATACACCCTTTAATTGTTAGCAACATTACACTTGTGGCCTGCAACATATAGCTCACCTTCTTGCACGACCACCTCATCTCCAATTAGTTCCACAGTTTTGAGCAGTGGACGCTGTGCCGTTGCCAGCTCCACGCTGAGCACACGACCCACGTCGCTCTCAATACCCAGATCCGGCGATGGATTATCGAGGCGTTGACCAGTTGCCGCTGAGCTGTTGCTGCTGGTGGCTTTTATAGTGGCTGGCACCACGACCTCCTCCGAAGTGTAGCCGGACTGGGAGACATCGCTGCTATTGTTGATGGTTTTTATTAGTTGCTGTTGCTGCTGCTCCTGGAGCTGTGCCAGAGATTGCTTCAGCTCCGTCAGTCGACTTTCCAGCTGCAGCTTGTCATTGTAGGCCTTGGTGCGTTCCATGATGGCCTTGGACGCTTGCAACGTGCTCTCGTCTAGCTGCTTTTTAAGTGCACGTGTCGCTAGCTCATTCTCAACGAGGGTCTGCTTTAGATCCTTCTCGCTATCCTCGTAGAACTCAATGGAACGTTGCAAGTCGACCAGTTGCAATTTGAGCTCCTCATGCTCGGAGCTGGCAACCCAATCGCGCTCCAAGATCTCCTGCTGCTCAGCCAATCGTTCGGCTGCCTCCACTTTAAACTGAGCGAGTGCGTCACGTGCCGCCTCCAAACTGGTTGCGTGCTGCTTCTCCATGTCGAGCAATTTACGCTGTGCCTCCTGCAGTTCCAGATCGGTGACTTGGCCATCCGCCTGGAGCGTATTGTGGGCCAATTGCAACTTTTCCAGCTGCTGCGTCTTCAATTTATTAAGGTTTTGCAGTTCAATCAATTCCTGATCCTCTTGCAATCCAATTGCACGGAGATCACATTGTAACGCCTCGTTTTGCGAGCGTAGCTGTTCCAGCTGTTGATTAAGCTCCAGGACACGCAGCTGCTCCTGCTTGAACCGATTATCCGTATCGACAAGTTGGCATTGTGCGTCGAGGAGACGCGCCTCCAATTGGTGCAGGCGAGAGCGCTCCTTGGATTGGCTGCCACTTGGCAGCGGTTGCTGCTGCAGCTGCTCTTCACTATCGGATTCACTGAGTTGATGCTGCTGCTGCTTCTGCTTCTGCTGCACCTGCTGGTCCACGAAACTGCTCGAGGTATCCTCGAGTCCAATGCGTGCCAAGGACACTTTACGGTCCGGCTCCGACCAAGCCTCTGATTCGCTTTGATTATCCAGCTGCAAAGGCAACGAACGACGCTCCTTGAATGACTTGGATTTGTCCTTCTCCTTCTCCTTGCCCAAGGCTTGGATATCCTCATGGGAATTGAACGTCTGATGCCCATCCGTGTAAAGCAGTATCTCAGAGAGTTTGCTCAACTGCGCCAGACTCTGATCTGCCATGGAAACACCTGTCACAGACAACGTCATATTGAGGCTCTTTGACAAATCCAGGCTGCGATCAACGGCGCGACGCATGGCATGACGTCGATCTGCGGCCAGGACGCCGAGCACATCCTTGTGTTTAAGTAACGAATTGAGGAAGCCAGCCAATTCATCCAGACGATTGGTGAGCACAGCACAAACATCGGCGCATTCTAGCCGCCACTTGTTGGCCAACTCAACATCCGCGTGCATGGCTTGCAACTCCTGTTGCAGTTGTGGTACTAGTAGACTGCTCTGCTCCAGCTGATGTAGACGCTGGAGCAGCACATCCACTTTGCGTTGCAGCAATTTGTTGCGCTTCACCGTCTTGAGGAACTCCGTCTCGGTATAAGTTGTGGCATCATCTTCAGCAGTGGGTTCCATCGATTGCTGCTGACTGTTGCTGAGCAGCTTGGTTAATCGTTCCACTTCGCGATTCTTTTCCCACAGCTCTTTGTTGACGAGATTCTGCAAGTTGGCCGTTGTCTTTTTGTTATCCGCCTGCAGCTGTTTGATGAGCTCATCCTGATCCGTCAGCTGTTGTTCGTAACGCTGCTTCAGACCGCCGGAGATGTCCAAGCCAGCAGCGGTTTCACTATCGCTCTTGGAATGCAGCTGCTGATCGCTCGAAGTTGTCGTTGTTGATGTTGCCACATCGTTCTAGAGAACAGAGAGATATATAATTTAACGATAAGTCACATAACACAAACGAAAAAGCACAAGTTTTATATATATTTATGAAATATATATATAAATTGAGCATAAGATTGAGGTTATTTACCGATTGCTGTTGCAGCGTCTGCTGCTGCTTTTTGAATCCTTTGATTTCCTTCTCCTGGCAGCTCAGTTGCAGCATTAGTTTCTGTATGGAGCGACAAGCCTGTTGGTAGACACGCTCCTGCTCCGCCAGCTGCTCCTTGGAGACTTGCAGCTCACAGCTCTTGTCGGCCAACTGAGTGCGCAGCTGAAATTATATACAATGGAGAGAGGATTGGTTGTAGAAAGGGCTTAAGTAAAATTCAAATCTTTCTTTGAACAATTCTTTGCTTAACTTTCTTAGTTTCAGTGTTAATTTCTCCAAAAATGTTATATTTCACATTGACGAAAAACAAACGCAACTTTTTTCCTTGCCTTATTTCTTACAATTTATTTTAAATATTATGTACATATGAAATAACGGGAAAATTTTGCAAAAACTGAATTGGAAGGGCGAGGCCCTCATCTGATTGCTAAAGAGAGCACAAACAAACGGAGACAGATGAAGGCAGGCGTCTGTCGTCTGAAACACAAAATGGCCCAAATCGGAGGCTGCACAGCAAATTCTCAGCAATTAACATTTTAATCTGAATTCTTTTTCGGTGTTGACTATGGTGAAGCAAACGCACCAGCGACACAACAATCCACTCAATCCATGGAACGATAATTGGGAATAGTGACAGAACGCCGTACTTGGCGCACTAACCGATGAGATGCGCATTGTCAATGCTCTTAAATGCTGCGGATTCAACACTTAAGCAAAACAATATGGCGAAAAATTATGCTGCGTTCACCTCGGATATGGAGAAGTACAACATTTTGCGCTTCTGCAGCGGATAATCCTGCAAGTCAAACAATACAGTGAGTGCATTGCGTTCCCGATATTGCAACTTGCTGTACAGATCCTTAAAGAATTGCTTCTCACATCGCATTTTGTCCACATAGAAGCTCTGTTTTTGTATTATATGCTCGTGTTCAATCAGCTGAATGTGCAGACGCCGATAGACGCAATCCTTTTCATTATTCATTTCCTCGAGTATCTTTATGGCGTTACGCTGCTCGTCAAACGCTTTTGGGGCAACATCAATACATTTGCTGCGAGCCAACATTTCACTTCTCATGGCACTCAATTCACTGAGCAGACAGCGATTTTCAGCCACACTGGCACGTAACTCGAACCTCTGTTTTTCTATCGTTTTCTAAAGGCTCAGGTTCAGTTGGCTAACACACACACACACACAGAACACACACGCAAAATAACTATAACTATAACTACTACAACTTACGTTTGCCAACTCATCAGTTTGTGTTTGTTGCTCGAGTTGTTCAACCAATTCGGCATTTTTAATTGCCAGCTCTGCAATCTTTGCCTCGCACGTCACCAGCGATTCCTGGAGATCCTTTAAATCGGCTGTGAGAACGCCACGCTGACTTTTCAGGTCCTTTTCTTTTGCGTCAGCCTCCGACAAAGCGTTATTCAGCACTTGCACCTGTAAGTGTGAGTATTGTTTGTAATATGTTTTTATTTTTTATATAAGTATACATTTTCCATTTTGTATTTAAGGTTAAACAACAAGTTTCTATTTCAAACAGCTGCGTCTTGTTGATTTGAAAGACCCATCAAAAGAGGCGCCAACACTTATTGGTCATATCGTTCGATCTGACTTTTATACTCATAAGACCAGTATTGCTTTAGTTATCCAATTTTGGAGTGCAATTTAAACTATTACTCACGTCTGCTTCCAGGCTCTTGAGTTTTTCAGCGTTTACAGCATCAATGGAGGCTCTCGGTTCCCGCTGTTTGGCGGCTTCCTATGAGAAAATATCACATTATGATATGTATTTAACAAATATTTGTGTTTTTGTAGGCTTACCTCCAGCTGGTGTATATATTGCTGCATTTGCTCAATCATCGCATGGCTCTCCTGCTCCGAGTTGTGTTGCATATTCTCGTGCTGTGATATCGCACAGGCTGCATCCTTCAAGAGATTTGTTTTCTCCTCAATTTCCTTGCGCAGCACTTCAATCTCAATTTTGGAATCAATCAACTGTTTGGTTGTTGATTCGCCAGAACTGCTGACAACACCACCACGTGCACCACCGTGACCACCCTCTTCCATGAAATAGATGCGCAGCTTCAAATTGAAGTTATCCTTTCGCAACGCCGACATCTGCTCCTCCAGCTCCCTAACGGAGCGTCCCTGCATCGGTGAATGTATCCCACCCGGCGCTCGTGCCGCATCAAAACTGGAATCTGTATAGGGATAAAGAGACAAACACAATTGAAAGTTTAATTTATAACAGAAAAACATAAACTTGCCATAATCAAACTCACGTAGGCCCTTTAACGCAGGCATTCTTTGCAAGAATGCCACAAAATTAAAAAATCTCTGTGTGAATAAAAATAATATATGGATATGGAGAAGCCAAGTGCCCCTATTTGCGTATAGAGAATGTATTTTCCAAAACCTAGCTTTAATCAAATATATTATGTTTTTATATGTATTGATGAAATAATACACACTGACAAGCAGATCAAAAAGTTGAGAAATTAATTTTGCAGTCAAATTTTTAAAAAGATTTTTAATATTTTGTCTGATTAATAATTAAATGTAATAAATCCTAACTTAAAATCATATTTTTTCTTACGCAATTTTATGACAGGGTTTTTTTTATTTTATACTCACATGAATTTTCCATGGTTACATCTTGAAGACCGCCCGGACTGGTGCTGCAAATAGAAACAAGCCGTAAAACCACATTAGAAATACATCAAATAAAATTAATTTAAATTTTTTAAGTACTCCAAACAATAAGAAAACACAGATATATATCATTAGGTGATTTAATGTCGTTGTATAACTATAAAGTACAATCAATGTTTATGCTTGGGGCAGTGTTATTAGAGTTATTATTATAATAAATAAAATTCAGTTCATTTCCGTTGCGATAGTCGTCGCCTCCAACTCGAAATTGGGGCCAACTGTCGTCTCCTCTGCCTCCATAGAATCAAATCCAAAGCACTGCTCGGCATTGTCAAGTTTTGTTTTATTGCAGAACTCCTCGTAGACCGACCAAGCACCCCAACCCTGTTCTTTTCTGATAAGACGAGCGCAAAGCACAGCACTCCTAATATCATCAGTTAGTAAATCGGTGCAGTTGATATTGCAGCCGTTGAAGGCATAATAAGGTGTCTTCTCGGGGGGGTCACACCAGAACCGGTCACTGATCTGGAAGATGCCATAATCCCGTGAACCATCCGCATTTCCCTTGCCAATGACATGGGTATTGAAGCGACTTTCAAACTCAGCGATGCATAACCATTGTCCGAGTTCCGCTTTGGGCACATCCAAGATATACAGCTGGCCAGCCAGCTCGCAACGATTCAGACGGATCGGGGTAACTATAACCAGCAGGCCCAGACACATCCATATGCCCAGGCGGAGATTGTCCATTTCAGCTGCAGCGGAACTCTTAACAAGCTTCAACAACAACAACAACTCTTTAACTGACAAAACAAAGTTGGCGATTTAAACTCAGCTCCAGCAAATCACCAGTTGCCCATCAGAGATGAACAGCTAGCCAAACACGAAACATTCTTATAATAAATACCCGGTATATATACGAGTTACTTATTTAAACTTTTCGCACTTATACCACTCATTTTTACTACTAGCTAAATTCCAGCTGCTTTCTTTGTTCATCTCTTTTTTTTAATAATTTTTTTTTTTTTTTTTGCCCTTTGTTTGGTTTGCAATCACGTTTTAGTCACGTTGTCATCGCTATGCTGGAGGTCATATTAAACAGGTTTCCATTTTTTTCTTTAGTTTGTTTGTAGTTGATTCTGGCAACTAGTATAATTTAGCGGTAGTTTATGACAAAGACGCCTGTGCGCTTATAAGCAAGTAAAAATAATTAATAAAATAAAAATAAGCATAATAATACCAAGCAAGGGGATCTCGTCATATTCAGAAGAACCTTCTTTTTTATCTTAAAACCGTGCAAATAAATAATAATGCAATGCTTCCCCATTCAAAAATTAATTATTTAATAGCTTTTAACGTAAAAAAATAAGTAATTATATGAAGCAGAATAAAATACAATTTTGCCGCATGAGTTTTCCTATTATTAAATAATTGAGTAATATATATTTTTAACTTAGTTTCTAAGAAACGAAACGTGATTCAAGAAACAGAGAGAGGGAGAGAGTGAGAAGGAAAGAGCTTGAGTAACGGTGAGGTTAAGAATGAGTGTAAACGATCAGAAGTCTCAAAATAGAAAGATCTTAGATGAGTTCTTGAAAATCGCATGTTTAAAAACATTTTCACATTATTAAATGTATTTACATTTACATTAATTTTAATGTTTACTTATGCATTATATTGGACATCTGCTGGATACATCCAGTTATTCATTTATTGCCGCCATATTCAGACATATTCAAGTCTGTGTGTAGCTTGCATAATGGGGTCTCTTTTAGTAACTAAAGCAAAATCATCAGCAAATTAATTTAAATAAAGGCAATGTGTGTGACTATGTATTGGTACTTGTATACGCCTACACAAATACCTAAGTACTTATATAGAAAGAGTCGAAATTTTTGGGTCTCGAGTTAAGTGAAGCGTTTAAATTCTTTTGTCGTACAAATCGAGAGACACACCCTGCTTCTTTCTCTCATTGAACACAATGTGACTTTTGATGTCATTCCAGTTAAATATAAATCACATTAATTTTATATTTAAAGCAAAAGAGCTTTCCACGACTTGAATTGTCTACAAGGTATCTAGTAAAACTAGAGCAGTATCTTATCATTAAGTAAATACCTAACTTCTATCTAAAAAAAACCTGACCATATTCAAATAGCTATATTTACAAGCAGAAATAAAAGTAGAGCAAAGTAGACATAACAAATTACAAATTTAAAAACATGTTGATTTACTAAAAAGTTACAGATTTATGTTTAGTTTTTTTTTTATATTATTTTAGCAATTGTTCTATATCTTTAGCTCTTCATAACTTAAGGTACTTACCTTATTGTAGCTGGGGAGCTCGCACAAACGGAGAATCGTTTGTATAGCACTTTTGGCGGCGTTTCATTTGTGCTCATAAGCGATTTGGTGCGAAATAAGTGCGCCATTTTATATATTTTTTATTTAAATTATGAGTTTTTTTGGAGACAAAAATGTCGCGTATTGTTCACCAGAGCAGTGCATTTAATAAACTGCTGAATAAAATATGAATTTCTTTAATTTTAAGATCGATTCGAATGCGTCATCTTCTTTTTGTTGATTCTTTGATTAATTTCTTGTTGTTGTTGGATTTGGCTTTTGCGGCATAGCAGTCTATAAATGCAACTTCAGTGCAAGTATAATTACTTTGGGGTTATACCACACACACATACTCAATATACATATGTATTTGCGTTAAAAATAATAGCTCCACTCGCAGAAGAATTGTTTTCAAAGTGGTCTTTATAAAGGAACTTAAAACTGCAATAATACAAAACTCTTCTTCATCTTACTTACATTTTATTAAAATTAATATTAACAAATTAATTTAATGAAAACACAAATCGAATGCAAATTATATGTAAATAAAGGATTTCTATTTGTCTATCTATTCTGAAGTGCGTAAGTAGCGCTATTATTTTCCTCGGTATTTTTTGGCAATTTTCCCTTCTCTTTAAGGAAAAAAAATATTATATATATATTAAAATAAATTCCAGGGGCAGTACTAACTTTAATTTATACTAAATAATATATTAAAAATAAACATGTGCAAGAATTACAAAAACTAATTGTTTGATTTATTGTAGTGTTGTTATTAATTTGACCGCAACTGTATATAGTATATATAATGAGTCATTGGCGCGTCGATTTTGCTGGCACCCAAGGCGGATGTTTTTTGGGCGGCAAATGTCCCCGAAATCATTGCACATCACTCAGCAGCAGGAGTTCTACACACGCACACACATACTAAATCTATGTCTATATATGTGTGTATCTGTTTTGGCTGCAGTTTAGTTTTCTGCTTCTTCTTCTTCTGCTGCTGGGCTTCTTTTCTTCACAGGTCTCAGTTCACCTTCCCCCTTCTCAGACTACCCTTACATAAACGGTACTCTTTTATGCACGTTCGCATCTCGAAATTATTTTTGGAATTGAGCAAAAACCCAAATACGATAAAATACGACAAAATTCAACTATGAAATGAAAACAGTTTTTGTTTTTATTGTTCATTGCATTTGTTTTGGCTACCTTGCATAGCTATGGTTACAGCGCGGTTTCCCCTAGCAAACAAATAGTTGGCTCACAATAAAACAATAATTGAACATGTGTGCAACGTTTGCAGAATTAAAGATACGATTTTTGGCAGAAAACAACAGGTGTTGGATGCTCTGTGACCCAAATAAGTATGCACATAAATAAAATAAGTATCTGCTAAACAGTGTTAACGGATGTGCAAGAAGGAAATTAAAGACAAGTTCAGTAATTATAATAAAATATAACTGGTAATAGTGTTAAAGGAAATTAAAAATACTCAATTACAACAATTAGCCCATTGCATTTATTTATATTTATGTGAGGCTCGCAGCTGTTTCACATGTGCTGGTGCCACTGCAGCCACTACCTGCACTACCTAAATTATTACAACGTGTATGTGTCTAAAACAAAATAAGGTCATTCCAAATAATTAACAATTATTTCTAAAACAAAAAAAACAGCACCAATAAGCGAACGTAAACAAGATACTTGATTCCAAAGCTTGACCATAAGTGAATGCAATTTTTGCGATCCAAACTGAACTCATTAACAGCTTGCAATGCACTGAAAAAACCCGGGTATATAAATTCAAAGAGACAACATTAGGAATAAAAGCATCGGAAAAACAAACTGTACTAAACTCGGAAATATGTTGGTGCAAAAGGGAACAAAGGGAACACTCAAGGGTATTTTAAATAACAAAGGGAAAGCGCTTTTTTTTATATATCCCTTATTTTAATATGTACAATATAAATATAAACATACATTTTTTGTTTTGTGTTTTTGTTTGCAATGCGCATTATCATTATATCTTTGCGTAAAGATATTGTGCTATATTTTTCCACAAACTAAATTTAGACGCAGCCGAAGCAACAACAAGAAGATGAGGCGTACATACACACATACATATGGACTTTGTGTATGTATATAAGCCTGTGTAATTTATATAAGAATATTGGCAGTCTTTAACACTGATAGATGATTTTATGTACACACACTCACACCCACAAGTCACAATCACAAATTAACTTCTTACTTTTGCTGAGACATATCTGCTGTACACACGAATACATATGTGATTGTATATGTATATGTATATGTTTACGTATGTATGTATTTAAACTGATAGGCGTTAAGCGAATCACAATCACAACAAACGAACAAAAATACACATTGCCACAAATACTATAATTGATTGTAGTTCTTCGGCGAAAAAAACGAGAATAGTCTAATTGAACCGAAAGTCAGAATAGTACTGAAAATGCGCAGCGCGAGATAATCAAAGAGAGAGAAAAGCCCAGCAGTAGCGACGCCGGCAGAGGCAGCAGCATCATTCATCCCGTCCATAAGGAAATGCGCTCAGCAGGCAGAGACACGCACGCATACAAATACACGGCAGATGTTACGCTCATGTTATTATCGCTTCTCTTTTTGTCACCCCACCATATGGTTCGCTTCTGTTGGGTTCTACTCTCCCACATTAAAAGGGTGAGTTATGTACACACACACAACATACACAAATTCATCATATGAGTAACATCTAACTTTAACAGAGGATGTCTAAGTTTAACTGAGGGTGGGCAACCTGCAGCGCTGTTGCTGTCGTTGATCTTTTTTTTTGATGCAGTTCTGTCAACTTTTATGATGTGACTCGGTTGGATGAAAAATGACATAGGTATATATATAAATAACTGTGAAGCACTGCTTCTTTTAGTTGTTGGATCTAAGCCAAAGTGTGCGCATTGCACTTGCACACAAAATGCACTGCCAAAAGCAAAACTTCAAAGGCAATACACACAATTTAACATACATAATAAGAACACAAATTGTTAGGGGTACTCACACATCGATGTCTATGCGTTTGGATAGTGCCTCGGCCAAGTTTTTCAATACTCTTGGATCGACTTCTACTTGGCCATTCTCTGCCAAAAAACTCGTCACACTTTCAATCAGCGAGATCTCCTTTAAGGACGAAGTACACATGCCATCGCTATTGTCGCAATATTCACGCGGCGTCTGTTTGGATTGTTCCGGGTCCATTTCTTACAACAAATATTTTAAACACCTGATTTACACTTTACAAATTCGTCCGAATTATTAAACAATTAGATAAAATTTAGCGCGCTCTTGTCAGATGTTTTTGGCGTCTATTTTTGGATTGGTTATTATCGATAATTTGCGATAGTAGCAGCTTTGATAGCAGGTATGCGTTGCCAGATATCAAAACTGACCAAGGTGGCAAGCTCTAACTGTAGTGCTCTGAAGAAGAAGAAGCAACATATATAGACTGCAAATTTAAATAGATTTACATTTCATTGATAAGCCGTAAGCATTAGGACAGCAGTTAATTACAGCAATGATATAGAAAATGAAACGACAGTAAAACGCTGGTGTGCCGCGTCGCAATAAACTAAATACATACATATTCCAGCTCAGTTGAGCTTTAGCAACAGTGACGGGCAGCCAACACAGCCACAAAAAAAATGTTTGCAACGCTGAAAAACAAAATCAAGGAGGAAACTGGCGAAGATGTGTCGACGTCAGCACCGCAGGCCCATCAACGACACAACACCAACAATAACAATATCAACAATTATAGAATACGAAGTCGACGTGTAAGCATTAATTCCAATCTAGCTGATGAGGTGGGCGCGAGCGGAGGCATTTACAATGAGGTAAAATTCCCAATGCAAACATGAAGTTTTAAGAATACTCATTAATCAGCTGTTTACTGTGTTTTGCTACTGTTGTTGTTGTTGCTGTTAGGGTGATCAAGTGTGCCAGCTGCGAAGTCAGTGCAATGAGCTCGCCGCCAGGGTGACCACCCTCAACCAAAGTCTGCTTCAATTGCAAGAAGAAAAAATGCGTGTGGATAAGACAAATGAGATTCTCTTGGAAAGCGTACGCGTTGCACAGACACAAAAGGATATCTATTGCGAGGAGCAGGAGAAGATACAAAACTTGCAACAAATCGAAATTGATAAACTGAAAAATTTGATAGGTTTCCGCGAACAGGAAGCCGTCGATCACATGAATTCCATACGCCAACTGCAGCAACAAATTGAAAACTTAAGCCAGGAGTTGGACCGCTTGCGTCAAATCGAACCAATTGCTGAGGATTTGCGCGATGAACTCGAACAGCTGCGGCATGCCACACAAAATGAGAAGAGCCAGTTGACGACAACACTAGCCGCTGTTCAAGAGGACAACCGTAATTTACAAATGCGAATGCGAATTGTGGAAGAGGCACGTCTGGAAACGTTGCCGACATTGAGCACGGAGCAGCAGGTCCAAGCCCTTGTACATGAGCACAAGTTGCTCGAGCAGCATTTGGAGGAGGCCCATCTGCAACTCTCCGACATCAAGAGCTCGTGGAGTGGCCAAAACTTTGCGTTGGAAAAGCAAGTAAATCGTTTGTCCCAACAAGTTGCCGAGGAGACAACCGAGAAGCGAAAGGCGCTCAAAGCGCGCGATGATGTCATCGAGTGTCGCAAACAGGTCGCCTTTGAACTGGAAAAGGCCAACTGTAAAATAAAGCAAAGAGATGATAAGGTATGCGTATGTATATATATAAATATTGTAGTTATAAATTTTAAGTTTCACAAAAACGTTCGAAACTGAGTCCAAGTATTATCGATAATCATATCGCCAGATTAGCAGCACTGATCAGCATCGATTAACAGTGTTGTCTAACATAATTAATTGTTTGGTCACACGTGGCATATTGATATTATGACGGTTATATTTGAAGTGAACTGTGCTTAATTACGAGTATAGATCAACTTTAATTTAATCGTTTCTTTCGAAAGCAGATGAAACTATTGGCTGACGAAATCGATGAGCTCAATTTGGCGCTGAAAGAGTGCCGTGAGGAGAACGAACAGCAAATTCTTTTTGAGCGCAACAAATCTGTGAGTATTTCAACTGATGTTGGTGGTTTGAAGAGTGGCACTTAAATAACACACATACCAACTCACATACACACACGTATATGATTAAAAAAATTATTAACTAATTGTATAATTAACAAAAATTTGTGCATTTAATTAACTACTTCATGGAATGATATTTTTACTATATAGTTTATTTAGTTTATTATTTTCATTTTTTATATTCTTTTCGTTTGACAATTTGTATTATAATCCATAGCTGTATTATATTCGTTTTATATTAAATTGCTTTTATTTAAAAAAAAAAATCTTGCAACTTATTTAAAAATTAAAAAATAAACTTGAAACTTAGGCAACCCTGACTGCCGAAACGAAAGATCTCAAATTAAGATTGGCGACGGCCGACGAAAGATTTAGTGAATATATAAAAAATGCGGAACAAATTGCTCTAAAATTGCGTTCGCAAATCACAGAGAACCAGGAACAATTAGGAGACGCCCAATTGAAGCTGGAAGTGGAGCGGGAGGAGAAACTGACTGCGCTGTTGCGCAATGCGGAAATCTCACAGAGCGAGGAGCTGCTTAAGCAGCAGCTGCGCCTTGAGCAAACCGAATCGAATGAGCTCCTCGACAAAAACAAACAACTAGAACACGATATGCTGGAGGCACGCCAATCTCTGCAGCTGCTCAACGATGCAGCCAAGCAGAATGCCAAAGTTCAGGCCACATTAGAGTCGACGCAACGAGAAATTGTCGAAAAAAATAAGGTGAGAGCAGCTAGTAAATTAAATTTAATTATATTATTTATTTATTTACTTCAAATATATTCGACAGACAATAAAAACGCTAAATCAACGCTTGGGTGATCTAAAAAAGACACTGCAAAAGGAATTTCGTAGTTCCCAAACAGCAACAATTGATGTTGTGGATACGGATCAAGTTTTACCCGCCTTTAGAATTTCAAATGCTCCGCTCGAAAACTTTCAATCGGATAACAAACCCAATTGCATTATAATGGACGAAGTGAATTTTAAATATTTAAAACACGTCATTGTCAAGTTCCTCACAAGCAGAGAGGTGTGATATTAGTATGCATTTGAAAATGTAAATCTTTTAAAATTAAATTTTTTTCTAGGTCGAAGCTAGACATCTTGTGAGAGCAGTTTCCACTTTACTTCAGCTTAGCCAGGAGGAGGAGAAATTGCTCCACGACACTTTAAACTGGAAAATGAGTTGGTTCGGCGTGAAACCGAGTTAAAATCAAGTACATAAATCCATATGTACACATTCCATTTATAAATGTACAATTTAGTTTGTCATTTGTACTATGTACATAATATTGTGTTTTTGTTTTGTTTGTTAAAATTGTTATTCGAATTTTGATACTGTGTTAGTTATTGTGTTTATTTAATTAACTTTCTGTTTATTAGTTTTATAACATATACAATATTTTGTTAAATATACATTTATACACATACATATAATTAATTAGAACGGTTTGTGATGCACTGTCAATAAAGCCTATTCTTGATGCAATTTACAGAAACCATTTAAAAAAATAAAACATTTTAACAAAATCGGAGTTTTAATGTTTGCCTATCGATAGATTTTAACGATAGGGTTTTGGTATTTTTCAATAATTTTAATGTGAAAACGCTACAGACACACTGTGTGCATTAAGAATGCCGCTTGGAAACGCTGGACGAATTGCTGCTTGTTGGTATGTTCAATAAGTGCTGCATAACTTAAACATAAATAAAAAAGGAAATTGTGTACATGTTTAAATAGGGCTGTTCTAACCGTTGGTGGTATTTACGCATTTGTCTTGTCAAAGAGGTCAGTGGAGGGACGCAGATCCGAAACGTTACGTGTGCGGGACCGCATGAAAAAAGCAAATCACGGCGAATACGATCACACTATTTCCGACAGGCGTTTCGATTAGCAAAAGGAAACAAACGACAACCACCTTTATCAACACTACATATAAAAATATAAATACAAAACAAGCATGGCGATGCCACAATTAAGTTCGGCCGATCAGGCAAAATTACAGCTGATGCAAGAAATGGAAATTGAAATGATGTCCGATTTATATAATCGCATGACAAATGCCTGTCACAAAAAGTGTATTCCACCACGCTATGGTGAATCTGAATTGGGTGAGTTTTAATAAAACAAATTTTTTGATCATTTCAATTCATTCTAATAAAATTGATATCGCAGGGAAGGGCGAAATGGTCTGCATCGATAGATGTGTGGCCAAATATTTGGATATACACGAGAAGATTGGCAAGAAGCTGACTGCGATGTCCATGCAGGATGAGGAGCTCATCAAGAAGATGTCCAGTTAAATTTTGAAAGTTAATGACTTTAGTCACATTGACACACAAGTCCCTATGCAATTGGTTGTAGCTACAAGCCGCAGACGCATTTCAATTGTTACGTTATTTTACACACAAACACTAAACACCCACACATACAACACACATGAATAAACAATACGCTACAATTTGATTATTCTTTGCATTCAGTTGCTACATTCAGGCTGCAATATGTGCCAGGCGCATTGCAGTTATTACAAACATTGCGCTACGGACATATTATTTCAGGCAGCACAACGCTCGAAACCTTAATGTTATTTGCCAGTGTGCCCAGGCACATTTCACACAAATTTGTAATGGTATTATCCAATGTGCCCAGTTGCATTTCAGTCGTTACGCTATTCAACACACATAAATAAATATTACTCTACAGATTAATTAATTTCTATGGCTCAAAAGGTCGTAATGAAACGCGACATTTCTGGCAGCATACGGCTCAAATCTTCAATGGTATTTTTTAATGTGCTCTCATCGGAACTATCGAGTTTACTGGTGCGTGCTACTAATATCCCAATCCGATGATTCCGGCTCCAGATGCGCATTTGCTTTCACTTAAAATCTGTTTAGTTTTGAAAAAGCAATGAAACAGAGTCTTTATTAAGTATTCATTAATGAAATACATTTTACAATCTTTAATTGCAAATATTTTTGATCATGGCGATTTACTCTTGTTGCTCGCAGGCTTTTGTTTGAGGCTTGACCAAACATAAAATTTATTTTGAAAAGCTCTCCTCATTGGAACTGCCAGAGGTGATGACGCTGCCATCCTTGCCGATAGTGACGAAGTGTCTATCGGGACGTTTCCACACCGAAACATCATCGTTCCATGTACCGGCCTCATCATCGCGATCCAAAAAATGATCGCCCAGGATTCGACCATCCTGACCCTGGAAAATAAAGGCTGTAATAGGAACGTCCATCGCACTTTACACTGCGACCTGAACTAGAGATATGAAAGTCATGACGACTGCAGACAATAGGGAAGTCATCACGACGGTCGACAACGCCGCGTGGTGGCCTATTGTGTAGATTAATCGACCGATGGCGGTAGTCAACAGTGCTGCGGTGACTTACGGTGTTTGCAAGTGTACCTACAATAAACAGATTCACATTTTAACATTAACAACATATTTAATTTAAATACAACCGTCATTGTGTTAATATTACTCATCATCTGAGCATTTATATCTAATTATGCTAGGCAAGTTTAAAAATATAGTCCATAAATATTTACCAGCACAAAGCAGGAATAGCACAGCGCTCAATCCAAGTATTGTCCGCGAAATCATCGTATTGTCCGACTCGAACCAAAATCTGAATCTTTCGGCAATACTGACTTCGCCACAGTATTTATAGTGCTAGCATCTGGGATTTGCCCAGCCGATGATAAGCAAGTCAGATTAGTCTTCAACCTTATAGCATAAATATGAACTCAAAATGCTGCCAATTTGTTGATATTTTGTGACATTTGTTTTTTTAACTTACTGATAACTATAATTCCGATGAAAGATCCGATCTTATTGTAGAGGTGTACACACACAGAAAAAACAGTAAAATTTAGAAAGTAAATTTATAAACTTAAAAGTTGTTTTTCTTTTCTTAACTTTTGGGTATACTCGAGGAGATTGGCAAAAGCTGTTTAGTTTTGAAGAAGCAATGAAACAAAATCATTATTAAGTATTCATTAATTTTACAATCTTTAATTGCAAATATTTTTGATCATAGCGATTTACTCTTGTTGCTCGCAGGCTTTTGTTTGAGGCTTGACCAAACATATTTTATTTATTATTTATTATTAAAAGCTTGGCTCATTGGGAGGTGATGTGGCTATCATCCTAGCCGATAGTGACGAAGTGTCTATCGGGACGTTTCCACACCGAAACATCATCGTTCCATGTACCGGCCTCATCATCGCGATCCAAAAAATGATCGCCCAGGATTCGACCATCCCGACCCTTGAAAATAAAGCCAGCGCGGCTGTAATAGGAACGTCCATCGCAATATACACTGCGACCTGAACTAGAGATATGAAAGTCATGACGACTGCAGACAATAGGGAAGTCATCGCGACGGTCGACAACGCCGCGTGGTGGCCTATTGTGTAAATTAATCGACCGATGGCGGTAGTCAACAGAGCTGCGGTGACTTATGGTGTTTGCAAGTGTACCTACAATAAACAGATTCACATTTTAACAATAACTACATATTTAATTTAAATACAACCGTCATTGTGTTAATATTACTCATCATCTGAGCATTTATATCTAATTATGCTAGGCAAGTTTAAAAATATAGTCCATAAATATTTACCAGCACAAAGCAGGAATAGCACAGCGCTCAATCCAAGTATTGTCCGCGAAATCATCGTATTGTCCGACTCGAACCAAAATCTGAATCTTTCGGCAATACTGACTTCGCCACAGTATTTATAGTGCTAGCATCTGGGATTTGCCCAGCCGATGATAAGCAAGTCAGATTAGGCTTCAACCTTATAGCATAAATATGAACTCAAAATGCTGCCAATTTGTTGATATTTTGTGACATTTGTTTTTTTTAACTTACTGATTACTATAATTCCGATGAAAGATCCGATCTTATTGCGAAGCTGTACACACAAAGAAAAAACAGTAAAATCTAGAAAGTAAATTTATAAAATTAAAAGTTGTTTTTATCTTTTCTTAACTTTTGGGTATACTCGAGCAGATTGGCTTGTTAAGATTTCCTGTTAAATTTTGAAAGTTAACGAATATGGTCACATTGACAAAGAAGTACAAATTGGTTACAGTTATTTTTCTTTGCATTCAGTTGCTACATTTCAGACAGCAATATGTGCCAGGCGCATTTCAGTTTTTATTTCATAAACGCAATAACAAACATTGTGCTACAGACATATTATCTCAGGCATCATAACGCTCGAAACTTTAATGTTATTTGCCAGTGTGCCCAGGCACATTTCACAGAAATTTGTAATGGTATTGTCCAATGTGCCCAGTTTCATTTCATTCGTTATGCTATTCAACACACATAAATAAACTCAGAAGGTCGTAATAAAACGCGACATTTCTGGAAGCATACGGCTCAAATCTTCAATGGTATTCTCTAATGTGCTCTCATCGGAACTATCAAGTTGGCTGGTGCGTGCACTATTTTCCCAATCTGATGAGGATTCCGGCTCCAGATGCGCATTTGCTTCCAGTTCCGCCTCCTCCTGCTGTGGCCTTTCCATCGTTAGTCGTGAATTAATAGGCTCCTCTAGCAGCCGCTCCACGTAGATATGGATTTGAGTCTATAAATGGGAATTGGAATTGCTGTTGCCTAAATCAAGATTTGGACTCACCTGTGCCAGTTGCTGCAGCTCCGGCAGAATGCATATGGGATTCTGGGATAAGTTCAACATGCGCAGAAAATGTAGTTTCTCCAGTTCCGCTGATGACGGCATTTGATCAATTCGATTAACGTTAAGAAACACAAATTTCAGATTTGGCATTGAGATGAGCATGGCAGGCATACGAATCAGCTGATTACCCTTCAGATTGAGATGGATTAAATGCTGCAGGCATCCAAATGTTTGAGGTACATCCCCAAGCCGGTTGTTCTCCGCCGTTAGCCAACGCAACTCGGCCAATTTGCCGATTGAATCTGGCAAGAATTGCAATCGATTTCCACGCACACCCAACGTTTGCAGCCGTTCACAGTTCGCAATTTCCGGGGGCAAACTTTGTAGACCCGTATTATTGCACCAAAACGTCTCCAAGGAGGTCAAATATCCCACTTCCGCGGGGAGACAATGAATCTCATTGCAACTCACATTGAGGAATTTTAAACGCACCAATTCACAGATGCAAGCGGGGAATTCATCGAGCTGATTGTAATCCAGTGCCAAGACTTGCAAGCGAATCAAATTTCCCAGACTGTCTGGCACCTGGAGTATTAAATACTTAATTTAATAAAGCCTTATTAATTACTCACTCTCTACATCGCCTACCTTTGTTAATTTATTTTGGTTCAGGAAGAGTTTCATCAGCGACTCGCAATGCTCGATTATGGCTGGGAGCTCGATCATTTGGTAATGGGACAAATTCAGGGAGAATGCCTTCTTGCAGATCGCATCTTCACAGTTGGCCAATATGTAATTGGTGCGAAAGAAGTGACAAACTGTCTCCATTGGATAACGGGTCCAAAAAATATAAATACAAATTTACTTTTTACAACATCCAATTTAAATTTCTAAATGTTGAACACATTTTCTGAGACACAATCGCAAAATGACAGTACAAATATTTTTAACCTGTGTATAGAAGCTATACTGTGAAAATAATCTGGTATTCGTAAAGCTGAGCAACCAAAAATACAACAACAATAACAAGAATAGTGCTGGGTTTCTAAATTTAACATTAGCATTGCTTGCCAAAAATTCAGAAGATTTTTTTAAGGGCATCGAAAATGACTTACTCTATCTCTCTATGCTACCAGTATACATCATTCTGTGCTGATAAATTTTTTCTGATGTGATGTGCATATTTGAGTTTGACGGCCACGCGCAGCGTTAAATTAAAATAGCGTAGTGTTAGTTGATTAATTTGTAAAAACATATGTTAAGTGCACTTGCAACTGCAAACGACAACATTAACATCTCTCTCTGTAAATAGCCCTTGCTCATTGTGTAAACTATAAAAAGAAGCGTCATGAGCTATGTTAACTTAGCACACTTAAAAGCTGTTTAGTTTTGAAGAAGCAATGAATGAGTCTTTATTAAGTATTCAATAATGAAATGCATTTTACAATCTTTAATTGCAAATATTTTTGATCATAGCGATTTACTCTTGTTGCTCGCAGGCTTTTGTTTGACGCTCGACCAAACATAAAATTTATTTCGAAAAACTGCTAAATACAAATTTTTTCAACTACATCATAATTTAATTAATTTATTTGATTATTAATATTATCAATATTTTTGTTTTCAAAAGATGCATTTTTATCGCTGTCCTCAGACCTCTTTAACCTGAATACTGTGAAAATTAGAGATTAAAGTTTATTGGCTTTTTACACATTTGACTTTGTTACTTACGCGTTGTGGACCGCGCCCATTGGGACTGCCAGAGGTGATGACGCTGCCATCCTTGCCGATAGTGACGGTGCGTCCATCGGGACGTTTCCACACCGAAACATCATCGTTCCATGTACCGGCCTGATCATCGCGAGCCACAAAATTCTCGCCCTGGACTCGGGCACGTCTTTGACGGGAATGTGCAACGATGCGACCATCCCGACCATGGGCAATAAAGCCATCAGGGCTGTAATCGACGGAACGTCCATCGGGGCGAGACACGTGTAAATCCTCTGGACTTCGACGACCCCGCTGGATGACGAAACTACCATCGCTACCGTAGTCTACAGTGCGATCTGGACGAGAGATGTGAAAGTCACGACGATTCCGGACAACATGGAAGTCATCACCACCCGCAATAACAACTCGATCCGGTCGACTGACGACAACGCCGCGTGGTGGCCTATTGTATGGACCAGGCTGTGCTGTTTCACTCGGCTGGCCGCGGTGTGCAACAAAGGAGGGGCCAGTTATGGTGTGTGCACCTACAATAGACAATTCACATTTTAACAATAACAACATATCTCATTTAAATATAACCGTCATTGTGTTAATATTACTCATCGTCTGAGCATTTATATCTAATTATGCTAGGCAACATCGATGACGAACAACTATGCTGATCGAACGATAAGAATATCGATAACAGTTGGCGCCGCTTTTTAGGCACCGTTAAATAAAAAAGAGGCACAATATAAACTTTTGTGTACAGCAGATGACAGAAGTTGAGCTTCTTATTACTAAAATCAACTATCATTTTTAAAAAAAAAATTTGCACAAAGCGAAATAAAATAATAGGAACACTATTGCTTACCTGGTCTGCGTGCATCCTTTTTCTGATTGACATAGGTGTTGCCCTTCTCATCCGTATAGACATGCGCTCCCTGTCCCGGCGAATTCTGGAATGTGCCAGCCACTCCAGGCACTTGGTAGGGGCCCTCATTCTGACCACGTATATAAACCTGTTCTCCAGGTGGCCCGAATACGTGTGGACCGTTGCGTCCATCATAGGTCTGCTGTGCATTTACTGCTGCTGCTGATAACCAATACAAGCCGAGAATAGACGAAGTTAAAAAATAAAATCCATATATATATCGGAATATTTACCAGCACACAGGAGCAGCACTGCGCTCAATCCAAGTATTGTCTGCGATCTCATCTTATTGTCCGATTCGAAGCAGAATCTGAATCTGTCAGCAATACTGACTTCGCCACAGTATTTATACTGTTTGCGGCTGGGAATCGTACAAAATTTCCCCAGCCGATGATAAGCAGCTCAGATCGGGCTTGGGAAAACTTTACTACCTCAACCTTATAGCATATATATGTACTTAAAATGCCACTTAGCTGCCAATTTGTTGATATTTTGTGACATTTGTTTTTTAGCTTACTGATAACTATAATTATCATGAAAGGTGACAAATAAATAAAGATACCCAACACCTTTTTCGATCTTATTGTGGTGCTGTACATACACTAAAAAAAAACATAGCACTAAAATCTGGAATGAAAATTAAAAAAAATTAAAATTAAAAGTTGTTTTTCTTCTCTTAACTTTTATGTGAATTTTTTTAAATTACTCAAAAAATTTAATGAATTTGTTTGTTTTTTTTTGTGTATTTTAAATATATAACATTTATCTGTATATATATTATTACGTACATATATATTCTTTGTTTTCAATAAATGTTAATTGTATACTTTGTTTTGATTTTTTTCGTTCTAAATGATTACACCGACCAATCGGCGGGGCATTACCCAAGTGAACGAACAAGTTTAATTAATCTAGACAGATCAAGTCAAACCAATGCACACACATATATGTATATATATATATATAGAAATATATAGAAATATGTATGTATATAGAAATATATGTTTATACGTATGTATATGTATATATATATATAGAAATATATATGTTTATATGCATCTTGATTAAACACACAAAACATGCTCGTAAAATAAGCATTTACTAGGCTGCAAGCTTAGCTTCATGGGAAATTGAAACAAGTTTGACCACCAAGCATTACTGACAATATAATAGTAATAGCAGACTTAACTAGACGACAGGCAAGCTAATGAAAATATATATGTTTGATTTTATTGTGTAGAAGTAAATGGAATTCCTCATTTTTTTTCTTGTTGCTTTTTGTGCATTTATAAAAATTTACATTTTACACCGTTTAGTCTTCGGGCACCTTCCACTGCAACTGTTTGCCACGATCGTATAGATTTTTCAGAGCGTGTGTAAATTTCTTATCCGCCTGGAGTTGCAGGTAATGCTTATAGAGCTGGAGAGTTGTGCGAGCATCCTCGATGGAGTCATGCGTCTCTGACTGTATCTTTGTGCCTGTGCACAACGAAAGAGAGATTGTTGTTATTAGATAATTAATAGATAGCCAATACAAAAACTTACCCAAAAAATGCCAGGCCAAAAAACGCAGCGAAACCATTCTATGATGTGGCAAATGGAACAGATGTACCGTGTCAATTATTTGCTCGGATGGTACATAGATATTAATTACCCTATAATGGAGAATAAATCAATTAATGATATAAATATATTTATTAAAAAAACATCACACCTGAAATCATTCTTTAGACCATGACCAACAAAAATGACGCCTACATCGACCAGAAACTTTAGTTTCTGATACGAATATTTGAGGGCCGTCAGACGTTTATTGCTAAAATTGGCATCCAAATCGCCGGGCTTGATACCCGAAAATTGTGTCAAATAATCGACGACCTTCTCCTGCGTTGAGATATAATCATCAATAAAGGGCACACCCTCATCCGCACCCTGGCCACGTATACAGGATATGCGCGCCACACTCATATGACAGGGTTTTATTGTTGCCGTTTTGCCATCCGGACGTATTTCATTCTCCTCGGGATTTAAGGTTACAAATTCCGCATCCATTGCTATTAAATCACCCGCTTGCGGCATCTCATTTGCTTGTAGCGGTTTCAATGTAGCATCTGTGCCAACATTGTTGGGCAACGGATTCAAAATGTCCTGGCAAATTAAGAGATAGATTAAATTTAAGAGATTCCCTTTCGATTCCAGACTTACCTGTAGAAAAGGATTGTTTGGCGTATTAATTGTTGCCTCATTATTTTTGGCTGGCTCCTCAGCTGTGTCAATAGTTCCCGTCTCCAATTCGTGCTCCTCAAGACTGCGATAAAAAAGTACACACGGCACCTTCCAGTCGAGGGTGAACCAAACGGATTCCTGTGGTGCCACCGGAGAAATGCTGAAATCATTAAAGATATACCATTGCTGTTGCGGCTCGTCCAATGCATCCGATGTGGTCGCCTTCATTGTATGATATTTATGTCGCACATTCACCAACGATACCAAATTCTTTTGCGTGCCATCATCGATTTGACACACGACCGCATTCAGGGCATACATGCGCTGAACTTGATTCTTGGTTTCCGTTGGATGCTGTTCCGTCAGCTGCTCCTCATCATCCTCCTCCTGCTCCGATTTGGAGGTGTGTGTTAGAGATCGAACGTTCAGTTCACCAGTCTCACTGATGCCCATATTAAAGGTGAGGGGAAACCATGACTTCTGCCGTGCACTCGGTGAATTGTTGCTCGTTTGATTTGTATGCGATGGGGATTTGCTATGGAAATTGGAAACATATATTTTAATATATCAATTCATTTTGAACTCGTCTAACTAACCGATCTGGATGCAAAAAGTGGCAATCACTGCGGGAGCAATTAATGCCGTAGCGGCACGGTTTGCTGGTGCTTAGAGATGCTGCCTCTGCAGCTGGTCTCTCGATGGATCGATTCAGTTGTCGCTTCAGAAAACTGATATCCTTTTCATTATTCAGCCCACAGTTGATATCCAGTATTTGTGGCAGGGATGTCACCTTAATTGAGTATTTAAATTAATTACAGCAATTATGCTATTAAATTAGTATTCTATTTTACCTTAACACTTTGATTGGTGGGAGAAAATTTCTTACAGCTTTCACAAAAGGCTTGAATATTTTTCTCCGAGCTCAGAGATCGCTTGAGAATATTACCAAAATCAAAATGCTGCTCGCTGTCCTTGATGTGTGTGGGATACGATAAATTGCATGCCAGCAATATATTCTCTTTAGATTTCTGCAAGAATATTCGCGTTATTTTGGCTTTCAGTTGGACATTTAATAATTTTACCTCTGCCTGGCACTTGATGCACCGATTTATGCAGATCTGTTTGGTGCCAAATATTGAACTTATATCAGTTTCCGCATTTATCTTGCAACGTTTCCGTTCCTCATCCTTGGCGTTCTCGTCTGTAAAGGATATTTTTTTTTAGTTTATTCATCATTATTGATTTTAGCATCACTGTTTTCTTATACTGACCAGACATGGATTCAAACAATTCCGCGGGCGTCGAACTATCATTTGTTGACATACTTTCAGCTAAGATAACAAATTTTATTTGAAAAATATTTGAATTGAACTCTATATAAATATTTACCAACTGCTGATGGGTGCTGAGCACCATTTAAGCCCGCATTTTTGCCGGAATCGAGTATTTCGTAATGCATTTGATGCAAGATAAAACGATTCCAGTTCTGTAATATGATAGTTTTTAAATGAATATAGTAGGAGTATGTGAATTGTAATACTTGCCTGAATTAAGGTGATCAGATTAACATTTGATGATCGATCGGTTAAAATCAGGCCCAAAGCTGATGCTTCAGGCACGGTACGAAAGGAGCGCAGGAAATTGCTGGCTTGGCACGGCGTCGAAGCTAAAATGAGTTGTTTGCTTACATCAATAGCATCTAATAGCCATTACTTAGGCACAAAACCAACCAGTGCTTTTGTCCAGCATGTGAAAGAGGAAGCCCAGTTCGCAGGATAAGCAAAACTCCTTCGAGCATGTGTGGCCAATCAGCTTCGAACGCAGCGGATCCGTGAAGTACAAAATCTAAAAATATGCTCAAATTTAGTTAGAGTTACATACTATTTATTCAAGTAAAAGCAAAAGATATTAGCTCACCTGCAACATGGCATTGCAATACGAATTGGGCAACGTGGCCTCCAGTCCGGCAAAGCTCGTCTGGTTGTGCTGTTCAAAATCGAAATCCTGTGTGCCCAATTTTGTGTATTTCAGTTCCACTTTCCTATAACGTCTGGGTATAATTTTAATGCCACTTTCCGCTTTTGTGGCAGTCGTATTTACATTTGCATTGGCATTACCGGCACCACACTGTCCCTGCTCCGTGAGGTTATAGGGTATCTGATTGCGTCGCGCAGTTCGTGGATTGGGTGAGTAACCAATTGGACCTTGCATTTTCATGCTGTTGAGTACATCTGCATCGATGGTCTTGGGCCGATGATAGCCGTAACGCAACAGTTCCTCGGGCCAGTCGGAAAACCAACGAGAACCCGTCGTCAAATGTGGCAACAACACCGATGACAATGGAAAATTGGTGTCCGTAAATGGAACCATCGGTAGCTGTGGCACAACATCCGCAAATTCCGTATTCCGTGAGAATGTGTTGAATTGCGGCTGAGATGTCTGAACCGAGGCAATGGTATTAATGTGTCCGGATTGATCACCAAAGGCCAAGGCCTGCGACGAGGAGCTTATGTCAAAGCTCAAACATTGACTGCCATTCGTATTGATTTGATACATAGATACGCGTGGTTCGCTCAGCTCCACCGTGTCCACAAGCTGAAATTGTCCATAGCTGGAAACTACGGCCAGCCGGGATGTCAACGATGGTAAAAACTTCAGCATTTGTGGATCGATGAGAACTTGAATTGGTGAGATGAGGCGCAGCATACGTAGATCGTAGACCATAAGGAAGCGATCGATGGCCAAGTTATTCTGACGTCCACTGTAACCACAGGAGATCAGATAATTGCCCTGCACGTCGAAATCGGATAAGCTATTCGTGTGCGTCTTAATAGTGTGCTCCACGCTTAGTGTATTCAAATCTCGGAGGGTGACGGTGCCAAATTGATCGCCCGCAAAGAGATACCGTGAATTCTTGCGCAGTACTGTGCATCCGGCGGAGCCAACATGCTCCAATCTAGTCTCCTTCAGACTACGCATATCGAAATCAATCAGCTCCTCCTGCAGACCGGCCATAACCAAACGATGTGGCGATAGTTGCAGCATGCAAACCATTTCCACCATGTTGTTGGATCTGATGAGCAACATGAATAGTTTGATTGAAATTGTCTATTTAATATTTATTGCTTACTTGTGCGTAAATTTTGGTAAACCACGTCGGATCTGATGTCGAAGAGAGGTCTGCGTCAGCACCAGTACGCCCGAGTCAATTGTTATAATCTGGCGCACTATGTCGCTGGCGTGCACCTGGAATGAGGTGTATTTTTGCAAGGAACTGGCATAGTAGGACGTTACGTGTCCCTGGAAAAAATATGGCAAAAAGAATTTTTAATAAGACGAGATTAAATAGGATATTTAAACGTAAGATTTAAGATAAGAGATTTATAGGCGATTTAACAAAGAGTAATCAGCAATTTGTTAATAGATTTAAATGTAGATTTGACAAAATAATCAAGGCATTTTAAGGCATTTCACAGGATATTCAACAAAAGATTCAAGAGGCAACGTTTGTTTCGATTTAACAGAGATATTAGAGGCCATTTAAATGCAGATTTAACAGTGAAATGAAGAGGATACTAAATTTTGATTTAACAGGCAATTCAGCAACAACTTCTTCGATTTAACAGGATATTAAACAAAATATTTATGAGGACATTTAACATTTAATTTAACAATCCATTTAAAAGAATTTCAACGGCATAGTCAACATTCTATTCAACAGGATGCATGCTTACACCTTGATTGCCCATCCAGAGCAGCTCCTCGTAGTCATCAAAGGCCACAGTGGACACGCCAAAATTTTCACCGCCGTCAGCAAGTATGGGAATTGGGCTAGCGACATAGTCTGATTCGCTAGAGCCAATATTGAAGCCATTAAAACTCGGCGAATAAGGTTCTGAGTTGCGAGTGGGGCCTGTGTCGTAAACACCTTAAGCAAATATTAATTATTACAAACTTATTTGTATTATCATATTAAAATGGAGAAAGTTGCTGTATTTGTGTGTGTTTGATTGTTTGTGTTTGTTTGTATGGTTGCGCTTGGCGTACTTAAAATGTCCTCCGAGGCACCGATTTGATCGGTGCCGCCACAATAAACGTAATCCATTTCCTACAGAAAACAATATTTAAGCACTGTTTTTGTTTTATTATTTTTAACGAGATGATTTATTTGCATCAGTAGTGGCGTATTTTTATTTCGGCTCACGAATCAAAATTGCTCATCGCTATCTATCGATTTTTGAACAGTGTCATATCGATAACGTTAACAAGTTAAGACTGTTAATGAGATACAAAAAGTATCTTGTGCTTAAGCAATTAAAAAATTGCACAAGCTTAAAAGAAATAATAAATAAAAAAAGCGCTTTTTCTTTAAAAAAAGTTTTTATATTTCATTTGCCGGTTGGGAAATATCGCTTTCTGCTTTATAGCATGTGCAAGTATCACCAACACGGCCTAGGCTAAATTAGCCTAAAGTTAAATAAAAAGGTATGCTCTTAGGGGCATTTAGTAGACTTGAAAATATGCTATAAATCGGTCATATCCTTGCAGATTTGGAAGATTTGTGTTAGAATCGCAAGCACCTACTCTATCTAAAAAGTAAAAGTAAATAAATATGCCATATATTTGTTGTTTTTATAACACAAAGTATCGATATAACGTTGCAGCCCTGGTCTGAGTACAAAAAAATGCTGCGTGCCACATGCAAAATCGCATTTAACTTAACTCGGGATCAACTCAATCGAAACGTTAAAATGGCAGCTTTACAGCAAATTGTAGAGAACAATCAACGTGCGGAGAATCTCATTGATTCTATTAAGTCAGAGGTGCAGTAATATACAGTTATATATAAACATATATTTATAGTTAATACAATTTCAGATGACGGCCATACATAATGAGTTCCAGGAGCGTCAAAAGCAACAGCTGATTGCCGAGAATGCAGCCCTTGAAAAAGAAATTGAGGCAGCGCTGGCACAGCTAATCCAACTAGAAGTCCGCAATGGCAAGAAACAGATCCCAATACCAGGTGCTGGAACCAGTGCAACACGTGGAATGTGCACCAAGGTGGAGACAGGAGAAACAGAAAGAGTTTCCACTGCTGCCCCAGCCGTGGAATCAAAAGTAGCCCCCAAAGAAAAGAAAGAGAAGAAGGAGAAAAAACCGGCTGCTGCTGAAAAGTCAAATTCCGCTCCAGAAGCAGCACCAATAGATGTGGGTCGTTTGGATTTGCGTGTGGGCAAGATTATTGAAGTTGGCCGTCACCCGGATGCGGATAGCTTGTATCTGGAAAAGATCGATTGTGGCGAGGCAGTGCCACGCACAGTTGTCTCGGGACTAGTGAAATTTGTGCCGCTGGAGGAGATGCAGAATCGTCTAGTTGTCGTCCTCTGCAACCTGAAGCCGGCTAAGATGCGTGGCATCACCTCCGAAGCCATGGTCATGTGTGCCTCCACCCCGGATAAGGTTGAGGTGCTCAGTCCACCAGCTGGCGCTGTGCCCGGAGACTTGGTCCACTGCGAGGGCTACGAACGCCAACCGGATGCACAACTTAATCCAAAGAAGAAGGTATTTGAAACGTGTGCTCCGGATTTAATGACGAATGCGGAGCTTGTCGCTTGCTATAAGGGATCAGCGCTGCATGTGCCAGGGAAAGGCGCCATCATAGCGCAATCCTTGAGAAATGTCCTGGTTAAATAAGAATTGTAACATAAATACTAATTTATATATAAATACAATTATATACAAATTAATTCATATAAAAGAAAAACTATATATAAATAAATATAAATTTAAATTTATAAATATAAATTTATTTATATATAAATTTAATTATGCATATAAATAATAATTGTAACAAATAATTTGTTACAGACGTGGAATTAAATGCGCACATCTTATTTGAATTTGTGATTTATTTAATAATATAACTTGATTCTTGGGACAAGTTACCCAATTGATTATTTATTTGTAGCTTGGTTATTAATGAATTGTATGCCACCATGGATGAAGTGCCCTACGGACTATTGCTGATGGGGTCTTTGAGCAGGATGCGGACTGGGATTGGCCTCGACTACAATGGTCTTGGTGAATATATCGTAAGCAGTGCGGTTATTCTTGAAAAAGACCATCAGGACACAGATGGGAAAGAGCACCGTCATTACCAGATTTTTGGCAAAAGCGCGCAACATCGATCTCAGCAACGAGGGCACCTTTGCCGGATAGATCAGGACACGCACCGGTTCCCTTCGCGCCTGGAATGCAAATTGTGGCAGGATGGGTGCCTGCAATGGCAACACTGCCTCCACATAGAGTATGCGTATCTTCATTATAGATTTCCCTGGTGTGGCGCCATCGAAGAACGTCGTCCACAGGCACTCATAGCAACAGACCATCAGCTTTGTCAGCAGCTCAATCAACAACAGATCCGAGGACATAGAAAAGAAATAAGTCGTCAAATCCATAAAGCTCACAAAGACATTTTCATCGAACAGATCATTGAAATCCAAATTGAACAAATGAAACAAGGCAAAAGTCGCAATTATTTTCAACACAAACAATATAAACATATCAATGGCCTCAGCCAAAAATCTCTTCCAAAAGGGCGCCACAAGCATATCGATGCCGCCGAAGCGTCGAATAATCTCTTGCTGCTGTACTTCGTCCAGCACACGAAATCGACTAAATCTGGGTACATTTGCTGGTGGCACATTTGTTGGTGGCACATTTGTTGGTGGCACATTTGTTGGAGGCACATTTGTTGCTTGCCCATTATTTGGCTGCACTTGCTCAGTGTTTATTGGAGCATGAGGAGCAGCAGAAGCAGTTGTAGGCAGCGAAGTTGGGGGAAATTCCGACAATTGTGGATAGTTGTAGTTGGCGAGCAGGTAATTGGGAAACATTTGGATAAGCGCCGCCTGTTTGGCCCATTCGGTAAGGCTGGCAAAATATGCTTCCTTCGTCGACAGCTCCTTGTTTCTATCCTTATCATTATTCTTGTCCTTATCATTATTCTTCTCCTTATCATTATTCTTCTCCTTATCATTATCTGTATCTGCCTTTTTATCTGTATCTGCAGCTGTTGCTGTTGTTGTTCGCATTTCGCTGTTGGATTTTTCGCGCTGTAACGCCGTTGTCTGTTCGTTGCTTGCCATCCCTTGCTCACGTAGTATTATTTTATATTGATTTCTTAATTTTTGTGGCGAAACTGTATGTTTTTTTTTTCATTTATTTAACTTTTGTCGTATTGAAGTTGACGTGTGTAAAATAAATGTGAAGTAATGGGTGTGCGCAGTGAGAGGTGAGAGAGCGGTATCCACATACGTTTTTCAGGGTTGCATTGAAATACACACAGGGCATGGTAAACTATACAAGGTAGCGACAATTAAAGTTACCTGTTAAGCAATTGGTTTGATTGAGGCAAACGCTAATTATTTATATATTTGTAATTGATTTTAAATGGCTGAAATTAAAGATTGTGTAAATATTTCATAAAAACGACGATTTAAGCTCACGCCAATTGCTATGAGACAGTCTAACTTATGACTATCTCATAGCAATTGGCGTGAGCTTAAACAGCCTTTGAGTGCGTGTAACAGAGATAATATCGGTACCTTGTATTAGCAATCCATGCGCGAGAGATAATAGCAGAGTGCAATACTCGCTCTGCAAACAGTGGGGGACCCTTTTTGCAATCGAACATAAATTTATATATATATATATTTATACTTATGTATAAATATTATTATATTATATTTATAAAATTCGATAATTCAAGTGAAGTAATATCGAATCCATTTTTAAAGAATATTTTTAGAGTATTTACAAATAATCAATTAATTTGTTAATTGTTATAGTTAATGAATATTTATTTATTAAAATTTTTACGCACTTATATATAAGAGAAGTACATACGTATTTCATACTGCGGATGATTTTCAATTAGGCATTGAAAGACACATAATACATACATAGAATTTCTGATTCTGGCCACTGCTAATGATAATAAAATACAATACAATATATACATATATATATGTATATAACTTAAAAAAGTACGATTGCCAAAAAAAATCAATCTCTTAATTTTATATATGCCCAGTATACAAACATATATATATATATATATATATATATATTGATAGAGTGAAGTACATATATGGCTGGATGAATATATAATAAGTACATACCCACATATATATATATGTATATATATATATGTTTTAATATATTTATATAGTTTTAGTTATGTATTATTGATCTACGTATGTATTTATGCACATTTGATGTAAATCGTGCAAATCAGTTTGACAATTATGTTTTTTTTATACAATTTGGATAAGGATTAGGAATACATAATTCAACTAATTAATACAACTCTTTCTGTCTCTCTCTGCAGATAGGCAAGTATAGAATAACAAATATAAATAAAGGAATGCATCCGATGAACGGTTAGCCCAATTGGGCCATTTATTGCCAAACATTTCCAATATTTAAATTGCCAAATTGCTGATTTAAATTTGAAGTGACCGTTGAGGAGGCTGCTGTGGAGGTGCCCGTTGCCGCTGGATAACCAACACTTGGCAATGGTTGCATCAGATTCATACCGAGTCCAAGTTGCTGCTGCTGTGGTGTTGTTTGTGGTGCTACCGCAGCTGTGTTGTGGCCACTAAACAGTTGCATGCCACCCAACATACTTTGATTCTGAGTCTGCATCAGATTTGTGGCTGCTGCTTGTCCAACTAAATACGGGCTGCTGGCAGCACCGCTGGCATTGGGAAACTGTGCACCACCAAATCCAAGATTCATGGAGCCAGTTGGAGCATTGCTGAAAGCATTTGGTGCTGCCATCACTGGGGCATTATACATGCTCACTGAATTCGGTGGCGTCATGAACTGATGATGGTGTGTCTGTTGGGGCAGCTGCTGGTGATGGTGCTGCTGAGGATGGTGATGCTGGTGGTGATGCATATAGCCACCGGGTGCCATGCCCGTAAAGCCGCCAAAGCTCAACTGCTGCTGTTGTTGTGGATTGTTGTGAGGATTGCTTGGCGCATTGCCATACAAAGCCAATATGCTGTCCTTGGACATTTTGCCCGATTGATCCTTGTCTTGACCAATTCCGACCAGAGTGCCCTGGCTAAAAAAGTCTTGCTCCTGCTGGGCCAGTGAATGCGGCTGACTGGTCGGCAATGAAAGTGATACAGCAGCAGCAACTGCAGCAGCCACGTCTCCATTCGCCTTCTTCTCGGGACTCGGATTGCTGTTGGCACTTAGAAAACTGGTAAAGCTATCGTTCTGCAAATCCTGGCAAGCAACAATTGGCTTTGTGGGCGAAGAGAGGCCCAGAAGATCACTCTCCACGCTGGCATTGATGCTATTGTTGGCGCTATTTATTTGCACACGATGAGAGGTCTTTGGACTGCAGCCACCGACCTGATTTGGCTTTGGCTTGGGCAGCGGCGCTGGCAGTGGACCACTTTTCGCTACTCCTCCAGCTGTCGTCGTCGTTGTTGAGGAGGAACGCTTTTCACTGGTTATGCTACTGATACCGCCCAAACTCCCGCCTTGAGCTGTTTTCTTTTTTCGCTTCTGCCGTTCCAGTTCCTCATCGATTTCCTTGGCCCAGTCGACTTTGGGTGGAGATGGTGGCACCCATTCCCTAGCCAAATACTTTTTATGCTCGTATTTTGCTCGTATAAAATTTTCCAATGCCGTATCCGTTTGAGGACGTCGGAAACCATCCGGTAGCTGTGCCTCGTAGACCGCACGAGCGCGAGAATTGCCCATTTGTTGCAGGGAGATGACCTGTTCGGGGGTCCAAGCATCCAGATTGACGCTTTTCACCCGAGATATGTGCACGCCCAGATTGCGGTGGATGCCCGCGCAGCGAATGCACAGAAAGACGCCCAAATTCCATGACGCCCATCGTGGACCTGCGAATTGTTGATTAAATGTAAGTCAAAAGAGAGAAAACTAAAAAAAAAATCAACTTGCTTATCTCAAGAGTACCCTATACTACTCAAATTGCCGATGTATGAACAGTTTTAGAAGCTACTTATACAGTTTGAATAGCATATGTACTTATGTAGTTATTTATTTAATGCTGTTAACGGCATCACGCACACAGCAATTACAAAAATAGAGTTGGGGAACGATATGAAACTGCTGCTGCTGGTACTGGAGAAGTGTGCCCACCCTTAATTAAATAAAAGTGTGAGCTAATTCTCAAAAAGGACTATGCCACTTGTCTTAGACCCTTGACTTACACTTTATTAAGTTAAAATATAATTGAATATTTAGCTGTCCATGTTTGTATATCAGTTATACATTTATATGTATATACATACATATATAGAGCAAAATAAGCCCTGAGCATAAACTTACCCTTGGCATCACAATCGACACAATATTTATTGTCGTCATCACGTAGCATTTGCGTTAAAAGTGTTTGACATTTTTCCTGCATCAATTTCGTACGTTCCGTTTCCTTACGGCTTGCATTCGATGTACTCATATTTTTCTTGCACTTTTTATCGCGTTGCGTTATGTTGTTGTCTGTGTAATTTAAATAAACTGCCTTTATTCCGTTTCGCTGTTTATGTATATATATTGGGTGTTGTGGGTTGCTTTGTTTAAGTTATAAGCCGCTGGTTTAGCTCGACCCGTATATGTAAAAATAAATTTTTTGCTTTAAGAATATACTACAATTTTTTTTGCTATCGGAAATAGTGTACGTCTGCGTCTAAACGTCACATTCATTTCGTAAAGTCTGGCAATAGTAATGTCAAAAAATAAATGCGAATGCAACAGTGTTGCCAGACTGGAAAATGGCAAGCCACTTGATTTTTTGAAAAAAACCTTTTTTGCATGTGCAACAAGTGAATTAATTATTTTTATTAGCAATATGCGTTCGTTAAATTCACAGCTGGAGTCATGTCTTCGCTCATTGAATGGCGGTGGAAATTTAAATTGGTTAAACGTAGGCTGTTTATGTCTTAATTTATTGTATATTGGCATTGATGCTTGCTTTGTTTTTTTTTTTTTTAATTTATTTAGGTTTTCTGTGCCGAATTTCTGGAAGTTGTGAATAAGCTGCAAAAGCGTATAAATAATCAATTAGAATATGATGCTCTCGAAATCATTTGTTTGTGCTTATCCCAAATAATGATATGTGTTCGGCACTTGGAATACACCATTCAAACTGAGACCGCCAGCGGTTCAAGAATATTGGTAATAAATAATAAAATCATTATTATTATTTTAATATTTATACGATTTCATATTAGGCTAGCCATCATCATTTTGTGGATCGCATAAAGGTTTGTCTGCAACGCCTCTGCGTTTCCGTAGCGGGCTCAACAGGAGCAGGATCAGGAGCACAAAATATTACTACCGAGGGCATTTCCTATTTGAAGCTACTCGATTCTCTGTTGGATTCCCTATCTGAATTCACCATCTATGAGAACAGAAGCCTTGATAGCAACGTCACCGACTCGCCGATAGAATTCCTCGAATTAAGCAAGCAAATAAAGCTACAAATAGATTTACTACTGGGCCAAACATTGTCCTTTGCTAATGTGGCCCTGCAACAGGATAAGAAAGCACTCAGCGCGCTTTGTCAAAAGGTATAATTATAAATATATATATATATATATATATATATATATATATATATATATAATATATATATATATATTATATATATATAAATATATATATATATGAACATGTACTATTTTAGGTGATGCGTGATTGTGGTGCATTCCAAGAGGAATGCCTTTTGAATCCTGTATCATTGTCTCGAAGCAGCAACAACTCCAATCAAAAATTGAGAGCGATGACTTTGGAGCACGCCCTGCACCAGCTGGAGGATTATTTGAATGAGGCTCTTCTGCGTTTGGTCTTCACTTGTTTGCTCGACTTTCAAAGGATATCGGTGGATAAAATACGCAATATATTGCGTAGCACACGGACTGAAGAATCGGTTGCCACAGCTGATGAATTAATAGCCGATTTTGATGTGAATTTGGATCGTGCCACACAAATTGGCATATATGCTATTGCATTTGCACCCAACTTGAAAAGTATGTATATATATATTTTATTTAGTTATTTTTTATAAATATATTATAATAATGATCACTCTAACTTAATTGTATTATATAGTAAAGACGACCGTTCGTAGCTGCCTCGCCTCTTTTGAGTATTTGGATACCAGTTTGATACCGTCGCTGCATGGAAATGCCTCCGATTTGCACTCAGAACTCTTGGAGCAGCACTTCAACGAGGAGATGTCCAAGTTTAAGAAAGTACTGCATGAGATTATGGATAGTCGTGCTTTTGTTGGCTGTTATTTGCATATGCTAACAACGGGCATTATTGCCGCCGAGAAACAGTTTGATAAAACTGAATTGGACCACTTGGCACAGATGGGTCTCTATATTGTGGAACATTTTCAGTTGGGTGTCAATCAGCATGTTCTCTTGCAGCACGAACATTTGCAGAATTTTGTGCGTATTTTGAGGGAATGCAAAGCAATATTAATGTGTGCCTCACAAGTTCAACCGGATCGCATCGTGAAGAGATTTAAAATATTACGTACCATACTGCGTAAATTACACAGCAGCTTGGCTGCAGCAGAAAGTAACTCAGCTGCCGTTGATCCTCACCCGTATCGGGAAGAAACAGATTTTTGTACAGAAGAGTCCTCCAAGCCAATCCAATCCTTAATGGCATCACCATCGCGCAGTATTCTCTACGAGACCCGAAAGGATCGCAGCAGGACAGCTGAAATAAATCAGCTCACAAATGCTGAACAAACTTTAAATGGGTCCCTAAAGCCGAAGGCCTTGAATTGTTTGCGCCGCAGTGAGTATTGAAGTTGATATTTTAGCTATTTATTTAAATATTAGATTAAAAAGTAATCTATACATATATTTATTTATATTTATTACAACTAATAGTAGTCAACAGAAAGAAAGAAAATAATACTTACTATTTAAAAAATAAATATATATGTTTTATAGCTATAATTTATATTCATTTAATTATTTTTACCTATTACAGTCTATTTATATGCATTTATTAATATTATATATTATATATATTGCAGAACTAAGTCTGCGCACAAACATGTTTAAGCGACAAACTGTTGTGGAGAGTGTTAAATTGCAGCACACAATCAGCAGTCAAACGGCGAGCTTGGAAATCAGTGGTACGAAAAATATTATTAAAATTAATATTATTATATTACATTATTCATTATTTTGCTTTCAGAAATACTCGATCAATTAACGTGTTTAACGGCAAACTTATCAGGCAGTCTGTCGGTACGGAAGTAGTTGAACTCATATCCTGTCTATTGAATAAAAAAATACACACACACACACTTGCAAAAACACACTAAAAAATACATACATAAGCACATACCGCATCCGCATCTGTAGAGAGCAGTGTTTTTATTTTGAACATCTTAAAAAGATTAAAATCATAATAATAATAAACACAGAGAAATATAATTGTAAAAATTAAAACTACTGAATGAAACATTTATCGATTAAATCAACGTAAAAAACTAAATTGAACTATGCGCAAAATTGTCAACTTATCGATTTTCCCCACGCAAAAGTATGCACAACTTGTAAATACATAAGAAATATATATATTTGATAAAGTTGAACAAAAACTTGGGGGAAATGCAAACGGAATCGAGGCTGGAGCACAAATCCGATGATAAAGCCAGCGAAGCATTCGAATTGCGTAGCAACAATCGGCATGTGGTTTCTCTTGGTCTCCTAATGGTGCTCTGCACAATATACCTAATGATTGCCGGACTCCAAACTAACTATAACTACTACTTCAAACCAGGAGTTGCTGCTGTCAATCTATCCAGCAATCCACCAAATGTTGATGCTTCAAATGATGTCCACACCCAACCTCAGCCTTTGTGCAAAAAAATAGAAATTTTCACCGAAGACGCATTTGCAAGTCAGGCAAGCAATCTGTTGAGGGATCAATCAAAAAAATCTTCCAATAATCTCACCATAAGACGCAAGCAGCCAAAGATTTCGAAATCTAAAACCACCAAAAAAGATATCACAAAAAAATCAAATACAGCCGAACCCATTATCTACCTATTTGCCTTGGTCTTTATATATCTATTGCTGAAAGCCGCCTCGGACATAAATCAACATTATAAATCGGTAAAAATCGTCCAACTTACCTATTCTAAGCAACTATTTATTTATTTAGTTTTTTTTAAATTATTATTATTCAACAGCTAAAGAAAGGAGATAAGCGTTTGCGTCGGTGCTCCTTGCAATCATATGCCCAGAAGGAGCAGAGGACCTCCCATTTAGATCGGCGTGCTTCAAAAGGTATTTCAACAAAAAGTTTGCCCAAATTTTGAGAGGATCTTCATTAATACTAAATGTAACTCGAATGATTTTCTTAATAGGGAACAAATAACCAGAGATAAAACTACAAAAAAAAAAAAATTAAAAAAAATAGTTCTAAATTGTGTAATATGTGTTGTGAACTGAAACTTGATTGTCTATTTAAACTTCACTATGTATGTATTTGTCTCGATGTAAAAACATATCTGTCCAAAATCAAAAAAACTTTCTACTTTTACCCTTTTTCCATTTCTATATTAATATATAATGTTAAGTGAATGTCTATGTGCCTATTTATATTTATATATACCCCATAGAAATCTGTTTACTGTAAAAAACTGAACTTTAAGAATAAAACTCTTCTCTGCACTCCTGTGATGGTTTTACAAAGTATTATCTAATATATATATATACCAATTGGTGTTTTATTTCCTCACTCTTTTCACTTTGTTTTTGTTTTTATAATTATATGTGTATTATTATTTTTTTTATGTAGATGCTCTACTGCAAAGTAGACACTATATATTTACGGAGGCCCGATCCGTATCCCTTGATCGCTTCAAGCGAAAGGATGATTTGGCCATCGAGTCCAAAGATCTGCTCAAGATTATGCGCAAGCCGTCTACAATTGCTGAATCTGCTCGAATTTATCATCCAGCCAAACTTTCGGGTAAACTGACACTTTTTTGGAAAACTTTAATTTAAGTTCCTTTAGGATATGTTTTTTTGATTCTTCCTTTTTCTTTACCTACTTTAGAGCCGCTTAGGGGTCGGCGCTTATCGGTGCCCATCAGCATTAACTATCAAACAGTGCATGTGGCTCCTCCTGCTCCTCTGGAATTGACAAGACGCAGCTCTGTGATCAGTGTGGGAGACATGATGACGCCTCTGCCGCTGATAGCAGCATCCACTGGTTTTCAGACGATGCCAATGACCGACTTGAAGCGGCGCGTTCGGATGATTAATCGCCACTAAACAAATGGGAATCGGGAAATTATATATATTGCTATATGATAAATAACTCAACTCAACGACTATATGGACTTCACTATCAACGAATTTATACACTCGGAAAACTAATCGCCCTGAATTTTGAAAATTCGCCGAGGTTTTCTCAACATATGTCATATTTCTCAAACTGAAGTTTTAATATTGGATTTTTCTAAAATTTAGAGAAAATATGCCTTATTTCCAAAGGCATTTTTTTTTCAATACGTTTTACACATATAATTTTTAGCATTAGGAAAATTATTTGTAGGAAAAAAATTATTTCTTAATTTAAACGCGAATTTTTTTGCCGAGTATTTTTAACCAGCTCATAAATGGAATTTTAGACATGCTTTAAGTTTTTGTTTTCCGTTTTAATTAATAAGTGTAGTATCGTTACTATAATTAAGGCATTTTAAACATACAAAATACATTATTATTATTAATATTATAATTACTACTATAACTATTAATATGCCCATGCAATTTTATTAAGAATATACAATTCTATACACATTTAATAAATTGCACAGATGAGCAGCCGTATTACCAGAAAACGTACAATTATTTATATTTATATTTATACTAATAATAATAATAATAATAATCTACTACTTAAGGCAAGATTTAAAACAATCTTAGGCTAAAATAAAGTTTCGCTTGCAAGAGAGAAACAAAATAAAAACAGCTGATGCAATTTTTCTGGCTTTTTTGAGACGATTGAGATATAAAAAGAGAAGTCTATGAATGGAGTGTGTGTGTTCAAAATAATCGATCAGTATCAGTTCTATACATGAATATATATATATATGTATATATATATATATAAACAAAACTTTTATCGAATTTTGTGCTATGTGTTTTCTCCTATTAAATATTACAAATACAAAAATAAATTACGTATTTTAATTGCTGTAAAATATATATTATTATCATTATATATATAAATATATATATATATCTGGTTAGACTTTAGCTAAGCTCATTGCCCTCATAGAGGCTCTCGCAGCTCTCGAGCAGCCGCAACACAGGCGATATATCATATGGATATAGTTGACGCGAGACGAGACGCGATATTTGCAGCCGGAGACGGATTAGGACGCCCATCGCCTCATCGAGCATGGCATTGCCCATGCCAAAGCTATGACAACTATGGACAAACATTGTCCAATTCATGCGAATGTACTTCAACAGTCGCAGCAAATACAGCAGAAAACACGTCTCATTGCTCACAAGCAGATCGAGCAACAGATCGGAACTATTCGAGGTCATCTTGAGGAACTCGAGAAATGTGTAGACAGGATTGAGCATGGCGACCAGTTCGGGAAATGCATTATTCCGAAACGATATGCCGGAGGTGACATCCAGTGTGCAGACCATTGCCTCAATCAAATGATCATCCTGATCATCAAACAGGTGGATCAAGATCTTACTGAAATGACATTCCGGATGAAATTCGAGAGTTTGCTTGATGAACGTCTCCAGCTTGCTGAGCACATCGCGGATGGATCTCTCTATGAGCAGAATATCTTGAAATGCATCATAGTCTGTGGAATCAATGGAGGAATCTGAGGAATCGCTGCGTATCTCTTTGACGGTGACTGCTATTGATTTTAGGACGAGTAGGACCATTTTCTGCAGCACCGTTTTATCCATTTCGATGTGGTCGCCACCGCCACTTGCCGAATCCTCGCGTGTAATGGAGGTGATAAGTGTACCACTCACATAATTAATTGGCACACCATTATAACCAATGAGTCCCACGATATTTTCCGGTTGTCTTCGCGGCAGGGACTCGAGTATCCGCAAACTGCGCACATGGCAGACAATTTGGTGGGCCAACTTGCAGGTCTCCTCGGGCAGCATGTCCTGCAGCGCCAGCGTGGAACCATAACAGAGCGCCTCATTAAACAGGCACAGCATCTGCTTGTAGACCGTGCAGGATAGATTGTGACTGAGCAGCAGCTCAAATTTATCCAGCTGTGCGTAGAAGGGACGCGTTTCATCTATCGATAGATTAGCCTTGACCGATATGATATTCTCCCAGAGCTGCAGGAAGTTGAGCACACAATGCTCGGCCCGTTGCTGATGCAGCGGCGACATCAACTCAGACATATGTTTGACCAGCGTTGGCCATTTGTGCTCCAACTTTTGGATGGTGACGCACTTTAAATGCGTCGTATCAAAACTCTCCGAATCCGTTAAGGCGACCACATGACAACCATTGGGTGGCACATAATTATTACTGCTAGTGGTTGTTGTTGTTGTAATATTATTGTCGTACGGATTACGATTGCTATCATTGAATCCTTGCCGGTTATCTTCATCTGGCGCATCTCCCGTCATATCACGAAATTGCAGCGCAAAATAATTATTAGCAAGCGGCGGCTGTTGCACTGGGAAGTGCATATAGCTAAGGGACGCATCAGCTGAAGAGGAACTGCCTGCTGCTGCAGCTGCTCCAGCTCCAACTCCAATTGCTGTCATCGCCGTACTGCAATCCTCATCCAGCGGATGCAGCTCTACATCCTTCCACTCAACAATGCGCTTAATGATGTCCAAACTGAAGTGGATTTTCTGCACAGCCGCCTGATCGAGTAGATCATAGTTAAACAACTGATCCACAATCTTTTGCAGCCACTCGTCGTTCAGCTCCTGCTTTGCAATAACCAAAAAAGCAGCCAGCACACGTCCAGCTAGGAACTGGACATAAGCATTATTATAGCCAGCTAAAACAATGATTTCATCAATCAGCTTGTGATCGTTGCGTATTAAAGCATCGCAAACATCCATTATCCGGGTGCAAATATAACCCTTGGCGTTCTGCTTCAAATATATGTCGAAGAGTAGCTGTAAATTGGAGAGAAATTGTAGCAGTTTATTTGTGGGCCATTCCCGAAGATAGGCAATGCGCTTCTGGCCATTCGAGTCGTGGGAATAGTGCGATTGAAATGGTTTCCTCAGCGTACGCTCCGAGACGCCACACAGGCACTGACGCGTCAGCGATTGCTCAAATTCCAGCATGTCATCGATGGTGGAGGAGTTTAAATTAGAGGCAGAGTTGGAGGCGGAGACTGAGTTAGAGGAGGAGCAGCCTGATAGTGGTTGGTCCTTCCTTAGCAATTCGGTTAGTTGCGTTGCACGATCCACTTCATCGTGTGCCTGTTGCGGCTGTTGTGGCAAGATTGTATTGACTAAATTCTGTAATTGGGCATAGGAAGCGGCACGAGAATTGCACGGCGTCGTCGTCGGTGAATTGTTTGTGCTGCCCGAATGTGAATGGGTGGAACATGACGAGGATAAGGAGGAGGAGCATAAATGATGCGTTTTATTATTGCCATTGGCATCAATTAGATCCGTGCCATCCAATATATCTGGCGGTGATTTGATGGCGCCCACTAAGCGTATTTGTTTATCAATTTTCTGTCGTTTCGTTTGCGGTTGCTCGTTGTGATTTGTGGGCGTGCTGGCAATGCCGGGAGCAACAACCGTTATGCTTGCCGTGGAACATGGACAGCCACCATTTCCAGAGGAAGAGCTGCTACTGCTGCTGTTGCTTTTGCTGCTGTTCATTGAGCTGGTGCCCGTCGTGGCTGTTGTCGTTGTTGTTGTGTCCATTTTTGGAGAATGGTTTCTTTTATTTGTTTGCTTGTGCGCTGCAATAAATAAAATGCATAACTTTGAAAACAAAACAAAATAACATTCCAATCAAACAATCGACTTTCTACGCTGACTGCTAACAACCAAGCCTTGCCACTGCGTTTTTGACAGTGCTTCCGAATTACGCGTATTCCACAAGGTTACGTGTTCAGTTGATCAAGCCAGCGTTTAGCTTTGTAATATATTTATATAGGAAGTCATTCTCATATAAATTGGATTGTTGGTTGGCAGTTTTGTGTGTGCTTTTATAATTTTAAGCGTTTTTGGGCATTTTTTTTAAAATACAACTGAACAAGTTGTTGCTGCTGCCCACTTTTTTACCTTTGCAATGTTTGTATTTGTTGCACTTCACACTCGGTTTTTGTTGTTTGTGCACTTTCGCCACACATTATGGATATGTTGTCTTGCCTGCAAGTCTTACACTACTTTGTTTACATGCTTTATTTTACTATTAACTTTTCTGGGGGCGCAAAAAAAAAAACAACTGGCACTGTTAATTAACAAGTAGCGAGCGCGTCGCCATCTTTGTAGTGTTGGGTTGTTCATATGCTGGCCAGTGCTCACACACGTTACGACACGTTTGACATACATACGAAATTGCTGGACCGTAGCACGTTACGACAGATTTGATAAAAAACAATATGTTAATTATAAAGAAAATATTTTTAGTATGTTGCTCAACTTACACAAGAAAAAAATTGTCACTGCTAATTTTTTGAGTAGTGTAGTGTTGTTCATATGCTGTCCAGCTCTCACACATGTTTCGACATGATGTATGACCAACTTACATTATCGCTGCACCTCGCAAAAAACAACCAATTCATAAACAAAAAAAAAAGTGATAAATATGACACTTATTTGTCGTACTTTAACTTCCCTACATTAAAGAAATTAAAAGAAAACTTGCAAAATGCATTAGGCTGCAATTCAATTCAAAAAAATTTTGAATTTTTCAAAGCCTACAGTCTGGCAACTCTATAAGGTAGCGCTGCCAACTAGTTGACAGAAATAAATTAAGATTGGATATTGTTTTGCTTTCCATATATAAACACATAAGACACGTACCTTTTGATAAATAGTGACAGATTTGTTTATAAACAAAACCAGATTTTTTTTGTGTTTTTTCGTTTGTAGTAAGTTTAAGTGCACACAAAGTGGCAACACCATCGCTTGTTTTTCATTTGACATTGACACAAACACACACTGACACAGAATTCCAGCCGGTGGTGGGTGGCAGAAAAGGACGATAAACCATTGCGGTACCATTCCCAGGCAATTAGTATTGCAACGGCTTTTTTGTGGAGCTACGCTTTGGGCCGTTCTGCCCAGTTTCGTTCGTTATCAAAGAACCTGAACTTCAATCAGTTCGAAGTACCGAAATTCTCATTTAAGTAAAGTGTTCTTTTGTGTTGTGTTCGATTGCGATTGCAGTTGAATTTCGTCTTTGTTGCTAACAACACTTAATTTAATCCACGTAAATAAAAAAAACCTTCAAAAGGAAAATGGCTGGTACACTGCCTCCCCTCAACGATGAGCCCATCTACAAGAAGCTTCAGGAGTATTACGATGGCCACAACAAACAACTGGTCATCAAGGATCTCTTTCTCAATGATCCCAAGCGATTCACCAAATACAGGTGAGCAATTTATTTTTCACGGTCAACTTTACACACATATACATATACACATGCATATAAATAATTTTAAAGCTACTTTCTATTTCATTTACATAAGTGTGCATGTGTGTGCTGGGATTTATTAAGCGCTAAAAATTTAAATATTCATATTCAAAAGTAAAAAATTATAATTAAAAGTAATTGCACACTTTTTTAAATATTGCTAAATTTTCTTGAGTTATTTAGAGTTTATTTATTTAAAACTAAAAAATAATATTAAAAAAAAATTTTAGTATATATTTTTTATTTATTTATTTCTGAGTTTCTGTAAGCATTTAACAGAGTTCGCTTTGTCCTTGCAAAAGGTCAAAGCAATGCCACTTTTCAAGTCATATTTTATGCGTTTTCTAACGACAATTAAGGTCAATTTAATTGATTTGCTCAATTATTAAATCGAATTAATAATTTGCTTGTTGATTTTGATTAGCTTGCGTCTGCAAACGCCAACGGATGGTGAAATTCTGTTAGACTACTCCAAGAATCGTGTAAACGAAGATGTTTGGCCTTTGCTCTTGGAGTTGGCGAAGTCCCGTCGAGTGGAGGCTGCCCGAGATGCCATGTTCGCTGGCCAGCACATAAATATTACGGAAAATCGCGCTGTGCTCCATACGGCATTGCGTAATCGTGGCCTCGAACCGGTGCTTGTGGATGGCAAGGATGTGATGCCGGATGTCCGTGCTGAGCTACAGCATATGAAGGAATTCACCAATAAAGTGATTTCGGGTGTTTGGCGTGGTTGCACCGGCAAACAGATCACTGATGTGGTCAACATTGGCATCGGTGGCTCTGATTTGGGCCCATTGATGGTCACCGAGACGCTGAAACCTTATGGCAAAGGTCTGCATTCGCACTTCGTGTCCAACATCGATGGCACTCACATGGCAGAGGTGCTGAAGAGCGTCTGCTATGAGACCACATTGTTCATCATTGCATCGAAGACGTTCACCACACAGGAGACCATCACGAATGCCACCTCCGCCAAGGCCTGGCTACTCGAACATGCCAAGGATGTGAGTGCGACGATCTCCAATTAATTATATTACTATTTACAATATTATTTACTAATGTGCTTTGTTTGTTTTTTAGGATGAGGCCGTTGCCAAACACTTTGTGGCTCTGTCCACGAACAAGGAGAAGGTGACTGCCTTTGGCATCGATAGCGCCAACATGTTTGGCTTTTGGGATTGGGTTGGAGGTCGTTATTCGCTGTGGTCAGCGATTGGTTTGTCCATTTGCCTGTCCATCGGTTTCGAGAACTTTGAGCAGCTCCTCGAGGGCGCCCACTTTATGGATAATCATTTTAAGACAGCACCACTGGACAAGAATGTAAGCGATACATACATGCGGAAAATAATGTTATTAGCATCACCCTGAAGTATAAACTTATATATTTTATTTGACTCTAATCTTCTATTATGTAGGCACCTGTTGTACTGGCCTTGCTTGGCATTTGGTATTCGAATTTTTATAAAGCGGAGACGCATGCATTGCTGCCCTACGACCAGTATATGCATCGGTTTGCTGCGTATTTCCAGCAGGGCGATATGGAGAGCAATGGCAAATTTGTTAGTAAATCTGGCCAAAAGGTTGCCTACAGCACCGGACCCATTGTTTGGGGCGAACCGGGCACCAATGGGCAGCATGCCTTTTATCAGCTCATCCATCAGGGAACACGTCTAATTCCGTGCGATTTTATTGCGCCCGCTCAGACACATAATCCAATTTCCGGCGGCAAACATCATAAGATTTTATTATCGAATTTTCTGGCACAAACCGAAGCCTTGATGATGGGCAAGACTAGTGATCAGGCCAAGGAGGAGCTGTCCAAGGCGGGCTTGTGCGGCAACGAGCTGGACAACTTGCTGCCCCACAAAGTCTTTGCGGGCAATCGGCCAACAAATTCTATTGTTGTCAAAAAAGTTTCACCCTTCATTTTGGGCGCCTTGATTGGTGAGTGTGGTTATAGGTTATTTTTATTTATTTTAAATAATAATATTCTTAATATTTTTGCAGCCATGTACGAGCACAAGATCTTCGTGCAGGGCATCATTTGGGACATTAACTCCTTTGATCAATGGGGCGTTGAGTTGGGCAAACAACTGGCGAAGGCCATCGAACCCGAGCTGGATCATTGCGAAGAAGTCTCCGGCCATGATAGCTCCACAAATGGTTTAATCAACTTCATTAAATCGAATTGGAAGTAAACAAAAACCACAACAATAACAACTACACTGCGTATCGCCCCCCCTCAAAAATCGTTTACCTATATTTATATATATATATACTGTTCTTGGCACACAAATTGTATAACTATTATATTACTATATATATTTGCATGCATGTTCAAATTATACGTACGTAAAGCATTTGTTTTGCAAATTGGCAAAAGTCTCTAATCGGTAGATTACGCACCCTATATATATAGATATATATACTGTTGTTGGATATAGTTCATATATGATGTAAAATCAGTAAAAATGCATTGAAATTTAAAGCATAAAGTGTGTATTTGGAAAAAAAAACTTTATTGTTTTTTCTTTTTTGGGGTGTGGTAGAAAATATTTAATTTCCAGCATCTGAATCTGTGTCATCATTCTGTGTCATTATCAGATCCTCCTCATCGGCAGCCAAATCATCATCGGCAGCCAAGTCATTAGCTTCCATGGGTTCATCCTCCAAATCGCTCCAAGTGTTGTTGGAATCAACTTCATCTAGGGATAAGTTTTTATATTAAATTGTGTTTATTTTTTTTTTTAAATAAGTTAAGTAAATATTTACAGGGATCCTCGTCAACAACTAAAACATTGTTTTCATTCAAATGCTTGTCCGAATTACGTTTCATTTGATTTATAATCAAGTTAACACGACCAGAAACTCTGTAAAAACAAATATACAAATAAAACTCGACGAATAACAGAGCTCTAAATTTGTGCGTCTTATAAATATATGTTGTGGATATGGAGATGGATGCATCTGAAGTGCACTCCTCGTTTGATGAGAACACTGCCAGCGAAGAGCCTGAAGTGACTTCCACACAGCTGGTTTCCAGTGTCGTCACTAAGATTAAGCTTGTTGAATCCATTGCAAGATGCCAGAAATCGTTGTGCGAAGATGAAGATTTCGACTGCGTAATGAATATGGTCAATGAGAAGATTTGTGAAGCTGTCGCCATTATTGAATCCGATGCTCGAGGACTCTTTTGCTACAAATACGTGACAAATTTAAATATTTTAGACGTGGGGCCCAGGACAAACTTAACAGAGCCAGCGGAAAGTTCACCTTCGAGTGATTTTCTGCTCCGTTGGCAGACAATCGATCAGTTTGAATATGGCAATACGGTTGCCACGATTCGTCACTATATCGGATTGTGGCAGGTGTCACCACAAACTAAATGTGTCGTCCTTTCGAATAGACGGGGCCGTGAGGTAGCCTTAAAGGGTCAAATCTTCTTTGTCGATGCGCACTTTTCACAACCCACGCAAACATGTCCGAATCCCTTGGCTGTTGCCAAGGTTCGATTTATAGTTACAGTCTCCAATATCATGCCCAAACATTATCCGGTTATGATCACATATCGCTTTGAAGGACATCGTACACTATATTATGCGTTGGGTGAGCGGGCCGTCAATTCGAATTCATTTCAAAGGTTCTACATCGATAGCATCTTGCACAGCAAGTTGAGTTTCTATGCAAAGATCTGTGCCTGCCGCCATGGCACCGTTGACAAGCCGATGGACTCTGCCGAGTCAAGAAAACGCCAGAAATCGTACAGTTCACTTTAGCCATAACTTACTGTAGTGCTTCGGTGAGGCAATGCATTCGCTGCTCAGCAATGCCCAGACAAATTCCTAATTTATCCCGCAGCTCTTCTTTATCCTCGGACATCATGATGCTCGTGTGTGTTGTCGCCAGACTCTGCAGCCAGCGAAGAGCACAAATTACGCTAGTTTATAAAATATAATAATGATGTAATATTAGAAATTATATATATAATATATACAATTGAGAATGTCAGACATGCATGTATTTACAGTCTTTTAAGGCTCTTATTTATAGATATATAGACTCACTCGGCTGCTTTGCCCTGCAATAGCACAGAGAGTTCATTGATCAAGGGGCTGATGTATTCTAGAGGCAGTCGATCTAAAGTTAATTGCACTGTTTTTGCATCATTTGTACCCAGAACTGCATGCATCATGCTGTAAAGATAATCAGTTATATATATATTTTATACATCTCAAGTATGTAACTTACCTTTGATCCTGACTGTGTAGCGCCTGCATTAAAAGCTGCGTTTTGCTTTGGCTCTGAAATTTACCACCTGGCAATTTGGACGCTTGAATGGATAAGTTTTGCAGACGCGCCTCCATTGGCACCTCATTCTTGACCTTCTTGGAAATGGGCAGAGCACTATTGTACTCCACCTGCTTCGACTGCACTATGGCAGATTGAGTCTTTAGAGCAGATGCATCCGATCCGCTTTTATTCTTTGCATACAGTTTCTTGGGATCTGTACGAACAATTACATTTAATTTCTCCGCATAATTTGGAGTATATCGCTCGAACTGCAAGAGCCGCCGATTGCCGTAGCCAAAGAGTATCTCGTGCGCACGTTGTGCATCATAGACAAAGTGAGCGGCAATAGCATGAATGGGTTCAACAACATCGGCGCCATCCGAGGCAATTTGGAGCGAGACCTTTGGCTTGATATATTTCTCAGCGGACAAACTGAAGGTGTAAATTTATTAGTTAATAAAAATGATCAATTATTACCAGTTACCTTTCCACATTAAGCAGATAGATGTGTATGTTGCCATTGCGTGTCACACTCGCCACACGCAACTGGCCATCTTCGCGCACTTCACACGTTAAACTGTGGGCTACATCCTCCATAAGCAGCGTGCACATCGATGCCTTATTTTTGCCCTTTTTCTCAATTCTCCAAAAGGAAATTACACGTTCCATTTTTGCTGTTGTCATCACATATTCTACATTGTTTTTAGTACAAGTAAAACTATTGATCGCATTTATTTCGCCAGAGTGACCCGTGCAAGTTTCCACCAACTCATGGTTATCCACATCAAAGATTTTAAGCTGACGCGAGGCAACGGCCAGAGTGCGACTCTTGGACAAAAATACACAACTTATGGGCTTCTCTGGGCCAACAGAAAAATCGGCAATGCAACGTGCCTCCGACACAGACCAAACCAACGCTCGACAATCTGTACCCACACTATACAGATGTCCATTGTGGGCATCATAGGTAATTGCAGTGATTGCTCCATGGTGGCTATCATCGCTAAGCGTGCGCTCAATCTGCAAACGAAAAAATATATTATTTTATAAAAGTAAATATCGGTTTTGTTACTCACCTTTCCCTCAGCTAAAGAGTACAGCACTATGGCACCCTTAAGCGTTCCCAGCGCTATATATTCCCTATCATTGTCGGAGGAAATCTGTGTTTGCTGTTGCGATTTGCGCGTCTTTTTAGGACGCTGTGCAGCAATTGTTAGCCACGTGAGTGCTGTGCAGTGACCAGCAAGCTGCAGGTTGGGTGTGTATTCCTGCTTCAGTGTGTTTGCCTCGGTGTCCCATATTCGTAGTATGCCCTCGTCGTCAACTAAAGCGAAGTACTTGCCACCGTTCGATGAGAATCCCGACACGTGCTTCTTGCCCAGCGACATCGTTTCAAACAGTTCGGAGCAAAAACATTACCAGGTGCAGTATTGGTTAACTTAGAAAAGTTTTCTTGAGAAAAATTTGCGATCAAAATACTAATACTGTTTTTAGGCTGGTCACACTAGAGCATGTTATCGCTTACATTTAATTACATTCCAAATAACTGAAATTGGATACCGAGCGCCATTTATTAATTTATTTTATCGCCTCTACGGCCGTTATAAGCACAATTATTTCTTGACGATTAATATATTTATTCTTCCTTACCTTTTCCATTTTAATAAATTTTACGCACTCGCTCGGTTTTGCCGCTAACTGGCGTATAACAGTAAGTAAGAAATTCTAGATTTGCGGCAAACTGTTTTTTTTATATGGATGTTTTTATTTCATCATCTCATTCCATCGATAATTTTTCGTCAACCAAAATCACGGCTAAGCTACTGCAAATTTTAATTGATATATTTTAATGAAATGTCGACTAGCTCTCGCCGGACAATTTATTTTTTATTTTTTACTTTTTATGGCACTTTTTTCTAATATACTAAACGAAAATGCTCTTTTAGTATCTATAATTTTTTTCGGTCTGCTAACGGCTTAACAGCTGAAATTTAAACACATATTTTTAGCATGTTATCTATCTTATTATATTGCATTGAAAATGTAATATAGTTTTTAGCATATCAAGGCGCCGATTTATCAATTAGCTTTTCCCTGACAACCTATATTTATCTTTTTATAAAATATTTTGTCTATTCGATTTGCTTATCGAAAATTGATTGTTGGTATTTTTATAAAAGAAAAACAGTATTTTTGTTGCTTGCAGCCGTTAGCACACTGGTCGTCGAGAATATTCGTTCGCCCTGTGTCGACTTTGAGGTTAAAGTGAATTACCGACTGATTTCCTTGCTTTAACATTGGACTGCTTTTCGTTTGTCAAATAAATAAATATCTGTGCATAAAAATGGCTTTATCTGTACCAAAAGCACCCGGCATTTCGCAAATGCTCAAGCAAGGCGCACGGGTAAGTGAAATAATCATAAAATGGACAGAATAAAACAATTTCATTGAATTTGAAGAGAATAAAAGAAGCGCGTGATTAGTCATCACTTCTGAATAATGTTGAACATATGTCATTTATAATGAGTGAATCTGGGATTAATCAAGCGTTTTTCCATAGATGTACAGTGGTTTGGAGGAGGCCGTCTATCGCAACATTAGCGCCTGCAAAGAATTTTCACAGACAATGCGTTCCGCCTACGGTCCAAATGGCATGAACAAAATGATCATCAATCACATCGAGAAACAGTTTGTGACCAGCGATGCTGGGACAATAATGCGTGAATTGGATGTGGAGCATCCGGCTGCCAAGCTTATTGTGATGGCCAGTCAAATGCAGGACGCTGAAGTCGGTGATGGCACCAATTTTGTTGTCGTTTTTGCGGGTGCTCTGCTTGAAGCGGCGGAGGAGTTGCTCCGGCTGGGCATTACCACATCCGAGATTGCGGATGGATATGAGAAGGCGTTGAACAAGGCACTGGAGATTTTGCCCAAGCTGGTGTGCCACCAAATTGAAGACTATCGTAATGTGGATAAAGTGAAGGAGGTGTTACGATCGGCGATTATGTCGAAACAATATGGGCAGGAGGATTTCCTCAATGATCTGCTGGCCAAGGCATGTGTCTCCATATTGCCCAATGAGGGCACCTTCAATGTGGACAATATACGCATCTGTAAGATTCTCGGCAGTGGCCTGGCCAAGTCGGAAGTGGTCCGTGGCATGGTCTTCAAGCGTTTTGTCGAGGGTGACGTGACCTCCGCGGAGAAGGCAAAAATTGTCATCTTCTCGTGCCCCGTTGATATCATTCAGACGGAGACCAAAGGTACCGTGCTCATCAAGTCAGCAGATGAGCTAATGAATTTCTCTTCGGGCGAGGAAGGTCTATTGGAAAACCAGATCAAGGCCATTGCCGATACGGGCGTCAAGGTTGTCGTCTCCGGCGGCAAAGTTGGTGATATGGCTTTGCATTTCCTGAACAAATACAATTTGATGGCGGTCCGTTTGAATTCCAAATTCGATTTACGTCGCTTGAGTCGCGCCGTAAATGCCACAGTTTTGCCCCGCATCACGACTCCAAGCCAGGAGGAGTTGGGCTACTGCGACAAGGTCTGCATTGAGGAGCTCGGCGATACCACAATTGTCGCGTTCAGGTAAGTGCTTTTTTGTAAGGAACTTAGAAGTTGAAGGAAACTCTAGACTATATTTTGTCTATACACAAAGGAATCACGATTCACACTTGTTTATTTTTCTTTTTCTTTTAGAAATGAGGGCAAGGACTCGCGCATATCCACGATCGTTATTCGCGGAGCCACCGATAACTTTATGGACGATATTGAGCGCGCTTTGGATGACGGTGTTAACAACTTTAAGTGTTTAACCCGTGATGGTCGTTATCTGCCCGGAGCAGGTGCCACCGAGATAGAGTTGGCCATCCAATTGGCTGCCTATGCAGATACTTTGCCTGGTTTGGATCAATACGCTGTGCGCAAATTTGCCACTGCCTTGGAAGTGTTCCCAAAGACCTTGGCCGAGAATTCGGGCACAAATGGCACAGAGATTGTTAATCAACTGTATTTGGCCCACAATTCGGCAAAGGGCAAAAATATCGGTTACGATATTGAGGCGGAGAAACCGACGACAATCGATGTAACCGAAGCGAAACTCTTTGATCTATATCAGGCCAAATATTGGGGACTTAAGTATGCCGTTGGTGCAGCAGCAACCATCCTGAAAGTGGACCAAATCATCATGGCCAAGCGTGCTGGAGGACCAAAGCCACGACAGGCTGCAGGCAGTGATGATGAAAGTTAAAAAAATACAACCATGAACAAATTAAGAAACATTCACTTTAAAAAGTAAAGCTTAATTGTTTAAGTGTAGCCCATGGCGAATACAAAAACACCCATTATAATCTATTTCTTTACACACGAGTTCGAAATTTAAAATTTCAATAATAACACACACTCACACACACCAGCAGCGCACACACTCAGTCTCATACATCTACACAGCTTCTTGTATTAATAAACTAAACAAAAACTGAATTTATTTTCAGCTGTTTTTATACTTTTTGAACCCTTGGAAAATGGCTAAAATAGTTATATTGGTTTTGTGCGCAACTATATATCAGGCTGAAGAAAAAAACTCCTACTTCATAAGGCATATGACTAGGATCGGCAGACTATCTGTTTTTAAAAGAAAGACGATCTCATCGACTATAAGAGCTTCCGACATAAATCTTTTGATATAGATTTTCGTATACGCCTCGCTGATTAAATTTATTTAATTTTATCAATAACTTCATGCGTTTTACGAATAAATATATATATAAGTTTCCAATAGCAATAAAAGCCACACTTTTAATACTTAAGCGTCCTAATCAAGATATAAAATACATTAACGTATTTATGATTAACTGGACAAATATAAAGTTCGGATAAGAAACAGACGAGTAATAGTGAAGAATCAATTTTAGTTTTTTTTTACGCATGCTTACAGTTGAGTGTGCAAAACTTAATAAAGGGAAACTTGACAATAAAAACTAGAATATATTTAAGAGCGGGATTGCTGGATATCTACCATATTCTTATTTGTTCATTTTGTATCAGAGTAAATTAAACGCACTTGGAAAAAGTTTTTGTTTTTTTTTTGACTCCGCTAGATAACTCATCTAAGCTTTTTTTTTTTATTTTTTTGGAATTCAAGCAAACGATTATTTGTTTGGAGTACATTACATACTTATTTTCAAATTGCGTATGCGCAGATACAATTCAATATTTGTTTCGAATAAAATTACGATATCGTTGTCGATTTTCAAATTGAAGTTAATAAAGTTTTTAAAGTGTTATATCTCATTGTTTGTTTGTGATATTTCGTGCATTGCTTTATCAATAGTTTCGTGTTATTTTTTAGTTTAAATATATATAAGTTGTAAATACAATTATGGATTTAGATCTCGAGTCAGCCTGAGTCAAACAAATGAAGCTATCCGTGCTCCATTGGATAGTTCATTTGTCCAGCCTCTGCAAACTTTATCTTTTTTTTCGACAAAAAATTAAAAAGAACTCATGAAATGATAAAAAAATATGCCAAGATCGTGCTATGAAACTTTTTAGCAAATCGAAAAAAAAATGTTTTGAAATGGTAAAGAAGCTAAGGAAAAACGAACTGCAGTTTCGGTTTGGAATATATTGGCTACTTTGGAAAGTAGGCGAATTTTCAATTTTGAACAATTTTCTGCTGAATGCTCACAACAGCAGAACAGGGTCCAAAATCTTTATGAAATGCTTGGTTTCTGTAAAAAATGTATGATTCTTTATATATTTTTTTGATGATGGAATTGAAATATGTTTCAATTAAATCAAACAAATGGAAAACACGATTGTATTATATATTTATGTTTGCTTTGATTGCAAAATGTTAGCTTGAATATGCAATGAAATTTATATGCTTCACTTTTGTATGGAGGAACCTTTTGTCTTTTGTTTCATTCCAATGCCATACAAATATACCCATTTCCATTATCGAGTGTAAAAAAATAACTCGGCTTTAAAATATATATATACTTTTCCATTCATGCCAATTACACTTCTATTATTTCTTTTTTTTTTGATTTCAATTATTGTTCTTTACAAAAATATAGGCTCAACCGCGGACAACTCATTTAATTCGAATTTTTGTGATTCGATGTAAATAACACAATTTGGTGTTAAATAAATACAATGAATTGATTTTTCTTTCTTTACAGAATCACACATTCTTTACAATATGTTTGAAATAATTTTTCGATTCACATAGTTTCAATATTTAATATAAATCCATGTTATAAAATAAATTATCGTTCAATAAAGCATTGTATTGCATTATATAAAATATTTGGCGTTAATAGCCGTTCGCGGTTATTAATCAAAAAGGACGTAAACTACATTATATATATTTCTATATATATATGGTTGCATTTATATATATATATATAAATATATTTTATTTGCTGCGTTACTGCAACGAGATTTGAATATATTTTGCTAAGAAAAACTTGGATATAATAAACACACTAAAGTTGAACTAGCTTATTATGGCTGCATTATATTCCTGCCTGAATTTAAAGCTTTTAAAGTAATCATATATGTATAGTTTAAAATCCACTTAACTGGGATCTATAAGTGTGTGTATCTCATATCATTTGTCTTCAATTATGTATATGCTTAACAACGTGAACAGAGTTTATATATATATTTTTTTTTTTTAAATAAGTAGTCAATTTAAGTGTTTTACTTGTATTTATTTTTGAGTGTTTGTGTTTTGGGTGTGTTTACCATGTATTTATAATAAATATAGTATTGGGCTTGATATATATTGTAGATATATAGATTTCGTAGTTTATATATAGGTAGTTGTTGCTATATAGTCCTCAGAATAATTGTCCTTAAGGTTGGGATATTCGTGTACTCTTTTGTTACATTAAAAAAAAACATGGTGATATTTTCGAATAAATGCCAAAAAGTTGTTTGAAGAATTTAAATTGTTTTTTTTTTTAACATTTGTCATATTTTTATCATATTGTTTGTGTTTGCTAATTTCATATATAGCCCTCTAAATCTTTGGTACACATTTGGGCTCTCTTCTAATTAGTTTTTTTTTGTTCAATAATATTGGTTTTGTAATTTGAAATTTTTCTCTTTGCTGGTGGCTCTTGTTATTGTTCATCTTAATTTTTTTTTAAGTGGGTGCTTTTCTAAAAGAACTTAAAACTTAGCAAACCAAATAAAAAAGGTAATTAGATCTGCTTAGAGAGCCGTGCACGAGGACTTCTCACGGAAAGGGTTTACCTTTTGGCTGGTGAAACCAGTCAATAGATAATCCTCCTGCTCGTGCTCCGATATATATTTCTTCATTTTATCGCAAGACATCGATACCGTCTGACGATCGATAGTAGCCTCACGCCGCAGCTGTGTGACGACGTTGCGCTGCTGTTGTAGGGATGATGACATTACGTCCATTACGGCTGTCTCGGATAGGCCTATGGTTGAAAATGTTCTCAGATACGGATACGGATAAGAGCAAATTGTAAATTAAGTAGAGGTGGTTGTGTGCTTCTTTTCAATAAATATAATTTAATATTGTTTGATTGGTTTTTTTCTCTTGAGTTGTTTTTTGGTTGAATTCTGAATAATACAGGCCGCTGCAAATGTAGAGAGCAAAGAATGCAACAAAGCATTTGTTTAGATATATTCTTTGTTAAACTATCACGACATTCTGGTCACATTGAATATTACAAGGACACGGAGTACAAACAAAGAATAGTGTACAGCTTGACAGGAAGAAGTAGTTTAAGATCTCCAAATAGGCAGTGTTAGGTAGAATCTTAAGAAATTTCGATTAATTGTTTGCTAAGTTTTTTTTTTTTGTTAAAACATCGCTTTAATGTACGTATGCGTCATGAATACACATGTCTATGTATGTATGTAAATACAAAAATGCTGGTCGCACTTAAATAACATAATTTATTGCTGGTTTATGATTCATATTTATATATATATGAACATTTTTTTCTGTTTCTTTGTCATCTTTTTTTTGTAAGGTTTCTTACTCAACGCACATTAAGTTAATTATAATTTTCGAATTTTTTTTTTTTTAATTTTCAATTGATTTTATTTGTGACTGTGCAAAAGTGTTGAACACACAAATTCATGCATATGTATACACACACATTCGTACATTAAATGCGAAGTAGCTTTTGTTAACACCAACATTTGAGTAACTAATTTACACACACAAGCACAACTACATATTAATAACAATAATGCCCAAATTATTTACCAGCTTTTAAACAAATATTTTACTAATTCTTCCAAATAACAGAAATCAAGTTACTCCTTGACTGGACCAAAAAAGATACACACCCAAACCAATGAAACGTGAAGTTGGCTGCGTGAAAAGCTGCTAGTCGTTATCGATTATCTAAATTATCGGTATATTACATGCGGGTGTGTTTGTTTGTGCATCCCTAGGTTGCCTCAGACTCGCCAACAGCGAAAAAATGATGGCTAAGGACGAATGGTCGGCGGAGGAGGAGCTGCAGCTCTTCCATGCAATGGAAGGCTTACGTCCCGTTGGCATCAACAAACACTTCTATATGTCCTGCATTGTGGAACGCCTTTCCAAGGCTCTGAACCGAGAAATGCCCAGCGATCTGATCTGGAAACATTTGGGCACAATGTATAAACTAAAAGAACTGGATGAACTCGAATGTTTGCCATTTCCAAATGAGCAGCGTGAATTTTGTTTGCCGGAACAGGATTATGCGATGTTCGTGAGCAAAAAAAACGTTGGTCTTAATGCAACTAGCGAAGATGCCTCAGATGCGACACCAGCTCCAATTGCAGTTTCCGATGGCAACAGCAAAGGTAAAAATACATCAATTCAAGCCTTAGAAAATTGTAAATATCTATTTTATAATTTTCAGCCACAAAATCCTCAGCTGGGCAAGCGGCAAATGTTGGCAAGGAGGTGGAAAAGAAGTTGCATGTGAAAGTTTTAGATTTTCCAAAGCGCCCAGCGAAAAGAACGCGCGGCTCCATGTCGAATGAATCAATTAGTCCATCGACGACACCGCCACCGATGCAAAGCAACAAACGTCGTCGTATATAATTATTTTTACTTAATTCTTTATTTAAAAAAATAGTCTCGCTGTTAGTCGTAGTTAAAACATAACCAAAACTTTTGACTTTAAAATATAATGTGAATGTATATTTATAACAATTAATCTTCAAAATCATCCGAGTCCGACTCGATTGTACAATTTTGTGGAGTTTCCGTTGTCATTTTCATGGCATCCAGCAGAGATTTCAGTAGACGCTTGTTTAAATGATCCGTTTGTGTTAATTCTCTTACGGGTTGTGCCTCCTGCATGTCCTCCACATCGACAGGTGGCGCTGCTGGTGGCGTATTCACGGGCATTGAATCGATGTTCTCCAAATCAGGCATTTTTGTTTGTGTATATTTTTTTTAAACAAATTAATCAGCGCTGGGCGTTTATTTGCTTTTTCTTTATGAATCAGCTGTTAGGGCTATCGGAAATTCCGTACATATATAATTGAAGATTCTTTGTTGCAGTCCTTGGTTTATAGCAGCCCTGTTTGCTTCCGCAGTCTGTGCTGAGTTGCGCTCTAGATCGATTTTAGTACGCAATTTAAAATTGTTATGCTTGTGGCGAAGAGTATGCTGTAGGCAGCAAATAAAGTTCTTTTTTTTATTAACAAACCAGAGCGCACTTGTTACATAGCTGCTAGGGCTGCAATAAACTACGTACATGTCCAATTTGAGTTTCTTTTCCGTCCCTAATTTATAGTAGCCTTGCTCGCTTGAGCAGTGCAGAGTTGCATCACGCCCGAATCAAAAAGTATTAAAAAATATTATTATGATATTTTCTTTTCTTATGTTCTTTCTTAACGACAAAGCTGTTGGTGATACAATAAATTGTTTATCAGCATTTGTATAACGCATCTAGCTGAAAAAGTTTCAGTTTCTTTTTTGTCGTCCCTGATTTATAGCAACCCTGTTACGCAGTGCATTGTTGAATTGCGCTCGATTTCAATTTCAATAAGTCATTAAATAATGTTTATGCCAGAAACGGAGGATATGCTGCCACGAGCGGCGCCCCGGCCATGTACTGGCGTACCGCTTGGACACGTTGACGAGATTGTGAAGCCAACTGTGCCGGAAATCTCCATCCTATTCGGTGAACCGCCGCAACAGCGACAAGCTCAAATACAACAACAGCAACAGCACCAACAATCGGCGTCGGCGCAACGTCCCCTGACCAATTTTGCCACCTGGAAGAAGCAAATCCTGCCTCGGGTCAACTTTTCGCCGGTACTGGTTACGGAATTGGGGCCTGGCTCACCGCCGGCAACTTCATCTGTTGGCAGTGACTATAATTATCTGCCCAGGACTCGTTTTAATGAAGATCGCACCACGCCACCGAACAATATAAATCTTGGTTATGCTGCTCCTGGACCGTATACCACAGAACATCTGGTATCGGCACAGCGCCTGCCCGAACCTAGCGATGTGCTCACTATATGCGCAAGCACCCAAACCGAAGCTGATAGCATAAGAAAAATTGCTAATCTCGATATCAGCAATTTGGTTGAGAAAAAAGATATTAAAGAAATGTTAAGTCTGCTGGAAATGATGCGTGAGGAGCAGCAGCAATTGCGACGCCTATGCGAGTCTCTCGTTCAGCAGCAGGAAAGGAAACATCAACTTCCCACTCCAAGCTCAAAGACATACAAAGAGAAGGCTTCTCAGTGTGAATTAATGGTGTCCAGTAAAAGTAAAATAAATTATTTTATAAAAGTGCAATTTAAATGTCTCAAAATTTTCAGGCAATGCAACAGTAAAGTGCATTACACCCATAGTACAGGATTACATAGTCGAGGAGGAGGATGAGGAGCTGCCAGCAGCGACATATGAGCTGCCCACACGAATGACACCCAAATTTCAATCACCACGCGCTGCATCACCAATGGCTCAATCGACTGGATATCGAGTGAATACACCAAAGGCTAAACCTGTTCCAGCTGTGCTGCCCAAGGCTAGCACCGAGCAGAGCATGGTCATGAATGAGCTGGCTCGCAAATATTTACCACAGCGTCAAATTCATGACCTAATGGATGAGTTGCATGTGTCGCCAAAGGCAACAGCCACAACGCCGCTGCGTCCTATTGATAACTTTGTGCCCAGTCCGAGCAACATGTCCAATGCCTCCTACAAATATCTAAAGAAATATCGATTGCTGCCCGAGGAGCAATTGGGCTACGAGCAACATCAGCAGTCGCCGCAAGGAATACCGAAGATGCCACACCATAAAGTGTGCCAGGACCAGATGCTAGATCTAGATAATATACGCAATCAACCGAAGTTAATATAGAAAATAATTGTTTATTGTAATTTTCAACTGCAACTAAAAGAAGGCAAAATAAGAGTACATATATATATATAGAATAGCTGCAGTAACATAAAAGGGATGTCGATTTTTTAGGGGGCGTTGGACAAACACACAACAACAATCGTAGAAATTTAGCGCAAAACCAGATGCATTTCGGATGCCGATTGCAACAGCACCTTCAATCCCTGCATGAAGCCAGCGCATTGGGCAAAATCTGTGCCAAAGGCGATCCTTGTGTGCACCTCGAGGGCATTTGCATAGTCAGCGATTTGAATAAATTGCACGATTTGATTTAAATGTTGCACAGTTGTCGCTGTTAGCTGCTTTTCAAAAAGTGTATTAGTTTTTAATTGTTATTTATTCGTATTTTATATAAAACTTACTCTGCCATCGCGCAAGCAATCATAGAGATTTTCCAAGCGTTTCACAACATCCACAAACTTCCGTTTAGTGCGCTGCAATTAAATATATTAAAGATAATGTTTTTTTGTTGCAAGTAGGCTAAGATCAATCTGCAACATTGACTGTTACTTATGTTAATAAGAGACATATATCGATACTGCGCTCGATAGCCCAATTCGTATTGTTGCTTTAAATAATAACAATCTGCTTACCGGATCATTGGTTGAGCTTAAGCATAGATTTTTCAGCTCCTCGAGCACGGTTTGCAAATAGATATATTCCTCTGGCAGTGGTGGCTTCTCCTTGGGTGGCTCTGGCTTACGTTGCTCCTGTATGGCTGCCGGCTGTTCGGTATAACCAAAGGTTTGCTGTGGCTGCTGTTGCTGCTGCTGCTGACCGGGCCAATATTGCTGGGGTTGTTGTTGTTGCTGCTGTTGTTGCTGGAAATTCATTTGTTGTTGTGGTTGTTGGGGGAAGCCCTGTGGATTATTGTTGGCAGCTGGATTGTAATATGAAGTGGCAGCACCCACTGGCGGCACACTCTGATATTGATTGGGATCCATGTAGCTATTCGAATTTTGATTCGGATCGACACCGTACAAGGGATGCAGAATCGCTGCCGAAGGCTCTGCTGATGGTCTCTGCTTGGGCTGAAAGATTTTTAAATTAAGTTTTAAATCTTTAACATATTTCTTAATATTTTTAATTTTAAATTCAATGACAAATTGTATTTTTAATTTAATTTCAACTATTAATTTCTGAGTTTGATTTTAATTTACAATAAATAAGCAATAAAAACTACTTACCACTCGTGAGGATTTCAGAGCAGGTGGATCATTCCAGCCGGGCGGAGGCGTCGGATTACGCTGAATATTCTGCATAAGAGGAGCTGGCGCTGCTTCAATGGGTGCAATTCCTGGCATATAATTGCTTTGCGGTGCACCAACAAATGGCGTTGGATTATATGGTTGAGTAGCCGCTATGGGATTGGTATTTAATGCACTCGTATTATAAGACTGCACACTCGCAGGCTGCGTGATGGGAGTAATTGCACCAGCGAAGGGAACTGCTGCAGGGACTGGCACTGGGTTGTAGGCCATTCCATAGGCACTTGTGGGTGCCGCTACCGAAGGATCTAAAACATATTTGGAACGCGAGTGCAGACCAGAGCCAACAGTTGGCACAGAAGGTCCACCCGTGGAGCTGGCGTTGCTATGCGGACGTGGTGGATGTGTTGAAGGTGCCTCAGCTTTCATTTGTGGCGGATTAAAGATTTGAGCAGCTGGCTGAGCTGGCAGAAGAGAGGGAGGAGCTGCTGCTACTCCTGGCCAGCTGTTGCCATTTGTGGTGGCATTCGGATATGGATTGAGCAGCGGCTGCTTGGAGAAGGAGCCGCGTGGCTCCATTTGACGCATATATCCGCCAGTTGCAGCTGCTGCTGCTGCAATTGCTGTCGGTTGAATGCGGTCCACGTTGACCGCATTGCTGATGCGTTCGCGCAGTTCATTTAGATCCTCGCTCTCCGCATTGTCCTTGCTCAACGTGGTTATATACTGCAGTGCGGCAGTCAGAGCGCCTTGGGAGGCGAGCAACCCGCTATATTCCGAAATGAAGCCCGCAAAGCGACCGGCGAGGTCAAGGGCAATGCCCTGCTGCTCCAGGGACTTTGTTAGCAGCATCACCACCTCGGCCAGCTCCTGGAGCTCGCTAGTGTTGAGCTTGTAGTTGTGATTCTGTTGCTCCAGCTGTTTCAGTTGATACCAGGCGGCGACTAGCTTATCTATGCTGCCGGCACAAATATAACAGAGCATCGCATTGCGGGTCAACTCAATGCTGCTCGACGACGACGACTCATTCAAAAGACGATCACCAAGCCGCTCACAGATATCGACCAGTTTCCGTTCACTGTGCTTGAGTGCCGCAACGAGTGCTTCCTTCCAGGAGTCCACCGTGCAGCGGTTGACAAAGTCCAACCAATCTCGTGTTACCAGTGCTGAAATCACATTGGACAATTCGCTCTTTTGCTGCATCAAGTAACGTGTCTGGATGCGTGTTAGCATCTCTATGCCCGCCGTGGAGGCTATGATGAGGGCCTCGGGTATGCGCTGTGCCTCCAAGCATAGCTCCACAGCTGCCTCCGTGTTGGCCGTGAGGATGGCCTCGGTAATCAGACTGTCTGTGTCTGCAAAAAGGGAAAGTATTTATGTATATATATATATATATATTAATAATGTATTTTAGTTGTTTCACTTACGATCACCGCTGGGTATTTTAAATTGGGGCCGGGGTCCCAATTCGTTTGATAATCCATCATAATTATTTTTGTGGTCGTTTGATTGCTGTTAAAAAGTAGAAAGTAAAATTATTTAAATTGTCTGAACCGATATTTATATATAAACGAATATAGGTACATGTGCCTTGATGTAAATTGCCTCAATTACAGAATTGCACTCAGAAAAAATTGGAACAACTTTTTTATTTTAAGGAACATTTTCTACAAATTCATTTCGTTTTTTTCTGAGTGTAAATATTTTTATTTTCTTCTTGTGTGCATCCGATTTCTTACCGAAACTTCGGTGCTTGAAACGATGCTTTGATCGCACTCAACCTCAGAAGAGTCGCTCTACGCGGAGAGAAAACACAACCAATGCAACCCCGTATGTTTGGCAAGCATGAGAAAATGTTATCGGAATAAAAATACATACATCGACCAAAGATGAACAAACCAAAACTGATAACGCAACACAAATCTTGCTACATACAGCTGCGGTAAAAATAATGGAGCAATGTTAAAAACAAATAAAATATAAGATATGGTTAAAACCTTATAAAAATTTGATTTGAAGAGAAGCAATAAATGTTGAAAACAAAATGAACTTTGATGGATGGAATATCAATAAAGTTAAATACAAAAACTAGAAATAAAGACTGTTAATAATAATTTGGTGGGCATGTTTCTATTGTAATTGTATTTTAAATCATTGTCCGTTGAGGAACAAATTGTTGGAATCGATTTTTTGCAAAAAAATGCGGCGTATTTTTTCAAAATGATTTTGAAAAACGTACATATAAAAGATATGCCAAATAAAAGATATATCGAAAAGTAAATTGATCGAAGGGATCATGAAAGCTGGAGAGGATAAGAAAATATTCAGAAATTGCAGCACTTATATTATTTTGACCGCAACTGTACGACAAGATAAGAGCTGAACTAAAAACTACAAAAACACATAAATAGAACAATAGAATATAGCGGAAAAAACTCACATGCGTAAGAGTTGATATACGGGTGGTGAGGGTATCCACGTCAGATTGCGAGTTGCTTTCCGGCTCTTTGACGAACTTGCTAAACTTGCCATCGCAGTCATCTTTATTGTAACCTGAAAAAATACACATAATTAAATCAAAAATTATATTAAATGTATTAGCACTTACCCAATAGGTTGAGCATCTCCTCCTTGGGATTGAGCTCAAAGTTCGCCTTGATGAAATACCAAATATAACGGCCATGCTGATCCGTTGATTTATCCGCTCGTTGTCGGCAATAATCTGAATAGTTATTACCCGCCAAGGACAGCTCTAAGGCATTCGCACGCTCTACTAGACCCGGCTCGGTGGTCAGCTGCGACACCTGCACCGTCCGAGAGTTGCCATTAAAACTGACCAGCTTGCCACCAAACTAGAAGGAATAAATATTAAATTAAATTATGAATATAATAAAGATTATGATTATTTAAATACTGACGCCAAAGGCAACGCCACACGGGCGCTTCATCCACTTGGGTGCGTGCGTCAGATCGTGATAGACGACTTGCGTGGCCTGCTGGGGCAGCGGCTCCTGGGCGAATTGATCCATACCGGGAAAGGAGTCGGCAATCTTCTCGGAGGTATGCACCAAATGATGAGTGCCGCCATGCAGCGAATAAATCGAAACAGCGCCCTCCAAACTGGCGCTGGCAATCAACGCCGGATTACGCGGACAGAATTGTACATCCGAATACCATGATGCAGTGGTGGCTACCTCTGAAAGGATTTCCCCCTCGGGTATTTTCGTATTTGGATTCCAGCAGTAAATTCGATTATCTTTGCCACACGAAACCATCAAATCGGGATCCTGCAAACACCACGACATGCCCAGCACGCCGCGATCATGGATCTGATATGTTTTTGCAGGTGCGGTGGCATAACGCAAATCCCACAATTGCACCACAGGAGCCTGATCATCCTCGGATGCCAACCACACCTGGGTGGCCACCTCCGGATGCCATTCGATGGCATGCCAACGAACCCTCGACTGCGTATCCGACAACTTGATAATCTGCTGGCTCTTCCGCAAATCCCAGATTACGCACCGTGTGCTAAACACTGAGGCCAAAATATGTTGCACCTGCCGATTCCATGCCACATTCTTGACATCCTCCAGCGGCTGCGTCTTAGCGCCCGGATTGAGTGGAGTAACAGGGTTATTTAAATCCCAAATATAAATTTCCGATTCCGAGGCACAGGAGGCCAACAGATTATTCAAAAATGGATTAAAATCCAGGCCACTAACGGCACCCGTATGTTTGTCCTGCCTGGCCAACAGAGATTCCTCGTTGGCCAGCAACTTGGCCGCGGAGTAGACATTAATATGTCCAGCCTCACAGCCACCCACAATAAGGCCATTCTGATGGGTGCCATTATTCATGCCATGCGGACTCCAGATAAGCTTCTGAAATCTATGAAAATTTGTATTTTTTTAGTTATTAAATTTAAATATTGCGACAGTTACTTGTAATCGCTAGCCACGCTGGCCTTGAGCTCCAGATCGTAGCTGGCATCGCCAATACTCGGTGAGTAAATCTCCAATGTGGCATTTGAATTCGAATCAAATTGCTGAGCAGCGGTGCCGGCGGCCAATAATATTTGTTGCTGCTGCAACGGCGACCACGCAATATTCACCGTCTTCTGCAGTTCCTTGATTTTCATGTTTGCGCTATTTAAACTGCAATCAAACACAGAATGCTCATCAAGTTTCAAGTTAAGTAGTTGGATTTTTGAAATTTTATTTATCGCAATTGTCCAATTGGAGCGAGCCTCGTCATCACTTTTTTTTCATATTTTTTTTTCTTTCTCGCTCACTATAAACATTGGCGAGACCCGCAAAATGTTGGCTTTCAATTAGTGGCATAATTTCGTTATACAATTTTAATTGTTACTTACGCTCGATTAAATTTTTCTATTTATTTGTATTTAATTGTGTTTAAATATTACAATGATTCTTGTATTATTTTTGTAAGAACTATGAGCAGTGGCACAATCGATGCTGCTATCGAAAGCAGCAACTCAATTTCGATTGCTTAGAAATGTTAATATCGATATATTGCTTGAGCGATGTGGTAAGTCTGATAAATATTTTATTTGCGAGCCATGATTCAAATTCTCTTCTTTTTGGAAAATTTAATTTTAATAGTGATTCGAATGCTAGAAAATTAATTATTTAGAGCTTGTAATCGCCGTAACACGTTGATCCACTTTAGCCACCTTCGAGTTGATCGTCTCCAGATTTTGGGCAAAAGTCTCTTGCACTGAATGCAAAAGTTCCTTATTGTTAACCAGGCTATTAGTAATAGTGCCCTGTTTCTGTTCAATTTCCGCGATAATCTTGGCAAAATTATTTGCTAGAAAAGAGGGAGAACTTTAGTTAATTAAATTAGCTAACAATAAACTGTTTACCATATTTATGCAAGGATTCCAGCGCCTGCATTCGTTCAATGACATGGGGTAATATTTCGACCACTGGCTCGGTGCGTTTAGCAATATCGTAGAGCTCAGAGATCTTTTGATCCCGCTTTGCATCCTGTGCACTACCACTGGATTTCTCCGCAATGGCATCCATTTTACCAGTCAACGATGAAAGACGCTGCTCGATGGCCTCCAATTTATCCGGTTGGAGTAGTGCCGCCTTGGTGCTCAAATGTCGAACGGCTTCGAGCACATTGGACGTGTTGGTGATCGCTGTGAGGCGACTCAATTTCTCCGGTTGGGCGCCCACCGCCTGCTCTAACTGATGCAGACGCTGTTCGAGTTGTGCCACGCGCGCTGTAGCAGCTAGATCGGTGCCTGGAGTGGGCAGCGCTGTCAGCACACCAGATTGCTTAAATTCCTCTACTTGGGCAACAAGTGCCTTCACCTGTTTATCATTTGGCATCTGCTCCTTGCCCAGCACTTGCTCCAACTTTAGAGTGTCTAACACCCGCTTTGCTGTGCTGATAACAGTGGCAACGGCATCATAAGATTGTTTCTCCTCATCGGCAATCTTGCGATCCACTTGTAATGCGGCCACTTCATTGAGTAGTTCATGCATTTCCATCTGCAAACGCTGACACTTTTGCATGGGAGTCTCCCTTTCGCCCTGACCCACAAGCACGTACTCTTCGCCACGGACATCGTAGCCTCGGCACAGTCGGCGTCCAATGCTATCCGTGAAATCCACATTACCCTCAAGAGTTGCGCTGCTGAAGCGTTTGTGAGCAACGCTCGGCGAGATGTGCATCCGCTCAATTGCCTCATTCTCCGGCTCCTCCTCGTAATAGTCCGAAGTGTCCACCTCTGGATCATCGGCAGTCTCATATACATCCGGCTGGTCATAAGCCTGAATGGGAAGACAAAAATATATAGAATGAGTGTACACAAAAAATAAATATATATATAAAATACGATTTCTTTTTTGAGCTTGCACTTACAATGCCGGGCAAGTTTTGAAATTTTGGATCGGCCATTATGTTGGGCACTGCGAATCTTGTGTTTAGCGCACGTTTCGAAATTGGTGATTCTTATCCGTTTTGCAAAACCTATTCCAAATAGTTTTATTTGCTTTTAAACAACAAATTGGATAGCAAAGCTAAAAACTGATGTCATAGACTTTAAAGTGTAACCAAATCGCAGAAACCAAAAGGGCAGCAATAAGAAAGCAAAGCAGAACAGCTGCTCCAAAAAATACTAAACGGACTATGTATTTGAAGTATGTTCGTTTAAAGAACTAATTAGTTAAATTTAATTAGTCACTTTTAGGTATATTGTATTTTTCACTTTAGTAGTTTGTAATTTACAGAGCTAATTAATTTAAAATGTGGTCAGCTTAATATATCTAAAATGGAGCCAATGAGATGCAAAACAGCTCTGTACAGTAAAATACTAAATGGGCAATACATTTGAATTACGTTCGTTGGAAGTCTCATGTGTTGGAAGGTGAATTCGCAGTAGGCGACGCCATTTGGTATAAGCGAAAGTATGCGACGCCATTAAAAGATAGCTGAGCCTTGCAGCGTCGCATGTTCAAACTTGAAAAGCCCTAAATAGTTACTCACTTTCTGGCGTAGTGCACTTTATGCTCTCACGAGCAAATGGTATTTTGGAGAACTTACAATACGGCCGCACTGGCACCGATTGAACAGTTTAGTTTGGTTCGTAAGAGGCAAATTGGGTTGCACATATTTTGTGTGCTATTTTTTGCAGTTTGAATACCATACGTATTTATATTCATATGAATATATCTATGCAGAATGTCGTCGACTCTGGATTATTGTCTACATAGCTACAGTGATCTGCCCCTGGAGGTAAGCGATTGGAATCCCAACTCGTGACCAAAAAGTCAGCTGATTAACGTATAATAATTATTTTACACAGATTGTGCTGCATGTATATAAATATCTGAACTACACAGATTTATTGGCAGCTGGCTCAACTTGTCATCGATGGCGGAGCGCCTTATATCAAACGGAATTCCTTGAACGAACGTGTGTTCGTTTCTCAAAAGTTGGGCTCTCAGATCAACATAGTCCAGCGTTGGATTTGATGCGTTGCGAACGACGCTTTCGTCATTTTCTATTCGAGGATGTGATGCTGGGCCATGTCCAGGGGCTGATGTCTTATATTGGCCAATCGGCGCATTCGCTGAGACTCGACAATATCGATTTGAATGATAAGCAATTCTATGGCATACTGCGTCTGCTGCCCCATCTTCAGTCGCTGGCGGTGACCCGTTGTCTGCCTTTGTTTATGTCAGCGACGTTTTTGGATTTAAACACTTGTGATCTAAATGAAATAGCTGCGCACTTAGCCAACATAAGGGAGCTGACCATGTGCAAAAATCAATATCTGACGGATGCGATACTGTTGCGGCTGACTGCATTGATGCCCAATTTGGAACTGTTGAATATGTCCGGTTGCCAGATCTCGTTCCAAAACGCCATCTACAAGCGTTTCTATCCCAACGAACCAAATACACCAAGTGAATCGGTGCTGACTTTTAGATATGTTTACAATGTGATCGTCCAGCAGCGAAAACTTTTGCGTAGCTTGGATTTTAGTCACACATTCATCGGACACTCTCTCGAGTCGCTCTCTAAGCTGAGTCGATTGGATGAGAACGGACATCCGGGCTTGCAGCTGCAACAACTCAATCTCGCTGGATGTGTCCAGTTGAATGCGGATACTATCAAAAGTTTCCTCATCACACAGCCGAAGTTAAGCGCTTTGGATTTGTCTGGCTCGAGGTGTCTAAATGATGATTGTCTGGCCACAATTGTCCAGGCTAATCCGCAGCTGCTTGAGTTGCGCATAAAGGCTTGTAAATATGTCACCAGCGTTGGCGCCGCCAAATTGAAGTTCTTAACGCGCCTGCAATCTTTGGACATATCCAATTGTAATGGCATCAATGGCAATGGAATTATGGAGGGCGTTGCAAGCGAGGAAAACAATGTTCTCTTGGAACTGAATGTTTCGTATTTGCCCATCTGCGAGGAGTCCATCAAATTAATAGCCAGAAATCTGCGTGCTCTGCGCACTTTGCACTTGAATTATTGTGTGAATGGTGTCACCGATGAGGCTGTTCAGGTCATTATCCGGGAACTTCACTGGCTACGGGAGCTATCCCTGGAGAGCTGTCGCAGTGTAAGCCCGAGCAACCAGTAAATTTAATGTTTCATTTAATATACAGTTGCGAAACATTACATTTTTCTTGCGAAAAAAAGAATTTAGTTATATAATTTTTTCAAAATGGTTATGAAAAAAACTGTTGTCGAATTTTTCAAATTTATAACTATTATTATTTTGCAGCTGACGGATGCCGCGCTAACTGGCATTAATTTGTCGAAGCTCCAACTCAATCAGACATCCGTCTGTCCGCCGTCCAACGTTGCCGGACTCGAGCCCGGTGCGGGCCCAGTGCGAATATCGTTGCGCAGCAAGGCCGAGGAGGAAATTGTGAGGGATGCGAAGCGTAAACAGGCCATGTTTGCGGTCTATGAAACTAATCTAATCAACGAGGAGGATATCGAGGGTCACAATATACAGGAGCTGCGCGGATTGAGATCCTTGAATCTCCGGGGCTGCAATAAGATCAGCGATGTTTCCCTGAAGTATGGCTTAAAGCATGTGGAGCTGTGTCGGCTTTTGCTCTCCAATTGCCAACAGATTTCGCTGCTGGGCATAGAGGCGCTGGTCAACAATTGTCCCTCCTTGGAGATACTCGATCTATCCGATTGCTATACGATTAATGATCAAAGCATGAAGATAATTACCGAAAAGTTAAAGCGTCTGCGTTCCTTGGACATCAGCGGCTGTACTCAGTTGACGCAACACACACTCGATGCCATCATTGTGAATTGCGTCTGCTTGGAGACCCTTTCGATTTACCGCTGTCGTCGCATGTATACTACTGACATTGAGGATCGACTCTCTGGCATACGCGATTTGCACATGGATAATGTCAATCCCATTGATAATGCCGAATTCTTTCGTGTCAAGAGACGACTCGATTGCTGATATTTTGCGGCAATTTTCGTTGTATTTGTATTATATTATTTTCAATTGTACAGATTTCGCTAGTCTGGCAGCTAAATAGCTAATCATTAACCTAATTCATATGGCTATTTGTAAAGATAAATATATATAATAAATATATATGTCTGATCCATGTCCATCCAAGAAATTAACCACTTTGTGTAAGTTAGCCGAAGTGAAAAAAACTGGATTATGAATGTTGTTAAAAAAAAATAAAACTAATCATAACTGTTGTAATTGCCCTTGGTAGAAGTTAATCGATGTTTGCTTTTTGAAAATGTGTAAAATTTGTGCACAAGTATATAAAAAAGGAATCGGCTTTGACCACATAACCCATAAATAGTATTGATCAGCATCCACTGTCGAGTGTATATAGCCATTTCCGTCTAAGACTATAATAACTAAAGTCTTTAAATTTGACTGAAAAGTTCCTATATATTTTAATTTATTTTTATTGATAATTGTCTCATTTACGCGCAAACCTATAAGAATCGATAGCAATTAAATCAAAATTTTAAAGTCTGAGACTTTTAGATATATTCTATACATTGATATATATTTTTATAAACTCTCCAAATTTTATTATCGCATAGAAACACACATTTTGTTCTTTCTCTGTGCGTGTGGTCAGCACAAATGTTAAACGAGAGCATTTCAACAAATACTTAAATTTGGGTGTGCAAACTATGAAAACTAAAAACTGGATTGCAGGGTTGAGATCCCTCAGCTACGGCATACTTAATTATTATTATTTTGTGTTGAATAAAAAATGTGTTTTTAATAATATTAAAGATAATTTAATGTATTTGAATGTAGTCGATTCAAATAAAACTGTTGTAATTGCCTTCGGTAAAAATGAATAGATGTTTTATTTTTATTTTTATTTATATTTTAAGTTAAAAACATTCTATAGAATCGTCATTGTCGTCATCATCATAAACATAATTTATGCATACGTATGTATGTAAAATATACATAAGCACTTACATCAAATTAAATTTATTGACTAGGAAAAGATTTCCCAAAAAAAAAACACATGTTCAAAACCAAATAAATTGATGTTTAATATTTCGAGAAATGAAAAAATTATAGAGATGCAGAGGAGGAGTAGGCGGACAAGAAGCTGTTAGCCGCCGCCGCCACCACCGCCGCCGCCAGAGAGTTCATCCTCGTATTGTTTGCGGAAACAGTCACCGACTGGGAAGAAATCCCAGCTGCGCTGTTGATACATATTCCACACGTACGTCTCCTGGCCAGTGTATTCCGTATCCGGTTTGTTAATCAAATGCATCAAGAAGAACATATAATTAGCCAGATTGTGCTCCTTCTGCACATGCGTATCGAAGCCGTGCGGCACAATGTCAAAGAAGTCCTTGCCCATGCCACAAATAAAGCAATTCGATTCCATATTATCCTTGACGGACTCCAACTGATCACGCAGCTCGCCAAATGCGTCAATGATCAGACCCTGAATAATGGCCAGCAGGATAACGATGACGAAGAAGAAGAAAGTAATATCAAAGATGATGCGATAGACCTCGTAGTCATCACCATCCGGATCACCGATCTCATCGCCAATGCCTCCGCCAGCTCTTACACCCTTATACAAATGGAAGACGAAACAAGTCAACATATCGTGGCACTTCTTGTCCACCTCCTCATCCTCCTCCTGGATGTAGAATTTGCGGAAGAAATTGAAGGCAATCACCGTATAGATATACACGATAATAGTGAGCAGCATCACGGTCAGGACGAGTTGTTTACCATTGTGGGTTACGGACTGCAAAATGGTGCGAAGCGTCTTAAATCCAACGGCCACATCCAATAAATGGGCCGCAAAGAAGAAGTTATTGAAATTTCCCATGACGGAGAAGCTGAAATACCACAGTGAATACAGGAAGGCATTGTCCGTGAAGGTGACGCCCGCCTTCCACACCTGATAGCGCCAATCGATGTTCATGATGTACTTAAAGATGCCCGTCTCCTCGCTCTCCTGTGCCGCAAAGGCGCTCTTCTCCATGCCCAGCAGATTGGAGATCGAGTCGAAGTCATAGGTTTCACTATACTTTTGGCGCACCTTCTTCTTGACGAACTTATCCCAATAGTTGACCGGAAAACTTTTTGCAGAGATTACCAACTTGTCCCAGTGCGATTTGAAGTCATCGTCCTCCGGCTGTTCAGCAATGAACAGACCATCGAATTCCAAACGACGAGCGATTTCCTTTTCCCGTTTAAATATGGCGAGTGGCACCTTCAGATGATAATAGGCAATCAACATGGCCAGCGAGACGAGGGAATGGAGACAGGCAGCGATGCGCAGAACATGCTCCATATAGAAGAAATCCTCATCGACATGGACCAGCTCCGGTATATCATCATCCTCGAAATCGCCAGCGCCAGAGCCGCCATCGCCGGAACCACCAAATCCAGAGCCACCCAAATCGCCAGCACCCGAACCGGAGCCCAAAATCAATTCCTCCTCGCCAGAGCCATCAGATTCCTCAGCTAACGAGGTCACCTTATAGAAAAGCAGCATGAAATTAATGCTAAAGGCCAAAACCAGGGCAACATATTTCAGATTGTAGAAATTACGGGCCAAAAAGCTGACGGCACGATGAGTATATTGCGAGAAGTCGATTTGGCTGACGGCTGGGGTTTCTTGGGGCGCTGCGGATGACTTCTTGGCCTCTGCCTCAATGGAGGCCATGGCCGCTTCCTGCGCCTTTTGGGCCTCCTGTCGCTCTTGGGCCGCCTTCTTCGCCGCCTCGCCACCTAGTAGATCAACTATCGAAATGGGCTCCTGATGGGGCTCACCTTCGATGAGTTCCCCTGTGGCCAAAGCTGCTGCACCATCCTCTGGACTAGATTCACCGCCTTCATCGACGGATGAGCCCGCCGGCGATTCGTGGACGACTACCTTATACATGCCATTATCTTCCTTGTTGATGTCCAAGCCGAAAGCCTGAACCGGTCCCGGTGGTTCCTCTAATGGCAACGGTGGCAGCGCTCTGCCAAATGTTTCCTCCTCCACAACGGCCATTTCCTCCTCCTGTTCCGGCGCTGGGCCACGCATCAGATTCAATAGTATACCAAATATATAACGAACGACGCAATAATGCGCATAGCCCGTATAGTAGAACATGTAGAAGATGATCCGGAAGAAGCCAACAATTAATTCCGGTATCGATTTCGTTTGCATAACCCCAATTTGATGTTTGATATTCGCTGGACTCAACATGTGGACACCGAATTTGAGGCCCTCCTTGACAGCAGTGATTGTTCGCCGAATGGGATCACGAGCGGCACGCTCCTCCTCCTCCTCGCTCATGTACGAAGTGTAGGCAGTATCGCGTTTCACATTGCCACCGCCGTCATCGGTGGCCATCAGGCCTGAGGCGTGGGTCATCTCAAAGATGGCATCCTCGCAGAAATTGACGAAGGCTTCGAGTTTCTCCTTGTCACCGCCCTCGGTAACAATTGAATAGAAGAAGGCACGTTTCGATTCACGGATCTGCGGCTTCTCCCATTGCTCAATATTCGAATCCTTGATCTCAAAGTAGACGCGTTCGATACGCTTCGAACTGCCCAAGATTTCGATGCGACCCAGGAACGGTTCGAAATAATTCAATACGGATCCGGCTGTCTCGAGGAAGCGGGCCAAGCGTGGCTCATTTGGCATATGTTCACTAAGGTTGGTCAGCAGCACAGCCAGGTTGAAACCGATCTCCTTTGATGGCTCGTGGAAACGTTCGACGAAGGCTCTGTAATCGATTTTACCTTCATGATTCCGTTCACAGCAGGCCAAAAGGAAATCCATCTCTTCCCTAAATAAACAATTACAATATTACCGTTAGCATCCCATCTCTATATAGGTATATACAGTGCCGGTCAATATATTAGCACCTATTCTTAATCACATCATAATCTCTTCGATCTCTTCTAGCACTCGCTTTTCATACAGCCTTATTACTATTGACTGCATTTGTTTATACACAATATAAAACAATATTTTAGCTATGTTTTTTCTTAACATTTTCCATTACTAATATTTTGACCGTAGCTGTAAATTATACATTTTAATGTGTACTTACGGCGTGTAGTTCTTGGACTGTTCCATTTTGTCTCGGAAGTCCTTGGGAATTACCCATCCCTCGTTCTTCATATCAATTTCGTGGAAGCTGGGCGACTCAATCAAGTCGGCCAATTTCAGGAACATATCGAAATACTTGAGAATCAGCTCAACATTGCCAGCCGATTCAACAAGCGTGTCCACCATCTGCTTGCCAATAGTGCCTAAAAAAATTAATAAGATTGGATGAGCAAATAACTATATTAATTTTTTTTTTTAATGACGTACCATTGACAACATTGCCCTCCAGCATGGATAGCATCATGGTGATCATATCCTTTTGTAGATTGAGCAGTTCCTTCAGCAAATCCACCTGACTGGAGTGCTTCGACAGTTTGTCCTGCATGTGCGAAAACAGAAATAGGAAGCCACCAACCGCATCCCACAATCTGGAATGGGCCAAGGCCTGTTGATTGAGAGTACATGGACCTTGGATGACCTCAGTGAGGGTGTTAAACACCTGACTCGCCACCTCAATGGCCTTAAAAAAGTTTGCTTTGCCAGCCGGATCAATGATTTCCTTGCTGGAGTAGTGCCAATAAAAGTCCATAATCGATTCCTGTAGACGCAACAGATAATCCACCGTACAAATGACCACATTAACAGTAGTCGTATTTCCCGCCTGGGTACGCAAATAGTTTTGCCATTCTGGAAGACATTAAAAATGACTGAGTTAGGGAAAAGGTGAGATAGTAACAAAGATATCACTTACCCAGATTATGGCCTTCACAGGTGAGTTGGATGAACCGGAAGAGAGCACATGTGAATTCGGCATCGTGCATGTTCTTCTCACCCGCCGCACCCTCGGAGCCGACACCAAGACCTGCACCCGCACTTGGAATATACTCTTTGTTGTGGTTGTTGCAAAGTTTTGGTTTGGGTTTTTTTTGGGTGTACAACGACATAGCGGGAAACATTCAGGATTGGTGATGGTTGCATGCGAGGTGGTTTGATGGTTTTTTGGGGGAAGTAGTCGGCGAGAGGAGAGACCAAATCAATAATTCAACTCAGAATAATGCATGAGATCGATAAGTTCATAGATAAATCGATAGACAGATAGATAGATAGATAGTGGTGCGGATGCAACAATAATCAGTCATAAAAACTCAAAAAGATGAAAACCAAATTCATAGCAGGATATTCCAATAATACTTACATTATTACACTCAGAAAAAAGATCGACTTGAATAATAGAAATTAGCGGATGGTAACTCAACTTATTATACAGAAAACATATTTGTTGAAACCTGTGTTCTTTCATTTTAATCAAAAATTAGCTTTTTATGATTTTAATAACAAAATTTCATAGTTCTTTCTACATTTTTTAAAGAATTTTGTATGTTTCAATTCAATATTTGTGGTTGCAGATTCAAATTTTCAAATTCTCAAATTTTTTGTTGTATTATATTTGGAAAATATTTTAATATGAATAAAAAGTTTAGACCTTTCAGGGCGATTTTTTCCGAGTGTATATGGGATTAACACTGAAGGAGTACTAATTTTGGGTCGTCAAGCACCAACTTACCCTCAGCTTTAGTGTTACGTTCGAATGCATCCAAGTCGAGGACACTGCACGAGTTCATCAATCCGGCAATGGATGTGAAGAAGCCAACATCCTTTTTCTCCTTGAGATGATTGAGCATGCCCATTTGAATGTCGATGTTGCCACCCCGCAATATGGCGATGCCCAAATTGAGTGTCGTCATGACCATCTCCGAAGGTATACCTTTGGAGGCGGAAATGTGCAACAGCACCATTTCGGCAACGCCACGATTAGAAAGTCGAGCCTGATGGAACAGTAGCTTCTGTTTTTCCATTTCTTGTTCCTGTACGATCATTTTAAAGTTTATTAATATAATGTGTAAATATTTAAATACATATATTTATTAGTGAGCTCCATTGGTTAACTATAGTATAGTTACCATTAGCAGGAAATTGCAAATCAAAATACTTTCTTAATACTCCAAAGAAGTTTAAGCTGAAGTTAATTAATCATGTTATTTTTTAAACTAGTAGAAAGAAGTCCATCAAATTTTGGCAGAACAAAAATTTTAAATAAGACACAATAAAAAAATGAATTTTTAAGTTTGTCAATATACTTTCTTGACATAGTATAGTGATGAGTGAGTTTTTTTTTTTTTATTAATTTTTCATACTGAATAATTACCATTAGTTGGGACATGCGGCACTTCCAATCAAAATTGATTGATTGGTTAGCATAATTGGGTTGTTATTAATTAATCTGATTAATGCTGCATTTTGATATCAAGATATATCGATAATTATCGCTTGGCTTACATGAATACTTGTGCCTTCGCCTTCTTCTCCGCCCTCGCCGCCTTCGCCCTCCTCGCCGCCCTCCTCCTCCTCCTCGCCACAGGATTTCGCAGCAATTTGGGCATACGACATATACAACAGATCCTCTTGGAGTGCTCCACTGCGCTCCGTCATCGCTCCACGACAGAATGTCGTCACCAATTGGGTCAATGGATCTGGCTTACCCTCTGCTTCCTCTTCGTCTTTCTTCGACTTTTCCGATTCTTCGAATGTCTGCGTCAAGTCCTCGATCATAACCTCCTGGCCAACGTTCTCCTCCTGCAGCCATTGCTCGTAGTAGGTGCGTGCAAAGATATTGCAGGCACGATGTCTGCGAGGGGCAATATATATTATACACCGATATTATAATATTTGTAAATATATATGTAATTAACTGTCATGCGTTTAGTACTTAAGGTTAGTTATACAAGCGAACGCATTAAAACGATTATTGAAACAATCGCAGAAGCATTTTGCGTTACGTTATTTATTACGTTTTGCGTTATGTAGCAAATGCTTCAAAGATCGATAAGCATCAGCTGTGCTAATAGTTTCTTAACTGCTTCGGCAAGTGTTTCAATTTCATAAATTATGTTTCAAGTGGAGTATGTATGTATATTTATATGTATAAATATATATATATATATATTTATATGGATTAGTAATTCACTACCACCTGCTCAAACGATATAGATGCTTGGCGCGTAAGCTTGAAATAATTGCCTGGCGTCGTGTGACCGAAATTATCGAATTCCAACGTTTCGATTTGTTCTTTTCGCCGGATGCCTATGTGGATGTGGAGCGTACATATATATAATGATAGCAAGCAAGAGCACCAAAAAAAAACAATATACACACATTTAAAATATTAGAAAATGTTTTTTGTTAACAATGGTCACTCTAACTGGTATTGCGGTTTAGTACATTTGATTAGTTATTGTGAACAGGTGGTGAATGTGTTAAAAAAAACAATGTGCTGTGTGTGAAATTAATATACCAGTCAAATAAGTATATATATTTGTAACAAGTGTTGGCAGAAGCTATTGTCTGTGTAAGTATTTTTAAAAACTTGAAGAATATTTCTTTCGCAATTGTATATATTTATGTATGTCCTATTATTGAGTCTGAGTCCGCTTGACAAGCTAACCGGCCTCTGTTGTATGCAAGTATGTGTGTGTGCAGCAGAGCGAGAGACAATAAGATGCAGTTAAACAAACACATACACATTAAGCTAGCTAACGCGCCTCTGTCAATGGTTAAATGTATGTGTATAAGTTGTTCGTGTATGCGCGGCAGATAGAGAGAGAGAGTGTGTTAATATTATTTGCGGTAATAACCTGGGCAGAGAATGTAACGATGTCTGACGGAAGCATGCGATTACGGCACGCTTTCTTTGGATCGACACAACGCTCCTGTAGACATTTTTGCTCTGCTGTTGTGGATGGTCGATCTGTTATTCGACATTCGATATTCGATTTCGTCATTATTGCATCGATAATTAATTGTTGTTGGTTGATGGTGTTGTTGTTTTGTTGTTGTACGAATATAGTTGTAGAGTTTCAAAATCGAAAAGAAAAGTTGAAATGTGATAAGTTGTAAAAGTATAATAAGTAATTATATTGATTGGTAAGAAAATGATATAATTAAATGAAAATACATGTATATGTGCAATACCATATATGTAAATATTATATTCAAATGAACTCATTTGCATGTTTCTTACCATATGTAGGCCAAACAGAACCTTTGCCATGGCCACAATTCGATCCACAGTCTCCTGCGTCTTGTCTTTACCCTTCTCATTGGAGTTGGCGTTGATCTTCTCCAGGGCCTGCTCATCGATGGGCTCCTCAGTTTTGCCCAGCTTTGAGTAAAGATAGTGCTGCCAGGACATCTCATCCGAGGGATCCAGCTTATCAGGCAACGTAAGTTGATTACGTGCAAATTCGATGACATCATATTCGTTCATCTTCTTCAGGTATCTATCCTTGCAGTGTTGCACAAGCTCCTGCTCCCGGCCAGCAAATAGATTCAATCCGACGGGCAGCAGACGCTTTAGGCAGGCAACCATAAGACTTGCCTGCACCTCCTTGTCTTTGTCACGTTTCTTATCCCGGTTCTTCTTCTTCTTTTTCACTTTACCTCCCACGGCCGGAGCACCCTCCGAAATGGCCGAACGCCTGGTCGCTGTCGGCATAATCAGCGCCATATTATCGATTTCATTTGCAGAAATGAAATTCTGTTCCTCCTTCAGGAAGTATTGACTCTTCGACCAGATGTTGAAGATCTCTGCGACATGATTGTACAGCTCCTCGGCCTCCGGAATGTTATCCTTGAGCCAATGATTACGCTGCAAGTCCACATACTTGATGAGCAGCGGATAAAATGAGTAAATATCGCGCACGAGCAAATTCCAATCCTCCTGGAGCTGAGTCTCCACCTGGGACGTATCGTCGGTGGCAGACTTGATAAAGCCGCGCATACTCTCCTCCTTGTGCATCATATTTTCGGTGCGCTTCTTTACGCGTTCCGCCAACGGCAGGAATGGATCTTTCAACAGCTCCTCCGATGTATTTATGATAATCTGTTGTGTGTACGCTGCAATTCTCGTCATCCATGGGGCATTATCGTTGCCAATGTTCTTCTTGATCATTTTGAGCACGTTGCGCAACAGCGAATTCATATGATCTGCTGTGACCATGGTAACATGATTACCACTCGTGGGACTCACGTTGTCGGGTCCCTGGGACCACCAGAAGGGCAGATAGGCACAGAGAAGCGGCAGGATGACATCAATAATATGCGGTGCATCATTGTAAGTCTTATCCGACTCCACAAATTGATCGACTTCGCTGAGTATTGCCTCCAAATTGGGCATACAGCTCTCCATTTTGACCATGATATCCTGCGCCTCCAGCGAATGATCCGCAATACGATTCAGCAGCGAATACTGATTATGTTTGTTCAGATGCGGCTCCAGATAGGCAACCGGAAAGCAAGAGCTATACGCACCAAGGCACGAGCCTAACGCCGGCCGATGTCTCTCGATTTCCGTCTTCAAATATTTACGATCATGCGTTAAAGTTGCATCGGTGCCCAAATGATAGAGGGCCGCTAGGATTTTATACGATGCCACCTGGATCTCGTCGAGCAGCAGATCGCTGCCATAATCACAGGCGGCGAGATGATCAAACATCGCTGTCAACACAGGCAACACCACCTGGTTTACATAGCCCAGCGATGTGGAAGTCTTGAGATGTGTTCCACGCAGATGACTGTATTTGCCATCCTGTAGATTGAGGATGGTATTGCCCAGATCATCCGATGTCTGATTAAAGAACGTCAGCATCGAGGTGCGTATGAATTCGGGACAATTCTTTGTCAAGGTCTTGGCATCAATGCCCTTGACGAGCACCTGCAGGCAGCGCACAGTGATGCGCACATCTGGGCCAAAGGCACTCAAACGATTGCGTAGCAGCGCAGCCAACTTGCAGAATATGGAGGCCACCATTTCCTTCTCCTTCAAGGAGGCGGCACCCACATTATTCGTGGCCGTCGCAATAGCAATAAAATAATTGCGATGCGTTGAGAAATATTTCTCCATCAGTGGCAGCACCACCTTTGAGAAGAACTTAATGTCCCGCGATGCGGTCTTGAACGAGGTGCGACGACTGAACGTTGTCGATGGCTTCAGCAGCTTCATGTTGATTGTCGCCCGATCCAGATACTGTATGAGCTTCTCCAGCAGAGAGTAGGAGAAGCGGAGCTCAACTGCCGCCTGTGTGACACCACCTTCCTCAACAGCACCACCCTTGGAGGGCCTGCAAAAAAAATTATATTTTTTTATTACCAAAAGTCTATTTGTTGGAAAGCCATTTAATTCATCTCGGGTAAGTCTACTAATGCATTTCACTGCCTATATACACATCAATTATCAGTGCAATCCAAATCTGGCCTATATCTCTCGATTCCATTATTCACTTCAAATAAGAAAAATTCTTTAAACTTACTTGTGCAATTTGTAACCCTGATATTGCATATATTTGAGGAACTCCTGTGAACGCTCGCGATCCTTCTTCTTCTCCTTGTCCGTTAGCAGATCGTAGGGCACCAACTGAGGATGGATTACTCCACCACAGCCGTTCAACTCTTCGTTCTTCTTTTTCGCCCATATATCATGGGAGTTTTCGGCTAAACGCTCTGCCATATTCTGCATCTCTCTGCTCAGCGTCAGATTGCTCATGTCCACCGGATGTGGATTGTAGTTGAAGGGACTGCCCTCATTCTGAAATTCATGCTATGTTTTTAGCGGACACCGTTTATTATGCGTGGTGGTGATCAAATGAGTTACAGGCAGTTTGGCCAATTGTGTTTGTTTTAGGGGAATTCCAGAAGAAATTTATAAGATGTGTTAGTTTGGTTTGGTTGGTTGTCGTTAGTCAAATATGGGTTTGGCATACATACAATTTGTGGTTTTGATTGGCGACGCGTCGAGCCGCGATGATTGAGCGGCAAATCCATTTCGGAGTGCTCCACGGTCCAACCGATGGCCAGCAGACCCTTTAGACATTCACGCACCGGATCACGGTAACGCTCACGTTCCTGTGAATTATAACAAATATTTATTTTATTTATTTGCTTGAATACCTAATAATGTTAATCAAAATTATTTAGTGCAATATTATGCATATGATTGCGGTTAGACGATGATGTAAGTATGCCCGAATTGATGAATTTATTTTCGAATACTACGTACATATTCGGTGAGCATATTGTATGGCTTAAGACGCGGATGCTTGCGATCGTTATCGGAACGAATTTCGCCATAGGTCCAGCTACCTTCCAAACGGCGACTGGCCCAAGCATCGTGATAATGTTCACTGAACTTTTGCACCAACGAATTTAGATCATTTTCCAAGTGAACATTGTTCGTATCGATGGGATTGGGTACATATTGGGGCTGATCTGGTGCACCCATCTGCCTGCCATAGTAATCCTCGTCGGTGTTCTTCGATAAACTATAATCGGGTGGCAAGGCACAGCCGATGGCTGTTAGACAGGGCAACGCTTTACCGAACAGTTCCGGGTCATAGTCCATGTTGCTCAGCGAGTCAAAAATGTTCGAGAACAGAAGCATTGTTAAACGCTTCTCCTCATCTGACGACGCTCCATACGAGCCCTGGCCTTGAGTCGAGCCATAGTACTTAGCGCACCGATCGAAGTGCAGTGTGAGCAGCTAAAAGATTGAAATAGTTCAATTAGTATAATCCTTCAATAATCTCAGTCAGTGTAAAACTTACCCTGAGCGCAACCGTTGTGTATTCGGATAGCTTGGACACATCAACAGTCAACTTGCGCAATAGCTTCAGTAGCATCGCAGGTTGCATTTGTGATGTTAACGCTACGAGGAAATCGGATACGGCCTCACGTTGACCCTTGGTCAGCATACGGTTCTTGGACAGCCGATAGACCGTGTGCAGTGTGGCATCCAGCAGACTGGCATAGTTCTCGGCCTCATTGTAGAACTTGGAGTGCTTGATCAATAAGGGCAGAATCGAGTTGCCAATGTAACGATTCATGGCCAAAGCCATGTCACTCTCCGACCCATCACTCTTATCCAGAATGGTCGCTGTACGCAAATCGGGTAGAAATGCATCCTCAAGCAGCCGATAGAATAGATCCTGTGTCTCAATGCCATAGACACGTTCCAGGAATAGCACTATGCTCTGCTTGTTATTGGGTAACAGTCCGGAGGGCATATCCGATTTCGGTTTCTCCTCGCCGGGAGCGGTTTGTGTCAACGTAAACTTTAAGCTCAGCACACCCTGAAGGTCTTCCAGTGGCACCAGAGATCTCAAAATAGCTCTAGCTCTCAGTGATTCATTCTTGCCCTGCTCAATGACCGAGACATCGGGGGCGCAACGGCCCAACAGATCGACGAGGGTACAATAGAAGTTCAAAATGGCAGCGCCGGTATCAATATAATCCTCATCCTCCTCACCCTCGGGCAAAGGGTGGGTGAAATTGAGGCCGACAATGGTGCCTTCAGCTTCGTCCTGCATCTTGCAGCGATCCGTAATACGTTCTGACATACGGTTCGCTTCGACAATGGCACGGAAGAGACCTTCTCCTTCTCCTCTTAGGGCCGGTCCCAAGCATTCTGGACGACGGATAAGAAGACGAATGACAAGGTTTGCATTCTCCTCGACACTCTCGCCATTCACCCAAACGCAATAACGTAAAAAGTCCAAATAACGTTCACCCTCCGTGGGATCCCAACCCAGATCCGGATAACCCTTCTCCACAAGCTCTGAATTGCTTTGCAAGCCACAACGCGACAAATAAACAGCAATTTTCTCCAAATAGTGTTCCCTAAGTGCCAGAGCTAATTCTGTGTTCTCCATCAAACTCGAGTATGCCACATCCAATGGTGTCGAACCACGCAAACTGGGCCGAGCCAACAATATATTCGCATTGTCCAACAGAAAATCAAAATGATCGAACATGGCCTTCTGATTTTGCCTTCCAGTACGGCAAAAATAGCACAAGAATCGACAACAGGCCACGACCATCTCGTGCGATGTGTCCTTCTCCTTCGAGGGCACACCCTCGGCACCCTCTGTTTGGGTGGGTGCATCGCTCTGTGCCTGGGCACGACGCCCCAGCGTATTCATCATGACGGCCATCACGTTCTCGTGGACACGTAGAATTCGTATCAAATCGGGATGCTGGAAGAATGTGGCGTTATTGACCAATTTCCAGAGGCGCTTACGCATCAGTTCCTCCTCCTCCTGGCTCATTTGCACGGGGAGTAGAGCTCTTATCTGACTGAGGCCAACCCACATCTCAGCGACATCGTTTCGTGCCCGATTATTGATGACATACGTCTTCTCGAGCGCTCGGACAAGCTCTCCGACCGTATCGTATTGTCGGACCAGCAAACTGAACATTTCGCGCACCAGTTTGGGGTTTTCAATTTGTGATTCTTCAGCCCAGCTGACGATGGTTTTGATTAAGACCTTGCGGAATACCTCTTCGGGTGTCTTCTTCTCAGGCTCCTCCACCTCTTTGGGTCCCTCCTCTAGCTCCTTAACGGTATTGATGAAATTATAAATTTTGGTAATGGGACCCGTTTTAATCTCCTCGATTGCCGTACTCTCGGTACCATCCGGCTCTTGCAGCGCATTCAGCGATACCTTCTGCATAAGCAGATCATGGAATTCACTTAGGCGACTGCGCAACTCAAGGCCACAGGTGCAATTGTCCTGATCGTCTGGCTCCAGATTCTTAAAGCACAATATCTGATTCATTTGCTCGCGCGGCGGACAGCGGAACTCCTTTGTCTTTTTGGCCGCAACAGCACTTGGCAGATCGGATTGTTTAATCTCGATATAACGTCGCAACTGATCGGTCTGCAGATCACCAACAAAATCATGCGAAAACGATATAATGCTCTCCACACGATGACGCAACTGTGTGTCGTACAGATGATGCAACAAGTAGCACATCTGCAGCTTGGCTCCCTCCGCCATTTTCATGGTCAACAGACCCTTGCGATGCTCGTCTTTACCCTCTGCAAATATTACCATTATAACATATTAGAAACAATTTGGTATAAATATAGGTTTTTTTTTATGCTGCTCTTTTGCTTTTGATGCCTTCCCACCTTTCGTAAAAGTGGCATCCCAGGTCTCTGGATCCACCATTACCAATAGCTTCTGCACATCCTCGTCGGTGAGCACGCCCACCAAGAGCAACCGATCCGTCAACTTGATAAGTGGTCTATAATATATAATTTACATTTGTTTATAGGTAATTCTTATTTTTAGATTTTAGGCTGCACTTACAAAAACAAATTCTCGTTTGTCCAACCGATGGGATCACGATTATGCACTTGATTTATTTCGACAGCATCTTTGAGCGCTTCCATCACGAATTCACGGACTACTTCTAGTGGGAACTTCGGGGAGTATAACTGATCGATGTTTGGTATCGGTTCGCTGGAAACACTTGGCATACTAGATGTTGCAATCACAGGGGGGCTGAACGGGGATCAAGTTGTTGTTGGTTGTTGTTTGTTGTTGTTGATGGTGCATTGAGTGTTGGATCAGTGCGGGTTTTTTGTTTGTTTGGATTGAAAGTAATGGAAATAGTAAAGTGACTAATGAGCAAAGGTGCAAGACATTCCCAAAAAAAACATACATACAAACATACTTAGCAAAAATATTGCACTGAATTTTAGAAACACGGTAATCGGTAAGTGTATAATGAAATTTCTATCATATTTTTAGATAGTTCATAAATTCTACTTTTTAGAAATACTTTTCTTAATAATTGAAAACATTTCTAAAAAAATAGATTGGTGTTGTCGATTTAAGACAATCCCTGACGCAGATCAAGATGGCTTTATTTTAATTGCCTCCGATTAGAGCATTCTTACTTGTTTTTAATTTGGTTTTTTTTGAGTGAGTGCAGAGGATGCAAAATGTCTTTGAAATGATTAAGGCTGGTTCAAGGCACAGTGTGGCTACTGGGGGAATACCTAGCGAAAAGATATTCGGATAAACTGTAGACCGTTGTCACTTACGTGATTTCCGTCATGCGTAGCTGGGGCCGCACAGACTCCGTGACGAGAGAGCGCAGCGAGTGACGCATCTCATCCTCAGCATAGAGTTCCTTGAGTTCGGCACCCAGCGGAGTGATATATTCATTCTTGCACACCTCCATTGTGGTGGCATGCGATTCTAAGTGCAGGGCAATCAGTAGGTCGTAGAAGCCCTGACGCAACGGACCACTCATGTACTCCGATCGTATTGCGTAGAGCAACTGCTTTTGATCCACGTGTTGGCAGAGAGCATGAGCCGCACGATAATTGGACTGATAGCAGAGGGCGGCGTAGAGGGTCAGCGTGTGGGCATGGAACGAGAGCAACTTGTCCATTTCGATCAGTTCGAGTATGTCGATGCAACGATCCTCCTCGGGTATGTGTAGCGCCAACATTGAAACGGGATCCTCGCAGAGCATCGACCAGCCCCGGATATCGGACAACTTGAGTGCGTGCACCTGCAACGAGGTATTGGGCACTCGGGCCCATTGATGTGGACGCAGGCACTGCACCTTCAGCCGGGGTGGCGATTGCGGATTAATGTGCTTGTCACTCGTGGGCAGCACGGCAGCAGACAGCGGCAACGTTGTCTCCGTGCGTCCCAGTTCGATTTGTAGGATCTCCTTACTGGTAGCCTCAACGAATATAGCCGGAAACAATTTGGTGTCCGGTTCCATCATCCAGCGATGTGAGGTATCCTTGCCCTCGCACGTGAAGCGAATTATGCCCGTTGCCGTATCCACAAAACAGCCCACAAACATGCCTTGCGACGCACCCTTGCCCGACGCGTCCTGTGTAACCTCGTTGAACAGTTCATCAGCTCGGACAACGTAGCAGCTCTGACGGTCAATACGCTCAATGGGCACTTCATAGTAATCCTCAATGTAGACGGAACCGCGACGCACTTTGTTCTTGTTAAATTCGTGACTATGCAAATTATATTGGGTGGTCACCCAGCCCACATAGACATGTGTAGGATCCTGGCCGGGAAAGATGCGTACGCCATAGAAGTATTCGTTGATCAGCTTCAGACACTCGGCATCGAAAATCTCGTTGCCCGATGATTCCACATTCGGTTGACCCAGGTTTGAGGAGCTCAGCTGCTTGGGACCCTGTGCTACGGGACTGGGCGGCATTTCCACCTAAAAAGTTGGGAATTGCGATAAATGTGGTTAGTTTCACTATCTGCGGTAGATTGATAAATTTGCCCGAGGTGCAGGAGCAAAATACAATTTTTTAGAATACTCCTCTGCTTCCTCTTCGTTGAAGCTTCTTATTCTATGATTCACTTACATTGTTCAGGCGCAGGGTTGGTGTCCTGGTTGTCATCTGTTGATTGACCACATTCCTACCATGGGCAACCGTATTTCGGCGCTCCAGCGAAGTGTCTGCCGTTCGCGTGCCATTCTTCTCCCGGCTCTGATCGCGAGATTTTTTTGAGAAGAACTTAAAGGGGCTCCGACCACGTTTCTTCTTCTCATCGAGGTCGTCACCGAGGCCATTCATATCAAGCACCGATGTAGAGCGTTGCATCTCATCCAGGGCCGCCGTCATATCCGACTCGAAGGTGATGTTCCGGGTGAGAGAACCCTTGCGTGGCGGACGATTCGGACCACGCATCATGTGCTCCGCCTCGGGCTCGGTGTGATCATCGAAGTTGCGAGTCAAACCCTTAATGTCGTTCATGTTGAAGCCACCCTTAAGCATGTGATCCATGTGGGCGGCATTTTGGGTCTGCTGCAGCTGGAGGGCAGCCTCCTGTGCTTCTCGCATCAGACGATACTGACGTATCTTAATCTCCTCCCAGCGTCTGGCCTTCTCCTGCTCACTGATGAAATCGCTCATGCAGGTGACAGGCAGGGAGAGACGCAAGAATTCCCAGTTCGCCTTCTCCATCGTCTCAAATGTGTTGTGCGAGATCTTCAAATGTGGTGGAGTATCGGCGCCACCTGGAATACGGGTGACATCGATCCGGCAGTCGGGCATCTCCTCGGTATTTTCAAAGATCGGCTGATCCTTGGTATACCAATGCGTGACGGGTCGTTGCATATTGCTGCAAATCGAAAAGATTAAGTTTGGAATCTCTGATCCATAATTTGATCTCAAGTACTCACACGCAGAAGGGTTCGTAGCCCTCTTGCAGACCACACGTCGTAAAGAACTTGAGCGAGTCCACATCCTGGCCATAGATGAGTCGTGCCTTCTGACCCACACCCAAGGTGCAGGCGGGCACAAAACCCATTCCCTCGGCCGTGACATCCGCAAAGGTTGTCTCTCCGCCCAGCGCATCCATCAGCAATTCGCCATTCAGTGAAAAACCTGTACAGGTTTTCAGAATACTTAATTTACCACTTAGCAGCGGGCAATTGGTGATCTAATGCAAGCATCTCTTCAGTAAATTAAGAATTCATTTTTTTAGAAATCCGAATTCACAAAAAAAGTCGCATCGCTTTAGATATATATTAACATCCTATTTATATAGGAAAGTCGTGCGTATTAGAAGATTGTTCGAAATGCGCATTTACTTTTGTTTTCTAGCAATTGGTTTAATTTAGTTTTCCAAATCAAAAAAGCCGTTTAAACTGATTCAGCTGTTAGCTATCATGCCAAATTTGTATTGTATATATAACTATATATATATATTAGTTAGCCAGCATGAAAGAGAAACCAATTTTGAATTTAAATATTATGTATTTAGTAGGGTGTCAAACCGAAACTATTTTGGAAAAATATCGGAATCTTTATCAGCAGAACTTTTACTATTAGATTCCATATATAAAAAATATAGAAATTTCGTGTGTGAATTTTCCAGTTTGACACCCTGATTGGTATTCAATTTCATTATCATACTCAGATTAGTTGCAATTGAAGGTTAATTTAACTATGATACGTAGATATATAAGTGGTACAGGCAATTCAATTAAATAGCATTAGTAATAAGCTTTCTATGATGAGCTGATGTGTCACCTTTGGCTCAGGTAGTCCTCTGCCGATATGCTATGCGTTTGTTAGGCTTTGTGTACAGGGGTATTTAGAAATCAGGTGTTAGGCCAGGGGACATTTGAATGGACATGACCAAAAAGAAAATAAATGTTTCAAAATCAATAGACTTTCAAAAATGACTAAAAATTCAAGGTTTTCTTTTTTATACATAGAATTGTATGAGTACCCCGAAAGGCTTATAACGACTATAAATCTTAATAGTAATAGAGTATGGTTACTCAATTTTTGTTTTGTTTTTTTACTTAACTTTCGTGTTGCGAGTAACCCTTAAATTAAAATATATATGGCTGTGGTTCACATTTAGTAGATATCAAAAGCACGGATATACAAAATCAATATTCATTTGTTTTTTTTTTGGGGTTGTGATTTGGATTTACATTAAAACAAGAACGAGCATCAAGTAGAAGCGATTCTTACTAATTGTGTGATCGGCTAGATCGAGAAAGACACCGACTATATCCCCGGGTCCACATTGTTTCCCGAAGGATTCACTGTTGCCACCGTAGACTTTCTCTTCCTAAAAAGTTTGCAATTGGATTTGATTTTTTAAATGCTTAAAGTGATTTCTAAATGATTTTCTAAAGTGGGAATCTATTTTTGACCACTGTTGTTGTTGTTGTTAATGAACAGATATGAGAGTATTGCTAAATTAATAAAAATAATGATTAGAGAGATAGAGAACATAATTATTGAATAAAATAGAGAATATATATATAGAGAGTTAAACAAAATGCGTTCGATCAAAAACAAAATAAAAAAGAAAATAAAAAAAAGAAAACAACGTGTTGCAAAACGTTGGCAGTGCATGTGGAATCCTTACTGATCGTTTGCTCCTTTACATCGATGAAACAACCAATGACGTCACCAGCCTCATAGCGCACCCCAAAGTGCTCAATTGTTCCGGCGTGCATTTTAGTCACCTATATATAAGATCATTGTGGATGATTTTCAATACTTCTGCAATCTGGACACCTATCGCAGGACCTTCTTCATCTTCTTCTTCTTCATCAGCCTAACATCTCTCTCATATATACATATACATATATATATATATATATATATATATCTGGTTTGATTCCCCTTCAACCCTTGCATACTCACATTGTGACCATCAAATGCCCAGCTGGTGTCTTCGCTGCCCAACATCGCACCCGGATAGCAATCGGCTCGGGCCCAACCAACTCTCATCGGACCCGCTGTGAGCACCTCAAACTCGAAATACCATTTGCCCGAGGTGACGGCATAGTTCCGTTCCACGCGATACGTCCGGAAGGCGGCGAATTTTAAACGTTGTGCTTCCGCCAGCAAGGCTTCGGTGCCTTCTCCCGTCGGTGGATCCAATACATAGCCGTAGACAAGGAGAGTTCGAACCGTCTCCGAGGCCGTGTCGCGATTTGCCTTCTTGATCGCCTCATCGACTTTGGCATAGGGCACCAGATGCGGGCTGCGATGGTTGTCGGAGCCCTCGTTGAGGCCGTAGGTCCATCCTTGCTGTATGCGCTCTCGGGCCCACAAGTTGTGCGTATTCTCAGCCAGTTGATCGACGAGCTCCTCCAGTTTGGGCGTCAGTGTCACGGCGCTGAGATCGAGCGGAGCCGGTTTGTAGCCATTGGCCTGCATGAAGATCTCGTTGGGCAGCCTCACCGGGCGTATACGCGCCGGTGGCTTATCCATCGTTATATAATAGCCCAACGAAATGATTGTCCTGCGGAGAGTTTAAATTGCAAATTAAGTCAGTCATCTAGGTAACTAGATCTAGGGCCAATCAGTCAATCAATCAATCAATCAACCATAATGCTTACTTAAGTGTTTGAACAGCTAGTTGATTGTCGTAACGCTTTTCGGCCGCTGGCAGCTTCTCGAACTGCGTGAGGCAGGGATGGATGCGTTGATAGTCATCCCGATGTTCGCCCCACGACCAACCGGCATCGATCTTATTCAGCGCCCACATTTCGTGTATATTCTCAGCCAACTTCTCCTTAATCTGATCCACCGAACTGGGCAGGGAGACGCCGCTGGTATCCACAGGCATGGGCACAAACGGTGTATCGTCCTCGATGAGCCAGGGACCAGCCAAAACATTTTTGCTCAAATTACCAAAATAGAAGCACGGATCCAAGCTCAAGATCTGTTGTGGCATCAGGCATTGGACGAGCGCTGAGAAACCAACGGGTGGAGCAAACTTCAAGCGACCGTGATCGCCGCCAAAGAGAAAGCGACAGCTGAGCTTCGAGGAGCAGCTCATCACCGGAAAGAACATGCCATCCAAATTGAAGTCCCTGAAACAGCCGCGTACCTTGCCGCCATTAAAGGTGAACGTTATCACCGGCACGGATAGATCGATGGCGACACCAATCACATCACCCTTTCTTATATACGGCTCCTCGGGCAATGCATCAACGACCAGGGATTTACGTCCACCTGTCCATAGGAAGGCACCATCGAAGCCAAAGGAGTAAAGATCATCGCCGACTCCGTTGCCACCCCATTTCTTGCCACCGCCCGGATATGGCACATAGCCGGATGTGTTGGCCCAACCAATGCGCAGATGGGGCATAATGTGTGTTGTCTGCTCAATGTGATCCATGGTCACCTCAAAGTACCATTTCTGGTACATAGATGAGCCATCGACGCGTCCCACAAAGATATTCGGACGAATGCTGGCCACATGGTCCACCAGCAGGGTTTGCAAGAGCAAATTCTTGCCGGGCAGCAGAAAATCACAGATGTTATTCTGCGAGGAGCGCACAGCGACTCCATTGCCCACACACAGTGAGCAGAGGACGTCGAGTACCTTGGGATCTCGGCCGTGCTTCTCCAGCAACGATATAATTACCTTGATGTGCTCATCTCGCATCATGTTCAACGCCTCCGGCGAATCGATGAGCACACAATGGAGCACATCCAACATTCCAGATCCCTCGCTTGACGCCTGCGAGCCGAGGCGCGAGAATAGCCAGTTTAGCCGATTACTGTTGGCAAACTGGGCACAATTGGTGTGATTGCCTTTGATAATGGCGGCGAGCAGTTGGTACAAATACGTCGAGATTAGATCCCAACTCTGGCCAGTCTCGTCGCCGGCCAAAAAACTGGCAAGAAAACCCTGCGAGGTGATTATGTTGATCTTGTCAATGGCCTCCAGTATTAGATTGAGCACACCCTCCTCCTGAAACAGATCCTGACGATTGCGCAACGCACGGAATCGATTTTGTTTCTCCTCGTGCTCTAAAGTAGAAGATTGGAATGGAGATTACATGAGTTATCTTTTCTGGGAACTGTGGTCTTTTCAGCTTACCCATATCATCTTCTGGCTGGGAGAAGTAATTGATTAAATCTTCTAGACACATGACCATCTCATTGAGGTTAACTTTTTGGAAAAATATTGAATGCCGACGGTTAGACTGCAAGGTTTCCAAGGCGCTGCGAGTAGTTAAAATAAGTAAGAATGATTCAGTCGAGAGTGCTCGACTTTTTGGGGAAGATGATTGCCATCAAAAAAGATGGTAAACTTACGTTATAAACTGGGTGAAGAGACTGCTGCACTTTCGGATGACACGCGCCGTCTTCGATTCCTCTTCCTGGGAGCGGGAGAAGTCGAGGCAATCATCCATTTTGCCCTCCTCGTGTAAGATTGCCTGTTTCTCTTCCACTTTGCCGACGCCCTTCTTTTTCGTTTCGTAGCTCTTGTAGCTGAGCCACAGGCTGGACTCGCAATGTTGAACGATGACGGTGGTGTCACCGTATTTGATGATCGGCGAACCGATTACCTCCAGATCTTTGTCCTCGAGCACTTTCTTTTCGTCGTCTTTTTCTTGCCTAAGGCAGAAAGTCGTCGTTGCAATCGAGGCCTCATCCTTTTTCACCAGGATCAGCTCGTTGCTATCGTTGACGCCCAAATAGCGTCCCGTCGTTATATGACGTATACGCATCGGATGATACCAGTTTATAAAGCCACCCGTCCACTTTGTGCGCGCCAGCTCCAGGCGCCACAGGGAACGTGCCTGCGCCATGACCACGCCCCCTTCGTATATGACAATGCTATGAGAAACAGTATCAGATTAGTTTTGATTTGGTTGTTGGAGTCAGTACAAAAATTACCCTCAGTTTTAGTTAATCGAGAAACTAGGAAGATTTTCTCAATTATGAGATGAGTTTAAACTAAAATTGAGGGCAATTTTTTATCGATTAATATCATCAACATACTTTTGACCTGCCTCACGGCCCCATGTGCTGGGTATGGTCAGGCACTCGTCGCCGCCGTGAAAGAAGCGAAGGACATCTCCGCCAAAGACATAGCCGACGTATTTCATGCGCGAAATACCCGTGCCATAGGGTTGGACGGACCAGTGGGTCACGTGGAAGCTGGCATTCACAATCGATTGCTCGTTCTCCTTGGTGGTGTGCAGATATCGTTCGGTGGCAACGGATACCAGAATTAAATCATCGCCGACACGCACCTTCTCACCCTCGGAACGTTGTTTACTGGCCGGATGGACGGTCCACCAGCAGGCCTCGCCCTGGCTGTGCTCCTGCAGACCCACATCGAAGGAGAGCTTATCATTCGACGATGATGTGGACAGGCAAGCGAGATACTGAAAGAGACAGTAAGAAAATCTGAGACTTTCGATTCCATATCATATCTAGATCTAGCTCACCATATCGCTGTTGTGATGCCTCAGGAGTATCGCGTTGCCATAAAGTAGTGTTCTATGGCCAGATCCGGTGCCTTTCCCCTAAAGATTTATCAAAAATAATTACTAGCTGCTATTGCAATGAAAATCGTGTGTTGATTAAGGGGTATTAGGGCATTGCTTCGGCTTCTATGCTACTACAATCAAGGGGGAAGGGAAAACAAAGTAATATGTATTTACAACAAATTTGTGTAGTACTTAAAATAAATATATGTCATTCGAAAGAGCTTATTATTAGCGTTGTGTACAGTTGAGAGTTGAGTTGATGTTAATTGAGAATGCAGATGAACAGATTTCACTCTTCGATTAGTATTATGTCTATGATAGATGAGTGTTAAGTGTTGATTTAAATTGAATCCACGGCCGTTACAGAGAGAGATAGAGATAGATAAACAGTTACACGTATTAAGTAGAACGCTAATTGATTAGACTAGCTGAAGCCCGCTAGACAGAGACAGAGAAGCACAAGTAGCGATAATAGCAATATATTATTGTAATAGCAATAATAATAATTACAGTTATTAAAACAACGACTACATTAGACCGCAAATAGTGAGAAAGAAAAAAACAGTATACATAGAGAGAGAGAGAGAGAGAGAGAGAGATAGCCATAGATAAAAAAAAGAAGCGCGATTTTATTTCAAATATCAAAATACGATTAAAGAACGTTCGGTATACTTACAAGTCGACTATCCTGTTTGTTTTTATCAAAATTTTGAAAAATAACGAGAAATTTATTGATTACAATTTGTGGAAAATATAAATGGAAATTATGGTGAACACATGCAGAGCGATATAGAGTTTATGGTACATATATATCTTGAATATATTTCAGATTTTTTTCTTAGTCCGCCCAAAATGTAAAAAACCATTTGATATTTGTGAAGAGTTTATAGACGTAATGTTTGTTGCAAGTTGATAGTGTATAGAAAGGGCGGAAGTAGCGTACAACATTAAAAATTAGGTGATAGATAACACAAAAAAAAGAAAGGGAATTTGGTCAATTTCATTAAATTTGTTTTTAAAAATAATATATTCTTATGGAGAGACTGAACGTTTTTTTCTTATGTCTGCTGTACTCATTGCACATGCTGATAAGTGATATGTATATAGATATATTGTAAACTTACGGTTTCGGATCCAGCTGCTGTAACCAGTTCCTGCAGGGCACGCACCGACAGCGCCTGTTCAATGACGAAAACGCATTGAGACAGATCGGGTGGCACATTCTTATCGGCAATGTTTTCGAGGAAACAATGACGATTACCAAAACCCTCAGCGGCCAAACAGACACGTTCTCCAGTTGCTGTGCAGGAGAGCGTGACCATATCTTCCTGTAAGTAAATGGCAGAGATCATGTTATTAATCATCGAACACATCATTTCAATTTGAGTAACAGTCAACATGCATGTCCTCTAAATACCAATTGGCAATTGTCCGATTTCACCAGTAAACCAAAAGCTATGCAACATTGCAGCATTGCAACATGGCCTATTGGGGCAATGAATCGATGTAAAGGGCTGATGGGCGGGGGATGTGTGTGCTTGTGTGCGGAATGTTGAGGCATCATAGCATTGACCACAAGTCCGGCATCAACACCAAAACACCGACCTCGATTCGAACCTGAATTCGTTTGCCAAGTCAGCTGGGATTGTGGCCAGAATTGTTGTGTGTCGATGCGTGTGTGTGTGTGTGTGTGTGTGTGTGTGTGTGTGTGTGTGTCTCTGTGTGTGTAGTGTCCAAGTTAAATGAACGGTAATGGATTTCGAATCGAGCAATTTACATAATTTAAATGGCAACGAAATGACCGTATCCTATTGCCAGCTGGCTAGCCACTTTCGGCCCGACAACTGGCCCATGTTGGTTACCACTAAGCTTTAAGCTACTTTTTGGCTATTCTTCTATTTATATATTTTGCATTTGAATGTAAGCAAGGGAGTTATTATATGATTTATTTTATTCGAAGCGCAGCATGTTTAGAATGGATTCCTGTTGCCTGCTACCAGGACACCTTTGAGCCCACAACTTTAACTTTATATGTTAGAGCCATGTTGGGCGCCAATTAGCCCTAAGCTATTTTTGATTATTCTTCTACTTCAGTTACATTTGAAAGTTAGCAAGTGAGTTATAATATGATAAGTTATTTGCCTTTCCAACAATTTGTTTTGAATTTAAATACAAAATTAAAATATATAAAGTGTGCTTAACTGATATACCCTGAGCAGCCAAAGAGCAGTTTTAATTTAATTTTTCACTATTCTAGTTGTCAATTCCCAAGCATGTTTTTTTGTTTGCTGTGTGATTACTATTTGATTACTATAAATTCAAAAGAACTTCCATTACGACTAATTTGACGTCAGACAACTAAAAAGAGCACGAAAGAAAGAAAGAAAAAAACAAATCAAGTGCTCCCCTGGTGTAGCTGTCCGCATTATATAAATGCTCAAAGTGGCCAAAACAGAACAGACAACAAAAAAATGCCATCTGCAGTTATGTTGGCCCATATTTGAAGCATATTTATTGAATTCGGGCAAGAACAAAGCCTGCGGGCGAAAATAGATACGGGCTCATCATATCGAAATTGCCCCGTGAATTGTGGGGGGTGGGTGGCAAAAGGAAAACTTGACCGGCTTGGCGAGTAGCATGTTTATTTATTGCAGCAAGGTGCCAAATGCTGGCCTGCTTGCCCCACGGGAGTGCCGAGCAACTCGAAGGATTAAGAAACGTTTCGATAGCGATAGAGGGTTGCCAACTGCTATTTATCTCGCAGAGATATATCAATCTGTATATTTAACTATACATATTTACACATAATGACTGTCAATTTCTGGGTGGAGCCAGGTGTAGGCATTGATATATTGGCCAGTTGCTGCATTTGTCAGGTGATGTGACCCCATCTGCGCCCACTTCACTCGCCTCCCCCGGAGGAATCAAATGGCCCACAAGCTTTTAAAATGTACGTGGCGAAGCTGCAGTGATTGAAAGTGTGGACCTGACTTTTGAATTTATTGGCTGGCCATAAGGAAAGTTGGCGGAGTGAATCGGAACCCATAAATAAATGCAATATATTTTTGTGTATCCCTCTATCGACGACTCACGCGTATCCTGAGGGATGCCTGGCTATGTGTGTGTGTGTGTGTGTGTGCTTTATGACATCAATTGTGTTAAATCCCCGTATTATATTTTATTGAGTGAATGTAATTGAATTTAGATGCTGTTTCAATGATTTCGTGATTTGTTTTCATTTATTTTGGTATTGTTACTTACCGTTCTCAGGAATGAGACATCATCCTGCTCGGAGCCACCTTCCGCTTCAGCCATTTTGCTGTTTTACGCAACGACTGCAGCGTAATTTCAAATTTATTTGCACTTGTTGATTCTTATTTCGTATTTTTTGTACTTTTGCCCGCTTGCCTAAGTGTCAGTTGACAATTAGAAAATTGTAGGAATATTAATCAGTAATTACATATATATTTCAAATACATATGTACACACATTCAATTTCCTGTCACCTCAGTCTTAGTGTCCCCAACTAGGGATCAGTTTTAAGAGAAGATTTACCTGTAAATCCCCAAAACTTGGATTAAGAAATCAAATGCAATTTTACAAAAGCTTTACTTAACGAAACTGAATTTAAGGAGTATAGTTGTGTGGCACTGATTGATTTCAGACAAATACCTTGCATTGTGTTTTTATTAAATTAAATTAAATTAGGCAGATATCATATCCAATACTGATATCATTATCCACTTATCTTAACACACTTGCTATCTACCTGCTGGAAAATAGACATATGAAGACTCAAAAGACTTTTGTTCGATCTACACTTTAGATAAATTAGTATACATATTGTTTTATTAATAGTCACTTCAGCACAATCTTGCCATGAACAACTATATTATATTTACTATATGTATAAGCATATTATACGTATATAAATAGCTGCTAATTTATTGTAACTTAACAAATTTGATGATATCTCTACATAGATATATTTTAAATGTAAACAGAAGAGCAAAATAATTCGAAAATTTGTTTAAAATATTTTACTGCCATGTTTACAATCACTTTTAATAGATTTCTCTCTCTCTCATTCTCTCTCTCTGTATTTATCCCTCTCTTCTCTCTCTCTCTCTCTTTCGCCTGAGTCTCAAACTATCGAAATGCACTTCGGCTTTTAGTTTGTTTTATCTTTGCTTCTATTTCTCTCTGTCTTTCTCCCTAATACTCTCTCTTTCTCTTTCTATCTACCGCTCTCTCTCTCATTATCCGAGGGCTCATCGGTTTTTATTTTATTTTGCCTTCTGTTCTGCTTGCCAAATTCGCACAGCTGATTTGCCGGGTTTCGTTTACTTTTTGGTTTTGTTTTGCTTTTCATTTGGTTTGTCGCATTTGTCATTTTCTGATTTTGTTGTGCACACACTCTTCGCGTGTGTTATGCCTCATTCAAATACTGTGTATATATATATATATATATATATATATATAATAGGTATGTCTAATTGTATAAATAGGTAGATTATATTCTTTTGGGACTAAGCCAAAATTTACTGTGGACTTTTAAATTGCAAATATTCGAAAGTTACGTAGACAGCTCGAAACATATGTATCAAAATACTCGACATTCAGACAACGAAATTCTTTTGGCAATTGAATGTATGTACATATATATTATCTGTATGCATTTAGTATATATATTAATAGATATTATATTGTTTTTTATATGTATCTTTAATATTATTATTCAATATTTATTTGGAATTATTTTTATTGTGTGTATTTTTAATGCTATTATTATGTTTTATTTTGTATTGGTTGTTGTTGTTTTTGCCACGTGGATTAGGATATCCTTAATGTTTCCAGTGGTGGAATATTTTCACTACGGCGCTCCCACTGCGGCCAATCAGTAATCCAGGGTCTGATTGGCAGCGTCGCCTTTACATACATAGATATATATATATATACTATGTGTATATAAGTATATCACATAAGTATGTGATATACCCGGCACCAAATTTCAATATATGCTCAGTTTTTGTTGTTGTTTTCTTTTTTGAGAAGACAATTTGATGTTGGCAGCCGATTCGTGTGTTTATTTTTGGGTTTTTGAACGCGGCACGAACGCGCCCGAAGCACCGACGAGCATCGCACACCTATCCAAAAATATCACACGCAAAGCCCTGGGCAGCACCAAAAAACTAGCACAGTATTTAGAATTTTCTTGGTTTTTTTTTTCATAATTTTTTCCGTAAATTTAATTGCACTTATGCAATTTCTGGTAATTTATTTTGGACAAACACACGCGCTGGAATTGGCTGCGACGCGGCTGAATCACGCATGGATTTTCCACGAGCTTTCCATGAGTTTCATCATCACCATCCGACACACAAATATATATATATATATATATTCTATACTATATACTATATGTTCGATGCTGCTTTGGGCCAACGGACCCACGGCTAACTTACTTTTCGTGTCGATATTACTCTCTAGACTGACGAGCAAGGAAAAGCAGCGACTACGAAATTGTGCCGAATGCCAAAATGCCGAGCAACGATTCGAATACGTTGCTGCCTGTGCATGGTGCGGCGTGCGGCGTGCGAGTTGGGGCACGCAGCATGCGGCAGCCACTCACAGCAAATCTATCCAACACAGAAGTGTACAGTGGTGCAATCCTGAAAATTAATATCCATAAAGAGGTTGTCAAATCAGAAATATAGCTGCATGTTTACCAATCTAAATTCGGAATTAGAATATGAAGCGGCACTGGGAGAAAGGTATCCCTGGTTCGATCCGTTTATTTATCAGTTGGTTGTGTCAGTTAAAAGGTATCAAGGTACCAACATAAAACCGACTTCCGTAAAAAAAGTTTCACAAAAACTGGCAATCTTTACAACAATTTGTATACTTTTCGAACCACAAATTTCGTTTCCAAAATCCGCTTCTGCTGCATTTATTTAGCATATTGCATAGTTTTGGACACTGTGCCACGAAAGCAATAAGCCACTTTGCTCTCTCTGGCCGGCACAGTGGGTTGCGGCTCGGAGGATGCGGGAGTGGCGTAGTGGGAAGAGAAAGGGAGATTTGGAGACGACTGGTGTGTTGGCAGCTTGTTGCTTGTTGGTCGCTCTCTCAGTAGCTGTAGGCTGTAGCACATCCTAATATATATGTATATATAAATAAAGATATATTTAGATATGTATAGAGGCCCCGAGGCCGAAGTGTTTCGAAAAAACAGCTGTTTTGCGTGCTCTGGGAACGTGCGTCCGAGTAAATGGCATAATGCCTGCGTATATATATAGGGAAAAATAATATAAACATCTCATTCTTTTTGTCTAATATGTAAACGTATTTTAAGTAGATTTCTGAACGTTTGCCAAGATACCGAGTGCCCAACAGCAGATATATACACAAGTAGGTATTTGTAATAGATAAAAATAATTGCATTTAAGTGTTTCTATATATATACAGAAATAATATGGGACACATGTGTTTCATTCAACTTGAACTTGCCAAAAATCATCATCTTCATTCATGAATGAGAAAACAAAATGCTCGAAGGTCGGTTGCGAAAATGTCTTTGCCTTTGCATTGAATTGAATTAAGATGTATTCGGTTGGAAGTTGGCTTGATATAAGTTGCCAGCAAGTTGGTTTTAATTCCGAGTGCCAAAATGTAATGTGAATTATTGCGCATTTCATTGTAAATCCTCTGAAGTGGGCGGAGTTGGCCCCACAACACACACATCACGAACACACACACACGCCCGTTGGGAAGATAAACAGTTAGCGAATTTTCCGAATAAATTAGCTTTGTGCACGTAAAAAAAAGTTTCGCACTTATATTTAGCAAATCGTACTTAAAAGAAATGTGAAAGTTCTTCCTTTTTTTAAATTTCCACAACCTGCGTTGTTAGAAATTTACTTTTTGGTGAATTACGAAAATTCAGTTGGATTTTTTTCCGAGTGTATGTTTGAGCAAAAGGATTTCGAGTGGGCGGATGGGTTGAATAAACCACTGCAGTGTAGCGATAAAGTGCTGCATATTAAAATCTTCTATGCCTCGAAATGAATTTTGCGCAAATTCTAAACAAAAGTGGAGTGGATAGGGAAAGACATCACTGTAAGTACAGTGAGACGAGCTTTTGGCTTCCTGCAGCCGTCGTGTGTGGTGCTATAAAGGATTTAGCCTTTGTATTTGGTTATCCATTGCTGCCGGAACGAATCTGAATCCGAATGCGAATGCGGATCCGAATGCGTTACTCCAGTTTTCAGTTTCCAGTTTCCAGTTGGCTAATGCAAAGATACAGCTCATAAATATAAGAAATTGTTTATGCAAGCGAAATGTAATTTCATTCATTACGTTTGACTGACTGACTTGCGATGTGGGTAAACTAGAATTCTCCATAGTTTTGAGTAGCAATCTCTTTAATTAATCTTAGTCGATTCATATTTGAGTGAGTGTCAGAGTGAATGGAAGGCGAGTGAAGATATTCCCTTTTAGTTGGCTGTAGACGAGTACATTCATTTTTATATTTCATCTCTAAAACACATTACAACATACATTTAATAGAGTTCGACGAAAGTTTTTGAAACATTCAAAATTACTACCTTTTTTTGTTTACAGGATATCACTAAAAGATTTTATGATTTCGACTGGTTTCTTTTCGCTCTAAAGTAACATTTTTTCCGAAAGTTTAGGTTCTTAGATGATCACATTATTCGTGAATGCAGTTCCATAGAGTAGATCCTTGTGATTCTAATGCATTATATATTCTGCAAATTTACAAGGATTTGTCTGCTTTTCATTTAGTGATAATCATTTAATTGGCTCCTGAAAGTATGCTGCGATTTCTTTTATTGTTCGCAATTTTTCCAATGCAGCAACCCATTTTTGACATTTGCTATTTATCTCGTACAGCAACCTGCAAAACTAATCGACGTAGTGTGACCATATTTCCCTATACCCGATAAAAAAAAAGAACTGTTTTGGTTTGGTTTACGAAGTGCTTTTATTGGTTTATTGCTAAAGAAACCTATTGATATTCAAAGTAAAATAATAATAATAATATAATTTTGTATTAAATTGAGAATTGCGACGCTTGAGAACTAGCGATCCTTTGTTTGCCGACTGGCGGCGTGGAGTGGTTCGATCATACACTTATTTAATTGTAGACGAATGTTGGATGTTGGGTGGCTGTTTTTTTTTTACTTTTACTACTAGTTTGCTTATATTTTTTATACATGTAATTATATACCATGAACTTTTCGCGAAGTCATGTTAATGCTTGACTTTGAAGCTGCAGCATACAACTCTTAATTAAAATTACTTTGTATGCACAAAGAATGCTTTCGGTTTAAGGGGTCTTTCGCTGTTGGGATTAAGCACTGCTCGGCTTTAAGCTTGGTTCTTCGTTGGGCTTTACACTCTTCCATACTATATATTGTTCCGATCTGAGCAGTGAATTCGACCGATAATTTGCAAATTTCAGCGTCAATGGCTGTGTCAATGCTTATTCCTTCACCGAAAAAACAAAAACTTTTCTATCGCCATGGCAAATACTTTTGTTTCGTGCTCTGGCTCAGATTTTGTCCAGCTGCAGCAGTCAGTACTTTTTTTCGTTATATTTTGCTGTTGTAATTTCAGTTGGTGGATAAAGTTTTGGCCAAGGTGGCGTTGTAAGCAAAACTTTTCCATTTACTCGACCAGATGAACTGGTGGCTAAAAGCGAAGACGTCGCAATTGCGAGTTTTCTTTGAGGTGCGTTAATCCCTTAAAAACTGACTGTGACAGTCTCTCCTATATATATATATATATATATATATATATATATATATAAATAACAATGATATTGTCTCAAAAGGAGATGAGAGAAAAGCTTCCTTTGCATTTTGCCAGCCCGGATATATTAATTGAAAAGGCATCCAGAGCAGATTCCGTTACCTCAACAGCTTTTCGTTTACGCTTTTATTTGGGTCTTTTGGCGGAACTAATTAAGTTCAATTCAAATGAAATACGAGCTGCGATTTGGGCGCATCGACAATGGGCATCATAAAGTCAGCGGCGGGAAAAAAAATTGATTCGACAGCAGCATTACAAATACATCTCATATCAAATGGGCCTCCTCCTGGCTAGGCTGAGTTTGAGTCTGGGGTAGCTGTTAAATTAATGCCCGCTCGTAAGTTTTACAAGGAATTCAATTTTTTGCACACGAAGCACACCAAAAGCAAGATGGATAGTGTATACTTTCCTTTGGGTGTTGCTTACACACACCTACACTTACCACTCCAACTTCAATCTCTCCCCAACCTCTACAACTGCGACCAAAAAAGTAAGATCACTTTAACAAGTAATAAAAAAAAGAAAATTAAATATATAACAAAATTAATAGTCAAAATCAAAATTTAAAGAAGCTGCAAACCTAATGTTTGGTTCTTTCATACGTTAGACAAAATGTCCTCGTAGTGATGATATTATTTTGACCGCATCTGTACTTACAACTTTAGTTTCAGCTTGGCAATCTCTCAACGTCCTCTTCGCACTTCGCTCATCGTTTTACTTTTTGTTTCTTTCGCATCTTTGTTTCGCAGTGTTCTTTTAGACTTCTCTGTCTCCATCTCTCTCTCTCTCGTTCCCTCTCTTTCTTCCACTAGCATTATTTGCGTCAATGGAAATTGATTCGAAAGTTTTGCCATTAAATTGTCTTTTGTCGTAATCTACCATTTGACGTCACTCACTCCGAATTTTTGGTCAAATTCTGGAATTTCAGCCGCATTCAGTGATATTCAATTGTAACCCCCAAGAAATTAAGAAGAATTTATATTTTTATTTTTAATTAAATTTTTTTTATTCATATATTAACAGATTTCTTAAAAATGCATTAAGTTTCATATGCATTATTCCCATTCCTTCAAATTAATTTATACAATGCTTTTCTTTTTGCTTTTTAAACTATGCACTTTTGTTTGTTTGTTTTAGCAAATAAACTTATATTTACTTTGTTTTATTTTATTTGTTTTGCTTTGTTTATTGTTTCGCTGTTAGCTTATGTTTCTGTACAACGCTTAGCCGTTATTTTGCATTCATAATTCTAAAATGAACTTAAAACATCATACAATAAAATGAAAAACATTCACAATAGTTGATTTTTCGCTGTTTTGGTTATTCTCTTTTATACATGTATGCATATATGTGTGTGTGTGTGTGTGTGTGTGAGTGTGTAGAGATTGAATTACCATTAACCTTAATGTAAGTTTTTATTCAGTATTCAGTATTTGAGTATTCAAGTCTTGTCTGTCGGCTTTAACTATTTTTACATATCAAATATGCATATTAACAAGAGATTTTTAATTAGAGATTTTTTTTTACATTTTATTCAAAATTAAATCAGGAATCAGGAAGGCAATCGAGTACAAAACAATCGAAGAGAGTAAATAATTCTTTTGTTTTTGCTAACAAATCTCTTTGGCCATGCTTTAACTACAATACATATCATGTAATATAATAATGTAATATAATAATTATAATAGAATATAACTTAATTAATTAATTCGATAACGTAACATAATAACTAATGTTTAGTCTTATTTAGTTTCCCCCATTTCATATCATATGTTAGCATTAAAAACTAAATAAATGCATACTCGTCGCGTACCCCTTAGCTGTGTGTGAGTGTATTTGAAAATTATTATGAGAAATTCAACTTAAGTTTTTTAATACATATTTATTAAAACACTTCGATTTCATACATACCCAAACAGAAAGTATTATCTATTATGCGGGGAAGACATTTTTAGTTTTGTATCAAAAATCTATACCTTACCCATGCACACAGAAGCACTCATTCATTCAGTCAATCAGTCATTCAGTCAGACATTCATACATTAATTTTCTTTCAGTTATAATCAAGATATATTCGAAAAGTGCAATGAGTTAGTTTTTTTTTTTTTTTAACAGCAAGATAGTATTTATGTTTGTATGTATGTGTGTATGTACGAGTGTATATATGTAGATATATAAACTGGAGACACAGAAAGTCTTAAGTACTAAGTTAATTCACACACTCATTTGTCACTTTCAGAGGAGTTGTGTGAAAAAAACACAGTTCTTTCTACAAGTACGAAATGCCAAATTTATACTACTTTAATAACTATTTATGCTTATTATTTGTTTTTGCTTTTTGTTCTTGTTGACTGTCTGATTTTATTTATTTTTTTTATATACCTGCATTTGTCCTTTCCAGTAATCTTAAGTATTTCTTAGTGTTTTCTTTTTATTGTACAAATTAAATTTGGCATATTGATTGAGTAGGTCTCTAAATACGTTTACGCAACCCTCGCATTTCCGCATTCTTGTATCCCTCGCATTATCGCCTCCCTCGCATTGTTTAATTAGTTTGGCTTAGCTACTTACGCCTACAGTTTTTATGTTAAATGCTCTGTTATGCAGTTTTGGCAGCACTATGTGGATAAATAAGCTTTTCACATGTTTATATTGACATATCCTTATCGAGACGTGGGCAAGGACAGAAAAGCAGCAGCAGCAGCACTGTTAACAGCAGTACAGTATACACACATATACGTATATACATGCCTATTTATTATAGTATGCGAGTGTTTCATAGCATTAAGCAATTGACACAGTGCAACTTAACATTCAAGGAGATCAATAACAATTGTAACTAATATGAATGTGAAATGAGGGGAAAGCTGAACAACTTTAAAATATTTTAATTGTGCTCATAAAATATGAAAGGGTCACCTACAGTATATACATATAAAAATATATTCCCATATTGTAGTAGGCAAAGTAATCATAGAAATTACCAATTAAACCAATGCAATTTAACATACACGGTTGGAGATAGATAACAACTTGAACTTAACATGAATGTGGATAGCCTGCTTTAAACTTGAATATAATTAGCGAATACACATACATTTATATACACACATGTGCTGGCCTCTTGAGCGCCGTTATAATTTTCCGTATTTTCCTGCTCATTTAACTTTTATCTCCGCATGGCAATCACAACAAACCAAGCTCAACTTGGAGCGTGACAATATGTGCGGGCTTCAGTTTGATTGTTGCAAGCACAGCAGCTGCAATCACGTTAAAATTGATAAACACACATATATAGTCTGTGTGTGTGTGTGTGGGATTGCGTTTAATTTTACTTTTAGTTTTCGAATTCATTTCCTTTGTCATTGTCTTTGGGCTGGCGTGCGTTAATTTCGATTCCACACATATATATAAAGGATAAATATAATTTAATTTAATTTTTAATTACTTTGCTCAGTCAATTGTCAGTTCAGTCAATTCGAGTGGAAGAAAACAACCCTGTTGCTATTTCACATGATTGCCAAAGACGAAGAAGCAGCAGCAACTAAAGCACTATTTTTTTTAAGCTGCACAACTGCAACCAGAGTGCGAGAGCGAGCGTGAGGGGGCTAATAACAGACAATGGCAGCTGCTGTTACTTGCTAATTACAGCTCGATGAATATTAATTAGTGTGCATGTTAACACATGCACATACTTACAGACACAGATGCACATGTGTTTGCAAGTTTTTCTTCTTTTGCCTTTTGACACAAAATGTGGCAAGGAGTTGGATTCGACTCAAGTTGCGTTGAGCGTGTGTTTTCCATTGCATAATAGAATTGTCATGATGTGCTCCAGCGCGGCCAGCAGCCGGCAACGAGCAACAAGACAGAAGTTAATGGCTGCCCCGAGATGAGCATGTCACGCTCGCTGGTCTGCGACGACTAGCAGCAAATGTGCGGCAAGCACTTATCCCTTACTCCCAGAGGGGCAGGAGGAGGGTGGAGGGAGGAGGGAGGAGGGAAAGAGGCCCCATCATAGATCTCAATCGAAGCTGTAAGCTAGGAAGCCTGCACATAATGCCATGTGCCACGCCCACCGCAGCTGCTGCTGCTGCTGAGTGGAGCTTCAAAAACAAAAGAACAATTGGACTTCCTACCCCTCACCACCCTCCATTGTCTTAGTATTTGTGCACTCGACAAAAAAATTGCACTGAATTTATTAAAAATCACATTTCAGATGAAGTTCTATGAATCTGTAAACGCTTTTTAGAAAGCCACAACAACTATAGAAATTTACTGGGTGAATAGTAAGGTGAGGAACCCTATGGCGATTTACTAAAATTGAGCGCGATGTATTTTCTCTGAGTGTAGCCCATTCTGTGTGTGCTCTGTTGTAGTATTTTTGGGTGCACACTAACTGGCAGGCTACAGACACTAGCAACAGGATGGAGAGGAGTTGGGCCAACAACTAATCGCTTGCCGTAACTTGCTGCTGCTGTCAACTGTTCCAACTTATACAAATATATATATGTATATAAATATTTTGTTTATTTTTTTGTGTGCCACGCCCAACGCAATCACGTGCCCATCGACTTGAGGCCGGAGCACGCCCCAGGGAGCTGTCAAACGGCTGCGCGCTGTTTCGCCCGCTCCCAGCTACCAGCTCCCAGTTACTGCTTCCTGCGGCTCCCTGCTCCTAACTGCTGGTGAACCAAACTAATTTTGAAAAATTTTTTAGCGTGTCTCAAAGTTTTTGTTATGGCTGCTGTTATTGCTGCTGCCCCAGCTAATTAGCAAAACGCAAATCCACGCCAAGCAAAGCTGCGAGAAGGAGCTGGTCATCCTATCTGCTCTTCTCACCCTGCCAAATGGCCAAGCAATGAGATCCGTTTCGTTTGTTATCTAAATAAACAGTCCAATGTTTTATGGGGAGTGAGTCGAGTTTTAAAATTTACATAAACTAATTCTGTAGCTGATTTGAATAAGGTAATGGCCAGGAATTGTTGTTGTTGCTGCTACTGTTGCTGCTGCGTGTCCAAAAAAACACGTCTAGAATAACCATAAAGACACAGAGTTAGAGGGAGATAGAGAAAGCTTCTAAACTAGCTACGAGTCGGACTGGAGTACATTTTAGATATATATATATATGTATATATATATATATATATGTATATATGTATATGTGTATGTGTGTATGCAGATGTACAGCTCTGAACAATATAATAGCTCCACTTTCTCACAAGAAATGTTTTCAAAGGTGTCTTTGAACTGCTTTCAATTTAAATTTAATCAGATTTAAATTTATAAAATGAAATTCTTATGAAAAAGTGAGCCAAATAAGGAAAAAATAAAAGCATCATTTTGCAAATGTACTTTTATAATTAAATATAAATAATTGATTTATAAAAAGAATGCGTAAGTGGTGCTCTTATTTTTTCGCTACATTTTGACACTTTTCCCTTAAAATGAAAAAAGTAAAATATAATAATTTATAGGGAGAGTACTACAAAATTAAATATTAAAAATGTACATATAATAAAATTGCAAAGCTAATATTTTGTTTTGTCATTTGCAAGAATAAATATCGGCGTAGTGGTGCTATTTTGTTGAGCGCAACTGTACATGTGTTATGTAGATGTAGGGATGTAGTTACCATTATCGGATAATAACCTCACTCAGTACCGGGACGACTCCGCCGCTGCTGATGCTGCTGCCGTTGTTGTCCCAGTCTCCGCCTACAGCTATACGAGATGTCCGTCTGCATCTGTGTATGCAACCTGGACACCCTGCCCCGCCCCCAAACTGCCGTTGTTGCCCGCCGCCCCATTGAAGGTGGTGAGGGACGCCGGATCGTAAGTGGCACTGGTTGTCATCAGCAGATTGCTGCCCATCTGAGCACTGCTCACTGGCAGATTGAGGATCTGCAGGCTGCCCATTGGCAAACTGGCATTGAGCAATTGTTGCTGCTGCTGCCTGCTGCGATTGGGATCCTTAAGAATGCCGTGTGGCTGGCGGGGCAGCGTTGATGTGGCAAGTGGCAACGCTGTCGTCATGCTCCCATTGAGCATTGTGCTCGTCGTCAGCGTTGTGGCACTCAGATTGATCGGATGTTGCAGATCGTGCAACATTTGCCCGCCCAAAACGCCGGCAGTTGTGTGATGCGTCACATCTGGCGGCAGACCACCAACCACGCCCCTCAGTATGCCACGCCTTAAGGTGCCACCGCCTGTGACGCTACCATTCCCAATCAGTGTAGCTGCCCCATTGCTGGCCATCAGTGCAGCCTGTGACGTCACTGTGATGGGCATCGGATGCAGATGCGGCGGCTTGCTGAAATCCAACGCAGCTGGATATTCCTGCATCGAGAAGTAAAGAGAATGCAATTATTGATAGTGTTTACACTCAGAAAAAAAAGATAACTGATTTTTATATATCAATTAATATTTCTCTCATTAATCGATAAGTATCGATACATACAAAGCGCGGGCTTAAAATTAAGCAAACATTATCTATACGAGACCTTCTAACCAACTTTAACATTATTTTAATTTTTTGCAAATTATAGATTCTTTTTTCTAAGTGTGCTAGCCTGGTTATAATTATGCGTAGAGTCAGGCAGAGAATAGGAACGGTTTCCAGTGTCGGTTTACCATTCTCAGTTTCAACTGCAACTCGATGTCTTAAAAAGTTTTCTCATTTAAATGTTGGCATAGATATGAGACACGAGAAACCCAGAGAGAAGCGGCAAGTTCTAAGAATTTTGGCTTTTGTTTGTAAAAATAACAATGATATTCCTTTCTTGCAGTCAGAACAACTGTAAAATGATAGTACGCGATTTCCATCTCGCCCACATTTTGAAAACAACTCTTTGAGAAATTTCATAAGGCAAAGGTTCGTTTTTTTTTCCTTTCCACCCAACTTCTAACAATGTGGATAATTACAGATTTTCAGTTAAATTTTCTTCTTTTTTTTTTGTACAGCTGCAATTGCTGTGCATTGAATGCTAGCTGTGGACGTGTGTGTGTGTGTGTTTGTGTGTATATAAAAGTTATGGACAAGTTGCAAGTTGCAAGTTTGGTAAAAATGTGTTGCATTTTGCGTTGCTGTTGGTGTTGCATGTCTGCTGCTGTTGTAGTTGCCTGTTTGCTGCTGCAAGTTGAACGCCTTAGTTAGAAATATTATCTTCTACTTCGAATGACATGACACTTTGTGTCAGTTTGGAAATTGTTTCGCATGCTGCATGCTGCATGCTGCATGCTGCTGTCCGCCGTCCATTTGTTGTAGAGAATTTGCCGTAGTTAGAGCAAGTTTGACGCAGCCGTAGACTACACAACACGGGGCCAACAGTAACTTTTTGGAAAAGAGCAAAAAACTTAAAAGTTGAGCGGCGTTCCTAATTGGTATTGGAATATTGCAGACGATGTACAAAAAAACGAGTAAAACGAAGAACGATTTTATCGTCCAACAGATTATATTGAAAATTTGTAATATTGGCTAATGATAAAGCCGTAGCAAACGGCAAAAGAGTTAAAGCCAAAAAGGGATAATGGACATTAACAGAGATAGTATTGAAAAGGAAGGGAAATAAAGGGGAGAGACGAGAGGGGTTAAAGGGAATTTATACGCGCTTTGCTGGTGGCACTGATTAACAAGAACAAGGAGCAGAAGGCCTCTGTATTGTATCGTGTGCCTTTTGCTTGGGTGGTTCAGGATGAAAAGGACTTAAGTGCGCCAAGGAGGACATTTTGTATCAGTTTACAAAGTTAAATTGTCTTTAACGAAAACTTTGAGCCGTGCTTTGGCGAGGAGCGTATTTTGTGGGGTTGTTTTTGGGGCTGGCCAGCAATTTGTTGCACTAGACAGCATTTTGGGGCAGCAAAAAGGGGTTACGAGCTACACAAAAAACTTTGCAGCTTGTGCCACTTACAGGTCCTTGTTGTGCGTGTGTGTGTGTGTGTGTGTGCGTCTGCCATCTAAGCTGGCGCTAATTCTGTGCCCTTGGATCGACACGAAGGCCGAGTCATTATTGTCGTTATTGTTAAAGTTGCCACTTGCCGGGCGGCAAGTTCATTTTGCGTAAATAGAATATCAAATGTGTGACTACCCCAAAGGACTTGCCTGCCGCTGCCTACACTCAGCAAAATAAATAGCATTTTGCTAATAGTTGAAGAGGCTTGCCCCAAATAAATATTTACGCATATTTTTCCAATATAATTTTGTAAAAATTGTTCCAACTTAGAAATGTATTTTCTGAATAATACCACAACTGGCGAATTTCTAAAATGCAATTCTGAGTGTACCTCACAAGGGCTGCCTGCTTTTAGAGCCATCAAACTTTACACATTAAATTCGGCGTTGCGGCGCCAGAATGCCTCCAACACCGAGCGGAGCCGAGGACCGCTATTCTGCTGGCTCCTGGCTGCTACGAAATTAAATTATGGACACTTCTGAGAGTGTATTTGGTTATTTATTTAATCGACATCAGCTGCTTGAAGCCTTGAATTTTAAACACAACTCGCACTCTTTACTTCACTTTCAACTGACGAGCCCAAAGGAAACGCACACAGTGCGTATGCGCATTATTATATTATATTATATTATATTATATATTATATTGTATAATAAGCGAATTCTGCTGGCAGGCTGACGGACTGACGGACTGACGGACTGACGGGCTGACTGACTGACTTTCGAACTGTTTCAGACAGGCCAGACATGAATCCAAAGAGACAAAAAGTGAGGCAACAATGGCAAGTGCCCCAAAGGCCCGCACAAAACTAATTGAATTTTGAAAACTGTGCAGAATTCGCTCGCTAAACGAGTAAGCCATAGTTGAGTTAAGGACGACGACGATGCCACTTTCCGCATGCACGTAGAGTCCACATCCACATACTCCTATTCCCCAGCTCTGCTGCCAGCTTTGGAGATCGCACATCGCACATCGCACATTGGACACTGGACACTGGACACTGGACATTGGGACATGAATGTTGCGCATATCTAAATGGGACAGCACAGGGAACACAGCCACCATTTAACTTATCAACTACAAGTTGGCCATGACAATGGTGAAGAGGGTCGAGGGAGGGGTGTGTGTGTGTGCGTGTGTGTATAAAACTTTATCATATTATTGTTGTAGTTGTTGTGGAAAAAGTGGGCATGCAGAACGCAATTGGCAATAAAATACAAATTGCCGCTTAAATAGTTACATGTTTTTGCAACTCCGAACTGAAAACCCAAACTCGACTCACAACTTTATGCAGCAAATTTATATATATAAATATATCATATAAATAAATGTCGGCTGTTGCAACAGTAGCAAGTGCAACTGCAAAGCCATAAAGCTGTTAGCTTTAAATACAACATTTGAGCACACTTTCGATGGAAGACATTCGCTGCTCGAATTACGTATGCGCCACGTGGGCCACGCTGATGAGGCACGAGCCGCAATCCTGTGCTGCATGGCCAACAGAGTGAGCCAATCAGCTTGATGTCCAATTCACTTGGCAACTTACTGTCCATATCTACACTCAGAACAAAAATCGCCAGGAATTTTAGAAAAACTAAATGGAAAATTATGAAAACAGTAAGCTGAGCTTTTATACAGTCTTCTATGGTATACACACAAAAAAACAACAGCTTTGAATTCAGAAAAAATTTCTTTTAGTTTTTAAAAAAAATCCACTCCAAAATTAAAAAAGCAAACACTGAATTTTATAAAGCTAAAAACATCAAATTGAAAAATTCACTTGCTGAATTAAAAGTGAGCTGTTATTGATGCCAAAAGTAAGGCTATGTTTTTTGTTGAGTGTATCTACGGATAGCGCAACTGTCACCGCAATTGTTGTTTCTTTTTCGGTTCGGTTCAATTCGATTTGGTTCGCTTGGACTTGGTTTAAGGACAGCTAAACGGCGTATCGCCTGGATGGATGAATCTTTCTGTTTTGTGTGAAGCGTTCGATTGAAATTTAATTTGATTTACAACTATAAATTGTTTTTATTCATTTCGTTTTGTTTGCTAAAACTGGGGCCAGCCAACCCGCCGACATCTGTGCACCAAAAAAGTAATTTAGTGCTGGCCAAATGTTTTACAACAACCACAAACACAAAATGCTGTCTCTCTCTCTCTCTCTCTCTCTCGCTCTCTCTCTGTCTACCTTTCTCTGTTCCACTGACCCAACAGTGATTTGTTGCCCTCTCTTTCTCACTCTCCCAAAATATATATATATTTTGTAATTTTTCTAATGATGTTTATCAAATAATTCAATTTGGCTCCACAAAACATTTCTTATGTGAACGAGAAAAGGCTGTCCATATAAGTAGGAGGGGGTAAAGCAAACCTAGGCATACACACACACATTACACACACACACACACACACACGCATACTTACATTGGCATTGTTAGCCAACTAAACCGAAATTGAATTTTTCTCCCTCGTTGACTAAAAACCGCAAACAAAAGGTTTCTGTCCCATGTTGACTCTGACTAACATGTGCAATGGCGCAGCTTTGGAGCAGCATCAGGATCAGGCGGAGCAGGAGCAGGAGCAGGAGTAGCAGCAGCAGCTGTCCTCTGATATAGCATTGATATCCCTCTAGTGGCGACTCCATCATTTAACTGTTATCCACACAGTAAACAAACGAACAGACAAACAGGCAACAACTGAGCTGAACTGAATTGAGTAACTGGCCAAATCGCATAAGGCATAAAGCCCATAAAAATGGTCAGCTGCTGGCATAAATATTATTACATTACCAACCATTAGCACCAAGTGTGTGTGTGTGTGTGTGCGTGTGTGTGTGTATGCTATGCAGCTTAGGGGGATCGACAAGCGTTGTTTCTAGTGCCAACTGCATTTTGTTCGCATCGCAATTCTAATTTATACAATTATTGGCCTGGCAACGCCATAAAATGCCAGATGACAGACGCTGGTTCAAGGGGTTGAGGAGGGGGTGTAGGGTGTAGGGTGTGGGGGTGTGGGGTGCGCAGAGGGTCGGATGTTGGGTGTCAGTCGCATTGAGTGTCGTCTTAACTTGTCACATTTACACCCCTTTAGCAGACGCAGACGTCGTCGTCGTCGTCGTCGTTGTCAACTTGAGGCAGTGATAAAAATTCTAATACACATGTGTATATATATATCGTGGAAACATATATATCACTAAAGAAAAAAAATACAAATGGAACGAGGGTAATAAATATCGAAAATTGATTTTCTCATGTTTATTGTGAATTTGTGGAATTTATATTGGGTTACCAATGCGACAGCAGATGAAGCTTTCTGGGGAATTTCTTCACTTGGTGTTTTTTTTTTTTTTTGGGTATTTTTTGGGCACACACATAAGGTCAGTGAGCAGAGAATGTCGCATGATACAAATGAGTGGGTGTGCGTGTGTGTGTGTGTGTGTATTAGTGGATATAACACTTTGGATGCCTTCAAAATCAGAATTCTAGCGACACGCCCAGCGAGCTGGATCAGGGGAGCAGAGCTGCTCTTTATGAGTGATGCGCCGCAAAACTTTGTTTAATGTAATGAAGCAGCGACGGCACACACACACACACACACACGCTCTTACACAAAGGAGTGATGTGGCAAAGCACATGGGATAAATGGCAGCTACGATATGGACGTTGTCGTCATAAACGTCTTCGTCTTCGCCTTCGCTTCTCCTGGCTGCTGTTGCTTCTGTGCCACGCTGCGTATGTGTAATATTAAATTGTTGTCTTGAGAAAATAATGTTTACTTTGGCAAGTACAAACAACAGCAGCAGCAGAAGCAGCAGCAGCAAAAGCAGCAACAGCAGCAGCAACAGCAAACAACAAAGCAAATGCAGCCCAAAACCGCCCCTCGAGTCGCCTCCAACTGCTGCCCCGGTTGCAGCTTAATGCTTTTGAGTTTGTCATTTGTCTTTGCAGCGCGTTGCATGTGGCACGCGGATTATAAAAGTCGAACCGAGTTAACTGGCACTACACATTGCTGATGCTCAACGAGCATTGGCAGCTGCCAGCTACACAGATGCCACTTGGCAGCCCTACTCAATGCCGCCCTGCCCCCTGATCGCATATAAGCATACTATATTTACATATATATACACTCAGGGAAAAAAGCCACTCAATTTAAAAAGTTTTTCTTTTTAGAGATAAAAAAAAATTCAAATTAAAAGCAGAATTGGTTTTTTTTTTAGATATATAAAAAAATACTTTTTAAAATGCAGAAATAAGTATTGAAATAAAGTGATATATTTTTAAACTAGAGCTGAGAACTGTTCAGCTATAACAAAAACACCCTGAAAAATAGACATTTTAGGTACTCCAAAATTTAATAAAAAAGGCCATTTTACGAAAAAAAAACTTTCTGAACAACTGCTAAAATTAAAGCCGATTTTTTTTGAGTGCTTTTATGCATACTGAAAAATGCATATGTAAGTGTGTATGTGTGTGTATGTGTGTGTATGTGTGTGTATGTGTGTGAGTGTGCTCCCTTGGCTCTCTTTTGCGCGGCGGCAAATGGCGCTGGATTTGCTGTCCCGGGCAATGTGCATAAAACTCTAACTAATTGCGCAAAACTAATCCTTGGCCGTGACTAGCCATAAGCGACAAGATAGCAGCCAGCAACGACTACAACTGCGACTGCAAGCGGAGCTGAATTACTTCCAACCCGATATTGGGGATCAAAGTGAAGCGGACAATTAACATCGTATTGCAACAGATAAACGACGGCAATCCGGAATAAAGAAATAAAGAAAGAGAGATTCTGTCATGCGTGACATGGCACGCAAAACGCAGCTAAGGAGAGCAGCAAGGAGGATGACTCGGCGGAGGAGAGCGTCAAGGAGGAAGATTCGACGGAGGAGAGCAGCAGGGAGGATGACTCGACGGAGGAGAGCAGCAAGGAGGAAGACTCGACGGAGGAGAGCAGCAAGGAGGAAGACACGATGGAGGAGAGCAGCAAGGAGGAAGACTCGACGGAGGAGATACCCTGAAGTCAGCAGTGATTTATCCAGACAGTGCTGCACTCAGGCACATATCTGTTGGATCTATTGTGCCCTCTCCTTGGCCTATAGTTCTTCTGTTTTTGATTCGAACTTAGAACATGTTGGTCTAGAATAGTACATCTAATCCTGGCTAACCAACACATCTATCTCAATCTATCTAACTCATCTACCAAATTAGTTTAGTTGTGACTTGGATTTTTATTATCTTTATCTGTCTAATCTCTATGGGAAATAATATGTCTAGACATATATTTAAATTTTAATGGAAAGATTATCGAAAATCGATTAGCGAAAGTAGATTGAAATGCATTTTCTGGGAATTATTAATAAATAATAAAGTAATCTTGATCTGTGCTTGGTATTCAAATTATAAACCCATTAAAATCTTGTTACTTGCTAACTTCCGATTCCCTGCCATATACGATAAATATACACTTTAAATTTATTGTACTCACCATTGGCGGATAGGAAAGATATCGTTCACTATTCATGTTGTAGTAGGATCCATCTGGCGGGGGTGCGGGCGACGGGGACGGTATATAGACGCCTTTGCCGATGAGCATCTGATCGTCGCGCGTCATGTGGCCAGCAGCAGCAGCAGCAGCGGCTGCCATCACTGCGGCATGCCCCTGATTGTGCCGCGGATGTGGCAGCGTGCACGCATTCACTGCAATTAAATCAGAAACAAGAAAAAGAAAAAAAAAGTTAAGAATTAATTTTATCCGAGTTTGTTGCAACTTTTTTTCTTTTAGCTCCGGTTTTGCATGAATTTATGGCAATTTTAATGCGTTCCTTTGGCACGTTTTACACATTGAACGCAATTGATTTTTTGTTTAAGCCATAGCCATGACTGTTGGTAACAAGTAAAGAACAAATAATTATATTTTTTACAAAACCGCAGACAGGCTGCAGCACAATTTCAATTTGGGCCAACTGCAAATGACACATTTATAGCCACATTTGAAAAATACGAAAAAGAAAATGGCCAAAAAGGCAAAAGACTTTTGCAACACACACACACAATGAGAGAAATAGACGATTACTGGCAATGCACACGTATGCAGCAGTGGCTCCTTCTCGGCACTTGCAACGTGCCACTTGGCACCCACGTAGGTGCAACATTTTGCTGCTTTCTGGTTCATTTGATGTGCAAACGTTTGGAAAGTGAATAAAACGAGTGCCATTAATTGCAACGATTGGCCAGAGGCGGACAGATGATAAGCGCCTCGTGTTGCGTGCCACATGCACACGAGCAACACCTTAGCGATTGCCAGAACACAACTTATAATAAGATAAATGATTTGGTATGATGACAGCCACAATGCGAATGTTGCTGTTGCTGTCATCCAGTTGTCATTGGTGTCAAAGGTGTGAAAGCCGCAAACATAACAAATCTGTAATTTTGTAAAATAGACTTGCAACACTGCTACACATAGATACACATACTTAACACACACACACACACACACACACATACCACAACCTGCAGCTCAAGTTGTGAGTTCTTTCAACGTGCGCCGAAATGTAGGCAACAATAATTTTGTTAAGCAACTCGAGGAAACTGCGGCTGCGGTGACAACAACAACAACAACAACAGGAGCAACAGCAACAATAACAACTACAACAACAACAGAAGAAGAGACAAATCGAAGACTTATTTTGGGCTGGAAGAAGCCTGACATGAAGCTGTCCTTCAATAGGAAATTGAAATCAGCCACCAAAGCTGTAGTTGTACACTCAGAAAAACATTGTACTTAAAGCTGGAATTTTTTTATGTTTTTTGAAATTATAAATAAATATTAGAAAACATCGTTATTCAAATTAAGGCGTGTGCTAAATCAATAAAACCAAAAATATGAAGAAAAGTTGTAAATTTAGAATAAATTAAAGAAATGCAAACGTTTACAAATTTCGTGAATTTTTCTGAGTGTAGCTGATGTATCTGAGAGCTGCTGCTTACGGGTGCCCATGTTCATTTTGTGGCTTGTTTACTTTGCATATGCGTATTGGTATTGAGTATGCGTATGTTGTACATTTCGCATGTTGCACGAAACACACACAGCCATCTGCTTGGCTTGGCTGGGGGAGGTTGGGGGGCAGCGTTTCTCATGAATTATTGATTTTTCGATCAGTGAGCAAAGCTCGCAATAGTAAATCCAAATCAGAGCCAAAGCAGCAAATGCAGAAGCCAAAAGAGATAAAGAAAAACCTATCTTTTTACATATTTAATGTGTGTAATTGGCCAGATTCTGGCCAATATTGCTTCAGGCGCCAACATTCATTTCATATTAATAGCAAAAATTTGGTCTGCCTTTTGTATGTGGTAATTGGTCATTCTTCGTATCATTATTTTGCTTCAAAATACAAATGTGAGCAACAATTTGCACCTTTGGCTTTAATCTGGTCAAGGACTAAGAACTGGCTCAAAGCGGGACATTTCAAGGCATGTTGTGTATATATCTGTGTGTGTGTGTGTGTTGTGACAGTTGTTGTTGCCAAATCGACCAAACAGCTGCCTGCCATGGCTGGTGGCTGGTGCTCATTAACAGGGTGGCATCTTGAATAGCATCTCATTAAAAATGCGGCACACAGTTTGCTTTTGGTTAAATGCAACTGGCATACTTTATACAGTGAGGCTCTACAGCAACGGACATGGACATGATTGCTGCTGCTGCTGTTGCTGTTGCTGTTGCTCATCTATTATTTGATCTGAACTGTGCCAGCAGCAACAGCAGCAGCAACAGCAGCAACAGCAGCAGCAGGTGGCGAAAACTAACAAGAAAATACGCGTGCCACCAGCTGCAAATATATGTTTACATTATCTATGTACACTCGGCAAAAAAATCTATACTATTGTTAATAAATATTAAGCATAATCAAAAATTTTACAAAGTTTAAAATAGCTTATAAAAATGATTATATTTTTATAAATTGAAAAAATTAAATTATTTCCACAAAACAAGAAAAAAGTACTTGTTTTCAGTTTAATTTTTTTTTGTGTGTAGATATGTTTATGTGTATATATTTCCCGACAGCTCTTCCTCATGGGGAATTATAGCCTTGAGCGCTTGTTTGAGATTCAGTTTCCGGCAAGCATTTTAATTTTGCTGCCGCTGGGGAGATTTTTGTATTCACATCTTTTTCTTTCATCCGTTCGCGTGTTTTTCTATGGTTTCATTTTTGTTGACGTTTCTGTTTCTTTTTTCTTTCTTTTTCTTTTGGTTTTTTGTGCTTTTTGTTTTTTAGCACGCAGCCGCATACATAATTACGCGTGCTGGAGTCGTCTCCGTTTATTTGTGGCAAGGCAAGGCAAGGCAAGCAAGTCGCAAGTTGCTATTGGCCTTGTTGCTGTAATGGCAGCTACTTTTGAAGTAAGCTCCACTTGCCAAATTCGTTGACATAAGGTAATTGTATTTTACTTTCGAGGGAGAGTGGGGAGAGGGGGGCAAGTGAAAAGGCGACAAGACAGGAGACAGGAGACAGACAGAGGCCAAAAGTTTGCAGCTAATGTATTTTTATTATTTTTACGCTTTGCATTTCAAATGCAGCTGCCGTCGCTTTCAGCAATGGCTCCCTCAATGTTATTATAATGCCACGACTATTGTCTTTTCCCCTACTTTCTACACAACTTTCAACTTTCTACTTTCTACTTTCATTCTTTCACAGTTATTATTTTTCCATTTTCATACGGTAATTTCCAGGCTGATGGAATGATGCGATCAGTATTCCTTAAATTGTGACTTCTTTGGTATTCGTATTCTTAAATTAGAACGTGATTCGGTTTCATACACACACACACTCGCACACACACACACACACTCGCACACTCTCAGCCACACACACTCAGTGTTACACTCATGACTCAATTGAAAATCAAGACTCGCAAAAACTTTGCTGCTCAATTACAATTAAGATGGAGATGTTGCGCACTCAAATTGAATTTTCAGCTGCCGCGGCGTACTTGGGGTATTAGTTCTTGCTGCATGCCGCATGCTGCATGCTACATGCTGGTCTCCCTCTGTGTGTGTGTGTGTTTTTGTGTGCATTTTTACCGATTTCCGTTTTTACATTGCTTTTATTTTAGCTTTGATTGCAATCATGGCATAAAATCAGACAACAACTGCAACGAGTCCAACCTGCAGTGGCAAGCGGCAACCGGCAAGCGGCAAGGGGCCGGTTGCAACATGAAACGGACGCCTGACGTGCTGACAGCACTCGTAAAAACTTTGTTTTTTTTTTGCATGTTGGTCAAAAGTTAATTATCTTAAATGCGTTTTATGTGCACTTTATTTCACATCGTTATCTGAGCTTTTAGCCCGATCTTGACTTACCCATATTATTTGGATACAATGCTGGCAGTGTGCCATCCTTTTGATATCTGGGCGGCGGCATATCCGCACTCTCCACCAGGTACGTCGATGCCGCCTTCTTTCGCGCCTCGTCCTGCAAAAAAAAGATGAGAACATGCAGAAATTCTAATAAATATTTCCTATTTTTTCATTTCATTTTCGTTTTCAATTTTGTAATTTAATTTAATTATTTGGCTTGAGTTTTGTTGACATTTTAAAAATAAATTAATAATATAATGAGAGATGTGTTAACCAACTTCAACTCAATATCAATGAAATTGATCTTGAAACTGACTTTGGCCTGAAACACTTTTTCATAATTGTTCCCTTGTTTTGCGGAGGGCGTTGAAAGTCATTGCCGCATAATTGACAGCCGGCAATGACAGCGACGACATGGACGACACCTTCTCAGTCTGTCTGTCCGTCCGTCCATCCGTCCATCTGTCAGTTTGTCGAGGGCGGGTGCACGTTGCGTATACGCATTGCTGATTTATAACAGACGCCAGTTGAGGTCTTCAACATTGCTTCAGCATTAGACGGCAGTTTTTGCGGTTACTTTGCCGCACAGCAAGATTACGTTCGTAATAAATGATTTTAATAATTTGAAACGATTTGTTTGCCGTTGTCCTTGCCACGACTTGGTTTCGGTTTTGGACTGGCGCTCATCATTATCAACATCAGCAGTGCGTAATTAATCACGTAGTCTTAGCATGCCGCTGCTTCCGGCTGCTTGCTTCAACTGGCATCCAGTTCCGGCGACCTCGATGTCAACAGTGTCTACCCACAACCGAAACCCCATTCATATATCCCATCCACATTCTATTCCCAGCCCCATTTCCAGTTGCGGCGTTGAGTTGTAATTTCAAGCTACTGGTAATAACTTAAGGCAGCAGCCCATCATTTTTTTCTCTTCCTTTTTTTTTTGTTGGCAACTGGCTTAATACACGTTGTTTTGTTACCTTCTTTGCCACCTCCGCGCAGGATAAGGCGACATTTCTCTATGGGCCAGAAGCTCGTTTACAAATTGCATATTCATGCACACAAAACACAACCAGCAAAAATAGTTTTGGTTTAAAAAATGGAACTAAAAACTGAATTCGTTCGTTCGCTCGTTTCTACACTCGCAAAAAAAAGCAAACAAATCGCATTGAATTTTATAAATTTCCCAAGTGTAACTCAACTTATTATTCAGCAGGTAAACTTGTAAATTTTTATGTTGTGGCTTTTGAAACTAAAGCCTTTGCATTTTTCTATTTTAGCTAGGATATTTCGAAAATAATGTTTCATTTGTAGTGAGTAATTTTTCTATGTGTATAACTAAGAGTTATTTGATTAGTTTTTGATAACATTGATTGAGCGTTTTGGTTATGAATTGAATATCATATAATTTAATCTTCCTCTAAATTAGACAAATATAAATATAAAATAAAGAGAGATCAAAAATATCCTTTGTGGAATTCAGAAAATATTAATGATTATTTTCTGAATTTCTAAAGCGGTAGTTTTTTTTTAGTTATACTTTTTAGAAATGTATTTCTAAATAATAAAAGTCATATTTTTGGTATTATTGATTTTAAATTTAGAAATTATCTCAAAAATTAAAAGTGATCTTTTTTGCCGAGTGTAGTGTGTGGTTGTGTGTGTGAGTGAGTGTGTGTGGTATACTCACAATATATTCCGGTTGACTGCCCTCATTGGAGTAGGACTCGCTCTTCTCCGACACGCTGGACAGTGTCTCGCCGGTGACGGTGTCATTGTACGAGCTGGGCGCGTACATTTCGATGGTCGCCGTTTTGCCTGGTTGATTTGTAGTTTCCGCCACTGGATGCGACACACACAGAGAGAATATGAGAGAGAGATGCAGAGAGATGGATATAGAGAGACAGAGAGAGAGAGAGAGCGAGAGGGAGATAGAGATAGATAGTGGGATAACAGTGAAAAAAAGATAGGTGGGCAGAAAGAATGCGGCGCAAATATTGAAAAGGTGTAATTGGCAGTGACATGCCGAAAATTGATTGGGCGGCAAGCAGGCAAAACGCAGTGCGCCAGTCATTTGGAACACCGCACGGGCGGAGCACCCGAATTGTTGTTATTGTTGTTGTTGTTGTGCCAGAGGCGTAGATGTGGGCGTGTGTGTGAATGTAAGTGGATGGGCATAGTTTCAGGCAATGCAAATCAAATGCAAATAGCAAAGATTTTTCAAAGTGCACAGCAAGCAAATTTGTTGCCCAGCCGGAGGGGCGGTTGGTGGTTGAAAGAAGGGGGAGTGGTTCGTGGTAGTGGGGGTGTGGGTGAGGATGAGGTATATGTGTGTTAAATTATTCACATTTGGTGCATTGCCAGCGTCGTCGTCGATTTTTATGCCGACACATTTTTTTTTTTGTTTGTTTGTTGTTGACGTTGGTCAAGGGTTAAAATCAATGCACGATGTTCAGTTCGGTGATGCGTAGAATTCCATCAGAGCAAGAGCGACAGAGAGAGCGATACAGAGAGAGAGAGAGAGAAAGAAATAGAGTATAAATGCAATTAAATTTGTATATAAAATGCCATTAAATGATTCATGGCACATTTTCACAAATGGCAACGGCAAAATGACCGCGCCACATGGTTAACACGTGTATTCCACAAAGTCAATGTGATGTTTATATAGTGTGTGTGCGAGTGTGTGCGAGTGTGTGTGTGTGTGAGACGAAGTGTGTGTAAATTTATTGAGTGCATTTGCATCATAAGTTGTTTCCATATCCGTCCAAAAGCAGCATCATGTTGAGTTGTTTAATCAGGTTCAGATTCAGGTTCATTTTCAGATTTAGTTGCCATTTGGGAAAAAATATAAAAGTTAAGAAAAATATTGTTATAGATTATTTGCAATTATTTGTTTGAAAATGACATAAACTATATGTTGTTATTGTTGCTATTTCCTTGGAAGCATATTAAAAAAATGTTAGTTATTAAAAGTTAGCACAGAGTATAAATAATCCTTTCAGTTTAAATTAGATGAGTTGTGGAGTTGGAATTTTATTTTAACCCGTCTTTTTTTTTTTTGATAGCAGCTGAGATCACTAATCAAGAATAAAATGAATCCGTTGATGGGAAACTAGAGTTATTTTAACAAATTTATTAAAAGTGAATGCATTTAATTGCAGTGGTCATCAGCTGTCGAGCAGATCCCCATCTGTTGTGGACATGTCGACACTTTTTTTATTATGGGCTTTCCGTAAAGCGTAAATAAAATATGTTTTATCGGAGTAGTTGCACTCACGAATGCTGTGCGAATGCATTCATAGTTTAGTGAATTAAAAACATTTATTTTGTATACTTTTTATTATTTTTATTGTATTAAATTTGTCACATGCCTTATTCACGCTGACACGTGGCAACAGCGAGCAAAGCCAGAGAAAATGACAAAAAAAAAATGTACCTCAATCAACTTTAAAAAGGATAAAATGACGGGGCATATCTTCAATATATATATATATATATACAAATATACATCAAATTAACATGGACCCGTTTATATAAAAGGAGAAACAAATCAATTGCTGCGATTGCCAAAGGTAAACTCGACTTTTCTAACCAAACTGCCAACTGGCCAGCTCCGAGTATAGACAGAATAAAGGTTAGCCTGTCAAGCTTATCACTGTCAAAAACCCACACAGAAATAGGGGGAGTGGGCTTCACTGTACCTGGAAGTCGAGTGGACGTTTTAGCTGCTGCACTTTATGCCCAAACACAGAGATTACAAATTTTGCACTTATGCCACGACAAGCCCCAAAAATCTGAGCAGACAAGCAAACAGACAGCGAGTGAACGGATTTGTTCCGCTTTTCTCTTGCCAATATATATATATATATATATATATCTGTATATATATGTGCGGGGATCGGCTTAGACAGCTTTTGCGGTCGTCAGTAGAGTTAATGACATCGCTGTGTTGATGGTTACGTCTGCTTCGAAGGGTTTTCTCCTAATCTCTGGCCAGAAAAAAAAGCCCTGCCAGTTATATTCGGACTTTGCCGACTTTTTTGTCAGCAGAATGTACAGTTTGACAAGTGTTGGACAAAGTCTTCTGTGTTTGCCTCACTTCCCTTGAGCCAAAGCTGACCAGCAGTTTTCTTTCTCATACACTGAACCCATTGAAGAGAGGTAAGAGATGTATATTTGTTTTGTGACAGTGTATGTAACAGGCAGAATAAAGTAATTCCTACTCCATAATGTATATATACGTAATATTCGAATAATAAACGAAACTGTTTAATATTTGATATTTAAAAGTTGGGGGAGATGATAAGTTTGGCAATAAAACCAGATTATAATATTTAATATATAAAAAGTGGTTTACGTGGCATATCGCAGTCGAGCTCATTCGACTGTTGCATTCTTATTTAAGTAAACAAATTGCAGGAATATTGATCATCTCAGAAAGTATATAGCTATATAGAGAAGCATGTGAGAAGACAATTTTAAACATTCAATTTGCGATAGCAAACCAGTGCAGCAAACTTTTTAACTTTCGGACATTGGCAATGGCGCCAATGACAGCTTGTGTGTGTGTATGTGTGTGTGGTTGTGTCTGTGGGTGTGTGGGTGTGCTTATCTGAATAGATTCAATGGCCAGAGCCAGTGTCAGAGCCAGAGCCAGAGTCCGAGTTGAGTAGTCAATTGTTTAAGGGGTGTCAAAGTCAAGTGGTTTTTCGTTTGTTTTCTCGCTTATCTCGCTTATGGCTTGTGGCAACGTTGGCACAAAACTTTTGCCTAGTGTGGCAGCCCCTCCTCATCCCCCTTGCAATCCACACCAAAGTTTATCTACCTTACTCTGTGTGACTCTTGAAATATCAGTTTTCGCTGTTCAACCTTATTTTTAAAATAATTTAATTTATTCTGTGTGTGTCTACTGTTTTTAGTTGACATTAACAAAATCAATTAAATTAAATTTAATTTAAAAATAAGAAACTAATATTATGAATAGTCAACTATTTTTAGGGCAATAAACATTGGGATGGACCCGCAGATGGGTATGATTTATGTTCATATGTGGCAGCCAACCAATGTCCAGAGGAGGTCAATGGCCATGTGGAGGAGAACAGTCGAAAAGTTGAAGCGCCAACCACAGAGCACTTTTGGCATAGTTTATCGTTCAACCGAAATGGCGAAAGCTTCTTAGACATGTCCGCTGCGCCACACAGCTGGGATGATTTCCTTCTTTTTTAGGGGTATGATGGGCGGGCGGGGGGCTGAGTGAGGGTGAGTTTCATTTCCGTGTTGCGGCATTTTGACACAAAAGCGCAAATGCACATTAAAAATGCATATCCAAAGGAGCCAGAAACACAACAAAAAGCAGCAACAACAAACTAGCAAACAGCCCACAAGTCAAGTTTCTGGCTAGCGAAAACATTGAAATATGCACAGATATCTCTTCGGGCCAAAAGCTGTCTTGCCAGTTCCCAGTTCCCAGTTCCCTGTCCCTTCCCATTCCCCTTCCCTATTCCGTATACGCTTCCGGTTCGCACTGTTGTCCACCCACTCGGGGCTTTTAGCAAACGCTGTCATTCTGGCCAACGCACCAGTTTCCCTGACAACTCCTTTATGGCCAGAAACGGCGAAAAAATGCTTTTGGGCATTGTCAGTTATCGGCTTATGGAAGCGGCGGCAAAAGCTACCCGAACATTGTCATAAAAAATATTTTTTTCGGCAAGTTCTTTTTTTAAACAATTTTTCTTCCTCTTTTTTTTTTAGCTGGCAGCCTTCTGGCCCGCTTAACAGTTTCATTTTTTTCTTTATAACTGCTCAAACTGAAATATGCATTTCTTTTGTCGCACTTAAGGGGAAGGAGGTGTATATTGTGAGTGTGTCGGGGGGTACGGTTAAATTTGTTTGGGGTTCTTGCATCTCATATTCAAGCGCGTCATTTGTTCAAACACAACTGCTGTGTGCAACTGGAGACTGGAATAAGAGGAGAGAAATGGCCAGTGCTTTTGTAGTCAAACTTATACCAATTCCCGCTTATCCCGTATAATAAGGCAAACTGAATTCTAAGAAAAATATCTTATTTATGTCCTGTGGCTGTGTCCTGTGTTCATGCTTCGCTAGTTGAAAGAAGTGCCTCGCTTCTCTCGGTTCTCTCGCTTAACGCTTAACGCTCATAATGTCAAAAATCTTGGCCCACATTTCACAACAGGCATTGAGAATAGAGGCTGCTGGACAAAAGCGCCAACTACAGATCCTTGCAGCAGCAGCTGCAACTGGGCCGCCTTTCAACGAGTCGAACTTCATTAAATTAAATACAAACACAGACAAAGACAGAGATAGAGAGAGAGAGAGAGAGAGAGAGAAGCGAGAGAGAGATGTAATACAATGCTCGGGCAAATTTGCTTATCTGTTGTGCAAAAAATTGTATTATATTTGTACAAGTGGCAGATACACTCAAATAAAAAAAAAAATTGTAATTTGCCAAGCGCAACTCATCTTGTTATACAAAATGTACATTTCGTAAAACAAAGTTTACTCTTAATTAAGATGTTTTCTCAAATGTAGAAAATAAATATGTATCATTTGACTAACATTTTTTCTGAGTGTAGCTAAAAGTAATTCACGCGTGCTGCAGTTTTTTCAACTTTATATGGCATGCAAAGCCAGCCATTAAGCCGTCAAAAGTTGAACTGTCAGATAAGTTAAGCAAGTTATAAGTCAAACTCTGCCGGCGTGTGGATGGACGCATATATAATAACTGTAAATATGCAACGGAGCGTATACATAATATGCACAAGTATCGCCGTACGCGCTCGGAGCAGGGAATCGCTGATCCCTGATCCGTGATCCCTGACTGCTCCAGCATCGCCCTTGACTCACGTCCATTCGCATTGAGAATCGCTGCTTGTTCTGGCTGTGGTTGCAGTTGTGGTTGTGGTTCGCGGCGTGTTAAACCACTAAATTTGGCTCAATGAAAAATAATTTGGTAAGCGCATGGCTTGGCCAAACATTTTGTATGTCCTGGCATTTGGAAGATGTACATCTCTCAGTCGTTTTGCACGTTTCGCTGCTTGACCTGGCTTGCTTGGCCTCTTCCGACCTGAATTGCCAAGATATGTTGGCAATTTTCTAACGGTCGTTGCTGCTGAGGATTGGGCTGGCTTCCGTAGGATTGCTCATATTTATATATATATATATTGCGTTCGCTTGGCCTTTTGAAATATAATTCCCATATTAATAAACAATCTGCAGCTACAGCTGCAAATTGTAGCGGACAGCACGTGTCCCATGCTCCATTTTCTAGTCCAGTTTCTGTCCGACTGTCTGTCTGCCTGTCTGTCTGACTGTCCGTGGTCTGGCAGCTGCAATCTGATTTCCGTAGGATTGTGCGTTCAGCTAAGAAAACGATGCACATTTATTGTCGGCCAATGGCCAAAGTGTGGCAAACTGGATGGCGCTTGTGGCATGTGGCAAATGGGTGCCTGGTTGCCTGCCTGCCCGCCTGCCTGCCCGCCTGGCAACGTCGTTGTTCAATAAACAGTTGCACTTGGCATGGCCTCCGGGTCGTCCTGGCTGCTGACTGCTGTCCGCTGCCAGGATGCATCATTATTTTCTGTCATCATTATATTCTTGTTGACTGCTCAGAGCGCTGTGCTTTTATTTTTCGATTCGTGTCGTTTTTACTTTTGCCATTTTGCGCTCTGCTTTTTTTTTGCTTTTCGCCTTTTGGCTTTTTGCTTTTGGTGTTTCCTTGCCACGTTCTCTTTGTCTGTGTCTGGTCTGCTCGCGGAAATTACAGGCAGCGCATATACGGTGCATATATCCAAACAGATTTATATATTTATATGTATATATATATTCCCTGTTAGCCATGAACTCTCTGGCTCCACCTTTGAGCACACACAGAAATATATACTCGTGTATCTATCATCTATGTAGATGCAGGAAATTGTTTAGTGAGCATCATAAATTGAGCAGCGACGGCGACGTCGACGTCCCTGTCCACTGAGAGAAATAGGAAGTTGCACAACGCGCGTACTTCCTGTGAATTTGGCGGAAGCGGTGCGAGCGCCACGAAGTGCCAGCCAAAGATAATGCCAGGGATAAGAGTTTGCACCAAACTTAAACCCAAATGCAAATTGGCCAAATTTTAATGCCAAGGAAACAACGGAAAATCTCTTTAAAAACCCAAGAAGCGAACTTAACTTAGAATTCACGACAAAATTCCGAGAATCGATTGTAATATTTTAAGTAAGCTATTCAGTAATAATGAAATTACTGAGATTTCCTCATTTCCTCATTCCTAACTTCCTCAGGAATCGAACGTAATATTTAAGGTTTTTTTTTTAAATAATAAGCTTTAAATGTGAGGTTCCCCTACAATCACAAGAATCGAACGTGATATTTAAGTTTTGTTAAATAATAATTCTAATAATGATAATAATAATAATAAAAATAATAAATGTGACATTTCCTATTCAGTCCCAAGAATCCAACGTAATATTAGGGTTTAATAAATTATAATAACAATAAATAAATAAATATATTGAAAAACAACTCGTAAACCTCCACAAACCCAAAAAATCGTATGTAAAAAAATAACTAATAATAAAAATAATAATAATAATAAAAATAATAATAATAATAAAGTGAATGTGTGTCAACGAACCTTTTTTGCGTCTCTGATGCACAAAGAACCAGGCGACGAGCGCCGCATTGACCAAAAGGAATCCGAATGCCGCCAGAGAGATGGCAATTGTGACCAGCCTCGGTGTATTGGTGGAATCCTCCGTTAACTCGGTTGGCATCAGTTCAACTCCTGTTTTCCGCCATGACGTTGTCGCAAATAAGGTCCAAAATAAAGCAAAGCAGAAGCAGAAGCAAACCAAACGAATCGAATCGAAACGAGAACGAAAATAAAACAGGAAAATATGTTTGCAAAATAAAATAATAAATAAATACGAAACGAAATGAGAAACTGTAATAAAAATGACGCAGACGCATCGGGGACCAAAATGGGTGGCAAAAAGGGACTGCAACGGCTACTCTCCCTGTGTGTGTGTGTGTGTGTGTTGGTTGGTGTTTGTGTGTCCGGGTAAGGAATGCAAAAATGAAGCAAATCACGTAGAGACCACGGGACAACTCACAATGGCAACTATGGATGTGGATGTGGATGTGGATGCCTCAACTTGTGACATCGGGGCAAATGAAATTAGCGCCGCGCCTGATGTTGACCATAGCACGAAACGTGCCACAAGAGGCAAGACTGGCAGCGTTTTAAATGCAAATTACACGAAACGCTGAAATGCAGCGACAATAGAACAATAGCAACAATAGCAACAATAGCAACAATAGCAACAATAACAACAACTGCAACAACTGCAACTTCTGCCACTGGCAGTGGTAGTTGTACCTCGCTTCAGACGCTTCTCGTTGCGCTTGTGCAGGCAGCAGCCGATGACAAAGATGTTGAGCAACACAACCGTTATGCCAGCTGCCACGCCCACCAGCAGCATGCCCGATGTGCCGCCCAGCGGCGTTTGGCTGGTAGTCGGTGGTCCACCACCTAACGACGAGGCAGGCTGCGATGGCGGTGGCGCCTCTGTGTGTGTGCGTTATATATCCAATTCCAATTAGATGCAGCAGCAGTAGAGAGATGAAGAGGGGGAGAGAGTGAGTGAGAGAGAAAGAGGCGAGATCATTGAGAAATGCATGTCTCTCATTCAGTCTCCAGCTGATGTAGGAGTAGTCATAGGAGTCGGAGTACATCGGCTGTTGTCCACAAATGCCACATAAATCAATGGGAACAGACCCATCAGTAGTCCGACAGACCGCTCGGCAGTCCGACAGACCGCTCGGCAGTCCGACAGACCGTTAGAATTTCCCGCAGCCAGACAGATCCATCGGCCGTCCGACAGACCCGCCCAGCCGCCGTGCTGGCTAATTTGAATATTTTGCGCGGATGCGCGGGTGCTTGGTGGCTTACCTTTGGTCTGGGCACGCGTCAAATCCGGCAGGTAGGAGCTCTGGCCCAAATCATTCCATGACATGACCGAAAACAGGTACATCGTATTCATGCGCAGTCCGGCGATGGTCAGCTTGTGACTGTTGGCCAGTCCATCAATGTATTTGTACTGCTCGCGGTCAGCCATGCTGCAACAAGACAGATATGTCATACATGAGAACCAGCAGGGACTTGCCACGCGTAGTGGTAGCGGGGTGGGTGGGTAGGTGGGTAGGTGGGTGGATGCAACAACCACGTGCTTCTGGCTGAGCTGGCAATTTCATTAGTGCGCGTGACATTTGCCGTAATTGCAATGGAATGAACTTGAGCATGCAAATGGGGTTGGGATTGGGATTGGGACTTGGGGATGTCTTTGGGATTGGGATGGGGGTTGGGGTTGGGATTGGGGTTGACTTTACATACCGATATCGCACACGATAAGAGGCTTTTAAACCTCCATCAAAACCAGGCGTCCAAGCCACAGTCACCATATCGTGGGTGACATTTAATATGTTGAGACTGAGCGGCGGCTCTGGCGGCGACGTTATATCGAGACGCACAGTTTGTACATCCTCGCCGAGGTCGTTGCGTGCGACGCACTCGTAGGCACCGTAGTCGGCTGGCGCCACCTTCTCGACAATCAGCGTCGACTCGTAGGTGAGGGAGTCGATCTTGCGCTCCTCCACCTCGTATTTGGTTGTGCGATTGATTGGCAGCTCCTTGTGCTCCTGCCGCCAAATGAATTGCGGCTTCGGCGATGCCTGCGCCCGGCATGGCAGCCGTCCGCGTTCCCCGGTGCCACTTGCCGCACGCAGCAGCGTCGGCGCCTTGGCAATCTCGGGTGCAACTGTGCCACGAATTCGAGATTAGGCATAGAATCGGTTAGAAGATTTAGCTTTAGACTTACATTTGACAATGAGGAGCACATCGCGATTGGTGGGATTCGCAACATGATTGTCGGCCACACAACGAAAATTGCCCACATCCTCGCGCTTGGCGTTCTTAATGTGCAAATAGGCAGTTCCATTGGTGAAGGTCGTTGTGGTCTTCTCCTTCATCTTGTAGCCGACACGCTCCCATTTGACGTGATCGGGTTCAAGAGGCTTGCCCTCGACGCTGCACGAGAGCATTGCATCCTCGCCGGGACTGACAATGATGTTCTCCGACACGGACTTGATGGTGGTGCCATCTTGGGAAGAGAAGCAGGTTACAATGGAATCTAAGATAATCCCTCACTTGGTCTACTCACATTCGACGACAACTGTTATGTTGATGCTGGCCTTGCCCTGCGAATTGCTGGCGGTGCACGAATAGACACCAGAATCATCGCGATGCAGCTTGGTAAAGTTGAGTACGGCGCCATCGGCAAAGATGCGATGCTCGCCAGGGTTGTCCTGTGGGATGATTGCACCGTTCTTTGTCCACGTGTAGCTAATAAGCGTCGGATTAGCATTCGCCTGCAGCGGCACCTGCAACGATTCTCCCTCCAAGCCCACCGACGTCGTCGAAGGCGGCGGCACAAATTTGGGCCCAACTGAGATTGGGGGAAAAAAGAGGAGAAAGCACTTACAGTTGCGGTCAAAATAATAGTAACACTACGTTAATCGTCTGCTTAGTATTCCTGATATAAATTAAAGTTCTATTGAATATATATAAATTTATTATATTTGAAAACAGATTGAGAAATAAAAATTATATCTTCAATTTAAAATATATTTTTTCATTTTTATTATTATAAGTAACCATTTGAAAAATGTTGTTTTTATATTTTCGATTATTTTTTGACTTTTTTTTAATGAAATTAAAAAAGTTGAAAACGGTTCAATAAATAATAGTTTTTTTTCTTTTTAATTTGTTAGGAGTCTTTTAAAATCGTTTTTTATTTGTGGTCCTTTTTTTCTGCAACTTTATATAGGTAATTGAAATAGCAATTTCAATTCAAATTTAAATTAAGAATTGCGACTAGGTCTAATTGCTCAATTAGTAGCCAGACGATGATAGATGATAATTGGTGGGGGGAGGGAAGCAGATGAATGAACTACTTACAGAGAACATTGAGGCTGGTTGCCTCGTGGACACTGCGCTGCAGTGCCTCGTTGGCGCTTTGGCAAGTGTAGACGACACCGTTCATTTCCTGGCTGATGTTTAGCCTGAACTCGAGCGTGGACACAGTGCCACCCCACAGACCTGGCTTCGACGTATTATTAATGCCTGCAATTGACAAAGAGAGAGAGAGGAAGAAAAACACAGCAAAAAGAGAGAGAGAGAGAGAGAGAGAGGGAGAGAAATTAGTATGGGCGTGATTATATTTTACTGAACTGGACGTTGGCTGAGTTGGCTGGCAAGCAGAGCAAGCCGAGCCGAGCCGGATGTTGTCGTGGCAACGCCTTTAAAAATGCAGCGACTATAGAGAAAACGGCGCCGCCAAGTCCATGTCTATTGCCGGCTGCATGGGCAAAGTTCCAATTCTATTGGAGCGCTTACGTACCTTCAATGGATATGCCATCCTTCCACCAGGACAGCTTTGCCGGCGGATTGCTTGAGCTCGAGTCGCAAATGATGGTTGCCTCTGTGCCAGGTCTCAGCTCTTCCGGTTCAATGCGTACTTTTACCGTCTCTGGCGCAACTGTAAGCAGCAGATAGACACACACACACACACACACACACACAATGACAACAACAACAACCACAGTAAAAACTGGTACAAATACTCACAGTGCACACTGAGCGTGGTGGACTCAAAGAGTGGAATTTCGGTGGCACTGTTCGAGGCCTCGCAACGATATTGCGCCTGATTGTCGGTCACATTGGCCAGTATTGTTATTTCAGCTGAAATCGACCTGTCCGCCGTCCGAATGACAGAGTTAATCTGCAAAGGAGGAACAGAACAAATATATACACAATAAAATAAAATATATATATGCAATATACAACTCAATAGCAAAACGTATGCAGCTACCAAAAACAAACAATTGTTTGGTTGCCAAAATTTAGATCGAAGTCAAATTGGCATCATCTAAATTATATCTAAATTCTAAATTTAACTAACTGATGTTATTATGGCAGCTATATAGTTATAGTAGTTCGATGCTAATAAGAATTTGTTGCTCAAATGTAATAAGAGTAATTTTGTTGTACATCATATCATTACTATAGAAACCTATAGAATATTTCGATCTAAAAATGTTATATCGTGTAGATGTCAAGTTTCAACTAAATAATTTAAAAAATTAGAGATTAGTTTACATTTAAAAAGACCGACACAACAGGACCTGGCTATATCGACTTGTCTATGTGAATAATATCTGACTAAATCTATCAACAGATAGTCGAAATAGTCTTTCTCAAAATAAATAGAAAAAGTCTTAATAACTTTACCACTATTTTTTTTTTTAATTTCGTTAGATATTTTAATTCAATTTGTTTTACTGGAAAATAATAAAGTGCTCTTTGCAAGTGATTGTAATTTCCTTGCAGCAATATAATAAATTACACCTGATCAGGTTGTGTGCTTTAATGCATTACACATTTCAACAACACACACACACACACACAGATACACACATTTTCAAAAAAGGTGTGCGACAAGAACAACAACTGGCGGCAATATGTTGCATATATGCAAAAGGGATTCAGGCAAAAGCAGCCAGCAGCCAGCAGCCAGTAGACAACAGTCAACAGCCAACAGCAGCTGGAGCAGCAACCAGAAGCAGCCAGGAGCACAAAACACAGCGCATTTTAATTTTGTTGATAAAATATCATTTAATCTGCGCAAACAGATGAGCACTCGCTCCACAGAGGCTGTAGGGGATTGGGGGCCGCTGGGATAGATAACAACCGCAAGTGGCGATAAAGTGGAGAACTCGCTGGAGTGTGGAGAACTTGGCGTGTAGCAGTTGCCTGTTTGCTATTTCCGCTGCTGTGACAGAAACCAGCAGCAGCAGAAACAGCAGCCTTGGCCACTTGGCATTTGTTGTATATGAAGCAAAGCAGCTGCTGCAACGGGAAGCAGCGGAAGGCAGCACCCATAAGTATGCAACAGCAACAGCAACAGCATCTGTGGCAGCAACAGCAACATCAACAGCAAAATGAAGAACAGTTGAGCTGAGCAACTGTGGCCACCACTTCCGCTGATGGCATTTGGCTGATGGCGAATCGAGGCAAAGATTAAATTTGTATTTCAACCACTGAGACAATTGCCAGATATAGCCAAATACAGCCAGATACGGCCAGATAGCCTCATCAAGCCAGCAGGTGCAAGGCCGCAAAAAGAAAAAGAATTTACACTCACAAAAATAAAAACTGACCCAAATTTCTACAAAGTTTTCTGATGTTTAAAAATAATTTTAATAAATAAAATATAAAAATGGAAGGTTTTTTTTTTAATTTTTTAAAAAAAGAAATTAAATGCATTTTAAGTAGAGTTTTATTATAGTCTGCTTAAAGACCCAGAATTATATTATAAGAATTTAAAAGCTATACAACTATCTAAACTGTTGCTATCTATCTAATCTATCTAACCCTCAAATTCCATATATTTTCTAAATCTTAGAAAAATCCACCCTAAATTTAATAAAAGAAAAACAATGTTTTTTAAAAATATACATTTCAACTTATAAGGTGAGTTAGCCTAGGGGTAACTAATTTTTTTTTCGAGTGTATACATGTATTTGGGCGCTGGCAGATAAGGCGAGGCCGTTGGCGACGAACTGCCTTATTAGCACTTTAAGCCCATAAGCCGGAAGCGGAAATGGTCAACAAAAGGGCCATTATTGTTTTGTGCATGTTTGTTGTCTGTTGTTGATAGCATTTCGCTGTCCGTCCGTCTGTCCGTCCGTCTGTCTGTTTGTCTCTGTGTGTGCTTCGCATTTACATTTTAATATTTTTTTTTGTCAGTGTGCTGCATATCGTTTAGTTTAGTGTGCTGCAAATGCAGCAAAATGTTGTGCAAAAAAAGTGGAAAAGTAGAAAAAAAAAAACAAAACTCACCCGCTTGTCGTTTTTATACCACGTTAACGTTGCCAGCGGATTGCCGCCCGATGAGACACAGAGCAGTTTTTGCACCGACCCAGCTGGTATAATTTGTCCTTCTATATAGCCAGAAATTAATGGCGGCGCGGGCGGATCTGCGAATACAAGAAGACAGAAAAACGTGTTCACCGTCAGCACATACCATAAAACGACCTAAAAAAAAACAACAAAAAAAATACAAAAAATCGAGAGAAAAAAAAACAACAGTGTTAGCCACGAGCCAGCCAACAAATTATGGCCTACTAGGACCAACCGCTGTGATGTGGAGTAAGGAGTCAAGTCGCTGGCCAAACAATAAAAATTAAAATTATTTAATTTGCCGCGCATAAAGTAAATGTAAAGTATCTTCAGGGTGGCAGGCAGCCCCTCAGGGCTACACACACACACACACACACACACAACAACAAGCGGCCTTGAACATTCTAATTCTAAATGCGCTGCTGCTGCGAAAGAATGGCCCAAAGAATTCTCTTTGGCCAAAAACTGGCAAAACCAGCTGGCAAGCTGCAGTGTGTCAGCACAAAGCAGGCCCTGTCATTTGGCCATAATATGGAAATGGAAATGGGTTGGGCTTTCTCCGTTGGCGGTGTGGGCAGATGGAGATTCGCTCATTACCCCGAGGCGAGGCGCCTGTGCGGTATGGGTAATAAATGTAAATCTCACAGTCGGCTTTCGCTTTTGGGCAACGCTGCTTGTGTTCTCTGTGGATGCTGGTCAGAAAAATTAATTAGCGCTGCAGGAGTGCACAAAAGGGACGCATGGACAACGTCGAAAAAGGCAACCAAACAGCAGGGCCTCCAAGTGCTCAAACACAGTAACACACACACACACACACAGCAATATACACACACACAGCTACACACACTCGCACAGCTTTTATTCACTCCTGCTGCTGACGGATAAGCTAAAACTAGTCAAAATCGGTCCAGTAAATGAGCAATTATTAATAAGCCAAGTTTTACGAGTTTCTCATCTTGTTATCGAGCAGTGACAGCAGCTACAAGCCAATAGCTACACTCGAAAAAACATCACATAAATATGAAATGTAAGAAAACATTTTTCTTAATGTTGTAAAGATAGAAAAAACACAATATATTTTCTAGTAATGTTTTGCATTATTAAGAAATGCTTTTATAAAAAGTGATAAGCATAACTTGTGTATAAAGTAATAAAAAAAACTATATATTATTTTATGTATTTAGAAAAAAAGCATTCTGTAATATAGATATTTTTTTTTAGAAAACAAAACATTCTGGAATATATATGCATTTTTTTCCTCAATTTTATGCAAACCCTGACTAAAACTTTGATCTTATAATTTTACTTTTAAAAGCAAATTTCAAAAATAAAGTTTTATTTTCTCCAAGTGTAGCTATTTGACCTCCCTGAGTTGTTTACTGTTAACTGTTCTTAGTGTTGTGTGCTTGACTGTGTTGTTTTGTGGTTTTTATCGGAGAGCAACTTGCAGCACTTCTAATTGAGGCAAACGAAGAGTGACGTCGAACATGGCAGCAAAATGGAGTTGAAGACACCTGCGTCTGCCACGTGGCAAGCAGCGATGACAAGCTGGCCACGTCGAATCAGCTACGAATTGAATGAGTGTGTTTTTGTATGACATTTATTTGGCAACCGACAACTTCAGTTGGCCAAAACAAAGCGAAGATGGGAAATATTATTGACATACTTGAAATTTACGGAATGGACACATAGAAATATAACGAAAAGAATTTATAAAATGCCGCAGCTGGAAAAGATGATGCTGCGACTGAGTTTGCCATTCTTGGTGCCATAGCTCTGCAGGCTATCGAGTAACTTGCTGCCCTTGACCACATGGCCGAAACCAATCCGTGAGCCGTTCACAACGGGCAACGGCCTGAACGAGATGGAGAAGGACAGGTTGTGACGAAAGCCCTGCAAGTGATCCTTGCTAAACGAGAGCACATAACTGGACGCGCCATGATCAATGACCTTGACATCGTACTCCAGAGGCTGATGCAGTTCAACACTGCCACTATCCTGCAGTGCCACATCAAGCCAAAGATTGGGAAAGATTCGTCGAATCACAAATTTCTTGTGCATATCACAGATGCAAGAGCGCACCAACTGCAGCACCACCATCGGTGCCGCCTCCGTGACCAGCTCAACAACGATGCGGCCGAGTGTAAGAGCATCCTTCAAATGGATGTCAAAGTAGATGTGCGGACGCAACAGGCGCCAGCGTTCCTTGTCCTTCACTGGCAAAGTGATTTCATAATCCTTGTACTTGTCGAGTCCCCTGTCGGGCATAATAAACGGTTTGCCGAACGATTCGCTACTCTTTGATTTTCTCTTGAGCTTCGGCCTCCGACCGGTGTCCACCACGCTGACCATATCCAAGAGAATCTTGGCCATGTACTTGTTCTCCTGTTCGATACGTTCCAGATTAGTAAAGGTCTGCGGCATCGTAGGCGATGTAGAGACACCATCGTAACGGAAAGTGTCGACGGCACCATGGGTTCGCATCAGATTCGTCAGATCGAGCAGCAACTGAATATTCTGCGAGGTGTGCTGCATAAAGGAGACGGCATTCTGATGCAATCCAGCCAACCCAGTTACGAGGGATGCATGCAAGTGGGGTGGCTTCGCATCCAGCTTGCTCGTCATCCTCAACACTCGAAGGCGATGGTCGTTGTACAATTCGGAGTGTGTCGCAATCGAAGTGATCCTTTTCCTTTGCAATTTAATTTTCCCTATTTTTGGCTTGGTTACATTATTAAAGTGCTGCTCTGGTTCTGAGTTGGCTTCGGAGGACTTTAGCGAAACACATTGGGGAAGCATCGTAATCCTCGTAATGGTACCAAGTTGAATGCAATATTAAAACCAAATTGAAAACAAAAAATTTAAAAAAAAATAAAATCAGACCTAAAACTTATTTTGTGAAACACAAAACTAAACGAGGAAAAAATACATATTTAAATCAAAAATTGCTTGACAGATTTTGCTTTACTTGGAATTTGGTTTTTCAGTATGAAAGGATTAGAAAACACCGCAGTTGGTAAAGAGAATGCCTCGACTGAGGGTGCCATTTTTGGTGCCATAGCTCTGCAAGCATTCGAGGATCTTGCCACCTTTGACGACATGACCGAAACCAACGCGGGAACCATTCACCACATTGAGGGGTTTAAATGAAATGGAGAAGAACAGACTGTCACGGAAACCCCGCAGGTGATCCTTGCTAAAGGAGAGCACATAGTCGTGGGCACCATGATCGATGATCTTGCCATCGTATTCCAGGCACCGGTGCAATGGTGATTCATGCTCCACGGGCAACTCCACGTCCAACCAGAGACCGGGAAAGAGTCGCTTGATCAAGAACTTATTGTGCATGTTGCTCATGCAACAGCGCACCAAGTGGAGCACCACCATTGGTGCCGCCTCCGTGTACAGCTGCACGACAAAACGGCCAAGGGGCCGCGTGTCCTTCAGATAGATGTCAAAGTAGATGCGTGGACGGAAGAGTTGCCAGCGCTCCTTGTCCGAGGCGGGCAACTGGAGATGGAATGTTTTGTATTTGGCCAGTGCCTGTTCGGGCATCGTAAATGGTTCCGTTGGCGCTGGTTCATCACTTTTGGCATCTGGCTTGAGGCCGGAATCCACCTCGCTAACAACATCTCGGATGCGTCTGCCCAGATCCCTATTATCCCGATCCATGCGCTCCAAATTGGCAATGATGCCGGGAATGGCGGACATGACAAACGGCGACTCATAGCGGAAGGGTTCGATGACGCCATGGGTGCGCATGGTCTGCGAGAGACTCACCAGCATTTGGATATTGGCCCGGGTGCGTTGCATAAATGTGTTTGCATTCTCCCGAAACAGATTCACACCGGTCAGCCGCGCCGCCTGAAAGCTGGGCGCGGATCTGTCCAACTCACTGACCATTTCTAGACAGCGGTGTCGATGTTCGCGCCACATCAGCAAATGAGTCGCCTCCAATGGTGGCAAGTTCTTTGTCAGTTCGTTTCGTTGCTTTTGCGTCATCTTCAATGAATGCTTCTTGTGTGGCAACTTCTCCACGGACACAGAGGACGTATGACGTCTTTGCGCGGCTTCCAAAAGCTGCGCCGCCTTCAAGGAATCGTAGGAAACACATTGCGGAATTTCGTGCATATTTGCAACAGAAACTAACAAAATAAATATTGCTTTGAATGGAAATTTTTCAGCTTGGAAAACAAACAACAAATTAATGGCAAATGTGACAGAGTAAACAGATCTGAGATCTGAAATCAATTAGGGTTGTTTTCAAGGAGTTATCGATCTATGTAATAATCCCCTTTTTTGAAAAAGGAATTTTGGAAACAACAACAAATCAGATTTTTGAGGCTTGTTTAAGTTATTTTTAAAAATAAATAAATAAATGTTAAAATAAATATATAAATAATATGTTGAAAGTTTTTCCTACTCACATAGCACATTGATCGTGTGTGTGGCAACAACATTTTCCGTTAGTTGCATATTGAGGCCATGACAGATGACAGCCAGGGAACGCTTGTTCGGCTCCACGATGGTGGTGAAATTCGATGTGGTTATGGAGCCGCCTGAAACGCAAAATCGAATGGATGATATATGAATTTATATTTATTCATATATATATTTAAAAATGTACATTTATATAATGGAAAGTTGAGACTCACCTTCTGGGCTGACTGTCGTTTGGGTGGTGGCATTGCGTATCTGACGACCACCCACCATCCACTTGATCTCGGCGGGAGGATTCGAGGGCGCCGTGGCACACATCAGTGGCACCACATCGCCGACGCGCGCCTCCGTCGGTCCTGTCACTGTCACTTGCGAAGGTGCGACTGTCGAGGTGGCAGTTGGTGGTTTGGGTAGCGGGGAAGAAAAGTACAGTTAACATGGAGCCGAGTAATTCTGCTGTGCATTAATATTTAATAAGCCATGCCATGCACTGGCTCACTTGTGGCATGCCACACACACCCTCAACTTTTGCTGCTGCTGCTGCGTATCGCTCATTCTGTCTTCAACAACTAATGCTGACTAACTGACTGCCTGACTGGCTAGGCTGAGTACACTCAGAGAAAAAAAAAAAATGTTTTCTATGCATTCGAAATATTAGTAAAATATTTTTAAAGAAATTAGAAAGGCAGAAATATTTTCTATTATTGATAAAAGTATTTTCTAAAAAAGAATTGCCAGCACTGATTTTTAGTGAAAAAAACTTACTGAAAATCAGAAAAGAATAATGAAATTAAATTTTAGCTGTCTTCTAAATTAGATTATGAAGTTTTCCATATTCAATTATACGCATTTTGCAAAATATCTAAACTGTTTAAATTATCTCTTTTTTTTATTTAAATAATGAACTTTATTACTAAGATAATTAAATAAATTGTTTCTTTTTGTATATTTCTATGTCTGTATCTGTTAGTATGACATTAAATAAATAAAAAAATAAATAAATAAAATGGTTATTCTATTTTTGCTGTGTACATAAGAAAAAACCATACAAGAAAAATATGCACATTTTCCACAAATTTCACATTTTATAAAAAAAATCATCTGATTTTTAAGTATGACGAATATCTAAAATTGAAGTCGATATTTGTTTTTTTAGTGTAGCCTGAATGCAAATGATGACTGAATGAATGACTGAGTGACTGAATGACAGGCGTCTGTGCCCGTTGCCGAGCTATTACCTAATGCCAGCATGAGGCAGAATGAGAAGAAGAGCTGAGGTAGAAACTGAGGCAGAAGCAGAAGGAGAAGCTGCAGCTGCCTTGCTTCCATTTGGTTTGATGGATAAGTGCAGGCAGTAACTGAAGCTGAGGCTAAAGCCAGAAAAACAGCAGCTGTGCATAGATATTACGCATACGTCGTGTATGTAGGCTGGGCATATGCAGAAGGCGGGGCGCGGTGGGAAGTGTATGAATACAAAAGTTCGACTCGATATGTTTCGCATATAAATAAATATTATGAATTCTTAACTTCTCGCATCGCATCGCATTTCGCCATACATCTTCATTCCGCTCACACACACACACACACACACACACACATGCAGAGGGTACGTATGTGTGAGTCTCAATGTATTCCAGCTACGTCTTCATTTTTGTGTGTGCCACATTTCGTTATACATAAATAATGCGTGCTGCTCAAAACGAGCGCAGCTGTGCACGTGTGTGAGTGTGTGTGTGTGTGTGTCCGTGTGTGTTGGCCACTCAAAGTGGCACATTTTTCGGGGCAACCAAGGTAAACAAGGCAAACAAAAGCTGGCGGACTAGCCAGCTAGTCCAATGTAAGTGCTGGCTAAACAAGAGCCAGTTTGATTGGTATTCAGGTTGTAGACAGGTTGCACGTGCCACGTGCCACGTACCACTCCACAATTGGCATTAGCCAAGTCGCAACGAATCGATTTGAGTTGGTCAGAATCAAATTTTTGGCTGGAAGCCTCTCATTACACTCAACTTAAAAAAATCGAATTGAATTTTAGAAAATCATGTTGAAAGTAAAAAGTTTTCTTGGTTTGCGAAATAATTTCTTATAGGAAAATAAATAAATAAAATAAATATAAATTATGAAATCTTTAACATTAATAATATTTATTAATAAAATAAGCAAGAAAACTCTTATAAAAGAATTTAGAAGAAATGACACACATTTTTTTTATAAATATTCGAAAAATCTAACCTAAAACTTAGAAATGCAAATGCTTTTCTAAATTCTGTGTGATTTTTTTCTGAGTGTATGCGGCAGGCAGTAGTTTGCAGTTAGCAGTTAGCAATTAGCAGGAAAGACATCGCTAAATAGCGACAATTCCCAGAGTGGCCGCTGTCGTCACTCGACACTCCAAATTTGAATATCACGCATACGCAGCGTGCCCTCAAGTCGCCAATTTGCATGCTAGACACACACACATAGTAAAAAAGGAGGGTAGTGGCAAAGGGGCATGCAACAGAAGTGCATGCAAATGCCGTCAGCGCGACTCGACTTCCTTTTTAAAACTGCAACTGCAACGCCTGCTAACTGAGGCCGGGTCCTGATTGCAATTCTTGTTGCAGAAAAAGTAAGGGAGAGGGGGAGACAGAGAGGGTAAATTGTTGAAAGGTGGGCGTTTGGGGGCAGCCAACACTTTTTGGCACTTGAAAAGAATTTGCATTGCTTGATTTGACAAAGCCAAGTGGAAGTTGCAAGCAGTGGATTGAAGGCTGAGTCTTAGAGTGCAAACTTAAGCTTAATTGCAAAAGAAAGCAACAGCCTAAGTGATAGAGAGAAAGACAAAGAAAGAGAGACAAAGAGAGAGAGAGAGAGAAAGAGACACATAAAGCCAAAGCGTTATCAGGCTTATTTTCGCTTTGTGTCGCGTGCCAAGTGGCAGAAAAGAACGACTGTTGGCACAAACCAGCTCGCATCCAAAGTGTGTGTGGTGTCTGTGTGTGTGTGTATGTGTGTGTGTGTGCAAGAGTGTGCAAATATGAAAATTAACGAAATACAATTAGGCAAACATGCAAAGGACTAGCTGGAGTGTCAGGCTTACAGGCAAATTGCCCCCGTCTGCATAAGGAGCACTCGCTCTACCCCCCTTCCCCTTCTCTGCCTTCGCCACCCTCTCATTCTCTGGCCAACACACAGAGCAAATTATCTGGTTGCAGTTGCATGCACATTGTGTGCAAGACTCCTATTGCCAGCAGCATTAGGCAGACAACAAGCAGGCTTGCTTTGATGATGAGCCCTAAATGGAAGTGGGGGTTGTTTGTCGGGGGTTGGTCTTTCAGGGGGTTCAGGGGCAGTGGTTGTGTTGCACTTACATAGTACAGTCAATTCGACTTCCGCCTTGAGCGGTGTCTGGGACATCACATTGCTTGCCTCGCACCGGAAGCGAGCCTTGTTGTCGCCCGCCTCGGCGGTGAACGTGTAAATGTTTTCCGACAAACGGCCCGAAGTTCTGTAAAGTGCACAGATTAAATTGATAACTCAAGCTGATAAATACGATATGTACAGTTATGGTCATAATAATAGTGCTGCTTAATAAAAACCAATAATACTCAATATTTGCACAGACCAATTCATATAAACTTCGATTGGCAGTTTGTATTCCGATTTTGTGCCTGTTTAAGTGCCGCAATTTTATTTTTAGCGATTATTAAACAGGCTATGAAAATATTGAGTATTTTGGGCACTATTATTATTTGAATAAATATGTATATATATTGTTTACCTGTAGGCCATGCGTATCTGGGAGTTGTTCTTGTACCAGATGAGCTGGGCGGGTGGATTGCCGCCGCGACTGCGACAACTCAGCTCCACGGTCTGCCCACGTCGCAGTGTGTCGCTGGGCGAGTAGCCCTCGATATAGGGTGGTCCGGGCGGATCTGTGATAGATAAAAGGAGAGGGATTATAGTAGAATAGTGCGTTGTGTTTATAAACCCATAATGGACACAGCAACAACAAATGGCAAACAAAAACAACAGCAGCGAAAAACATGTGTGTTTATAGTGAACATATTTAATTGCAGTTGCTGCCACAAATAAATTCCATTTACACTAAAACAAATGTGGCCAGTTGGCCTGTTGGCCATACCAGAACTGAACAGAACATTTTTGCACGATTTTTAATTGAAGTGTTTGCATGCAAATCGTTTATGTGGTTAAACGCATTATTTTCCGATTGTCCCTTTGGCCCTGGTTTTTTTTTGTATTATTGGTTTGATACTCTTACTTAAAGGGTATAACCACTTTGTCGAGAAATGGCAGAATGATATTATAGAGGAAATATTTATATATATATATTATTAATCAGCATTTTTAGCTTTTGCATGTCTGTTTTTTTGCTCTTTTTTGAAGCCTACTAGTTGAAACCTAATTTAGATTCGTGGTGCAGCCTATATATATAGCGATGCCTGATCCGATCGTATTTCTATATTATAAAGCTGTTGAAACGTAGATCGTTTATAAGTTGAGCTTTTGTATAAACAACATTTTCATCTGTACTCATTTTATATTCAAGTAATTAAGCTGAACCTTAACCTGGCCTTATCCCCGTCTAGAACATTTAAACTTCGGTTTGACTTATTTAGCCATTCCCAGTTGATTTTAATCATATTGTTTGTTGTGTTGTTTATGTTGTTGTTTTTGTTGAACAGGCGTGGTGACCTGTTCAAATGTGCATCTGCAATGCATTTGGTTAAAGTGCTGTGCGAATGCTGACTACACTTACAAAAAAAATCGAACTAAGAATTTGAAAAGTTGTTTTTATATAGCGAAAAATATGCAAACATTTTCTTTTAATTAAAATATATTGCCAAAAAAATGTGTTATTATTATTGCAAAATATTTCCTATTATAAGAAACTTTGCTGTTGTTTTTCCTAGTGTACCTAGAAATATTTCGTGTTTTTGTGGGCGGTCTGAATAACATTGTTAATACCGCAAACAGTAAACAATGCGACCTGTTTGGCGTGGCTATAAAAACAATTAAAGATACTCCTACTTAGATCGCTTTATTGTTTGTGTTTTAAATTTGTTTGCTATAGCTGCTGTTCAAGATGCGTATACGTAATATCTACACACACACACAGGCACACACACACTGCCGCAAAAATGCCGAGCCCGAATTAAAACAAAGCGGCACAAAATTAAATTAAAGTCTCTTGAAATATTGTGGGGCGTATCGGCTGCCCATGCCTGATATATACATATATATATATATATATATACAGCAAGGGATTGACTGAATCCGATTATTGCAAATGACAGGATCTGCTTATGGTGCCCATAATTGGAGTGTGGGGAAGGAAATTGCAATAATAGCGCATAATTAAGCGACGCATATCGTCGGCCAGAAATTATATATATATATATATATATATATATATATATGGATGTGTATGCATATATCGACTCCATATACAACAATTAAGATGTATAAATATTTATAACACACAGGCACACACACACACACAGCCAAGCACATACAAAGAACTATGCCGGATTCCAACGACAACATTTTTATAGATTGCATTTCAAATTTGGGCAATGAATATAAATGTTTGCGATGCGGATTGCTTTGGCTATTATTCAATCTATTATATCAACGGCCAAAGAGCACGAAATGGCTAAATTCGTGTGCTCTGTGATTGTGTGTGTGTGTGTGTGTGTGTGTGTGTGTGTGTGTGTGTGTGTGTGTGTGTGTGTGTGTGGAGCGTGTGTAGTAGCCTTGTGCCAAGCTCTGCAGCTGCAGCCTTGGCTCCATCGGCAGCTGCCTATGCATAAATAACGAAACATAATTAATTTGAATATGCCGCACGTAATGTGGATCGGAAAGGGGAGCAGGAGCAGGAACAGGCGCAGCGGCTGCGGCAGCGGCAGTGGGATGTGGAGAGGGTGGCGCTGACTGGGCACAGGTAAACGCTGCTGGTCACCTGAAGCTGCCCTCCAGGCAACAGTTCGTCGGCAATCAATAACAGCAAGTTGGAAATTTGCAAATTCGACGCACTGCCCCCAAATCCCAACGCTCCATTCACCAATTCCAACACTCAAAAAAAATTGCCTCGAAAACTATAATGTTTTTTGTGATTTTAGAACTAATTTGTAAATGTTAGAAGTCATTTTTCGTTAAATAAAAAATGGCTAACGCTAAATCGAATATCCTAAAAACTAGGGTGATTTTTTTATATATAATTTCTAGTATTAAAAAATTAAATTCTAAAAATATATAAAAATTCATATCTATGCAAAAAAAAGTACTGGAATCGACTGGATTGGTTTTTATACCCGTAGTAATGATTCGTATCACAAGAGAAAAACTCTGATTTTAAAAAAGATACTTTCAAAATTTAGGATGAGTTGCAAAATTAAAGTTTTTGAGTCAGATACTTTCTAAGTAATGGGGAGAGCTGCGCTTGGCATATTTCTAAATTTCAGTTTGATTTTTTTGCGAGTGCAGCTCCACTGGACAACTCGGACTGCCACTCGCATTTTGCTGACCCCACACGCAGCCGGGGCAGTGCGGCTGGTTGGTGCGTAATGTGCGTGGCAGCAGCTGGGCGTCCCATTAGAATTTAAAAACTAATTAATACGCGTGCCAATTGCGCAATTAGCGGCCGTGAAGGCCATGACTGGAAGGATGGGGCAATAGCAGTGGCAGTGGCAACGGCAACGGCAATGGCAACGGTTGTTGTGGCAATCGCTCTTTGCCAATGCTCTCTGGCTGTGTTTAGCGTGCCACGAGTGCTCAGTGTTGCAGCAACTCCAATGAGTAGGGGTGGAGAGGTGAGGGCACTCAGCATAAGCATTTCAATTGTATTGCCAAGTTTACCATTTGAGATGGCTAATGAGGTCGGAATTCGGCATTCGCCATTCGACGCTTGGCATTTCCCATTCTCTGCCCCTCTAACATTTGACAATGATGGGCATCCCAATTGAATTGGGTATGTGCGGATTTTGATGAGGGTATGGGAGTGGGAGTGGCTGTGGCATTGGCTAAGCATGTAGAGGTCTACTCACACAACACGGACAGTTGCACGGTGGCACGCATGGGCATCTCCGGCGACAGGGCCCGATGTTTAGCCTGGCAGGTGTATTCTGTATAATCATCATCCGCGCCAGGTTTCAGCTTCAGGCTCGACGTGGTTGTGTAACGCTTCGGCGTCGATTCGGACACTTTATCCTCGCGCTTATCTGCATAGAGAGAGAGACAGAGTTAATTGGGATTTAAACAGTGATATAAACGAAAACTATGAACTACAATCTTTAATATAATTTTAGTATTATTATTAATAGTAGATTTAATATTATTTTAATATGGCTTAGATATCTTGCAGCTCATTTGTCTGTCCGGTGCAGTTCCCCCCACTCTTCTGTGCTCATTGTTTAGATTCGGCCAAGATTCTCTTTGTTGTGAATAATGACGCAACAAGCGAACTACCCGAAAATGCAGCTGTTGTCTCTGTGTGTGTGTGTGTGGGTAGGTGTGTGGGTGTGCGTGTGTTATAAATTCTTGTGCGCTGCGTTAAATGTCTGCGATTTATCATAATAACAACAACAAACAAAACGGAACATCAACAGCAGCAATCCGGCAAAGCTTTTCACAAAGAAAATTAAAATGGAGGGTGTGTCCATGTGTGTGTGTGTGTGTGTGTGTGTGTGTGTGTCGATGTGTGGCAGTATGTGTTTGTGAGTTTTCCTTCTAACTTGCTATTGCAAAATTTGCACGCCATTTTTGCGTACGTGCAACTGCCCCCAACTGCCGCAAACATCCCTGCCCCACACCCACAGCACCACCTCCGCCCGCATCTAAGTCGTTGTCATAAAGTTTAACGCATATTTTATGAAGTTTTCTCCCATTCCCACTCCCCCACTTTCCCCCACTCCCTCTCCCTCTCTCCCTCTCTGCCTATCTCTTTTTGTCTCACACTGCGGCATGTCGCGACCCATGAAACTCATTTGTAGGCGCATATTTCGTGTAATATTTGCTAACAGCAACATCAAAAACAACAACAACAACAACAAGAGCAACATTTTGTGGCATAATTTCGAGTCATAAATTGTCAATGGCTTGTTGTTGTTGTTTTCTTTTTTTTTGAAGAACTGAAAAGCTGAAGAGCCTGCTGCAGTAATATTTGTATCTGAATATGCTTTAAAATGTTGCCTCCAACTATCTTTGAGTTGCGATACAGTCGCGGTCAAAATTATAATAGTACTTTTCAATATATGCATAGCTTCTGTCTTGGGTAGATCTCCTCATATAGTTTTTTTTACTTTCCCTATTTTTATTGATTGTATTCTGTTTTGCTTTGTTTTAGCTAAGTAGTAAAATAATAGAATTGAAAATATTATGTTTTTATTTAAAAACTTTCCACAAAAATATCGATAATTGACACCTTTTCAGAATCTTCAATAAGAAGAAAATCTCCATTCTGCCTACCTACAAATGTTGACTTCTCTTTGATGTTTAATAATTTATTATATAATTTACAAGCAAATATAAACCTGATATAAAAACCACAAATCACATCTATATTTTGGAAATTTTGCATAGCCCCAGGAAAAGCTAAGAAACTACAATTTATTTATTTGTTTTTTTAATGCACCACTATTATTTTGACCGCAGCTGTAGATATATTTTTTTATTTTTATATATGTATTTATACAACATATTTAACATAGCAGTGGGATAATGAGCAAGCTGTTCGGCTTGTGCCTTGAACTGGCGCATTAACCGTCATTTACGCGACTGCCACATACGTACAACATACACAACAACACACACATACACACACACACACTAATAGTTGCACACGACCCTGAGCCAGTGAGCCACAGAGTCAGCTCCACTGACAGCTTGCAAATGATCCTACAGACTGCAGACACCCAGACTCCGGACTCCGGTCTCCTGACTCTTGCTCCGGCTCCACTGTCCCATTGTCGTAAAGTCTCGTGAAAACGGAACGGGAATGGGCAGGGAACGGCACCGGGAACTGTGCCTCGCAACAGTCCAGCCGCAACATATTGTGTCGTAAACATAATTCATCATGCAGCTCTCCGCTCCCGTTCCGCACTTCCTTGTTCTGAGCTGCCCACATTTCCTTGCGGATTTTCCTACATTTTACGCCGTTTTGCGAAATTTTCTTATTTTTGTTCAGTTTTTTTTGTGTGTGTTTTTTTTTATTATTATGTTTGCCCAAAAATTTCCATCATCATCGTCGCCATCGCCATAGCCATAGCCATCGCCATCGCCATTGCTGCTGTGCGTCGTTTCACATTTTAAGCATTTTTAACGCGCCAGTTGTGCTAAAATGATTTCGTTAGCCGCCAAATGACAGCTACCAGGGAACGAAAACCACACACACACACACACACACACACACATAGAGAGAGACACTCCCACACCTATATATGTGTATATATGCATATCATAATCATTATGAAAATTAAATGTCGTGAAGGCGACTAAGCGCCCTCTGATGCTCCCAATCCCGACCAGAGTTCTGCTCCTAGCTGTGTGCAGCGTTTACATTTGCATTTTTTCATATATATTTTTAGTGAAAGCGTCCAATTTGACTGGCTAGCTGGCAGAATGGCAGAACGGCAGAATGGCAGAATGACAAGGCACAAAAGAAGATAAGGGAAGCGTCAGCAGCATCAAAACATTGGCATCAACATCATCCACATCCACATCGGCTCCGACATTGGCAGCTAACAGCAAGCGTTTTGTTGGGGTATAAAATTATTATTTAAGCACCGTCATCAAGCAGAAAGTCAACGATGTCCGCTCTCTCCCTTTCTCTCTCTCTCTTACACACACATGTGCCCCCAGCTCCAGCTCCAGCTCCAGCTCCAGCTCCTGCTCCAACTCCAATGCCCAATCTTCAACTCCAACTCCAGCAGCAGCCAAAACCCATTTACACTTTTTGTTTTACTCTTGTTGTGTTTCTGTTTTATTTTTATTTTTTTGGCCATAGTGGATCAAGCCACGTTGGTGATGGCCAAAAAGGATGAGCAACGAGAGTGGGTAATCGGGGGTAGGGTTGTAAAAGAAAAAAGGGTAGGGGCAGGGTTAGGGGTGGAAGGGGCTGCCATTAGAAGAGACATGCGTTCGTTACGGATATTTCGGGCGGCTGAATGTTTGCTGTCTAAGTGGACATTAAATTTGATGGTTTAGTGTTGTGTGACACTTGTCACGAGCTGTGCGAGTAGGTGTGCGTGTGTTGATTGTACATTAAATATATATATATATATATGTTTATGTGTATATATGTACTAACCTGGAGTATATTCAACATTGCCGCGATACCAAACGATTTGGGCTTCCGGCTTCGCATTTGCCACGATGCACTTGAGTGTCAAATCCTGATTCTCACGCACCTCCACCTTGGCGTTGTGGCTATAGCCTTTGATCTCGATCGATGATGGTGGTGCTGCAACAGAGAGAGAGAGAGAGAGAGTGGGTGAGAAAGAAGGGTAGAAATAGTGATTAGACGATTGTTATTTGCAAATGCTGGCAGCAGCCAGCAACAACAACTGTTGCGAGTAATGCTTAGCCGTAGCCGGAGGCGGAATAAAACAAAACAATGGCAGGCAGTAACAGCTCCAACAACAACTCCAACAATTCCAACAACAACTCGAACAACAACAAGAGCTAAGAGCTGGCTCCCGCTCATTATGCGACAATGCCGCATGTTGGACAGTTGGTTGGTGGGCGGTGGGCGGGGGGTTTGCTATATTGTTGTGCTGTTGTTGTGGCAGGTTGAATGGCCGCCAAAGTAGTGAATGCAAATGGAAGGCATGGCCTGCTGCAGGCTCACCATCTAGCCAGCTAGCTACCGCATAAAGTTGACTGCCACGCCCCCCCCCACCCCGCCCAACTCCCCGGCTACGCGCGAAACCGCTCCTGCCTCCCATTAATGTGTTCAAGTAGGAGTCTCAATATTTGTGCAGCAGCAGTGGCAGTACACTCGGAGAAATTTTCAAAATAGCTCCACAAATTAGAAAAACTTTTTTAGTTACAAAATTACTTTGAAACATAGAAAATAGCATTTTTTAATTAAAATATGATTTCTGTAAATTATAGAAAAATTCACTATGAAATACAAAAAGTGATTCTGGGAAAAAATCCATTTTGAAATGCAGAAATTGACTTTATGAATAACAAAGGAAAATCGGGCAGATTTTTGTTTTAGCTGAGTGTAGAAACAGCAGCAGTCAAACACAATGGGGCAAGAGTTGTAGAAACAGCAGCAGCAATAGAATTGCTAAACACACACACACCCACACACAGCACACACACACCCACACACAGCACACACACAGGCACACATAAGCTCGCACACAAACAAACAATTGTGGATAAAGTTAAGTGCACGTGTGCATTATTTTAATGCCACCTGAAGGAGGCATGCAGCAGGCAGCAGGTAGCAGGTAACAGCAGCCGTTGCGTCTTGCGTGCGCCATTGTTGTTGCACTGCCACCATGCCACCACCAAGCGTTGCCACGCCATGCGACGCCGCGCTGCCACATGCAACAGACACCCAGACAAAATGCTTGTATAAAATACTCGTTGCAGCAGCGAGAAATAAAGAAAGCGGGATAAAAAGGAGTCGCATTTGACATGCAACATATGTTGCCTGCCTGCGTCGCAGAAGTTGTTGCATGCGAAATGAATGCTTAATGTCATCGTCGCAAGGATGATGAAGCAAAAAAAAGAAAATAACAAGGTGGAGACGTCTCTAACAACTAAGCCGCAGAGCAACGTTGAAGGTAATTGCTTTTCTTTGCTACCAAATGAAATCAACACCGAGCGATGGAGTCCTGCGGAGTCCTTTGACAGGTGCCTCCGTTGAGAGGTCTGCTTGCCCACCACACCCACGCCCCCCACCCCACCCCTTCCCACCTACCTCCCGTTGCGTTATTGGTGCCACCAAGCTGGCTTGTTGTTTGTGAATTTTATTTGCATAGCTCGAGGCGCATTAAATTATTATGCACAAATCAAATACACAAACACCAAATCCCGCGACGCACACACCACACACACCGCACACCTAACACACACACGTGGGTGCCAACAACAACACACACGTGCATAGCTATTTATACATATATATGCCTTGCAGGATTTTCGGAATTAAATTGCCCCAACTCTTGGTACCCATAATGGCTGACTATATTGTATAAGTAATCTGATTGTCTGCCCCCAAAAGTAGGCAGAGGCAACTGCTACTGCCACTGCTGCGACTCGCAGCGCCACCTGCAAAATGTCCCAAAAAAAAAAAAACGTTGACGAACTGATGGAAAATATTAGAAAACGTCGAAAAATTCATTATAGAAATTTACCAGACTTTAAGTAACCAGTGCAAATTCAGGCAAGTTTTTCCAAATTTAGGAAAAATGTTTTTTTATATTTCAAAATTATTTCTATATAATAATTTTTCCGTTCTTTTGAGTGTATTTTTATAGCCAATTTTTAAATAGTATAGTTAGCAGAAAGAGCTATCTTATCGAGACGCAAAGTTCTCGATGTGACAGTCGTAAAGTCAAAGTTGAAATGGTCTCTTGCCAGACGACTTTAATGGTTTGAATGCTGTGGCAAGCTGGCGATATGTTGCCTCTGATTGGGTGTATTTGTAATATGCATGTTCTAAAATGCATAAAAATATTTGATTGACCCAAATGGAGGGTATTCAATGTTAAATGCAGTTACATATTATGATTTGTACTCGCAGAAAATTGCAATTCGCTTTGCAACACTACGACAACAATAAGAGCTTGTTTGTAACCTGTGTACACACATGACGAGTGTGTATGTTTGTGTGTGTGTGTGTGTATTGTTGATTGGTATACAAATTGTATTTGATTATTGACATTCATGCACGACATTGATCGATCAGCGTAGCCGCCGCCGCTTACTTTGTTGTCGAATCGAACAACACCTTTGAAGGTTGCAACAACCATTGATGATTGTTGTAGTTGCTGTTGTTGTTGTCGTTGTCGTTATATCTGATTATGAATGAGCTTTGAAGGTGCAAGTCCCGCCCAGCCTGCCATCCCCTTGGGGCAGCTGCAGTTACAGCCCTACAGAACATGGCAGAATTGCTCTCGCAGCGATTCGTTGATTAAATTTTATGCACTGGCCCAGCAAAGGGCAGAAATGGGACACGGGACAGGGGACAGGGGAAGGGAAAGGGAAATGGGGATTTTAGATGGGGTTAGCTGCAAATAATTTATGCAGCCATTGTTGCACTGCTGCTGTTGTTGCTGCACTCAGCAAAAAAAATCACCTTGAATTTTAGAAATTCACCTTTGCATTCAGCAAATAAATTTCTGAATTTTTTAAGAACCATGTTTGAATTTTAGAATAGTTTTACTTCAAATTTTGGTATGTATATCTACTTTTTAGAATGAAAGCAAATAATTCTATAGAATTAAAAACATAAATATTTTGGATATGTCCAAGCTTAAGAAAATTATTTTTAAAAACAAGAAAAAAAATTCGAATTCTAAGAGTGATTTTTTTCTGAGTGTGATGCTGCTGTTGTTGCTGTTGCAAGGATGCAGCGCAAAGTGCAATTTGCCATGAATTCAGGCGGAGCTCGTGAAGCTTCTCAGCCAGGGAAGCTTGTTCTGCTTCTTCTCTCCGCTAACCCGCTAATAGTACGCCTCATAAAAATTTTATGCGCTGAAATATTTCTCGACATTTTCTTCTATTTTCATGATTTTTTTTTTCCTTCAGCAGCAGGATAAGAAAAACCAAGAATTGGCAATTTTTCCATTTGACGTCAACTGCTACGTTAGGGGAGTGAGCGAGGAAGAAACACGTGGGACAGAAAGGGGGTGAGAGAGAGAGAGAGAGACCGCATTTTCAGGTCAAACTTTAAATTTCCAAGATGTGAGACCAGGACGCTGGACTCTATTCCTCCCCCGCGTTGGGTGTACTTTAAGGTCACACACAACAAATGCCTGACCATAATTCAAGAGCATTGCCGAAGTTCGAAGAGGGGGTGAGGGGAAGAGGGAAGATGGAAAATGGAAGAGGGGTGCCTATAAAGTTTGATCATTTGCACTACAATTACGTTGCAATTATTCGAGTCAAATGAGCGGAAATTGATAACGAATTCTTGAACATTTTAAAATCATTAAAGCACATTTATTGACCGCAGGCAACACAAAAAGAAAAACGAAAAACTCCAACTGCAACTCAGTCGTAGACAGTGACTGTGTGTGTGTACTGTGTGTGTGTACTGTGTGTGTGTACTGTGTGTGTGTACTGTGTGTGTGTGTGTGAATTCGACAACCTCATTTTTCCATTTTAGCCCCAGCTGGACTGCAGCCGGCATTGCATAACACAGAGAAAAGGGAGAGAATAAATGAAAAAACATATTTCAGCTCTTTTTCTTTCAATTTTTGCATTGCTGCTTTGTATTCAAAATTTATAAAAGGCAGCTCTGCTTTTTGGCCGTGCATGCCTTGAATTCCATTGTGCCCCAGAGCCACAGCACAGAGCAGCTGAATCGCCATTGCCCAGGTCCAGGTCCAGGTCCAGGACCAGGTCCAGGCCCAATCCACATTTGCCAGGCTCAGGTTCAGTTTCAGTTTTGAGTTAAGGTTTCGGTTTAGGTTCCCAGTGCGTTGGCAGCACAAAACTTTTAGACACGGTCGCCTTGCGGCATATGTATGTTTTCCGGTTGCGTTTTTAAAAATTAATGGCATGCGAACGAATTTTCTACAATTTTCCATAAATTTGCACGTGGTCTTTTGTGTGTAAAAGTTCTTTACACTCTCTCAATGGCCAACTTATAATCTAATTGTGCCTGCTCACCTGTGCGTATGTGTGTGTGTTTTGTGTGTGTGTGTATGTGTATTGTCTGTGTGTTTGCAGTTGGGTCCATGAAAGTTTAGCTTAAGCGGGCAGCATACGTTGAAATTAGTTGCAAAAGAACTTTGCCTCGTCTGATTCGAAATTTAATTTGTGAATGACAAAGGTTTGTTCATCAGCGTGCATATGTTATTTTAATTAGAGCAAGACAGCAATAGAGTGAGCCAGAATGAGCGAGAAAGTGAGAGAGAAAAACAGTAGTGAAAACAGTGCTTTTCATTTTAATTTCTAACGTTGCTTTGATTAAGCACATTAATCAATATTGTATGCCAAAATTAGATTAGCAAATAAATCAAATAAATTTTACTTTCACTTAATTAATTTTAATTACATCGAAACTCCAACAATGACAGAGAGAGCGAGAGAGGGAGAGAGAGAGAAGTGAAAAAAGTTGTATGTATTTTAATTTGAAATTTGCATCAATTTGAATAGTCATTAATCATTTTCGAATGCCGATATTAGATTAATAAATAAATCAAATATAAATGTAATTTGAACTTAATTGAATTATTACACATTTGTGCACATTCCGAACGGATAGCTAATTGCTGCAATAATGTCGCACGTGTTTCTCCCGGATGCCTACGGGAAATACCTATATATGTGCGTATATACATATATATATACACACACACACATACCTACATATTTTTGTCATTGAGTGTAACACAGTAGATGCCATTACAAAACAAAGTAAAGTAGAGAGAACAAACACACTCTGACAAGACATGAACAGCGAGGGCGGCAGTGGAAGAGCGGGAGTGGAATAGAACTCACAAGTACCCAACAATTATGACAAACATTTCTTCTTGGGGCTCCTCTGCTCAGACAGAGGACGACCTTTCCCCACAACAACAACAACAACCATAACTAACGAGCTTATATGAGAAACCGAGCCGGAGCCGTCGCGTTTTTTATACCCTGAACACACCGAAATGTGTAGAAAAGGTATAATATTTATCAGCCAAAGTATGTAACAGGCAAAGCAATTTATTTATTTTATGCTTGCATATATTTTGTCAACTGCTCCAATTTCATCAAGGTCGGATAAGGAAGGCCCCAAGTTCAAGCTCAAAATTTATACTCATATAAATTCTTCCTCTTTAGTGGCTGTGCCTGCCAAAAGAAATCAAAGCACTTCTCACTCTGCTTAAATGTGAATGTGCAAAGCTATTAAGAACTGGGTTCATAGGGTATTTTTTAGTCGAGTTTCATCAACTACATCATTCTAACTTGTACTTGCTTTGAGTTTTTTCTAATGCTCTTCTCTCGGCACAAGCACACATCATCATTGTCACAGCTCATGGCGCGTAATTAACTAAACAAACGTCATTAGGCATGCGCATATTTATATGTGTGTGTGTGAGTGTGTGAGTGTGTAAGTGTGCTAGTGTGTGTGTGTGTGTGTAAGTGAGCCTTGGGCAAGACAGCATCACGTTGTCGGCTAACGTTGCTAGGGCCTGTCAGAGAAGAAGTGGGTCGCAAGTGGAAAGATGGAATGAAAAAAAAACATACAAGAATAGAAAAAAGAAGAAGTAGAAGCAGAAACAAGAGAAGAAGAAGAAGGCAGCCAAACGAAGCAAAGGAAATGAAAATCGCTGTCATCAAATGTAGCGCAATTTCTTGAGTGATTACAACAACAGCAGCAGCAGAAGCAGCAGCAATTGTAGAAACAGCAGCAGCATCAGCAACAGGAGATATCCTCACACACACACACACACACACATTCATAGTGATTACTCGACAGCAGCAATAACAATGCAACGAAACACACATACATAAATACGCAAGCCCTGACACATGCACTAAAAACAAAAATAAATTCATTTCGTTTCAATTTGGAAATGCTTTCTGCACACCCCACCTTCCTCATCCTCTTTCAATTCTACATACACTCAGCAAAAAAACGGCTCAGCAAAAATATTCTGATTATTTAAAATCATTTTGTTAGCAAAATAGAAGCAGATATTTAGCAAAGAAAAATGATGAAAAGAAAATCTTGCGTTTTAAAAATATTCTTTTTTAAATAAAATTTTGAGCTAAAAGTATTTTCCGTGCTTAATCCTTATTTGATATTTTCTAAATATCAAGGCTATACTTCGGAGAGATTATTAACTTTTTTTTGTAGTGCTTACAGCTTTATTTTCACCAACTTTGTGCCGCCAGTGTCAGCTCACAGAGTGACTCCTTGGAGCAATAAACTGCGCTAAATTCAGCTCAGCTCGCACTTTGTTGTTGTTGTTGTTGGTGTTCCAGTTGCTGTTGGTTTGCAAATTGCTGACAATAAATGTTGGCAGCTACAACCACCCAGCAGCTACCAACATCCCACACACAATTTGGCCAACACCCGCATAGCGACAGACATTAAAATCTGCAAGCACAAATGCTATAGGTGCAATGAGCAGAAAACCCAAAGAAATCCAAACGAATTGTATTTAATTCAGGAATTAATTGATGCTGCTAACAAGCACGCAGAGAGACTCAAAGAGTGATATATGGATATATATATATATATATATATATATGTATGTATATATTATGTAAAAATACTTACAGATGACAGTCAGCTTGGCATTGGCTCTGATTGCCGAATTGAGTCGAGCTGGGCCCACTTGGCACTGATACTCGGCATCATCATTGATGGATGCATTCGAGATGCGCAGATTGTAGATGCCCTGTTTGCGATCCCCGAGCACCGAATAGCGTGGATAGCCGGGTATCACTGTGGAGAAACCCAGGGCGAAGCCATCCTTAGTCCATTGCACCGCACCGGCAAGATTGGCGACCTCGCAACGCATCATCGCCTCGGCGCCCTCCAACACCTGCAAATCGTGCGGCGTCGAGCGAAACTTTTGCTGCTGTGCGTGGCATGCAATTGGCTGCAACAGCAACAGCAGCACCGACAATATAACTGCAAGAGAAAAACAAGAGATGGTATCTCGTTAGTGACAGGTGTCCATTAAGTTTGTTGAGTAAATCTATTACTTATTTTAATTGTGTACTTGGGGTCTGCTTTCCTTACCTATCCTTTACCCAAACCAAGGAAACTAACCATGTACATCCCAAGCACAACTAATGAAAAAGTGCAAAATAACTGGGTAAATAAAACGATGAGAACGGAACACATCCTTTGCCTTAATCCATGCCAAACTATGGTTTCATCTGATTGATTTCAATGATTTAAGTCAACAGCAAAGCGAGGCTGATTTCCTTCTCTTTCTGAATGAAGAACCATTCATTATAATCTTCTTATCCAATTAATTTTTTGCGAATTAGCCACTCATGTTTTAGTTTCGCATTTTTAATCTATGAATTTTTCAGCTCCTTCTCTGCTCTGACTTCACTTTGAATATTATGCTGCAATTAAATATAATGTTTTCCCCTTAATGAATAGCGCCACATTTCTATGTGTTCTACTAAAACTTTAGTTTTGCATAAAAATGCAATGATTAATGCCGTTTGTTGTTTTTCGACAGACGTCCATTTCTATTAGAGACGTGACTCGCAATAGAACTAAAGCTTCTGGCAGCTTTTAGCAGCTCTAAAATATGAAATGTGTATTTTGACAGTTGCTCGCAAAAAACAATGGAAACTGCCCGCAGTCTCACAAAGAGACAATGGGACAGAGGAATAAAAAGATAAAGAGAGATGCAGAGATGCAGAGAAGGAGAAAGAAATAGGAGATGGTAGACAGCAAACAGGAGACAGGAGACAGTCGCCTAAATAGCAAATCCTGACCGCAATAAGGCAGAACATGCCGCTGTCAGCGGAGTCGTAGAGACTGTTCCACCACCTCCACCCCCCTCACTTCCCACTTAAACACTAAATTGCCACAGAACGCAGAACTGCGAGTTAGGAGCAGTTGGAGTCAGAGTCAGAGTCATAGTCGGAACCGAACTTTGACCGCTTTGAAAATGAAAAGTTTTTTTTAATGAAAAACAAACACATTTCCACTTGCCTCCTCCATAAACAAAAAGCGGTGCCCCGTTGCACAAAAGCCAATTGTGGGCGTGGCTTACCGCCCACGCGGGTGACTGTTTGCGAAGACTTATTGCCGACTGCAGTCGCTGGCAGTTTATTTCTTCCACCCGCAACTATTAAATTGTAAAAAAAATGGAGAAAAAAGAAAGGCTCAAAGGAAGCTTCGCGGAACTGAGCCCAGAATCAACAAAAGCATTTAACGCGGCCATCAGGCAGCTACAGTTGTTTTAGGCCCCCCCTCCGTTTCTCTCTCTAGTCTCTCTGGTCTCCGTCCGTATCCGTATCCGTGGCCGTGTTCGTGTCTGTCTGCGTCCCCGTCCGCATCGTTGTCCGAGCTCAGTGCACTTTATCCCGTGCAACGGCGCTTTCATAAATTTCAAACGGATCTGCTCTTGTGGAATGTTGAATGCGGCATGTGGCATGCAACATGCATATATCCAAAAAGTGCTACTGCCTTGTTGTTTATTTATTATCGCCGAGATGCAGTTTTAAATACCACACGGAACAGTTCCGCAAATGATAAGAAGATCTTAACAACAATACAAAAAACAAAAACTACTCCATAAAAAACAAGGTATGCTAAAAAAAGCCAAAAATAAAAAATAGAAAAAGGCGAACCCGAAAACAAATCGCAAACGAACCCAAAAAAGGGCCAAGGCTATGATTAATATGGGCACTATTTGCATACACATGATGTCTGAGTGGAACATAAATGAATTTTAAATACAATATATATACTATATACCATGTGCCATGTACCATGTACCATCCAAATGCGATACCAGGACGACATGCATAAATCCACAATGCGGTACGAGGGATGTGTGTGTTGGTGTGCCGAGTGCTAGGGTTCATTGCTGCCGACTGCCGACTAACCAGCGACTACACTCAACAAAAAAGTCGTCTTAATTGAATAAGCAAATTCCTATTTTTAAATAAATCAAAAACTAGGAATCAAGTAATGAAATTTATTGGCGCTTTATTAATGAGTTTAACTGTTGTCTATATAAACTATTTTAAAAGTTTGTATATAGGAAATCTAACAATACTAATAATATTAAAAGGAAAAATCATAATGTTTATTTTAAATATTAAAAAAATCAGCATAAATCATGGACATATTTTTTGTCCACTTAAGAAATATCTAATAAAATAAATTTTCTTTCAGAACTAATAGGAACACTTTAAAAATTCAGTCTGCATCTTATTTTTTCTGAGTGTAGCCAGTAACTGACAACTGGCAAGGGCCAACTCTTTACGATTTCATTATTTTGCTCTTTCGTACATAATTTGTATTTGCCGCTGTCGAGTCGAAGGAATGCGATACGAAAAGTTGCTCCTACCCGGAGAAATCTTATTGCTGCTGTTTCTGTTGTTGTTGTTGCTTTTTTTTTGTTGTCGATGCTGTCGCGCAATTTAGCATAGAAGTTGTTGTTATTGTTCGGGGCAGCATCAGCAGTAGCAGTAGCAGCAACCAACCAGCCAGCCAGCATTACTGTCAATTTATATAAATTTTCAGATGCCTATGCTCTGCTCCCGCCATGCACCCCCTTAATTCCCCTCAATCTCCTTCAATCCTCCGCCGCTTTATTACAATGAAACTGTCAAACGCACGCAAATCCGAGAAACCAAATCCAAGCCCAGACCCGAAACGGGAACCCGAGTCAGAGCCTGAGTGTTGAGCATGGAAACCCTTGCCAGCAGCAGGCGTGGCTATAACCTTTGCCCCCTCTACGCAAATGTGAGCCTATTTCACAGACAGCACCCACAGACACGCACACACACACACACACACACATACGCAGTCGTGGGTTGTTGGCTTTAGCCGGGGAGAGTTCATAGTTGAGTAAATTTTTACCTCGTTGATGATGGGCGCATCATTGGCGAACTTGAACGGCTCGAGGCCAAAGAACTCTACATGTGTGTGTGTGTGTGCGAGTGTGCATGTGTGTGTGTGAGCGTGTGTGAATATATTTGGATTTTCAACAAATTTGCGTATATTGTTGTTTTGTCTTCATTGCCATTGTTGTTGTCCCATATTTTCGAAGCGAAAAATTTTAATAAAGTAAATTCCTATTTTACGGCTTGAAAGGAGAAAACCCATCTTTGACGATGGGTGTATTAGGCAGGGGCTCATCCAACTCCTGCTCCAGCTCCAAGGCGTGTGCACACATTGTATTACGAGAGCATCATCAAACTGATATTGAAGCATGACACACACACGGGCACGCACACCCACACACTCACACACACACACATATTCAGTCATGTGTCATGTGCGGCCAGTAATATTCGAATTGTTGAAGCAGCATGCAACAAGCGTAGAAAGTGCGAATAGGATTTAAATGCTTGAGGCGTCACCTTTTGACCGTGCCCCAGCAAAGATTGTAAGCGACGGGGCAACATGCCCCAAAACACACTTGCCACACAACATCAACAACAGCAGCGGCAACTTTGTCAAGTTTCTGTGTTTGGTTTTTGAGTCATTTTGCGCGCCAGCAAGAACTTGATTGTTTTTGGGAGCTGAAACAGCATTTCACCTACACTGAGAAAAAAAAATTGACTTTCATTTTAGAATTTAAAATTTGTGATTTTTTAAGCCCTATGGTGATTTTTTCTATAAACTTAGACATATTATTTCTAGGGTTATTTGATGTCAATGTGAAAAAGAATTCTTCAATTAGGTTTATAGCTATTTATATTAATTATTAAACAAGTATTTTGGGAACGAATTCTGACTAGGCTAATTGGCCTGTAGATAATAGGCAATAAAGGCAATGGTTTATTTTTAAGAACTTGTTTTCTTATGGTTAGAAACTTATGATTAGAACAAGAAAAGCACTAATTTTTAAGTCGCTCTTTTTGCAGAGTGTACGGATGAAGGCACACACGCACACACATACGCAAGCAGCCAGGCAGGCAGAAAAACAGATGAGGACATCCGCATACAAATCCCGGCCGCAGTGCTTTGACGTTGATGCGAGCAGCGTGGGCAAAAAAAAAAAAGGAAAGGGTTTTATTTTACGAGCGGGACTATCAGTGTTATTGTTATGACTGAAATTTGATGGCCTCAACCGCTTCTGGCTTGAACTGGAACTGGAACTGAAGATGGAGCTGGCGATGGAGGCAATGGAGGCTGCATTGCACAACTAGCCAAGTGATGTATGTGTGAAGATTGGGCGGCTGTCTTAGTGCCTAAACCCGCTAACCCGCCAACCCCCAACATCTAACCCCATCAAACACTTGCCGCTTTATGGCGCTGACGCAGTGAAACGATGATGATGATGCCTGACTCCCGCCCAGCCAGTTATCTGTCTCATGACCGGAGCTGATTAAGCAGCCCTTTTCGGCAAAGGGGCGCAGCTTGCTTTAACGAGACGGCAAATGCTGCCTCTTCTCAAGTGACACCTGAGTGGCAAACCCATCTATAAGATCTCATCCAATCTCTGACACCATATTTATCGCTGCCAGCGAATGTGTGTGTGTGTGTGCAGGAGGAAAGCAGTTAAGTTTTATTCGCAGTGCTTTAAATGCTCACGTCCTTGTTTGTCGTGGGCCCGCTTTGGTGCCAAAGCACCAATTTGAGCCTTGCAAATTGTATGCAGCATGCGAGACAGAGAATGATTTAGAGAGATAGAGAAAGAGAAAGAGGGAGGAAGTGAAGCGTACACATAATAGAAAAATTGTATCGGAAAAAACCAACTCAAATATATAATATTTAAATATAATAATAATAATAATATAATTTAATGTTAGGAAATTCAATTCTAAATTTTAGAAAAAATCACCCTAAAATGTATGTTGACAAAGCAAAAACCTTCAATTTTAGAAAAAACTATCTGACGCCAGAAGTCTGGCGAGTCTCTCAAATGGAGGTAGGTTTTTTTGCTGAGTGTAGAAAGTGCTGGTTTATTTCATGATTATGATTTTCACACGGCCAACTCGTGAGTTTCTTGTACAGTTCGATTGGCAGCAGGAACTCGATTGCTGATGCCGCTGCACGTAAATGCTGCCAAAATAGGCTGGGCTGCAGCTAACTGTCGCAGTTGCCCCGTTTGGCTTTGGCATGTGGCACATCCTGGCTGTGGCATGTGTGAAGACGTTGCTCGGCCACGCCCCTCTCGCTGTCAACAACGTGCTTTGCATGCTCAACTCGCCGAGTTCGCATTGTAAAATATTGTCAGTCCAATTTTTCTTGTTACAGCTGCTGCAAATGCAATATAACAATAGCTGCGCGACCTTTTCCGCTAATGGTGCATAGATGCTGCAACACACCTACGTGCAACTCAACGAGCAGCAAAAACAGCAGCAGCATGTGCCACACTAGATTGGCTGCATGGCAAGCAGTTGCAGTTAAATCTTTACTACACTTTCAAAAAAAAACAATAGCTCTAAAATTGGCCTAAAATAAAAATTGGTCTACAAATTTGAAAGTTTTTCTAGTTTTATAGAAATTATTTCTAGACAACTTTCCTTCTTCTACAAAGAAATGATTATTAAATAAGTAGAAATTCAATCTTTGATTCTTTGAAAATATCTTTGTTAAATTAAAAAAAATTAAAAGAAAAGTAATGAAAATAAGAAAACAGCTAATAAATAATTCTTAAATAGAAAACTACAACTTGGAAATAAGATATATCATCTATTTTAAATTTTTTAAAAACCATTCAATTTACTTTAAGTGCACTGTAAATATTGCGAATTACGGCTAAAGAGATCAAGGTGCAAGTGGCAAATGACAAATGACAATAGGCAAGGGGAAAGTGGCAACAACAGTGCGCGTCAATTAATTGCATACATATGCAATTGGCTGACACTTGAGGAGGTAGAAGACAAATATCCGCTAATAGTGATTATCATATGCACAAATAGATTTTAATTGCTTGCAACAGTTGCTCCTTGCCTCACAGACAGGGTGATTAGCTGCATTATTCGCGTCAGTGGCAGCAGGGGCAACATAATCACCGACAACATTATTTGCATTATAGTTGCCATAGCGACGCCAATTGCAACGCATTCAATTGTGCCCCCTCCAGCTTACACCTGCCACAGACAGACTGCAATCTGCAGTCTTCAGGCTTTCCCCCTGGCCATAATAAAATAAGAATAATAGCAATAAAAAGCGGCAGCAAGGTAAAATGCTGCAGCAACTAATTCCATTTATGGATTAACTGCGTATATTTTATGTGGCGCCACAGCTAGAAGGCTGCAAACGGCATACTCTGCCAATTTTTCGCAGGACCCAATTAAATGAGATGACAAGCAAAAAATCGATGTAACTTTAACAGTTCTACAAACGAATAGAAAAAACAAACTTGGCTAAATAGCGGAACAGAACAACTTGATAAATAATAGAAAAGTTGCAGAACCCAGAACCGAAACAGATTTTTTTTAAGGATGAATGAATATATATAGATTAACCTAGAAGTTATGTTTATTTTTGAGTAGAATTTGGAGCCATATTCTCGTTTATAAATCTAAAAGTAAAAGTCAAAGAGCCCTGGAAAATCATTTCAGTTTTAACATTCTCAAAATAATATTTGTCATGTGCTCGAGTTGAAACCATTTTTTTTAAAACTGCTGCTCTTCTTCAAATGCTTTTGTGTCTCAAATTTCATTCTAGAATTGTGCAGCATTGAATGATGATTTATTATTTTGATTGAAACTTGCACTTAAAATGCTTGAAAACTGGGCAACTTGTTGACGCAACCGTCGAAATGCAATTTGAGTGTAGTGCGCAAATGGTGCAGAGGGTGCAGAGGGCGGAGGGGTATAGTTGGAATGTCTATTCAGTGAGTGTTGCGTTTGATAAAAGTGGTCATCATCGTGGTGCTGCATACACTTGTTGCAGCCAGACAACTGCTGTGGCAGTCACCACTTAAAAGGTTTTTGCATTGGCGCATAGTTTTTGCCACACAATCGTGCAACCGCCGCTCAAATAAAACCACACACACAAACACACATACACAAATAAATATAACATTTGATGCGTAGCTGAGCCGCAATTAGCAGTTGGTCGCAAGCACAACTCAAATAGCATTTTTGAACAATCCGTTTATAAATGCTGAGAAAAAGTTGCCATTGTTTCAAGTTCAAATGTATTTTAATACATGCGTTTTATTTAGAAATTAATTTGCTTAGTACACGCAACCAGGCAGTTTAAAGTAACGCCTCCCAAGTGGCCTAGTCTGGAAGTACATTTAAAGTACTTAAGATGACCAACAGTGCTCAGTTTTAATGGAGGCGGGAATAAAGCAACAAAAACGTGTACACTCAGAGAAGATTGTTTGTCGTTTTTTTCTATTTACAATTGATAACTAAAAAATAAGAAAAAACGTTGTAATATGTAGGTCGTTTTTTTGTTTGTCTCTTTTTTTTAGTGTAGCACTGAACGACATTTAAATTAAATGCCAATCTTTATATAGAAACCCAAAGCTGATTCGAGCGACAAGCATTTCAAAGATTGCTCCCCATATGCTTGATTTATTTATAACACATGCTACGCATCGCATATACTTATGAAATTCACAACAACAACAACAACAATAACAACAACAGCAACAAAAACAGCAACAGCCACAACAACGAGAATATCAAGGACCAAGAACGACAGCGACAGGATACAGAGGGACAAACGACATAAAAAGCGACATCATCCAATCAATTTATGCGCCAATGTCTCCAAGTGGGTGGCTCTGGGACCGATTTGGGGCAACACACAGGCACTCACAGATTGGAAAATGGATAATTGGAACTGGGATGAGTTGTCTCTATCCCCCTTTCTGTCTCTCTCTCGCTCTCTGTCTGTCTGTCTCTGTCGCTCTGTCTCTGTATTTTTCTTTGATGAAGCCCTTCGCAACATTATCTTTAAAAAATCATATCAGTTAAATCGAAATTGGGAACGCACTGTAACCAAAAGGTATGCAGATAGAAAACAAACACGCACAGAATCTCTATTACCATAATTGCAAACAGGCCACATACGAGGTGTAGCTGGTTTGGGGCGAGTTATCTTAGCACAATAAACCCATCAGTTGGCAGCAAAGAACTTGTCATCATTATTGGCTAACATTGTTGTAAAAGGGACAACGTCAACTCCGATACCAACTCCAACTTGGATTCCAATTCCCATTTTGCCAAACTCAACTTAAATTCAGAATGCAGTGTTTTGGTATTTTTGTAGCTGATAACTGTTGTTTTTCTTGTTGTTGTTGCTGTTGTTGTTGTTGTAACGCTTTCAAAGTTATTTGCTGTCCATTTCCAAACATTAAACCAGAGTGACTTGAATAAATTTCATATTTGAAAGCCTCACACATACATATATATTATACATATATATTGAGGTAGGGGTAGTCGGAAATATCCAAAGGAAAGTAAACCAACATGGCTAATATGTGCGGCAGCAACTTTTGTGGCAGGCAACATTCGAGCCCAGAGGTAGATTGTTGTTGCTGCTGCTGTTGTTGTTCTTCTTCTTCTTCTTCTGTGTGTGTTGGGGCATAAACCAAAAATTCCTATACGCTGATGCAGCAATTTCCGGCCAGAGTGAAAGTGGTGCGTGGCACATTGGCTAGCGGACAAAGGGGTGGCTAGTGGGGCACAGCGTGCCACCTTATCAGAGTGAGAGTGAGGCAACCAGGCAGTTGGGCAGCCACTCAAGAATTTGTGCCCTGCTCGCCTTTGCTCGAGAATAGCTGATATTGCTACTTGGCAGGCAACTGTGGATGCCATTAACAGACGCAAATTTCATTCACCAAATATTCATACACTTGACACTGGTTTTATATATTCGACTCCTTCTCTGATTTCCATTTCTTTCTATTTTTTTTTTTTTTGTTTTTCCTAGTATGTCTTTTAAATGCTTTCAAAGCACACACACAAGTGAAAATAGTCAGCAACAAGAGCAGCAGGCAAAAACTATTTGCAGCCGCAAAAGAAATTTAAAAATTATGTCAGCAAATATTGAACGTGTCAGCAAAAGTTGCAAAAGTTACTAAAGTTGTGAGCCAACTTGGCTCTACACTCAGCAAAAACAAATCGCTTGAAAATTTACAGTATCATCCTGAAAGCTGGAAAGTTTTTCTGCTTAGAAATTATAGATAAGCGATTAAAAAAATGTATTAAAATGGTTAAGATTATTAACTTATTTTTAAGTTAAAAAAACTGATTATTATTTTTTTATTATGGGAAATTGTAACTGAGAATAGAAAATCCATGTAAATTTTGCGAGTGTTGTTAAGAAACCAGAAGGTGCCACTGGCTTTCATTCTTGATTATATATATATATATTTATATCGATTCTCTCAATTTTAGATTTAGTCGCCCAAATAATTTAAAATTTGTATATGTGACCTAAAATAAAGAATTTAACTTATTATTTTAGGCTTACAAAACATTATGGTGTATTTTTTGGGTGCCTACAAAATTCTGTGTCTGATTTAGAATTTATATGAGAATGTGCAAAAGGATAAACACAAAGTAGAGAATTATACTAGAGATAGCTCAAAGGAACAAGCAGGAGAAGAAGGGGAGTGAAAAGAAGAAAGAGCGAGTTTATCAGCAAAATGGGCAAGTTAGAAATTGAGACTGCAAACCTGGCAACAAGCAAAACATGCAATAAATCGAGCAACCTGCATGCAAAAATTGGAAGTTGGGAGCTGGAAGATTGCTGCTTGCTTGTTGCACCACCGAAATGACATTTGTGGCTGCAATGGAGTCTGTGGCAGAGGGGCAGCAGCAGCAGCAGTAGTGTTTGTCAGCTTATTGTTTGGCTTAATTGCCGTTTGAGCTGCAAGCGCGTGTACAGCGACCAAAGAACACGAGCACGAGCACTCTTGCATTGTTTGCCCAAATTACTCGAAGAACACACACACACATACAGCAACACACACTCGCACACAACCACACACATAGACAGAGGTTGACAATGAAAGTCACCCCTGCAAATATAATGCGCCGATTCTGCGATGCTGCTGGTTCAAGCAAAAGGGTTAAGTGGAGGACTCGAGTTACACGGATTGAATTGGCGAGTCTGAGTATGTGGCACACACACACACACTCACACATACATGAGACAATGCAAAGATGAAAGAAGTTCAGGTGTGTGTGTGTGTGTGTGTGTATTTGTTGCCTGTCCGGCTGCAAGTCCAATGAAGCATGGCAGCGTGTGAAATACGATGAGTGTGGAGTGAGTGTTGCACAGAGTGGTGCAGTGTGGAGTGAGTGCTCTTTGATTGTGGGTGGAGGGTGTTTTTTTGCACAGCAATTCCCAGCAATTGTTGCAGAGTGAAAAAACAAAAACAAGTATGAATGTAGTCGGAAATGAACTCAACGAAGAGATACCCTAAACTCTGCTGTTAAAAATAAAATATTAAATTCTATTTTAATTGCCAAATTCATTTTCAATCAAAAAAAAGTAAACTTGATCTGCGCGAGATATATCATATTTAAAGTTTGCTAATCCCGATTAAGAATATGCCTTGTGAAACAGGTCTAACTTCTTGCTGGACACACAACCAATCTACCCCTTTTCCTTTTCAGTGTATTCAAAAAGAAGACAAACGAATTGTGCCTTGTCGCAATTAAAAGTCGTCGTCTCTCAAAGATGTTCCCAAGACTGCGCCAGAGATTGCCACACGGCGAGTCCAACAGGTCAGCGGCTAGTCGGCGAAGCGGAACCACACGTCACCCACTGGACAGACAGACAGACAGAGAGCTGGGCAGGTGATGCAAAAGGGTCGCTCGAGTCGAGTGAACTGATGCGTGGCACACACAAAAAGCGACGCAGACAAAAGTCGAAAGTCGCCACTTGAAAAGTTCACACGCTGCAGCAGCTATAAGCCAAGAAGCCGCGTCCACAAGATGAGCCGCTTTTGCTTTTGCAACTGCCACAAACCACTTGCAGCAGCAGGCGGCTAGTTCCGGCTGTTCTTTATTTTTTTGTTATTTTTTTTGTGACTTTCTGGCAAAAACCGGTTCAACACGCGCCACGCAAACTTCCTTCGTGTTTTAAGGCTTACGCATACACTCAGAAAAAATCGACTTTGAACTTTTTCTTGTTTGTCGAAATTATTTCTGAATAAAGGAAAACATTTTTCTAATTATAAGAAAGACTTGTCATAAATCGAAAAACTTCAATTATAGCTAGATAATTTTTTAATTAAAAAGTTCAGGGGAATTCTTGACTTCCCAAAAGTATGAAGAATATATATATATATTTATTTGCTGAGTGTATACAGCGTGCCACATAAGCAATCACAAATCATGCAACTTGAATATTTTTCATGAGTTGATCAAATATTAATTTTCAATATGTGAACCCAAGCAAGAAGAAGAAGACTTGCCGTAAATAGTTGTTGTTGTTGTTGTTGTGCTGTAAACTTATTGAATCTGCATAAAATATGCAGAGAGTGCCACATCCACATGTTGCACAATAAAGAAGGAAGCAAAAGCGAACATTCATGCACAACATAAATATGTAAAATAAAAAGAGCGAAAAGAGAGAAGAGGGAAGAGGGAGTGGGAAAAGGGAATTGAGAGGAAAACATAAATAACTTTTCAAAATTCATTCAACTTGCGATGATTTCGATTTTAATGCTCAAGTAAAATTGAAAAGGATGAAGGACAAAGGACGCGACAGACAAACCTGAACCAAACCCAAATGGGGCGTAACAGTGGCAGCAGCAGAGTGGGCATGGTCGTGGTTGCTGCTACTGCTGCTTATATCGATAACAAAGCCAAGAAGCAGCTCCACAAAGGAAATCGACTCCCTTTGAGCAGAATGATGCAATTATTCACACTTGATTAAGCACTCAAGAAAAGTGAAAGTGTGCGTAATATATATATATATATATATATATATATATGTATATACATACATATTTAGCATAAAAATCAAATGAAAAAAGTACAAAGTGATTTTGCCATATGACAAAACAAGTACACAATTGAGCTGTTTAAGAATTCATAAATTTAAATTAGCAAAAATGAAGACATCTCTTTCTCTCACTCTCTCTCCCTCTCTGTTTATCTATCCACGGCTGGTATTCAATTACAATTGGACGCAGTTTGCTGGCAACAATTTCCCCGTTGGCAAACATTTAATTTATTGACTTGGTGAAGCTTGTGAAGGCGTTTCTTATTACCAAAAGTGCCAGTCGGTCTGTCATTGCCACGGCCAACAGAACACCTCCCCCCACCATATCCCTCTTCCTACGTACTAGTCGTAACCATCTGTCAGTCAGTCAATCAGTCAATCAGTCAGTCAGCGAGTCTTTGACTTGTCTCATTTGGCATTTGCTTCATTTGCCCTCTTTATTTATTCATCCATTCTGTCCAACTGCCCGTCTGATACTCTACTGTTTCCACTACTCCTGCTTCTTCTTCTTCTTCTTCTGTTACTTCTTGAATTGTATCAATCGCTAACCAAATCAATTTGCATCAAAATCGTAGCCTCGAAAATCATCAAAACCAAACCATCTATGAATCCCCTCTTTCCCCTCATCTTTCTCTCTTTCTCTCTCTCTCTGTGTCTCTTACAACGTTTGTGCATTTTGACGGAATATTCTGCGTAGGATGTACGCCGGGCTGCACATTGCTAATATCCTGTGAAGCTGTCAATAGGCCTTCCCGCTTCTCCGTCAACCCACACACACACACACACATACACACACACACACACCCACTTCCTAGTCCTGCTTCGTTGTTAGCCCCTTTCGAGCATGGCTAGAACTGCTTGAAATTCATTTCATTAGCCTCAGCCGCAAGACCAGAGTGAAGAACAGCGAGAGCGACAAGGAGGATGAGGATGAGAGAGGAGGAGGGAGTGGGGAGTGGGAATAGAGAGCTGACCCAAGTGGAGCTGCAAAGATTTCTACTATCAAATCAAGCTCAGAGCGCTAGTTCTGAGTTTGCCATTCTGCCATTCAAACATTTCCTTTGCCCAGCTGAACTACACTAAAAAAAAAACCCAGTCAGCTTTAAAAAAATCGACGAAAGAAATTTTAGGCGTTTCAGAAATATATCGATTTTATTTAGAAATCTTTGCTCTTATTAGAAATGCATTCTATAAAGTAAAAATAAAAACTTGGAGACACAATTATCCTATTTTTCTGAGTGCAAGCATGGACATTAAGCGCACAGCGACGCAGGAAGCAAAAGCAAAAGCAGAAGCTGTAGCAATAAAACTGTTTATTTTGCATAGGCAGCGAGGCATGGCAAGGGGCAATCTATACTCACAAACACACACACACACATACACACACACACACACACACACACACACACACACATATACACACTGAAGATGGACAAACTGAGTGAGTTATCGAGCCAAAAATAGACACAAGCAAACATAGATCGCATGTGGCAGCATTGTGGGATGTGTCGAGCACTCATAAATCTGCCCCCGGATGAGGCACAGGTAGCTGAGTTGTGGCACATCGCACGACACACAGACAGCAATTACCACATGCTACGATTGACAAACGCAGCAGGAGTCCACTTGAGCGCAGCAGCAGCAGCAGCGCCAGTCGAAGCTGCAACGGGAAGCTGCAAACTGGAGACCATCTATCTCCATCTCCCTCTCGCTCTCATTCGCATTCTCTAGCTGTGTGTCTTGTTGTGGCTGCCTCTCTGTGGCGACTTCAAGTGCACTTTTGTTTGCGCTCATTTGATCTCCGTCTGGTTTCGCTGCTATTTACCCATTGCTGGTGCCTTTTGGGCAGGATATGCTCATTTTGACAGTCAGTTTGCAAGTCTTCGTTCAGTTCAAAAGGTCATCGAGAGAAACAGTACGTTTTTTAAGTCTTTTGATATGTATTTTAATCAAAATATATATTAATATATTATATTTATTATTTTCACAACTAAAATCTGTCTATTTTTTAGTCAATATAAATAATTTAATAAATATATTAATAAATAAATACAGCCTGTTAGGGTATTTATATGTCGGCAACCTTCATTTCAATTCATATTTGCTGTTTGCTGTTTACAGTTGTACGTCGTCTGTTCCTTGCCACATGCTGCTGGAGAGTGCAACCGATTTATTTATACCAAACATGCACACAGAGAGACACATGCATATTTTTATTGTATGCTCACAAATTGGATTTGCTTGTTTGACTTTTGCACTTGATGTTTGTTGCTTTTGTTGTTGTTGTTGTTGTTGTTTTTGTAGTTGGCGCTGCTGATCCGTGTTGACAGCCCAGCAATTTCAGTGGCATGCCCTGTTGGGCTGTGGCAAGTGGGGGTGCGTGTGGCCAATGCAGTTGATGGCTTTAAATAGCCAAAAACTATTTTTGTTCTGCTGATGTTGGCCAACGCACTCAGACTATGCCTCGCTGTGTGGCAAGTGCAACACAACGCAACGAACAACGCATAACAAGCCAGCCTTTTTGTGGGTTTCACTTTTTATGTGAATTACGCCAACTTGGAACAGACGCCAACGCAACTTGGCCAAGCTCTGACAGCTGAGCTCAGCTTTTGTGTTTCAGTTTCGCAGTTTCTCAGTTGTCTCAGCAGACACCCGACGCATGTGGGTGTTAGCCATGGCTAAAACTGGTTGCTCAAATGAATGAATGACTGAATGACCAACTCAAGGTGTTTGTGTGATCCGTGTGGCAGTCAAGTGGCCAACACACATACACACACGCACACATATATATATATATATATATATAATATATATATAAATATATATATTGTTTAGCCAGCTTTTAATGTATACTTATCTTTAGTATTGAAAAACTGTATTTATATATAAAGATATATTTTTTTATTATTATTTCCGCCAGAAGATAACCAAAATAAATAGGTACAATAAGAGTAAACGGTGAGATTTGCAATATCGAGGATTAAATTAAGCAAAGGCATCAAAGCCAATTCCTAAATTGCATTTTATGAAGCAGCACTATTATTATTTTGACCGCAAGTGTATACATATATAAAATATATAACTTTACATATATCGATGGGCGTTGCGTCTTCCTACACACAACACACACCACAAGCACAGGTTGAAAACAGCAGCAGCCGCGGCAAAAATGAGGCGCAATCTTTCAAAGTTGGCTCTTAGCTGTTGGCCGCTGGCCGTTGTCCGTTGGCCGTTAGCTGTTTTAACTGCTTTGCTTTGTGGCTCGCTGTTGGCAATTGACAGCTGGAAGAGCAGCGCAATTAACTTTCAAGCGAGCACCAGCAAAGTCAAGCACAGACAAAGCACTAAGAACTAAGAGCTCGGAACTGAAAACGACTACGAGAATAAATGGCGCTGAGATGCTGAGATATATATATATAATATATATATAATATATATAGATAAATACGACATATATATATATATGCATATATCTGATTATCAATCAGAAAAGCTCAATTGGAAAAGGGCTTAATAGCTTGTACTCTTTTCATTATATATAATTAGACATTACATAAATGATCAGTTATCTTCTTGTATTAAACATATATTATGGATTTAATTGTATTATATTTATTTTATAATCAATCATCTGTGTGTCTAAGCAATACAATTAGGCATTGAATCTATGGAATTGTAAGAGCTTTATATGAATATATATATAAAGTAAGGGATTTATCAGTTTAGCTAACTCTATTACAAAATCAAATTGAGAACAGCTTTGAGTATAACTGGGAGATTACCAAAACTACATATGTAGACAGATAGATAGATGGATAATGTAAAAATCAATATTCCTTCTCAAAACACTATCAAAGTAATCATTTATAGGGTATCTGCTAGTTTGCCTCCCATTCCAATTTGTAATTGTTTTGTTTGTATTTACTACTTGTTCTTTGAGCTGTTGAATGAATGGAAATTGAGTATTTCTCTGCATGTATCTCTCTCACTCTGTCTCTCTCCACCTCTCTCCGTACCTCTTCTCCATATTGTCAATGCACTCTACAGCTCCACACCAGCTGTCAGAGCCAACGCTGTTGGTGGCAGTCTTTTTCTGGCAGTCACCTCCCATCTGCTTACATTTCCCACCTTCCCCACTGCCCCCCTTTTAACTGCTTTCAATCTTTCGCTCATTCTGTCGCTATCTATTACGACATGTTTGCGCTACACTTTCGCCCAAGTTTTTGTGGCACACATCAATTTTTTTGCCACACATACACACACACACACATCAAAAAAAAAAAGGACTCTTCTCGCATCGCATTCATCTTCTTCTTTTGCTGCTGCTGCCTCTTTTTGTTTGTCCTTGTGCTTGTTTTTGACGCTGTCCAGCTAAAACTCACCTCACCCCACCCCGCGCACCACCTGCCCCACCCCTGCATATGCAGCGTCTGTTTGTTGATGTTTTATGATCCTTGATTATTTTGTGCTGACAAATAAGTGCTTTTATTTTGCTTTCATTTTGCTTTTCTCTGCTGTTGCTTTTCTCTTTCGTCATCTTCATCTTCATCTTCATCTTTCGCTTCATCTTCCGCTTCATCTTTTTGCCTCTCGGCTTGTTTGCGGTCGCTGCTCCCCAGTTAGTGCAACTCCCAACTCCCCAATTCCTACCTCAACTTTGGGACCTGTGGCAAGCCGGTTTCCAGGGCTGCCACTGTTGCCAGGGTTGCCAGGTGAGCACAATTTCGTCTAATTGGGCAGCAGCAATACTGAAAGCATTAGGTTTCTAGGGCTCATTCTCGACTACAGAATTCTAACTTGTTTTCTATTTTATTTGTAGGCGTTTAAGCAGCTGCTGTTCCCTCCCCTCACAATAGATAATAGAAAAGCGCGAAGTGCGGGAGGGGCAGGGGAGGTGCAGCAAGCTGCCGCTGGCGGTGCTTGATTGTCGTCAACAACAACAACTACAACAACAACAAAGAAACAACCACAAAGCCAAAAACGCCCACTAAAAAAAAGCTAACCAAAGCCAAAACAAGAGGGGGAATGCTTGTGATGGGGAGAGGGGGTAACGAGGGGCAACCGTAAAAACTGTGGGCGTTTAAACATATTTAGTGAATTATATTTGATTGTTATTATTGCTGCTGCATTTTTTGTTGTTCTTGTTGTTGTTGTTGTTGCTGTTGTAAATGGAAATTAACAAGTTTCGTAAAACCAAACCGAAATAAAATTTATGGCCAAGAAACCGACTAGGCCAAAAAAGTGTGTCTAAAATATTGGGCTACAGATCTGGGCTCGGATTGAGAGGCGGAAGTACGATAAGAGCAAAGAAAAAAGACTTGATAATAAGTGGGGAAAGTGAGGGGAAAGAGGAAAAAGGGCGCAAGTGGAGACTCCACTTTTAGTAATTGATTTGAATTGATTGCATGCAGGTTTGTTGTTGTTTGTTTGTTGCACAAGAAACGGAAGTAAAACGCTGCAAACAACGTGCGTCCGGCTTTTGTGGCTTGTTGCGTGTTGCACTTGGAGTTGCACAATTATGCTGCCTAATTATTAATAAGCTCCCAGCTTTGATCAGCCATGTCAGCAATGCACAGCAGTCACTCAAAATAAAGTACGCTTTATTTGCCTTATCTTTTCTCCTTATATATATATATATATATATATATATATGTATTATGATGACAATGTATATATATATATATATATATATATGCCGAAGAATTTAAACTCTCGAAAGACTGATTTAATATATCTGCTGGTATTTGGAATTCACTTTAAAAGTTAAATGATTTTGTAGACAGAATTTAATAATTCATAATTGATATGTAGACATGAAAATCTTATTAAGCCTCTTATTAAAAATGCCTTCTTAGAAAAAATCATCACTTATCCAATTGTGCTTATAGAAGCTTTAGCTTTGTATAAAAATGGCTATTTATCTGATTAATCTTTGTTCCTATGACAGTTATATGTATATATAAATAAATATTTCTGCATTTTCGTAAAATTTATCATACAAAAAAGGCTTTGTAGCTTAAAGTACGAAAATGCAGCTTTATATGATAAATTGATTGATTGCTGAAACTAAGCCCATAATTTGTAGCTGCTGTTCTTCTTCTTCTACTTCTTTTGCTACTTCTTCTTCTTCATCCATTTCCGCTACCTCAATTTAAACTTTGTATCATTTTGTGGTCTAGAAAATGCTCCTTCTCTTTTTCTGTGTGCGTGTGTGTAAGTCAGCGGCTCAGATCTGTCCCCTCCCCCCCCCCCCACACACACACGCACACACACACGCACACACACCAATTTATGCTTATGCACTTGACCGCAACAACAGTTATTAAAAGCAAGTTAAAGTCACCACAAGCACACACACTCACACACACACCCAAAAGTGTCCCTTCCAGTTGAAATCATACTTCGATTCATCTTCCTCCTTCTTCTTCTCATTGTTCTCTCCTTCCTTCGTTAACCGCAAAATAGCAAGCGAAAATTAAAGTTTTGCTGATGTGTTTTTTTCTTTTACCTAATGAGTCTTTTGGCTTTTATTGAATGTAAAAAAAAGCAGCAGCTGCAGGAGCAGCAAAGGGGAGGAAGGCATGCCCCTCAACACACCATTCACGCCCCCATTCTACCCTTCTCCTAAGTCACTTACCAATGCAAAGCCATTTGAGTTGTTTAATCCAATGTTGTTGTTGATGCCGGTAAATGTTGTCGTTGTTGTTGTTGTTACTGGTGCTGCATTTGCTGCGTCGTCTGCGTTTTTCTCTTTGTTGATGTTCCTGTTGTTGTTGTTGTACGCATCGCGGTTCTTCTTTTTCTTTATCCCCATCCGTTTGCGCTTGTTTCGTTTTCAGTGCCATTTTTTACACAGCTGCAGCTGCTGCTTCCACTTCTTCCTCCACTTCTTGATTTTACTATTGTTGTTGTTATTTTGTCACATTCACCAATCAAATTGAAACTCGCTCAAGATCAAACATGTTGCGGCTGCGAATAACGGCACTAAGACGAAGCTGGGGAACAACAAATGCAGACGGCATTAGCTAAAAAAACATTACGCTGCCAAGACATGGGAAGTGAAGGGGGTAACGTGCGAAGATGGCCTATAAATTGACGACTTTAGGAAGAAGAAGAAGATGAACGACAATAACAACACAGCGCACAGCGAAATGTGCCGTTTAATTTCTATATTTTTCTCTTTTGTTGTTCACTTGCACTTTTTTTTTTGTTTGGCGTGGTTAGATTTAGATGTTTTGTGGCTGTGCTTTAAGATTAACAATTGCTATCACTTTTGGCGCAGACTCGATAATTTGGCGTTGTTACCGCGGATGCTGCACACACATACATATGCATGTGTGTGTACGCGTTGAGTGTGTGTGTGGATTGCTCGCGACGCACTTTTGAACGGCCCGTGTTTTTTTTTAGCAAGGCGTCCACACAGAATGAGAGCTAAAACCGAACTAAAACTTCAAACTGAAGCGAAGCGAGCCAGCCAAGCCAGCGAAGTGAATTTCACGAGCGCGCCTCGCACTTCGTGCGCTCGCATTGGCTGCACACACGCACCAAGAGAGAGCAAGCGAGAGCACGCTCGTATAACTCTCGTTGTGATTGTGTTTGTGTTTTGCTTCAGCATTGCAGGTGACTTGATTCGCACTTATACAAGAGCAAAGCAAAGCAAGCAGAAAAGTTCCGTAGCCGGTTTTTCATCTTATATCAACAGCTCGCAATCTCTCACAGACAAGTTCGAAGCTATGCGTCTTATACAAGGCGTCGGATAAGAGCGTAGAGCAAGTAGCTTCGATTCGTATACAACGTAGTCGTATATTTATAAGACAAATATAACGTGCCGCTTATACTGACAGAGACTTATACAATAATTCCTATGCTTTGCAACTAGCATACTTGTATAAGTGGCGATGTACACTTATACGACACCTATCTAATATAAGTGGTGGTTTTGTTCGGTTGTATTCCTGTTGCTTATAATGCCTGTAACTTTTACAATTTACAGCTCGCATACTTGTATAAGTATATGTGTAAGTATAAGTACACAATTGGTGGTTATTAGAGTCAATGCTTACTGCTGTGTCGTATACAATAATATTTGTATACAAGTCACATACTTGTATAAGTGGTGGTTTGCACGACTGTTGCGTGTATAAGTACGAATATAACTCACAACTACTGCTCGTCGTATACTACTTTTCATATCGCCTGTGGTAAGTGCTATCGTATAATTCGATGTTTTTTGCGCATAACAAAAACTGTGATACAGCTTATAAGCAATGGAGAAGACGCATTATTTGTATAAGTTGCGACATGTTCGAAGGCAGGCATTGATTGCAACAACAACAACCCCGACAAGCAGCAGTAAAGAGTATAAAAATAACAAAATATGAAGAACAGTTTAAAAGTGCTGCTCGGACTAAATGCCAAAATAAATATTTCTAAAACAACAAAATTTTCACTCACTTAAACTTAGCTTAGTGTAAAAGAGAGAAAAATAGAAGAAGTTAATAACTGTCAAAATTGATAAAAGGAGCGTGTTTTTTATTAAAATTAGTTTATTTGTGCATTATTTGAGCTGACATATTCCGAGCTACAACCTTCCCCCACCAAAACAATGAATGAAATTCCCTTGCCAAGTGTAAGTAAATTTAATTTCACTTACACACACACGTGAGTGTGTGTGCGTGCGTGTGAATGAAGAAGTAGAATGGCTTATGGGGTAAAAGAGACAACAACAAACACTTGTTACACGCGTTAAACGCGAACAAGTCTCGCGGGAAGGCTTCGCATGCAATTTGCTTGGAATAGATGAGAACATATGGGAATGTGGGAAGATGGGAAGATGGGAGGATGGCAGGATGGGGAGATGGAAAGTGCGAGGGGAGAACGAGAACAAACTGTTGCTATACAAACGTAGGTTGAGCGAGTGGGAGAGCCGCGAAATAATTTCAAATATTTAGAAGAAAGAAAGGGCAACCAAATAAACAAGCAAACAATAATAAAAGCCAGATTAAAAGGAAAAAATAAATGTGGAATTCTTATTTCAAGTGCGCAATTCAATCAGCAGCTGTAAAGGTGGAGAGGTGGTGGTGGAGCTATGGGGGGTAGCCTAATAAGCCTCAATTGAAAATTGAGTGCTAATCTCTTTATGCGAAACAGCAACAACAACGGCGAAAGCAGCAACGAAATCAACACATAGCATATGGACAAAAGAGCGGGTAGCGCAGTTTGTCCTTGAAACAAGGTACGACTGCGCTGCGACTGCGCTGCCCGCTGCACAAAGCAGACGCCAGAATAAAAGGCAGGAGCAGAAGCAGAACAGCAAAATATAAATTCGAAACTGAGTTTTGCAAATGTATTTTCCACGTCATCCACTCCCCTGCCCCTACTCCATCACTCTCTCTCTCTATTCATCTCCTAGACCGAAAGTCTATCATTTCGCACTTTGCTTTGCTGTCGCTGCTGTTGTTGTCTTACTCTAGCAAGTGTGGCTGAAAATGCAGTTGTCGGTTGAAATTAATTTTGTTGTCAGAGACGCAGCTAAAATGTATTGAAAAACGGTTAAAGTTTTGGCAACTGTGGCAACTCTGCTAGGTGAATAAAAACTTTGATTTGCTCATCATTAAAAGTTGCTCCGAAAAATAATAGAAATGTTTTCAACTTGTCCTCATTTCAATTTGTTAATTTAATTAATTAAGATATTTATGCATTCGTTTGTATAAGCGGAAAAGACTCTTAAAATAGGTAAAATATATAATTTAAAAAAAATATATATATTTATATGTATATATTCTAACCTATTATATTCTTTGTATGATTTTGATTTACACTCGTATTAAAATCATGCTTAAAATCACCATGTTTCCAATATAAAATCTAGATGAAAATATAAATTCATACACGAAAAAATGCTTATAGGTATTAGTCTAAACTGTGTCAAACAAAAACCAAATCGACGCTGCCACATGCCACCAAAAAAAAAGGAATTTGCAACTAGGCTGTGGATAAGAACAAATTGCAAATTGTATACAAAACTTGAACTTGATAAAACCGAAGAGTGAAGGAGATTGGGTGGGGGTGGAGGTGATTTGGCGGGGGTGGCTGGATAAGTTGTCGTTGAGCTGGTAATGTACGAAGACAAATAGCAGAAGAAAAAACAAAAAAAAATAAGAAAAAAACACATGGCGAGCAGTTGAAGCGAGAATGGGCTGAGTCAACAACAATAAGTAAATAACGACTACAATGGCGGCCTACTAAGTAACAAGCAAAGGAGGAGGAAGGGAATGGGGAATAGCGGAGGGTAAAAGATGAAGTAGACGATGAGGATGAGAAAGAGGTACATTGAGAAGGGGAGGGAGAAGACCAGCAACAACCCTTGGTAGAGTGAATAAAAAAAAACACAACGCAAACAAGACATGAAGCATATGAGAATGTAAGCTTGAGTGAGAAGAAGAGTGAAAAAAGAAGCAGAACAAGAAGCAGAAGAAGAAACAGAATAAGAATAAGAAGACGAAGCTGAACTTGAAGCTGCAAATTTTGATTTATTTATTAAGTCGACACAAAGAAATACAAAAATATATTTATTTAAATAAATAAATAAAATATTAAATAAATTTATATTAAAAGATATTTATTAAATAGCTGCTATTTTGCAATGGATGTTCATTAGAATAAAAAAACAAATAATTTGATGGTATTTGTTTCAAATAAATAGTTTTACATTTGTACTTTAAACAAATTCTTTTCAATATATTTATCAATTTTTACTTTATTTAAAATGTAGTGAAAAACCAGGTTTCTTCAAACGTTGGACAAAATGTTGGCATTGAAAGTGTTTCGACTCATCTTTGCAAGTATTATTTTGAGCTGAAAATAGAATCGGCAATTTGTCGACACTTTTATCAAATTAAATGCAAATATTTCCACAGACGCAACAACAGAAACAACAATAACAAAAACAACAACAGCAGCAGGCAGCACAAATATTTGTCTCGAGAAAAATGAGCCATCAAAATGTTTAGGCCTAGACCACACACACACACACACACACACACACACACACACGCAGGACAAAACTTAGGATTCATTTGCAAACAATACACGCAAACTTGAACTAATGCTTCGAGTCTGTACTCAAGGCCGAGTTGGAGTCCAAGACGAAGACCAAGTCCAGATCTGGCTACTGTTCCGGGTGGGTTTTTCTCCCGCTGGCCACGTACACAGCAGTTTTTAATTATCTTTTGTAATTTGCTCACACTTTATATAATACACAATGCAGTGTTTTTTATAGGGCATTTTAGTTTTGTCCTCGAGTGTGTAATATATACAGAAAGTGTGTAAAGAGAAAATCAAAGATAAATGCTAAATATTATATAAAATATAATAGTATTTAAATTGTAAAATAATAGATATATTATTATAGAAATTTTATGTAACCCGAAAGAGAGCTTTAAAACTATTCCAACAATATTATTTATTTAATATTTAATATTTGTATTAATTTTGAAGAATTTAAATAAGTAATTTTATAGGTTTGCAATATTTTTAAGTTTATTAATTTTTGTATTAATAGTTAACAAAATTGTACACAATTTTTATACTCTAGCTATACTTCACTTAAATAATTCTTTAAAAAAGCCTAAATCATATCAAAATAATAAGCAATTTATGTTTTCCTGAATTTCGTTTTCACATAAATATTAATTTGAAAAAAAATACATTTTTTTAATGTTAGAGGTTATTTTCTGTTTCGGTGTAGGCGTGGCATACTTTTTCTTCTTGTTTTCTTTTAATTTTGTGTTTTTGTTTTTTATGTTAATTTGTTTAAACTTTAGCCGTCGAAATTTTGGGATACTCAATGAAAATGAACTCATTTCCTAGATTTGAAATTTGATGGCAATGTATAAAAAAAAAATTGTTAGTCCTTAAAGGTGCCCCGACTCCTCACACACACACACACAACACACACAGTGGCAGCAGCAATTGAAAGTTATTTGTGAAAATTTTATTGTAATTACAAAAGTTTTGCCAATGTTGTTTTCTACGCTGCTTGCCACATCTCACACTTGCCACAACCTTTTTTGAAGGCGGCGATACCTTGAATTTGACTCAAAATTCCTTCACTACTCCTGCTGCTGCTTATGCCTCGTGCCTCATGCCTCATGCCACATGCCACATGCCCCATGCTCCTTCGCAAATATGCCACAACTGACGCTATTTCTGTTTCTATTCCTGTTACTGTTCCCAGTTTCTGTTGCTGTTTATTCAGTTTGCTGTTGTTTCGCTTTTTTGGTGGCGCCTCCATGCCTCCCCGCCTTCCCGCCGCCGCCGCCAAGCTGTAAACTTTATCCACTTCATTATTTGCTCGTTTTCATTGCTTTGTTTCGCTATTTGCCAGTTTGTTGCTGTTGTTTTGTTTCGATTTTAATTGTATCTGCTACAACCAAAGCCTGCCCCTGCCACAAGCCCAATTTAATGGCAAAGAGGTGCGAGTATATTAAAACCAGCACAAGGGTCAATTGAAGGTTAGCATTATATATACATATATATATATATTTATTTATTAAACATGACCAGGACTAAAACGTATTTTGACTAAATATTTTCTAGTGTTTAGTAGAGCTTGCCACGTGCTACCTGTAGTAGAAGTTGCCACAATAACGACTCCCCTTCGTCAGTTTGTTGTACATGGATTCAATGGGAACCACATATTTTTGGGGGCACGATCGAAACCCGTCGTGTGCCACTCCGGCGAAGTGCTGCAGTGCCTCGTCAGTTTGCGGCGGTTGCAAGTATTGCTGTTGCAAGCAATGCGGTTGCTGATTGCCCAGCATTGTTGTTAGCCGCCGACAGAGCGGCACATTTTGTGTATATTTTTTCATTTTGTGCTGCGAATTCTTTTGCAACACTTTTCTAATCTGCTTGCGGCTGACTTTTGTTGCTGGAGCTTGCCTCCGCTTGGGCGGCAACATTGCGGCATCCACCAGTAGAATTCTGCGCTCTTGCTGCTGCTGCACCCGCCTCTGTTTGCTCTTTCGCGGCCTGGCTTTAGTCCTTGGTCGGCTTATCCCATCCGCTTGTCCGCAATCCTTGGTTGGTTGCAGCTGCAACAAGTTGGACTCCGGCTCGGAGTGCATAGGATTGAAGGCAAGCTGCCAGGATAAGCTCGGATTGAGCTCCTCATCCACGGCCACAGTTGTCATCGTTAAGTTGGCGATATGCAAGCAGCAAGTAGGCGCGGATTGACTCAGTTTCAGTGGGACGCGAAAATATCGACGAACCGCCACAAAATGAGACCAGCGGCTGTGGCAGGAGGCATCTCCTCCGCCTCCATTTTCCGTCTCCAGTTCCATATTGTGCACTTGTGCTTTTAACAACTTATCAAAAATCAGCCAATGTTTACAAATTAAGCATTTTCCTAAAGAATTTTTATTAAAATCAAAAATTTTTTGGTATTCTTCTTTTTTTATGTTTTTGTTGTTTTAGAAAATTTACATAATTTATATTGAAAGTTGTTTTCCAAACTGATAGCAAATTCTAAGTAAAAGCAAAATGAACTTTTTCCTGTCATTATGGGAAAATATTTATTTGCTTGCCTATTTATTTATTTTATTTTAAATAATATGTTTTATTGAATTTACTAAATATAAATTGCAAATTGATGGGGAGATATTTGCACAGGCCAAAGAATTTTCCATTTTCATTTCCATTGAATTTAATTATCTATTTAATGTCAACTGAAGTTGGGAAAATTGAATATTGGTTTTAAGATTAATTGGCATTGAGTTGGATAACGCTCAAATAATGATTTTAAGCCAGACAAAATATTTGAAATGCCAACTTGTAATACCAAAATGTAATCTTTGCTTATGATTTTTGTTGTTGTTGGGTTTTTGTTTATGGCCCACATGGGTCGCAGGTTACCACACACACACACACACACATCAACTCTCAGATCGGTGCTGGGCATTAATGCAAATAAGTTGAAACACAAATATTTTCAACGTTTTTGTGGTCAGAGTAAACCTTTTCCTTTTCCTTTTTATTTTTTTTTGCTTTTTGCTTTTCTCGGTGTTTTTACCCGGTTGGCCCATGTCCAAATAAATTGCAAGAGGGTTCGCAGCAGCAGCAACAACAACAACAACAGCAACAATAATAAGGTCGATGGATCATTTCCGCTGTCATGGCGCTTCCTGGCATCCCTTTTGGCAACCGTTTCCTGTCGGCGGCGTAGTTAAATATTGAAATTTATATTTAAAATATATTTCAAATATACAGTTAAATGTGTGTTCAAACCCCGCCAACCCCTCCACGCATTTTTTGCACTTTAGTTTATGTGGCACATGTTTAATTTATGAGCTTTCCACCTTTTCTGCCCACACATTTACGTCAATGAATTTGATAAACAATTTGGGGAAAGTTGGACAGAGTACGTAGGGGAGGGGGTTGGGTGCAGTGAGTCCTTGCCCCGCTGAAGGTCAAAGCCTTGTTCTGGTCTTTAAACAATCGATTCGGCTGGTGTTGCCCCTGCCACATTAGCTGTTGCAAATTGACAATCATTTTGACGCCAACATTTCGAATTTTTGACCATTGGTTTTTTTCTCTTGCCACTGTTTCGACTTCCGGTTCGTTGTTGGGGGTCCGTGTTTTGTTTTCTTTATGGCGTATCCCAGTTGCAGGCAGCCACCTCTGCCCACCCTTGCCACGCTTTGCCCCTCAATTTCCAATTAGCAACAGGAATCACCTTTTTTGTGTATTTGTATTTATTTTTTGGGTTGTTTTTGTGTTGCTTTTCCCATCGACTTCGACTTCTACTTTTGCCTGTCTTTGTGTTAATTGAAGATTTGTACTTGCTACGATTTTATGTGCGCATCAATGGTCCAAGGATAACTCGCGCACTTCCGAGGGAAACAGCGCAGTTAGGAGGGTTCAAGGAGTGGGAGGGTTCCAGTTGCTGTTTTCCTATCTTCCGCTGCGAACACAAATGCGGCACTCAGCAAAATCTTTGCAATGAATTTTAGCAAATCATTTTGAAAGTTTTTTGTAAATTTTTTTAAGGCATAAAAATGTTTTCTTCTAAAAATGAGAATTGCTTTTTTTTATAAATATTTTCTTTTAATAAAAAATGCTTTTCTTTAAAGTAAAAGTGTAAAACAAAGAAAAACTTGTACAAAATACTATCTAATTTTTGGCAATTTATTAGCTTTCAAATTATCTCATATAAAATTTATAAACTATATTTAATATATTAGTAAATCTTAAAATGCTAGCAAGTTATCTCATATGAATTTATAAATTATATAAAATATATTAGTTTATCTTAAAATGCTCTCAATTTATTTCGTAATAATTTAAGTAAGAATATTAAACACCTTAAAAAAGAGACTTATTTTTAAACTTCAGAAAAAATCCACACTGAAACTTCGATAATTTTGAAAAGCCCACAAACTTAAACAATAGAAATATAATCGCTTAATATTAAGGTGAGTTACACTTGGTAAATTCTTAAATTCCCTGCGATTTTTCGCTGAGTGTAACAGCAACTGAAACTTGTTCAATAAATGGCGTAATAAATGGGCCTCGTGCCGAACTCCGTAGACGGGATTCTCGTATCTCGGACAGGATGCTTGGCACGCGCAGGTTAATTGCATTTCGCACTCATTTATTTGACGATTTCCATTTTCGATTTCGACCTGAAGTCGGAAAATAGTGGCAAGTAGCCGCAGCAGTTGGGGCAAGCTTGAAGCTGGCTTTAATATGTTTGTATTTAATTAGGCGTAGCGTTTTTATTCTACAATAGATTTATTTGAACAGTTCAGCTCCGATTTATGGAGTTGTGAAGGGGGGGGGGGGGGGGGGGCACAGGAAGTGAATCTGGCAGCGCAAGATGCAAAAATCCATGAATCCACGAATCCACTTAGCGGCGCATAAATTTAGCTGCAAACATAAAGAACAAGTGTACAAACAATAGACTTTTGGCGACGTCAACGATGCAGTCAAGGATGAGGAGGAGGAGGAGCAGATGAAGGATGCTGTGGCTGTGGATGAGGCTGGCATTAAAATACACATATATATATATATAAAGAAACCGCATTCAAGTCCAAAGTCGGACAAAGTGCAGCCTGGGCAAACATAAACTCTGCGGAGAGTGCATAAAATCGCAGCCAGCAGAAGAAGATGAAGAAGAAGGCGCAGAATTGAAGGAGTGCCAGACACAAATCCTTGGCAGAGTCCGGAGTCGGCCTTTTGCTCCAGCCAAGCGGTACCCAAAAGGAGCACAGCAACATAAAGAGTTACCCCACTCCCCAACCCCCCCTGAATATAGCGAGTGAAATGCACGTAAAATAATAAACAAGGCTTTGCAAACAATAAATGTTGCTGCTGCTGCTGCTGCTTCTGATTCTGATTCTTGTTCCTGTTCCTGTTGTGCCTCAGCTGAGAGGCAACTCCGCATTCCTCGCCCTGCAGCAGTTGCAGCATGAGTATTGTGTTGCACTCGTTCTTCTTATACTCTTCCTGGGATGATTATGAGGGGTATATTGGATCATGAAAACATGCTAATTATATTTGTCTTTTTAAAATGTATTGTAAGTTATCGATAATTGATGAAATCGACAAATGGTACGTCAATAAAAGCATTTATTGCATTCATTATATATTTCTATATTACTTACTTTATTTTTATTTTATTTTTTTACTCCTTAAATGTCCACTAATATCAGTTGAAACAAAAAAATACAAAAAGTAAAACATAAATTAAACTAAAAATAAAAAATCGATAAAATCACATTTTTCACACGATCTTATTTATTTATCTTTATGTATCATTTTTCACACATTCTTATTTATTTATTTAAGTGTCAACTAAAGTGAGCAGACTCAAAATATATACAAAGGCTACAAATAAATTAAATTATATTAATAATAAAAATAAAGTCTCCAAATATGTTTCATATATGTTTGGCGATATCCATTTGTCTGTTTTTTTTTTCCAATTTCTGGTTTTAATTGTTGATTACAGAGTATTTTTCAGTAGGTTACACCCGACAATGGCAACATTCTGATTTGTTATTGTTGTTGTTGTTGCTTTAAATGCGAAATGTGAAATGTGAAATACGAAATGCGAAATGCTTGTAAGGGCAATGCAAATGTAAAATGGGCAAAGGACATTTCACGCTGCCGCAGTCACACAGGCAGCTCCCCATCCTGCTGCTGCTGATGCTCCTCCTACTCCTGCAGCTGTTCCTTCTTCACCCCCCCTCTCGCTCCTGGCTGTCTCTTTGCGAAATGCTCTTGCGCGCTGCAGTAAATATTCGACCTCGTCCCGCTCGCGGCTCAGCCAAGTGGCAAGTGGCAAGTGGCAAGCGGCAGACAGTCCGTCGGGCGGACTCTTGGCGACGTCGACACGGCCACGTCCTTATTAATTGCAACAATAACTGGACCGTGGTGGGTGTTGCAAAAAAGCCTTTCGCCTTCTCCATTTTTTTCACAGTTTTTTTTTTTTTTTTTTTTTGCGAGCGGCGGTGAATTTATGGCATGGCTGTGCACAGGAAGCGGCACTTAGCCTTCTGGCACTTAGCCCTCCACTTAGCGACCACACTGTCCTCCATCAACTGCCGTGAAGGTCCTTCCCAAGCCCTACACACACACACATATATATGTGTATGTGTGTGTTTATAGTGGAAATTGTTGTGAGATCAATCGCTGCTCCGATAAGTAATTACTCCAGGAGCAAGTTTATTACACAGCTCCAAGCGACGAGACGAGACGCGACGAGACGAGATCTGTGTGTATATTAAAAGTAGTCTAAGACGAGAGTTCTTCATTTTTATGGGCCTTTGACTTTTTGGGCTCTAAAAACATTTCAAAGCCATAAAGAATAGCTGGCGTTATCAAGTGGCACTCAAACTCGACGCAGTCCGATTTTTCAGCCAGGTATTCAAATTAGACGCAGAGAGGGGGAGCAGGAGCAGGAGAGTGTTGGGGGTATGGGAAATGAGCCAATGGCGTTTGCCGTAAAATCCCCGGCGACCATAAAAACCACTGTGTGACGTTCGTTGGAGTTGGTGGCAGGAAAAGGGGCATCAAAAAGGCCAAAAGTGCTTCGCAGTGATTTTTTCTTCTATTTTCTCTTTTTTTTTTTATATATATATTTTTTCATACCCTTTGCAAATAAAATGAAAATGAACTCGAAACGTAGTAGAAAAAGTTTATTTTAATGAAATTCGCGTCGACATTTAACGTCGACGCAGGAGCTGGAGCAGGTGGATGAGGAGCAGGGGCAGGATAGAGCTGGGACTAGGTACTCCCAAAGGTAAGGCAGCCAATAACTGTAGCAGCAGCAGCAGCAATGCCATTCCACGTGGCACTCATAACCCAGGCTCAACCAAAAATGCCTCGTGTGCCAGCTCCTCCTGCTCCTCCTCCTCCTCCGCATTGCTCCTAACCGATTGGCCGCATGTATTTAATTGAACTACCTTAAAAAATGCAAAGTTTTATTTAAGCACAACCAACACATCCGGCCATAAATCTAGACCACACTCCCAACCACAACAACAACAACAACAATAAACAACAACAACAATAAAATAGGCAAATAGTGTTCAATTCTGGGAAATTCGACTACAAAGATGCCCTGGGCAAAATTGAGACTGCGCAGCAGGAAAAGGCAAAGGCAAACTTTAAATTTAATTTTTATACCCAGAACCCATTGAAAATGTGTGAAAAAGGTTTAATAATTTTGTGGGTAGCTATGGAACTAGCTGAAGGCAGCATCTGCGAGTCTATAAAGTATTTAAATATTATTTTCAAAGTGGAATTTGTGAGTACAACAATAATTTCTTACTTGCTATATTTGTGTGTTCATATTAATTTATTACCTAGTAGAAACTTAAATAATGTGAAATAATCTTGAAACGTAAATTACAGAAATAATATAAATAAATTAAAAGATAAATAACTAATTAAAAATAACAATTTCAAAGTGTTTTGCTAGATAAACTTTCTGAGCTTTCCGCTTTAAGAATTTATGTAAACAATAATCAAGAATAAAATCTAATAAAAATCATCTCAAAACTCAAACTTGAATTGTTAATCGTAAGTTTTTGATATGAATTTAACTATGTTAAATGAATAAAAATATTAATTTCTAAAATTCAGGTGACAGTACATCATACCCTTCATCCAGTTTGCATTGATGGGTATATTTAAGGTAGACAAAGTCGGAACTATACCATTCTTAGCAGGCGCCTGTCAGAATCTTTCCTATTGAACTTTCTCAAGAGTTTCAGTTTGGGCTAAACATTTTTAAAAGCCATAAATTTGTTATATTTGTTGTTGTTGTTGTTGTTGCTGTGCAACCTAGCGGAAAGCGGCACTGTCCTAAAAGTTGCACACACTTTAAAGAACTTGATTCGTTTGGCTAATTTGCAATAATTTGGCATTTGGCAGTCGCTTCACATTTCCATTTGTATTCATAATAATTCGACTGAGTAGTTCCCTTCGTGTTATGGTTACCAAATGGTGGCTAAGGATTAGCTAACTGCAACCCCATTCTCATCCTCATCCCGTTTGCCTGGCTGCCACAAGTGGCTTAAAATTCTGCCACACACGAGGCAAGTGCAGCTTAGTTAATTTAATTATGCGCCTTGCTCCGCTTCAGAAATATCTTTAATTGCCTTCCCCCCGACGCGCCCAGCACTTTCGTTTTGCCGGAAATGTGGTGGGGCTTTGCCGGAGCCGGAGCCGGAGACGGAAATCAATAAATATGTTTGCAGGCGCAAATTGAAAAACTTGCCAGCCACATTTACTCGTAATATGATTTTGCTCTTACTTTACTCAAGTGGTTGTGGGTGGGTGTTGGTGTGCGCGGGGGTGTTGGGGTGTTGCAAGACAAAATAAAGGAAAATCCTAGGAAATATGCATCGTGATTTCTTTATCCGTTAACTTTGCAGTGCCGCCGCACTATAAAAACAAAGGCTCAAAGTAAAAAAAAAAAACATTGCCTGCTGGCGGCAGCAGAAATGAAGGCCATGATGATACCGTCTTGAGGGAGGGGCGGGGGGGTGTAGGCGTGGTCTACCCTCATCCCATTGTTTTGCGAGGCACTCATTCATTCATTCGTAAAGGCTTTAGCAGTAAAATAAACGTGCATTGATGCGGAAAATGTGCTACGCACGACGCACGTTGCTTCCAGACTCACCACACCCCTCTCAACCCCCTCCCTCCCTTAAAAACCCCAAAGCACGCCCGGAAGGTTTAGGCAGCGACAGTTTCCCTTTTCTTTTTTGGCTTTTTTGTTGAGTAAGACACGACAGTCAATACATTTTTGGAAGTTTTAAAGTTGCACTTGAGTGGCTTAGTCAAAGGCAAAGGCGACGGCAAAGGCGACGGCAACCTGGGAGGGGAGGGAAGAGTGCCTCAAGTGCCTCCAGCTGAAACTGAAGCTAAAGCTAAAATAGAAGCATCCATCGTTGCCAGGCATCGTCGCACTCTGCCGCAGCTGAGGCAGGAGTGCGCTGGGAGCTGGGAGCTGGTAGAGTCATCCAGTGGCACTTCATCATTCAGGCGTAAATTGTACTTTACGCAAATACGCGTAAATCTTGCCAGCCAAGCAGAGACCACTGCCCCTTGCACCCCCGCCCCGCCCTGTCCTGCCCCCCTTTGCTGGTGCTGCTATCGGGTTTCATATTTACGCCAGGGCATTCAATAAACTCGCTTCACTTACTCAATTCCCGTTATTTCTTCTTTGCATTAACTATTTATTTTGCTGCCACAAAATCAAAACAACTTGCCACCTGCCACACTCGAGTGGCATACATTTTATTTATTCAAAAGTGCAAATTTAACTGAAATTTCTTCAGCTCTCTTTTGGAGAGTTTTCTAACTCGATTTGGATTCATGCTAATTACGCCATATTCCCAGCCATGGATCACAAATGCAATTATCGACGCATGGAACGCTGAGAGCACAGAGCTCAGCTGGAACGTGCGCAATGGGCGTGGTCCGGGTTAAGGACAAGGACAGGAGTGGCCAAGAAAGGAGGCTGAGTGGCAAAAGTTGGCAAAAGCCAAGCTGGAAATAATTGATTAGAAACGAACGTGATTGTTAACTTTTTGCATATGTAATTTCCCTTTTTGGAACACACTTATCCGACTTTGCCACCAAGCTGCCTGCCCCCCCCTCCACAACCCCTTTTCTCTATATTTCTCTTATTTATGCTTGCTACACTTGCAAAATGATCGCACTGCAATTTTAGTCCTTTTTTCATATATAAATAAATATTTGTGTTTAAAATTATGAAACACACATTTAATTTTATATTAATGCATTTCTTAATAATTTATTTGTATATAAATATATTTAATAATTAAGTCAAATATTGCTTACTTTATAACAACAAATGTTGCACCACTTTGCCATCGACCTTCCATAAATATTTCTTATTTCATTTGCATTTTATGCAATATTTTACTTTTTGAATTTTGATTTTTGTTGAATAAATAAATTTAAATTGCGATTTATTTTTAAATTTTTTTTTTTTTTTTTTGGTTTGCTGAGTGTATTTTTTGTATTGTGTGGCAAAAGGGTGCAACAGTGCGTATGAGAAATGTATGTAGCTGAAGGTTCAACGACTGTTGCTGTGGCAGTTACTTTTGCTGTTGCTGCTGCTGCTGCTGCTGCTGCTGCTGTTGCTGCTGCTGTTGTTGCCTCTTTTGGCTTCTGCTATTAGCAATAAGCGAGGCGAGGCAAGGCGAGGCAGCAGCACAGTTGCCATTATGCTCGCTGCTGCCTAAGCAACATTTGCCTACACCTACCCCCCACTCAATCCCCCCTCTACTACTGCTCCCCCTCATTTAGCTACTCACTGGCAACACACACAATGCAAATTTACAGTTACATGCTTCGATTGGCAATTTAATAAGGTAACTTTTTCAACACGAGCTGAGCTGGAAGCTGCCAGCTGAGAGCTGGGCTCAAGGCTGGCAAACTAAGGGACCAAACCAGAGAAACGCTTAACCACTCACACACACACACACACACACACCAGCACACACACACCAGCACACGGCAAAACGCGTTCACACAGAAACTGACGTGCTTTACATATTTAATGTTTAACTGTAAATTAGGTTAAAATGTGTTTGCAAAACCCGTTTTGCACTGAAAGGATTTTCAAAGTGCAAACTTTGCACACACACACACACACTCTTCAATCCCCCCCTCCTCCTCTTCAGTGTGTTGCTGCGGCTAGTTGCCCGCGGGTTAAGTTTTTTACTTTGTGATGCAAAATGTTTGCCTTTCATTTACTTTGTTCGCGTTCGCTTAAAGATTTGCCAACATATTCGTCTGTCTCCCTCTCCCTCTCTCTCTCTTTCTCACTCTCTCTCCCTCTCCCTCTCTCTGTGCATGACGCTGCTAGTGACCTTCGCATTGGCGCACATCCTTCCTAATTGTGCTGAGCATCTGCTTGCTGGCTGAGCCGGACAACTGGGATTCTAGCCGGAAAACTGCTCACGCATTAATTAATCATTTATGCAGATGTGTGTGTGTGTGTGAGTGTGTGTGTGTGTGTCTGTATTTATCTGTTTGTTTTGTTGAAATGCATTTGCACACGCATTTCCAATGATACCATTTGCTGACGTATCCCCCTTGGCGCCCCCTGGGCGCACCCCGCTCAGCTCTTATCTGATTATATGTCGAGCAGCGCTTTAATAAAGCTGTCAACTTTGCTGCAACATACTTAATTATGTGGCATGTGGCATGTGGCAATTGAATCACTGTTCTATTGTCCGATTTGTCATATAACAAATAAGAATTTTGCCTACTCATGGAAATCCAATTTATTGCCAATAAAATTGTACAAATTTGATGTACGATTTGTACTTTTTTATTAGCACATTCAATATGCAAAGCACACACACATACACACACACACACACACACACAGAGACAGAAAAGCTCGTATTGTTTTCTCGTAAAAATACAAATTCTTCATTTTACTTTTCAATACGAAATATTTATAGACTTTAAGGATAAGCTGATGGAAAAACATGAAAATGCATTTACATAACAGCAAGAAGGAGGTACAGAGAGGGGAAGAGGAAATGAGAGAGAGAGTGGGGGAGAGGAGAGAAAAGTGTGGGCGTGTCAGTTGACGTCTTTTGCCAATATTCAGTTGTCTTAACAACAAAAGCACTGCAACAAAGACATACATAGAGAAGGGGTAAAGCCAGAGGGGGGGGGGGGGGGGGGTTGAAGGGGGTGTGTTGAATGTTGACTCTGGACAACAGAGCACAAGACACAGGCAGCTGTAGCAGGAAAATGTAATCCCAGCCAAGCGAAGCGCACTTCCGGCAAACACTGGAAGCGGACGCTTCAATGTATTGGATACGGGAAATGGCAGCAATTGGCAACAGCGCAAAATCTTCAAGATGCTCCAGGCTGCTGCCGGCTGCTTAAGGCTGCTCCGGATTGCTTGAGGCTGCTCCGGATTGCTTGAGGCTACTCCTGATGGCTGCTTTAGACTGCTGTGTCTGCGTCCTCCTGCTGACAAGCAGAGGCAGCGAAGCAGTTGCAGTTGCAACTGCAACTGCATCATCAACAGCAGCATTAAAATCTTGAGCATTGCATTCGCCGAACCATAACCAAGAACAGAATCAGGCAACAATGGCAACTACAACAGCTACAACACTGCTTGCACTATGCAAAGCAGCAACAGCAACTACACTCAGCAAAAAACTATACCTACATTTGAATAAAAAATTTAAAAATTAGAAATCTTTTCTTGCTTTTAGAATTAATTTTTAATACAACAAATTTCTAATCAATTTGAAAGGATTGCCACAAATCAGCAATCCAAAACTTATTGGAAATTTTTTTTAAATTTTTAGAAATATTTTCTTTACTTTAAATATGCATTTCCAATGAGTAAAAGTCAAAATCTTTTGGAAAAAAATTTTTCTTTTTGAATTTTAGATAAACAACAATCCAAAATGTATGGCAATATTTTTTAAATATTTTCTTTAATTCAGAAATGCATTTTCAATGTGTAAAAATCTAAATCTACTGAAAAAAAAATTAATAAACTTTAGCTTCATTCTACAAAACTTTGCACTGAATTTTCAAACTTTGTTTCTAAATTTTAGAAAATCCATTCTGAAATTAAGCAATGCAAATAACTTGGAATTAATTGAATTTTAAAGTTTCGCTTATTAAAACTTGTTTTTTTTTTTAGAGTGCAGCAACAAGCAGCTGCAACATTGTCAACTACATTCGTTAGGCAACATCAGCAGCAGCAGCAACAACAGCTGCAGCTTCTCCCTCGTGTGGTGACTCGTTGCTCGTGGCTTGTGGCAAGTGCAACTACTACTGCTGCTGCTGCTGTTGCAACTCCAGCTCCTGTCGAGATGAGTATTGCGTTACTGTTGCTTTTGTACCTTTGTCGGGTTTTTGCTTTTGCCGGGTTTTTCGCTCACCTTTTGTGCAACATTCCCCTGCCACAGCGAGTGCAAATATGAAGTGTACAAATGCAGCAGTATAACGATGTCTGCAACAATATTGGAATTTCTTGCCACTTGAAGCAGCATGTATATGCATAAACATTTATGCTGCAAAAGAGAGCGTTTTGCATTTTGCATTTTGCTCAACTTTAATTTCCCTGCTCGCCGAACTTGTCTGCTGTAAATATTTTCAACTAACTTTTGCCATTCGGCCTAGAAATGTTTTTGGGTCTATAACACTCTCCGAGTGTGTGTGTGTGCGTGTGTGCGTTTGTCTGTGTGTGGGTTAAGAACAAAAGTTGCGGGCTGTGTGTTTGGTCAGCGTCAAGCCGCAGCCACAGTAAGAGAAATGCCCCAAAGCGTGAATCCTAATACTATTTGCATATATTTGTTATTGCCTCGTTATATTTTTTTTCTCTTTTTTTTTTGGGTTTTTTTCTATGTAGTTTTGGACAAGTTTTTGCGTATGTGGTATTTTTAATTGAATAACTACAACTGGAATACTTTGTGCTGCTGCTGCTGCTGCTGTTTCAGTTGTTATGAACATAAAATCAATAAACATGGCAACAATATGTGGTGTGCGGGGGGTGAGGAATGCCAATAAATAAACATTACTGTGGGTTTTTCTCTAGTTTTGCTAATTTCAGTTAGCCAAACAAACTTTTCACCCCCCAACCTCTCTCCCCACTCTCTTTCACACACATCATTCAATTCATGCGCTGAATGTTTATTCAATAAACCTATTTTATAATGAAACTACCAAAAAGTTCTGATTGACTCAGCCGCTTAAGCACTACTAATAAAAATACAAAAAAAAATAGAGACATGTGTGTGCTGGTGTGTGTGTGTGTGTGTGTGGAGCCATTCCAACTATGCTGAGTAGCACTAAACAACAAAAGCTGGCTTTGCGAGAGAGTTTAAAGCAGTCAATAAATTATTAATAGCCCTGGCATTGATTGGAAAAGTTTTCAAATATGTTGCCACTTTTCTACACGAATAATTTGAGAGCATTTGCGCAAAAACACCACACACACTCGCACAGACACACTCGCACAGACACACACGCACTGAGAGTGTGTGAAGAAAAAAGCAGCAGTTTGGTTTGTTTATTATTAAAGCCAACTTTTGAGTTTCCAGCTTATTTACACGCAGCTATGCAGCTGCCAATCACCACCAACCCCATCGCTTACTAACCCTTCCCCCCTTACCACCACAACCCACACACACACACACATATTTGGCTGTTCGGTATTGCCATCAAATGTTGCAAATATTTGCTTGTTTATTCTGTGGCAATTCATTTTTCGCAATATTATTTGATCGTTGGCAATCACAGCAGCTGCATTAGTTTTGCTCAAATCATTGGAAATGTAGTTTCCAAAATAATTTATTTACCTTTGGTTTTTTGCACTCGAATAGTGGTACAAAGGGTGGAGAGGGAGGGGTAGGAAAATAACCTTCATCTATCAGCCACTAGCCTTTATTTATGACTATCTTGGGCTCTGGCTCTTGCTCTGGCTTTGGCAATTAGAAAAACTCAACTACCTGTACAATAAAACACATTGCGCATACGCCGCATTGTTCCGCCTCAAGCTATTTGCCAGTCTGTCCTCAACATACATACAACAGATACATATATATAGATATATATAGATACATATAGGAAGCCACCGAGCTGGCCATAAACCATTCGCTGCAGACAGTCAAAGAAATGCGAATGGCATTATAAATTTAATGCTATTTATTGGCAGACGAACAGAGTCGCAGAGCACAACTAGTTCCCATTACACTCTAAAAAAAAAGCAATGTTATCATTTTCATCTTAATCTAATTTTTAAATTGCAACTGTAGCTCAGCTTATTAATTTTCAAATCGTGTCATTCTAATCATCTGGATTTAACTTCTCTTAATTCCAGTTTCATTTTAATTAATTAAAAGAATGTTGTTTTTTAAATGTGTGAAATATAATTGTTACATAATTTTAAATTATTTTTACTAATTAAAGATACAACATATTTTAATACTTTTCAAATGTTTATAAAAATGCATTTAAACTGACTTAAAAAATGTTGAAACTGTTTGACAAATTCAGCTCATGATTTTTTCTTCCACTTTTTTTATACTTTTGTTTGTTAGTAAAAGACTTTTAAATTTTAATATATATTTTCCGATAAGTTGTTTCTATAAGCCAAAACAATTTGCTCATATTCGAAGCATTTTCACTTGAGCACACCTTTTTGTTTTGAGTGTAGTTTCAAGTCGTTACACGCTGTTAGTGCATCACTTTGCTTAGCCGCGGAATATTCGTTGAGTATGATTAGACTGCTAACAAGTGTGTGTGAGAGAGTGTGTGTGCTAGTGTGTGTGTGTGTGTGTGTGTGCTTGCAACTTGAAGTGCTGCACAAAAGTTCTTTTCACAAGTCTTTCTTTTCTATTCTTTCTTTTCTCATCGGAAGATGGCGCCCACAACAGCAGTTGTTGTGTTGATTGTTGTTGTTGTTGTTTTTGTTATTGTTGTTGTTGTTGTGGCTTAACAACAAATTGCATACAAAAATGGCTGCAATTTGCATTCAGCTGCCAAACGTGGCTGACAGCATTTGTGCCACACATTTTGCCGTTTTGGCATGTGTCGCACATTCATCGTCTTTCCTCTTTTCCTATTTTCTCTTCTTATTTTCTATTTTTTTTTTTTGTTTTTTTTTTTTGGGGCATTTGCAGCATTGTCGCATACAAATATGCCATGCCACACAGACACAAGAGTCCCGCATCAGCTGTCGTATGTTGAATGTCGTCTGTCGTCTGTTGTCTGTTATGTAACTCTTTTAGGGCCATAAGAGAAATTATTTAGATGTGTCCTTGAGCGTGCTTTGCTCAACATCAACATTCAAATACACTTCAAAAAAAAATAGTAATTAATATAGTATAGTAAAATAGTAAATAGAAAGAGTTGGTTTTTCTATAGATATAGATATATCTAGATATTATTAAGCATAATTCTACATTTTCCATATCACTTACTTTAAATAAATAATTTACAATTTATGAGTTTTTCCAATATTAAAATATTTAAAATTGTTTTTGAATCAATTGTTGACTCGACTTTTTTAGTTAAGCTTAAATGATTTTATATGTATAATCTTAACTTACCAATATTTTATATTAATATAATTAACAAATAGCTAATTTAAGAAGTATTCTGTGATATAAAAAAAGGCTGCAAAACTGGATACATTTTTGCTAGTTATAATATAATAATATAAGTAAGCAAAATAAATAATAAAAAAATTATTCTATGACACACAAATAGACTGCAAAACTGGATACATTATTTCTAGTAATAATAAAATAATATAATTAACAAAATAGCTAATAAAAAAATTATTCTATGACACACAAATAGACAGCAAAACTAGACACATTTTTTTTTAATTATTTAGAAAAATCAATGCTGAAATTAAGATGCACTCAACCCAAAATTCAAGAAATGTACTAACTGAATAATATGGCGACCAAACGTTGGCGCCATTTGTATGGAATTTTATTGAAATTTGGGGCATTTTTTGTTAGGAGTGTAGACAAAAACTGAATCGTTGCTGAATCTGTTGTTGTGTCAGAATTAAGTTGCTGTCTGCTGCTGCTGCTGCTGCTGCTGCTGCTGCTGCTGCTGCTGCTGCTGCTGCTGCCTCGTCGCATTTGGCTTAGTTAATTATTAGCGCATTTTAGTCCATTATCTGGTTCGAATCTGGCGCACTCCATTGAAATGCAATTAGCGCGCCAATCGCGTGTTGTGCTTGGGCCTCCGCTACTTGCCCCTTGTCCCATCTCCCCACCTGTGCCACTTTGCCCCGTTCATCATGAGGATGATGTATGACCATTAAATGAGGACACGTGCCTTGCTGCCTCGTCATTTGTCCCTTGCAGATGATGCGACAATATATTCATACACCCATACACACACACACACACACACACGCACACATAGTGAAGTGTGTGTATAAGTACAACTAAAACAATTTCGGTTAACAACAACGAGTCCAATTTGTCAGCGCACAAAAAGTGTTTTAATTGTATTACAACTACAAAAGTTGTATTTTTTGTTACTTGTTGTTTGTTGTTCTTGTTGTTGTTGTTGTTGTTGCTGCAAGAATGCCGAGGTTGGTTTTTATTTAATTTAGCAATGCCCTGCGCAATATTTTGATAGTCTGCCCATCGCACTAATTCTTTTGAAACGGGTATATTGTCTTTAAGGCTGTGCATCAAAGCGAAGCGAATTCAAGTTTTATAAAAAGTGGATAAATTTGTGGTCCCATAAGGTATATATAAAATTGATCAGAATCAATATTCGAGTCGATCTAGCATTCTTTGTGTGTCGAATCCTAGAGACTATAAATAGGAAATACTATTTACGAGATTCATTCAATAAATTAGATTACGGGATACAAAAAAATATCAGTTCCGGTAATTTAAAATTAAAATTGAGGCGCTCATTTCGATTCCGATTCTGGCATAAAGTTTACATTATAGTTTTACTCTTTAAGTTATTAAATGCATTACTATAAGTTGATCTTATACAAATTTAATTTATTTACGAGTCGTGTTTTTTAAAACAACAATTTATACCTCTCCCTCTCTCTTTCTCCTTTTTCCTTCTTTTCTATTTTTTTATTCCAGCACTTTCTTTTTTCTGTTTGTCATTTAATATTAGGAATCTTATGGCTTATCTACCCTATTTCTAGGCATCAATTTTCTCTGCTGCTTTCTCTCTTTTTACTTTTTGTCTCTCAGTTTATAATGGGTATCTGTAAGTCTAGCTTACGTCGCATTCTTTTTTACTTTATTTTCAGTTTGTGGCACTTTTATTGAAACTGTTTTTGCTGCTGCCTATGCTGCTGTTGCTGCTGCTGCTGATGCACATAAATCTTTGCAAATACCCCAAACGGCACTCCCACCCTCAACTCCAACCACACACACACACACACACTTACACACACAGAGACACCTCATCAACCCACCAGTTATTTAACAAAGCTTGACACTTATCAAACTCAGCCAACGCTTATAACAGGGCTGCGGTTTGGAACGCAATAAAAAAGCGGAGTAGCTGGCAAATAAAAAAAAAATTAAAAAAAAAAAGGACAGCAGCAAACAATTATTGTCAAACGCAGACTGGGCAAACTGGTGCAAACAAACACTCGCACACTCGCACAACCGCACACCCGTACACACACACACAAGCATGGCAGAGAAATTTAGAGTTTTGCTCTGACACGCAAGCAGTAGAAGGGAAAGGAGAAGGCGGAGAAGGAGTCGAAGGAGCAGGAGCAGTAGCAGCATTTCCTAACCCAAACCTAATGTGTACCCTCGACATCTTTTACTGTCTAATAATTTTTGTGACCCGGTATTAGTTTTACGCTTATTATATTCCAACTGAAGTTGCACAAGAACTTCCCTTCCCCTCTCCATCCATTAACGAATTGAGGGCGTTGGCTAGCTCCATGGTTGGATTAGAATTCCAGTGCTGATATCATTAACTTATTGCATTTTCATGTCCTTGCCCTTGGTCATATTTATGCATAAGATCAGATGACCAACAACGACGACGACCAGCACAAAATGCTCATCTATCAAATAGTGGCTTGACCCACTTCCACTGCCACTGCCCACTGCCACTGCCACAAAGTGCTGCCCATCTGAGGGAAGACACGTACCTGAATGTGGTAAATATTATTTATGCACGTAACTAGTTTGTCATGTTATCCTTCTGCTTCAAGTAACTTTTTTGCTGGCTGACTGAGACGGACAGATGGACGGACGGATAGACGGACTGGCTGCGATGTCCTCAAGAGTTTATCGCCAAGTGGAACGCACTCATAAATAAACAGCTACACTCAGCAAAAAACGAAATTGCACTTAATTTAATAACAACGCGAATTAAAAAAAAATAGCAAGGATTTTTTCTAATTGGGATATTTTCCAAATAAATAATACAAAACATTTATAAAAATAAAAAAATATCTATATTTTTTATATCGATTTAATGAAAGCCATATTTATTTTCAGAAAAAAAAAAGTTTACTTATATTCAGAAATTATGCATAAAAACCAGAAAAAAAATATTCAAGTATTCAGCGCAATTGGATTTGCTAAGTGTAGCAATTCCACCTGCTTAGTTCAAGGATGACGTCATTTGGCACTTTTAGTTTCAGCTGCTGCTCGAGTTTATGTTGTCCATATGATAATGATGAGCAGCTATTGAGGGACAGATGGACAGACTGACAGACTGACAGACTGAGCCACATTAGCATACCAAATTGATAGACGACAACGCTTCATAATCAAAAATTCGGAAAGCCAACGACAACTTCAACTCTCTCTGCCTCTGCTTATATATATATATATATGTATATATGTATTTCCCTATCTCTCTCTCTCTCTCTCTGTGTCCTGTGTGACCAACTCTTATACGCCACAGCAAGCAAATTGCTGAATTGCGTTTTCGAAGTAGACCAAAAACCCGGCAACTGTTTTGGTGTTTTCTGTTTTACTCTCTGTTGGCTTGACAGTTTGATGGCAACTCTGATTCGGAGTTGACCGTGAAAATGTTCTTGAATAACCAGATGAAGATAAAAAAAAATATATATAAATAAATAAATGAATAAAAAAATGTAAACAGCGCAACAACTACTGTTGGCAAGGAGCAAGTCTGTCGCCGCATCTGTAACCCTAATCAAAGGCAGCCAACCATAAAGTCCACTTTGGTGCCTCATCAAAATCACTTTATGCTAATGGCCAGCATTTGCATAATTTCCAAGTATTCCCAGCAATCGCCTGGACAGCAAAACCAAAACCAAAACCAGAAGCAAAACAAAACAAAGCCAAACGAAATGAAAAACAAATATTTCATATGGCAACTTTGCCAATAATTCGCAGCAAACTTTTGCAAGCTTTAAATAAATTCATATATATATTTATTTAGATGATTATATACATATATATATATATATATATTGGGGCATACATAAATTGTTGGTGTTGCTCGTTTAAAAAACTATTATTGACATTTTCATAGCACACTTGTGAATTATTGTAAACGGACATGTGCAATCCAATAGGGGGGAAAATTGCTGACCTCCTCTCGGATTCTGTGTGTTGTCGCTGGCCAAGATTCGTTGTGAATATGCGTTCCATATTTCACATGCTACTCCTGCTTCTGCACCGGCTCCTGCCCACCTCATTCACCTGCTGCCTGTCTGCCTGGCGGCTGCCGTCGAACGACGGAAACTGTTGGTTATACGCTCAAGTTCCGGTAATTATTTGATATAGGCCAGCAACAGTAGCGGGTGTGTGTGTGTGTGTGTGTGTGCGTGTGTTTATGCGTGTGTGTGGGTCCTTTTTTTTAATGTGTGCTGTCATGAGCCGGTTGTTATTTCATATTTACGCCCTGCTTTGTTCCGTTGGCAGTTTCTACTTTTTTCTTCATCTGGTCACGTAATGCATAAAAACCTGTTACGTTTGGAATGGGAGAGGGGTTGAGGGTGCGAGGGATCCATAAGGGATTCATTGGATTCGAGTATTGATTCAATGCACACATATAAATATAACAGTTCCTCAAGTGCTCTTCATAAAATTAAATTTTTAGCTCAATTAGTGGCGCCCCTTCACTGGGCTGGAGTGTCGGGGGAGGGTTTGTAGGACGTGTGTCAGCTGGGTCACAATGCAATGCTGTCTTCTGTTGTCCTCCGTTCTGTATTTTTTTATTAGGTAAGCAACTTAGATCCGAGGCGCAATTAGAAATGATTTATGCACAGGGCATCAAATACGCTCCTCCCCCGCCTGTTCCCTCTGCCATCAACAGCCTGTCAATTGCAGTTAAAGTATTTTTATGAGCTACACCCACACCCCCACCACTTGCCACTCTTCTCACTTTGTCCAGTGTGCCGGAATGAAGTCATCTCTCTCAAAGTCAAATCTGCGGCTTGTCGTCATCATAAAAAAAGGCGGCGTCTTTTTATGGCTTTTAATTTGATATGCGGCATTTACATAAACAGCCCATTTACTTAATACAAGAGGAGCACAAATTGTTTTAGAGCACCAAACCGAAAGACTACTCCAAATGCTGCTCCGTGCAACATGTTAACTGACAGCATAAATAAACAGCGATTTCTCGCATGTGTGGCAATTAATAATTACACTTGCAACAGTTGCAGAAATGGCATCCATTTTGACTGATTGACTTAACTACCCTTACCGCCCCACCCCTGTGCACAAGCAACCCCTAATCCACAGCCTAGACGATTGGCTGAATTCTAGCTAATTATTGGCAAAAAGCTTGGCAGATTCTTTCACCTGGTTAACAAATCGCTCGACATGAATTCGAGCTGCAACATCGACAAAACTCAAGTGGCAAGTGGCAAGTGGCAAGTGGTAATGTGGCAAGTGGCAAGTTGGTTGCAGTAGTAATATTGATAAGTGGCAATGTGGCTGCTGCTGCTTCTGCTGTTCCACAACTAAACTGAATATGCAATGAGCCAGCAGTCAAAACCAAAACCCAAACTCGAATCCAAAAAGCCAAAGGCATCTGTAATTGTTCTGAAATACTTATCTCTCACTCTGACACACACTCCCCAACTGTCTGTCTCTCTCTCTCTCTCTTTATCTGTCTGTAGAGCTCTCTGGAGTGCAGTTTGGTTGCTGGTAAATAGTAAATTGCCTACAAATATGAAGCAATTATCAAACATAAATGGCAAAAATTATTAATTACATGTGTGTGTCTACTTTGAATGAGTGTGTGGGTGTGTATGGGTGTGTGTGGAGTATATATCTATGTATGCTTGTTTATATTTATTGTAGTGTACGTTGTAATTGCCAGCATTGTGTGCAATTGATTGCATCTAGCCGAGGGTCGCCAGCAATATAAACAAACCAATTAAGGGTGCAACAAAAGCAACGACTCAGGCTAAAGGAAGAAGCAAGAAGGCCAAGAACTTAAGGCCTGCTCGGCTCTGGTCAGCAACAGCGTCAACGCAGGTCACACAAAATGGCCAGCAATGAAAATCAGAGTAAATGGAGCCAATTGTTTTATGAACTTATTGCTCGCTCTTTTATCATTCGAGCCATATTATTGCTGCCCGTCCAGCATAAATATACACATATATAAAAAATATATATACAAAATATATATAAAAATATATATATATGTATATATGTATGTACAAGTAACAGTTGGCAGAGCAGCACAAAAAAAAAAGCAGAAAAAACGCAGTAGCAAATGTGGAAAATGCTTATGCAGCAAGAAATGGCAAATATCACAAGTGTGCTACACACATGCAGGTCTGTGTGTTGGTGTGTGTATATGTGTGTGTGTGAGGGGGTGTGGTGTGTGTGCGGGGCGGCATCCCATTGTTGGCTGAAGCGTAAAATGTATTGCAAACAAATTGTCAAGTATTTTTGTGGCTTACATCTTGGCTGGAAGCGTTCTCGTCGTCCTCGTCACTCCTTAACCACATGCACCCCCCCACAGCATACATACCTCTCTACCTCAGGCCACATTCAACGTCCACTCAGACTCACCGCGGGAACTTGGCCAGACATTGGCTGGCTTTGGCACAGCTGGGCATTGCCTTCTAAACTTCCAACCAGTCGAACTCCAGTCGAGCTGACTTTTCGCATGTGACTTCCATATATATATATATATATACAGATTATTAATATATATATGTATGTGTATATGTGTTTGTGTGTGTGTGTGTTTATAAATTATGAGCATTTGCTAACTCTTGTTGGGGGAGTGAAAGTGCAAGGCAAAGTCTGGCAGAATTTTGCAGCTGCAGCAGCTTAATTTAATTATTATACACTGCAATAAAAAAATTAGGAGTATATTTTGTGTGTGCAATGTTTGTTTATATTATATATATACATCAGTTGATATATCTCTCTAAATATTAATTAGATAGAGTCACTAAACTTGAAGCATAGTTTGCTTTTTCAAGGATCGACTTTATTTTTTTTCCCGTCCCCAAAATTCTCCAATTCTATAATTCAATTTAAAAACTAACCTTCCCAAACTGGATAGTTAGTTTTCCAGCAACCCCCTTCAAATCCAAACCCAGATTTTTGCCAACTGTTTTTAGAGTATTTTCCAATTAGGTTAATAAATGTTTGCCATATAAAAGTTACCTAAAAAATAAAAGGTGTATTTTGATAGACGACTACAGTCGCTGCCACTTGTTATTATTTATTTTAATTAATCAAAACAAGTAGTAAACTTGTATTTTGCACTTGCTGCTTGTTGCATGCTACATGCTGCTTGCTGCATTACTGATTACTGCATTACTCATACGCAAGGTGTGCCCGTCAATTTATCTCAACAAAAGTTGGCTGCTTAATTATTTGTGTGTGTGTGTGTTTGTTTTGCACGCGTCTAATCAAACTTTAAATAGAATTCTGCACAGCACTACTACACACCCCGCACACACTCAACCCCTCCCCCCCCCACACACCCGCCCACGCCCCATCACATCACGTACATATCAGAAATGTTTTACAAAGTGAAAATTCATGAAACGTGTGCGCCCCAAGTTCCAACGGTTAACTTGCTTACTTTCCCCTCTCTTCACTCCTCTCTCTCTCTCTTCTTATTGTTGTTATTGCTGTAATCCCTGCTGCTTTACTTTGTTGTTGTTGTTAGTTGTTTGTTTTCCACAAAAGAGCATTTTGTATCTATGAGGTGCCGCCTGCCACATTTCGCGAAAAGTTTTCCCCAAATGTTTTCGCTGCAGTTTCTCGAGTTGAACAAGTCGCAGTCGCAGTCGAAATCGCAGTCGAAGTCGAAGTCGAAGTTGCTGTTGCAACAACGGCAAATGGCGACACATTTTCAAGCACTTGCAACACTTCGTTTGCCACAATTGTTTGTCAGAGCAACAGCAGCAGCAACAAACATTCTTCAGCTTCTCAGAATTGCAGGCTTTTACTTGCGACTGCAACTTGCAACAGAGCCCCTGACACATAAGCTCTAGCTACTTGCTGCCGCTTGCTGCTGCTTGTTGCCACTTGCTGGCTGGTGTTGAAAAGCGGCTCATAAACAGTAAGCTGCTTAGAAAATGTACTGGCGCCAACAGCACATCGACAACGGTTTGCGTTCCAGCCTCGAGCAATGGAGACATGCAGCCTGCCTGCCCCTGCAGCCCTGCCGCTTTGTGAGGCATACTTTACGCTTTATTTCAATTTATAAGCAAACCCATTTTAACACCAAATCCCTTTAGACTACAACCGACCCGCACTCTTCTCTCCACCTAATTCTAACCAGCAAACACACTCTGCAAAATAATAGTTGTTAAACTCAAATAATTTAATATTAAAATCATTTAATTTATTTTTGTTTAATTTTTACAAATCATTTTCAGCTAATAAATTTATTTTAGTTTAATTGGCAATAGCCCAAATGTAAGCATGTGTGTAAGTGCTTCATTATGACAGGAATTAACAGTGAAGAGTAAAAAAAAAACTAAATCGATATGAGAATAAAATTTTTAAATATAACTTTTGTTTTTCTTTGAAATTTAATCAGCTTATCAATAACATAGAAATAATTATTAGAAATACACACATAGATAACTCATTATACCCTTTATGTAAATGTATTTAAATATTTTCAATTCTTTTAAAACACTATTTCTAAAGGGTTAGTTTTTGGCTGAGTGCAACAGCCAATGCAGCAGCCGGCAGCAGCAATATTTATTTTAAAGCAAATAAGTTCATAAATATGTGGCAAATGTCTGAGCGAGACAGCTGCCAGCGATTAGGTGAATGGGGCAGGAGACGGGTGGGGGTGGGTGTTGAAAGGACTCGTCTGCCTTTACTGCTGCTGCTCCAGCTTCTGCTGCTCCTGCTCCTGCTGCTCCAGCTTCTGCTGCTGCTGCTCCAGCTTCTGCTCCTATTTCTGCTGCTGCTCCTATTTCTGCTCCAACTGTGTGTGTTTTGCGTTGATATTTCAGACAGCTTCATGATTCTGCTAATTGCCAGCGGTTGGTAAGCCGCACATGTCTCTGCACATAAAAAGGGGGTGGCTCGGGGCAGAGAGTATACAACTGAAACTGAGAACTGAGAGCAGAAGCTGCTGCTGCCTTTGTCACAATGCACATTCCAAGGGAATCAATTGAGTCGTTGGTGCAGCAACGATTTAAAGAGTGGTTGTCTTAAGTGTCTCTGCAGATAACCATAAATCATTCTATTCATATAATTTCCTTCGTGTTGTTGCTGGCGACGCTGTGCGCCAATAAAGTAATTTGTATAAACAATATAATTCATTTGCCGTCTCTCATTTATCAAAGTGGGAGACAACCCTTGCTACTCCACCAAGAGCTGGGCGTATAATCAGACGCATCTCTTATTTATGCCATCGATGGTGGCGATGACGAACAAGACGACTACAATGATAATGCTGATGGTGATGATGATGATCATAATGATGATTGTCAACTTCACAACTGTCAACAGTCAAGGGAGAGATACAAAATTGAGACACACTCGCACAATTGTGTCGCGATGGGCGCTGAAAAATTGTTAAGCATTTGTTTTGACAGCACAAAGTAAAAACAAACCAGAAACACAACTGACAAGCGACAGGGAGAGGGGAAGAGAGGAGTTAGGGATAAGGGGAGTAACCGCTAGCAAGTTAAAGATGTTAAATTAATTGTGTGCCAGAGATATGTGACAGCGGGTAAGATTGAAAGATCTGCGCATTAAAATGACACATGTGAATATATACACATGGACGTGAGTGTAGGTCCAGGTACAATAAAATAAGCATGTAAATTTATTTATTGTTTTCCATATGAATACTAAATTAATAATTTATAATGCTTTCTGTTTTATTTATTGTATTTAAATAAATATTCTTTATTCATTACTTTTCTGTGCATAATTTAATAATTTATAAAATATATTGAAATAAATTAAATTAACTGGATTATGGGTTAATTGTGGTCTCTTAGGTAAATATAAAAAGATTGCATGAGAAAATAAAACATATATATGTATATATATACAGTTAGTTAGTTATACGCTGCGTATACTCTATTTGCCCACTTAACAGTTGAAGCAATGAAAACAAAGCATTGAATTGCTGGAAATGTGTGTTTACGAATGTGTGTGCGAGTGTGCGTGTGTAGACAAGTGTATGTGTATATGTATGTGTATGTGTATGTGTGCTGTACACGTCTTGTTTGCGCAAATTTCAATTTGTATATTACCTTATAGCGTATTGCATGGATATTGAGCGCATTTCTTATGCACATACAGAGAAAAAGAGGAGAGAGACGCGGAGTGGCTGCAAATTTGTGTGTGTATGTGTGTAGTGTGTGTTGCGAGTGTGTGTGGGTGGGTGAGTGAACGTGCAAGCAGACAATGAAATTTATGGAAACGCCAGACGGAATAGCAATAACTTGCCTCCATTCCAACCCACCCAGCAACCCACAATCGCTTCTACCCCCATCGCTCATCCCCAACCACCTCCACCCCCCCCCCTTCCCATTTACTAACCCCTTCTAGCATTTTGGTAGAACACCGAAAAGAATATGCTTTATTTAACATGCGCACAAAAAGTTGTAATGTTTTTTTTTCACTTTATATTTTTCATTATTTGCTGCTGCCAGAGTTCTTGCAGTGTATGCCATATTCCGATTGACGGGACTCGCTGCACTGCTGCTGCTGCATTTTGTTGCAGGCAGCATCGCAATGTCAGACACAAAGTATGCAATGTGATTCACCACGCCCCGAATCATTCCAACAATCTTTTACGGGTGCACAGCTTGAGAACTTTTTCTTTCCGACTTTGCCACGTATGAATAACTTGACATGAATGCGATGCTGCTGCTGCTTCTGCAGCTTCTGCTGCTTCTCTCTTCTTCTTTTTCTTAACACACACACACACACAGAGAGATACACACTCAAAATAAGATCGGATCTTTCATCGGAATTATAGTAATCAGTAACAAATGTGACAAAATATCAACAGATTGGCAGCATTTTGATTTCATATTTATGCTATAAGGTTGAAGTCTAATCTGACCTGCTTATCATCGGCTGGGCAAATCCCAGATGCTAGCACTATAAATACTGTGGCGAAGTCAGTATTGCCGACAGATTCAGATTTTGGTTCGAGTCGGACAATACGATGATTTCGCGGACAATACTTGGATTAAGCGCTGTGCTATTCCTGCTTTGCGCTGGTAAATATTTATGGACTATATTTTTAAACTTGCCTAGCATAATTAGATATAACTGCTCAGATGATGAGTAATATTAACACAATGACGGTTGTATTTAAATTAAATATGTTGTTATTGTTAAAATGTGAATCTGTCTGTTGTAGGTACACGTGCAACCTCCCTAAATAAGCCCACCATTGTTGACAAATGGGGCAAGTCAATTCATCCACCACAGCCTGATTCATACAATAGGCCTCGACGCGGCGCTGATATTATTGAGGCTGGTGATGACTTCCAAATTGTCTGCAGTTGTCGTAGCCTTCACATCTTTGGTTCTGGTCACATTTTAATGTGCAATGAACGTTCCTATTACAGCCACGCTGGCTTTATAGCCCAGGGTGGGGATCGTCGCATCATAGATAATATTCAGGACTATCCTTTTTGGGCCTGTACTACTGATGAGGTCGCAAATTGGACCGATGATGTTTCGGTGTGGACACGTCCCAGCGTTATTACCTCTGGCAGTTCCAATTAGGAGAGCTTTACCAAATAAATTTTATGTTTGGTCAAGCCTCAAACAAAAGCCTGCGAGCAACAAGAGTAAATCGCCATGATCGAAAATATTTGCAATTAAAGATTGTAAAATGCATTTCATTAATGAATACTTAATAAAGACTCTGTTTCATTGCTTCTTCAAAACTAAACAGCTTTTGCCAATCTCCTCGAGTATACCCAAAAGTTAAGAAAAGAAAAACAACTTTTAATTTTTTAAATTTACTGTTTTTTCTGTGTGTATACAGCTCCACAATAAGATCGGATCTTTCACCGGAATTATAGTAATCAGTAAGTTAAAAAAAAAAAATGTCACAAAATATCAACAGATTGGCAGCATTTTTATTTAATATTTAATCTGACCTGCTTATCATCGGCTGGGCTAATCCCAGATGCTAGCACTATAAATACTGTGGCGAAGTCAGTATTACCGACAAGGGTGAGTCCAAATCTTGATTTGGGAAGCAGCACTTCCAATTCCCATTTATAGACCCAAATCCACATCTACGTGGAGCGGCTGCTAGAGGAGCCTATTAATTCACGACTAACGATGGAAAGGCCACAGCAGGAGGAGGCGGAACTGGAAGCAAATCCTCATCGGAAAACGAGTGCACCTACCAGCCAGCTCGATAGTTTCAACTTGTGTGTCAATGTGACTAAAGTCGATAACTTTCAAAATTGAACTGAACATCTTCTTGATGAGCTCCTCATCCTGCATGGACATCGCAGTCAACTTCTTTCGCATTGATCAAAAGCAATTTGTTGTGCAATTTTGTTGGCGAATTTGTCGCAAGCTGAAAAGCGAAACCAAGCGAAACAATCTGTGTCCAGTGTGTGTGTGTGTGCAGTGTGTGTGTGTGTGTGTGCAACATAGCAAACGTGGCTGACAGACGACGTAGACAATGTGTCCTTATTATTGTCGTAATTATCTCAGTGGAAGCAAATGTAAATATAATAAAAACAAAAGCAGTTAAATGAACAAATTAAGTTCAGTTGAGTCTGCAGTTCGCTGTTGCCACCGGATTGCAAGCATGACCGGTGCATGCAACGCCTGGTGTTCATTTTGGTTGTTGTCTTTATTGCTTTTATTGTTTGTTTCTTTTTTTAATTACATTTTTATTTCGATTAAGTGCCATTTTCTCTCCGTTTTTTTTAATGCTTTTAATTTGTCAAAGGTGGTGGCAACACGCGTGAGTCGCTTGCAACGTCAACTGCAACAACTGCAAACACCTGCAGCCTTGAGCAATATGCAGAGTGCAACGATTGCTCATCGGACACATTGTGTGGCAGGCATTGCTTTAATGAGTTTTAAATGCTGCATGTGTATGCCAAAAGGCTTGGCTATTTATTGGTCAGCTTTTGCGGCCATGCCACAAAATTTAATTAGAGCAGCAGCACCCACAACAACTGGCTATCAACTATCTCTGCCAGGCACACAAAAAGCTAAAGACCACCCAACCACCCACCACATGTGCCTCCTGGTTGGCTTAACGCATAAAGCAATTGTTGTTGTTGTTGTTGTTGTTGCTGGTGATGATGCCTTATTTTATTTGCAGCATTTATCAGTAGAAACCGCAAAAGCCAGAGCATAAAATGTGGTAGAGTGGAGGGAGGGCATAGGCAAGTGGCAAGGGGCGAGTTGCCCGAGTGTAGGCGAACAGGTGACGCAGAACATTTTATGAATCATTTATAACTCAATAATCCTGTTGAGTTGATTTTAACCAATAATTGATTATTGTTTCCGTCCCACCAAATGACAGCGAGCAAAACCTATTAAAATGTGTGTAAAAAGGGAATAAAGATTCTCTGCAATAGATATGTAACAGGCATATATTTTCTTGATCAGCATTAAATGTCACAGGCAGCTCAATTTTATTGCATTTTATCGACAACTATTCCTTTTCGCAAGTATCGATACATATTGATTATCGACAGCAATATTTTAAATATTTAAACATTATTTTAAGCAATAATTTTAAAGTCTGAGATTACCATATAATATACATTGACACATACCAATATAAATATAAATTCTAGATTCAAATTAAATGTTCTTTAAACCCAGCCGAGCTTTGGGTATCCCTTAGTCGAGCTCACTCGACTTTAATACATTCGAACATATCGTTGATGTATTTCTCATTGTGAAATGCCAGCGTTAAATTTATAAATTCATTTCAAACAAATTTGTGCTTCCGTTTTTGTGGCAAGAACAGACGTCGACAACAAACACTTAAAAAGTTGCCCAACGCGAAATTGAATACACAAATTCAACAGATAAATCCGCAGAGCATCAAGCAGCTGTTTTTCATTGCCTTATCACCAAAGTCAACCTTTATCCCAGAATTTTGTTCATAAACTTGCTGAACTCAAAACTCAAATTTATGCAAATTTTGTGGCTGCTTTTTCTGCAACTAGGCACAGTTCCATGAATATTAATGAGACGACACATGGAAATTAGAAGCTGCCTCTGTGTGTGTGTGTGTGTGGCAAGTCAAACAATTCCTGGCAAATTATGTATTTTGCTGAAAATCCAGATGCGTGCAGAGTTTTTGTGCAACTGCAGAAATTAAGAGCAAAGTCAACCAACCAACAATAATATTAAGACTGAAGAACTAGAATAATATTAAGAGGAAGCTGGCACCATCCAAAAGGTGTTGAACCAATAAAAACACACACACACACACACATGCAAGCTGTGTGTAAATATACATCCAGTGCAATAATTATATTCACAATCTTCTCTTTACTTAGTTTGATTTGTTCTTTGACTAACTTTTGGCAAAATCAGATTGATTACTTTTGCAATAACGTCATTTTTATTGAGGGGTCCAAATGCACGCAATTCAGAATGCTATAGTCGAGTGAGCTCGATTTTATGATACCCTAAATTACATATATAAGCTTTAATTTTATTGCCAAATTTAAAGAAACTAAGATCAATAAGGGAATGAGTTTTCCATCTTGGGTATTTCTTATGCGATCTTGATGAAATATGATTATATTATCAATAATACGTATAATAATAATATATCATAACAAATATAATAATAGCTGTTTGGAATCGATATATATTAAAATTCGACAAGCGGATAATTATCGATAATATGAAGTTAACTTTATGTACACGAGATATACAAAAACCTATAGTTTAAATATAAAATATCATCTGGGTATTATTTGTGGGATATTTTATGTTAAAATGTATAAGAATGTTTTGTTATGGAAGAAAACTCTTGAAATATAAAAGTGTATGAATATTTATGGGGCAAAGTGTATAAAGAGAGGGGGAAAGAGAGAGAGAGAACCAGAGAGAATCAGAGAGAGATGAAGTGAATGAGAAAGGTTATATTTATGGCCTGGCCAAGAGGCAATTTGTGGCGTATATAAATTTTAAGCAGTTGAAATTAATGACAACACTGAAACACACACACACACACACACATGCACACACACATTTGTGGTTTTACATACACATATACAATTAACAAAAATCAGAAACAAGAACAACAAACAGCAAGAAAAGCTCAGAGTGCGAAATGAAATGAAAATTACAGCACCTACAAGCAAGAAGTTGAGTGTGTGCGAGTGTGTGTGTGTGTGTGTGTGTGTGTGTGTGGGTGTATTACTGTATGCTCTCTTGTTTGTTGTAGCACACATTATAAAGTTTTACCGACACTTAAACACCGCTTACATACACAACCATAATCACACACACACACACACACATAAAGCTGCAACAGATTCCTCTGGCCAAAATTGCATCAGTAAAAACATAACAAAGTGGGGCAGCCAAGGGAAGCGTGGTGGGTGGGTGGATGGAGAGTTCCGCCTGAAAATGTAAATTCAGAGCCAAACAAAGCCGTCTCCGAGATGAGGTCAGACATCATGCAACCTATGGTTGCAAAGGTTGCAAACAGCAACAGCAGCAAACATAAAACTTGCTGCATACAATTTTGTGCAGGCTTGCGATTAAGGGAAGAAAAAGGTTTTAAAAAAGGGCGGCGGGGGTGGGGGTTGGCGAATTTAATGGATCACAAAAATATTTTCATATTAATAATGTGGCAGACAATGAAAACACTTGCAACTACCTCCCTCTCTCTCTCTCTCTCTCTGTCCCTCTGGATGCAATCAACTCGTGCAACATTCACTTTAGTTTTCAATACCAAAACTTATGCTCAAAGTTTGAATTTTAAGTGTGTAAAGTTGACCTGACAAGGCTGCAGTTCATACAAACACACAGACAGGCGAGTACACTTAGAAAAACAAAATCAGCACATATTTCTAAAGAGGATTTTTTAAAGATTAGCAAGAAGTAATAAAAAAATATACAAAATATGTTTCTAAAGAGCAGAAATTAATATTCGTTTTTTAAATTAGATGCTGTTTAACCAACATAAAACAAATAATAATTAATATTTCTCATCAATTTTAAAAAATTCAAACTGAAAGAAAAGAAAATACAGTGAATTTTAATAGGATCTTTCTGAATAATAAGTTAAACTAAGCCATGTAAATTAGATCTTGATTTGTTTTGCTGAGTGTATATATATATATATATGTGGGCAACTTACACATGTCGCAGCACAATACAAAAGTTGGCTTACACTCGGCCTGCTGCCAAGTTGAGATTAGCTGAATGGAGGAGATTCAAAGGCGCTTTCAAATCACAATTCGCAAGTCACAAAGCACTGAAAACATGCAATCTTTTATTTAATGAGTGCGAGTCAACAGCTCAACTTCAAATTGACACTTTTGGTCGCTGCCCAAGCAAAAGTCAGCCATGCAAAAGTTACACACACACACTCACACTAACACAAAATACACACACACACACACACAAACACTCACACACGAATGAGTTATTAAGCTATGTTTGCGCTTGTCTCTCGACTTGTGGCACACATTCATTGAGAAATATTTGCAGTCAGACAGTCTTTGAGGCGTGATTTGAAAACTTTTCAAATATGTTGTTTTTGTGTGTGTGAAAGTTTAGCCGTTCTCTGGAACTCTAATCTTGACCAGGCCTGTCGCCGCCTCTGATCTTTGGCTAGACATTTGCAGTCATTTGATTGGAAAACGCGCTCAAGCAGAAATCACAAATCAGACTTTGGGCAACGCGTCCTTGTGATTTATATGCCACAATCATCATCATCATCACCATCATCATCATCAGAGTGTGTCTCCCACCTAGGCCACATGTGCTGCCACTGTTGCTGTTGCAAGTGTGCATACAGCTTAAGTTGGGCAGCTTGCTACTGATGCCCCATTAACCAAAATAGCCAGATACAAAATCGAGCCTACACTTAGCAAAAAAAACTTCATTTAATTTAAGGAATTCAACCTAAAAAGGATCACCTTATTTTTCAGTAAGTAAATATCTGAAATAATCATAATCATACACATAAATTGGAAAAGCTTAAAATTTTCCAGTTTCTAAGCTGATTTAAGGTAAGCCTTTCTTAATTTAAGATAAATGTTTTCTTATATTTAGAAATAATTTCTAAAAATATAAATTATCTTTTTCCCGAGTGTACAAAAGGATAGAGTGGAAGGGGGTATGGGGATTAGGGGGAACACACGTTCAAATATTGTCCAGGCTGGTGGTAAGGATTTTGCTCACCGCAAATTAGTTTTCAATGTCCGAACTGTTCACATTTTGGCTTAGAACAAAACTTTTGGCAAACCGGAATCAATGGCAAACATAATAAATAGATTTTAAACATATATATTATGCTATGTATATATATATGTATATAGATATATGCATATGTATATCGCATTGAGGTCAATTTCACATTGCCTATCATAATTTATTATTCATTTGTTTTGGCATTGTATTTATTTTTGTACTTTGCAATCGCCGTCGACAGCTGCGTAATAAACAAAAAAAAAAAGAAATAAGCACAACAAATATTTTGGATTAAATAATTAAATACATATTTGGCATTTAATACTTAAATTGATGTCAATTAAAGATGCTACACCTCAAGGATACACACACACATAACGGCAACTGGCTAACCCATAATTTAATGCCTGACCACAGTCAATGTTTCCACTGGTCAATTCACTCCCACCACCCCCCATCCTTGCCCATCTAACCCACACCCCCCGCAGTTCACAAATTTTGTTTACGTTTTGCTGGACGCGACGACGAGCACATAATTTATTTTAGCCAAGATGTCCTTGCCAAGTGTGTGTGTGTGTGTGTGTATGTTCGCCTCATTGCTGCCTGTCAGCGCCTCCGAGATAAGCTGACTGCCGAGAAATATGCGAGAGCAGCTCGGCGTCTGTCACAACCCCCACCCAGCACCTCTGTTTCGCTCACGAATGTGAGAATAATGAGCCAGTGGAACAGAGAGAGAGAGAGAGAGACAGAGAAAGGGAAGGGCGTAGCGAATGTAAGCAAAAATATGGCAAAGCATCGCCTCTGAAAGAAGAAGCAGAGGCAGCAAGAAGAACACATAAATAAACCGATGGCGGTATTTAATTGGTCACGCCGCCATACAAAACAAAACTGGAAAGCAAAAAGGAACAACTGAAGAAGTTAACAACTACGAGTCAACTACGAGATACCCTGTTAAACTCAGCTGTTAGGTTTTTTATTAAGAAATTATTACCTGAAAGAAACCAGAAATCCTTTTTTATAAGCAAAATTACAATAATTATCACGTAGTCGAGATACTTTTATCTCTTCAGTTGTTCCTTTTAATATATAATGTATATATACATTTCGACTAGCGTGTTTCTAATGCGATCATTACGAAATTTGATCAGTTCATAAATAATAAGTCAATAAATATTATGTTCAGCTTAGAGACCTTTTTGCTGTCTGTTACGTACTTGAGCACCAAACTATTATACCCTTTTAACACATTTTCAATGCACCCACAACCTCCCAGCGCAATGACACTCAAACTGTGGACACGGCTAGCCGTCCAGTTGCTGGGAGAGGTTAATATGTGCGTCTGATTTATGTGCCAGCAGCAGAGAAAGCAAAAGCAGCAGAAAAAGCAAAAGTAGCAGCAGCAGAAACAGTAGCCACAACTAAAAGAGCCGCCTTTGGTTTGCGAATCGGACGTGAGATGGCGCCAGGCGCCAAGCGCACGCAGCACATCCTTCATTCTACTATCTCCCTCCCCTCCTTCACCCTTATACACTTGCTTATCCCTCCACCCTTCCTTCCTTCATGCGACTCAACGCATTATAAATGATTTTAATAATTTGAAACGATTTGTTTAGTTCTGCATCAAGTCGGATAAATGTCGATGATTAATTAGCTAAGGGCGAGCGAGCGAGCGAGAGAGGAAGATAAAGTGGAAGGGAGATAGGGAGCAGATGTTGTTGTTGTTTCCATTACATAAGCATGTTTTCTATTTTGCCCATTTTTATCGCTTAGCCATTAAATTCCATGTTTCCATTGTGAGCCATTTGCCTATGCAGCATGAAAGAGCAAGAAATAGGCAAAAACGAAGAGTGTGTGTAAGAAAAACGAAGCGGGAAGAGAGATAGCACCCTCTATTGCCGTTAATCAACTTGGTATTTTGTTAGCGCATCTTTCTTAAAGCGAATATTAATTGGTCTTTCTCCCTCTTTTATTATTTTTTCTTATGCACAAAAATACTCGAATTGTGATTCCTGTGTTAGTTAATTGATAAATGAGTAAATCTTGAGTTAGAGTGTATTTATGCCAAACACACATAAACAACTAATATATGAAGGAGAGGCTATTCTCAGCGAAGCTAAAGTCAATGCAAATATACAAATTATATTTACAGTTAATTATCCAACAGGAAAAAAATCCATTAAAACTTCGATTTGAATTACATCCCCAAGAACGGAGTAATCTATTCAATTTGTATATTGTGTCATAAACACAATATTCTGTATTATGCTAGAAGTTATAAAAATGTAAAAAAAAAGATGTAGTTCATTTGTGCACAGCTATCGCATATAGCTCTGCAAACGAGAGCTTTACTAGTTACTAAATGCATTCAGTAATTCACTAGTTTCCTGCTGGGCGCTGTCCTTTTGCCAATTTCACTTAAAGCAGTTCTTTCCCCCCCTTTTTGTTAGTTAACATAACATAGAAGATCTGTTAGTCTGCATGGAAATGCTAATCATATTTAATATGTTGAATAATTTTATAAATAAATATAGAGCTGCTGCCTTTGGTTCGTGTGTTGTAATTAAATTTGCAAAAAATTAATTACTTACGCATTTGCACGCAACGGCCTTTGGGCGACTTTTAAATGCAATTTATGCATATGCATACACAAATATTTGCATTGAAATGTTAAACACAATAAACAAATTGAAATTATTTCTCTATGAATATGAATGTAGTTGTGTAAGCAAGCGTACACATGTATGTGTGTAGTAAACCGCAACCGCATGGAATGGAACTGTCTCTCCCACTCTCTCCTAGGCATAACAAACGGTTTTATTCTTTGTCATTTGTTGCCGAGTCGTTTACAGAGCCATCTAGAAAGAGACAGAAGACTGTGTTGAATTGCATACCTTTTTGGGTAATTTGCCCAACCGAACTGTTTGGCAATTTATCTGTGCTTCATTTATTGACACATTTAATCCATAATTGTCAACGTTATTTGCCGTACAAATTTAAAACTATAAATTTAAATGTAAAGAGTTATAAATTTCTTCTATTGCAAATTTCCAACAGCATAAATTGACATTGTGTAATTTTAGTTAACATGAACACACGCATATAAATCATAATGCAAGTCAAATACTTTAAAAATGTGCTGTTAATTCATAATGTACCGTTAATTCACAATTTGCATATTTATTCGAATTTATTGACGCTTCAACAGACTCCGAGCATAATTCGCATTTCGCATTATTATTATTACATTTACAATTTAAATCATTATAGTAATATATTTTATTAAAAACCGTTAAATAAATGCACTCAGCTTAAAGCTTTACACATACATACATATGCACGTATCAAAATGTAATTGCGGTAAAAATAATAGCAACATTATGCCAGCTATGCATGAATGTGTGTGTGGCTGTGTGTGTGTTTGTCTTTCTGCTAATTAAAATGACCAATCACTGACAAACCATAGCGCGTCATTAAGCTTTAATCTCAAATGCTTCCTTTTTCTCTTCTTTCTTGCTCTCCTTGATTATTGCTCCTTGCTTTGGCTGAGCGCATGACAAAGCTATTTAATTAATTGGAAAAATCAAGAGTTTCAATTACGTGTGGCATGCATTGATGCAAATCTATACATACACACACATACATACGACAGATTTAGGTATAACAGAGAGAGAAAAAGAGATCGATAGATAACATAAGTAAAGTGTTTGGGAGGGGAGTGGGTGACATTTGATCAATAACAGTGGAAAAGGAGCGAGCGTCAGGTAATTAACATACTCTTCATCTGTAATGCATAAGTAAAATATCTCTCTATCTTTCTCTCACTCTTACATAATTGGAATCGCTTGGCATTCGATTAGTTTGAGTGCGAATTGACGGCTTATGTTAATCACTCAATGTTAACAGCTACATCCATACGCATACACACACATACACACACACACATATATATATATATGTGGATTGCATTCAATTACTTAGCATAATTGAATGCCCCTTTCAGAAATGGTTGAATAACTGAATGAAGTACTTAATTTCATTTAAATATCGCATATGCCGCACCTGATGCACTCCCATCTTTTTTGTTGTCGTTCTTGTTGCTGCAATTAATTAATAAATTGCACTCAACGAGATGAGTGATTTGTCTTCGAGGTGCAATAAAACTGACACCGTTATTATGTCAACAGTTGCAGCTTACAGTTTGTGGGTCACTGGGCGTGTTGCTGTTAATAAATTGGATTAACTCATAAGGAAATGAAAGAAAGAAAAGGCAATGCGAATATGCAGATTAAAATTACAGCTACTGACGGTCCCGTGCCAATTGCTGTCAAAACTGCACTCTTGCTCTGTCTCTCTCTCTCTATCTCTCTCGCTCGCTTGGTGTTAGTTAACTTACATAGAACATCGCATCGACTGCGTAACAGTTGTTAATTGATATGTTAATCATATGTTGTTTGACTCTTGACTTTTATGCTCTAATTAAATGAAATAAACATATTACACTTACTTGGCCGCAGTCAACAGATGTTGTTAATATGAAATTGACACCTATTCTCTCTACCAGCGTAATTGAAGACAAAGAAATCGTCTGGGGTTAAGCAAAGTATTCTGACCTTTTTTCAGTACTGCTCTGTTGTTGTTCTGTTTGCTTACGAGTGTTTTTTTTTTTGTAACTATTTTTTCTTTTAATTTATTGCAGAACTTTGAAATACCTCAATTTTTTGCAACTATCCTTGAAAATGCAGCATCGAAAGTTTGGCAAAAATTCAATGGAAATAGTTTGAAGGGGTGTGTGGGCTAGAGGGCTGACGGAGTTGCGTTAATTTATTAGTTGCGCGAAGAAATCATTTGTTTATCGTTTCTCCTTTAAAATTAATTTTAGAGCACTGTATAGTTTTAGACTAACTGTGTGATACTTACAACAAATTGGTTGCTGCTTTGGCTACACCCAACGAAACACATGTTGTACAGTTTAATGAGAACTGTGTGCTACTATCTTTCTTCGCTTGTGCATTGGCTAGAGATGTTAAAACTGAACGAACAGGTTCGCAGCAACTGCGGTTCGAGACTTAGCTAAGTTAAGAGTTGTGATTTTATTAAAAATTAAAATACGTACATTTCACATTTACAATAATATGACGAGAATTGCAACAAAGGTTAAAGAGTTCCTTACATCTATGCATATATATATATATACATATATATGTATGTATGTGTGTAAACACCGCTCAGCTCAGCTCTAAAGCGGATTTACCGTGTTTGATTAGAAATATCGATTTCGATTTCGGGTGTTTTGTTTTTTTCCCTACTTTTTTACGATTAGCAACTAAAGAGTAGTTTTTTTTTTAATTAAATATATATTAACAGCAGAGCACCGGCAGACATCGCTCTCTCTCTCACTCACTCCCACTCTCTCTCTCTTTCGCTCACTTTGTTTTGGCTGTGCGTAAATTCGATGCTGATAGTAAGGATCTGGAGGAGGGTGGAGGCGTGGGACGCTCATCGATGTGGTAGCCATTGTGGCGCCTCGCTGGATGCAACTCCTGCTTGCGTCCTAAACGATTCAACGTGCTGGCACTCGTTGCCCCATTATGCGGCGGCGGCTTGCGTGGCAAAGTTGAAGTCTAAAAATTAAGAGATAAAATTAGACTTTAGCTGGCGAGGATTGGGATTGGAACTTACGCGCTTGTTCTGCTCCTGCGAGTAGTTGATCTCGTAGCCCTCGCTGATGTGCTTCGGTTTCCAGGGGGCCAGCATCGATACGGATCGGGAAACGGTGCGCGTCATTGGCTGCAACGGTGGCTTCCCATTTGCACCTCCTCCTCCAGCCTTGCGCAGATCCTCGCGCGACATGGACCGACGCCGCAGATTATATGGCTGTGGTATATCGCCCACGGTGGTGGCATGCAAGTAGACAACACTGCGCTGGCTATTCAGGCTCGACTCGCCCTCAGTGCCAGAACTCTCAGCCGGATAACGATCGCGTTCTCTGCGAGAAATAAAGAATTTGGGCGTGTTTTTAGGTTGCAGTGCTCCAGTGGGAAAGAGATGAAGAAATCCTTAACGGGCAACTCACTTGTTGTAGGCGCCGGCATCTGGTGCGCTGGGCGTCAATCCGCGTCGTTCTGCGCTGCGCGCTGGCTTTGGTGGTCCAAGAAGCGGTCGATCCTCGACGCGTTGCGGCATATCTCTGGAGCGCTCCAGGGACATGGCACGCTGGGCGGCATTGCCGCGTTTGTGCCGCTCCACGGGCTCCGGCTCGGAGCCGCTCTCCGAGATGTCGTGGAGGTCGCGGGAGCGCGAGTAGTGACGCCTCTTGCGGAAATCGACCTCGTCGCTGCCGTGCTCCAGATGCTGCATGGACGTGGCACGTTGCCGGCTTGTCGACGTCGAATTCGGCATCGAATTCGCTGCATGCCCCGCCGACAGACTGTGCCGATAATCGCGCGACGGCGGCGGCGGACTGCGATCCAAATTGTAGGCGCTCTGCGAGTGCTTCGACTGCGCCAGCTGCGTGCGGCGTCTGTGGAGGAGGCAGCAGTGGAAATTGTAAGACAAAGTTGCAATTGTGTGGAGTACACTCAGAGAAAAATCACACTGAATAAACTTACTACTCAGAAAGACAATTTATAAAATAAAATTTTGCATTTCTGAATTTCAGTGTGAATTTTTTTAAAATTAAAAAAAAATATAGCTTTCTGAAAGGAATTCTTCTTTTTTAAAGTTGCATTTCTATTTCTTAAATTCAGTGGGATTTTATCTGAGTGTAGAGGCAGCAGACACTCACCGAGGCATGCTGCTGGCCTTGGAAATTGTTGGCGGATTCGAGTCCAAATCGGTGTCGCCAAAGAAGCGCAAATTCTTGGCTGGCGCCGCAGATGCATTGCGTTTGGTGCGCTTCAGACTGGAGGTGGCTTCGCTGTGTCCATTGACGGAAACATTTAGCTGGAGGAAGTAATGAATGAGTTGGAGTTGAAGTTGGAGCTGAAGTTGGAGGTTAAGTTGCTGCTCACCTGCTCCTTGGGATTGCTCTTGGCGCGTCGATCGAGTGACTTGAACCAGCCCATTTTCTCGGGCCTGGTCTTGACGGGCGTCGATGATGTAACCGTTTCCTTCTTCTTGGGCGGCTTCTCGGTCGAGTCGCGCTTCAGCAGCAGGGGACTAGCTTTCGGTGTGGAGAGACGACGTCGCATCGAGATGTCCAATGTCTGCAAGAATTTGAATTTTGCTTTATTATCGAGCTCACGTTTTGTGGCTAAACAAAAAAAAAGAAGCGGGTCAAAGGTTTGCGACCATTGCACAAGTGTTGCAGCAAGCAGGCAAACGGCAACAGGTTGCAATGTGGGGCAGGTGGCCTTTGCAACGAGCCTTGCCACAACTCATGCCTATCTAATGAGTGGCCCTGTTGTTGTTGTTGTCGCTGTTGTTGCTGTTGCGCCCACAAGCCACAACAATAACAATGTCAGCTCACGTTGCAAACCAAAACTTGTTTTGCCATTTTGCGCATTGCGAATTTGCCTCGTTTTTGGTTGTTGTCAGCCCAATGATACTTTGGCCCACTTGTCGCTGATATTGTTATTATTATGGTATATGGTATATGGTATAAATAGCATTAGGCAAAACAGAGAATGTGCTTGTTCTTAGCCTTTTAAAGTATACACTCAGAAAAACCAATCGAATCGTTAAACTCGACAAACTTTTGGAGTCAAGTTTAAGTTTAACTTCAGAATCTACATATTTAAAAGTGAGGTTTTTTTTACTTAGAAATAGATTTTAAAAAAAATCACATTAAGAAAAATGTTAAAAATGAGTTTTTGTAATTTAGAAATAAAAAAAGAAAAAAATTTCGCATTAAAAAAAAATATTTTCTCATATTCAGAAAAGTTTTCTAATTTACAATGCGATTTAGTCAATTCTTTTTCGAAGTGTATGTCAAAAACAATACAATTTAAAGTTCGATTTGGAAGCACCCACAGCGTAATTAAATATTCAAATATAGAACCGAGTCGCCTTAATTTAGTTTATGGCCCCGCTTTTGGCCATAAATTAGCTAACAACATTATTGGCGCAGCAACTTCAAGAGTTTTTGGTCTTGTAGAATCTTCGAAATGAATGCCAGACACTTTATGTTTATTTGTGAAACATTTATTGTGCGTTTTCAAGAGTTGTTTGTGGTTTTTTTTTTATGGCCCTGGGGCAAGAGCATGAATAATAGCCGCATATTGTCCAAATCGTTTACCACCAACCACTCGAAAGTTGCTGCGGCACGCAAATCCACATTTTGACAACGAACCACACCTTTGGAAATCTGAATTCTGAATTCGGCATTCAATAAACCACAAAACCCAAAGAGATGCCTCCACTCAGCCTCAGCCTCTGTCTCCTCAAGAAGCGCTCCTCTTGTTGCAGGATGAGCATTCCTTGAATGCCAACTTGGCATGGCTTTAGATGAAGGATCCTCGTTTTTTTATATAAAAAAAAATACTCGTGTTTCAAATGATCTTATCTCTGTCTAATTCTAAAATTCTTATTTATTAAATTTCCAAATCATTTTAAATGGAATTTAATTTAAGATTAATCTAAAAGCTGAATTCATTGTTTGGCCTGGCTTTCGGTAAAAGATTTATAGCATTATTTTTGTTCCTTTAAAAAAAACTAATATTTTTTCCATATCTCTGTCAATCAGCGTTTAATTGTCTAATTGCCTTGAATTCGACGGTGTCTTGCCTTGCCCCTTCGAAATAAATCGAAATACATCAAGTAAATTGTGTTAAATAAAATATGAGCTGAGAAAATAAATAAATTAATCTTTTGACTTTAAGCAGATCTAGCAAAATTTATTGCAATTTTAACTCGATTTGCAAACGGGGGCTTAGCACTTAAATCACAATCACACACAGATTGCTTGTGTTGTTAATTTGTTTGTTGTTGTCGAAGGGTGTTGCAGCAACATCCGCTAGAACAAATTGTGGCAGCTTTGAGCAACATCCTCTCTGCCAAGATTCCCAACAAGGTCTCTGCAAAGCCTACAAATGCGCTCAAGCATTTCAAATTAGCCAGCCAGACAGACAGTCAGCCAACTAGATAAATGGTTGCAGTTGCACAATGGCTTTAGGCCAACACACACACACACACACACACACACACAGAAACAGTAGCAGCCAAAAACGGTATTTCTTTGCCATGGCTTAAATGAATTCTGTTTTTTTCTGTGCGCAGCTTAATCAATTTCTTTATACGCCCCTCGCTGTCAGCTTTCCTAATTTTCGAGAGAGACAAACAGACAGAATGACAAACAGACAGACAGAATGACAAACTGACTAGCTGACTAACTGACAGCTGCTGCGTGGGTCTCTCTTAACGCTTTTGTTCTAGCTTAAACGTTGAGTTGAGTCTTAACGCCTCGTCGCCGAATAGTTTTGCCTCGACTTTTTTACGATTTGCAACTCAATTTGGACATCGCGCAACGTCCAATTCTGAATACCCTTTCTTCCTAAGAGCAACAGCATTTTGTCATGCGGTGTGTAAATATCATTAAATTTAATTAGTTTAAAATATTTAAATTTTAGAGGTACATTTATAGCAATCGAACAATCGAAGCATTAAAATCCTAATCAAAATAGGTACACTCAAAAGAATTTAAGAAAAACGCCTTAAAGTCGTAGAAAGTTTTTCTCCAATTGTCATAAATTTATACATATTTTTTTTATAAATTTTATAAAAATGCAAACTAAAATTAAGAAATGCAAAGCCTGATTTTCAGTAAGCAACAAAATTGTAAATGTACTTTCGGAATGATAAGTTGAGTTACTCCTGGTACCAAAAGTAAGTTGCATTTTTGGTATATTTTCAGAGCCATATTTTTTCTTTCAGTGTAGTAACTATCTTCCTGATCGTAATCAAAAAAGTTAATCTTTCAAATCTACTTAATATTTGCAAGAGTATTTCAACTTCGACAAACTGCAGACACTCATTCAAAACATTCTTTATGGCAGGCTACGTCTTGATTTGATTTGATTTGCTTTGGTTCTCAGTTTGATATATATATATAGAAATGTGTGTATGTATGTATGTGTGAGTGTGTGTGTTTGGGTTTGTAGCTTAAAGTGGATATGACTGGCTGACATGACGTCTTGTCACTGCACCATTTTCGGCTGGAGCTAGACGCCCACCTTGACAACCTGTCCGTCCCAACGACTGTGAGCAGGAAATGTGAACAAGCACACACAAAAACACATACACACAGTCACACACAGTCACACACATACACACACAAACAGACTACTTGCTACGCAACAATTGCGCACTGTAAAAAACAAACAATTCGCAATTTGGGGGCGACGAGGACGCATCGCCGCAAGTTTTGATTAATTCGAAATTAATAATAGCTGTTCCCCATGACCAAATGTGTGTGAGTAGCTGTGTGTGTGTGTGTCTATGTGTGTGTGTGTGTGCGATTTTTAAGCAGCTCGTTTCGCCAAAATGTGACCCAACGAAAGCATTTGGGTTCAACGAACCCAGCCCAAGACGCGGTAAGCGAGCCATCAATTGGCCATTAAGAGCTGGGTCACTCAGTTGATCAGCTACACTCGACAAAAAAATTACCCTAAATTAGAAATTATTGCTAATATAAGAAAACTAACAAAGTTGGCCCAAGTCGACAGCTACGAAAGATTTGCGAATTTCTAAAATGCTATGCTTTTTCTGAGTGTAAATTAAAAAGGCAAAGCACAAATATTTTTTTTTAGTGTAATCAGCTGAGTGGGTGCGGTGCGACTTACCTTTGGTTCGCGTGAGGTCTCCTCGCTGAGGGTCTGATGCTCGCGATAGCGCGAACGCATCTCCTCCTCCCGCACCATGTAGCGCTCCCGATCCTTGGAGCTCCTCTCCTTCTCCTTGTTGCGGCGATTCAGAGTGCTGCTCGTGCCATTTGTGAGACGCGATTGGTTATCCTTTTTGCTGCTGGACACGTTGCTGCCACTGCTCCGTCCGCTGCCGCCGTTGCCACTGCCACTTGCCGTGCCCGTAAACAGTTGTTTGACCTTCTCGAAGCCGCCCAGTTTCTTGTTGCGCTTTAAGGTCGACTCCTTGGCTGGTGGCAAGTGTTGTTGCAACTGTTGTTGCTGCTGATCGCGACGTCTCAAAGTGCTCGTTGACACTGTGGGATACTTGTCCAAATGTGGATCAAAGTGGGAGCCGTCGTCAATCGATCTCTCGCGATAGATGTAGCTGTGCTCCACGCGACGTTGCTGCTGTTGCTGTTCCAGCTGCTGTTGCTGCAGCTCCAGCTGCTGGGCGGTCTCGCGGCGCTCCTTGCGCAAAAAGGTCTCGCAGGCCCGCATTTCGTCGTGGGGCGTGCGCTTGCGCCATCTGACCAAAGGCAAAAGAAAATTACTTTTAATCTTAAATTAAGACTCATTTTTTACTTAATTTCATGTGGAATTATTTACATTTTGGTGAATTTATATAAATTGGGGATTCTGCACTGCAACTTGTTAGATCTAATGTGGCACCTCCGAGCTTATACCTACTCGTATCAACCCCAGTTCCTGCACGAATGCCAGAATCTTTTGGGTTATTGACACTCACAACATGCATCCCCAAGATGAGGCATCTCTTCCTGGATGAGGCGACAGATTTTGCCGACTAACTTTTCTTTTATTACTGCCAATCAAATTGATTTAAGTATTATCAATGCAGATCATTTTGTATTCCTTTTTCTGCTCCCTCTGATCCGTCCTACTTCTTCTAAACGAATGCTAAAATATTTGGCATTTTTAAATTGGCTTTTCTAACTTTTTTTTATTGAATATTCTACTTATGGATCTACTCAAAGGATAACATAAAAGATTATTGCTTGATGCTGAAGATTTCTCAAATCATACGCATTTTTATTTTACTCTATTTAAATTATTATTTATTATTAATTATTTGATATCTCAGTTAATATTTTACTATAATAAATATATTCAAATCTATATTTCTATTTTCAGCTCTGCAGTTATGTTTTTAGGCAATTTTAAATTATTTGATATCTCAGTTTATACTTCATTATAATAAATATATTCAAATCCATATTTTAATCTCTAAGTTAATTTATATTTATTTGATTTCTCAGCAAAGCATTTATTATCATGAATATATTCAAATATTAACTTTAGCAAGCAAGTTTAATAGAAAAAAAGTTTTTTTTTTAATTTTATGCAAATCTAACTTAAGTCACAGATTTGTGATTTTAATTAAGCAACAATTTTTAAGTTCCAAAATTTTTTTTTTAAAGTTCCTATTTTATTTTATTTTTTTTTTAAATTTTTTGTATTGTTTTACTGTTTATTTCTGTCAGCTGATCACAGTTTCATTCACTTACCTTGTGGTCACGTCGCCATTGAAGGACTCCTTGCGGAAATCATTCTCAATGCCGGAATCGCCCTTGTCGAAGCTGCGCTGCTGCAGCTTGTCTCGCTTGAGGCTGCTCTGCCAGTAATCCTGCTGCTGCTGTTGCTGCTGCCTGCCACGCTCCGTAATTCTCAGCTCTGGCGAGGAGCGATAGTGATCGGTACCCGTCAACTGTGAGTCGAGACTCTTCGGCTCCTGCTGCTCCTCGTTGGGCAGCAGTTCGCGTGGCGTGGAGCCACCAAGTCGTTCACGATGACGCGTCTCTCGCACCTGTCCATCCTTTTGGGTCTCACGCACATACGTCTCCTTGACGCCACCGCCATGGCCGTCATCATAGTACTTGGTGTGGCGATAGCGCGAACTCTTCTCCGTGCGGCCATCCGTGGTGTCAGCTGGCGACTGATGATGCTGATGACGCTGATAACGGTAATCATCGTTGACCAGCTCACGCTCCTGGGTACGCTCGCGCTCCCGCTCCTGGGTACGCTCCCGCTCCTGGGTACGCTCCCTCTCCCTCTCTGGACTGTGATAGTCACGCAAAGGTTCTCGCTCCTGCCTGTGCTGAATATGCTGGCGCTCCAAAGTGGCGCCGTCGCCAAAGCGTCGCGTCAGAATGCGATTCTCCAGCTGTGCCCGCCTGTAGCCCAACTCATCCAGATACGGCGCCGGGCTGACGCTGCGGATGACCGGCACAATTGGTGGCTCACCACGTCGATGATCTCGTTTCGCGAACTCATCCTCGTAGTAGAGTTTGCGTGTCTCGTAGCCCAGGCCCTCATCCTCATCGCTCAGATTGCGTGGACTGAGCTGTTGCCAGGGCGATGGCGAATGCGAGCTGGCCAATCTCGTCGTGGTTGTGGTTGCTCCGCCATTTTGCAACGGCGAGTAGCTGCGATGTGGTTGCATTGCTGCTGGCGGTGATCTATCATTGGCCCGTGGTGGCCTGGGTGGTGCAAATTCACGTCGTTGCTGCTGCTGCTGCTGCTCCTCGCTGTGATCGAGCTGAGCATAGGTGATGATGCCCTCATTGGGCCGAATATACGAGAAGCCGGGCTGACTAATGACCGGCTGTGGCGAGAAGCGTTCCATGGAGAGACGCTTCACCAGACCGTTGACGGTGCGTCCCTTGGTCAGCGGCAAGCGCTCCGCCGGCTGCTGTGAACTGTGCATATTCTCACTCGACTTGGACTGCAGCGTCTCGATGCGATCGCGGATGCCCGCTGATATGTTCGATGGCGCCGCCTTGGACTGCTTATCTAGGGGGAGCAACTCCGTCAGTCCCAACTCACTCGCATGCTTCTCGCGCACAGTGACAGCGTCGGATTTGCGTCGTTCGCGCTCCCGAAAATAGTCCTTCTCAAAGAAATCCTCGCGCTGCGCCTGCTCAATGATGGGACTCAGCTGCTGCTTGGCTGTGCTGCTGGTGCTAGTGGTGGGTTCGCTCTTCTTGCTCAGTTTGCCGCGTGTGTGGAGTGCGGTGCCGCTGCCGACATCACTTTTGCTGCGCACCAAACGCCGACCGCCGCCGTCCTCGAAGCGTGGATCTCGCTCGAGCGCGTCGCCTTTGCGACTGAACAGACCAAAGATCGATGGACGTTTCGAGGCAGGTTTAGAGGCAGGTTTAGAGGTGGGTTTCGCGGCTGGTTTCGCGGCGGGCTTCTTAGCGGCGGCGTCACTAACACTACGTGCCACCGGCTTACCTTTGCCCTTGCGTCCTCGCGTGGGCAGCGAATGAAAGCGTTGCGAATCGTTGGCGGCACTTGGCACCTGGCTGCGCTTCTGCTTCACTCGGAATGTGGGTATATTATCACCGTTCGCAGCCTTGCTGTGATGCTGACCCGCCTGGGCGATGACCAGCGCAGCCTCCTTGCGTATATCCTCGGGATCGATGTCGGGCGGCAGCTGATGATAGCCGTGCGGTATGCCAGGATGTGGCGGCTGCAAATCTGTCGTCTCGTAGTCGTACTCCGAGGGCTTACCTGCAGAGAGAAGAGGAGAGCTACACATATAAAATAGATTTCGCATTCATGTAACGACAATTAGCACATTTGCCGCTCAGCTGAGAGCTGTTGATGATGTAATACGTTAGTTAACAGCCAACCAGATAGCCAACCAGCCAAGCAGTCGCTCAAAAGTGTGAATTGGCTAACAGCAGCTGGCTGGCTGCTAAATAAGGCAGCCTGTTTGGGGTCGACTTTGGCTGGTTGCTGTTTTGCTGCTTTGCTGTTTGCTACCAACAATGGATTTGGCATTAGCCCACGTTGCTAGCCTGTAATCGGGCGCTGTAAGCGCTAATGGCCATTGAAGAGTCTCGAGTCGCTACTTGAAGATCATAAAGATTCTTTCAGTCACTTCCTCACTTGTTCCTCGATAATCATTATTATTGAAAATACCCCCACCGACTGAAAAACAAAATACAAAAAACGTGCCGCGCTCTATTCACTTCTATCAGGCAGCAAATCCAAAACGCGATCATCATCATCATGGCCAAAACAAGATTGCTGCCGCTGCTGCTGCTGCCGAACCAGCAAAACGTGCGTGTTCTTTGATAGCTTTTTTAGCTCTTTGTTTCTTTATTATTTTTTTTTTGCGAGTCAACATGTTTTTGTTGTTGATTTACTTGCCCCTTGACGACTCATCAGCTCGAGCTTCGAACGGGAGCAATCACAACACAATAATATGCTATACACGAGATTACGCATCTTGACAATCAGCACTTGTTTGGCTGATATAAAGAACATGCTACAAGTTTGTTGCCTAAGTCATTTGTTTTTTTTTCTCTTTTTTTTTGCCATTAACTGCACTGACCTTGCAACCAAAGTCGCTCGTTCGGCAAGGTTGCCAATATAAAATAACAAGTTGAAAACAAATTACATTAATTAAAAACAAAATTTAACAATTAAATTTAAATTAAAAAATAATAAATATTTGCCAGATTTCTGGGTATATTTGCCAAATGTGAACCAAATGCCGACATTTAAGCAAGTAAAACTAAACCAGTGGAGAGATATCAATGAGGATTAGGATTGAGGAGCTTCATCGCTTGCAACTGAGTGCATTTTCCCAGGCTGTCACATTGGTGAGCCGGCGAGCAAAACGTGGTTAAGAAAGTAAAAATGCTGCGATTCGCGCAGCCAGTCAAAGCTGATAAGCTACAATGATTAATGACAAGCTGGGCATGGCAAGTGTCAAATTGGCTTCATACCCGTTGCCATTCATGCGGGAAGCTGGCTAATAGAACACATAGAGAGATCAAGAACATCATAAATATACACTCCCAAAAACGCCTCATACATTTGAGAGATTCGCGCTGAAAACTAGAAAGTTTTGCTTGTTTTTAGTCAAAGTTTCTGAATGAAAAAAAGGCTGTTTCTTAAATTTACATAAACTGGGCCTAAATCGAATAACCCAAAATGTGGTTTTTTTTTTAGGAATATTTTCTATTATTAATATTTTTTTTTTTTTGTTATTTGTAAAAAGTAGCGAAACCCGGATCCTCAGATAAAATTTTAAAGTAAAAATTGTTTCCACACAGAAGACGAAACTCAGTTTTAGCAAAGTTCCATGCAAAACCTGGTTTTTCTTTCCTTTGGTGAATTCTAAAATGCAGTGTTTTTTTTTGCCAAGTGTAGGAGTAGTTTGTACGCTTATGCCACAACAATTGCAGCTTGCCAAAATGATGAGCGTGCCGCAAGCGGCGATCAACCGCGATCAAGCCATATGTGTCAAGGTAAAATATATGTGGCTATGCACACACACACACAAACACACACACACGTACACACATAGATCTGGTGTGTGATGGGTGCTGCCAGTTTAAGGTTTCTCGAGGAGCCAACCACACTCGCATGTTCATCACATTGTGGTTGCTTCTTGTTGTTGTTGTTGTTGTTGCTGATGGTTGCAATGCCGTTGCGAGTTGAGAGGCGGTTGCGTTTTAGCTGGAGGTGTTTTTGGCCGCGTTTTGTGGCTGCTTTTGCTTTTGGGCAACAGGAAAACATAAATTGCGACTAAGCGACAGTTGGTTACCGCCTGGACAACCGCCCGACCGACCGACAGACCGACAGATGAGTGCCAGTGAAACTGCGCCTCCAACTCAATGTCGACGAGTAACAGTAAACGCTTCGCATTCCCAGAGATCTAAGCCAAAAAGCAAAAAAAATACAATGATAGCCGAACTGGCTCTGGTTTCAACGAGTGCAGCTATGATTGATTGCGAAAGCTTGGCGAACTCTCAAAGCGAAAAGGCAAAGGCGCTGAAAGCCATTCATTAATTTAATCATCGATCCACTTAATGAATTCGAGCCATGGCCAACGGGCTCTGTGATTTGTGTGCCCATGCCGAATGGGAATCAGCCGGAAAAATGCCTTCAGGAGCAGAGCAGAAGAAATTTAGAAAACTCTTTTTCTTTTTTTCTTTTCATATTTGGACGCATTGCGATAAGAAATCTGATCCAATTTGATCGCATTTAAAAATTGCAAACTGCTCGCAGAGTCGCCTCGCTGCGTTCTCCATTCCGGTTTTCCTTCCTTATAAACAGCTGCAGTTAAATTAATATAAAAATTGTGAAAATTAAATGGTAACTTAAGTAATTAATACTGATCTTAAGTAAATATTGAAAATTGGTTTAGCTAACAAATTGATAACAAAAATATAATTAAAGTTTTTATCTTCAAATCGATCATAAATAAGCTGGTCAAAATAATATTAGTGGAATTGTTTTAAAACTTATTTTGCTTTCCCTAAAATTATTAAAAACGAAAATTTGTGGTTATTTAACTTCTTTTGTGTTACTACATTTTGTATTTAAAATATTGAATTTGTGGACTAATCACAATGCTTAAAAATATTTTTTTAAATATTGCTTTAATTTAACAACATTTTCGATTTTCAGCAGTGCAATATTTGCCATTTATCACCATAAAATATGCCGTATTTTAATGGAAAGCTTTTAACATTATTTTTTTCAATAAGCCCCTAAAAAAATCGTTCAATTTGATTTTTACCAGCACAACTATTATGTTGACCACAACTGTATAAATTGTTGTTGCAGGTATGAACATAATTTGGTTTTCGTGATTGCCACAAATCGCAGCACACTGACCAAGTCCCAAGTCAAATAAATAATAATAATTGCTGTTGGTTTTTCTCTCTTTTATGTTTTGTTGTTTATTTAATTCTTGGCTTTCACTTGACCAAATTATGCATCCTGCTGTGGCTGCCTGGCTTGCGGGCTGGTCTCATTAAGAGCAGCTTAGTGGTGGCAACATCGATGCGTTTGGGCCCCAAAAATGATTCATATCTGGATGGCGCCCACCAGCTGTCAAGTGCAGTACAGATAACTGGCTTTTAGGCCTGACTCCCACCCGTCGCTCCCTCCCCTCCCACTACTGGTCTAGTCTCTGGTTCAACTTTGCAGCGCTAATGAGCCGACCGATCAGCAGCAGCAGCAGCCTGTCGAGCCTGGGCTTAACTTGGCCAGTAAGCAAAACATATGCGCGAAGGCAAATGGGCAAAGTGGCATGCCACAGTGCCAAAGATCTTGCGGCTCACGGCCAACTCGGCAAGCCGCAGCATACCACATCGAAGTGCCTCGAAGTGGCTCGCAGCGAAGTGCGGCGCGCCTTTGGGGCATTTCAATTAACCTGCGCACTTTCGATTTCATTGAATCAGGAACCAGGGCCGGGCTACACTCAGCCAAAAAAAAGTCACCAACTATATCAGAAATTCAAAAAATATAATTCAAAAAACCTGCGTTTTGCTTAACTTAATTTTAGCATAGGTTTTTCAAGAGCTTAGAAAAAATATTTATATACCAATCTTTCAGGCAGTTTTTTCATATTCTAAAATTAGCTTTTTTTAGCTTATATAATTAATAAAGATTAGTGTTTTCGGATTTCGCATACACAAACATGTTTAAAAAATCATAAAATTTAAATTGACTTCCCACTGAGCCAATCGGCCTCTAAGGCAGACAGTAGCAAGAGTCATTAAATTAAATTATCTGTTTATTTATATATTATATTATAATTTTAGAAAGGATTTCAGGAATTTCATTATAGTTCTCAGGGCGATTTTTAGTTTGTGGCTGTATTCTTTTTTCTGAGTGTAGTAACTGCAAGATTTTAGCTTTATCTAGGCGGGCCCCAGAGCAGCAATTCCAATGCTAAACGGCTCCGCACTCATTCCAGAATTGAAATAATTGAATGCCCTTGTGCGCGCTTATCGTTGGGCAGCAGGACCAGGGATTGGAGAACGGAGATCAGAGAGTTCCCATGCTGCCAATGCGCCTAATCACATCAAAAGCGATGCCGCCCCGCGTCCTTGAAGGCACAGGCGCAGTGCGGAGCGGATGCAGGGGAAGGAAGAGGAGGCGTGGATGCACTGCCTTTCTCTGCCAGTGACAAGTATGCAAATAAGCCAAGTGTATTTTGACATGCGAGTGCCTCGAACCAGTCTAAAACTCTACAGTCGCCCTCCCCAATTAAAATGCCCACAATGAGCTGTTGTCTGGGTTGAAATTGAAGTTTAAGCCAAGAGCTGTGAGCTGTAAGCTGTAAGCTGTGAGCTGTTTAAGCTGTTGTCGACGGGCTTTCAAAACAAATATGTATATAAATAAATACAAATAGAAACTTTCGCTAAAGAATGGATGAGGTTCATGCGGTTCTTCGTAAGCCTGGTCAAAAGCAAACGACAAACGTGTTTCGCACAGCAGCTGTCAACAGCACATTAAGTGAGAGCAAACAACAACAATAATAACACACAAATAAGCAGAGTGCCAAAAACTTTTGCTAAATATAATCCGAGACTCATTTCGATGAACAAATGACGCAATCAATTTTTGCGAGATTTTTCTCTTTATTTTTGCGCTTACTGGAGTTGAAACTGGGAACAGAAGAGATGGCTGATTGCGCTGATTGAGCTGATCGACAACTCCATTCACCCAATTCGCAATATTATAACTCAACAAACAACACACACACACACACACACACACATATATATATATGTATATGTATTTAAAAAGTGCGGCCGCGACAATAACACCCAATGCCAACCGGGCAAAGAACCTGACTGAGCCACAACACGAGTTGGCAAAATGCGAAGTGCTTACTTAAAGAGAGCGTCTCAGCTAACTTGGCTCAAATGTTGACTGCTGCCTGCTGCCTGCTGCCTACGCCAATGTCACCCAATCAAAATAGTGCGAATCGGTGGGCAGCCATAGCCAAAATGAGACTTATTAATTAATTTTCTGCTTCTATTTGTATTTCTCTCATTTCAGTTTTTTTTTTGACAGTTGCTGAAGCACTTAAAAAAACCTCATATGCAAATTGTATATTAAAATCCATAAGTAATAAAATGTAAATGGCATTTTAATGGTGCTTTTTCTGATCCACGTTTTTATCATCTTTTCGTGCGGGTGATTCTACTGTAAATTGCTGTTTTTCTTGTTATTGTTGCTGTTTATTTTTTTAACTAACTTTTATACGTGAATCAAGTTTGACAAATTCAAGCATTCCATGCGAAAATTGCGTAGTAGAACCAAAAAAAAAAAACAAACAAACAATTTTGGCATTAAAATTAAAGGTATTGCTGTCTGAGGCACGCCGAAGCTTAAATACCCTTTTAAATCGGTGTTAAATTACCGTGAAATTTTGATTCACTATTAATTTAAAATTTAATGAGCAATTGCAGCATAACAACCAAAAAACTAATGAGTTTTGCTTTTGGTATAACTAGTTAAACAAAATAGATTTAACTATAAGAGCAATGCTAAAGCTGGAAGCATATTAATTATTGGGTACATAAATAACCAAATAATAAATAATATTAAATAATAAAATTGTAATTCCTATAAGAACATTTCTTTTGACTTTTTAATTATTAATTTAAATAGTTTAAATACACAATAACAACAATAAATTGTGAGTTTGATTTGATTTCTAATCCAGCTAAAGTGCAAGATTACGCATAAGGCTATATCGGCACGGCTAGAAATGCTGATCAGATATATATATATATATACTCTATATATACTTTGCATTGAGCACATGCTAGCCTCAACTTGTTTGCTCAGCTTTATAATTGTTAAAGGTTATCTAATTAAGAGCTAATCAAATGCAAATCTTGGCCACAAATTAAAAATCACAGCTAGCAAAACGGTACAGAAAATTGCACGAGTCGGAAACGTTTGTTTTTTTTTTTTTAATTAATGAATGAAAATATATGAATTTAAGAGCAGCTCATTAAAATACAAACATTAATATAATAAAATATGGTAGCAAAATAAAAACATGGCAAAGAAACAGTAGCCCCGCTAAGATAGCTCATTTAATTACGTTGCAAATTGCAAGCGAATATTACGTAATCATGATCCAGCTGGCCACATGGGGGGCTAGCCAATTATGGCTAACTTGTTGCAAGAGCAGATGCCATAATATGGAATCAATTAAAGCGCCGCAGCATTATGGAACTCTGCAGTCGGCCACGGCAGAGATTATGTCATTCCGACGAGTTCAAGTGCATCGTCACTTGTCCTGCCCTCAGGTGAAGAGCAAGTGCAGCATGGAAAAAAAAATATTACTAAAAACAATAATAATAACAACAACAACAACAATTTAAACTACATATTTTGAAGCAGCTGGCAGCTGGCTGTCTTTGAAGCTGAGCAAGACTCGTTTTTGCCAAATTTGGTCGCTACGCAAGGTTGCCCACAAGATGTACACACACTTCAGCACACACACACACACTCACATTCACACTCATATTCACACTCACACTCATATTGGCACTCGCCTAAGTTTGTTATTGTTTTTTGTTGAGTTGTCTTGTCAACAGAAGTGTGAGGTGCTCATCTGTAAAAGCGAAGAGCGCACAAAAATTTACTGAAATTAGCCAGGTCATATAATCAACTATGTGGCTATATATATTTATATTTACATATACATTGAGGTACTTAAATGGGCTAAAATTAAATCATCATCTTTATCTGTGTTTTCTCACATAATTGCCTCAATTTGCCTGTGAACAGCAGTCATTTAATATATTATGCTAAACAACTACTGATGACGACGTCAGTCGTTAAATGCTAAAAACTGGCGCCTTGTCCGTTTTGAGATTAGGATCTTAATTGTCAGAGCATATTTCTTATTAAAATGAGTCGTCAATCTAATGCAAGAAGAACTATTTTTTTTTTTGTGAATTCGTTTCGTGATTCATTGTTGTTTTAAGATATTCAAAATGTCAGTAAATAAATCTTATTAAATAGCCTCATCAATCCCACAAAAATTTTAAATATGTTTATTTGTTAATTTAATTTGCCTTTCAATTGCCAACCTTTTCGACGTGCGGCCAAGGCCGAAATGACAAATTAAGCTAAGCCAAAATGGCTAGCAAATAAAATTGAGTAACAGTTTATTTTAATTACGTAGCAAATCAGATCAGACCATAACTGTGAGCAAAAACTGCAGCAGCACGAGTAGCTCATAAGGAAATTCAAGTTGCCCGAAAAAAAAAACAAAAAAAAAACAAAAGACTCAGGCAACGAACGTGGCATGCCAATTACATATGGCCTGCGTATGCGACGGAGACAGGGAGTGAGAGCACGAGGAGGAGGGGGAAGAGGAGAGAGAGGCCACTCTGTGCACAGACGCATCTATTAAAAGTAGCTAAATAATTTACATTTGTGCCGCTTTTGTCATAATCAATTTTTAATTTCTTCATTTCAGACAGTCGCCATAAATTCCAAGCCGGCTTTCGGATAAATCGCATTGCCCTGCAATTAAATTGCGTCGCTTGTGCTTGTTGTTGTTGTTTCTGTTGCTGTCTCTGCTGCCAGACATAATCATAACAATAATAATGTAGTCGACTCCGGAGACAAACAGACAGTTGCAGCAGCAGCAGCAGCAACTAGCCAGGTTTTACTAGGCATATTTTTAATGCCACTGATGAGTTTTTTTTTTTGTTTTTTTTTTTTTTGTGTTGTTTTCTGTTTGTGTTTCCCCATTGCCTGATGTGCAAAGTGATACTTTGTGCAACAGAGAGTGTGGCCTGCTTGCCTTATAAAATATCTACTTATTTAAAATAGTTATAGCTTGCTCTGTGTGTGTGAGTGTGTGTGTGTGTGAGTGCTCTCGAGCACTCTCAAGGTAAACTACATTTTATTGTTGAGGCGGCATTGTTACGAGCATTGCTTTGGCATTCGTTCTGGCTTACTCGCCCACCTACTATATATATATCTAAATATTATATATATATATATATATATATATATAAGTAGTATAAATAATGTGCTCAGTACACATGCTGTGTGGCAGGCAATCAATATCATCATTAAATAATGCAATTGATGGATGCCCAAATGTCAATTTTTATTTGTAGGTTGCATTTATTGTTGTTCTAAGTTGTTTTGGTTGAAGGTGATTTGCTAGCCCGATTTGTCTGACCAGCATCATCTTAGAACGTCAGCAGCTGTTTTGTGACTGGGACTGCCCAGTTAATTAGTTACTTGAATTATGTAGACATGTTCATTTGTTGCTTTAAGCGTGGGTTTTTTTTTTTTAGCGGCATTGATTGACCAAAATTAGCGTGTCTACACATCTATGTGTGGATGTGTACATGTGTGTGAGTGTGTGTACAAAAAAAATGAAAAATCTTAACAAACCACAAATTCTTCAAAATGTTGAAAACTTTATTTGAGCACAAGCAATCAATTCTAATGATAAGTAATCATTGCTTTATAGATGATAAAGCTTTGAAACTATTAAGAAAAGTAAATTAATGTCTTCAAATAATTAGTATTTGCTTTTATTACTCCAATTAGGAATAACCCACATATTGCGATGGTTCAATTTTTAATATTTCGACTTAGTTAAACAGAGTCAAAGATATACAAAAGAAATAGTAAAATGGGCCAAAAATTCAAAGGGATTATTAAAGTAGCTAAGAAAATATGAAGAATCAGCATTTTATGAAGTAGTGCTATTATTCTTATGACCTCAGCTGTATAAATTTATATAATGCTTAAATATATACAGTTGCTGAGTTGCTTTGATCGAGCAGAGAGTTAATGAATGAAATGTTTGTGATTTATCATTAATAAAAGCAGCTTGCACTTATGCAAGGCTGGGTGAGTGTGCGTGTGTGTGTGTGAGTGAAGTGTGTGTGTTGTGGTTATTCTTTCAAGTTAGATGCCTTAAACACAACACACTGACCTATGCGCTTCACGTGTACATCTCGATTGAAGCTGACACGTGGTCCGCCATTTGTTGTTGTTGTTGGTGTTGCAGTTGTTGCAGTTGTTGTTCCAGGCATATGTTGAGGTTGCGGCGGCATTCTGATGCTGGGTTTCTGATGGGTTTGTTGCGGATTTGATCTTATGGTTTAACAAATTTCGCTGGCGTCGCTTTAAATTTCTCACTTGGCTTTTGGAAAAGTGTTAAGCAGCTGTTCCGGGCATTTTCTTTTGTTTTGTTTTTGTTTTTTTAGTTAAGCTCAATTTGACAGTCGCTTTTGGTGATGTGATATCAAATATCAAATATATTTATGGGGGGCTGTCAAAGTGTCGAACTGCAATTCGAGAATAGAAATAAAGAAAAAAGACAAGTCTCAAATGTCAGATGTTGTACTTATTATTGTTGATGTTTGTTTTGTTTGGTTTGCTGTTAAAGTTGTTGTTTTTTGTTGTAGTTGTTGTTGTTTTTATCGTGTGGCTTGTTAGACACTCGGCACCTCATTAGCAGCGACCTGGTTAAGTTTTGGTTGTTGTTGGTTTGTTGGTTTGTTGGTTTTTTGGTGTGTGTTACTTAACTAAATCAAATTTATTAAATTGTCTTATTAATGGGCACTTGACATGCGCCAGCGAAAGTGTTATTAAAATTAAATCAAAGCTGCAGATTTATCACAAAGCAAAAAATAGAGAAAAAAAAATAGAGAGCTCATCAAAGAGTATTATTTTTAAAACCATAAGAAATTAGAAACGACAACAGGTAAATGAACACAGAAAAAAAAAAACAGAGTAAAAAAAGACAAGCCGGCAGTGAAAAGAATAATTGGCAATTAATAAAAAGCCAATGACTCTGAATCCAAATCCCAAAAACTGTATTAAAAATCGTATTGTAAAGCTGGAAACGGTGCGCAGTCGGGGAGCAATGCGAAGTGGGCAGAGCGAATCAAGTTTGTTTTGCGTTATGCTCGTTAGCCGGAGCTAAAACACACACACACACACACGCACAACAAAGACATTATGAGGGTGTTTTTTGTCTGCATACGATATTATATATATATATATATATATATATATATATTGTCACATGCGAGCTACTTTGAATTGGCAATTGGGATGGATGAAGTGGCACGGATTGGAGTTGTGTCTAGCAACGAATAACAATGCAAAGCGGATGTGTGGAGAACCATGAGCAGCAACTCTATTTGTACTATTTGTGGTAAACACATCCCCCCCACCTGCTGGTCTATTCAACAAACGACATTTGGGTGTGTCCTGCAGCCGCCATGCAAAATATGTTGATTGCGATTAAGCAAACGCGATAATATTCATATTTGAATGCGAGGCAACCAAAACTCTATTTAAACAATGCATTTTGCCCGAGGATATGCCGCACATGCACACACGAGTGAGCCGCTCTTGCAACCTTGCAACCAGGCAACCCAAGCAGACCAGGCAAGTGCGCTAAGCAGGCGCAGCCAATGAGTCCGAGTATCCCACTTACTGGTTCCCCAATCGTTCCCCCAATCGCGCCCCAGTCTTCATAGCGCCTCGCTGCAAACTCACGCACGCACCCACCCAAACCGCGCAGCCCTCTCCTCTCTCCCCTCTCTCTCTCTCTCTCTATCTGCCTCCCTTTCGTAATGGGTAGAAAATGCATGCCTATTATGGCACCTGGTCAGGGGCCGAGTTGTAATCACAGCCAGCCAGCTACACTCAGAGAAACAAAAGAATATCGCCCTAAAAACTATTTCAACTTTCTAGTCAAAGAAAATTGTTAATATTCCAGGAAAATTATGGGAAAGGGTTTTTCCCATGTACAGCATTTTTCAATTTATTAAAAGATAAATTTATGAAAAGTTTAAATGAGTTTGCTTAGAAAACCATTAAGTGTTCTAGTTTTTAGAAATATTTTCTAAATTCTTAGACCATTTTTTTCTTTATAAAAAATAAATTTCGAAAAATTCGAATTAGAATTTTTTGATCTGCGAAAAAGGTTTCTAAATGATTTCCACTATTTATTATTAAAACTTGACATTTTTTTTTATTAAGAAAAGAAAACAAACACCGATTTTGAAGACAGACAACCCTTCTCATAATTTGTTGTCGATTTGGTCGATTTTTTTTTCTGAGTGTAGCTAGCCGAAGAGAATCACAGACAGACATCAATGCAGGCTGCCTGCCCATTCACTTACTGGCTTACTTACAGACAGGACAGCTCTACACTCTAACAAGCACACACACAGAGATAGAGAGAGAGAGAGAGAGAAAGAGAGAGGGAGAGAGAGTGAGGGGTGGTAAGTGCGACTGAGAGGCAATCGAGCAACTAGACGTCAATGATCATGACTAGTAGAACCTCGTGTCTGTCTGTCTGTGCCCAGCTGGAGTTGGATTTGGACTTGGAGTTGGAGTTGTAGTTGCAGCGGGTACGCAAAACGCTTGAAGCTGCCAATAAAAATCCTTTACCATATAATTTGAGTGGCCATGCGTGCGCTCTGACATTGATGGGAAGCTGACTAGTCAGCATGCATGCATACAGCTCCAACTCCAACTCCAACTCCAAAGAAGACGAAGTCGAAGACTGCCAATTCCTTGTAGCCCCCAACGATCAGGTTGGTTGTTGGCAATGTTGGCCAGATGCCGATGCCGATGCCGATGCCGATTGTTGCGCGTTGATTGCGCCATGAACGTGATTTGTTTGTAAACACGCATTATTAAGGTGTAATAAACATACAATTTGCAGCGCTTCGAAGCGTAGGAGCTCAGCGCGTATACAATGTGTATACATATATATATATACACATACATATATACATATTTATATTTATATACATACATATTTAATATGTTATATTTTGAAACTATAGACAAACACAGTAAAAACTATCTTATTTTCAGCGCGATTTTCATTTCAAGTTTTAAAACATTTATTATTCTGATAAATAAAAACATTTATAAGTAATAGAAAATTGATTTTTTTATTTCTTTTAAAACTTTTGGATGTTAACGACAGAAGCAGATATTTGTATTATATGTACTATATATAGAAAAGGCTTTTAATACTAACTGGGCCTTGACAGGACATTGTAGTCTCCGAGCTAAGCTTGCTATTCTTAGTAGGTGATTTTTAATGATGAGAATGAAACCTCAAAAACCCAGCTATGAAAAAAACATAGCAATACTGAACCCAAGAATTGGGGTTGTTTCCAGAGCGATGGAGGTCAAAACGTAGGCCACATTCTATTAACAAATCTAACGCAATTTGTATCTAATTTTAGCCACAATTGCGTAGTATGTAGCTAATTTTATACAAATTATTTTAAATTATACAATTACAAGCGCTCACTCACTCTTTCTCACACTCTCCCCATCTCCCTCTCACTCGCCAGAGACTTTGAGCTCAGAGTGTAGAGTCTGGAGCCAAGCATAATAATGGCTCTGAACTTGAACTCTGACATTGCGAATGAGTATGAAAAAGACAATCAGCAAACATAATGACGGCAACTAAACAACCCAACCCAACCCAGGCCAGGCTAACCCTCCTCCTACTCCTCCCCCCATCCCACCAAAACAGAAAACTCCCCCGCCCATTGTAACGACCGTGTCAAGTGAAACCAAAAGTGCGGCAACTTCAGTTTTGTTGGACAAGCGGCGAGGCAACATCGAACGAGCAACAAGCAAACAAACAACGCGTTCGCCCACTTTGCGTGTGTTCTCAGCGCCAGTTGCTCGCTGACCCCTCCGACTGGGTTCAGGTTCAAGTCGAACACAACAAAGGCAGCTAACAGAAATTCAGTCTGTCTCCCCGTCTGTCTGTTTAAGTCCGATCGGTTGAGCAGACACTCGGCAAAAAGAAAAATCACTTGAGAAATATAACGTTTTTCTTGCCTTGAATCGATAATACCAAAAATATATCAAAATCTATTTCTAATAAAAATAAATGCATTTATTAGAAACTATGCCACATATTTTTGTATGTGTGAAATATTAAAGTAATATTAAATACCCATAAAAAAAAAATAAATATAATTCTTCTGTGGTTCGCAAATTGAATGAAAAATTTCAGATTTCAGATTCAAATGCAAATGGTTTTTTTTTCGAAGCCATAATCCTGATATTTAGAAGTTTACTTTCTGTTATAATAAGGTCTCTAAAATGCAGTTTTGCTGAGTGTAGCGCGGCCTTTGCGGCCGAAGTGAAAATGAAGGTGTAGTCCAATTTGTAAGTATGGCCAAGCCCCAAGGCTCAGCACAGCAGCCAAAGCAGCCATCGAGAAGCCAACGTCAAAGTTATGCAAAGCTGTGCCTGGGACTGCTCTGCTCCCGGTGGAGCCAGTCCAGTCCCGGTCCCAGTCCCAGCTAGGCCAGTCCAGTCCAGTCCAGTCCAGTCCCATTCCAGTCTCCTGCCTAGTGCCTTGCGTTTGTCTGGAGCGCATTTTTCCATGCGTGCCGCCTTTTGGCTTTGTTGGTGGCGCTCTGCTTTCCTCTGCTGCTGTTGATGCTGCTGCTGCTGCTGCAACATCCATTTGCCGACTTGGCAAATACTTAATTGCATTTCGATATCTATGCTCAGGCATCTGCGAGTGAGGATGCCGCAGCAGCATTGGGGCACTCAGACAGCGAGACAGGCATTTGCTGTGGACATGCAGACAAGCTAAACCAGCGCGAGGCTGTTGCTCCTCTCTGTGCTCCACTCGGCTCTGCTCCCCTGCTCTGTTCTGTTCGGTTTGCTAGACGCCGATTTTTACAACTAAATTCCCTTGATTCATTTTTGCGCTTTACAAAAGAAATTTGTAATTGCTACTCCCATTTAGAGCCCATATTGCATATCTGCGCGCACATCGCGCGGACAACATGACAATCGACTTCTTCTTTTCTAATGCTATGCACATCCGTTCAAGCGCCCACACACACACACACATATATACATATATATATATATATATATATATTCAGCAATGTCAGCTCTTTTTTCTTGTATCCGCTCTCGCATATTGTTTTGTCATCGTTTTGTTTGCTGCCTGCCCAGTTGATGGTCGTCCATCAGTCGTCAGTCGCAGTGCCCCCAAACTGAAGCGCCGCCTCCCTCTCCTTACCCCCCTCTCTAACTCTCCACTGTGAGATGGCATTGTGCCTGAGCACGCTGTCATTTTCACGCTTTGTTAGCTCACTAAACTGTATCTCGTCGTCCACAACAACAACAACAACAACTATAACAACAACTACTTCATACTAGGAAGCGTCATGGCGCAGCCACGTTTTTTCTTTATTTATTTTTTTTTCTTTATTTATGACTACATATTTAGTTTATTATGTATGTTAGAAGGTTAATCTCGGCGGCATTACATTGCATGTTTTGCGCCTTTGTGGCAATTTCTTTGCCTTCGCCTTAAAAGACATGTATAATATTTGCACAGCACGCGACAGCTCGATGGGGCAGCTATATGTGCCAGCGAAACTTAATAATACAAAATATTTGTGAACAATTAATAATTTCCAAACTATTTAAATACTTTCTATTTTGATTCATAAATATTTTATATTTAAGAGTGTAATTTGAATATCGATTTGGGACTATGATTTGGGTGTTTCTAATCAGAGAATAATTAAATTTTGTGCAGCTCATCTGTATCTGTTACCATAATTGATATAATCTGTTATTCTAAATGATATTATCTTAATTAATGGGTTCAGATTATAACAAATGCATATGAAGATCAGCTTAGACTGCAACGAATAAGCTGATAATAGCCCTATGCAGCTGACCTGGAGTGTGGATGTCCCCCAACTTCTAGTGTTCTATGTAGCATAAGGTAATTGCAAGTTGTGCTGAGGCAATCTTCTGCAGAAATGTGTGTAAAGAATGATGGTAAATCAATTTCATGTTTAATGGCTAATGGCATGATTAATGTGGCTCTCAACTTGCGCTGCTCGCCCAGCAGGCACAAATTTCACTTTTCTCGCATTCATAATACAATAATTAACCCAGAGAGTTTACAAGATGTATATCTAATGAAAAAAAAAGCATCAGAAAAAAGTGTGTTGTCGACCGCTGTGCCATTTTTCCATGTCACAGTTTGCCGACTGAGCGACTTTTAACCTGTGCAGAAATCAATTAGGCACCGTATCAAATAGATCCAAGCACACACACACACGCACACACACACTCAAGCGTAAAAGCGATCGATCATGTACAGTCGTTGCTCGAAATGATGCCGAGTTGGCCCTTCATTGTGGACTCGGTGTGAGTTTTTTCTTTGTTTTTGTTTGGGATTTTGGGAAAACGTATTTTATTTATCAATTAAATCGAATCGAAAATTGAGCGCAATTACTGAGCAAATAGTTATGAGCCAAGTTCGTTGCCTGAGTCTTTTGTTTTGCAGCAACACTCAGCAAAAAAAAACTTTAGAAATTTCAGATACTTTTGACGGTTGTGTGTACAGAGAAGAATTCTTATATTTCCAAATTACTTCTACAATCAAAAAAAAAACATTCTAAATTTCAGCGAGATTTTTTTCTGAGTGCAGCCGATTTTTTCTCTCACTGAATTGCTGCACGAAACCCACTCCGGGCTCTCGTCTGTTGACTGGGGGGTGTCAGTTTCGATTTCGATTTCGGTTGCAACTGCAGCGTGCAGCTTGCAGCTTGGTTGCATCTGCAACATTTCCGGCAAGAGCGCTCCACGCTGACGCTGACGTTAATGTTGACGGTGGCAAAGGTCAGCAGCGAAAACGAATCGGCACTTGGCACTTGAATGCCTGATGCTCGATGCTCGTTGCTGATGTCTGAATGCTCATGCAACAAAATGCTGCATGCGGCATGCAATGGGAAAAAGGGCGCCTTGCATGCAATATTTTCTTTGGGTCTCTGGCACAGCAACAATAAAAAAATATAAAAAAATAAAACAACAGCAAATCATAATCCAGCTGTGGCCCATCTTCCGTCTTGCATAAGCTCCACTGTACAGCTGAGTTTCACTTTTTGCAACCGTGTAAATCTGATGCTGCCGGGTTAATTAAACCCAAGAAAATAACGACAACTAGCTGGCTAAACTAGCGGTAGCTGCGTAAATATTTTAATTTATGCAAATTTTTTGGCAGCAATCTTAGACTAATTATTATTGGCTGGCAGCTATATCAGTTTCATGATTTGATTGATAGAAAGGCAACACAACTTGGCTCAGGTTAGGTAAGACCGGTTGTCGGCTGCAGCATCAATTTAGATTAGGCTCAATTTCTTGACACTCGGCGGGAGATTGAATCGAAAATGAGTCCATTTTGTAATCGAACTAAATTTAAATAAATCGTCATTAATTTGCCTCAAAATTTGAAGTAGTATTTTGCGCAGATGAGAAAAATTATGCAACTTTTTCAAGGTGTTAAATCAGAAATAATTTTTATATTTATATTTTTGTATACATATTTATTTATTAAAGATTTCACATATACAAACTTTAAAAATTCAGATAATATCATATGTTAATTTTTATTTTTATGACTGTAGCTGTTGCTAATTGTGCTAACTGCTATAGATTGCTTCCGGAGAACCCTCCTCATTATTATGTAGTCTACATTCTACACAACGCAATGTGCATAAAAATAGATATTTTTTGGGAGCAGCTTGAATTTCAAAACTGATCAAATTCATTGATATGCAGTTGCCGTTAAATGTTTGTTGGCCGCCAAATGTGTGCAATTGGCAAGGCATACAAAGCAGTGACTCAATTTCAACATTACAACAAATTTATAGTATTTTCAACATGCATTGTGTAATGATTGTCCCAAAATAATATCATTTTGGCCCCATTGCATTATGAAAGCGTTACAAATCTTATTTTGATGGGACGCATTTGCCAATTGGCCGATAGACGAGCTTTGTCATTTTGAACGGCTATTATCGTTAACAGTGAAATTGGACTGGGAAACCAGCTTAAAATAACTATGGCCATAATCGGTCGCTTGTCAGATCTCATTTTTATGCATGAATCTCCATTTGAGTGCAGCAGTCAATGTCACCATAAAACAGACACAACACCTAAAAGACAACTTTTGTTGTCTTTTGTTGATAAAGTGACATCATGGCTATAATGTCACCTCAAGCGACCCACGCTCCACGCTCAACTCCGTCAATTGGCCAAAATGTATCTGCAGACTAGGCAAGAGAGAAATTTGCAGGAACTCAACGCAGTTCTCGGAAACTTATAATTGGCTCGAGCTGAAAGCTGAAAGCTGAAAGAGTAAAAGCCAAAGCTAAGCAGGCCCATCGGCAAAACTAGCAGTCAATACATCAATTTAATGACTTCATTGAAAGCATTTTTGGCCCAATACATCGTGCACGCCCCAAATATATTGATTTCGTTGCGATCCATCGCAGATTTGCTGGCAGCTTAAGCAAACAGAAATAAAGTTAGTTGCTGCACTAATAAATACCCTGCAAAAATAAGATATAGCTGGGTTTTTAATTGGAATAGGGGGGATGTGTTTACTAATGGCATATTAACAATGGTATTTATCTGACAGGCCGGATAATTTCTGACAGTGTTCATCAATCAATTATTCAACATTGCCAGGGTATTATCCGTGCTTTGTTTTTTGGACAAGTAAATCTACGATTAGCGTTCCCAGGGCGTCGTATTGCAAGTCGGAGTCTGCACCTGCCAATGCCACAACAAAGTCAAAAAACAACACTTGACACCCGATACGCTACTCTGTGGAGGCAAATGAGCAAAGAGTGGCCAAAGGGGGAGAGGCCAGAAAAGGGGGGACAAGCGCTGAGCTGATGATAAGTAGTGTGTTTGATAGCGTTCACATTGCCGGCCTAATTGGGCTTTTATGAGCTAAGTGTTGAGTGTGTGTTAAGTGTGTGTGTTTTACTTCCGCAACAATGCTTTGTCAAGTGTCAAATGCGTTTTACCGTTCAATTGACCGATCAACTTCCGCTCGACAAAAGCTCAATGCCAGGCCAAGTTAGTTAAATGAGTGTTTACAATATGTGTTTTTTCTTCATTTTGTGGCCTATTTGGCTAACAAATCAAACGCCAGCAATTTAGCAACAAATTGTTGTTAATGCCCATTAAATCAATGCTGCTGCGTCTTTCATTTCGATTACGGTATTTGTTAGAGTTTTTTGATTTTGATTTCAGTTTGGTTTTTTGTTATTTTTTTTTTATTGTTGTGCGTGCCCCTTGGGCAATTAAAAGCTGCACGATGCACGAAAGTGAATGTTGTAATGAGTCGCAAACGATTAGGTAAGATTACGGGACGACATCGATTCATTCATTCATTCATTAGCAGCCTTATTCACATTTTCAACACAACAAAAACACACTCAAAACAAACACTCGCCATGGCAATTTGTTGATATTTCTGCGAAACGTGCCAAACAACACAAAAATAAAACAAAAAACTAAAAACCAAATGTAAATGTTCACAATACACATTAAATATTTGAACGAGTGTTATTCAGGCAGGCAAAATGTATTCACTTGAAAAATAGTTGAAAAAGTGTGATGTTAGGCAGCGGCACGCTTTAATCATCTTATGTAGGTGCTAAATGAGTCAAAGGCAGAAGTTTATGAGCGCTCAAGGAAATACAAAAAAAAAAATATATATACATATATATAAATAAGAAACTGCTAAAATGTTGCTGCCTCAATGCCTGACTGCATTTAAAAAACAAATCATCCTTGACGCATGCACACCAAAAACGGCAGCCTGCACATGAATATCAACCAAAAACCGAGACAAAAAAAATCAAAATAAAAATAAATACAGCTTCCAATAAAAAAAACTACACAAAAATGAAACAAGCCGTAGGACTGTGGACAAGGCAAGGCTGCATAACCATTTTTGGCCACATCCACAAAAAGCTGTTGCTTTTATTTATTTTTTTCTTTCAGAATTTTCAATTTGTTGTGTTTTGTGTGTGTGCATTTAACCCCTTGCTGCTTGGCACTGGCTTCTGCACAGGTTCCTTTAAATTGACGTTTATTTCCAGACGACGACGTCGTCGTCGAAATTGGGACCGCAAAAAAAATGAGCAACTTTCGAAATTTTTAATGAGCACAAAATGTGTGCGTCGAGTTAATTTGCCGCAGCGTTTGAAGACACACAGACAGCAACAGGAACGGAACGGGTTGGCCCTCCATCTATATAATACGATACGCTGTTTTTTTTATTTAGCCAAAAGATCGAAGAGACACCTACACTCTAACACACATACACACACACACACAGAATTCTTACATGCAGTCGTTGCATGACGTCATTTTGGCATTGGCACTGAACTGACGCCAAAGTTTGGCATGCTCTCGAAATGCTCCCACGTATCCAGTGACAAGTGAATAAATAAATACATGCATAAATTTATATATATATATACATATATTGAATATTAAATATGTAAGAAGTGTCAGCAGATTGGACAACCATTTGTTATTAATATAGATGTTTATAGTGCATAATTAAAATCGTATTTTGTCTTTCGATGGAAAAAAAAAAATTAATTAGAAATAAAACAAAAAATAAGATTGACTTCCAGATGTTTTCAGTTGGCAAGGAAATGCAGATCGCTAAGGACAAAAAACGTGAATAAATTGAGATCTTTGCTTTTTATTGATATCATCTCTTTATGTTCTCTTCCCTGTAGATGTACATAAATTTATATAATTATACATAAAAAAAAAATATTTTAAATACTTCAAATTTTGCTCCCGCTTATCGTCTCCAGGTTAGAAAGGGTCGCCATATATGCAGAGAGTGCGAGGGATATAAATTGGCCAAACTCAGCAGATCGCCCAGAACAACGAGCAAGATTTGTGCATAACGCACCTTTTTCAAGTTAAAGAACCATATTAAATAACCACGGAATCCACACAATTTACTGGGCTTTTCCAAATCCATTTCAATATATTTAATAAATATTTCAATTTAGTTGTTGAATATAGTTTTTCGTATAAAACTCAACTAGAGAATGTCAAAAAACTGATAGCAGAATAAAATAAAGTCAAAAGGGAAGCTTTAAGCAAAGCTTTTTGATTCAAGCAAATTACATATGAATATTCTGGAATATTTCGCACATGGCATAAAAATTCCCCAACAAAATTTATGTGCTTCATAAATAAATCAAATTGTACGAATTTCAAATTTTTCAAGCTAAATCACATTAGCAATGCTAATGCGAGCTGCTCTTAGAACTGTAAGCCGAACCGATAATGAGCGACGGGGCAAGAGCAATTTTTTTTTAGAATACCAAAGAAGAAACATTAATCTAATAAAAAAAAAATGAAGAAAAATAACAGCCATTCCCATAAATATCCAAAGACGCTGTAAACTTTCACTAAAAGCTTACAAGTTTTAAGCAAAAAAAAATATAAAGATACAGCAGTATTGTTAGATCTTCTGAATTCTATTTCCGTTTCGAGCACAACCAAAGACGGGCATCATCTTTATTTTGAACTTCATCATCATAATGGGCGTTTTTATTAACATTATAATTGGTTATTAATTTGCATCCAAATTCAAAGCAATCGCTGATCGAGGAGCTGAACACGAAAGACTTCAACGTTCAACCATAATGAAGATCCCCTAATATTACCCAAAAAAAAATGTTATATTGTTGAACAAAGAAAGAAAGTCGTCAATAAGCACATTTCTCATTTGTCTTAAGTTAATTGGCGCACTCTTTGAACTCCAAGAAATTACTTCTATTATGTGCGAAAGGGTTACAGATCAGCTTATTGGTTCTGCATTGAGAACTACAAAAATAGATCGAAAACTACACTCAAAATAAAAGTGTGATCTTTTTAATTTTAGTTTGGTTTTCTTGCAAAATTTGGAAAAAAAATGTCTTGTTTTCTTAGAGAAAGAAGTGTTTTAAACAATTTAGAAATGTCTTTGAAAAATAAAAAAAAAATCAACATATTTCGGGCAAGTCTCTATAATTATAAGAAAAATGTTTCTTCTATTTAGAAATAATTACTAAATACAGACAAATTTTAATTTTTCTGAGCGGTCTTAATTCTAATTCTGAGTGTATTAATTAGTTTGCTAAATAAAATATGACTCACAAATTCTAACGAATGCGTTGGCAGTCTACACACACACACACATGTGTATAGTTACATTCGCCCACAAATAAAAAAAATAAATAAAAAGCCAACTTATGTATCTGTGTAAGTGGAACAGCTCTAATGTTATTCTAGGGCCGTAAAACTTGAGCATTCAGCTCTTGATCAGCGATTAGATTTGACAGTGAATTGAATTATTCAAGACGTTATTTATTAATATTTAGTACTAAATATTCAAGACGTTATTTATTAATATTTAGTACAAAGAATACTGCATTTAGTTTTGGTGTTTTTAGATAAATTTACAATCATTTGGTTATCAGCGTGTAAAGCGTAATTTTTAGGCTAGCTCTACTGTAGTTGTTGCTCTCAAAGGAATACACGTTAAGTTTAATTGTTTACATGTTGTGTATAAAATAAAATCAGCTGGAGACAGAGACTCACCTCAGTTTAAAAGCAATTTGCGCAGTTCTAATTGCAATACTTGTTGCACTTGTTGTTATTGTAGTTGCTGCTTTTGAATCAACAACTTGTTGCACTTGTTCGATCTTTTTGGAAATTCGTTCAACGGTTCGCGAATTTTAATTAGTTAATCAAACACAGTCGTTGTTTTTTTTTTTGTTTTTTTTAGTACGAAAATTACCCAAAAAATCGTTTGCACAATTGAAGCGAAAATCACGATTTGTGCCGTTTTTTGTTATTTAGCTTTTTGCATTGCTCACAAAGTCGTTTGTTTTTTTTTTGTGATGTGTGTGTGGGTTGAGTGTGGGTGCGGGGAGGTTTTGTATGAGGAGACAGATGGAGAAACAGTTGTGTTTTTTTTGTTTGCTATCGGTTCTCCTAATTGCAATAAGAGGTAGGTTGGTGGTGGGGGCGACGGTTAGTTAGCAGCTGGGCACGGCGCTGGCCAGTTCGTATTTATACGTATATATATAGATATATATATCTGAATCGTTGTAAATCACACACAATAACACACACAAGCACACACCAACGAGGCGGGTGATGATGAGAGGGAACGCACGGCGTATTTGGGTTCACAGCCAGGTGAACACCGTCACGTCTAAAAGCCGACTGAGACGACGAGCACGATCTCTGTGACTTCGAACTTCGACTCAGGTGATGCGAGCTCGTGAGCAGCGACCAAAGCTCAATGTGCGCTGAGAGTCAAATGTGCTGTATCAGCGCAACAGGTAGCCGGCATTTCTTTTGCTCTCGCGCGCTCTGCTCTTTACGTACTCTCAGAGACTCAGAGAGAGAGAGAGAGAGCTTGGCAATCATAGTGCTGGTGCTGGCTCAGTTTTTGTCATATCAACAGCGATGTAAACAAGTGAAACCAGCTCGCCCAAACATTCTTTGTTGTTTGAAGCTGCTTCTTCTTCGTCTTCTTGCTAGACTAGCAAATATAAATATGGAAATTCTGTGAGCGAGCAAAAGCTAACCGACACGCTCAACACTGTTGTGTTGGCTGTGTACACTCAAAAAATAAAAGCTATTAAATTTTAAAGAATCGCCATATATTCGGCGCTAATTTGATATATATACATATATATTGTTCATATTGAAAAAATTATTTTCTAGATTTAATTTAAATATTTAAATAGAATGAAAAATGTCTAATTTTTATAAAAACACGCCATATATCGACAGGGCCGGTTTATTTTCTAGGTGTAGGAAAAACAAACAGTAAGCGTGCGGCGAGAAGCGAAGCCAACCTCCCAAGTCCAAGGAGGCAGTCAGGAGGCAGTGAGGCAAATAGGGTGTCTCCACACACACACCCAGCTCATCAATCACGATCTCGGCTAGTTATAATAATCGCTCGCTGCGTTCCATCACAAGTCATTACACTGGCTGTAGATGCTGCTGTTGTTGCTGTTGTTGGCCGGCTTCACTAATTAATTCATCTCGAATACGAGTTCTGTGAATAAGAAGCGCTTAATCCCCAAGGCGTTTGTATGAAACTATTCTAGCAAGTGTCATAAACAAAGCAAATCGTTGGCAGATACTTCAGCAGGTAGCAAACCGAATAAAATAATTCAAGCACACAAGCGCACACACACGCACACACTTCAATTTGAATATCACAGTAATTAATCAAAAATGAAAAAAATAAATATATATTTATATACAAATAAATCACGAATCGTCATCGTCTTCAACGGTCAAGCAACTATAAAGCACCAAAAGCTGAATTCGTCCCACGTTTATTTCACACTTTCCGTACCCTTCTCCGCCTCTCTATCCCACTCTCTCTCGTGCTTCAAGGAGTCCATTTAACTTTAATAAAGTTGTCAACGCACGAAATTGTCGTGTGAAGAAGAAGCATTCACCATATCGTTTTTTCTTAATTTTTTCAACGGCGCCAACGCAAAAAGAATCAAGTGGACGTCGTCAGTCGGCTCACGATTACATTCCTGTTCGACTTCGAATTCGACTTTGAGTGCAATCGGTAACGGTGAACGCTAGACAGGTGAAAGCCCTTTCTGAACATGCTATTGCCTATATGTATTAATAACATACGTTATTATAGCGCATCCCTTGAGCTTTTCATATATAAAAGCTCTCTTAGACACACGAAGCCTTGCAAGTGTTGTGCAGCTTTTTTCACATTCAGTATTTGTTCTGATTCGCAGCAGCAAAGTTTGCAAATCTTTGGTTTTGGTCCAAGGACGCGTAGAAGTTAAAGCAATCAAAAGATAAATTAGAGATAAATAACAAACTGTGAAAAATGTGAAATCATTTTGGCAATAATTACACATATTTGGTGTCAACCTATTTATACAACATAAACGTACTTTTATGTTAATATTGTTAAAGTCAAACGTTGCTCAAGACTATTTTTATTTAGAAAGCACGTATATAACAAGACACGTGTGTAACTATATACTTTATGTCTATATACATAGATGTGAAGAAAAGCTTTGAGCACAAGTGAAAACGTGAGCTTTTTTCCCGTTAGGCGTTAACAGCTGATTTAAAGAAACTACACACATATAAGAAGTGATAAACTAAATGGCGCTGATTCGCTGCTGTTTTGAGCCACCCGAACTGCCCGAGTTCCTTGATAGCTTTGTACAAAAATGTACAGATCCCAGTTGTAAGTATTTTACAAATAACAAAAACAAAAACCAAATAAATTAATTAAGCACAACAAGCGCGCATTTAAATTAGGCGCGTAACCGAGGTGGAGCAATGCTGTTAAATGTGCACTCAACAGCGCAACCAACGTAATGCCATATGCTTTGCAATTCGCAATGCAACAAGCTGGCAACCTTATGGAGAAGACAAAATTTTTTAGCATAGACACTATTTAACGAATTAACGCAGCCAAATTCATGTAACAGGCTACTCTACGAAACATAAAATAAAAACAGAGATTTCAAGCAGGCACCGGGCAACAAAATTAAATAACAGTGCAGCCAACTTCATGTAAAATGCCAAGCCAAATCCAACAGGCTGGCAACTCTGCAAAACATAAAAGAAAACAAAAATTTCGAGTAGTGAAATAAAACATAAGCATAGGCAGCAGTTATTATTATCGCTAGCGTTTAATATCCAACGTTGCGATAAAAACAACAGCAACAAATAGTCAGCCAACATGCCTGGTGAGTTTTATATACCGTTTAACGGGGAGTGCAATAAAGAGAGTCCGACCTCCAAAGCGAAACATGAATGACGCCATCAAAATGTGACTAATGAGGCACACGGCACAAGGAGTCGACAACAACACGCGCCAAAGATGTGCCACAAAAGGCAAAACGCACAAAATCATAACACACACACACACAATAATTGTATATAACACGCGACAGAGGTCAATTCGTTTTACGATTATGGTTACGATAAGATAAGGTTTTGCCATTGGTTTGCGGATGGAGAATAGAAATTAGGAAAATGGTCGTTACACCCTACTGCCCCAATTCCTGCTATGACTGCAAACAGTCGCTTTTCGCCATTAGAAAAGTGCACAACTCAAACAAACGCAGCGAAAAACTTTCAAACTTAGCGATGACGTCGTCGACATGTTTACCTATCGCTGCATTCACACCTGCCTGCCAAATCCCTCTAAATCTTGTGCCTTTCCCCGCGCCCTTCTAGGTTGCTGCGGTTGCTGTTCAGCGCTGCGTCCACGTTACAAGCGTCTCGTGGACAACATTTTCCCTGTGAATCCGGAGGATGGATTGGTCAAGTCGAATATGGAGAAATTGACATTCTATTCGCTCAGCTCTCCAGATAAACTGGATCGCATTGGCGAATATCTCTATCAGAAGGCCACCAAGGACATCAATCGGAAGCGCTACAAGTGAGCAATTAAATATCTGCGAATTGCAGCTTATTTATTCATTCATTCATATCCATAGGCTGGCCGAGATTGCCATGGAGGCCATGGATCTGTTGCTGCAAGCTTGCCATGCTCAGACACTAAATCTGTTTGTGGAATCATTTTTGCGCATGGTCCAAAAACTACTCGAGGACTCGAATCCGAATTTAAAAATTATGGCAACCAATTCGGTAAGCTCAGCTCCATATTGGAAACGAACACACATATTAATCATCTCCTGATTTTTCTGCTCCTCTAGTTCGTTAAATTTGCCAATATAAACGAGGACACGCCGTCGTATCATCGACGCTACGATTTTTTTATCTCGAAATTCTCATCCATGTGCCACAGCGATACTCAGGATTTGCAGGATAGTCTTCGCCTCGCTGGCATTAAGGGACTCCAGGGCGTCATTCGGAAAACTGTGTCCGACGATCTGGTCGAGAATATTTGGGAGGCACAGCATATGGAAAAGATTGTGCCTTCTTTGCTCTTTAACATGCAGGTGAGTCATTATTTAATATCAATTATTAATTAAGTAATAATTAAAAAAAAAAAACATTGGCTAATCGAAGGAAAACGTGTCAAATTTTAAACTAATTTTGTTGTTTTCGTATATTTTGTTAATGCAATCGAATCGTATATTGAACCCAAACCTAAAAAAAATATATATATAATAAAAACACAAACACACAACAATAATAACAATTACAAAAACAATAACAACTACAACAACAACAACATCTAATACACAGTTTTGTGTAAACGTTATGTTTGTGAAGAAAAATTTAATGGCGGTAATTGAAACATATCAAATTGCATATTAACTACTTACTATAACTATATACTTTCTATAGCCTGTCACACCTGCTGCGAGGGTAGACCCAAAAGTATCAAAAGCTCGAATTTATAGTTTACATGAGTAGCAATTGTAAGGAAGGCACGTCAGTAGATAAGGTTCAAATCCTTGTAAAGCAAACACCTTTAGAATACACCAGCATTTAATTGAGCAGACGAAAGTGGGAACAGATGGGCTCTAAGATGACCAGGAAGACACCTAAACAAACAAGGCATAGGCTTATTGAATTGGAGAGAGGCAATCAAAAAAACATCGATTTAAGCAAGTAAAAGACTAGGATTACTTTTTCGGCTCTGGAAGCACTATGCTGATCATAGTAAGTAGCCAACTTTGACAATGCAAAAGAATCTCCAATTCACATCAGAGCAGATTATGTAGTTCCTTGGGAAGCATGTTTTTAACTGAGAATAAGGAAATAGGAGCTACAGGCTCAGAAGGGGCACATTAAATCTAACAGTTCAAAGTGAATTAAACAGCACAAAAATAATAATAAAAGTAACATATAAATTAACTTCTGCTTTTCGGCTACTTTTTGGTCTACCCTCGCATATTTCTGTTCATATTCAGCTAGCTATTAGCTTTTCTCTGCACCCAGGGAAAGAATCTATTATTGACACACCTCTTTTTTTCGCCTCTTGGCAGTCGGGTGACATGACACCCGTCGAAGATGCCACCAATGTGACGCCCCCAGTGCTGGCCGAGGAGGTGCTGCGCGAACTTGTGGGACGTGCCTCATTTGGACACATACGCAGCGTATTAAAGCCGCTGCTGACGTGAGTATTTCATGTAATAAATGCTGTAATAAATATTTAATATCCATTTGCCATTGCCAATTGCAGTCATCTGGATCGGCACGAGCTGTGGGTGCCCAACACCTTTGCCATTCACACGTTCCGCATTGTGATGATTTCGATACAGCCACAGTACTCGTACACCGTTGTGGAGACCCTGATGCAGCACTTGGACTCAAATTTCAAGTCGTCGCCCAAGACGCGCACCTCGCTAGCCGTTGTGCTGTCCAAGATCATTGCCATTGCGGCGGGTGAGAGTGTGGGTCCATCGGCGCTGGATATCATTAATAATCTGCTGACGCATTTGCGCACCAGCGTCAGCACCACGTCGGAAATAACACCGGAGGAGTCACAGTACCAGGAGGCATTAATCAATGCGTTGGGCGAGTTTGCCAACCATCATCCGGACTACCAGAAGATTGAGATCATGCTGTTCATCATGAACACAGTGCCCGATCTTTCCAAAAAGAGCAAGTGCGACCAGATGCTGCAGAATATACTGCTTAAATCGCTGCTCAAGGTGGGCACCCAATATAGCACCGTCTCTTTTGAGAAAGCCTTCCCTGCCTCATTCCTGCAGCCACTGTTGAGAATGGCGCGTGCTCCACACGATCCCACCCGTATGATTGTGATGCAGATATTCCAGGCTCTGTTGGATCGCCACCAGAACGAACAGGTGCTTAGCAGCGTTAGCGTTAAGCCGTATCCGGCTCTCTCCCAGGAGCCACCCTCACGTTCCGACATCATATTCACGCACAAGTACGGAGCGAACATTATGCAGGCCCTGATCGACAGCATGGCGTTGTCCGATCGTGTGGACGCACTTTCCGCCAGCTACAACACGGCGGCACTGCTCATCGTCGAGATGTCCTGCAGCGAGACAGTGCAGGAGTTCTTGCTCTTCATTTTGGGGTGAGCGTAGAACAAGTTTTGCATAGAAAGAATAAACTTATATATCAAATTTATCTTTGCAGCATACAACAAGTGGCAAGCACACTGGAAACGTTGGGCGCTGCGCACCGCTGCAACCTGCATGGCATCTCCATTGCGCTCCTTGTGCTCATCTCGCGCGTGAGTGGCATCAACAGTCTGCTCGAGTACGCCCAGAAGATCATCGAGGCGCGTCGTGATGAGGCCGTCTACTATTTGCCGCCACTGCTCGACCCAAAGAAGGTGTCCAGCAGCAGTAAAAACCTGAATCTATCGCTGCCCCATCTTTCCATCGATAAGTTGGCGCTGGGCGAGTGTATGCAGAATGCGGGCATGGATGCAAAGCGTCTGAATACTGGAGAACCTTACGCGCTCAATCAGACGAATCGTCCGGGTCAGCGGCACTCGTGGGTGGAAACGGTCAGCAGTCAGAATGCGCAACGCAATAGCTCCGCCGATCTGACCGTCTACAATGGGGATGTGGACAGCATAAGCAGCTCCCCAGGCGTCTGCAAGAAAGCCCTTGCCCCTGAATTCAATTTTGATGCCATGAAGCGTGCTTTGGCCGAGCCAACGGAGGCCGTGAAACGGGAGCAACGCGAAAAACAAATGCAAATAGTGCGCACATTCCGAGAGGGTGACTTCGATGATCTGATACGACGCACCGAACCGAAGGTAGCTGAAATAGTGAACCAATCCCTCAGATTATACTAAATGTTGGATTCGTTTTATTTTCAGCACGATCTCATCCAGAATCGGTTGAATGAACTTTTCAACTCGCTGGCCGTCGAGCGACAGATCACCCAAAGCGACAACAAGACAGCTCTGCAAAGTGAGAAACCCGTCTATGAGACGAAATTCCCCGAGCTGTTCTACTACTAACTTAAGTTAATCTAATCTAAGTATTGCTCCTAACCAGGAGATTCCCCCGGCTGGATGCGAATAATAGCTAAATTATTTGAATTTCTTCCTGGGGCAGGGATTTAGTTTTTTTCTTTTCTGTTATTAAATGCACTAAATAGTATTGTTATTAATAAATACAAATACCTCGTTAAAAATTCAAAGAAAAGAACAATTATTTTTTTATATTAAAAGTTCCCACATTAAATGTGTGATATTTATGAATATGAGAATAATATCGCAATTATTTCCTATCTGTTTTTGGGGCAGTTTAAAAGATTCCTTAGTTTCCTTTTGTTATTAAATGAAAGCCTGAAAGACGATAATTTTTGTATACAAAATTTTTGCTCCTATTTTGTTGCAACAAATAATAACGAAATTATTTTTAATTAAAAACTATGTGTTTTGTTTTTATTAATAAATGCGCTAAAGACTATTGTTATTGATAAATATGTATTACCTTGTTAACCGTGGAATAAAAAATACGCTTTTTTATAAAAAAAGTTCACACATTTAATATAATGTAATAATTTAGTGAGTTAGTTGAATTAACCAAACTGGATTTAGTTGTGGGGGCGTTTTTTTAGTGGACAGTTTTATAATTAAATTAATGACGTAAGCGATTACGTTTGAGTTCGACAGCCGCCTAACTTGATAATCTGTATTATACGTACATAAATTACAAAGATTATATATATATAGTATACATACACATTTATATATATATGTATATAGAACACCGATGTGCGAGGGCACACATTGTAAATTGCTGTAAGTGCAATTAAATTTAAGTTGAGTGTGTTACAAACTTAGAGACTATCTGCTTGCTAATAGATAATGTAAAAGATATACAAAAATATATATAGATATATAGAGAAAAGTGACCAAAGAATAATGTACAATTAATGCATATTTATATATATAAGAAGTATATATATATATGTATGAAGAGCTGGAAACGAATGTACAACTTTATGTAAAAAACGATACTCGACTCGAGTCGAGGTGCTTGTTGCACAGATGAGAGGTGTGGGAGAGGTGTGGAGGGGGTGGAGTTTTCAGGGCATGCATCGCGCTCAACACTCAGCCCCGCCAACGTCGCTGGTCGTTAGTCGTGCCGCCCAGCTAAAGCGCCCAGTTGGAGGCGTCGCCGGCTGCGACGCATCTGAATCGCCGCTAGTACTGCTGCCTCCAACACAAACTGCTGAATCATCCGCACTAGTCGGGGTCAGGGAACGTTCACAGGTGGCGCCACCAATCTCCGAAATGGGTGTGGTTGTCGCTGGCGAGGAGGGGGCGGAGGATTCCTCGACGAGCAGCGGGACAATCTCCTTGAAACTCTGATTCGGTGGCATCACGACCAGCATATTGACGGAGATGAGCAGAGGATGCACCAATTGTGTGTCGAGCACCATCAGCGGCACCTCCTCATTCTTCTCCAGACTCAGAGTAATGATCTCCGAGCGTTGACTGTGCACAGGCTGACACTGGGCATTTATCGATGTGACCGTGGTGCGCAGCATGAATTTCCGCCTTGTTTGCAGGCTGAGAACACGTTCGTGTTCGTGACGATGATGTCGGCGTATGTTGAGTCGCCGTGAATCCATAATGATTATCAGATCCATGCCGAAGTTAAAGCCGGTCCAGCGCCACTTTTGATAGCCTGGCTCGAGCAGTAGGCGACCGCATCGCATGCAATTCTCCAAGAACTCCTCGTTGTTCAGCTGCTTCGGACTACTGTAAAAATTGAATTGGAAATCGAGCAGGAATTGAGCACACAAATCCATTAAGATAAAAAATAAGCAGCTATTTACTTATCGTGCTGGCCATGATCGATGCGCAGCAGGGCATCCCAGTGGCTGTGGATGTGGCGATAGAGCCATTCCTTGGGTATGATATTATCATTAAAGATGATCTTCAGATCCATATAGTGATTGGTCAAATACTGAGTGCGTAGTCGCTGAAAGACACGCACATAGGGCTGACCCTCGGGCGTAGCCAGAAATGAGCGCTCCTCCATACGCCTGGCAAAATATTTCCACTGGACAACATCAACGCTTGGCGTATGCGTTTCGACGCCAGCATTAACTAAACGTTCCTGTTGCTTTTGGGCCTCCACACGCTGCACAGGATCATCGGGATCATAGTTCGGATGCAGCTGAAGGAACATCCAAGACCGGAGCAGGGTATATAATGAGAATTCCGTTTGCATCACATACAAATCCGAGCTGGCCGTGAGTAGACACATTAAATCAATGGGTATATGTCGCAGCAGATTCGGTTTTTTGGTGTAGGTGCTGAGCAGATTGAGTTGGAGCCACTTGAAGATGGCCTTCTTCACGTGAATGACACCATACTGACAGGCAGCCTCATAATAGTGTATGGCTGTCTCGGCATTAATGTTGTCCACCATCACCTCGGCACACTTATCAATAATGCCGTCCAAATGAAAGAGAGTCGCCGTTGCCAACACAGCTATCACATCCGTCACTTCAATCTCAATTTCATCGGAATACATTGAGCCAAATACGGCATCCACACTATTAGCATTAATCCGATCGTCCAGGATTTGGATGTGCACGAAATTCTGTTGGGATTCCTTCCACGAGCCGTTGAACATGCTATAGAAATAGGGACTCTGACTGAGATACACTTTGTGCAGATGCCACACCTTGTCCAGGGCCATTACAGCCACGTCCGAATTCTTTTCCTCCTTGAACAGTGCTTTATATATATACTGTGTCGTTGTTAATAGCCGCTTTCTGCAAGTGATATTGGCATAAACATCGATTATAGATTCGCTAGAAGATTACTCACTTTTTGGGAGATTGTGCCTCCAATTTGGCTTTTTCTTGGCTTGCAGTTGAATCCTGGCTACGTTTCCGTTTGCGCCGCACGCCGCCGAAAACATTGGCGACATTTGTCTGCATGGATCCAACAATTTGGCCCATTATTCTTTGACTTCCTTTCACTCTCCCGCTAAGAAAATAAAAAAGAAAAAAAAATGTTTATTAATATACTATGTTGTTTTGTTTTTTTTTAAGTATTTAGTCAAGTTTGCCTTACAACGTAAATTGACCTACATTTTTATTGGTTGACAAACTGACAAACTGCCAAACGCTAACTTCCACTCTGACTCCTCCCCACAACTCAAGTGCGCCCACCTTTAATTAGGTCAAATGCTCACATTTTGAATGAGAGGCAGAGGGAGCGAGCTTTATGTAGGCGTCCTGTGAGCTTTTTGCTATTTTTGGAAAGTGCAATGTTATTTCCATTGCATTCGAGCCAATACTTAGATCGGCGAACAGCTGTAAAGCTCAACAGATGATGTCACTCGCAAGTAAACAGCTTTCAAACCAGCAGCAGAGGGGGCAGTGTAGCGCTGTTGGCTGTTATATAAATAGAGCGGATTTGAGACGCGATAAACAAAAAGTCTATTAAGTTGCAGACACACACACAAACAAGCAATTGTTTATGTTTTTTGTTGTTTGTTGTAAGCGTGTCAAGGCCATTTAAAGAACAAAAACTAACACTTTGATGTGTGCTTTGTTTACATTATGTTCGCAGTAGGCTTGGAAATTACGCACATATATACGCATACGCACAACAATCACTCGTTCTCCCTCCCTCCCTCTCTCTTTTTGCTTATAGCTATGTGGATGTGTGTGTATACACATAGCTATTTAATATTGTTTTGGTGCGGTGCAGTTGAAAACCAGTTTTGGGTTTCTTATAAGAAACACAACTAAACACAAACCAAGAAATTCGATTGCAGCGACAGCGACGATTGCGTCATAGCAAAGACGAAGAAGAAGCAGATGGGAGAGAGAAAAAAGCAAAAGAGAGCGCGCTTTACTTTTGATTTTTTGTGATATCAATTATCTCTACAGACCATCTCTATCGTGTTGAATTTCAATTTCTAATATATAATTAAAAAAAAAAAAGTTTACTGTTGCCCGAATAGTTAAGGCCAAGTAACGTGGTGTTAAATCGTCAAAAAGGCCAACAAGTTCGGGCGCAGAGAGATTTCGATTCAAGATTTGAACCCGAAACACTCGCAAAGAAGAAAAAGTCAAAACATTTAGTGAACAGCGCCATTCCCCAAGAACTATTTGTCTATGACTAAGAGAAAATACGGAGTTGGTATTTATTTCTATTTAAAGCATATTAATATCTATTTACCGATAGCTATATTTAAATATTATTTTAACGGAACATATTTATTTCAACTTATAGAAGACTTTCATTTTAATTATTGACAGATACTTAAATGTTTATTATTAAGCAGCTCTAATTTATTATGCATATTCAAAAACTATAATCATTTGAATTTTAGTTATCATTTATTAAATTTGTGTATTATATATATGATTACTTCCAACCAAAAATCAAGTTATAAATCAAATCGCGATCAATAAGCTAATGCTATTTAATTAAATAGTTACCTGCAGTTGCTTCTCTAATATCGATTAGTGCAATTAAAAATAACAACAAACAAATTGCAATGCCTTCCAATTCCATTGGGCCTCATCAGCATGTTGAACATGCACATGTAAAACTTACACCGAGAGTGGTTTTTAAACACTGGCAGCAAGCATTTTTTGGTATGCATGCACGCACAAATACCAACAAACCTACCTATGTGCACACACACATCGAAATACGTTGTATTGTTTTGCAGCCATCTGCTATTTCTCAAGTAAATATTACAAGGGAGCAAGAAGCGTGAGAGAGCTTGGTGGAGAGACAGACTTTAAACCAAAGCTCAAACAGTGCGTTTTGGAGTGGGCGTCTCTCTCTCTCTCTATATTTATGCGTGCAGTTGCATTCTGCTTACGCCTCATCAAAAGAAAAAGAGCAAAAGCGTGGGAGAGCTTAGAAGAGAGAGCGAACGATTTAAAGCCGAAGCATATTTCTCACTCTCTCTATCTGTTCGTTGCAATACTTGATCATTCAACGAATTCGAATTCTGCATCATTAACTTAAAAGTGTAACTAACTTAAAGGTGTATCAATTTCTTTTAAATGCTTTGCGTAGTCTTATTCAGAATGAGTCCAATTAAAATGATCTGATATATAAATAACAACTAAAAGCAAAGCTGAACTAAAACCATCATCTGTCTGTTTATCACCTTTGATGATTAAAAACTGCTGCGATAAACTTTCCCAATTTGACTGTACCTTTAACTCGCTGTCCTTAGATGCAAGCATACACTCGCACCTAATTGTACGCAATTTAATTCGCTAAATTACAAAATTAGGATTGAGCAACATAAAAATCACAAATATTGTTTTAATTTATAATTTATTAAAGGTAAATAAGAATCTAAGTGGAATAACGTAAGGCTTTTATGTGCCTCAATTTTTTGTTTGCTATTGGCGGCAATCAAAACAAAACATTAAAATTACTCTTTTTTTTAAAAAGGGAAGAGTCGGGCATACTCAATTGGTTTACCCAAGCTAATTGTACTTATTGTTATTGCAATTATTTGTCGCATAAGAATACGATTAGAAAACATTGCTTAAAAATAGCGAAAGATTGCTGTTAACATTTGAATGTTGTGTTGTCTTGATAAATAATATTTTGATATCAACTCACACACATACATATATATGCATATAGGTTCAGCGAACTTGAGGGAAGGCGAAAGACAGAGATAGCCACAGACACGATATGCACAGCTGTTTGTCTGAAAGCTGACTTCATATCAATCTGATTGGAAAAATGTGCTTTTTTCTGATATGCTTTGCTTGGGGCACATTTAAATCTACACCTAAAGATTACTTTTACTGTTGTTTAGCGCTGATAGCGTCAAAGTTAGGCAAAACACACACATGCATACATTGCCGAAATAGAGTTGAGTGTAGAAAATATACCAAACTAGATTGTCAACAAATCCCAATTGCCAATAAACACTGCGCTTGCTCTCTCGCTCCCACTCTCACTCAGCTGCAGTGGATGCTCTTGTAACAGTTAAAGCGCCACTATAAATAGCAATGTGAAGTAAAATTTTGAGCACATGTGTGTGGAAGACACAGAGAGAGAAATTAGTAAGGCAAACGAAAACAACGACGCAGTAATCAGCGAATAGAGAGGTCTCTCGTCTGTGTTGCTGAGTGCGTGAGAGAGCGAAAGACAGCATAACAAAACAAGACCCGAAATGCAACAACTCAACAAGATACGCATACACATGCATATACACAAATAGCAGACTGATAAAACAAAAGAGAAATGGGAAAAATAAGAATGCAATGATAATGCACACACTTACTGTAAATGGGAAGTTACTGTTTTAATTTTATGTAACTGCAATTGGCACTTCACAGGCTATTTATTTATTATATTTTAGTAAGTATAAGTGAATTTGTATAAACCAATTGCACTTTCAAAATCCTATTGCAAATTTAGTGTTATTAATGCATTAAATTTTTTTTTGTTTTCTTTATTAACAACGCGCGTGCACAAACCGTTCCGTCCCGTGTTTTAAAAGCAACTCTCTCAATCGTTGCTGCTCAATAAGTGTTGCGTCCCCCTAAGAAAAAGTAACATTGTTAATCAGCTAGTGTTACATTAACATCGCTGTTATCATTAATGCAATTGCAAGCAGTGCACATGTGGTGGTCTATCGATAACACGATACTCTTTAATCGCTCATCCCTAGTTTGCATTTGAAAATCTAAAATTGAACAAAATACAACTAAAAAACAGAAAACAAACGGCATGAAAGTGTTGCAAAAGAAGAGACAACGTGCTAGCAGCGGTGAGACGACGCCCCAGCGCCGCAAAGCTGAAGCTAAAGAGGAGGAGGAGCCACCACTGCCTATGCTTGAAATGGACGACGACATCGAATCGGAGTTGCCGATTCGGGGACGTCCCTCGAAGAAGCTGCTGCTTCAGAAGCAACAACAGCGCGCCCAACATCAAGCCGCCAAACATCAAGCCGATCAAAAGGATTCCGTCTCCAGTCCATCATCTGCATCCTCATCAACATCCCCATCCGCATCAGCACCAGCATTCGCAGCCGCATCTTCAACTGGACGCATCAAAGCGAAACGTTCGCTTACTAAAAAAGTAGAAAGTCAGACGGGAGTAAAACCGCAGAGCGAATCGTACGTGATGCGTTTATTTGAGCGCAGCTTAGACCTATCCAAATATGAGGATACAACGCCGCTTTATCCGATTTGCCGCGCGTGGATGGCCAATCAGCCACGTAATCCCAACGTAGCAATTTACAACACTGACGGCTCGGTGCCCATCGTCAAGAGGGAAGATGACGCCGAAGAGATTTTGGCCCAGTTGCGCAGCGGCGAACTGAAGGTTGTCAAACAGATGCCAAAGCCACGTGACACGGACTTGGCCCTGATACCCGAACGACTGTCACAGCCTAATCACAAAGAATCTGGCAATCTGGAAGGTGCCAGTCGAGAGCAACTTCTCGCTTACAATATGAAGCACTGGAGGCGGGTGCGCTGCCATTGGCTGAAACATGCCCAGAAATATGAACATGCGCGATACGAGATTATCAAACAGATACTTGATGCAGTATGCACAAGGAAATAACCAATTCGATAATACTGTAATAATTAATTTCACTTAAATAAACTTTTTTTTGATCAACTGTCAAAATCGCAGCAATTTCGATTCGTAAACACAAGTAGCACAAATGCACAGAAATAAGCATACTCATTTATATGTGCATGGGCCAGAGAGAAGAATCAAGAGGGAGCTTGACAGAAGAGTGCAATTTTAAGCGCAATCTGTCTCTCACTATCTGGTTTTATTGGGGGAATGGATTGTGTCGGCTTAATACAAGACGAGAAGCAGCTTAAGAGAGCTTTTAATGGATATCGAACGATTTTAAGCTCCTTTTTTTAGTATACTCTCCTACACTGTCTTTCCACCTTAAATGAGCTGAAACACTCAGCAGCGAGTTAATGTGAGGAGTTATTCACCTTACCAAATGAATTCTGTTTGCATGTAATATGTTGTAATGCTGAATTATTAAATAAATACACAGTATGCTTAGATTTTCATTTGAATAAATGTTTATTTTAATGCGTAGTTTAATGCGTTTGCCATTTTCAATAATCTGTGTATTTTGTTATAATTATGTCTAATTTCAATTGTTTTGAATAGAGAATTCAAATGCTGTTGGATTGTTCTTGTTTTGGTTCCTTCTCATCCCTTCCACTATGTTCCACTCTTTTCTTGCTGCAGCGACTTCCAAAGCACGTGTGTGTGTGTGTTTTCACGCATACACACAAAGATACGAGTTGCGCTTCGGTTTTTCTGTCGCTGCAGCGACGAGTGCCGATTTATTCGACCTTGAGCAACTCGACATCGAAAGTCAATGTAGAGTTGGGGGGAATGACACCTGGATGACCACGACTGCCATACGCATAATCCGGCGAACAGATCAACTTGGCACGTTGTCCAACACTGAGCTGAGCAACGCCCTCATCCCAGCCACGAATCACTTCACCCTTGCCAATGGTGAATTTAAATGGCTTACTGCGATCCCGCGACGAGTCAAACTAAAGTAGGAGGAGAGGGGAATAATGGCATTACTGTTAACAAGTATAATTTTAATTCTCACCTTGGTGCCATCGTCCAAGGTGCCCGTGTAGTGCACCGACACTTTTTGGCCATTCTTTGGGTAGGTGCTACCTGTAAATAGACGAATGCGAATGCGTGCATGAGTGAGATAGCTATACTTATGTGCATATGTGTGTAGAAAAACGGATAAAAAAATTGCCGCAAATATTAGCTTAAATTGAGCGAAACAAACGACACCAAGTCATATATAAATTTACTTACCATCGCCGGGTGTAATTGGAACCACTTGTACGCCCATTTTTATGCTAAATTCCTCACTTTTCTTTAATTGGGGGGAATGCTTGAAAAATTTTTAGCACGTTTTTTCGTCGCGTCGAACTGTAAAAAGTAGTGGTCGCAACGTGTAGCAAACTATCGATATATATACGCTCACTACAAATGCAAAGGCGCGCCAAATTTAAAAAATGGAATATTACATTTATTTTTTATTGAAAGTTTATACCCTGCTCGTTAATAATAATGTTTTGATTATTTAGTGTGCGCCTTCCATTTTTGTAGTAATTTAACTGTAATTTGTGATCGATTGTTATGCTGTTGCAAGGCGCATATCGATTTTTGAGATAACTGTTGTCCACTGTCCACATGCAGCAGATATGAAATCGCTTGGAAATGCGATTTAATCGTTCCAGCCAAGTCAAATAGTATCTATACTTGCGCATGCGAATATTTGGTGCCAAATCAAACCAATAAAACTCACAGAGACCATCGACAGCCACCAAACTGATCCGCTCATTATCAAGGAGCAAATGATGATCGAGAGCTTTTAGCGCCATTCGTGCCTGTTGCGATGAAAAACAATTTATAATTTCCAATGAGTTTAAATTCTTTGCGAATATCTCTTGCAATTTGTCGGTTGTTGCATTTGGATTTTCTTTGAGAACAACGCGCTTCAAAAATTTCGCCATCAGTTGCATATCGATTTTCTGATTGAGATCGATTAATATCACATCGCAATGGGTCAGGCAATGCGCCATAAGTTGCATTAAGAGCCAGCTTTTACCACTATTTCGCCGGCCAGAGATTTCGACGAGAGATTTTGGTTGTAGGCCACCTTCGTTGAATATGTTAGCGATCAAACCGGAAATACTTGGCCGACGTTCGCTCAGTTGACGTAGATAAAGATTTGCTCCAGATATGATCTCCATGATATAAAAAACATGAATTAAATGGCGTTCGCAAACACTCGTCTGTGCGATATATCGATAAGTATGTTTAGAAGCCGCTGCTCTGATCGCCAATAAAATTAATTATCAAATGGTACTGCGTTTACGATAGGAATATGAGATAAATCGATACATGTATGCATTGTTGTAATGTGCCGAATGAAAATTGCATTGCCGATAAGAAATACATAAAAAAAATAATCGTAATAAAACACCGCATATGTAGTTTTTTATATTGAATTAATCTTTAACCAACGCAAGGATGCAAGAGACAACAGAGCCGGCGTCGGGCAGCAGGCCAAACACTTCAGAGAATACCGGATTCGATGCGTGCTCCATTTGCGCCAATCCCAAATCCATGTCATCCGCTCTTCTCGATCTGAGTGGCAACTCGGTGATGCAGCGACGACTCAACAGAGACTGGAAGTTGGCGGTAAGCAGAATAACTTCAAATTTTGTACTCCATGCTAATAATTTCAATTGGTACTGCAGCCGGAGATTATCAAGATGACGTTGCGTGCGATTTGTGTGGAATGCGTTTGCAAGCTGAACATGCACTCGGAGGTGACACGCTCGCTGATGCAGCGACTCCAACGCTTGACGCCAGCCGGTGGCGAGCTGCCCACTGCACGTCGGAGTTGCCCACCCATTGCGGAAGCCGGGGTGTCCAGAACAGTTGCTCCCCTCACACAAGGGGAGCTTCATCCAGCTTCATCGAGACACTCTTCGTGTTCGGTGCTGCAGGCTAACTCCGGACAGCCACCCCAATACCCGACAGCGACGGAGTCGGGTGGGCAGCGGAAATCAGCCGCTTCGAAAGGCTGGAAGTGGCGAACGCGGCTCGTCTGTGCGAATTGCGAGCGTGCCTACTTTCGCAGGGATCTCTACACGCTGCACATGCGTCGCTGTTCGCGTAGTCTACGTCACCCTCATCAACAACAAAGTCGTCCGGCAGAGCGCAATGAGACAGAGGAGCAGCAGCTGGAGGAGCACCATATGGAGGAGGAACATGTAAATGAGGCACGTCCATCGCGTACCTTTCAATGCGGGCAATGCGAGAAGCAGTTCCCCGGTATTGTCGCATTGCGTCAACATCAGCGAATCACCCATCAAAGTCAGCATCGATGTGACCTATGCGATGCGGAATTCGGCACCAAATACGAGTGGGAGTTGCATCACACGATCTGCAGTGCCAAGGTTGAGGTAAGTGGTCCTAATTTTCCAATTTGGCTGGATTATAATTATAAATTCAACTCTTTCTTGACAGGCTCTGGCGGAGCAGGCAGCCATTGAACAGCCAAGATCAAGGCGTTCCCGTTCGCGTGCTTGTTCGTACGCCCGGCCGCATATCACCGACAATGAGGAGGAGGAGGAGGAGGAGGATGATGATGAAGGAAAGCAGGAACAGAATGGGAACGATGATGCGAATGATGCAGATGATGAGGAGGATGATACGAACGACGAGTACAACGATGACGCTGATGACGATGCCACCTCTGTGACGGATACAATGTATACGCGTCGCATGAATTTCACCGGCGACTGGATCGTCAATCATAGTCGGAGCAACAGCAACAGTGCCCTCAATCTATCCATGATCTACGATGACTTTGGCCACGAGGAGACTCACATAATCACGGAGAAGGAGTATGGTATGGTGACCATTAAACTTTGATCTGAGATTTGTATGTAAAATTGCTTGCGTACCGCAGATCTCCATTTGCTGGATCTGCTGAAGACGCAGGTGCAGCTGAAGTCCTTTGTCTGCTTTGCGCACGCCTGCCACTACAAGACGGACACACTGATCGATCTGATGAAGCACGATTACGTGGAACACTGGAAGATGAGCTGGTTTTACTGCCACAAATGCGGCGATGTCTTCACCAGCAAGTAAGAATTTACTACTCCAATTTATCTGCTACTCTTCTGTAGATAATAATTGCGATCATTTGATTTGCGGCAGGGTCTTCTTGGACTATCATCTGCATCGGCAGAATCGGGGCGTTTACATTTGCCACAAGTGCAACGATGAGTTTGCGTTTCAGCATCAGCTGACTCGCCATCAGGTGATGCACAGCAAGTGCATCAATTATCACTGCAACTATTGCCGGCTCGAGTTCCTCAGCGAGGACAAATTGTTGGCCCACTGCGAACAGGATCGCCACAGTCCCAACGATGAGCCGCCCCTCGTCCAAATCGATCGTGCTCTATCCATCTGCAATCCGGTGCCAAAGGAGCCGGTTCAGGAGACTCGGTATTCGGCACGCATGATCAACATGTCGCACAGAATGTGGCCAGCGGAGCATCGGCCCACCTTGCCACTGGCACACCAGCAACACTCGCGTTTGGCCATTGGCATCTGTGAATTCGATAGTGGGATGCCACCGAATTGTGTGGGCTGCCAGTGAAGCCACCCCTTGGTCGTCCATCAGTGTTGTCTAATGTCGTACAAATTACCCATCACTAAAAGCTATATATAAAACTACTTAGTCAAATCCGCATCGGAATTGCAATCGAAACCGAATTTTCACCGGTAAAATTCAATTTTCACATTGAATTTTTTTTTTTGATTACGTTTCTGATTCAGAACGTAAATTTAATTTTTTTAAGTTTGGTTTTTAGTTTTTTAACTAATATTATTTTTATCAATAAGATAGTTGTGAACTGTCTATAGTAGATCCTGATATACTGTATCTGGTAAAGTCTGATCCTAGCTATATGTCGATGTCTATATAAACATTTTTTTTGGAATAAATATGAAACAGAACATTAAATAAAGTGAATAAGAATAATACCAAGGTGTGTTTCTATATTTGAGAGTCAGATCCTAGCTATATGTAGATATATATATATATAAATTTTACTTACCATTGAGCACCGATTTTAGCCAATTGAAAATACTAAGTTGTTTAATAATTTACATTTAAATCTTCAGTCAGTTTTATTTTCCATTACATACCGAAAATGTTGGCTTAATTACAAAAAATGTTTGCATTCAAGAATTTTGTGTGCTTAAATTAAGACTAAATGTAATAACGGCAAAATACTTGATTTGCATTAATCAATTAATCAATTAGACACTATATATATATATCGATATATATATATATTTAATTATATGTACAGTTTGTATAACAAAAATGAATTAAAACTAGGCAGATGTGTAAAAGTGTTTGTGTGTGTAAGACTAATACTATATATATATATATTTATTTATATATATATATATATAGATTTACTTATATAGAGCCTATTGCATTGCCCCCAGCGCATGTTTGTTTGATTTTTGCATTATTTCTTGTTGCACTTAAAATTATTTGCTAATTAAGCTTAAAAACTAATTAATTTCTTATTACATTTTGTACGCATTAATTTTTGTAGCTTCGTGTGTGTGTGTGTTGAAATGAGTCGGTGTCAGTCTTATAAAATTCAACCCAGGACATTTATTTTTTTTTTTTTGATTTTTTCTTTTTTTTTTAAATTAACAAATAAAATATAGCAATTGTTTTTATTGAGCCATTTGAGGTAGTTGGTTTACTTATATTTAGCTCAAACACATACATATATATATATATATGATATATTTATTTATTTATTTTTTTTTAAATCATAAACTAAGCAGCTTTTGTTTAACTAATTAGCTAAACTAGTTTTAAAACAAATCACTGGCATTTTAAGATAGTTGTACAAAATATTGCTAATTTGCTTTCATTTGTTGTTGTTGTTGTTGATCCGATCTGTTTCCCAGATGGATGTCGATATATGTATTGAGCCTCTCTTTTTGCTCTGCCACGCCCACTTTATATAAATATATATAGTTATTTATATATTATATATTTATGCTTCAGTCTTATGTACTGTTTTACATATGCTTCTTTCTTCTATGTGTGTACTTGTGTGTGTGTGTGTGTGGGTGTACTAAGTCTAAGTAATATATGCTATTTAACCTATACATATGCTATATGCTATATATGTTTCTATTTTTCTTTTAGGCACAAAGTGATGCTGACAACAACAATAATAATTAAATTTTTGTGTAATGATTTCTATGTTTTTTTTTGTATTTAAGGTGCAGGCCTGCCCAAAATCTATGCCCCGGGGTGTAGGAGTGTGTGTGTGTGTGTGTGTGTGTGTGTGTGTGAGGGGGGAGTGGAGTGTGGGTTTGGGTAGGGGCTTTATATGGAATTTTGGGTTATTAAAGCTTAACTACCGCTAAAACCGATCAATGCCGAAAGAAAGTTATTTTTTTTTTTTTGTTTTTTTGTTTGTTGCACGTTGAACGCCGAACCAGAATTGATGAAGGATTTGGGATTGGGTTTGGGATGGGGTGTTGAGGATTGCCTGGCCTAGTAGATGGAGTCGCGACTGGAGTCCGCTGCATACTGCCAGGCCATCGTTAGCATCAATCAGTCGGCGTGCTGTGCCTCTGCCTGTGCCAGAGTCGCCTCATCGCTGCCCAGCAGCTCGCGTTTCAGATCCGTGGCTGGCGGTGCCGGTGGCGGCGAGTCCACATCTCTGTAGTCGGGCAGCTCTGTTTGCTCCTTGGCGCCATTTGTGGCCGCCGAATGCATAATGACGCCGGCACTCTCCGGCGGCGGGGAATAAGGCGATTCCGGTCGCTCCTTGCGACCAGCTAGAGACAAATCCTCCACCTGATCGTGCAGATCATCCTCATCGTCCGCATCACGTTCCTCCTCGAGCGCCTCGCGCTTAATCATTCGCTCGTGCGCCAGCTCATGCGCCATCTCCTGGTCGTGATCGTGCTTCTCCAGCGTCGTGGACGCCTCCTCCTCCTCGCCATAGTGGCTGGGCGAGCGGCAGGCGGCATGCCCATTGGAGCCTGGCGGACTGTTCGACATGCGATTGGCTGCCGCATGAGCAGCCGCCGCCAAGGCCATGGCATGCAGCGCCTCGCGGCCAGCCATGTCCTGCTGCAGGAAGGCGTGATCCAGCAGAGCAGCAGCCGAGTGGGGAATTGTTGGCGGCATGCCGTGATGCGGATGCCCGTGCTGGCCATGCTGCTCCTTGGAATCCCGCTTCAGCTCCGACTGACCGTAGTTCTGGGCAGCAGCTGCAGCAGCAGCGGCAGCCGCAGCAGCCGCTGCAGCGGAATAGGGGAACGCTGCCGAGGATTCGACGCCGCCCGGTGGACTGCGCTTGGGCGTGCGATGTGTGCCACGACCCGTGGTGATGTTCAGCTTGCGCACCTTGTCGTAGAGGGTGCGACTGGGCAATCCGAACTTGCGGCTCGCCTGCAGGGCGCTCATCCCCTCGCGGACGCACTGAATCGCGCACATCATGTCTGCACGGGTGTATTGCTTGTAGCGCTTCCACTCCGGCTTCTTGCCACCAGGTCCACCGCTGCCGCCCGTCTCCTCGTCGAAGGAGCGATCCGTGTGCGGGGAGAGGGGCTCCTTGTCGCCGCCGTAGTCGGAGCCATTGAAACTGTGACTGCCACTGCCATGGTGCGGATGTAGTGGAGGAGCGGCATGCTGATGCTGATGGGTAGGTGTCTTCTCCTCATTCTTCGCGCCCGGCAGCAGCAGCTGCTGCGTGGGCTGCGAGGAATCCGCCGAGTTTGCCTGAGCCAGCACATTGCGCAGGATGGGCGTGTCCCGCGTCGAGTTGAGCAACATGCTCGAGATGGCCGACAGTTTCTTGCGCTTGAGTGGATTCATGTCCGCTGCCGATTCGTAGACAGAGTTCAACATGGCGGCGGCGGCAGCGGCGGAGGGGGAAAGTGGCCACTGGTTGCCAGCGTCGCCGGCAGCTGCTGAATGCGGATGAGGCGTCGAGTGGGTGGGTGTGAGCGGTGCCTCGCCAGCAGAGATGGCAGCGGAGCTCGGATAACTTGTGTAGGGCGTCTGATACGAGGTGGAGCAGGCAACTGAGGAGGCAGCAGCGGCAGCAGCTGCTCCAAAGTGTGGCGGTGGTGGCGAGCAGCTGCTCGAAATGGCGGCGCTGGGCGAAATGTGCTGCGTGGACGTTGAGATCACGGACGAGGAATGATGATGACTATGATGGCTATGCTGCGCATGATGATAGCCAGCGCCCACATCCTGGCCAGCGCCATTGAGCGGCTTGCCCGAACCGCTGCTCGAAGTGGGATGATGATGCTGATGCTGCTGCAGATGTGGATGCTGATGAGGATGTGCATGTGACTGGCTGGTGCTGCTCTGGAACTGTGGATGCTGTGCACGCTGCTGCTCCTCGCTCCCAGCGCTACTCTGCGCCTTGTGGTTGAACTTCATCAGATTGTCGTAGAGACCCTTCACCTGCAGCTCCTTGGCTGTGCGCAATATTTCCGGCTCCTGACTCTTGGTCACCGTCGTCTCGCCGGTGTACATGTATTGCAGCAGTGCGGCAATCTCGAAACCCTTCACACCCGGCAATATGATGCAGCACTGATCCTGGGCCACATCCTGCAGGATGGCCTGGAAATAGGGCGAATTGGCGGCGAGCACCACGCGGTGCGCCTTGAACTGTTCATCGTCGACGACAAGGGTGCAGTCGACGTAGCTGCCCATCTCGTGGAGCGTGTGGAGGATCTGCACCAGATTCGTCTGGTGATTGTTCCAGCGCAGGCAATATGTTTGCCCCTCGCCGCCAGGTCCTCCTCCTCCTCCAGCCACGGCCGTTGGCCCGCCCATGCCGGCGTCCAATCTTTGACTCTGATGTGGATGCTGCTGCTGCTGTTGATGATGATGATGATGATGATGGCTCTCTCGCTGCTCCGAGCGCTGTTCGGCCCGCTCTCTGTCGCGATGACGCTGGCGATGTTGGTGGGAGCTGAGCTCCGGTTCTGGCGTGTCCTCGTCGGGAGCGGTGTCGCTGCTGCTGTGATAGGCGCTGTTCAGGCTGGTGAACGCGGCGCTTAGCAGCGTCGGCGAATACGAGGCAAGATGCTTCCTGACCTTGAGCGCCAGCTTAAAGCTTACACTTTACCGGTTGGCCTAAATGATGCAAAAGAAGCAAAATATAATTTTCAATTATTTTAATTTCATTTCAATTTTTGCAAAGATTAGCAAATATTTGAAAAACAGAGCTCTGAATTCGCACGGGTTGCTTAAACAATGACAGTTGGCGTGCAAAACGAAATGAAAATGGAAGCAAATATTTGACAAAAAATAAGTAAAAAGCTTTAGTCAAGTGAGCACGACTTCGAGATACCCTGCACCACTATTTAATTAAACTAAATCAATTAAAATGAAATTAAATATTTAGTAATTGTTTGGCAAATTTCTCTTTTAAAAAGAAAACCACTCAAATGTAAGCAGTCTGCAAGTGCACTCATTTTTCATTCCACAGAGTAAAAAGAAAAAAAAACGATTGCAGCGCATATTTTGATTCAAAAGCCCGAACTTATTCTAACTGGCTACCTAGAAATAACTGCATTGCCATACATACATACATACATGCATGCATACATCTGAGTAACGCTGTAAAAGAAGAATGCGCACATAAACATATTGCGCTAGCTTCGATCATAATGTTATCTCTTTCTAACACATGGCTCGCAAATTAATGCATACAGAAAATGCTTGCGACTGCTGAAGGACATAAGAATAGAAAAATAAAGAGTATACGAGAAGCTATGTATAACATTTAATGCACACACTTCGTGTGTACAGACATACAATCGGACAGACGACATGGCTATATCGACACCGCTATTAATCCTGATCAAGAATATATATATACTTTATGGGGTCGGAGATGCTTCCTTCTGCCTGTTATATATATTGGCACTACTATGTTAATTACTATGTCAATGTTAATAAATTATTATATTTGTATATTTAAATTTACAGTGGTGCTATTTATTTTTCCGCAACTGTATAATTTAAAGTATTTCAGGCAAGTGTGTAAAAACTTGGTGTATTTTTTTGGGGGCTGAATTTTGCACCGGTTGCTATACTCAGTGAGAGTTGCCATGCAAATGGAAGGGGAAATGATAATACAATAATTCAAAAATGAAGTCTATATAAAATATATACAAATATTATAAAATAAAAACCGCCATAAAAGTTGTGCTATTATCATTTCCATCATATTCACTATTTTCCTTTATAAAATGAATTTTTAATTGTAATTTTAATTCAATTTAAATAAGTATTAAACGTATAAAATTCGACATTTTTTATATATTTTATGACGATTAATTTTAGTTGAAATTACATAAATAAATACTTAAAAAATACATATGTATAGATTTGTAATAGCTCAGGCAGGTGTGCAAAAAATATTGTGTATTTCTTTATTTTTTTTGGGGGCAGGCAGCTGCTGCTGTTTAAACTCCAAATAAACCACCCCCTGCCCAAACCACTTTCAGCTGCCTACGCCTGCCCCCCGTCCACAATTTCCTGCGCCATTTCATTGCAAAAGTTTGTTTTTTTTTTCGGCTGGTTTTTGGCGGAAAAATCTTGGTGTTTTTTAAATTTATGCTCAACGCCAAACCCCCCCAAGTTTTATGCGCCATAAAAAGTGAAAGCGCCTTTTGCCAAATGGAGTATGGGACAAAATATTACAAAAGGCTGAGAGGGGCAGTGTGTGGGGGGGGGGGGGGGGAATGGGTGTGCTGCTTTGTGGGAGGGTGACAGCAAAATGCGTATAAAAAAAGAAAAAATAAAAAAATAAAAAATGGGGGAAAATATGCAAACATCCCTTGAAAAACGTGTGCGCGTATTTTTCCGGCTGCTTTTCGCGCGTTTTACTTTACATATTTCTTATATATTTTTTTTATAAGCGTACTGGAAAACGGGAAAGCAAAACACACACACACACACACAGAAAAATGGAGAGAGAGAGAGAGAGAAAAAAACGAAACTGAAGTGAAAAACTTGCAATAATTTGCTTTTTTCCGCGTTTTCATTCATTTTTTCTGGGCTCGTTTTTCCTGTTTCGAAGAGGGTGTGTGTGTGTGTGTGTGTGTTTTAGTCACATTTCGTAGTGGTTGCAAGTAGTTCTAGCTATGCTCGAATTTCATTTCAAAACTCATTAAAATTATTCCCTTTTTTTCATTTTTGGCATGGGCTCAAGTGGTCAACATATGTTGGTCTCCTCTCGCTGACCATGTGCAGCATATGTTGAACAGGCTGCAACGCCATGTAGCAGGCAGCGTTGCAAGCGAGAGCTGCCAATAAGCGAGCCGAGCCGAGGCGACTTCGAGGAAGCAGCAGTTACCAACAGGTAACAGCGACTACACTCAGACAAAAAGTCGCCCTAAAAACGAGCAATTTTTTCTCATTTTTAGCAATTATTTTAAGAAACAAAATTGATTTATTTAAATTTTTAAAACATATTTTCTTTAAATAAAAAAAAAACATTTTTAAGTTAAGTTACGTTTGACACCAACAAATATGGCGAATATTTTTCTGAGTGTAGCCAGGCCCAATTCGAAGATGATCGCCGAGCGTCGCAGTTAACTCAACAAAACCAAACAAAACAAAACAATCGAAAAAGGAAAATGTCAAAAGCAGACAAAAGAAGAAGCAGCAGGAGTAGGAGTAGGAGTAGGAGTAGAAGGAGGAGGGAAAGAAAAACAAATGCGCTGCATTGTGTAGTGAAGTAAAATGCGCATTGTGCACCGTTTATTGTGTGTCTCACAAGCGGATAATGGGCAGACAAGAAGAAGAGCAACCTGCAACCTGCCGAGCATTGAAAGATCCTTTGGATGCTCAGACACAGACAATTGCGCAACAGATATCATAGCAGGTAGCTGGCTGGCAGGCTGAGCATTTAATGGGCTTACAATGGCAATGCATTAACGCCTCGCATCGTAAATCACTGTCGAGCTGTTCGCTGCAAAGCTCTTATACGTTGTGCATACGCCAAAATAAAAAGCGCAAGCATTTGCCAGAGAGCTTTTGCGTTGGCGATCGTGTCAAGCTTTTGCTAACAGCACGTTAACAGTGGGCGCCATTTTGTTGGAATCGCGTTCGTATTGAGAATGATAAGCAAACGTCATTGAAACCGAATGCACTTGGAAACCGGTTTCGGATTTTCCAGTTTATTTCATTTTATTTTTTTGGTCTGTGCCCTTTTGTAGTTGTTTTTGTTTTTTGTCTGCTCGCTTGTTTGTCAATTTTTTACACGTACCCCAAAGTTTTAATTGCGAAATTTGAGCTCTAAACATAATCATTGGATTAAAACTTAAAAGAAACAAAAACAACAAATTATATGGCACGAATAATATTTAGGGCCTATACAAAATCGTTTGCTTATATATGAGAAAACACCAAATCTAATATTAATAAATTCTTTGACTTAAAAATAATTTTTTTGCTAATACAAATAGATTAAAAATGCAAAAATAGCTTACCACAAAATATATATATGAAACTGCGGCAGTTGCAGGCCACAATTGAAGCCTCAATTTCAGTTGACAAATGGCACTTCAATTATTAGTTATGGCCACTATTAATAATCTTTTTTATGTGTAACTTTGTTCAATTTTTGATTGTTGCTATTTCCATGCGGTTGTTTTTTGTTGTTTTGTTGCTTAAACTGTCACATTTGTGAGAACAGACAATAAGAAAGTGTTTTGCAGAACTTTTTTTGTTTTTCAATTTTATGTTGCTAATAAGTTTTATAATTATTTTAAATTAACAATAACACGATAACTCGCAACACACACGCACACCAAAAAGACACCGAGAAATGCTGATTGCAATATTTTTTTTTAATCCAAGTGTATGTTCTTAATGCTAAATATGATTTTTTTGGAGTGCCCAAAGAAATCTGCGACACGTACGAATTTTGCGTTTTTCTTATTTTGTATTTTGTTTTTTTTTTGTAATATATTTTTTTTGTAATTTTGCGTGGCACGTTGTTGCAGATTCGAGCGCTCAAACTTGAATAAAAGTGCCACGGCGCTCGTGTGCAGCAAGTCATTGAAAACAACAAAATTTCCCGAGTAAGACAGCGCACACACACAAACACGCACACACTTACGCACATTTTCAACCTCTCACACACACACACACATAAACATAGAGTCTCACGCAGGGGAAGTGCTCAACAACAACAACATGCGATGGTTAAGGAAAAGCCACAAAACTGTGCTACGCTCAGCGCTGCCAACCCTCGTTCCGTCTCGCTCTTTGCACTGCTGCCGCCGCAGTCGACGTCGCTGCCAACGTCATCGTCGTCGTCGCTGTCTGCATTGCAGTCTGTGTTCTGTTTTTATATTATTTTTTTTGCGCTCTGTCTGTGTGTGTGTGGGTGAGAGTTGCATATGGCGGCCGTTGCTTGCTGCCAATAGCACCCAAGAGATTATTGCATGTGTGTGCGTGCGTGTGTGTGTGTGTATTTTGTGCTCTTTTTGGCGTATGTTAGTGTTATAATAAAAAAAATAGTCTGACGGCTGCATTTTTTTTGTAACTGCCCAAGTTACCCAACTGGCTGCAGGTTATAAGCTGCTGTAAAAAAAACTGGTTAGGCGCAAGAGAAAAAAAATTGTTAATTTATATTAAAATTTATCACGAGCGCATTACTTATTATGCAAACCATTAATGGCAAAAGTAGGTAACAAATAAAACTGGGCATAAGAAAATAGACAAGCAGAATTTATTGGCATTTCGCTTAAGCTATGCAAATTTCTTTCTCCCTTAAGATGAATAAGAAGAAGAAGAAGAAGCAGAAGACGACCTTCAGCAATCAATAATTGCTGCACTCATTATTGCATTTATTTTTTATGTAAGGGGTCGCATTTAATTTGCATATGGGTTCAATTTTTGATTTCTTTTTGTCTTGGATTATGCAAATTATTTGGCCTTGACGTGTAACGGTCAAAAGCAGGCCGAGGAATGTGTGGAGGGTTAATGCTTGTGATCATGATGACGTCACAAATGCAAACTTCGCTTGAGTTGACTTGACTTGAGTTGAGTTTTAATTATAAATATAAAATGCATAGGTACATGTGTGTGTGTGTGTGTGCGTGATATGAACCGCGAATCGCTGCCCGCCTCGCACTCTCTCACACACACACACACTCGCACGTATTTACACACACACACAGCATCCGCAACAGTCGCGCATGTGCAACTGTTGTGCTCTCGCTTGCACTCACTTGCTCAGCATATGGCAACAGTTTCTCTTTTTAATGTTGTTTTTTTTTTGCGGCATGTTTGTTGCACATTTTGTTGAACAATTTTGTCTGTTTTTCGAGCTGGAAACATTATTAAACTGCCACATTATAATTATGCCAACATTATTGTTGTTAGAATATATGCTGTACCTGCCACAAAATGTTGCTGCTTTTTTTTATTGTACATCATTAATTTCTGTTGCACCGCCTCATTGTGGTTGCTTCTTATTATTTTCTTTTGCCGTTGTGTTTTTTACTTGTTACTCGATTCATTAATCATGCCGTGGAAATTAAGGTCAACCGCATTTTGACTGCATTTACTCCATTTACTCTTTTTCTCTCTCTCTTTCTCTCTCTTTTTTTTTGCTTTTGGCAGTTTCTGTAAATTAAATACAAATTTTTAGTTTTTTTAGTAGACTAAAACAAAACTAGTTCGCAAGTGCATTCAACTCCCCCCACCATACCCCGCTGCTTGCTTGCTGATAAAAAACATATAAATAATCAAAACATGAGGCAAGCTAAACTAATCTGCAAGCCGAATATAAAATATGCTTTCTGAAAACGACAAACACACATTAAATTAGATGAAATGAAATGAAAATTAAATGCGAGGTTAAATTAATTATACAATTTTTTATTTCATAATTAAATGCGACATTTCTTTCAATATTATTTTTAGCTAGATTTTAGAAAGATTAGTTAAACATTTTAAAAGAGTAAAAAATAACACATTTCTAAAAACTGCATTCAAGCATTTTTCGATTTATAATATTTATTAAAGATATCTTTCAATATTTTCTTAATTTACACAATTTTATGGAGCTGTTTTTTCATTTATCCTTTGGCTTATCAAAATGTGCTAAATATATTTATGATACACATCTAAAGTAAATTTTTATGGTCATTCAATAGACTAATCAGCTCACTCTTTTTATTATCTCTACAGATAACTGATAAATTTTACAGTACTCTCGGTGAGAGTATGAAATGTGAGTAATAATTCGAATAGTTAAAAAATACTTGCAGCAAAAGTCACGCTGCTGTGTCTTGCAACACGCAACAACATGCCATATAAGTAGCAAGTAATCTGCCGCATAATGTTTTTATGAGCCAGTTGTTTGGGGCACTCTAATCTTATCACTCTTTTCGTATGACTGACAGAGAAAGTTTCAGTTTCAGTTTTCCATTTTTTTCCCCCTACTTTTTCTAGTTGCAGTTGCAGTTGCAGTTTGCGATAAGAGCTGGCGATTCGGTCCGGAAACTGTACGAATGGATTTAGCTGAGTTTTAGTTGAATTTTCTTGGGCTTTAGTCAAAATCAACTTGTAGAATTTCCTAAATGGATAATCCCCTCCTTATTCTGTTGACTTTGCTGACTTCTTGACTCACAATGAAGCTATCTGCAAACCGCTCATTATGTGAGATTAGCCAGTGGAAATCCGCACATAATCCACACACTCAACCACACACACACTTACTAACACACACATTTTGTGGTCAATGAAGTCGTCAGTGTGAATACCCCTAATGAGCAGCAGGTAGCCACAAAAAATTGCAATTGCAATTTAATAAAATTAAGCAATTTCTAATTTTCTTTGTCTTTAGACAAGAAGAAAAATCTAAAATTTCGCTCAACTCAAAATGGCAATTTTCTAAGGCAGATTATAAGAATTTTTAAAATTCTTTATACCACTCACAAATTGCATTTTTCTCAAACAATTTTCGTTTATCTCTGAGACTATTTACAAATTTTCCTGCCATCAAAAATCGCACATTTCTCTTGCGATTATCTCGTCAAGATTTACACTGAGAATATTTACAACATTTTCACTTATCTTGTTGATTTTCGCTGGCAACAAATATTTGACAGTATTTTCGCGATAATTATTTATCAGCTTTGGGTTTTCTTTGCACTGCGCATATGGCGAATATATTCCTAGGAAATATATATATATATATTTATATATATATAGAAAAGAGTTGCATTTATTGCTGTCCGTTAAAGGGTTTTTGGTTTTATGTTTTTATGATGCGAAGTTTTGCGAAAAAGTGCGAAAATACTTCGCTGGAATTGTTTACGATCCTCAATAACCCTTTTCTTATGTTTTTGCTCTGGCTCATTACCGCCGAGCAGAGGAGATTCTGGGAATTGTGCCTGCCTGTCTCATTTTTTGCCATCTTCATTATCATAATCATCAGTCGGGACTGACGTTAGCTCAATCAATGTCCAGGCATACATTATACCCATAAATAATGCACATTCCTCAAGAAGTATGCCAAAAAAATAAAATTTGAAATAACATTTTCCGGCCCGCAACCCTTTCGCTCCGGCTACCTGTGCCGGAGACGGAGACGTGGCCGGAGTTGACAACGGCGGTGGTGGTCTGCAACTGTGGACTCAAGTGTCGTTATTGTGGCACGTTCTTTGATGTTGCAGCGTCGCATTGAGAATTTCCCTAAATATTTGAGATACACAAAGGCAATTAGCGCTCAGTTTTCCGACCGAAATGGACCAAAAAAGCAGAGACTCTATTTACTCAGGCCTCAGGTCTCGATATCCTCCAGATACAGAAGCCGCCGCCTCAGTAGTACAACTGGACAATGGACGACCTGCAGCGCACAGTTTAGCGACGTATTCGTTCCGGCCCAGAGGCCTCTCTGTCTCTCTGTGTCTTGGCCATGTTGCATGTTGGCCATAAAATGCATTCCTTTTATTTTTTTGTTTTTTGTCAGGCACTCGACAAACTCTTTCGCAACACACTGCTAATGGATGCGAAAATGGAAACAATGCACACACACACACCAACGCACACACACACACACTAACTCGGCTTACTTGAAAGCATTTGCATTCAGCTAAAATAGTCGTCGATAAATTCATTGTATAGTTTTTCCGGTTCTAAAGAAAAATGCTTTTCATTAATATGTATAAATTATCTAATAATGCTACACTCAAAAAAAAAACCTCAACAATTTTAATATTATAAAATAAAATAACTAAATAGAAAGTAATTTTCTTATGATTAATGTTTAAATGATCTATTAGGTCTACACTCAAAAAAATATATTCGAAATAATATTTTTTCTGACTGTGGTTCACCTATTGATATGAAATATCAAGTTTGATATCGAAGCATGACAATATATGTGAATATTTGAGTACTTACAAACACATTTACATAATACACACACACACACACAGATATTTATTCATGTGCTTATGTTTGTGCATATCATACTTTTTTTTCTCTCCCTGACAAATGTTTACACAAAATTCAACTGACGGAAGGGCAAAAAAATACGAAATATCTACCAAATATTTATATAAGCGTGAGTGTGTGTTGTGCGTGTTGTGTGTGTGTGCGTGTGTCTAAAGCAACAGCCAAAAAACAAACAAAACTGCAGCAAACGTATAAAATTAATAAAAATGCAACAAAACTAGAAATACGGCATGTTTTTGGCTGTGCGTGTGTGTTGGTGTAAATGCGTGTGTGTGTGTAACAACATCACGAAAGTAGAGGAATTGAAAACTAGAAAATTTATCGCGCGCGTCATTTTGCTGCAACTGCAAGTGTGTGCGTGTGTGTGTGTGTGTATGTATGGAAAGCAGCACAAGCACGTAGAAGCGACGACGTCGTGTTGGCGTCGATTGTAAGCAAGAGGGGATAGAAGGGAACGGGCAGCGGGCAGCGGGGGCTCATTCGCGTTACGCATGGGTCATTGCACTTTTGCAGCGAGCAGCGCGCACACACACACACACACACACATATATAGACACATCGACACAAACACTGACAAGCATAGATAGAGATAGGCAAAAGGCAACATTTGACTTGGAATTGTACGAAAAATTAGGCGAAAGCAAACAAGCAGACAAGCAAGCTAGAACGAGTGAGCGTACGAGGGAGAGCGAACGCGATGGGGAGCAAGACTGCGACGGCGACTGCAACTGCGACTGCGACTGCGCCAGCAACTTTGACTTTGCATTTGGCAGCCATTTTGTAAAGAGCGCGTTAATTTCGCCTGCAATCACACGCACACTAATACACGCACACACACATGCGCTTTCTAAAAATAGAGCCCACGCCGGCAATGCGTATATACATATACATATATATGTATGTATATGCGTATATATAAATATATATAACATTTGTGCCGCCAACGCCACTCGAGTGTTGCATTTGTTGCAGTTGCCTTGGCAGTTGCAGTTGCAGTTTGCTGCACATGTGTAAAATTTGTAAAATTGTTGCCTCCTCAAAAAGTACAGCAACTTGGCATTTTTGGTGGATGCGGCGCATGGGGTGCGTTTTCCTTAGTTTTCCATGTTTTTATTTCCATCTTCTTTTTCACCAAAAACAAGACACGCACATTTTATTTCCCAGTGTTTTATTTTTAGCAAAGCAAACATTATTCAAGTCAAGCCACATTGTGAATTTTAGAGCGGGGCAAGCGATGTATTTATATATGTATATATTCTGAATATACATACATTATATATGTATGTTAATTCAGATAAATGATCAGTTATATACACGTTAGATTTCCTACCTTTTTCCCTTGCAGTTTTAAGGCGTTTTTTTATGTTGCTTTATTTTTGGTTAATTAATTTTAAATTTTCCATTTATTTCGTTTCATTTATTTATTTCGTTTTACTTGCAGTATGTTTTTTTGCAACTTTTTTTGCACACGTGTCTTTCGCACATTTTTCACTGGCATTTTTTGCACAAAAAGAACTACATTTTTTTGGTAATGCTTTTAAAGAATTTTTTCGCACTTATTTTGTCACACTGGTCGCCGCGAGAATTGCACGCTTTGCAAAATGCTAATAGAAAATAAAAGAGATGTTTTATGCGCGGCAAAAGTTGACAAGCTTACAAGCTTTTTTTCCTATATTTTTGGAGCTACGCAATATGTGTTTAGCATGTGTTTATTATGTACGAACTAGCGGCATTTGATTTTCTTCATATTTTTCTTTGTTTTTTTTTTGTGTAACGTGCACTGACCTCTACAAAAGAGTTGCCAAAGGGTATTTCTGGGTTTTTTTTAAAGGGCTCGGTTTATGGTTCGATCTTTTTGACTGCCCGTCGACAAAACATTTTGTGGCTGTTTTCTGGATGCCGTTGCTGAAACTAATGCCGACTAGAGTGTCAGAGAGGCGGCAAAAGCTCCCCAAACTATATATATACATAGAAATACATATATACAGTATATGTATGTATGTTCTATATACAAGGCACGCATATGGAGACAACTAGTTACTCACGAAATTCGGCAAAACAACAGCAAACAAGCGGCTACAAATTTGAACCAACATTTTTACATTTTTACAACAACATAAGGGGGGTATGTGGGGCCAGGGGGATGGGGCAAAAGCTTGAAAGCAGCATAAAACTATCAGGCAGCCCTTTTGCCAGCAGCAAAGAGTATTATGCTCTCTCTCTCTCTCTCTGTCGTTCTCTCTCCACAAAATTCTACGAAAATTAAGCATTTTGCAAAATAGAATTAAATAGAAGAAGAAGCAGCAAAGCGCCATTTGGTCGCTAGTAAAGTTTTTTTTTTTTTATTTTTTTGTAGAACTTTTCAGGGTCAGGCGATTATTACAAAATTTTTTGTTTACAGCGAAAAATGCGAGACAGAAGAACAAAAATGAAAAGTGTACAAATGTTTTTGCGGGCAAAAAAAAGCTGTTGCTATTGCTGTGTGTGCGTTTGTGTGTGTGTGTAACCGATTCTGTTGTTTACAACGAAAAACAAATTTAATTAATTTGGCTTTTTCGTCATGGCCGCAACTTATACAAGTGTGTGTGTGTGTTTGTACTTGTGTAAGGTCTGAGATTCAATGCTAGAAAAAATGAGTAAAAATGCTCTTGTACATGTAACGCGTCTGTTTGACTTATTATTGAATGAAGTGTTTCAAGGCGTTTTTTATTTGTTATTATTTTGTTTGATTTAAAATCGCAAAATTGTATATAAACTCCAGAAAATTTCTAAGTACAATAAAATCAACAAATAATAATAATAAGTGGCAGCAACAAGTTACGTCAATGCCACAAACCGGGGCGTGTTATTTACTATAATAACATGAAACAGAACTAACGCAGAAAGCACGTAAAAAAGCGGAAAAAAACAAAAAAACAATTTGAGCAGAAAGCGCCGTCCCTAAACTTGAACTTGAAATGATGCGATAATAAAAAAAAAAACAATTCAAGAGCAAAATGCCGGCGAAAAAACGCAAAAAAAAGCTGTCAAAAACAATAACAAGAGCGCGAACGTAACCGCTTAGCTGAGGAGTAAATACCCTGTACCAGCTAAACACCTCTATTACTAACCCTTAACTCAATGATGTTTTAAATTGATTAGTATAAATTTACAACCCTTTAATCCAGAATCTCGGACACACTTAGCCAAATAGCTTTTCGGCCAATTTATCTTTTGTTCTTTTAAATATTTGCATACATCGTTTTACCCTTCAAAACTTTTCGCACACAGGGTATTTTATTAATGCTCTCTCTCTCTCTGTAGCTTTCATTCGGCTATGCATCGGGTGTCGTCGTCGTTAGTAGCCGAAGCTCTTCAGTGCAAAATTGCGATTCGGTTTTGCACTCGCGAATTTTCTGTCCGACCAATCAGCCCAGCTCGCTGAGCCGAAAGCTGGCGCTATGTATGTACGCGTGTTTGTAGGTATGTGTGTATGTAGGCATATATGCATAATTATTTCGCTAGCTTTTGCTTATTTTTGGCACAGATAAGTCGCCATTTTTGCGCAAATAACAACTGTTGCTGCTGCTGCTTCCAAAGCGAATGAGAGGGGGACAGAGCGCGTCGTTCTTTTTATTTACCATTTATTATGTGGACCTGTGTTGATTAACTGAAGCAAATTGAAAGAAGCAGAGGACAAGACACGTGGTTAGCCAGCGGTCAGCGACTTTCGACTAAACTGAGCATTCTGGGGAACGTGTCAAATGCTAATCTAGAAAAGAAAGCTCAGCTCAGCTCAGCGCAGCTCAGATTGTAGGTTATTAATAAAATGAGAATCTAAATAAAACCAAATATAAATATAATTAATAAAGTAGAGCCTTCTTTGACTTACCTATAGATATAATAAAAATATATAATTAAAAAGTTGTAATAAATATTAACTAAATAGCTTGCTAAAAGTACGTAAGTAGTTAATTTAAAATTTGGTTTTTATTTAATTAAAGTTCTGATTTCGAATTTCAATTACACAGATTTTGGCAACTTTTTGGCAAAGTGATCGTTAACATAGAAGCTTTTTTGCGTGTGCTTTCGCTAACAGCGAGGTTCTTGTCTTTGCTCACGGGACTTATACGCCTAAGCTCGTTAGAAAAAACCACAAATAATAATTATAATTGGGCATATTTGCCGGATTAACCCCAATTCAAAAAATGAAAATATAACCAAAATGCAGCAGTAGCAATTGTCTATTATCCTATTGTATGCGGCTGCCATCCCCTATTGATGCAACCTGCTGCATTACAGCTGCTGACTTTGCAACATGTTCCCAACTGGCAATCGAATCGTGTGACTTTTCCTCCAAATCAAAAAGTTAACATTTCCCAGGCTCTCAACTACTCCTATGTATGCGTGTGCGCGTGTGTGTGTATCCTGTTGCACGCATAAGAGCTCTCCTCCGCCTCCTCCTCCGCAATCAATTTGTGCATTCGTTTTGGTTTTCTGCCTGCTCTTCTCCGTTCGTCCTCCGTCCTTCGACCTGATCCTTTTCTGTGTGCCATAATTTCTCGTCATTCTCTCAGTTGGCCATTGTTAGCAGTTGTTGCCAGGTTGCCAGTTGCTGCTGGGTTATTGAACTATTGATTCCATTGCATTTATTGTTCAATCCAACAGGTGATAATTTTTTGTGGAGATTTTTCGGTGGCGACAAGTGAACGTTGCAAGTAAAGAGTGCAGAGTACAGTGGAACCTGGAAAGGTACAGGCAATTATTTATGGAATAATCTTATTTTTGAAAGGAAGTCTTAAATACAAATTTGAATATTTTGTATTTTAAATTCTAGTAATTATTTAATATATCTTTAATTTATTTTTATAAAAATGATCTTAGTTTTAACCAATTTATAAGGAAAAATATTATATTTGAATTTATTTATTATTATTGCCTAAATTTGAATATTCTCAAATTGTTTATATTTTCTAGCGATCACTGTGACAGTTTCTGCTGCTTGCCATACCTTTGGCAGGCTTGGAGCGTGGCTGCCACAATGTTGACATTTCATGTGTTGGCCACCGAATTTTTGGGTTGTTGTTCTACCTGTTTTTTTTTCTTGGGCTCCCTCAACTATCGATTGCATTACCAATATCCATTTCCAATGCAGTTGCACTTCACACAGAAATTTTCACACATTTTTCATTCTGTTCATCAGCTAAGTCAACAATTGCACGCCAGGTAGTAAAAAAGCAGCAGCAGCATCTCAAATATTGTTTGGTCAACGTACGTGAAAAATTCCTCTTTTGGCCAAGTCTTTTTTTCAAACAGGCGCAAATTATTTTGACAAGTGGCCGAAAAATTGTCTAGCATTGTTTAAGAAGAAGTATAAGAAACAACAACAGCAACAATAACAGAAGCAACAACAATAAAATCTATCGTCTTTTTTGAGTGGCCTGAGACTGCCAGACAGACAGAGTCTGTCTCTGCTATTGAATAAATATTGCGGCACATTAATTACAATCCAAGTGCCACACACACACACAATCGCGCACACACATTAATAAATATATGCCTTTGACACTTAATCAATGTCGCTCAAAACAGATCAAATGCCATTTATTTTCGTTCTCCCTCTCTTTGTCTCTCACTCTGAGTCTCTCTTTAACACACTCTGTGTTAGTTAACAGCAATCTTATTTGCAAAAACAATGCAAGGCATAATCAATTAACATGCACTCATCTTTCACATATTAAGAGCGCATGCTCAACTTAATAAGCTGTGCTTTGGTTTCTTATCTGTTTACTATCCCGTTTAGTTAGTGTACGGTTTTCATTGCTGGGAAACATGCAGCGCATCATTTTCTGCAATTTTTTCTCCATATCTCTTGTGAAAATTGTGAAATTAGTGAATTTCTTTGATAATGTTTGTTAAATAATAGTGGAAAAAATATTTAAGTGCATTAAATTAAGTGAATATGTAGTCAAATAGTGTCAAAATCTGCTTTGGAAGTAAGGAAATGGCTGTAATAAATGCACTAGGAAACCCAACTTCAACTGTTGCACTTTGGTAAGCAACATGTTTATTTATATGTATATACACACACATTTGAATCTGTATGTGTTTATGTGTAATGGAAGTCATTGAATTTATAGTTATTTTGGTACAGTCGTCATTCTATTTCATGCGGCCGGAAATCGCCAGCAATTGCACGTTTCAGTCTCCTGTGCGTGTTTTTCTTTTATTTTCTGCTTCTTCTTCTTTGGTAAATGCAAGAACAACAGCAATAACAACAACAGCGCTGCGACTGTAGAATAACAAATAATTAGCATTAACCACGCAATTGAGTGCAGCAGCGCAGCAACCGCGCAGCAGCTACAGCGACGTCAAACGTCAACAGCGAAAACGGCGATTTGAGTGCAATGTGCACTTGCACACACACACACAGAGAACTACGCATAGGCATAAGCCTAAGCATAGGAATATATATATTTATGTGTGTGTGTGTATCCCAAGCAGTCGTCAAAAACAGACGTAGCCGCCAATCAAGCAAACAGCAACAAAAAAATCAACAGTGATAATACATTTTTGGGCAATGTCAACAGAGACGAAGAACACAAAACAAATTGTGTAAATGTTAAGAAAATGCCAATGTTAAGAGAGAGCGAGAGGTGGAGAGCGAGTGGAGAGCGAATGTATACCTATGTGGGGAGCGAGGTGGAGAGCGAAAGTAATTTTACCCAGCAGCAAAACATTTCTCATTACGAAAAAATATAACATAATTTACTCTTCACTAAGGGATAGGAAAACAGATTAGAATCCGATGCTCATGAGTATATAATATATGTTGACTGGACTTAGAAGCCTCGTATACAACTCCGTATGCAAGTGCATTACATGGTAATGCATTAGAATGCATTCGGTAATGCATATGTGTCATTCCCTAGTTCTCCTGGGTTGACTTTATCTCCAGCTTGGTACGTGGGCGCAGTGACTGACTTTAATTGTCTGTATGTGTCTATACATGTGTGTTTGCGTATGTGTTATGATCAGCGACGCCATCTTAGCGACTGGAGCTGTTTACACAAATACAAATAGCAGTTTTTTTTCTTGTTACTGTTTGTGCAGCTCCTCATGGGCCTCACATGCCGCATGTGGCGCATTGGCAGCCCTATGCCAACATCAAACTCAAATTTTGTGCTTGTGAGCGACATTTAAATTACAAAATAATTATGCAATCATTGTCAGTACACTGAAAATAAATACCTCTCGTTCTCAGTGTTTATTGCCTGCGTCTAATTTAGCCACAAAGGTCAACATGAGTCAAAACAACAATAAAAGATCTGCAAAAACTGACACACGTCCAAATAAGACAAAAACCAAACGAAAGTGAAACGGACGAGATGGGAGGGGGAAGGACACAGCGTCCGAGTTAGACAAAAGAAAAAGGAATAAAAGAGAATAGAGAATAGAGAAAAGAAAAGACAGCCAACGACTGACACACGAAAAACACGCTTCATGCAGGCTGGACGAACGAGAGAGAGAGAAAGAGATAGAGAAGGGGAATGAGAGAGGGAGAGGGGAGACCGGCTTAGAAATGCGACAAATTCAACGATATTCCAAGTCAAAAAGTGCCACAACTACAGACACATATCTATTGTAATTGGATCCTTTTTGAGATCCTTGCGCGTGTGAAGCGCGACGAGTGCTCAACTTGATTGTTTCTCTTTTTCTCGTTTTGTTGTGTCGCGTAAAAAACTCAAGATAAACACAAAAAGGAAACCGAAACCGAAACTGAAACCTATCTTTTATCCTCGCAGCGAGCCCTTCTCTGAGTTGTCCTAGAAAACTCATACGGGTCGCCAACTCTGGCGTCTAATTTATGCCAAATATGAGCATATTTTTCTGTCTGTTTGTCATTGCGTTTTTTATTGTATTTATAAATGTATTTGGTATACAGTGGATGCTCGATAATTGGAATATATCCTTTTTTACTGGCATTTTAACTGGAAATACCCGCTTTATTTATAAAGAAAACATAAATATATTTATTGATACACTACTTTGTAATTATTTTTATTGATATACAACAATTATAAAAATGTTTAAATTGTTTTATATATATACAAATATTTATCCTTACTAGCACCTATTGAGGCTATAATTATACCACAAAGCATGATTAGAAAGGTTTTAATTCACAAAATGATGGCTTTGCAAAGTTTCTAATGTTCCGAAAATACTTTTTGAATGCATAATTTCATAATAATTTCGAGTTAGAATGGCGTTTTCAATTTTGTTTCCAGTTCTGCTCTAGAGATCAAAACATAATTGAATTGGCCATGTTTTGTCAAAGCTAAACTCAAATTTTGTGTAAAGAATTTGTGTTGCTATTTCAATTAAATAGAATATAATATTTTAAAATATAATATAAATAGAATTTATATCTATTCCAATTGATAATTGAAATAATTTGTAGAAAAAAGTCCGTGTTTCTGGTTTGTTTGTGGCAGGTGTGGAGATTTGCGTTCCTCTTTCTATTTAGAACATATAAAACTGTAGTGACATTTGCTTGACTCGTTATGTGGCATAAACAGAGCCAACAACAAAAAGCGAAGTTCATGCCACAAATGAAGAGTGTGTTGGTGGTGGCAGTTACTACTGTCCACGGCTTCTGTTGCGGCCTGTGCTGCAAGCTCAGTGTTGGCTTCAATGCGGACTTCAACCCCTGCGGCATTTGCCAAGGCAGGGGGCAGGGTGTAAAATGAAAATAAAAAATTTGCATGCTGCAAAATTACGAGATACGAGAGAAACGGAGAGGCATGCCACACATAACGTACTCCACATTTACGAGTGTAATAATGTCTTTGCAGCTCGAGGAAATGGAAGGTGAATGGGGTGAGGTTAGGGTAGTGTGCGTGTGTGCGTCTGTGTGTGTGTGTGTGTGTGTTTGGGGTGTTTCGATAAGTACTTTACGAGACACACACAACCCTCGTTTTGCGGATTTTTTTTATGGTTTTGCCAAGCGGAGGCCAACATCAAAGTTCATACTTCAATTTGCTTTGGGTGGTGGTGGCAAATGTGCATCGATGTATATATATATATATATTTATATATATCTGTATATTTAAAAATATATATACGGTGGTTGCTCACCTCTGAAACGTGTCCTCATCCAGCCCCTGTTTCCATTACCTCCTCTCCGTCGTAGTTCAAGCTGGCATTGGCTGGCGTTTTGCAATTTTGTTCGATTGGTTTTTTGGCAAACGGCATTGGCGATTTTGCACAAGTATTTGTGGCCACAATTTCACTTTTTGGGGGTTGGTAATAGACACCCCTAGAAATGAAAGGTAGGAGGAGCTGTATTCAAAAACTTATTGTGCAATAAGCGAAAATGGCGAAGATATTGTGTAAAAATATGGTACTTGAATAGTAAAAGAATAATTTAATTATGACTGTTATTTAATGGAAAACAAATACCGAGCTGAGCTGAGCTGAGCTGTAATTGAGCATTAATTGAATAAAAGTGCATTAAATTATTTCTGCAAGAAATGTGTAATAAAATCAGACACTTTGCTAATATCTCAGTTCTGTGAAAAACATGAAAATTGAGCAAATCAAGCGGCAGTTTAAGCAAGTATCGATCAAAATTGATTAAAAATTGCTTAGACTAACATTTAAATATGTTTAAAACTATTTAATTAACAATTAATGATGTTTAATACTTTTTAATAAACACTTGAGTATCAATTAATAATTTAATATATATAATATTACTTAATATAGATCTACTTACAAGAAAGATTCTTATAAAGGCCTTTATTCAAAGGCTTAAGCTATCCAATGAGTTTTTCCCTTCCCCAGAAAATTTGCATATTTTGCGCCTTCGTTTTATTTTCATAAATTATGCAAATTGTGTAAATCAATCGAGAGCTGAATCGAGTATCGATCAAAATTGATTTGTTGCCCGGTGCGCGGAAACCCAAACAGAACAGAGAACTCAACCCGCAAAAACTGAGCAGAAGTGAGCAATAAATAGTCTCAGTCTTTTGGCCAAGGAGTTGAGCGTGAGAAAGTTTCCTCGTCCTTGGTTTTTGCACGCTTAATTTACATAATTTTGCCTGGCCAAAAGGGAAAAAAAACAAAACACATAACAAGGAAATCTATTCGCTGTTCCCTTATGCAAATGAGCGCTGTTGTTGTCCCTGTTCAACCCCCTCGGCTGGAGTCGGGTGTGCGAGCGTGCCAGCATGCTGTGCCTCTGCCTCTGCCTGTGCATCTGAAAGATCCTCTCGGGCGCCGTCCACTGTGCTGCATAATTAACCCCTGTCGAGTGATTGTCTCCCAGTCTCGAAATCTTTGTGGCACATTTTGAGGATTTTCCTATTTTCACTTTCGTTTTTGCACCTTATGCAAATTAGAATCGCTCTCTCTTTCGCTCTCCCAACCCTTTTTTTGCCAAGTGAAAATCTTTGCTGTTTACATCAGTTTATGCAAATTTTGCTCAGCGCAGAGATCGGCTTTGATCTAATTTTCTAGGCGCTGTCTACGGTGTCAGGTAGACTCTCCTTTCGCTCCTTGTTTCTTCTTTTTTTGCCGAGCGTGAGAAACTCTCGCAATTTGCATAATTTTTCGTGAAAATTTGCTTAACTACGTGATCGTTCAAAAGACAGCGGAGATGCAAGGATGCAATGATGCAACGATGCAAGGATGTGCGATGTCAGTTTTCCTTTTGCTCCCCCTCCAGTGGCAAATGTGAAAAAGTGTCAACGACTCTGTTGCATGTCGAATCTCAGAGTTGGGCTTAATTATTTAATGCAAATGAGAATGGGCATAAATTGCTTGTCAAACTGAAAACGAAACGGAAATCAAAATTGCATTCTTTTCGATTGAAAGTCCGAGTCCGAAACATAACCTTAAACAATTTTTGTCTAGATTTGATATATCTGTCAAAAGGCAAATCAATAATTATTTATTTTTTAAGGTATTTATCCCACTAAAAGGTTGCTTGCTGTTACCAGTTACCAGCTGGCAAAGAAATTGTTTCCCATTCCAAACGTGCTAAAAATAATTCTATCTTTGATTTATGTATAGTATTTTATTTATTTTATTGTTTTAAATTATGACTTGACAACAAATACTAAGCAAAATGTGTTATTAATAAATAATTAACTTGTCTTTAATCTATATTAAACCTTCAATTACCACTTCAATGTCCGAATTGTATTCAATGTTATGCAGTAATTTTTATTCTTGTATTTAAAAACATATATTGATTTTGAATATTTCCCTAAGTTAAAATATTTAAGTGCTACAATAAAATTGTGACTTTAAGAAACTTGAGTTGCGAATAGGAATCAGCAGCAGCAACGGCCTCAGCATCTACTTGAATATTTATTTCAGTGACAGGCCACTAAAAATATCCATTTTGGCAGTGGGCAAAATAACATTTATGTCGCCTTTATAAATAGAATTTCAGCTTGGAAAGAAAACAATGATGTCGCCACTTCAAAGAGGCAACAGGAGCAGCAACTACCCAGCTATCCAGAGTCAGTCATTCGCCCAATTCAAGCTCCAACCGCCCTTGTCTAATATTTTGCACCACTTCACACGCAGTTCCTCCTCCCCACTCTAGGCCATTCCCCCCTCGAAACTGCCTCTTCCCCACAAAATGCGGCAATGGGACATAAAAACTGTTTTTTGCAATTTACATGAAACATTTTTATCACCCTCACGCACGGGGCATCCATTCTGTCGGGCAGAAGTATACAACAACATGCTTTTCCTATTTACAATACACACACCCACACACACGCACACCCACTCGCACACTCACAAACACATAGCAACTCTGATTACCTTCGTCACATGTTGGAGGCCCAGTACACTTTCTAGACCTGCACATCGGCAACGTCTTTTTGCGACACTTAATTACACACGCATCCGCTTCACTCCACTTAGCTAGTGGTTTGTGCAACAAACACCTTTCACCCCCACCCCACACAGCACACACACCCCAAGGCAAAGCCCGCCCCCGCTTTGCCACAATGTTGTTTTATTTTTGGGCTTACTCTCATTTTGAATAGATTCAAATAATAAATTCTTATAAAGTAGTTGAAAATAATTTTGGTCTGACAAGTGCATAGCTGAATAGTTACAATAATGTACAGTCCTGCAAATTTGTTGCACACACACACACACTCGCACACACAAAAGCAGCTCCTAATGCAATAAGAAATGAATACAACTTATCAGCAGGTAGAGCATTTATAGAAAGAGAGTCTCCAGCTGAACAGCCAAAGACAGCTAAGGAGCTGAGGAGCTGAGCTGAGCTGTAGGTGTCAATGTTGCCTTATCATTGCCAAGTGCCGACCCCTGGCTGGAATTGTCTGCTATCCGCTTTCTGCTGTGTCCTTCTACACTTAGAAAAAAAGGAGCTGATTTTCTAAATTCGCCAGGAGTAATGTTCGCATAATTAAATATTTTTCATAGCTTTATCAGCAGTCAATAAAATTTTGTTACTTATGTTGTAATTTCATTCGGAATTTTTTAAGGATTATCGTTAACATTTCTACTTTTTCGATAATTCTTAACAAAAGTTAATATTTTTATTACATTGTTTCTACTTATTAGAAATGCATTTCTTAACAATAAAAAATATTTCTAATAATTAGAAAAAATATGTTTCGTTTATAAATGATTTATGAAAGCAAGAAACTTCATAATTTTTTGTTAGTGTATGATTCCGTCTGAGTCTCCTGTCTGCTGTCTCCTGACCCAGACACCGACCCCGACCCAGAGCCTGTCCACATCTTTTCTTTCGTTAATTTTATCTTTGACGGCGATTAATGCGAATAAATTTTATAGTCGAAAATGAAAATGTGCCTCGTCCTTTGTGCGTGTGTGTGCCAGTGTGTGTGTGCGTGTGTGTGCATTATTTTCTTTGCGTCCCTTTTTTGGCCAGTGTTATTCTTCAGTGACTTTGTGCCTTTGTGCGCAAGAATGTGACTTTTTGTGTTTGTACTTGTGCTCGGCACCTGCACAATCCTCCGTCCGCCCGTCCGTGCGTCTGTGCGTCTGTCCGTCCGTCTACCCCTGCGTCCGCCTGTCCGCTCACATTTTCCGATTGCGCGATCTTGCAACGCGGCGGCTCGGAATTGAGAATTTTATAGAATTGCCACTCGGCCGCTGACTCAGCATCTGTGGCGGCTGCGTGGTCTCAGAGATCATACACTCAGCGAAAAATCACGGACTCTTAGAAAATTACCTTAAAAGGTAGAACATTTTTTTTGGTTTTTCGAAATCAATTCTAAAGTTGCTTGAAGTAACACCCTACAAATTATTTATATTTATTACAAAATATTAGAAAAAGGTTGCAGAAAAATCCTGATTTTTTTCAAGTACAATATTAATGGGAGTTACATTTCTTAAATACAAATCGATTATTTTTCTAAGTGTACATGTTTAGCCCTACCTCCAAATTAGGCTGGGCACGAAAGTGCAACAGCAGCCGCAGCAGCAACAGGCTGTTCTGGTCGGTACAGGTACAGGCTGCCCTCACTTGCACGAAACAGGTTTTGCAGCTACCCTCGTTTTGTGTCCGCGACACTTGTCCCCCTCCTCAGCCTCCTCGATCAACTCCTGCTCGCGTCCATTTGCGCGTCGGCCATTGTTTGGCGATGTGTTAACCTTAAGCGATTCTTAGCCAGTTTCCCAATTTAAGCCATTGTTGTGTGTGTTTGTGTATGTGTGTGTGTGTGTTTGTGTGTGTGTCCGCATGTGACTTTTGGGTTTGCACTTCGATCTTTGATTTCTGATATAAAAAAGAAAATACAGTGTTCGTCTGTAGACAATGGAACGCTGTTTTTTACACTGTGGGAACGCCGCGAATCCTGGCCATATCCTTACAAAGGGATTTGTGCGTTTTATTTATTTGATAGCGATCAGCGGGCACAGCTTGACAGCCAAATGCGGCATAAAGATGCAGGTTGCTGCCACAGGCTGCTGCTAGACTAAGGTACGCCAGAGTTAGCATGGGAACGCACCCACACCCATAAATACACACGAACACTCGCACACATACACTCTTCTAGTCTATTTATGTACTTAGAAATTTGGCATACTTTTGTCGACAAGTTTAACTCTTATTTTTGTTCAGCAATTTTAAATTACACATACAAAAAAAAAGAAAAAAAGAAAGGTTCTTAATAATAAATAGATAGTAATGGATTCTCTATTTTGTCCAAATCTAAATTTTCAAAATAATTACATTATTTTGGGATTGGAACAAATAATAAAATTATTTCTAGAAACTAAATTGTGATTTTCTAAAATGCAGATAAATTTTGGTTTTTTTCTGAGTGCAGCGTTTTTTATTTGCGGCATAGACTAATCAGCAACGAGCTCTGAAAGACGATGCCCCCAAAAAACGCGATTAGTGGCGAGTGCCACAAACTAGAGAGTCAATGACCCGGTTCTCTAAGCAGCCGAAATGTTGCAATTGCAATTGCAGATACGATAAATGTAGCCGAAAATGTGGCGATGGGTCGCACGGCACCCGCATCTTTGCCAATAAAAAGAAAATTGATTGAGAAATTGTGAAAATGAATTTGAAAAGGGGCCAACGGAGGGAGGAGAGCAGCGGCACACGAGTCACTACACTCGAAATAAAAATCGCACTGCTTTTTCAAAAATCACTCCAAAAATGAGAAAGTTTTTTTGTTTAAATTGAATATAATTTCTTAAATGCAGAAAATAATAATGAAATTTACTCTCTCAAATGCTATTTTAAAGTTTATGCATTAATAAACTATTTGAAATGTTTTGCATTTTTTTCTGAGTGTAGGCACACACGAGCAGTGGCCACTGTATGGCAATTGTGTGTGTGTGAAAGCATCACACAATTAAATAGCAAACAAATTTCTGCCAATTATTTGACATTAATTACGGGTGAACAGCAAATGAGGGCCATTCAATGGGACTGGACCATAGCCAAGACAGCAGACTATAGTAGACTATAGCTAAACACAAGCGAAGAACAAAGGGTTTAACAGGGGGCAAAGTGTGTTTACCCAAAGGGTCCTCAAGGGTCCTCCTGCGTGTCAACAGCCAGGGAAAATCTATGCTGGTCCTATTCGAAACGCAGCAGTTTTGCATTTCGAATTAGGAATGCATTTATGTAAAAATATGTCAAGCGTTTGCTGCGTTTTCCTTGGCGCTAAAAGCCCACGAAAATGCCGAACAAGTCATTGACTTTTGGCTCTCAGTGTGACGATGCTCTGTGTGAAAAGTATCTGCATCTTGATGACGGTGCAATGGCCGGTGACGGAGATGGAGTCGAAGTTGGAGTCGGGGCTGCAGATGGAGTTGGAGAAGTCGCCATTGCGAGAGTCCGAAAACTGCCTGGCCCAAAACGCCAATCGACCAAGACGTGATTTTGGACCCCCTCCAAAATGTTGAGCTCGAAGCAAGTTTTGCGTCGAGGCAATTAAGCCATGAGTTTGAGTTTAGGTTTGAGGCGCGGCATCAGCTCGCCTCGTCTATGCAATCAAAGTAAGAAGAAGGTTCGGCGAAAGCAAAAACCTCAAAAATGAAACATTTTTAAAAAAAAAAGAAAAACGAAAAACGCATTTAAACGCACCAAAAAGTCGGGTTTAATGCGCAAAGCGCCTCAAAATGTTGCAGCTACCTGTGCAGCGGGCAGCAAGATCGTTTGTCTGCGGGTCCCCCAAAAGAGACAAGAGGCTGTGAGGCAGACGCAAAAAACAACAGAAAAAAATCCAAAAAGAAAAGAAAATAATAACAAGTAAGATTGCTATTAGCGAGTGAGCGCGACTGGAATGTACCCTGCCAATACCTGTGAATATTTATATTTATGCACAGAAGAGTAAAAATATAAGAACAATAGTAGAACACATTTTCAACTATAACTAAAGTGTTTCTTATTCGATCCCAATATATATATAATATATATCAATTATATATGTCTCAATAAGAAACCTCTGCCTTTAAAGTCTCCCAGATTCGTCTGTTAATTCTGATCAGGAATATATATGCCTTATGGCATTGAAGTTGCTTCCTGTTACATAGCTGATCTTAAAACCATAATACCCTCTTTACACGTTTCCAGTGCGTTCAGGGCATAAAAAACGATCCGCAGAGCCTCAGCAAAGAGTCGTGAAAATTGTGTTTTTCTGTCTAAAGTCAAAGTCAGACGACGAAGACGAAGTCTCGCTCAGATTTCATATCTGGGATTACACATTAAATGCATTTGCTGCTGCGACCTGACCTCGCCGGCGAACCCTTCGATTAGCGTTGCATTTGATACAAATATATATATATTTATATATATATGTATTCTGATTGTCAACTTGTAGGCGGTCTGCATAGAAGAGTTCTTTGCCTCTTTGCCCTTTCTTTTCCTCGATGCATGCATAAAAATAAGCAGCGATCTGCAGCACGAGATAAATCTGTCTGTGGCCCGAACCTGTTTTTTATGGCTAAAAAAACAATGAAAATGAAATGCATAAGCGTAAATCTCACAGCAGGTAGTCCACGGCAAATTACCTGAATATCGCTCGGTTAATATTGCTGACTTGGAAGATGGCGAAGGCGATGCCGATGGCGACACGCAATCTTTTGACTTTTTTATGCATCTGGACAATCGATTTCTCAATGCTCGGCTCTCAAATTACGTAGCTGTTTCTTTCAGGCTTTAAACCTGAAAAGGGTTTAATGGTTTTGCGCAAAAGGAAGCAACTCCGACTCCACAGGGCATACATTATATTCTTGATCAGCATCTAGAGACGGGTCCATCAAAAAATTGTCAGAGATCATAAGAGTCTTTAAATTTGATTTGTAATATTGATAATAATTCTATTTTATATAAGTTATACATTAATATTTTTTTTATTAAGATCGAATAAGAAAAACAAAGTTTAACATTTATTCTTATATTTATCTTAGTTTTCTTACTTTTTAGTGCCTGTGATTTCCATACTAAATGAAAGCACTTCCAAGTTTGCTCACATTTGTGCAAAAACATTTATAGTGAAATTTAGCAATAAAACTATATAACTATAATTCAGCAGCTGACTAGCTGTAGGGTACATTGTAGTCGAGCTAACTCTCTGTTAATGCACTCTTACTTTAACATTTGGCAATTGAATTTGGGGTCTCTGATTATGCACATGATAATGAGTTGAATACAAGAAGAGGTTTTCACTCGCTTCGCTGGCTGCGTGGGCGATCCGCTTTCAATTTCCCAATTTTTCAATTTCCCAGAGCCTTTTGTGAAAAGGGTTCGATTGCGTCGTAGAGGGGGAAATGCACTTGCGTGGAAATGCAAACATTTGCATGATCTTTCTAGGTGTGGTTCAAGGGAAAACTCTTTTTTTCTTCACTGTGTGAAAATTATTTTCCAGTTTTTTTTTTCGCTTTCATTGCAAACCAGCAGAATGTTAAATGTGTGTGCTGCCTGCCAATATTTCCCAATTGAGTTTTCCGCTCGTTGGTGGTTTTTTGTTTTCTTGTGTTCTGTTTGTGTAAATTGACAGAGCTGCGGGTCAAAGGTCTCGCTTGAGATAAGAAATTAACGATTGGCAAACGCGGGCGATCTTTATAATATATTTTCTCTGTTTTTCGCATTGTTTTGCTGCTGTAAATTTATTGTTGATAAATTACACGATAAGCTAGAAAATCATCGGGAAAGGGAAGGGAAGGGATAAAAATAAGCAGAGTTTTCGCATAACGCAAAAAATAAAAATAAACGCGAATAAGGAAAAAATATATATAAGTAAAGGCAAAAATATTACCCCAACCCCTCAAGAATGTAAACGACAAAAGCACGAGGAAACCGTTGCGGTCGTTTCTAGTTGTTGTTGTTGTAATTTATTGTTGGGCTATGGTTATTATTTTGTATCCGCCGTCATTGCATCAATACAACAATACAACGTGAGCACTTATCGCAAAACAATAACAACAACAAATGCAGCAACAGCAGCAGCAGCAGCAACAACATATAAATATCACACAAAATGCATAGACAACACCGAAAAAGTTCATTGACTTTTCGCATTCTCGTTTAAAGAAAACGCACAATTTTTCGGTGCTGGAGCCAGCAACAGAAACAGACAAAATAAAAAAAAAATAAATAAATATGGCCGCCCAACAGCAGCAGCAGCAGCGCAGCGTGCACAAAAGAGCAAATGCCAAAGAAAGCAACACAGCAAAAGCAACAGCAACAGCAACACCAACAACAACAAAACTATTCATATTAAAGTGAAAATGAGCGATAACAACGCAACACACATACAGGCAGACACAAAAAAAGCCTAACATACACACATACAGCCAAGCACTCAACACCCAGCCCACCACACCCCACCCCTCTGAACTGCTCCAAAGAGAAAAAACTGCAAGCGAATGCGTTTTTGTCTGCTCCGCCATTATCTCCCTCTCTCTCTCGCTCTCTCTCGATCAGTCGGCATGTGAAGAGAGCAGCCAGTTGGAGCTCAGGGCCATTCAGACAGACACAGACAGAAAGACACAAACTCGTTCACACACACGCACACAAACATGCACTTTTTCTGTTTTATTGCATTGGAGCTGTTTCTGCTCGCTAAAGCCATTAAAATGCTTGCAAACTATTCAATTTATTATATAATTCTTTTTTTTGTGTTGTTAATTATTTATTAGTACAATTATATATGTAAAATTTGCATACTTAAGCAATTAATTACAAAAATGCACCGCTGCCTGCTCAGAAACCAGAAGGGAATTTTTTAGAGAATTTCCCTTTGAGCAGCTCAGCTGTTGCATATCTGAAGGAGCGCTTGAATAAATCAATCGTAGCATACTTTTGGGGCGCACAGAAAAATCTCACTGCCACCTATTTAATCAATAACGACCGATTTAATATGGTAAATAAAATGTAGAATACTAAATTAAGCGTAAATCAGCTTCCTATTTTAGCCACGCTTAGCTGCTGCCATGAAAAACAAAGAAATTTTCGATAACAGTTCTGTTTTAATGTACAATTAAAAGTAGATACATTTGGTAAAGATTTGTATATATTTTTTTTTAATAATTTGCTAATTGATGTTGTCGCTTTAGAGCTCCACGTTCGGTGACTTGGTCAGCTTGTGCACCCGGAACGCCTCCAGAATGTTGAGCTTCTGCTGCAGCTCCAACTTTTTGGCAGTTGTCACTTTGCCCGCTCGCAGACGAAGCAGTCGCTTGGTTTCCTGCTCGACAAAATTGTAGCCCTGCTCATTGATCCTTTGCATGTAGACCAAGTAAACCTTGGCATTTTGCTGCTCCTGTGGCAAACTGAGCTCATCTGCTTTCAACTTCAACTCGCTGATCACTGCCAGTTGTTCCTCATCTGGTTTGTTGGCATAATCCCGGATGGCATCATTGAATTCCTTAAGGCAACCATCGCGTCCAATGTAAAGCGGCGTATTGCTGCTCACAAAGGATTTGAGATTATCAAGGGTAACTTCCAAATGTGCCGGAAACTTTATAAAAGTTTCGCTACTGCCAGTAAAGAGAAATATGCCGGGAAATTGTTTCTCATCCAATTTAAAGCGTTCGCCGAGCGCTTTATTCTCCAGCTCGCCATAATCCTTGATGCCAACGGTGGCCACCAAAAGCTCTGCGGTCACTGTGTGCGCCACCTTGGAGAATGCGGCAAAGGCTTCGTGCTTGTCTCCATAGGGAAAGGCAATATCGAATTTGACCAAAGCGTAGGGAAAACGCACAATTGTCTTGTCGAAATTGATCTCGTCGAGGTCCACGCAGCCGGCACAAGAAATAGCACCACTCAGAGGCGACTGGGCCAGCAACGTTGCCAGCAGCAGCAGCGGCGTCAGCATAAATTTAAACATTTTCTGCGTTTTTTTTTTAAGTTTAAATTATTTGCACAAGAAGTCGAGGTATAAAAATAAACTTGACCCTTTGGCTGACAATGCTGGCTGACGACTGTTGCTAGTGCTTGTTGTACCCACACCACAGGCAAAGCCAGCAAACGAGCCAGCAAAAATAAGAGGGAAAGAGAGAGAGAGAGCGAGCCCAGTACTTACCACTTTTCGCTGAAGTCAACAAGAATTATTTTGTTTGGTTGTCAGAGCCACGCGGCTTTTTGAGCTGACTCTCAACGCTGGCCAGCTGCTGTAGCCTCTCTTTTGGTCTCTGTCAACACTGGCTTTTACTCTCTCTGCTGCTGCTGCTGCCTCTGTTTTCTTCTTTGGCTTGATTCTAACTGTCAATGCCGGTTCCGTCGCGGCTGCTTTTGCCTTGACTGTCAACACTGGCTTTTACTTTGGCTGCTGCCTCCGTCTCTGCTTTTGCCCTGCGTCTGCTCGTTGCTCTCAAAGAACCAAAGCTCTCACTCTTAACACTGGCTTTTACAACTGCTACTGCCTTCGGCTTTGCTTATGGCTCTCGAAGAATTAATGATCTGACTTTCAACACTGGCTTTTACGCTGTCAGCTGCCGCTGCCGCTGCCTCTGCTTTTCTCTCTGCTGCGGCTCTGACTCTGCTGACTTTGAACACTGGGTTTTACTCTGCCACGGTTTCTGTCTCCTTTTTTGCCCGTGCCTTCGTCTCTGCTTCTGCCTCTGGCTTTCGTCTGTTCCCTGCTCAAATGCTTTCTCGTCACAGCTTTTATTTTCCGGCGAATTCTAACTTTCGTTTCTGTCTCGGCTTTTGCCTTTTTCTCAGACTCCTTTTCGGCCTCTGCCTCTGCCTCAGTTTCAGTCTCTGCCTCTGCTTCTGCTCTTTGTCTGCTCACCTGTTTCGTTGGCTCTCTCACTAGCATCGACGTGAGCTCTGTGCTCTCTCTCTCTCTCTCACTCTGTAGCGATCGAGTTGAACGACTTTTGAACAAGACAGTCGCAGAAATATGCGCGTTCTATTGCTCTCTTTATCTCCCTCTCTCGCTCCTATTGTTCTGGCTAAGTTTGTCCACTTTTTTTCTGTTTCTGCTTCTGCTTCTTCTTTTGCTGCTGCTGTTTGTTATTTGCTGTTTGTTGTTCGTTCAGCTGCTTTTGTTGTTATTGCTATTAATATTGTTATATAATAGCCAGCTAAGCTGTTTTGTATATTCGGATATTGTGATATGAGCCTACTATAATTTCCAGTGCTGATCCGACAGATAGCGAAATTATTGTGTTTTGTTGTGTTGTGTTGTGGTTCAGCTTGATGTGCCTAATGTGCACCCATCGCATCGATTAGCCAACTCAGAGGTTTTGGCCAATGAAGCGTTCTACCAAAATAAAAAAAAACAGAACATTTTGGTGCGTAATTTCTCAAGCGTTTGTCATTGCCCGAATGTCATTAGAGCGACACATGTATCTATTTATACACATATATACATATAAATATATACATATATTCATGTATGTGTGTGCGTGCAGGAAATTGTAATTTGCAATTGGCCGAAAAACAAGAAAACGCTCGAAATGAAAACACCTGCATGGAGAACTTTTTGGTAGGAGAGGGAGCGGAGTAACAAAAAACCAACTAACCCCATTACAACTATATTCGAAGGGGTGGGGGGTAAAAGGAAACAAGCATTTGCCACAATTTTCATTAGGAATGAAATTGAAATTTTCCGAGCGTAGCAGTTTTGACCTCGCTCGGTGGTAACTGCCCTACTCCTTCTCCTACTCCTCCTCCTCTTTCTCCTGCAACTACAACTACAACTATTACTTCCTTCCTTCCTTCCTACCCTGTTTCCACCTGATAATGGACATTTTCGGCAATTGTCAATTAATAATTCATGTGCACCACACACACATGCCACGGCCACGCCCCCCATACCACCACCGCCCCCCTTCATTTGGTTTGGTTTGAGTTTTTTCATTTGCGGTTTCGTTTCGTTTGTCCAGCTCGGAAAATTGAGCAGTGGACTTGGCACGCAATTCGGTAAAAAGCATTCAGAGCTTCACACGATCGATAAATTATCTTTTGATGGATGGGCGTGTCATAAAAATGGGCGGCAGCCCAACAGGAAACCCAAAATCGAATATACTATATAGTTGTCATATATGTACACTCTGGAAAAACAATGGAAAAGGAAAAGTGGAGAAAATTATATTATTATTTTCTAAGTAAATTATGAATTTCTTTTTCTACAAGTTTGAACAAATTTGTATAATTTTCAGTGTTGCATTTCATTTTAGTAGTTTTGTTTAAATTTTTTCGTCAATATGCCACATATATAGTTAGTAATTAATTAACATAAAATGTAAACTAAAAAAAAAAAACATAGCTACTCCAAAAGTAGGCAAAAGCTTAACTCTATTTTTGGTTTTTCAGAAAGAATCTCCGAATGAGAACTTGTATTTCCACATTTTAGAAATGCATTTCTCAAGACAAGAAAATATTTCGAATAACTAAAAACCTTCCTATTTTGAGGGGTATTTTCGAGGTGAGTTTTCTTGCTCAGTGTATCCTGGGCAGTTGGTCAACTGGAGTAGAATTTGAAGCCGGATTGAAATAGGAATCGGAGTCGGAATTTGACTGGCCATGCGTGCATTTATTGCGTCAACTGTCTGTCACCCAAAACAACAATGAACCAAAATTGTGTATTGTTAAACCCAACAGTATTAGCCTGGTCTATTGGAGTTGGTTCTGGGTCTTGGTCGAGTTATCTGGGTCTGGGTCTGTGGGTCTAGTTCTGGTTCTGGGTCTGTGGGTCTGTCGTTATACATTATTTGATTTCGGCCTAGCGAAAAGTGACCGAAAACAAGGACGCGCCACTTGGCTGTGTACACAGTTGGCTCTACCTCCCAGTATGTACCCTCCTCCCCCTCTTTGCAAGCCGTCTCTGTTTGCGCTTCATACATTATGCAACACTGGCTAGGCAATTTGTTAAGTACACCCTAAAAGAAAATGGATAGTCGCCGCGCATTTGCGCTAAAACGCATAATTCGACTGAACTAACTAGATGTATCCCCCACCCCCACACCACCCTTCTCTCTTACCCCATTTATGGGCTGGCGTGACGAGCCTTTTACTTTTAACACCCCCGCAACACGTCATTGTTATCCTTCGGGCTAATTGCCAACGCATTTGAAAATGCCACTGACTTTTTTTCATGAAACCACTCGCAACTAATTTTCATAGCTTGCAACTTGCTAACATATTCGACATTTCGAAAATAAGCACCTATATTTAGATGTGCTCCTATTTTTTGTTCTTAAAATACAATGTTTAATTTATGGTTTTTGTAATTATTAATTTAATGGTGGCACAGATGTACTGCGACCTGTTAGATCTAATGTGCCCCATTCTTATGGCTCTTTTATTAATCCTAATTAATGAGCATCTGTATCGGGCTAAGCTCACAATAAAAAGTAGTCCTGATATGTAGAAATATGGCTCATTATTCGGTAAGATAAATTCTAAAATTGAATTTTGTATCTTTCTAAGAATGAATGTGTGCTTTTTAAAATTTAAGTGTAAATTTTTCTAAAACTTACATTATATATGTTTATTTCCGGGGTTTTCAATAATTATAGTAAACTTTTTCTGGCTAAGACGACACAATCTGCTCTGATGTGTTTTGATAAATCCGTCTTATTCCTAGAAACCCAGAAAAGTTTACCATGGACTCTGCCTAGTATACCAAGGGCCTAATAAGTATTCCAAGTCTGGCAATTACTTGCTGAGATCGCTGTTGATTATAGCCACCCCCACTCCTAGAATGCCCCAATGAAGTGTGTCAAACCGGCGCATGAAATGGAAAGAATTAAAACTCTAAGCTCTAAATTTTTAATAATATAATTTTTTTAAATTGAAATTCAATTGGTGAACTTTAAGCCTCGCCAGGTGCACTAGGCGCTACATAAATATATATATTAATGTACATACATATATAATATATATACATATTTTTATATCGAAGTATCCACGCTGTGTCCGCACATGTGGAGCATTAATAATATAAATTGTGCGGCTATTACGTTGCCGAATGGACGGGGACTAATAACACAATGACCTTTATTATGCGAAATGAAAATGACCGACATGTGGCCAGCAACGGGTTGGAAAAGGAAGGGGAAGTTACGTGTTGGATTGGTGTGTGTGTCCTTTGGCCAGGAGCAGCCAATCGGCATTAGGGTGATAAGCGCGCAAATTTGAAGCGCATTGTGTGTTGTGCGTTCAGAAATTCGAAATGAGTTTAATCTTAGTGAGAAATCTAACGATTACCGCATTGTTTTTATATGCTTTTCTCTATACCCTGTAAGCAGCCAAAAGGGGTATAATTGGATGGAGCAAATGTCTGTTGCAAGCGGAAAACATTTCATCTTCTTCTTTTAGTAATCAAAGAAGAAAGAAAAGTGCTCCCAAGTCTAGTTACAGGGTATCTGTAAGTCAATCAATTTCGATCTGATCACTGTTATTGACCAATACAAAACTAATCGTTTCGCCTGCGTCACGGGAGCTTGGAGCTTGGGGCTGCCACTTGTCCTATTTTATTATTATTTCTTTTTTTTGGCAGCTCCAAACTAATTATGTGGGGGAGACAATTTAGAGGCCTCGAAAATTGTTCTGTGCATGAATTTTTCATGGAACACGTATGCCAAAGTCATGCAACTAATAAGTAGATAGACACATATATATATATATATATATATATATATATATATTTTGGTATATATAGATCGGTTTTCCATTTGCACGCACACATTGCAAACTGGCAAAGTGGAAATTTTCCTCCACTCCATTTGTGTGAGAAAACCAGGAGCCGCGACCAACTTGTAAATTGGTAGCTCATCAAAATTTTATTTTATTTTGTATTTTTGTGTGTGTGGCATAATTCCAATAAATGGGCCATGAAACTCTCCACCTGACCACCATCATCCCGACCATATTGCTGGACCGTACCATTGCTATTCCATTTAGTCATTTAGTCCTATAATTCGCATGCCCAGAGTCCAATTCGTTGTTCTATCAACTTCAACTGGCAAAAGGGGCTGCGTCTCATCATAATTGGTATTTATTGAAAATGCGTTTTTGTTAACCCATTGTGACCATAACAGCAACGAGTTCAAACCCTTTTCTACATCGGCTTTTCGATGCGTGGAAAATTGGCTTTGTTAACCATGGCAAGCGTCGAGCGTACACTCAGAGAAAACTGGAAAATATAGGAAACCTAAAAGTTTTTCTTGATTTTGGATTTAATTTATAGATATAGTAAATATTCTTATTATTAGAAAGGTTTGTTATTTTTCTGAAAATATTTTTGTTTATATTTATTGATAAATATTTTTTTAAAACTTTTTGGTACTTTTTATTAGTGTTTTTAATTATTTAGAAGTTCATTTCTAAAACGTCGAAATAAAAACCACGAGAAAAAATCTCTTCTAAAATGCAGAAAATAGGGCCTAATTTAAGATTTATCTTCTATTTAAATATACATAGAAAACAGCACCCTGGAAATAAAATGTATTTTTTCTGAATTTTAGAAAAATTCAATCTGAAATTATAACTTTCATTTTATTCTTAGATTTTTATTTTAAAAATAATAATCTGAGTTGGTTTTTTTTTTTGCTGAGTGTAGAATGTGTAAGGAAGGGTAGCAGGGGGAGGTAGAGGGTTTTTTTTTTGAATGTGCGTGTGTGGATTTTGTGTTTATCGCTTTTCATTTGCATTTATTGCCATTTTTATATGGCCGAAATATCATCTTTGGCAATTGGAAGTGTTTAGCGCAAATTTGTTTTCAATATTTTGTTTTGTGCACCCAATAAACCCAAATGGAGTTCCAAGGATTTGCTTTGCTTCGGTTTGTTATGCTGTGGTCAGTTTAGGCCGCTTTTATGACGCACAATTTGATTGCAAATAATTTTTTTTTTGGCTTTTGTGCTCTCATCTCTTTTATGCCAAATGCGTGCAGTGAATAAAAAACATTAGAGTGAAGTAGATAGATAGGCAGGGGAAATGGGGCAGGTGGGGTGATAGTTGTGTCCTCCGAATGACCTCTCAAATTTGAATGAATGGATTCTAGTTTTTCTAGCCTCTTAATGAGTTTAATGCATAATTATCTCTATGTGGCTGGTCAGGTTTGGTCAGGCAGCTCGAAAGACCGTTAATTACGCTGTCCAATATTTGTTGAGGAGTCGTTTTGTGACAAATTCAAATCAAATATGTCACCCCCTTCCCCTCCCCCACCACAATTGCTACTTGTACCACTTTCACTGTCAATCAAATGGTCTAATGATAATTTCTTAAGCGATTGGCCAACAAGACCATTTGCTTCCTGGCCAACACACAAAATACCATTAAAATATGGTCAAGTAATTAGCCAAAATGGTTTGTGGAGGGAGTAAGGCTGACAGTGCACTCCAAAAAATAATTGCTCAAAAAACTGGAAATAAGAAAAGGTTGCCCCATAAAAAATATTGGGATTTTATATATTTCTTAGAAATATTTTCTATTATAAAAAAATGTTTTTATATGATTAGAAAACATTCCTTTAAAAATAAAGAAATTTAAAACTATAGTTAAAAAATATGAATTTCTCTAAGTGTATCTAATGTGGGCTTCTTAATACACTTTCGATTGCTTGACTTGATTTGCCGATCATTGCCAATGGGGGGCAAGGTGTACTATCTTTGGGCACCTTGCATCCTTGGCTGGGGAAATGTGCGTATAACAGTTTATTTTTGCGGCATGCCGCATGGCGCATGCGTTGCACTTGAAGCGAGAGCGCCAACTTCCAATGCGGTGGGCAATTTGGAGGCACCATTGGGGAGCGTTTGTTTACAAACAATTGCAAAGAGAGGTGGCAAGAGCGTGGCAGAGCGCGCACTTCGTGCTCCATTCTGCTGCAACATGCTGAAAATGGCACTGGAGAATGCCGCATGCAAATAAGTCGATTGCTTGCCACCTCCACTTGTTGCTGCTACTGCTGCTGCTACTGTTGCTGTTGCCATTGCTGTTGCTGTTCGAGGTGCATGTGGCACATTCAATGCAAGGCAATTACTTAGACCCCTTTTGGGGAAGGGGCAGTGGTCAGCACAGAACGTTAGCTCAGACAGACATGCAAATTGCCGTTTCACGAAACAGAATTAAGCAAGTAAAACACCCATACCCCCCATGCCCCTCTCCCTCTCACTCTCTCGCTTGCCACGAATTCATTCTGACCATGTTTTATGCCCTCAACTCTTTGAAATTGGCTAAAAAGAGTTTAATAGTTTTGTGCAAATAAGTGCAACTCGCAGAGGGAAACAACTTCGACTTTATAAGTCCTATTTATTTATGATCATGCAAATATCGACATTTAAATTTACAATATCAATAAAAGCCAAAATTTTAAAGGCATAGTTTTCTTATCAATATACTTTAACATATTATTGTTTTATTTAAAAATTTTAAAAACCCTCAAGTCAATGTCGAAAATATATTCTTAAAAAGATCTATTGTTTTACTTCTGTAGATTACTTTCCAGCATGCTTACATTTGGTTGTGCAAAACTTTTTATTGTAAATTTGATAATAAAACTAGTATTTATTAGAGATTTGACTGTTTGCAGGGAATATCAAAGTCGACTTCACTCGACTACAGCATTCCTACTTGTTTTGGCTTGGTTTGCGTTTTCGCCCGTGACATGTTGTAGTGTTTTGGCCGCTAAACATTCTTTTTCGCTTTGGCAGTTCACCCTCTCCCCTCTCTCCATCTCTTTTTTCTCCTCCTCTCATTGCGCTTTTGTTTTATAACATTTTAGCGCAAATTGCCATCAAATCTAATTGGCAATGTCGCGACAATTTCCAACTCAGAAAATTGCATAGCTGCCATTTGATTTTTTGCACTGATTTCGCTGGTCTGCCTTGTTTTTTTCTTTTTTTCGAATAAATGCATGTGTGTCTATTAACTCTGCGCAGTTTTCAGATATAAATGCTATAATGGACTGACGAGTTGAGGCATTGACTGAAGGGTCAGCACGAAATGACATTTTATATTGAGCTGAAACTATTGCTTGTGGGTGAATCGGTTAAATACACTCCGATAAAATTACACGTGTGAACTTTAAAATTTTTCTTGTTCTTGGGATTAATTTGTTAATATAAGAAAAGCTGTTTTAAAAATTATATTTAAAATATTTTTAATTTATTTAATCGACCATACCAAAAAAATGCTCTTTTTATACATTTTTTTTTTCTTTTATTAAATGTGGAAATGCCAAAAAAAAATTATCTCAAATTCAGAGCTTAAGACTTTCCATACAGAAATGAAAACCCCTAAAAAAATCCCTGTTTTCTTAAGATGTACTTTCTGAATAATAGGCGGATTTACCCCTTCTCAACAAAAGTATAGCAAATTTCTAAAATTCATGGCGATTTCTTTTTCCGAGTATATTTGCAGGTAACTTTGTCCATTGGAATTGTTTGTTGCTGTTGTTGTTTGCCTTTGGCGTGGGTAGGGCTAATAACTTGAAAAGTTGATAGAATAGTCGTTGTTGGCCAAGAGCCACAACTTTGGTGGCTCTTTGAAAATTTCGAGTGACCTCTCAAGCAGCGCATGCAATATGCAGCAGTTTGGAAAACAATAACACAAAAAAAACGGAATATTCGCAAGAGGATATTTCCACGCGCATTTAAAAATTCATGAGCAGAAAGCACTCAATGCGGCTCCGGCGGTTATCGTGTCCGTCGGACATACCCATTGTGGGTTGGGTTGGGTTGTAGGTGGAAAGGAAGGGTTGCATTGCAATTCTTGGCAGGTCGACAGAGCGGTGGTACTGGGGGTGTGTGGGGGCGAGGATTGACTGATGGATTGACCGACCGCAGCTCAGGTGCAGAATTTCAACGCGCGTCGCATTTGCCGTTTTATCGGGCATGGAACGCTTTATATCTAAACTACGAATCAATGCATTAGTCAGTCACCTTGTACGCTCCACTTTAATTACTACTTTTTATGCTCTTACTCTTTCACTCTCTCTCCCTCTTTCTCTCTTTCTTTCTCTCTCTCCTTCCACTCTCGCTCCTTTTTAATCGTTTGCTGACATTTTTTTGCATGTTGCGAGCACAATTTAAAAATTGCATAGAAAAACGGCCAAGTGAAATTCCTGCCATGGAACGTAATATTATTAACAGCAAAACCCACCCACAACTCCTTTGCCCCCATTTGGCGCCACAATGAGCTGCATTAATATTGCATTACAATCATTTAGCCTGTTGTTGCACACTGCAAATCGCGAATTGGATTTCATGTTAATGCAATGTGCTTATCGCTCAACATGTCCTGCATGCGTCACAATTGCTTGGACGGATGGGGAGTGGGCGTGGATGTGGATCTGGGGGTAAGAGTTTGTGGCTAGCGTTCCCCATGGATTCATTTGTTTTCTATTTGCTTGCGCGTTTTTTGTTTCGCAGTGACCACTGTTAATTGCCATGATGTGGCATGCTTCAGTTGCAGCCACACTTAGCAAAAAAATTAAACTGTAAATTTCTTAATAAATTTAAAAAAATGCTTGCCTTTAATTTATGAAAAGAATTTTCTAAACTATCTGAAATAATTGTTGAGCTATTTTTTCAAAATGCAGAATTTTGCTTTGAATCCAATCAGAATTCTTTTCGCCAATGATTTTGCTGCAGTTTCAGAATATATTCGCTATAATTAATAAAAAAATAATCAACAATTTGAGTAGTGTGTACATTTAGGTTTTGTTTTTATTTGAATGCAATTGTGGTTTACAATATAATGTATACATACATATAGAATTTTCATTTCTGTTTAACTGTTTGCGTTTGCACATTCAATATTTAATTTATTAATGCCTTGTAATGCATTTTGTTAGACATACATAATAATAAAAGGTAGTTATATAAACAACAGTTTTGTATTTGTAATATATATGTAAAAAATTATAAACATATGGATGTAATTGCTCCAGAAAAACGTTATGGATAGCTCAATAGCATATTAATTGAATTCCTTCGTATATATATATATATATATATATGGTATAAATATATAGTCCTGTGGCTGGCTTCAGATCTGTCTGTCTGCTTGTATATAAAATTATGTGTGGTATGTGGTATAAAAGGTGTACTCGATGTGCGGTGTAATTTGATTGTTTGAGTGTTGGTTGGTGGTGCGTGTGTGTGTGTGTGTGGATCGTATGTGGATTGTAGAAGCTGTGCTATGTTTTTTTTTACTTCGTAATTGTTTAAAAATAATTATAAAATCTACTGCGTTTGCTGTTGTATTTCAATCTTCTCGACTGTCATGTCCGGATTCATAGCTGTCGCTTCCTGAAAGAGAGTAAATATATAGAAATCATTATATATATATATGGATATTTGTCAGCAATTTGCACTCACTTGTATTGCCTCAGCCAGGGCCTTGTCATGATCAATTGGATCGCCATCGGATTGAATAGTTATCTTCTGCTCCACACGGGTCTCAACAATGCCATCGCGTTCGGTTTTGTACTGTTGGCAAGTAAATAAATTAAATTATTATAATATTCTAATAAAATCAGGGATTTTCCTACACCATTTCACCCAATTGAACAAGAGACTGATGTATAAAATATTTACAGCGTGGGTCGCATACGAACACAGGAAGAATTCAAATTTGGAATATCTGATTGAAAGCCTACCTCAAACTACTTACTCATCTTTTTTACATTATTTTTTCTGAGTGTACATGTTTCTCTCGGGCACAATCTGTACTTACGGTAATCGTTTCTACGGTGCGGGTTTTACTGCTCACGGTTTGCGTGGAGATGATCTCGCCATGTCCTGAATAGCCAGGCGTATCCTCGCCGAGCACCACACGAGTACTCTCCACATGCGGCCCAGTTGTGGATGTGCTTAGCGGAGATTTCTAAGCGACAGATTAAAGAGTACATTTTTTACAAATTTACACATAGATTCATAGTTTTTTTTTTAGCTACTATTAAAAAGTGTGTTTTGGTTCGGTTAGTTTGAAAATGTGTCATGCCACAAACCTGTTTGTCAGTGCCACGTGCCACGCTGGAGCCATCGTATGGCCCATCGATGGGTGTGCCAGAGTCGCCGGAGCTGGTCGATGAAACGCTGTCGCGTCTCTGATACTAAGCAACATTCAACAACAACAACAATAACAACAACGGAAATAACAACGGCAATGCAACATAGTTGATACAAAGGGTAAACAAAAATCAGTACATGCAAATCAAAAGAGTGCAGCCATGCTTGGCAAGCTGTGGATGCTTACCTGGTCGCCACTGGTTACCGTCGCCGTCGTCTTCACCTCCTGGGTGACAACGCGCTGCTGCTGGTTGCTGGGATCCAGGGTGCGTGTGGTGGCCACCGTCTTCTCCTCGAGCTGTTCCGTCTTCGCCTTCTTGCCAAGATCCTCGTGCGTGGTGGCGGTGCGTGTGGTGACTGCGGTGGCGGTGACATATGCGCCGCTCAGATCGGTGGGTGTTGCATCAGCCTACGTGTTCAGTTGGTGGTTTCAGTGGTGGTTTTGGTTAGTGCGTTGTCAAAATTGCAACAATCAACAAACAACATTTACAACAATTAACAATAGCAAAGAGCAACAATTAGGCAAAGGCGGAAGGAATTGAATATAAAAAATAGAAATCAATCTTAGAAAGAGGCAAAGTGGAGGCTTTGTAAGAGGTGGGAAGGAAAAAAACTTCCGCCTTGAATAGCTGTGAAAACACTGCGACAAAAAATCGTACTACATTTTTGTTAATCACTCTAAAAAACAGAAAGTTTTTCTAGTTTTTGGAAATAATTTTTAAATATTAAGAAAATAATTTCTGCCAAAAAATGGTATTTTCTACAAATATTTTATAGAAATATTTTCAGTTCTTAAGAATTTCTAAATTTTAGAAAAATCAAACATAAAATTTAGAAAGTCATATTCTCATTTCAAGAAAGCCTTCAATTTTAGAAATTTACTTTCTGACTGAGAAACTGAGTTTTCCCTCGGGATTAACTGAAATGTAGGCGTATTTCTCTGGATTTTCGCTGAGTGTAGCGAATAGTTTAGGCTTAAGAACAATTCCAAACCTTGTGTTCCTGTGTCGAGTAGGTGACTTCGCCGGTGCCCATGTTGCGCACCTCCTCCTCGACGTTGTGTGTGACGCCGCCGTCGTTCTTGGTCAGCACCTGTTTCGTTGTCGTTTTGACCACAGTCGGTGTGCTTCCAGGTTTGCCGCCCAGTTTGCCAGCTTGGTTCGATGGACTTAGCACAATATCATTGACAGTGTCCGTGGCATACTCTCTGGTCATGTCGTCATCGTCCGAGCTGCCCTCGGAGTCGCGCCGCAGTGCACCCTTGCCAATGTGCTTGACCCCGTCGAAGAACTGCTGACGGGTGATGGGAACCGTTTCTGTGGTCGTCTGCACCTGCGACTGTTTGCCAAAGTGCGAGGGATCGATTTGGGCATAGTTGAGTATTAGTTTGCCGGTGACTGGATCTGTGACTGCTGTGGCCGGATCAATGTCACCCGTATTGGGATCGATATCGCCATATTCGCTCTTGATGCGTCCTGTCACCGGATCAATCTCGCCGGTCAGGGTCATCGTGTGGGTGACTGTGGTGCGGGCGCCAGCGAAACGGGGATCATTGGGATCGACCTGCACAACTTCACCAGTTAGTGGATCAACCATATTATAAACATAAACCGTTTTGTTGAAGAACTTAAGAACCCGTCCGGAGACCGGATCTATTTCGCATGTCTCGGGATCAACCTCCTCGGGACGACCACGCTCATCCGTTTTCGAGATGAGCAGGATGCGCACAATGACAATTTTGCCCGTTTTGGGATCAACGCGAGCCAACTTGGTATACACCTCGCCCGACTCGGGATCCACTTGGGTCGCAGCATACAGCGGTTCACCCGTCGCCTTGTCCACCTCACCGGTGGCTGTGTAGATTTTGCCGGACAACGGTTCGATTTTGATGGTGTTGGGATCGAGCTTGGTCTGTTTCTTGATCTCGTTGGCCTTGGGATCCAAATAGCCGTAAATTGTGATGACGTAGCCGGTCTTGGGATCCACACTGCTGGAAATGTACTGGAGTTCATTGGTGCTCGGATCACTGTTGCCGGTTGGCACCCAGATCTGGTTCGACTTGGGATCCACAATGATGTCCTTATCCTTGGCGGCGCTGACCTGTGAAATGGGCGCCTTTGTCGCCGGATCCACACGCTGTTGCACAATGCGCAACGAGATGATCCTCGCATAATCCTTGTCCGGCTTATTGTTCTTTGGATTGACTTGGTTCTTCAGCACAATCTGGCCCGTTGTCGGCTCGATCTTAATGTCCCGGGTTACCGTCTTACCGGACTTGGGATCCGTGTAGGTTATTGTGTGCTTCACCAAATCAATCTGACCGTATTTGGTGTCAATCTTACCAGACTTCGGGTCGAACTGACCGCCCGATGTCTCAACGAGAGCCGTCTTTGGGTCGATCACGTTCTTCTTGGCATCGAACTTGCCCGCCAAGGAGGTGACCTCCACAATGGGATCAATCTGCTGGCCCACCTCAATGATGCGTCCTTGACTCGGATCAAGTTTATTCGTTTTCGGATCAATGACGCCCAAAATGGTGATTTGTCCCGTGCCCGGATCCACTTTGACATTTTTGGTTACCACAATCTTGCCAGACTTGGGATCGATGGCTTTCAGTTCGCCGGTGCGTATGTTTATCTCACCGTATTTCGTATCCAACAGTCCCGAGTCCAGATTCAAAACACCCAACGAGCGCTCCACTTCGCCATTAACCGTATCAATTTTGCCGGTCGCCGGATCAATGCGACTCGTGATGACCGTCAGCTCAACCACGGGATTATCCTGCGGCGTGATGCACACAATCTGGCCCAAAGAGTCATCGACACGTCCCGTTTTGGGATCTGAGACGCCCGTCACCAAGTGCAGGTTGCCCGTCTTCGGATCCACATCGCCCTGATACACATCCTTCTTACCCGTCTTCGTGTTGAGCGCCTCGAGGGTACCGTTCTTGGGATCAATTACGCCATACTTGGTATCAATGCGACCCGTTGCCGGATCCAGAATGCCCGTGGAGTGCTCAATGCTGCCGTTCTCGGCATCAATGCGCTTCGTTGCCGGATCGAATTTCGATGTGATGACCATAATCTTGACGCGCTTCTTCTTGGGCTTGCCTGCTGCGGCTGCTGCTGCTGCTGCTGCTGCTGCTGCTGCTGCTGCTGCCGCTCCAGCTGCTGTGCCTGGACGAGTTGCAGAGCCTGCTCCAGTTGCCAATTTTGTGGGTGAATCTGGTTTGCCAGCATCACCTGCCACGCCCACATAGCCGGGCTCCTTGTTGTAACGCTGCGATTCGAGAAAATCGGCCGTGGGATCAGCGATGGGTTTGTAGCTGCCGGGTGCACCCGACACATAGCCCTTCTGTCCCTGCTGACCCTTTGTGGGGGAATACGAACGCTTCTGGTTATCGCGCAGAGGCACTGCAGCCGCATCGACAGCGCTGCCCTGCAACTTGGCCCGCGTGGTAGGCGACAGATTGACATCCTGCAGAAGACGAGCCCGTGACTTGGGCGACAACTGGCCGCGATTCAGTTTGTCCTGGGTGCGTGGCGACAATTGACCCGATTTGATCTTCTCGGCCGTCTCCTTCAGCGCTTGCTCATTGCCAGGCGCATAATTGAAGGCCAAACCGATTTTCTTTTGTTGCGATGTCGGCGACAATTGCTCCTGACCATCTGGACCCAGTTGTTTGCCACTCTGTGGGTCCTGGTCATAACGGAAACCACCGGGCGTATAGGATTTACGGGTGGGACTGCCGGCGTTGTCGCTTTCCGGAGTCACCGCATACTCGTAGGGACGAGTGACGCCGGGTGTGGTTGGGCCGCGCTTCTTGGCGGCATCTTCGTTTTGATCGTGCTCTCCCAGACCCGATGTGACGACCAGACCAAGACGACCAATTTCCTTATCCTTATTCTTGCCATCCTTATCCTTGCCATCCTTATCCTTGGTGGGTGAACCGCTCTTGCTCTTGCGACCCGACGAGAATATACCAACGCCCTGTTTAGCCCGGCCAAAAACACGCAAATCATAATTTTGGAAACATAAAAAGAAACAATTGGAGTGGGGGGATATATAAAAAATTAAAAAATATAAATATTCAACTGATAAGGAATTTCTAGGATTAACTACTAAAATACAAATACTAAAATATTACTTAGGATCAGAACTTAAGTGTGGACTGGGTGTGGGAGTGGGATGATAACTTGGTTTTATATACACGAGCGCGATGTGGTCTTAACTTAATGCTCAATACTTAGCATATATATCTATATATATATATATATCATATCTTACAAAAACTGAAGGATTACATTTATATAATAATAATACTTACACGTCTGCCCGACTTGTCTGATTTGTTGGAGTCATTCAAATCATCATTGCCTGTTGAATTTAAACACATATTGATTCTCATTCTCAGATCAAGTATATATTCCAATTTAATATTTACCGTTAACTCCTGCAGCTGTAGCAGCGGCAGCAGCAGCGGCTGCCTTGGCTGCCTTCTCGGCCTTCTCGGCCTTTTCTCTTTCCTTTTGTTCGCGCTTCTCTTGTTCCCTGCGCTCCTTTTCCTCCTTCTCCTTCAGCTTCTTTTCACGCAACTTTGCCTCCTTCTCCTCGTCCTGTGGGTGGCAGAATTAATCACAATTAATGACTGATTTTCAATAAGAAATATCAACAGATTCTGGTCGAAAAACAAAGCTTACAAATACATGCAACAAAAATAAATTATTTTTAAATTAAAAATGAATTATCTTAATGAATTAATGCAATATTTATTTACAAAACAATGTTTTTAGTTTTATGTGTATTATTATTATTATTATTATTATAAAGGGGTACATAATATTTACAAAACGAACAAACGAGTCTCAATGAAAGCGCGCAAATGAGAATGAAACATTTAAAACTCAAATCAAACTAAACATAAAATAATTCAGATATCAGAATAGTATAGTTTGTAGTATGCAAATGTGTTTCAGACGAATCGGTTACAATAATTGTAGAGCAGAGAAACAGAGAGAAAGAGATACGAGTGGGCAGAGTAGTAGAATTACTACTCTTAAATAATTTACCATTATGCCAAAGTCCGCGATCAAAGGCTACCAGAAGAAGTTAAGGAAAAGTCATTTATGTAATCAAAATAAGATAAGCATTAATTAACAAAAATACGTAAATTAAATTATGTGAAAATATATATATATATAAGGTGGGTAAAAAAATTATTTCGAAAAAAGTATTTGTACGCGTAATAATATTTTTTATAGTAGAGAAGAATTAAGACAGAATAGTAAAACTGCTCTCAAATAAAGCTTTAACTAAATTTAGAAGTAAATAAAATATAAGCTAGTCAAAGAAGTACTTTTAAAGAGGCACTTTTGGGCTGATCGGATTTCGTATAAATTAAGTTGACAACGTTCAAAAAGCAGAGTTCAAGCCAAAGATAAATAAATGTTTTGGGATTCTTGAAGTTCTTTTGTACGAATAGGATATTTTAGAAAATGTAATGTTGAGAACAGTAACCTGAGCAAGAGACGAAAAATCGCCGATTGTCGTCTCATAGTCGCCCTCGAGTGAACTCTGCGAGGAGGCTGAGGCGGTGCCAGTGCTCGATTCGCGTATTAACTTCGTTTCGTTAATTGGTTTGATTAGATAAGGTTAGTGTTTAGGTTTTGGGATTAGGGTTCGATTCACTCAAACGAGCAGCGGGTTAGGCGAGCACATCGTGGTCATTATTTTTGTGTGCATGTGTTTTGATTGGTTTGGTTTGGTTTGGTTTGTGTGAGAGAATTGTGAGAGTTAGTAACAAACCGAGAAAAAAGTAAACAAATAATTTTATCTGATTAACTCCCACTGAAGTATCGTTAAACATATTCAATCTTAAGGCTAGCTGGCTAAGGCTAGCGATTTGGGCTCTATAATGGCTCAATTGGCTCTTGGCTAGTGTTACCTTCTCCTTTTTGTCCTTCTTGATGGGACTGCGACTGTGTGCATCCATATCATTGGTCCGCTCGCCACGATGATCCAATGTGTTGCTCTTGCGTGCAATCTTCTCCTTCTCTGCCATCGCCAGAGCTGTATAATAAAATATTCTCCAATTAGTTTGAGTACACAACGATTGAGATTAGTTTCAAGACAAACCATCCATGCTGCGCGATGAGAGACGTGCCCCGGACAGGGCTCTATCGAACTTGGGTGCCGTGCGGTCGACGGGTGTCGCCTTGCTCTCGTAATGGGTGCGCCCAGAGAAACGATACTTGGAGCCGAAGCGTGGCAACAGCGTAGATCTGGTGTTCGGCTCTGGGGTCATCAGGCGGAAGAAGGTGTGATGCTCCACGCAGGATTTCCACAGCTTCTTGGCGGCACGATGGTTGGCAAGCTTGAAACCGATGGTGGATTCGTATTGCTCGAATTCGCCCGGTCGTATCTTGATGTAGAAATGATGACGCTTGTACGAGATCTTCAAGATCTTTGGCCAAGCGAAACGGTTAATGCGCAATCTGCAAAGGGGAGGTTTTCATTTATATATTTCAATTTTATAGAGTTGAATTTGTTGCGCTTACTTGTCGCGATAAACCAATAAACCGGATGCACACACGCCCAGCATGATGTCAACGCCTTCGGAGTCCTTGGCCGGATGCAAGTCCACGCCGTACATGGCCAGCTTCTTGGCGTTCTCCAGATAGTGCAGTTCGGCTTCAGCGGGCGATTGTCCCCTGCACAAAAATAGATCCAGAAACGATTAAGGCAGGAATCAGAAGTTCTAAATTTTAATATTCTGCTAGCGAAGGTAAAAGAAGTAAATTTTTACTTCAATTTACAAAAGTTTGTCTCCTTTTTCTAGAGGCTATAAAAATCGATAAATCGATAAAACCTCAAATTTGTCACAACATTAAAGGTGTATTCGAAACCCGATATACCTAATAATGTAAATCGATAAAACCACAAAATCTCATAACTAGATTCACCAGATTGGAAAGGTACTTTGCTAGTAACACCCTTTCTAGTAATCAGCTGGGATTACTTATTGGTATCAGTTGATTTCACTCCCAACGTTATCACTTTTTGTGCTGCAACACTCACTTGTGCGTCTTGTGCAGATCCACAACCTTGTCCGCCAGCTCTGTTGTCTGATTTGGGGCAATTTTGAAGTCCTTGAGATAGGCGCGTGTCGGCATCTCCTTTGGATCATAGTCGCCCATCTCAGACTGAACCAGGTACGAGCCGAGCAGTGCGTGCGTCACAAAGGTGCAGGGCAGACGACCCTCCAGGATGTCATTGCGCACTTGCAAACAGAGATGATAGCGCGTGATATCCTCCTGCAGCTGTGACGGCTCCGGCGGATAGAATTTCACGGCGAATGCCAGGGGCCAGGGATCGCTGCGAAAGAACTTCGCCACGGGTTTCTCCAAATCTAACCAGACTCGGGGATCGGTGGGCGTCTCATAAGTCAAGCCGAAGTAGTCCTTCTCAATTATGTTCAGACCAGCGCAGATGGAATTAACCAGATCGCGACCTTTGGCCTTGCGCTGCAAACAACGAGAGTTCAAATTAGTTAGAGGAGGGTCAGAGCAGATTATCAACGGATTACTCACATCAATGGTCACGTCGAGGACGGAGCCATCGAGCAGGGAGACGCGTGCCAGGGCGGCCTTCGAGAATGCCGATGAGCTCTTTTGTTTGCTCTTGGTTGGTGTTGTTTCCTGCTCCGCTGGCGCGGATGGTTTAGTTTCCGCCGGCATCGTTCTGGACTCAGTTCAGCGCAGCTACGCCGACAGTTTGATAAATGCAATTAAAGTTGAAGAAATTGTCGCTGCAAAAGAAAAACAATCAAAGATTAAAAAACACTCAGAAAAATATAAATCGTAATTTGACAAATAGCCGTGAAAACTAAAGGTATAATTTCTAAATATTTGTAGAAATTATGAATGCTCGTTTTAAATTGACAATCCCAAGAACATAGTTTTTTTTAATTAGAAAAATATTATTTATCATAAAGAAATGCATTTCTCTAAAGTAAAATTATATATCCAATTTTTTTAGATAATATTCTGGCTAAAATCAGAGTTTACCCGTTGTCTGGCTAAGAGAACAAATTAAGTTAGCTGACTATTTATACTATTTAAAATGTGTTTGTATATGGAAAAACTTTAAATACTTTTTTAAAAGGGTTCACTTGAAATTGCGAAAAAAAAAACACTGCGTAAAGGCTATTTTTTCCTAAGTGTAGTCAAAGGAAGCGCAGTTTGCGCTCTGTGCCGGATGTGTGCCACTGCAGCACCAGCGAATGAATGCGTCTTGTGGTCTCCCTTCCGTTCATTAGTCGTGCAACAAACTTAATGTTCTGGCCTGGCGCCAGTCTCCATTTGCAAACTGGGACAAAGCTGTGAAATTACTTGGAGTGTACACAAATTGCAGGCAGAAAAAGAGAGAAAGAGCGCCCCTTGCGAAAGACACCCCTGAGTTGGCTATATGTCCATGATGTCATGCCATGATGGCATTATTCATTGGGGGGTACTCGTAATCGTAATCGTATTCCCATACGCACTCGTAATCCTACTCAGAAACTCACTTGAATCGAGCTCAATAGTTGATGCGGCGACTTCTTTTGTGTGCTTTGGCGAACTGCGAATATAATAAAAGTAAAAGACAAATGATTCCAAGAAATTTAAATTTAAATTAAAAACTATGCGTATAATTTTACTATCCAAAGCCAGAACCACAACCGCAACATATGCCCAGGCGATAAAACTAACTATAAAAAAATAACAATATTTTCAGTTGCTTTTATGTCGGTATTTAAGTCAAGATTATGAAGGGTTTTAATTAGATTTCATTCACATCTCCCCTACCCTTGCTTCCCTCACTTGTGCCCCTTCCTCGAGAAATCTGAATTGTATTTTTTACGCAGCCTATCTCAAGGTTATGATATATATATATCATATATATGAATTAATGGCAACACATTAGTCGCAACTTTTCTGATTGTGAATTTGCGAGATTATGTTATATAAATATTATATATACATTATATCCACTCAAGTACATAATTTGCATTCCTATTTAAATATTATCAGAATACCACAACAAACATGAAATGTTTGAAAAATATAATTTCTAGTGTGGCATTCACATGTGGTTTTATGTGCGGCATCAAACCAAACCACACCCAACCAGGCAATCGGCCAATTCCAGGGACAGTAAGTGGCTGCTATTGAACAAATATATATAAGCTAGAGAAATAGAAAGAGAGAGAAAGATAGAGAAAGAGACAGAGAGTAAGAGTGAGAGGTGGAAAGCTGTTGTTGCCAGTTGCAAGTGATCAATTTGATGTTTAATTGATTTTAAATTTGTTGCTCTGCATCAACATTTTCTTTTCGTTTTCCAGCGAATGCAAGACTCGAAAATACACTTGAAAAGAAATTGAACTGCATTTGAGAAACCTAATTTTTTTATACAAATATGTCTAATTTGCTGAATGTTTGTTTTTTATGTGTGTACATAGAATAATACCAAACTAAAGATTTCAAATATATATAACAATTTTACACACTTTATATTAAATGAATTTAATCTTTATTGAAAAACTTATAGTTTTTTTTGGTGAATTGAGTTTTGTTTCAAAAGAGCTAATTCCAATAATATTTTCTGCCTTTCAGAAAGGATTTTTCCACTGAATTTGTGTTTTGTATTTCTACTTGTAAGAAATGCATTCCATAATAGTAGAAAATATTTGTAAAATATAGAAAAAATCGAAGCGTATCTTAAATCAAGAAAACCTACTAATGTTGAGGGAAATTTTCAGCATTTTTCCGAGTGTAGTCAACAGTTACATGTGAGGCAGAATCTTTGCCAACCGATCGCTGGACTGGCTGAACCAGTTTTCAACGAGGCACGCGGTCAGTCAGCCTTTATAACAAATAACAAATACAGCTGCAATAAAATAAAGCCGAAACATCTTAAAAAAAAAACACACACAACAAACACACACGCACACACAGAGAGAATGGAGCGCGTCACAATTCCGTAGCTGGTGGCGTCATCGTGCCTTCTAAAATACACATATTTCAACAAATATTGAGTAGACTTTTAATTTATATATTTTTTTGTTCATTTTGTGTGTGTTTATTTCCATCCATTTAGTGCGAGAAGCAACAGTTTTTGGCATTATAGTTTTTTTTGCGACAATCTATTCGATGCCGTTGACATCATCGTTGGCAACAACAAATAATGCTGAGAAATGTTATTAAAAGTGTTGCAATTATAATTCTAGCCCATGATTTGCATTCCACACGATTAACTGTGAAATGTTTCGTGTCTGGGGGCACACACTTCTCGGATTGACGGATTGACGGGTTGCTGTGATGAATCACAGAGATTATCTGTGAATGTCTCACGCAAATCCAAGCAAATCGCCAACTTTTTTCTCGCCAATTCTATTTGTATTTGTATAATAACCTTAGTTAATGTGCTGCTCTAGAATGGCGCTATGATTTATTTTCGAATCGCATTAACGATGACATCATCACCAAAATCATCATCATCATTATTAAGAGACTACTTTGCCTCAAGTGGCTTTTGCACAAATGAAATTGAAATTGAATTGTTTGTTCGCTGTTGCAACAATATTTTGCAAGATGCCGACAACACCCAAAAAAAAAAAAACACTGAAGAGAAGCGAGAACGCCACAATTGAAGGAGGTCGAGGTGAAATTCATCAAGTAGCTAAAAGCACACTCACACAATATATACAATATATATATATATATATATACACGATCTTGTATAGACTGTGGGGTGTGCTTCTAATCATGGCAATACTTGCCTCACTCTGTGACGCCTGAGCAGGAATATATATACAAACTTAGAGAGAGAGAGAGGCAAACAAAGACGTGACCGGTATTGTTCACAGCAGAATAACAAAATTTATGTTTATACATACAACTATATATATATATATATATATGTATGTATATATATACAGATAGAAGTGAAGTTTGTGTGTGGGGAAGGCGAGTGCAAAAGATTCGCTCACTCATCCAATTGAATTGGGTCTGGGCACGTAATTAAGTTTAATTTAATACAACTTAAATCAAATTCAATTTAGCTCGATGAATATGAACCTGAACTAAAACCCCAACCAATGGGCAGGGTTCGCACTGAACTCCCCCCAACTCTTTGCCTCCCTACTCGTGTGGCATATCCATTCAAACATATTCCGTCATAGCATTAGGTCAGCTTCTGAAGTGACGTCATTGCGGAAGAGGTGTGTGAACGTGAATATTTGCAACTGCTGCTGCTGTGTTACTCTTGCTGTTATTGTTATAGCCCAGTTAACAACAACAGTTAATAGACAGACACGCTACAGGCTTCAATATGAAAAGAAATGAACAACGCTCTTTTCCAGCTGGCGACCTGTTTGAGAATCATCGAAGCGTTGCCCATGAAATTTATTCAAATCAAGAGTTGGGCGCAGAGTTGTTCACATCCGTTAATAACCAAAGGGGCGGAAGTGACTGAGGATGAAATATAGAAATTTATTAAGTATACAAAAAAAATCCCCGCCAGTCCCTATTCTGTCTTTACTCCATTGTGGTATTTTTGGGTGGTGAAGAAATGGAAAATGCTTTTTTAGCTGTTTTTTGTTCCCTCAGCGACAGACAGACAGGCACACAAAGTGTATGTAAATAAATGGGTCAATCGATAATGTTGTGTTTTGGGTTCTGTGTTAAATACTACTGAGGAAAATGCGTCGACTTGTGAACTGAAGTGTGCAGAAAGCGACATTCGCAACGATAAGCCAGATCCGCTCCAGTTGCAACAATCGCCAGCTAAATAGTTGCTGCAGTCGTTTCCCAGTTTTCCACTTGACCAGCACTTGACAACTTACAACGTACTTATGTACGTACACTCAAAAAAAAAGAATCGTCCTAAAACTGAGCCAGATTTTATTGATTTTATTTATTATTTTCAACTATAAGAATATAATTTCTATATATGAGAAGTCTACAATCCAAAAACTATGGTTTTATTTTTATACCAAAAATCTCCCTGATAATTATCAATATTTTATTTGAAAAATGTAAGCTGAAATTGGGAAACTAATACGCTTTTTTAATAATAATAAAGTAAGTTTACTTTGGCGAATTGCGAATTGTAGTGTATCTGAGTGTATTGAGCTCCGCTCAATTCTTTGGGACTACTCGTCGGGGGCTCTGCTCAATGGTGCTTGACTAATTGCCGGCCGTCAGTTTTGGTCCGAGTGCAGCGACATCATGCAACATGACCACAATCTACAAACTGAAGCAATGCAATTCAAACTTGCAACGCCTCCAGTTTAGGTGGCCAACGAACTCTGTGGCACGCAGGCAAACTGGCAGATTGACTTGCTGCGCGTGTTGTCGAACTCAATCAGACTCAGACTCAGACCAAACCCACCCACAAATAGATGGCCTCAGTCAACCAGTAAACAAACCAAAATACCCAGCTGCCTGTTTAGTCGCATAAATCATAGAACTGCCTTCCTTCCGCCGCCCCTCGGAAACAACAATAAAAATCGATGCGACAACAAAATAAAAATAGACAAAATAAATGCGAAAAGCGTTTTAGCTTTCGTGGGGACAAAAGCAAAAGCTGTTTTCTATCAGATGGAAAATGCTGCCCTTCGCTGCATTCTTTTCCTAGGGGAAAAGACTCAAAAATAGCATAGTCAAGAAGAGAGGGGAGCATCTATTTTGAAGTAGCTTTTGGGGATCGCCTCGCTAATCAACACAAACGAGCAGTCAGACGGACTTTAAATGCCAACTGGCAACTAGGTGCACTCAGAAAAAATTTATAATGTCTCTGTATGGTCTACAAATACTAATGTTTAATAATAAAAATAAATTAATAATATAAAAATACATACATAGAAATGAGACATATTTTTAAAATAAATTTTAGAAAAATCTACGCTGAAATTCAGAATGAAAGTTTCTAAGTTAACTTGCTGAGTAACAATCGTAAAATTCAGAGTCTAATTGTTTTGCTGAGTGTAGAGACTTGCTTCGATCTGCTGCAGTGGCCCAAATTTCCAGTTTACAAGCTAGCCTAAGCCTAACTTTGGCTAAGAGAGAGAACAATACGATAGCTGTCTCTAGCTCGCTCTTCAGCGCTCACTTCTAATGCTGCCTCTCTCAGAGACACACCTTGTTCTCCTCTTCCCCCGCTTGCCACTCACTGCACCAGTCACTGCCTCTGCCTCTGCCTCTGTTGAATTCAGGTTTTTCACCGAGTTTTTCACGTTTGTGTTGCGCGTTGCGTGTTGTTAAGTCGTTTACGGAGCTCTAAGTTTCTGTTGCCAGCTTTTTGCTCTCCGCAGTTTATTACAATTTGAGTTGTACAGTTATTAGCAGCATTTGCTTTGCTCGTTTACTTTATTTGTTTGTCTGCTATGTGGCCAATTTCTTTGGCTTTGGCTTTGGAAATAACCGGTTTCTTCTAATCAAGTTCTCTTCTCTTAAGCCACATTTTCTTGGCTCAGCAGGCTTTTATTGTATATTTTAGTCTTGCTTCAATCGCTAGTTTAGCTCGATTTGGGTCAAACATTCTGTCCACGTCCGCGTCTCTGCTTTCTACCAGCTTTTCCGTTCCGCTTGTGAAAAGCCGTTAAGGTTACCTCTTCTTCTTCTTCTCCTTGTTGTCGTTCTTGGTGACGCATTGAGAAGGTTACTAACTACTGATTACGCCATTGTCATTCATAACTAATTGTTGCACTCTTATATATATATATTTGCGCTGGAATCTAATCACTCCAAGTTCGAACATTATGTGTGTGTGAGTGTGTGTGTGTGTGAGTAATTTGTACCTTATCACAACACCGCTTCGCACATTAAGTCTAGTATACAATGGCCCAAAAGCTCCGCCAATTTCCTTTATGATATCAAAAATTACAATACAAAAAATACAACACTAAGAAAATAAAAATTTACCAGAATACAAAATTTTTCTCTAAATAATTTCTTAATATAAGATTACAAAATATCTAAATAATTAGAAACAATTGCCTTAAATCAACAATTTTAATGAAATGGTTTTTTTTATGTGTTGAAAAATTGTTAGATAATTTTCTTTCCTAATTTCAGAATTGGTGTTACTTTTATATGGGAATGCCTGGCTTAGAGGCTGTGTAGCTAAGTGGTAAGTCAAACTAAATTATGTGAATTAACAAATCTTCAAATACTAATAGTAAATCATAATAAGCAGCAAGAAAATCTAATTTTAGAGTTGCTGTTTCGTGCATATATGAAATAACACGGTGAACATAATACATATTTTTTCGAAATAGTATTTTTGTTTGAGTGCACAAAAAGTTGTTTGCCGTAGATTTTTTGATAAGGAAATAACCTGCTCAACGATCAATTCGCACCGGCAGCTGTCAAAGTTCATTTATGTGCCTGTGACGTTTTCATCGTTTTCGCTTGTTGCCTACAAATAACGCTATCTTTGGCAGTGAATTCCACAAATTGCGCTGTTCTAAATTCTGTTATCCAAACAAAACATTTACACATATATACATATATATAAATATATGTGTTTCACTGTTACAATCGGTTTTGATTCAAGTTTGCATTACTTGCACAAATACACAAAAATATAACTATGTATATATTTTTGCATCTGTATCTGAATTCCGATCTTTTGGCATGTGTTGAATGTTTTGAATGTTTTGTTTCCTTGACAACGCGCCAGAAAGAAAACAGAATGCGAAACAACTGAGAAAAACACAAAACTCGACTACAAAAGGGGTGGCACAAGAAGAAGCAGCAGAAAACAATGTGGGCCGCCGTTAACACGTTAAGTTGCAAAGGCAACGCACACAGAGCAAAAGAAAAAAAGAAAATCAAAGAAATACAAAAAAAAAATTAAGAAAGATACATTCAAAGTGACGACGAAGCTTGGCCAAAAGCGACAACGTCAAAACGTTCACACTCTCTCGCTTGCTCTGCCGCTCTCCATCACTCGCTCTCTCTTAATTGAGAGAGTGGTGAATATCTGTGCATGTGTGAGGGCATAGCTTTTATGTGCTCGTATGGGTGTGAGTGCGGGAACTATGAAGTCATACTGTTCTTGATGTTGTGTGTGTGCATCTCAAAAGCATAAAATGAGTAGAAGATGGAAAAAGGAGAAGGCAACCAAAAAACTCTGACCACAGCCCAAATAAAAAAAATTACGAGCATTTGTTTGTGTGTGTGTGGGCATATAAATGGCGCGACTTCAAATTCAAAGTTGAATTTGTAATTAAAGTTGAAATATCCGTTACTTACACAAAAGAGTAAATCAAAGCTCTGCTTTAAAATTCAATTCAATAATCCAAAGGAAGCGTTGAATACTTTGCGGCGCTTTTGCTGTTTTCTTCTCAGATTATTTGTTAAATTTCGTTTCGTTTTTTGTTTTCACTTTTCACACAAATGATTCTAGCTGATTTCGCAAACACATCGAAACAAATTCTTGGCCACTTTTTTCTATTGAACACGAAAAAAGACAATTTGTTTTTGTTGTTGTCGTTGAATACCTGTTGAAAATGTACGTTGAGTGAGTAATACAGAGAAGGTGTGTATGAGAGAGGAATAGAGAATGAATGAAAGGGGGATAGTGGGGTGGGGGAGGTGTGGGGTGGAACTAGGCGTGGGCGTGTGAAAACTGCACAGAACAAAGTCAGTAAAAATCACAATTTCTATTTTATTTATAAACACGGAGAGAATTGCGCGCGGTTTTCTGCAGCTGCTAGCTTTGATATTCTCGCAATTCTCTTGGCTTTTACTTTTTATATTTTTTTTTGCTTATTTACTGGCTATTGGCCTGCCAGTTGCCAGCGTTTGTTCAGCTTTGAACGTACCGTGTTAAAATATTCGAAATGCTACGCACGAAGAGCAAACTGGTACTGAGAGATGTGTATATTTATAATTAAGTCGGCAGTCCAAAAAACAACCACTGCCCAACCAACCACAAATGAGAGACCGCCAGAGAGAAAATGACGTCACAGCCACATAACTTAACAATTAGGTGGCAACGCTCAACTTACCACAATTCAACTGTTGAGTGCGCGTTGCTAACCTTGCATTCAAAATTATTTAGTAAGTTTTTGATAGTTTTACATGTATTGCAATTATGTTGTGCGATACACATGGTTCAAGGCCAAAGAACTTTAAGCCTAGATGTCAACGCTCAACTGCTACAGCTCAACTAACTCTCAACTGTTGGGTAAGCGCAGCCAAAGGCTTCAAAGCAAAGCTCAACTCCACCCACCACAACTCAACACTCATCTGTTAAATGAGCGCACTTAACAGTTTGCATTCAAAAATAACAATTTATTATTTACATTTATTATTTATCTTTTGCGATAGAGACAAGGCTTTAGGGAGAAGGGTTTCAATTTAATATCCTTGCCGACATGTCGCATCTTGCGAAAGTGAAAGAAATAGAAGTAATTCATGGCCACATCCTTCTTGATCAGGTCAAATCCGCAATCCTTTAACAAACGCACAAACTCTCGCAGTTCCTCGAAACGGGATTGAATTTCCGCAATGTAAAGATTGCCATGCAGTTTGAGCACCCGATTCGCCTCGACCAGATAATCGCTCAGATTGGTGCCCATTAGCGACAGACAGAAGACGGCCACATCCAGCGAGAGTGGTCGTAGTGGAGTCTTTGTAATGTTGCAGGAGATGATATCCGATCGAGCCGCAACTAAATCCATGGAGTAAACCTTGTTAGGCACAGCCTGCGCCAACTTGCCATCGCCACAGCCAAAGTCACCAATAATATCTGTCTTGGGCAGCCGTTTAATCATCTTGATGATGCGATCAAGTGGATTTGAGGGCCATTTCTGCACCTGCTGGCGATAACCAGCATGATAAGCCTCAAAAGCGCCCACATCTGTGCTGAAAATGTTTTCCGCTTTTTTGCTGTGAATCGAGTAAAGCTGCTCGTTTATGTAGCGAAAGCGGCCAGCCAAGAGCTCCGACTTATACTTGTCGGCCAGTTTGGCCTGTGGAGGTGTCGCCTCCTCCTGCGTCTCCATTGCTTCTACTGCCGCCTTGACCAGTTCTGGTTTTATATTCAACTTCTTTTGATTTTTATCCCGGTTTGGTTTCTGTTTTTCAATGCGCCCGCTTCTCGTCTTGTGCATGGCACGCATGTCATCATCTACTTCGTCGTCCGAGTAATCCGATGGTGATGGCGCCAGTGGTCCTCTGCCCATTTGATAAGCTGTCTTTAATCCTAAATCCGGCTTTACTTTTTTGGCCTTGGGCTTTTTCTTCTTCTTTAGTTTTTTAGCTATGTTGCCGGCAGCAGCTGTCGCTCCATGTACCGATTCGAATCTGATGATTTCGGCACCATCATCCCAAGGTGGCACTTCAAATGGCATACTTATATTGGGATTATTAATATTATTTTACGTTGAAGTCAAACAAAATCTGAACTACACGTGAAAAATTATATTATTGCTGTCAGTGTGACCGTGCTGTATTAGAGAAAAAAATATGACAAACAGCAAGCGGTTTGCCGTCTTACTAAAGGGGCTGCCAACTTGTCGATCAAAATGGGCGCGCTTTTCAAAATAAAAGAACGCGAATCTCTTTGAAATACTTTTTATTTTTTTGCACTAAACTAAAGTTCAACAAGTTTTTGTATGCTTTGTATTAATTTATAATTTTCGGTTTCTTGCTATTTACGTACAACTAATTAACTTAAAACATATTTTTTTTACAACTGAAGAGAAAAGGGGTTGTGCTGCTTGCTGCTCGGGAAAATTGATCTCTTAGGCTAAAATCGTAAATATGACAATCAGTTTTCAGTTTTTGATTTTGTTTTTTTTTTTGTTTCTTTTGCATGCATTTTTATCATCGTGTGTGTTTGAATTTTTGTTAATTGTTTAGAAAATGCTTAATCATCTACTTTGTTTCCCAACAAACCGTCGTTTTGCATGCAACACACACAATTTTCTCCAACTCCCACATTTATTGGATTAATTTCATTGAATTGAATCCAATTGAATGCGATTTTCCGCTTTACATTAAACGACTACAAAACACTTGCGATTTACAATTGCTAAAAACTATTGAAATTTATGATTTTTAGTTTCTAGTTGCTTTACGATTAAAATAATGCATTCGCCATTTGACTTTTTCTCTCCTTTCCTCCTCCTTCGACTAACGTTCTCCTCTTTTGCTTTACGGTCCATTTGAAACTAGAAAATATTATTAATATTTTATTTTGTTGTGTTTTGTTATCTTTGTGAGCGTTTTACACAAAAGTCACTATAATTAATTTGTGTATGCATAATTCATCAATAAATTTAGGCATACAAAATTTAAAGCATTTTTTCTTTGTAATACAAAAATATAATTACAACGGTATAATTGGGTAAACTGTGCTCGACTTAACTCATTAAATATACATAGTCATATATTATACATACATATATATATATATATATATATATATATATATATTTTGTTATTAATTTTATTATAATAATTATTACATTACTAGTTTGGTTTTGGCAAAGAATGGAAAAAATGGGGGGCGCGGGGCGACTAAGAATCTCGTTTTGCTTTGAATTTGTTTGTTTTTGTTTTTGTGTTGCTTTAAGTAGCTTTCAAAATTGTTTTGCTGACTGCTAATTGCTTAATTTTTGTTAAAACTAGTTTAGCTTATGGCCTACGAGTAATTCAATTACAATTACAGTTAGTAGTTGACGACTGCCCGCCCGACTGCAAGCATTTAAATTTTATATTGTGTGTGCTGTGTGTGCTGTGTGTGTGCTGGGTGTGTGTCTCTGTTGTGTTAATCTTTTCTTTTTTGTTGTTGTTAATATTACAGGTAGCGCCTAGTAACTGGCCTCGTGACCGGCTAAAATATACAGATCGTGTCCCTCCTCGCTGCCCAGCGAACCAGTTCGCAGAAGTTGACTCTCCAAGGCGACGACCCTGGCAGAAGGCATAAAACGGGATCAGATCAGTAAACAAGTAAATACAAATGGAGCAGATGAGTAATTTAAACGATTTGATGACCGATTCAGGCAGTTATTGATGTGATATATTACTCACTTATCGCTGCCCAGCAGCCGGTAGGTGCGACTCATGTCCTTGATCTCCTGCGTGATCTCGCCGTTGCGCAGAGACTTGCCCTGCATGCCGTGCTTGTGGAATGCTAATACACTGTCCGGTAGACAAACTGCAATGATTCAATATATACAGATTAACAGATTGATGTGTATAGATGTGGGCGTGGCATACCAATACTGTCCACATTAAAGTCAAAGTTGAGTTGGGAGACCATCTTTTTGTGCTGCTTGGGATTGCCCTGGAGCGTGACCACCTGCATCACATTGCCATAGCAGACGAGAATGGCGTCCTTCTCCACCTGATGCACACGCACCACCTTCAACAGCTCGCGCCGTGGCACCATTGTGGCCATGCCATCATATTCCAAGTCCTCCGAGTGGAACCAGCTGGCACCTGTAAAGCAGAATAGTAAATTAGACTGATTGATTGATTGATTGATTGACCACTCACTGTTCATGTTGATGAGCTCGAGCTTGAGGCAGCCGTTGACGGACTTGCGCACACCCGTGCAGACAATCGGATATTCCAGTTCCGGCGTGATGATCATCTCGAAGACGGGCGTCTGGCCATTTTGGACGCAGCCATGGCCACCGCCGAGGATGCTGATGGCCGGCCACTCGCACTGCTTGAGCAGCATGAATTTGTTGAGCGGATCGTACCACTGCATCAGAAAGATGCCCGTCGGCGTCGCTCCGCACAGATACTTGTAGCCGTTGTACGGATTCCGGGTGACGCAGCACTGCGTGCAACCCTTTGTGTCCGGCACCTTGGTGGTCAGCGCGAACTTGCGCGGCACCAGCCGCTCCGGTATCTTATTCATGTGCAGCGAGAAGCGCACCGTCTGCTTGGAGTGCAGGGCGACCAGATCGTGGCGATAGAGTTGACACGATTTGCCCGACAGGCTCATCAGCACATCCTTGATGACATACAGCCAGGTGGTGCGACGTGGAAACAGCTGATCGATGGCAGCGTCGTGCAACTCATTCATATTTAGATTGTAGATGCCCTCCTCGGCGCCGATCAACAGATGCTGATCCCGTGTCTCTGGGTGTATCCACGAGGCGGTGCAGTGCACCCGCAAGGGGCAGCCATTGAAGATCTTTGAAAAGCAGGCGCCCATGTGCACCTTGGGCGTCGGTGGCAGCCCATTCGAGATGGGCCTCGGTGGCGTATGGCGTCGCCGATGCGAACGCTTTGGCGGCACAGGCGGCGTATTGTTCAACAGATCCGGTTGCGCCTCCTTCTCCACTGCAAACGAGATTCGAAGTTGAATCATTATATATATAATCTCCATCTGTAGACTCACCCTCATCATCATCCTGGGTGCCGCCATCGCTGAGACTGCGCGTCCGCGAAGACTTGCCCATGTCGTTGAGCAGTCCGATTAGCTGATCCATGGAGCTGTGCCGACGTGGCGAATCCTCGACTCCATTCTGCAAATATTAAAATATGCAACTCAGGTTAGTTATCAACTGCTCCCACTATGAGACTCACCTGGTTGCTCTCGTTTCGGTAATCACAGTTGCTGTTCTCGCTGCTTGTCACATCGTCGTTGTCCGCGCTGCTCCGCACCAGATTCTGGTAGACATGCTGCGTCGAGCTGCTCGCCGCTGGGCCACTCGCCGCCGAAGCTGTCAATGCAGATGAAGACGCTGCTGTTGCCGCTGCTGCCGCTGCTGCTGCGGTGCTGGTGGGGGCGCCACAATTGGAATGCAAGTAGCCATCGCCAGCCGATGGAGGAGTAGGAATTGGATTGGCCATGGCAGTGGGCTCATGCTTGTCCAGGCCATTGCTGCTCTTGCCGCCGCCGCTGCCGACTGCATCGCCGCTGCAATTATCGAGGAGTAGGAGGCGATTATAAAACGAGGCTGAAGACGCTGCTGCTGCTGCTGCCGCTGCTGCTGTTGTTGCTGTTGCTGATGTTGCTGCTGAAGTTGCTGCTGCTGCTGCTGCTGTTGAAGTGGAGCTGTTGCTGTTGTGGATGAGCGAGGAGGAGGAGGAGATGGAGGAGTGCCCGTGAGCATGGTCAGCAGCAGCAGGTGCGTGCGACGAGGAGACCGCAGCTGCCGCCGAGCGATAATTGCTGCTGTGGCGCAAATAATGCGCAGCGGAGGCGGAACAAGAACCAGCTCCAGCACCCGAAGCTGAGCCGGCAGCGGCGGCAGCAGCAGTGGCAGCAGCAGCAGCAGTAGCTGCAGCAGTTGGTGCCGCATTATTCATGGCAATGTCAACGTCCAAACTGAGGTCGTCGTCATCGCCAATGCTGGTGGTGCGCAAATTGGATAGCCCCAAATAGGCGCTCAGACCCGGCATGGAGGCGAGCGAGAGCGATGCGGACATGCTCATCGAATTGAAATTCGAATTGGAGTTGGTATTGGAATTGGAATTGGAGTTGGTGGCTGCCGTGGCTAAGGCGCTGCTAGTGCTGGACGTTGTCAGTGGTTGCTGGTGGTGGTGGTGGTTATGGTGCTGCAGCTGCAGCTGCTGCTGTTGCTGCTGCTGATGCAGATGCTGATGCTGATGCTGCTGGTGGTGCTGATAATGCTGATTGTGATTGTGGTGGTTGGTGGTGCCAGACGACGACGAATGTTGATGCTGATGTGGATGCTGTTGGTGCTGTGGATGCTGCTGTGGATGCTGATGATGCGTTTGCTGATAATGATGATGATGTTGTTGCTGGTAGTGATGATGGCCTCCACCGTTGCCGCTGATGTTGCTGCTGCTGCTGCTGCTGCCACCGCCCCCGCTGCCGCCGCCGCCGATGCCATAGCCCCCATTTGTTGCTGAACCGCCACCGCCGTCGCCGCCAGCGCTGCTGCCTCCGCCGCCGCTGCCGCCGCCTCCACCGACGCAGCTGCATTCGGCACTGAGTGCCGTTTCTTTGGTGTCATTCAATGGCAAAGTTGCTCTAAGAGCGAACACACAGCAATAGACCAGTAGAAAGAGCGACAGAGAGAGGGCGAGAGCGGGAGAAAGAGAGAGAGAGCGGAGAGAGAGAGAGAGAAAAAGAAAGCCAAAGTTTTTGAGCTTCTTTGTTTGATCAAAAAAACGCACAACATTCACTTTGTTGTTGGTGTTTTGGGGACTGTTGTTGTTGTTGTTGTGGTTGGTTGGTGCAGCTTGTAACTGGCCAAGTAGTGTCAAGGGGGTTGTGGGGGGAGGGGTTGTGTAGGGGTGTGACTGATTAGTTAGCCCAGCTACCTGAAGTGTGATTAATCTGCACTCAAACAAGAAATCGCCCTAAATTTGAGTAATTAATTTAATAGCCAAATTTCAAATATTTATAATTATCGGTTTCTAAAAATCAGGATTTGCATTTCTCAATAAAGTTTTCTAAAATGAACAGTGAGTAATGTTTAAATTAACTTTTAAAATTATTAATATATTTTTATTAAATATTAGTATTTAGTTTACTAGACTTGCCATATATTAAAACATTTTAGTTAGTCTATAAATTCAGGCCTGTAAGGGATATGACAGCTAAATTCTGATATTAAAAAATAGAGGCTGTAAATTTCACACTTGATTCTGAATTTTAAAAATTAAAATTTGCTTTTCTATTTTGGAGAAATGCATTTATTTATTAATGATAGAAAATATTTCTAAAATATGCAAAAAATCTTAATATTTTTTTGTATTTTTGATTCAAGACCAGCTTTAGCAAATCACACATTTAATAATTTGAAATTGTTTTAAAAACCAGAAACTTTTTAGTTTAGGGCGATTTTTTCATCGAGTGTGTGTAAAAAACTGTTTCTCTCAAACTACTCAGCTGCTGTTTTTGTTATTGTTGTTGTTAGTTTGTGCAAAACATGCATTCGAATTTGAGTAGGAAGGCAGACCACGCCCCTCTGCTCAACCTATAGGGGGAGGGGGACGGGTAGAGGCAACCACTTGTGTCTAAAATTGTTGCACATTTTGATGGGTAAACACAATACATTTTTAAATAAATAAGTTAATGCAAAGGTAATAAATTATGCATGGAAGGGAAAACATTTTTACATAAACGAAAAAACACAAAAGTACCAATCAAACACACACACACACACACATATATATACACACACACATGCAAATGCACACACACAATAAATAGCAAAACAAAGAACGGAAAATGTAAAATAGAAAACAGAGCACAAAACATGAAGAAAATGTTGTAAAATTAGTTCTTGCAAAATAAACACCAGCAATTTGCTCAAATAAAATGAAAATTAAAATGAAAATTGAGACAAGCACAGAGAAAATGCAGCAGCAAACAAATTGAAACAAATTGTGTTGCCAAGTTGAGTGTGGAAAACTCCCAAACAGCTGCTGCAAGAATGGGCCAAAACTCCATTTACAAATTGCAAATTAGTTTTTCAAGTCTGTCTGTCTGCCAAACTGTCTGTCCATCTGTCCGTCCGTCTGTCTGTCCGTCTGCCTGTCTGCCTGCTGGCATAATTGCACTTTGCTCCGCCCGAGGCAAATACTCAACATGCCACAGATCAATTCTTCAATTAGCTGCCAAGTGGAGATTATTGTATTGGGAGCTGAAAAATGTTTTCTATTTTCTGCTTTCTTCTTTTTCATCTTTTTTTTTTATTTGTTTTTCGGAATTTTTGGCAAAAAGCAAAGTTATGCTTGTGCGCATATTTTAAGAGGATTTCATAAAATGCCGCTTCAGGCAAATGGTAAATGGCAAATGGCAAATGGCAACTGCTAACAGCTCAGCACATAACGCAAAATAATCTCACAAAAAATAGCTCATTATTTGGTTTATTTACGATATATATACAGATATATATATATATATATATATAATATATATAGCAATCAAATAAATAAACTTAGCAAACAACTCAACGCATTCAACGGCATTATTAGCACTAGTTAGCAGCACTGCCAATAATAATAATAATAATAATAATAACTATAAAAACAATGTGCCGACTGCCATTTGCACACACATCAAATAAATAAGGACTCAAAATTGAAAAAGGGTCCAAAAGGACTCGAGACTGTCTGGGGCCGGGCTTGGGAATGACCTGCCCAAATTTGATGTTGTATAAATTAGTTAAGAATTGCTTGGGGCCTCTCAAGGTGCTCTCATAATTTCATTTTGTGTGCATAATTTAGAAATGGGTCGCACACGTTGCGTATACGCATTGTGTGCATTGGACAAAAGAGCATTGCGTATACGCATGGTAAAAGTTTGCGACAAAGACAGAGAGAGAGAGAGACAGACGGCCATAGACAAAGCACGTAGAAGACAAAAGAGTGCACAATATAAAAAGAAACGAAATAGAAACAGAAAGAGAGACAGAGACAGCAACAGAGACAAAGAGAGTTCTGAAGAAAGCACAAACTGAATAAGGAATACAAAAAGAAAGTTTAATAATAGGAAAGGTGCGCCAATAGGTAATAAACTCAACGGGCCAGCGGACAACAGCTGGCAATTTTACACTCAGAAAAAAATCATACTGAATTTTAGAAATTGGAATAGAATTTTCTTATGTCGCGTTTCTATTCAGAAATTTAGAATTGTGGCTTTGCAAAATAATCAGGTTTGTATTTCTTAATTGCAAAATGGATTTTCTAAAATTACGAATAAGCTATGCATATTTTTCCAGTGTGTTCTATGTGTAAACATAGAAAAATTCTTTTAGCAGCTATAAAAAATTAATTTTTATTCCTATTTGCGATTACTTATAAGAGAAATTAAAGCTGGCATTTTTCTTTTTAAAGAAATGCATTTCTTAATGATAAAAAATATTTGTAGAAAATAGAAAAATTAACATACTTTTGGAATTGTCGATTTATGGAAAACTTATCAAATTTGATTTTTCTTATATTTATAAATTTTGTATAAAATCAAGAAAGACTTTTTAGTTTTCAGGGCGATTCTTTTTTTTTTGAGTGTATAATGGGTAGTATAAAGAATAATAGTGGATGCTTGGCCATGGCAAAAAAGAGTATAAAATATGGCAAAATATTGTGTGAGCCAAAAATGTGGAACAGATGCTGACTGCAAACTGGTTTAGATGTGTCTAGCAAACTTCAACCATTAGTTCAACATTTATATTTAATTATTATATATATATATGTATATATATGTGTGTGTGTGTGTGTGTGTTTAAAGTGTGTTGTAGTTAAGGGGGTTGTGTTAAGTGTTATTATTTTAGGGGTTGTGGGTGGGCGTGTTTCAGGTGTTTTTTGCCCAGCTACGTCTAAGTTTTTATTGAAATCGTTTCGCAAATGAAATTATTATTGGTGTAGTTACCTTAACTTTAGCTCCTCATCAATATACTGTAAGAGGCTCCTACAAAAATCAAACACAAAAAATATACGAAAAGAAAACGAAAATAAAAAATTGTTTGTTAAGATTTCAGTAGGAAATAATAAAATAGAAAAAAATTGTAAAAACATTAAAGCATTTTCTAAATTAAATCAAATACAAATCATTTTCAACTAAACTGAACAAACAACGAAGAGAGAAAAATAACTAAAACTACAGCCAGAAAAAAATCTGTAACAAAATGCGAACAAATTTTCTTTCGAAACATGCAAAATTTTAAATCGAAAATAAAGCAAAAATCAATTAGCTGCAAGCAAAGATGCTGTTACGTCCAATTAAACACATTAGCCAATTTTCAAAAGGCCATAATTTCTTTAATATCTTATTTTTCCAGCACAACCCAAAAGAGCAAAAAAAAATAAAAATAAAAAATGCCATATTAAAAAGTCGCAGTAAAATAAAAATAATGTGAAAAGAATTGGCTATGTTTTCTGTATGCTGTTTGGGCATTAATGATGTTTATTGTTTTTTGCTTTTTACTCTTTGTTGTTGTTGTTGTTGCTGATGTTGTTTTGGGATTGCTTTCAACGTCTGCCAAAAAGTCGCAAAGAAAAACATTAGGAAATGTGTCGCAAAAGCCTTGAATAAGGATGAAAAAGCTGATGGCACAAACTTTTTGGGCGCCAGCCGCGTGGGCGTGGCACTTGGCCAATATACTTGCCACTTTCGCTCTTTAATGGGCATGGAGAAGGTGTTTGGGGGGTTGGTTTTGGGGGTTGGTGTTTTTGGTAAGCGCTTTGTACAAGTACAGAAAAAAGTAGACGCTGTCGATTTTTATGGCATCAATAAAAGCAAGCAAAGCTGGCAAAGCAAATATGTGGGGCAGGCACGAAAAGGGGTTGTTGTTATTATTGTTGCAAGTGGCAAGCGACAACATATTTGCGCCTACTCCCTTCCCTGGTGGGAACAATGTAATCATTTTCAATGACAAATAGCTCGCATTATGGCTGTGATGCGAATTAATTTCTTATTGATTTATTTTTGTGGGGCATGCTACATGTCTCTGGTGTATTGGTGTAAAGGTGAGTGTATGTGTATGTGTGTTGTGTGTATGTGTGTGTTGCTACTCTACTCGCTGCTCATTATTTGATAGCATACTTTTGTGCTGCATCCTTGAGAAATTCAGTTAGTAATTACTTTGCGCGGAGTTGCAAGCTGCAAGTTTCTGCCCGTGCTGCCAGCACGTAACACTAACTAATCGCAACTTCAACTTCAATGGCAAATGCGTGCAACAAAATGTAGCAAGAGTAAACACAAGTATGCGAAACGTGCAGCTGCTTTGCCAATTGCCAGCACGATCTGTGCGAGACTAAGCAAATTACATGAGGCGCGTGCTTGGCACAGTATCGTGCCTCATATGCCACAGCAAAATGAGGCAAGCTGCAGTTGCAAGAAGGCGCAGCCACTTGAAGCCTAATAACATTGGGGCAACGGCGCATCAACACAGGCAATTCACAAAAATTTGATTACAATGCGAAATGCAACAAGCAACAAAAATAGCAGCTGCTTATTTAGTTGAATAGCTGAATTCGGAGGCGCCTCTAACCGTAAGGACATGTTCATAATGAAAGTGCCGCCGCGCCTTGAACGCCCCACGTTCGGACTAGAAGTAAGAACAGAAACAGAGAGTGTTACACAATGCACAGTGTGGCAAAATGAGGCAGACACATAATGAGTGCAACAAATTATACACTCAGCAAAAAAATCGACTTGCATTTTAGAAAATCGCCGTAATAAAATTTAAAAAAATTGACAAGTCTTTCTAATTATTAGAAAAAACCATTTCTTATATTTAGAAAATATTTCTAAAAGCCAGAAAAACTTTTTAGTTGTTAAGGCGAATTTTCTAAAAATTAAAGGCGACTTTTTTTTGCTGACTGTAGGAAAGTTGGCTGAATTGATGAGCGAGCTTGTGTGTGTGTGGGTGTGTTGATGTGTATGTGAGTGTGTGTTGAGTGTGTGTACAAATGCTTGAGTTGAACTGAATGAAAAACAAAACAAAAGCGGAAGCATTTATCAAAAATATATATAGAAAATACTGTAAAAAGACTGTGGCAAAGTTTCAGGCAACGCGGCTAAAGCGACTTCTTCAATTTATGTATATATATTTATATATAATATATTTATTTGTATATTTGTAGGTGTATGTATGTGTGTAATGGGCCAACTTACATGTCGCTGGGCAACGTCTCGGGACTAGAAGAGCGCTCGTACCACGTGGAATTCGTCGTCATGCCTGAGAAATGAAACGCAAAAGACCAAAAGGAAAATGTAATTAGCAGATTTTGCTCGTTGTTGGCCAAGTTGTTCTCGGGCAACTTGAAGACTTGCCTGTTTTGAGCGTATGATTCTGGGCCGGAATGCCATTGGCACGCGACGTCATCTTGCTGGCAATCCGCTGCGGTACTCCGGCCACCGTCTGTGAGCAGAGGAGATTCGGAGACAGGCAGGAAGAAAAAGAGTTTAGAGGATTAAGTTAGACAGTGGAGCTGAGCGTCTGAGCCATGGCCAGTGACAAAGTTTTCAGTTAGCGATAAAATCTCATAAATCAAAATCATATTTGAGCCATGCGTTACACTCAAAGCGTAACGCGCTAAACTTGGCGCTAACTTAAATTTGGATAGATATATAGATATATATATATAAAAAGATATATATACATATATATAGTATATATATAACAGCAAAATAAGTAGCAGTCATCCAGGCCGCGACAGGCAAAAACTTTTCCACAAAAACATCCAAACAAATTGAGGATTTGTGAGTTGCAGGAATATATTCCGGGAAAATGGTTTTTAAATTTGTCTTTTATTAAATTTGCATTTGTTAGCCGACGACGACGACGACGTCGACGACAGGACAACTTTGTGGGCCTCCCTGGACTTTGACGTCTAGACAGCGCCATTAATGGACCAAACCCCTCCACAGCCCACCTCTTATCCACTTGTGAAAATTACAAGTAGTCGTCGTCAAGTGATTCAATTGCCTTCTTGGCAAATTCTCATGCTTTTTATGCATTGCCGGAATTAAATAAAACAGGAAAATAGATTTAAAAACTACGTCAACTATTTATATATGAGCCGTAATCCTCGCCTCATCCTTACTCTCAACTACCTTTAGGCAAACGCTCAAAAAAAAAACTATAATTCATTTCTAGTAAATAGCCAGAAAATAAATTTGGGTTTAGTCAAGTGCTAAAAGTGGAGGAAAGTCGAATAAATTTTTTAAATTGAATTAAATACAATAGGAAAATAGATTTAAAAACTACGCAAACTATTCATATATGAGCCGTATTCTTGGCCACATCAAGCCTTACTTTTAACTACCTTAAAGGCTGTAAACACTCGAAAAAAAAACCTAACTCATGTTGAGTAAATCGCCAAAGAATAAATTTGGTTTTAGTTGAGTACTAAAAGTCGAGCTAATTTTATAAAATGTTTTAGAATTTTGTAGAAATACTCTCTCAAAATTGCAGATTGCATTTCCTTTTTTTTAAGATTTTTTTTCTAGTAATAAGAAATAATTCTAATATTTATATAAATTGTTCCTGAATTTTGTAAAGATACTGTCTCAAAATTGCAGTTTGCATTTTTAGTTTTTAGGAAGGTTGTTTCTACTAATATATATGTATATAATAATATTTCTATTATTTCTAAAAACTAGAAAAAAATATTTTTCTAAGAACGCAGTGCAATTTATTTTGCGAGTGCACATTAAATGTGGCTCCAAGGTGCCTAATGGCCTACTAAATCTTGAAGTCTTGCGCAAAAATGGCAGCCAAGTAAGTAAATGGAAGAAGCACCAGTTCCAGGAGCAGTCACCGGCCCAGGAAAAGTGTGGCAGCAACAGCCAGCGAGGCAGCGCTAAGAGCGCAAATAAATTACAGCCAAGGTGGCAAGTGGCTTTTGTGGCACACACACAGAGTGATTTGATGTGGGCGGACGGGGGGGGGGGGGGGGGAGGGGCAGGGAGGTGTGCAGCACAGGTGAGTTGAGCTTACCTCCTCGTCGCCGTCAAGATAGCAGTACTGCTGATTGGGACTCTGGTATTTCTGGAGCAGCTCCTTGGCCACACGCAACTGCATCTCGCTCTGGACAAAGGGATGCTGCAGCAGCCGCTCGGCGGTTGGCCGCTTCTTTGGGTTCTTTGTCAGGGCGGTCTTGATAAAATTGTGAAACGTGGGACTCCATTTGTCCTTGTTGCTCAGTGTCGGCGGCTTGAAGCCGCTCTTCGACATCAGGAACAGGGCGCGCATTGGATGCAAATCGAACATCGGCGGCTGCAGTTCAGCCAGCTCTGCAATAATCAATAGTTATCATATTTGACAAATATATATGTATATATATATATATATATAGCATATGGGATAAATAATACCAACCAATTGCCGTTATGCCGCAGGCCCAAATATCACAGAGTTGATTGTAGCCCCCTTTACGCTCCACGGCGGCCACCTCCGGCGCCATCCAATACGGAGTGCCTGCAGGGAAGCAACACAAATTTATTATGTTAATTATTATGCAATTGTTTCATCTTTAAAATACAGTTATAATTGATGCTGCCTATCGATGAGAGCAGAGAGCGCCAAACAAGTATCGAAACTCAGAAAAATAAATATCCATAATAATAATTTGTAAATATAAAAAAATAAATTTTCTATAAATTAGAAAAGGTTTGCCCTAAATTAAAAATATTTATAATATGATACTTTTTTTATCTTTTAGAAACATGTTAACATGTGTTAAGAAATACATTTTTATAAAATACATGCAAAAATAATCAGAAATCATTAATTAAACTTAGAAGTCAATTAATAAAATGTGTACAAATTTTTCATGTTTTGTTAATAATATAAAGAATAAAAGAGCTAATTTTAGAAAATGAAAACATATTTTTTTACAATTTATTTTAAAAGCTGAAATTAATAAAATTAAAATAGTAGCAGAAATATACTTTCTGCATAATAAAGTGTTTTTTTTTTCTGAGTGTATTATGGCCATCTGTCGACACAGCGCCATAAGTTCAAATTGCCCGACGTAATTGCATTTTCAATTGGATTAAGCCACAATAAAGGTGGTAAATAATATTTAATGCCTCGCTTTTCGCATTACCCTTGAGTAGCAAGGAATAATATCGTGTGGCAAGCTGTCAGTGGCAGAAGAAGAGAGCATTTCATATACACAATTTAACACTCGGACTGTGGCCACAGTAGTCACACAAATTAATTTAAAAAAATAAATAAATCGAGAGACGCGAACACAAAGTGACAGGCATGTTGCAGGGGCAGCTGCTGCAGATGGCAACAAGATTTGCACGACTAACAGATACCATATAAATTATGTCCATATTTATACTGCGTTGCTGCCACAAATATTCAGTTTTATTGCCATGTGCTCAGGAGCCAAAGCTGTGGCAATAAGGTGACAATGACAATGATGATGAGCCGACGACTGTGGCACCAACAGTAATTTGTTGCAGCTGACTTTTTAATGAGGCTAAACACAAGTGTTGTGGCACACTGTATTCTTATTTTTTTATTAAATAATAAAACAGCAGCTGGCATGTTATTGGCAGGGGGGGTGTGAATCTGTGTGTGTTTAGGTGTCTGCGCTTTATTTGTCTTGTTTGCGGTTTCATATGCAGACAAATAGAGTGATAGACAGACAGACAGACAGACAGACGGGGAGACAGACTGGGCAGACATGCAACATTTGTGTGCTTATCACCACATTTGTCACAGCAGCAATGTCATATTGAAGCAGCAGCAGCAGCAGCACTCGAGATGATAACAGTTTTGTAAGCGATGTCTCATTGTTTGCCAACTGCAGACACAAGCACAATGCCAACTTAGACAATTGTCTGCAGCTCACATTCGCCACACACACCCACACACACACACACAGGACACACCCACCCCAAACCCCTGCCAAATTCAGCACACTAAAAAAAAAGTATAATTTGCTTTCTTTGACACTTCTGACACTTAGGCGTAAATCAGTTTATTATTCTGAAAATGCATTTCTAAAAACCACAATTTTTGTTTTCTTCATTTCAGGCTAAATATTTATAAATAGTAGAAAAAGTTTGTCTAAATTTTAAGTGTGTTTTTGCATGTTTATAATGAAAATTAATATTTAAAGCGCATTTGCGATAGTTTTTTAATTTAAATAACTTAATTTAATTTTTAGGCAAACGACAGCTAAGCTGGATAATATAAAAGATATATAATAATTTAGAATATTAGAAAAGATTCTCTCAAAAAAAATTACACTTTTTAGAAATGCATTTTTTAACAAAATTTATAAAAGACACAAATTTTGTGGCAAGCTTTTCGAATTTTTAGAAATTGCTTTTCTCATATTTTTAATTAAAAGCAAACTTTTCTCTTTAGAGTTTATGCTCAGAAGACAGTATGATTTTTTTTGTGAGTGTACCCACTCCCATCTGCAGACGCGACCCACCCCCCATTGTTGTCTGTCGTTTGCAGCGTGCACAAGGATTGCTCCTGGTTTGCCTTCTGCACTCGTTGGGGCGTTGTCGCTGCCACCGCAATTGACATGTTGGAGCTGTGTGAGTGACTAAAAATCACTAATTCGCAGCTTGAGAAACTTGCAACAAAGTGGCAAGCAATCTAAAATGTAACAGCAGCGCAATGAACTCACGTCTTCAAAAATATTAATGACAATGGGGGGGTCTGGGGAGGGAAAAGCATAAATATCAAATTAGCGACAAATAAAATTGCTTTTTTTTTTAGAGGAAGAAACGCTGTAAAACGAAGAGAGATTTATGCGGCAGCGCTGAGATTTTTACGATAGCCACCAAACGCATTAAAAACTAAACCAATCCTTGCAAAAATCCGGCAGAGGACATAAAAAGCAACTCGTCAGCTTTGTCGTCCTTTTATTGCAATCACAACTCAAATGTCGCCCACTTTATTGGCATTTCTGAGTCGTCGTCATAACAAATGCCAAATGGCAAATGGCTGCCAAATAGAAGGCGGAAGGGGCGTGGCTCCATAACAACAACAGCAACAACAACAACAACGAGCAGCTGTCATAATTTAATTAACGCCCATCCTTAAACCTTCTGATAAAGCAGAGGTTGCAACTTAAAAGTTTCCTTTAAGTGCACTCTAAAAACTAATTAACCGTTAGAGCCACGTACAACGAGCTGATTTACGATCCAGCCATTTGAAGCGTCTATGCAAAGAGGTCACCTTATTAAACCAAGCTAATGGCTGTTGCTGCCTCTTGCTGCAGTGGCAAGCAAAAACACAGATAAGAAGACAACTTTGAATTATCTGGGCGAGAGTGCGTGAGCCCTGCTTCACTCTGGGATACACTCAGAAAATATATATCGACTGGAAACTAAAAAATAAAATCAACTAAAATAATGTCTAAAAATTGTGTTTTACCTTTTTATATTTGATCATTAAGAAATGTAGAAATCGAAGCATTGATTCTTGAAAGAATACTTTTAAATTTGCAAGATGAGTACAGAAATATGCTGGCTCTGATTTTAAATTAAATTTTAACAGTGTTTATATATTTTTTATTTTTTAGAAATATATTTGATCATTAAGAAGCATAGAAATGTAAGCATTGATTCTTAAAAGAATACTTTCTAAAATTGGAAAATTAGGTCTGGAATTTGCTGGCTCTGAACATTTTAACAGCTTTTATATTATTATATTTTTTAGAGCTATATTTTATCATTAAGAAACGTAGATATGTAAAAATTCTCTCGGAAAGATTAGCAATGTTTTCATATTACATTTAAACTATTTTGAATCTTATTAAATTATATAAAAATTAATAATTTGAAGAGTTACTTTTGTTATTTTAGAAATTTAAGTTAAGAAAAATAAAACACTAATTTTCAAAAGTGTACTTTCTGAATAATCAGCTGAGTTATCTTGGTATGGCAGATTTCAGAGTGATATTTTTTTCTGGCAGTAGGTGTGAATAGTTGGGGAAATGCCTGATTTATAATCAATAGTCGCTGTGACCTGGCGCTGAGTTGATACCAGCAAAAAAAAAAAAAAAGGAGGAGCTGTCGACTATTATAAAAGGGCTGCGTGCCGAAAGATTGCATGTCTTGTGTATAAAATGCAAATGACTGACAAGTGAAGCCTGTGCCACATATACCTCCCCTCCCCCCCATCATGTGATATGTGGGTATTTACATTTAAATTGCGTATACAACCAGCTGTGTGCCATTGACCCCAACGACTAAAAGCGTTTTTCTCTCTAGGAAATTTTAAAGACAGTTGGAAGCCAAATGGGTTTTAAGGCATCGCAGCGGAAATATATTAGTGCTGCGCAATAAGTAGATACGAGTGGCAGAAAATACGTTTGTGGCAGTCCCAGCGAGTGTTGCAAAAGAAATTGCACAAACAAGCAGCGGCCATTTTGAGCACATTACTCTCTTTTGGGCTTAACTTGGCCAAGAAGAAGAACAACAACAACAACAAAAAACAACAGCTCGTTGCGAGCCAAAGCCGCACAGCGGGCGGCTTTCCAAATGTCCGAATCCCAAGCACCAATCCCCAATCCCCAAAGACCAACTGTCCACAGCTCCACCTGCCGCACAGCTTCCACTTTTCTTATGTCTGCATTTGATGTTTCTGCTTGTAAATTGAATTGTTCGCAATTCCTTAAACTTTTCCGTCGCTTCTCTTAACTCTTTTTTTCTACAACTGCTTTGGCATTTTTGCAGAATATTTTGTTTTTCCTTTTAAGAGCCAGCCATATAAGCCTTATTATTATTATTATTATTATTATTATTATTGCTATTTGTATTTTGCTTTGCTGTTATTTAATCCTCGTTTTGCTGTTTCGTTGCCAGCTTTTCATTTGTGCTGAAAACCAATTGCGGCAACTGTCAGAATCCGCTCAAAACACAGGAACATTTTTCCCTTTTCATTCCTTTTCATTCCCTTTCATTCCCCCCACTGACAGCTACACGCAACGCTAAACACTTATGCCAAAATCAATGTAGACGCTTTGTCTGTCAAGTTGTCTGAAACTCACACGAAATCGGCTTATAAATTTCAAAATTCTCCTCAAACTCTTTTCTCGAAAACACTTGTCTTGTTTCCTCAAAGATCCCGCAACACTTTCCATTAGCCACTCTCTTCTCTGTCTAGTCTTAAAATTTCCATAAGTCCAGTGGCAGCTTCTCTTGCTACTGCAACAGTGTGCGGCGCATTGGTTTCAAGTCAATATTTAACAATTGCCAAGATACAAAAACAACAGAGAAACGCGACACAATTGCAAACAAACTTCACGGCAATATTTTCATTAAAATATATAAATGAAAAGGAAGTGGTCTGTCTCTGAGCTCGACTACGATATACCCTGTAATCAGTTGTTAAATATGTTCTACTTTTATTTGCTATATTTCCCACTTCACACCGAAATGTAAACATATTTAAAAGTACTCACAGTCAATGCAAATGTGTGAAGGGGGGAAATTTATCCAGTTGACGAATTTGTCAATGCATATTTATATATATTTTATACATTAATCAGCATATATTATATATATTAATCAGCATATATTAAATATATCAATCAGCATATATTATATATATTAATAAGCATATATTATATATATTAATCTGACAAAATATGTGATATGTAAAGCAAAAGCAGATATCAATAAAATAAACTGAATTTTCTCCCTGAATCGCACTCATATGATTCAATGGATTTGAATGTATTCATTCATTGTATTCATTCATTCATTCATTGTATTCATTCATTGTATTCATCAAGCTGCTTCGCACTCACCTATGAAACTCTTGCGCTTGTTAATTGTGGCCGTTATTTGGGCTGAGACCCCAAAGTCGGCCAGCTTCACATCGCCATATTCGGTGAGCAGAATGTTGGCACCTTTGATGTCCCGATGCATTTTGCCCATGGAGTGCAGATACTCGAGTCCCTTCAGCGTCTCCCGACACATGTAGGCGATCTGGACCTCGGTGAGGGGACCGGTCACCTGATAGATATCCTGCAGGCTGCCGCCGCCACAGAACTCCATGCAGATCCACAATTTGTCGCGTCGCAGATAGGAGCCATAGTAGGCGATTATGTTGATGTGCCGGCAATCGCGCATCATGAAGATCTCCTGCTGGATGATCTGTATGTCGTCGGAGGGCTCCAGTTTGATCACTTTTATGGCGGCCAGCTCATTGCTCTGTATGCGTTTCGCCTGCAAGAAAGAAAAAAAAAATTATGCCATTAATAAAAAATATTCTGAATTGCAGTCGTCCATAAATCAAGAAACATACTGAAAGGGGAATGCATCGACTCAGAAATTTACTCGCTTCCTTGTTTTCCCCACTTTTCCCACTTTCCCATTTTCCGTTGCGCAATTTTCCGATACGCGTTAACTGCTCATCTGCTGAATATTTGCCGTTGAATATTTGCACACCTGCCTGGGGGCTTTATCGCCATTGTTTACCGTACAAGTTTCATTCATGCAAATATTTTTTTTCTGTTTTTTTTTTGTTTTTTTTTTTGTTTTTTACCCTTAGCAACCAACCACAAAGCCCTCTTATTTCCATAAAACAATGCATGGTCTATAAAAGGCAGTGCCTGAATGAATGAATTGATGGATGGATAGATGGATGGATGAATGGATTGATGGATAGATCATCTAGTAAGCTGGCAACGCGTGGCAAGAATATTAATATTCACCACTCGATGGCAGCAGCCTTCAATTGCTTCTTGACCTACTTAATGCACTGAAAAATTGCTATCGATTACTAAAAAAAATAAGCTGATAACTGAAAAGTGTTCTCTTATTTATAGAAATAAATTTCAGATATAAGAGAACAAAATTCGAGCAGCTCGCCATAAATCGACAATACAAGAAATTAAGTGTTATTAATTTTAAGCAATATTTTCTATTATTCTAAAAATTTTTAGAAGCAAAAAATTGAATTGAATCAGTTTTTATTAGATTTCAGCTTAGAGTTAATAAACTATTTAAAATGTTCAAGCTGATATTAAAAATTGAGTACACACTTAAAGACACACAAAATTTATAAAAAATATATTTTTCTTAAATAAAAAAAAGAAACCCACTTTATTTTTTTTTGAGTAATAAAATGAGAACCCATTCCACAATTGAGTCCGATTTTTTTCCGAGTGAAAATATTTTATTTGCTGTGTGCAAAATGAATTCGTAGCTGATCCTGAACTGGAAATTGAAGGCGTTATTTGTTCAGTTGCTCGATTACTCTCAGTTTAGCTAGGTGTAAATTTTTCATAGAGTAAGCCACATTCAGTTCAGGGTTTTTGAGTCTTCTCGCAGTTGCCTTAATTGCGCTCAATTGTCGCTTAAATCGGTTTAACCTTTGCACTTTGTCAATGATTTGCCACTGAGAAAATGGGGGCTGGGTTAGACTAGGCTAGCAATTTATTTACACAGCTGTTTTCTTGCCACCTCCATTTGGGATTATTCCGTCCATCATCCGTGCTATGACAGCTGACCCACCCGTCTTTCTGTCTGTTTGTCTTCCTGCAATTCACTTAAAAGCCGCGTCCTGCTGCCAGTTCATCAGTTTTATTTAGTTTATGGCTTTCTACCTGCAGCAGCCGCTGAACACTTTTGACCACATTTTCGTTGGCCAAACAACTGGCTGCTGCCCGGCCAGGCTTGGGGCACGTTCTGTGTGCAGACGCCAGGGCAGCCACACAAGTTGCTTTTCGTCACCTCCCCCCACCGCTGGCAACAATGCATGTATCCACTTGGTGGCTCAACTGTTTATCCTTGAGGCAGAGTTGGGGCAGTGATGGAACTGGTGGCAATGGTGGCTGCACGTCTACACGAATCCACCATTTATCCCAGCATCATGTGCTTTATTTGTATACCCTGAACCCATTGAAAATGTAGAAAATGGGTAAATTGGTTTTGTGCTCATGAATTTAACAGGCAGAAGCAAAATGAAACTACAACTCCATGAGGTATATAAATATATATATATATATATATATACATATATTGATATTGATCTGACTCCACTGAAGAGTTAATATAGTCATATCCGTCTAATAATCTCAAAGACTATGGAAGCTTTAGACTTTAAACTCGTAGGATTATTTAATTTTATCGATAACTCTACCCGTTTCATAGAATATCGATTTCCGATTGCAATAATTCTTACAATTCAAATAGTCACACATATCAAATACATTTTATATTAATTGAATAACTGAACAAATTTCAATAGCATCGCATGTCAAACTGCCAATTTGACAATAAAAACAGGGTATATCCCGTCGAGCTCACTCGACTACACAATTCTGAGGTGCTCCCTTTCTCTCTGAGCAGTGGCGCAGCTTCAATATTTTTTCTGTGCCGAGTTTTTATTTTATTTTCGTTGCATTTATTATTCAATGGGGCAGAGGGAGAATGTGTAGGAGGCACGCTTATGCTGTGCATGTGTGTGTGTGTATGTTTTAGAAATGATATCTTGCTAGCTTTAATGAAGATAAAGCGATTTTTATTGCAGTGCTCGCTGTTTGCTGTTGTTGCTGTTTGGCTCGTTTGGGTTTACTTCGTGTTGTGTGTGTTTTTTTCTCCCAATTTTGGCCAACGCCTGCATTTTACATATCTTGTTTCAGTTAGTGTTGCACAGAACACATCAAGCAACAGCAAGCAGCAGCAAGTAGCTGGAGGCAGAAGCATCATCATCATAAATTGAACAACAATCCCAAAAGCGATGCAGGCAATCTCTGCGTATACGTAATATTTTGTAGCACATGTGCAAAGCTGTGGCGCTGACAGCCAGCAACTTTTCGCAACATCAACGAGCTCATCTGCCCATCCATCCGTCCACCCGTCCATCCGTCCATCTGTCCATCTGTCTGTCTGTCAGGATGAAGGGAGTCCAAGGACATTCAAGTTGTGGCCACCCAACGTCGACTGGGCTTCAACGTCTTTCTCATCTTGTTTATGGTAAATAAATTATGCGTGATTTTTAGACATCTTCTTCAACCCCAAAGAGACGAAAATGAAATGGCAAAGATGCTGCTGCTGCTGCTATTGCTGGTGTAAGCATAAAAAGCTACTGATATGGCCAAGACCAAGACACTATAGTAGCACGTTCTGGCGTACAGAGGAAACAGCACAAGCAGCAGCAGGCAGGATGCGAGCGCAGCACATCCTTCCAGCCAGGCCAAAGCCGTGGCAAAATGCAGCATCAACAAATTTATAATGAGCTGTGCCAGTAGAAGCGATGCAAATAATCGCAACGATACTCTGTCTACCTCCCTCCCTCCCTGTCTCTCTTGCTCTTTCTCTCTCCATCTCTCTCAGTCAATTTGAGTGAAGAAGTTTTCGATGCGCAACTGCAAAAGTCAGTGCAAAAGTTTTAATGACTTAGTTTGAGTTCAATTTCCAAGGCTAGTTGTTCAGTCTTCACCAGCGAAGTCTGCGTCTGTCAGAGTCAGCGGAGAATACTCTTCATATTTGTTTTAATTTAAAATGCATTAAAACAATCAACGCAACAAGGAACAGAACACAAGTACAATGCACGAAATGTTGCAACAAATTAAAAAGCCATTTGCCCATTACTGCTGGAAATAGTAATTACTGAAGTCTACTCAAGTCTATGGCAAATTGCAAATTGCAGATTGCAAATTGCAAATCTCATTAAACAGCAGCAGCAAAAGGACAACAACCTGAACAACAACATCAGCCAGAAAAGTAATAAAGCTGTTTAATGAATGCAACACGCTTGGCTCGCTGCTGACCACGTGATGAGCACGGCACCAATGAACGCTAATAATGTTCAACGGAGCTCAACAACAGAGACTTGTCCTCGAGGGATGCCGTGTTACGGATTGTGGGTTACGGCTTGCGGGCTACGGGTTACGAGTTACGGTTTACGCCGTTTCCTGTGTGTGTCCGGCGTATAATCGTTACAATTTCCGACATATGCATATGCATGAATAAGCAACAACAGCCAAAACAACAAGAACACCAACAACAACAACAATGGTAACAATAATGCGCACTGACAGCAGTAAAGCAACCCTCACGCATACACTCAGAAAAACAGTCAACCTCATATTTAAAAATTCTAAAATTAAAGCTGGTGTCTTTCGTAAAGTCCGGGTTTACATTTCTTAATGCATTTGTCTAAAATTTCCAAAAAAAAAATTTGTCTATGTTGCAAGTCAGTAAATTGCAATATTTGTTTCTGAATTTTAGTATTAATTTTATAAAAATCGGGCATTGCATTGTTACTGTTTAAAATGGCATTTCATTAGCACAGGAAGAATTTCTAAAATTATTAAAATAAACACCTTTATAATGGGATTGTTGATTACACTTTTAAAAATTGCTATCATTATTTTTAAATCTTATTTTAAACAAGAAAAACATACTAGTTTTGGTGATATATTAATTTAGCAGCGGTTTTTATTCTAAGTGTGTATATACAATACATATATATATATATAAACATATTTGTACATATACACACATATATTCACTCAAATACACAGACAATGTTTCGCGGTTGACCCCAAAACAAAAAGGGTTGCTGCTGACCCCAAACAACGATTCAATCCTCTTTGACTGAAGTCTGTCCTTCGGTCTGCCTGTCAGCCAGCTTTGAATATAGATTTCCAAATGGATTTTCAGCATTAATCACATTGTTTAATTGTTTTTGTTGATGTTTGCCAATTGCATTAAAAGCACAAATATTTTAAATCCAAATGCACAGCAAAAAGTTCATTGTTCGCAAATATAGAGAAATAAATATATAAATATAAATATAAATATTTTTCGTCATATAAATTTATTTATAAATTATGATATTTATTGAAGTTTCTTTAATGCAGTTGCTATACAAATTATATTTATTTGAATATAGAAATACTATTTACAGCTTGACAAAGTTTATGATTCGCTTGACAGCAATTTATAAAAATATTCAACTTTAATGTGATTCCAACTGGAAATTGTCTAAAATACTCGCAAATAATTTAGTGAATGCTGTTTGATTTGAGCCACAACAGCCAGAAACTAATTCAATTTACCTTATTATAATTGGACGCTCAAATGTGATACACAAACTAAATTAAATTATGTCAGCTAAATGAAACGAGGATTGAATTGGACACAGCAATTAAATGGGAACTCACGCAACTATTCATATATCATACTAGAAAAGTGTGCTTTCAAACGAAATCAGAGACCACGAAGATAAATCCAATATTTGTATATATATTTTTCTTTTTTTGCTGCTGGTTTCAAGTGGCAGCCAACAAATTTTGGGGTCTGGGTCATTGCCAAGTTGAGCAAACAAAAAAAAAAAACGAGACGAAATGTTGCCATCTTGGCTGGTGTTTTTATTGAGTTTTTCGTTCAGTGCACTCGACATGACAAGCGGGCCAAAAAAAAAGTGGGCAGTGTAAATTTATCAAATTTGTCACAGCAAACAAAAACAAAAAAGAAAGAAACAAAAAAAAACTGGATAATCAATCAATTTGGACAGTTGTCGGTCCTCCAATCGATAAATTCCTATTTGGTACAGTTAAAAAAAATGCTGCATATTCGAAACTAGCTGCAACTTTCGCGCAATTTTATAATACACTTGGAAAAAAGAACTGTGGGCGACCTACCACAATAAATTTTTGCATATTTTTTCGCAGAGTGCCTGAAATTAATCTTCTCAGAAATCGACAAAAATTTTCTCCCGTTTTGCGATGACTTTTTCGGTTTGTTTCATGTATTTATATTTTTTTTATTGTTTGTCATTTTTACCGCTTGCTTTTTTTTGCTGTGGATTTTGTCTCGTTTGATGTGGGATTATGTCAGCTTTTCAAATTGTTTATTCGTGTTCGAAAGTGTCGCATTAGTGGCATGAAATATGCGAGAAAGAGAAAGAGAGAGGAAAAGGGAGAGAGGCGATATCTTATTGACCTTTGAACTTTACACAAATCTCGCATTGCAATTTTAATGAGCGCAAAATGTAAATGCAAAAAAAAAAAAACTAGTACAAAATGCATATTTATAATTGTTTTGGTCTGCATTCAGTAATCGAATAGTTTGCGAAATAATTTCAAACACACCTTGATAACAAAAATTATAACAATTTTACCGTTAATTGCTCAGGCACATAATTGCTGATTACGTTTCGCACACATGTGTGTATGTGATAGGCTGTGCGTGTGTTAGTGTGTGTGTGCAAATTCGTTTATTTGGCCAGGCAAATAAAAATAAATTTTTATCGCTCAACACTCAATAAACACACGTATAAAACGTCAACCGCAGAAAATATAATGTGAGAATATAAGCGAAAACAAGACACAAGCACACACACACACCTACACTCAAAGCTTTCATCTAACCTACACTCCCCCCTTCCCAATCACTAACTGCAGCCAGTGACTGCTGATGATATTCATAATGAGCGTGCCGTCAGATAAAGCGAGTTAAGTATGACGCAGCGGAAGGACGCCAGCTAAAAGCTCTGCAGGCAGATAGCGAAAGGGAGACAGTATGTGTGATAGAGAGAGAAAGAGGGAGAATAGGTAGTCGGCAGAGAAAAGCTGCAGTAGCAGTTCAGACGTGCAGACAACAAAGAAAGATCGAATAAAGCAAAGCGAAAGGACGCCAGCTAAAATTGCTATGAGAAAGAGATAGAGCGGGCAGAGGAAAGCAGTCGCAACTCAGTCGAATTCGTCAAGGGCTCTTTTCCACCCATCAGCGAATAGAGCACTTGACGAATTCGATTTGTATTTTACTATGTTGGAAGTGTATTTTCGAATTCGAGCCGCAACGCATATTATTTTTGCGTAAACGAAATACTTGAAATGACGCTATATACCAAGATAAACTGTAATGTATATGGAATTACTTCAAGTTCGGAGTAGATTTATTCGAAAGGAATACATAGAATTTTTTCTGCTTGTTTTAGAAAATGTAACAAATTTAAGCATAAGGTTAATAATTAAAAGGAAAAGTCAGCTTTTGCTCAGTCAGGTTTGTGCTGACTTGTAAGATTCCATTAACAACTCTTCATTACGTGTAAATGAATTACATGGTGTACAAACAGCATGAATTATGTAATGAAGAGGGGTCATTCACTAGTTTTTTGCTGGGCTGTTGAGAAAGACGACATCGACGAAAGATCAAATGAAACAAAGCAAAAGGACGACAGCTAAAAGCGCTGTAATCAGTGAGGGAGAGAGAGAATAAGAGAAAAAGAGTGGGCAGAGGAAAACAACAGCAACAGCAGCAGTTCTGCTGTGTGGACAACAACGTTAAACAGGGAGACATTGTTCACACAGTGAAATGTGAATTGTATTTGGAGAAGAAGAAGAGTCTGCGTCGCTTATAGTTTCAGCTGGATGCAGGGGTCATTATCATTACGCAAAGTACGTAAGCCAACGACTCCTACATAGCATATATATATAAATGTGTGTGTATGACATAAATGCCATTCACTGGGACACGTAAGCGCAGCATTTATAGCTGAAGTTGTCTGTTGAAATTGCATTTCATTTGACGATGATTTTAGTTGGAAGCTCAAATGGACCAACTAATTGCGGCTAGTTCTCTCTCCCCCATTCTGCACCCACCACATCACGTCTCACGTTTTACTCTTCTGCACTCCCACTCCTTGCTTTAAATAAGCCAGCTCGTTTACCGTTTTGTTCAATGTTTGTTTGACATTTGTGTCGTCTGACACATTGTATGGCTAGCAGTAGCAGTTGCAGTTGTAAATATTACATACATGACACGTTGCAGCATTGAAGCTTGTGGCGCTGTCCCAAATCAAACAGAACTTTTTTTACAGCTACTTCGAGTGAGGTTCTTTCTCTCTAACTCTCTCTCTCTCTCTCCTTATCTGTCCAGCTCTGACCCACTGCTACTGAGCACCGCAAGCGTTTTTCATTTCTTTATGCAGCATCTTTTGCAGCTATGCTCTTATTTGTTTTTCATTTTTATGGTATTTCTTTTTATCTTCATCTGCTTCAGCTCACGCTCTCTCTCCCTCTCTCGCTCTAGATGTCTCTCTTTTTTCGCCATCTATCGGGCATAGTCGCTGGCACTCAGCGGTCATTAGGTTCAAAATTCGCGCTTTAATTTTAATTCGCGCTTTGCTCATCAATTTCAATAAACTAAAAGCAACCGAAGATGCCATAGAGAATGATGGAAAAAGAGCGAGAGAGAGAGAGAGAGAGAGGTGCCTAATTGGGGGCTTAGTGTAGGCGTGTCCAAAGGTCATGTTATCCACTGCCCGAGTCTGTTTAACATTATTATTGTTTATATGTATGTTGTGTGTTTATTTTTGTGTGTGCTGCTGGCTGCTTACAGCTTCTGCCCAAACAGATGAAATGCTAATTGAATATACAAACTGATTTACATTTAAATTAGTTTGACAACCAAGGCCTTCACCTGTATATAAAAAAGTGGACGCCTCTTTTAGGACATTGGCATTGGCTATATATACAAAACTGTAAAAGTTCTTGCACTCAGCAAAAAATTGTCGACTTCAATTTTAAAAATTCCCTTAGGTAAATAAGGTACGTTATTATTCAGAGACTATATTTCTATAAAATTAAGACTATAATTTTCTAAAATTAATCCTTTTTATTGCCTACATTAAAATATTAATAAATATCAGTTCGACTTTTTAGAAACCCAATTCTTAATAAAAGAGACAATTTCTAATATAGAACAAAAACGATATTTTTTCAATATCGATTTGGAGCAGCCCTATTATTTTTTAAATCTTGTTTTTATTTTTTTATCAATGGAATAAATACATTGTAGTTTTCGGACAATCTTTTTCCCAGTGTGCGTAAGACACTCCACTACTTGATGGGAGGATGAAGCATCAAAGAAGCAGCTAGCAGAGTAGCTGAATTGCCTGAATATTTTGCTGGATCATAACACAAGCAAATCACGTAGCTATCTGTATACGAGTCGACTCTCTCTGTGTGTGTGTTAAAAATGGATATAGGGATATGGATATGGATGTGGATATGGCAAAGAGTTTTCTTTTTTACGCCCACTTACATCTGCCGTTAGTTATTAGTGTAAAAGTTTATCAGGCAGCACTCGCAGCACTGCCTTTCAACTAGCTGCCTCTCTCCACCTATCTCTCTATCTACCCCTCTTCACTCTCTCTCTCTCACTCTCTCTAAAATCCTCGTAAATTTTTAACGAACTGGTTTATGCATGAGCTACTTTAAAACATTATGCATTGACAACGAGTTACGACAACCCAGCAGCAGCAGCCAGCTGCGACCTTCACCCATTTAATACAGAACCTTGCCACAGCCTTGGACAAGCGTGGAACACATGCGAATTTTGAATAGTGAATAGCTTTGGCAAGTCAAACTCTCACAAACTGTGTAAAACCAAAATAATAATCAGCAAAAACACATATTTACATGAAAATAAAATACATAAATTTAAATAAAATTATATTAAAAGACCATCAGATACCCTGCACAATGTTGTTAAATATATTCAACATTTCTCTTCCAATTTCCCTTTACACCCAAATGTAGGGATGCCTGGAAATGCTCTCCTCTTTCGAATGTTTTTGGTTAATCAATAAGAAAACTGCCTTTGGACATGTCTATATCGACTCGTCCCTTGATGCTTATCAGAAATATATGTGCCTTATGAAATCGGAACTGCTTTCTTCGGCATTTGCTTAGGGTAGGTATAGAAAAAGTTAGGCACAGGCCACAGACCCAACTTAATTTAAGGAACTCAAAGAAAGTGGGAGAAGGGGTAGGAGAAGGAGGCTTGGTCCGAGTGTGTCTGGTTAACAAAGTGTGTCGAGTGTTGCAGGTGTACAGTCACCTTTCAACTCGCTGCATATATGCATGAACACAAAGGGATAATGTTTTTACTTCCTCCTCCCCCGCCTCATCCTTGGCCACCTTCGGCGTGTCATTCCCATTAAGTCAGTCACATAAAGTTGTGGCACATTTTGCATGCTGGCTAAACTAATCTGGCCGTCTGCAACAGGGCAAAGTTGAGGCAAACGTTTAGCAACAACTGCAACTGCCACTGCCACTGCCGGTGCAAAAGCAGCAACAGCAGCAGCAACAAGAGGCAGGTGTCGCTTTGGGGCAAGCACTTTAAGTGCGATAGTTGACAAAATTCAAGTGGCTCTGTTTCTAGCTGACGACGCGGCGAATTAATGTGCATGAATTAAAGTTTGTCAACCTGTGCACAGCAAAGTACCAGCAACCATTCACCCCCGTTCCCTTCCTCGTGCACCTTACCACCCCCTCTTAAGCTACCTTTGTTACCCGTTGGCCGTGGCTATTTCTCGTCACGATTCCACTGAGATTGCGTCGCATAAAAGTGCTTTTTTATTGCACTTCAAAACTTTGCTACACTTGGAAACTAAAATCGCCCCTAAATTAAAATCACCCTGCAAAACTACCAAAAAGTTCTTTGCTTTACGAAATAAACTCAAAGCAAAAGAAAACAAATTTTCTAAAATTTAGAGGAGTCAAAATTTGATTATAAACATAATTCAGAAATGAATTTTAGTAAAAGTAGAAAATCTGCTTTAGCTCAAAGGGAAGTCTGCTTAAATTATATGCATTAATAAACTCTATTAAATGTTTGTATCTTGAAGTATAAACTACAAATAACTAAAAGGATAATATAAGAATTTTATAGCTTTTAACGAGCAGCTGTTTCGAGTGCACTCAGAGCCACTTCTGCTCCTGCTCTGAGTGCAAATGGTCTCTGATTCATTTGTGAATGAGTGCGAAATGCTCAACACACATTTGTGTGGCATTCAACGGAATTGATGTATTAATACAGCAGATTAGCTGAGCGCAATTTACAGCGCACACAGCTGGAAAATAAAAGGCAAAACAAAACTGCTGTTTTTTATTTTTTATTATAGTACACAAATGCTGAAGAGCCATTTGAATGTTCTACACAAATTGCTTCAGGCAAAGAGTTTATTATATTTTTCTTTAGATTTACGCTAATTGTAAAAGTAGTTACAAAAAATAACCTTCGAAGCAATCCCAATTGAAATTAAACACTTCTTTAAAAAGGCAAATAATGTTGTATTAAATTAACTAAATAAATACAAGTCCAACTAAAATCGCGAGGTAGGGAAAACAATCGAATCGGCTACTTAAGCAACAGCAGTTTGTCCAAGGATTACTGCCCGGGCAAAGGTTCTGTGAAATCCCCCACAATAATAATATCAATTAAATCATGTATTCCATGCATATTAAACAACAAAATGCAGGAGGCAAACGCACAATTGTCTACACTCAGAGAACAATATGGAGCTCCTCTTATTTTTGGAAATAATTTGTAAATATAGAAAAAAAAAGTATATTAAATGATTTGAATTAATAAACAGTCTAAAATGTTTGTGAATGAGTATTTTTAGAATTCTAATTATTATGAACAATTGAGGCAACAAAAGAATTTATATTAGATATTTCTCGTCTGAAAGAAACACCTGAAAGTTAAATATATTTTGTGGGAAAATTGAAAAGAATCTGATTCTTAGAAATCTGCTTTCTGAATAATAAATAAAGTTTAAATAATACATTTAATAAGAGCGCTTTTTTTCTGAGTGTATAAGAGCTCCGCAACAAGAAGAACAATCAGCAAACAGTGTTGTTTGCTTCTGAGGTGAATGACAATAACTTGGGGGGCAAAACCAACAGCAACAACAACAACAACAACAAGGAGGAGGAGGAGGAGGCAAAGATTAGGCAACATTAATGAAAATCCTTCTCATGTTCTCTGGGATTCGTGTTGTTTACCCAAGAGGGTCTGGCTCTCTCACTCTCAGTAAACATGTGAGTTTTATTCTTGTGTTTACCATATATTTCCATATAAATCTGAAAACTCGCATTTTGGTATTGTTAATAAATTTGGTTTATGCCCGCGAGAGATTTAAAATGCGCAGCTAAAAAATCTCTACAGTTCGGCGCAATTAGAAGAGTGGAGTTATTCTATGGGGCATTGTTTTTTTTTTTAGCATCAAACTTGCAACACAGAGTAGGCTAACAAAAATAGCCGCGAAATGGCAAAAAAAAAAAAAAAAAAAACGGCAAACAAAGTCTAAAAATGCGGCCTGGTCAACGGGCTCCGATCTGATCTGAAAATAGCCTGAACACTATCCTGGGATGGTTGGCAAAATTGGGTCAGCAGCAGTTGGATGCACTGCAAATGTTTCGCCTAGTTTATTTAGCAGCTGTTTTTCTTTTTTCGAAAATGCGTTGAAATTTAACAGCGCCAGCAACCCCCACCCTCCCTTCCCTTTTTGTCACTTGCATAAATTGATAAGCAATTTGCTGCAGCTGCAACGCCATAAATATGCTACTAATAAAGCAGAGTGCCAAGCAAGGTGGAGAAATGTGCTCTATGAAATATTCATGACTACAGCCACCCCCTACCCACCCCCCGTCCACTTCTCGATAACCTTCAGCAAAGCTTTCGCCACCTGCCCAAAACACTAACAACAACGAGAAGTAGAAGAAGAAGAAGAAATGCAACGATATGCGGCATGGCGGAAATTTAATTTATTTACAGTCCCCAAGCAGGCAGCAATCGAAGCAATCGATCGAACCGACAGACAACCCAACAACAACTACAACAACCCAACAACAACAACAGCAACTCAACAACAACACAACAACAACACAACAACAAACAACAACAACAACCCAACAACAACAGCAACATTCTCATCTACTACATCTCATTACAGACACAAACTGCTGTCTGTCTGTCTGCCACTTCCTTCTTGTGTGCATCATTTTTATTGACTCTTTGTGGCAAGAGGAGGGAAGCAGAGAGGGGGAGCAGCAACGTCGACGAAATGGGGGTATCAATAAATTGGCTTTGGTCAATTTGTACGTGTTGTAATCTATAATCAGCAATCGTTGCTCACTCGCTGCCCATCAATTGCTCAACTGCTGCTGAACGGCTGCTGTCAGGAATTGTCAGTATCATAAATATATATTTTTATGTAATACCTTATCAATATGAGTGTGTCGCATTACGCATAGATGACGACGACTTGGCCAGCTAGCTGACAGTTGCCAAAGTAACCCAGCCAAACACAGTCAGAAAAGTGATTGCCAAAAAAAAAGAGCAAAAGCACTTTGAAGTCGATGAAGTAATCGATAGCTAAAATCTCAGTCTCAAAAGTGGCAGTCAGAACGTGACACACACACACACACACACATGAAATGTCTGTCTATCTCCCTCTTTCTCTCTCTCTCACTCTCTGTTTGTTTGCCTCAAGCGTAATCAGTTTCAAATTTAGCGTAGTTTACTCGATATTTTTTTACATTTCCAGCGCAGAAAAACTAACTGACGATTATCAGTATTTGTGGAGAAAATAGCAGAGGAGCAGACAAGAGGAGAAGCTGAGGAGCAGCAGCATCCATTGGCATCCTTTTGGGATATATTTGGATTATTTGCGTTGCACTTGCAAATCGAATCGTTTGGGCCAAGATGAAATTGATGTGGCGTCGCCAGCTGATAGCTGATAGCTGATGTTGCAATCCATCCGAAACGAAAGAGTTCCCAAAAACACACCATTAAAAAAAAGGGCCTAAGATGGGGTATATTGGTTTACTGCTCAAGTATGTAACAGGCAGTAGAATGTAAGTCTGACTTTCTAAGTTATATATATATTCGAAATCAGGCTCAAAAATATAGCCATGTCAATCTGTCCATCTTAGTCTGTCAGCTACAAACTTCAAATTTGGTATGTAAGTTTTGCGTATATCGATACAAATCGGTTATCGATAACAAATAATTATTAATAATATAAAAGAATAAATTAAAAGCAGAAAACATATTGAGTGAATATATTTATGAGCTGCCTTATTTTTTATTTTTCTATATAAGAAATCGAAGTACTTCCAATCATTTTTATAAAAATATATTCAGCAGCTGTGTGCAGGGTATATTGTTGTCGAGCATTTTGGTCGTTTCGGGTTTCCCCCTTTCAACTTGTGCCTTTTCAAAGTCAAACCTCAATCGACATTCGCATCGATGTTTTTGGCGTTTCGCTTAAACTTTCGCCAAATTGAATTTTTTATTACGTAAATATTGGAGTAGCTGCGAGTCATTTCAGCTAGCAAGCAATCCCCTTTTCCCTTCCCACCCCGTCTGTCTGTCTTTCGCTGCGACATTTGCCATTTGCGTTTTGCGCACTTTTTTTTATGAGAATTTTCGCACGAACGCCCAATATTTAAAGCAGACAATTTCCATCTCGGTTCTGCACTCGGAGAGCACCCAAAGGACAACTGGCAACGCTTTTGCGCAAATTTATGTCCTTTTTTACATAAAGCTTTTCACACCATCCGAAAAAGGGATAAGTTGGACTAAGTTTGAGTCTATGCGAAATGGCTATGCAATTAGCCGCCGCAAAAGCCTCAACGTCGCCTCAAATACTATATATATATATACATATTTCTATATATACATTCTTGATGAATGCGTTTGAATTGTCTGGGCTTATCTGGGTCCCAGCAAGCCATACAGAAAATCGTTTCTGATTTATGGCAGCGATTTCTGCTTTGTTTACTGCATACTTTGGGGCGTATTCTCAGCACGCGTGGGTTCAAGGTTCACACAGAGAAGGGAGATGGGAGATGAGAGATGGTAGATGAGAGATGAGTGCTGTGAGTACAACATAAACATGATGCAAACATCTTGGTCGACCTCAATCGTAGTTTCTGTTTTTTTTTTGCCCTTTTGTCTTGGCTGATGTTCTAATTATTTTTGCAGCTTTTTCAAGTTTTACAGATTGAGCCGTGGCATACAACGATAAGCCGCGTCCAAGTGAAGATTTTTGAGAGCAGCGATGCAGAGTGAATCGAGTGAGTGCATCGAGTGAGTGCATCGAGTGCTCAAAGCGGACAAGACAAATTAGACGCCGTCAAGAGCAGATTGAATGTGGACTAACTACACTCAGCCAAAAAGAATCACTTTATTTTTCAGTTTTTCTTTTTTTAATTTCTGCTTTCATTTTGTTGTATTTGTAGATTACTAAGCATTCTGCTTTTTTTTTCTCAGTGCAGAGCCTTCAAGTAGGCAAACAGACAGGCAGGCAGTCAGTCGACTCTCAACTCGCTCCTTGACTGACATTTTGCAAGACTCAAGCTTTTTATTTGCATCAGAGGAGCAAACGATTTATTCCGCTTTAGTATTTGCAACCGGAAAAATAATAAATTTGCATGCTGCATTTGTTGCATTTATTGCTGCATGCAGCTGAATTTGTTGCTGCCTTTGGGCATTTTCAATTTTCATCATGAACTTGCCACCGTCTGTCTGTCCGTCCGTCCGTCTGTCCGTCCGTTTTTGCTAGTCTAGTTTTTGCCTACGTTGCCCAAAATGACGCCGGCGTCGCCGCCACTTTATTGCTGTCCGCTTTTGTTTCTGTTGCTGTCGCAATTTCCACTGCTGTTTCCTGCCGACTTTGCCCCGCCGGCAAAATTGCAATTGCAATTTAATTAAGCTGCTCGACCGACCCCGACAAGCCCATCCCCTCTCCCCCTCACCGCACGCCCTCTTTGACTTGTGACAGGCGACAAGCGATTTTAAACTGTTTAGGGCTCAATTTCATTTAATTTCACTTATCGAGTCGCCATTTTCACTTTTTTTCAACAGCCTTTCGTGTGCATAATTAAAATTTGGCCTAAGGACTTTTAAAGGGGCTTATTGACTTAGGGAGAAAATGGGAGAGAGACAGAGATAGGAGAGAGAGAATACACCAAACTAATCATTGTTTTATTGGGCTTTAATTGAGAGAAGCACTGCGTGTTTGGAATAATAACTTTAGCTAAAAATAAATAAATAAAAATAAATAAATAAATAATAATTGCTAACCATTTTGTGCTTTTTAGACAAGTTTAGTATTAACTGCTAATTTAATTATTTCTTTCTTAACATATTATTATTATTGTTAAGCCTTTGAGCGCAGCTGTAAATATTAATTATTTAGAGCTGTATTTGTGAAACTTGCGTTGCTTATATTTAATTCATCATCGAGCAGGAAAAGCAAATCGAAAGAAGACCTTTGCCATTCGACGTGGCATTCGATGAGGCATTCTTGGTGCTGTCTACAAACACCCGGCATAAACACACAGAATCCATTTGTTAACCAACTGTTTGTTTACGCTGTCTGCGTTTTATTTTTGGCACGCTTCGATTTTTGTGGGCAAACGGGGCAAATCATCAGCGAATCTGAATGCCTCAGAATTCTTTGAGTTTTTTTCTTCTTCTTTTATTTCTTTTTGTATATCAGAACGAATTGCTGGCATTTTGGAGCATATGTTCGCTGCTGCTGCTCCAACCGATTGGCATGCTTCATGAATGCCAGCAAGCAAAAGCATCTGTGCCCCAACTTGCCCCCGCATGTGTACTACACTGCAACTCTAATTGAAGAGGGGGGGTAGTTAACTTTAACCCTTTTTGCTTGGAATTGGGCAAAAAGTTAGTCTTGCCAATTGGCATTATCCTAATCGAGAATAACGAGACCCTCGTAATTTGGGGCTGTGTCAATCGCCACTTAAACCACTTAAAAACTTTAAATTGTCTTATCGAAACGATGGCAGCCGAAACAACTACAACAACGATGATGAAAACTAGCCAAAATTTCAAAGAGAGAAAAACAGCAAAAAAAAAAAAAAACTGATGGAAAATTTCAGTTTTACGAGCATGCAACAAATACACACAATGGGGTGACAACTTGCCCCACAGTGGTTAGTTTCCCTTTGTACAAGTCTAATGCGTGTGTGTTTGGGTGTGTGCGTGTGTAATGTGCATAGTTTGTAAACAATGGGGAAATTAGTGCAACTAGCGAAAAATGAAAAATCAACCACAAACACAAAAAACCAGCGACGCACATAGAATTTCTCGTTTGGCCAGCGGAAAACAACGGCAAAAATGCCATTTAAAAGTGACAAAAACCAAATAAAACAAAAGAGCGGCGAAAACTACTAAGCTGATGAGAAAACGAGTGAGTTGTGGGAGATACAGAAAGAGAGTGAGAGAGAAAATGAATGAGAGAGAAAGGCTAGCATAGAATATCAGGCAGACAATTATCTGAATGAACAAAATTCCTTTGACTTTGATGGTTTAATGCCTGGTTATAAGTACAGATAGAGAGAGAGACAAAGAGAGAGAGGGCTAAAAAGAGATAGCTAGAGAGTTAGAAAGAGAAGCAGCATATCTGACACCCATTCGTCTTATCTTTGCATAGCTCCTTATAAAGAAAGTTCTTTTAACTTTTGGGTTTAATAACATAATAAATAAGCCACAAAAAGAGAGAGGCAAAGAGAGTGAGAGAGGGAGAAAGAGAAGCAGTGAGAGAGATACAAAAAATCAGACAAATATATCAAACGCCCACCTTTCCCGATCCATATAAGGGAAGTGCTTTTGAAAGTTCTTCTTGCTGGCGCTGCTCATTAGTGGCATTTACCTATTTTGGCCGGATTAAGTTGGCCAGAACACACAACTTTAAATGGGGGCACATCTGCTCAGAGTTGCCACAACTGTTGGGTTGCAACATATTTTGCCATTGTTAGAGAGGCACATTTACTGTTGGGCGGCTTGCGTGCAAAATTGCTTTCCTGGCCAAGCATCGAACCGTTTCCTGTGCCATTTTCTTGTCTTAGGAACGGTTCGCTTTATTAATTTTGTTCCGGTGGCTTAAGCGAGTCGAAATAGGCCAGGCCAGAGCCCACGTTTGGCCAGGCCAACAAGGCCGCTGGTAAACGGCATACAAAGCGACCACAACAGTTTCAGCTTTATTGATTTTAGATTTGCCATCGCCCCATTTTCTACACTCGAAAAAAACCGATAACACTGATAAGTAGAAAGATATTCTCGTTTGTAGACATTACTTCTAAATATGTAAAAAAAAAACTATTTTTAATATAGATAACAAATTACCTATTTTTGGAGTATACAAAAAACACTCTAAAAAACTAGACATACTTTGCTGATTTATTAAAAACTGTAGTTGTGAAATTAGGTAATGCAAAACTCTGATATTTTATAATATACACTCTGAATAATAAGCTGTGAGTTACACTTGGTGAATATGTAAAATTCAGGTGTATAATTTCTCTGAGTGTAGGCCCACAGCTGGGCCTCTCTCTCTGTTGCTCGCCTCCCCGAATGTATTTTGTATTATTATTGCTCGGCTCACATGTTGTGGGTGCATTCACCTTTGCTGACCCTTCCGTCGGCCCGTGTGCCCCCCCTCCTTCTTCAGCACCTCCTGCACCTCTCTCTTCTCTATCTGCCATAAATTATGCAGTGGCATGATAAGGCGCCACAAATCTGATTATTCTGTTTGTTTTCTTCGCCATCTCGCTGTCTGTCTTTCTGGCTCTGTGTCTGATTTACGACGCCTTCAATTGCAGCCTTGGATTACTGGCCAGAAGGCAACTCATCTCCCAATTTAAATATCCTGGTAATATATACATATATATTTCGTATATGCCCCTTGGCCTGCTCAATTTTCAGTCCGATTTGGCTGATTAGCAATTAGGATCGTTGCCACAGCTTCCCCTCCCTTCCACTCTTCATCGTTTAGGTTTCACAAATTAAAAGGCGGCCAGCCAAAAGCCAAATTTAATTAAACTTCATTTAAAATTCATTGAAAACTCGACCGACTTCTACGCTATGGACAAAGTTTTCAGGCGGCACGCAAAAACTTGTTCATCAATTTTCGAAATGCGCTTTAATATATGCTACAGTTTCCAACACGACTTAATTAGTTGCAACTAGTCTGCATTAAATCTGAGAGTCATTTTGCAACTGGGATACATGCAATTTGGCTCCAAAGTTGTGTGTTGGTTTTCAGCCTGAAACTAGCAATTAAAAGGCGGCTGTTTGTTTTGTACAATTGGAGCGAGAAACAAGCCAAAAATAAATCGAAAAATTCATGTGTAAATTTGACAGAAAATATAATTAAAAAACATTATTTTCCTTTTTTAATGTGGGCAATCTCCAAATTTATTTAGGAATACTTTTATTATTAATAAATAATATAATTTTAATATTTCATATATACAAACACATTTTAAATAGCATTTTATCTTTAATTTGCAATTATACTTTTATATATTTCTAAAAAAAAACCCTTTTTAGCTTTTACAAATATATTTTCTTATAATTATTTCCATTTTTGATTTTCTAAAATTCAGTGCAATTTTTTCTCAAGTTTAACGTAGATACTGTGGCTGCCACAGAAAGGGGCAACTTCTAAGACAAACAACTAATCTAATGTAAGCAAATCTCGAGTGAAATTTGTTAACAATTTGCCTGCTGCCAAATTACTTTGGGCATGTGGCATATATGAAATATATTTGTACTCAAAATAAGGTTTGAGTAGGAAAGGATTTGGTGAAAAATTGGAAATTTGTCCATTGGGGCTTAAACCGTTCGATCATGGTAAGCCTTTTAAACTAATTGAATTCATGTTTTATTAATTACAGCTCAAAGAAAAGCCCCAAACGACAACTGACATGAACTTCCGGTGGGCTACACACCCATACACATACACACACACCCACACACACACACATGCGCACCTCGTAAATAAGCGATTATATAAAAGGACCCGAAACGATTTTGGGCTGCGGCTGCTGTTTGTCCAGATTCATGCAAAATGTAACATGCCAAAATGCAAACAGGCAACTCCAACGCCAACCAGCAACAACCAGTCAGTGACAAGGCTAATATGGTCGTAGGTGCCTTAAGCCATGTCCCTAATCCTAACGTATGTTGTCCTTTAACTAACTGCTCTCCCGAGAGGCGAACAACTTAATGCACCTGGTTCAGTTGCTCAGACTTACACTCAAAAAAATTAATCTCTCGGAATTTTAAAAATTTGTTTTCTTATAAATGCAATTTATATCTAAAAAAAATAAAAAGGAAAACCTTTTAGTTTGCAAAACAATATTCTTTCTTTGTGCGGTTCTCTCGACTAATTCAATTAGTAAAAGTAATCCCATTGTATGCCCTGCTTTTCCGCTTTCCATTCTCGACCGGAAGCGGCAAAACAGCTAACAACTATCACCTTGTCCGCACACACTTAACCAAATTGCACTCATTGAAAGTTGTCTGGGGATGGGAATATGGAGCAGGAGCGAAGTTGCCTCTTGACAATGGAGCCATCATCCTCACCTCGTTGCTCTTATGCAGAGACTCTATTTTTTCTTGGATTTTTTATCTTCGATGTGACTCAAGACATTTGACACAAACGCCCACGGCACTGATGTGGCAGACAGACTGACAGGCAAGTACCTTAATTACTCACAGTCCACCCACTGAGTTTGTAAACGCCTTGTGCCCCGCAGTTCAACTTAAAAAGAAGGTATAAAAGTGCAGAAGTTGAAAGGGAAGTCACCCATCGAGCCGATATATGCTTTATAAAATCGAAAATACTTCCTTCTTCCTGTTGAGCAAATGTTTGTATTGAACAACACTCTTTTCATACCCATTTTTAATTAATAGTTGCCAACACTAAGAGAGATAAAGAGAGCGCGAATAAAGCAGCGCGAGACGTAATAAAAAAAACAAAAAATAAAACAAGAAAAAATGACAAAAAAGAGCAAAAAGCAAGACCAAAGACAAAGTCAAATAATAAATAAAAGTCGCCAGATTCACTTTGGTTGCTTTTATACTTTATGTGCTCTTCTTCTTCTGCCCCCAACCCATTTTAACAAATATTTACATCCATACAAACATCCGCACGCGCATGCAAATATATGTATATACACAAACACACACATATATTCATATGTGCGTAGAACTAGCAGCAGAAGAATTTACTGCGACCAACTTCAATGTTTGCAGGGAAATGGGCTTCATTAGTGTTGGTAAGAGGAATAAAATGGAATGATGGGGAAAAAGGGAAATTGCACCTAGCAGTTTATTTACTGCTACAATTACGTCTTTTGTTTTTGTCAGCTGCTGCTGATGATGATGATGATCATGATTACGATTATGATGATAATGAGAATTTGCATTGCTCCCCTTTTTTTTTCTTTTTTTTTGCAAGTCAAAGAACTGTTGGGTTGATCTGACCTTGAGTGGAGCCAAGACAAATGTGTGAAAAGCAAAAACAAAATACCTCACACAAAATGACTGATGAATAAAGAAGAAGAAGAAAAAGATTAAGTTGCTGCTGCTGCTGCGCTGCTACTGCTCTGCTGTTAATGTTAATGTTGCTACTCTGCTCTGTTCTCTGTCTGCTTCTGCTTTGCTGCTGTGCCTGATTTTGCTCAGCTTCTGCTGAAGCATTGCAGCGACTGCTGCTGCTTCTGCTAATGATGATGAAGTCAAACGGCGCTGAAAGTTGCTCACGTAATTTACTCCATTGCCCACAAACAGCTGGCTTCGCGACTGGCTTCGCTGCTGCTACTGCTGTTTCTGGCTCTGATTTATGTTGGGAAAGGCCGAAAAAAATGTTCATCAAGTTTTGCCCGCAGGCAAAAATGGGGCGCAAAAGTTGCGTTCTGTGGGAGTAGAAAGAATCGGGTAGTTTTGCTAGACAGCATTACTTACATAAATTGGTTAGCACTGGCTACACTGCAACTGTGTCAATATTTCACATGTAACGCCAACCACCCAAAACTATGTGCAACAATGGGGCAAGCACAGTTGCCGCCTGTTCTACTGCCTCACTGTTAGCTGCCTTCTGCCTACAGCTTTTGGTGCTGCCCAAACCGCTGACCAATATTTTACAAACAATGCCAAAAGGCGGAAATGCAGTAAACAACCCCAACAACCAACAGCTAGCAATCCTACACTCAGCGAAAAAATCTTCATCAAAAAACCTCACTTTTATGAAAAACTCAACTTTTTCTAATTAAATTATGTGTTAATTCATATTTATTTATTTATATACTTTAGACAAAGTGAGACAGATTGTTGTAAATTTAAAATAAAAAAAGAGAGGAAAAAATAAATATTTTTTCTACGTTAAGTTTATTCTTGGGGAATTTTTTCAGAGTGCAAGAGCAGAGTGTTTTCATAAAACTGCTACGGCCGGCTGTGGCTATGGCAGCAATGAACGCAATGCAAGCCCATTTTCCCCATCCCCTTTCGCATTTTTCCACTTACCGTTATAAACCCCTTTCAACCCCCTCCCCACCTACATGGTAAATCAGAGAAGAGGTAACTTTTCCCCATGCGCAGATCCTTCAATTATGCAATTTTCTATTTTTGCACAAAATTGAAACTGAAGTTGAGGCAGCCAGCCAAGAGTTTTGGGGTGGGTTGGGTGGTTTGTGTCTGTCTACCTGGCGCCACACGACTTGCAGCCCATCTATTTGCCTGCCTATCTGCATGAAAAGCCCAACTATCTGCCTCCTTTCACATTTTTTTGATTAGGTTTTTTGTTATCAGACGCAGACGGTTGACTCTGGCTACATTATTTTTGCTGCTTACTGTGAGTACACTGGGAAAATAATCAACCTGGAAACTGGAAAGTTTGCTCATTCTTTCTCAATATAGAAAAGTAAATATCTGGAAAAGCATGTCCTAAATCGACATTTATTTTCTGAGTGTAGTTGCATAATTTGAAATACTCAACTCGCGTATGATTGGAGAATCGAGTTGTGTCTGGCGTATCTGGCAAATCAGTTGCTCTTATCGCTTGCCATCAACTGGAAGTGAGGCACTTCTCTGAATGGGGCAAATGCCAATTGGCAGCTAAACATACGAAACACAAAACGAGATTAAAATCAAAATGAAATAATTGCCGTTATTTCAAGTGTTTCTCTGCCTGCTGCTACTGTGAAGAAGAAGAACATCAATTTGAACAGAAATTCTAATGGATCGATAAATGCAAATTTATATATAGAGAATAGAGAGTGGAGAACAGAGAACACAGAACAAATTTTGAAGCTGTTGTCGCCGCAATTTTGATTTGCTGCCTCTGCAGGGAGTGGGAGGCATGTTGTTGTTGAAATAATGGACGCCTGGGCGCCCAATTGATGGCGGGTTATGAGTTTTTTGCCATGTTATTAATTTCAAGTGCCACAAAATGAAACACTAAATTTACAGCCGTTTTGTTTTTGTATTTTTGGGAATGAAAAATGGGCAAAGCACTTCCAAAGTCAAAGTGTATGTAGATTTGTAGATACACACACATTTATATATATATATATATATATATATATAGCATATTGCGTATTGCGTTTTTATGCTTCCTCTTTATTACACGTTCTCATGTTAAGCTTATATTTATTACAGCTGCTATCGATCTGTCTGCAATGTTAAATGCCTTCTTCACAAACAACAATTAGCTTTCATTGCATGATCTCATGTTAAGCTTATGTTAGTTACAACTGTTATCGATCTTATCGATATGTCTAAAGCGCGATATCCAACCGTGCATGTTTATTTTAGATTGCAGTTTGTCATTTTTTTTAATGATATGCATAGTTTGTCTACCTACTACAATATTTATTTAATTATACGGATATACGTGTAAATAAAGTTTTATGCTCTGTCTCCCCTTGTGGGGAGAGGATTTTGCTGTTAATTTTAGCTGTCTTTGCAGGCACGTTGTCGAAATGGTCACGTTTCAATTTGGCTATTCGCTTTGGCCTTTGCCTTTGATTCCAGGCAGGAGAGAGATGGAAAGAGACGGAGAGGCACAGACAACGAAAGGGGTGAGAGAGAATAAGAAAATGCAGCGCATTGCAAAGTGAACATTAAATAAATAAAAGTTAGCGTGCTCGACGAGCGGATACCCTGCATCTGCATAGCTTTTATTTATTTAGGCCTTCTCAATTCTATAACCAAAAAAGTACTTTTCGAAATAATAATACCTTCTAGGGGGCATCTTTAAGCCCATAAGGCATACATATTCCTGAAAGATTTCAGTAGGCAATAGTTGATTTATAGCCACCTCAGTTTTGAAACTATCATCATTAATCTGTACATATATACACATTCTACTATATCGCTGGTATACAAAACTGTCATAGGAATGATCGAGCTTTTGAGCTCTTATATGACAAGAAAACGTAATGTTCACCAAGATATTTGACGTAAACTTATTACAATTGCATAAATAATTATCAACATTTAAAAAATATATTATATTGGAACAATTGATAAATTTGTTTAAAATTGATATCCATCTTATCAGCGGCGTTTCTGCGATAAGCATTCTTTCCAGTTTTTCTACCTTTATGCTATTTATATAAGTAGTAGTCGTTATCTGACATTGTTTAGCTATATAAAATTATTTGTTTACGAGTGTTTTATCAACATTTCAAGAGTACAACTTAAAAGTGTGCCGCAGTCCGATAAAGCAAAAAACAAAAACAAAAAGAAAAAAACTTGTGGTTTGTAAATGCTTGAAGACTTCGAGTGGCCCAGCACCAAGTTCGTAAAAGCTAGGGGAAAATGGAGGGAGGAAGGGGCTATGCTCATTCATTGCACAAGGTTCATTCATCGAATGAGCCCAGAGTTCCGAGCTCAAAACCACGGAAATTAGCATATGGCAAAGTATGATGTAGCAGTTGGGCAGAGGTAAAGAGGCGAGGCAAGTGCTGAACAGCGTTTGTCATTTATGGGGGGACAGGAAGGAGTGAGTGTGGCATGTGTGTGCGTATGTGTGACTGTATGTGTGTGTGTGCGTGTGTGTTTGGTTTAGTTGAGGTGGCTTTGCCTTTGCTTCGAGCACACAAACTCGAACAGAGGCAAACACAACTTGATGTGTGGAGTGCAATATTTATTGTGAAGGTTGCTTTTGCTCAAAGAAAAACATTATGTCATTTAAACGCCGACACTCTAAAAAGAAATCGCCCTAAGTCTGAGTAAATCTGAATTTCAGAAAGGATATTTTCATAAAGAGTGGCTTTTGAATTTATACTTTTTGGATATGTTTTTTTTTAGTAATATAAAATATCTGTAAGAAATATAAAAAAATCTCCATAATTTAGGCAATGACGATTTAGGAAATAATTTTTAGAATTTTTTTAAACAAGATAAACGTTATATTTTTTAGGGCTACTTTATTTTTTGTGAGTGTATGTTGACTTTTAATGTTGCAGTTTCAGTTGCCACTTAAATATGGTTGCAATTAAAGTCTGCATCTTCTCATCAGCAGCAGCAACAGCATTTGCATTGCTTGTTGCACCACGCGTTGCTGCAGATGAGTTTGCTTCGTTTGGTTAAAGCTTAAGCATTAAGTCCTCTCAATGCAACTTGGTCACGTGCCACGTGCCACGAGTCACATACTCCCTCTCTCTCTCTTTCTCTCACTTTCCATACATGTCTCATACATCCTATTGGAAATTGTCAAGCGTTTCTCGTTCTTGTCGGGTTGTCAAACAATCAATGTCCATGTTGTAGTCAAAGTTGTTTGTTTGTTTTTAGGTCGGAGTCGGGATTGAGGAGCAATCACTGGTCAACATCATCTGAACTCAGTCGGAGAGAGCAGACTAATTTTGAAAACCAAATAAGCAGAAACCGTATTTAAATGAAACTCAACGAAGTAAAAGCAAAATTCACAAAATTCGGAACTATTTAAAATATTTTGCCACTTTTGCAAGCATCTTTAAGCTGGCTCAAACTGAGCAAAACTGAGATACTTGTTTGGGATTTTTATCCCTTTGCATTCGAATTTGTATTTTTAAGGCTTTTTTGTGTGCTATTCAGTTTTTGCTCAACTTCTCCCTTTTTTAAATAGCAATACCTTTTCCCAAATACTAATGAAACAATTTCCATTATTTGACTGAGCTTAGGCGCTTTTCCAACTCTACCCTATCTGTCAAAGGGTCAAGTTCCAAATGTAACTTCGCTTAATTATCAGACGTCTCTCTTTTTCTCCCTTCCTTTCTCTATTAACCCTCTCTATCCCAGCTAAGTTTTTACTACAAAATGTCAGCTTCATTTCATTTTAATAATATTGTCAAGTTCCTTTCAATTAAAGTCGATTAATAAGGCCGCAATCTATCTCTCTCGCTCTCGCTCTCTCTCTTTATCACTCTCTCTTGATTTCTTCTATCTCTCTCGCTCTCTATCTTTACATCTTTATGGGCAAAGGCGCCATTTCTTTATCAACTTGACTCATAATAGGCCAAAGTGCTCATTATTTATGCGCTGGCTGCTGCTGGATGCAAATCACTTTTAGGGTTAATCACTATCTTCACAAGTATTTTCCATTGTCATATGGCTTTTCACTTTTCACTTTTCTCCCCTTGTCAGCTTGAAGATGACAGGTTGAGTTTTTCAGCTTAAACTTAATGCGGCTGATGCCCTGCAAAATGGTATTTGTGAAGTGTTGTAATTAGGCTCAGCTGCTGTGACTTTAATCGATTTTACGCCCCATGAAAATGTTGAATTTTTCACATTTTTAACAAGTCGGAAAATTTAAATTTAAGTAACACGTTAATAAGCTTATTATTTAGAAATATAAATATAGCTTAAATTTATAGTTATTTATAATATCTAATTAAAGGGAGATTTTCTTAAATTGAGTGCGATTTTTGTGCGAGTGCAGAACACTTAATTATTATTTCTCCCTCTTTCTCTCGTGCAAGATTGGAATTATTTATTTTAATATGAATTTGTTGGGCAGCTGGTAAACTTTTTTGGTTGAGCAGTCGGAGACGACTAATCAAATTATGGCGAGCACAAAACAAATGCAAACGAAAACTTTTTGCCCTCGATTATGAAGGAAAAAATCTCCTCCATTTCCCCCTCAACTTATTCTCAGACAGGCAGCCGTTGCTTTAATAGCTAATTTCACTTGCATATTTCACAAGTTTTTAATCAACTTCGCCGAAGGCGCCAACTTCTGAGGGACGACAGCTCGCGGTCAAAATGACTGCGCCTGCCAAAGCCACACAAAACCCCAACAAAAGCTGACAAGTTGCATGCAACAGTCACAGATGAGAACCCGTCATAAACTTTTTCATTCGATTATTTACGACTTGAAGCCACCCAAACCAAACACTTGCCACCGAGCTGTGCAATAATTTCCGAGTTCGCTGAACCTCGATCGATAGTTTTATTGTATTTCGTTCTCAACATTTTCATAACTCCCTTCATAATTCTTTGTTTGATACATTCACTTCAAAATTAATTAAAATAATACAGTAGTCACTTATTTGCTTAATTAAAAGGGTTCCATTAATATATGACTCATTTTATGATGGTAATTTTTAAAGTGTGTGCCAAAATTGCACTTCAGAAAGCCCTTCAATCCTGCAAAGCATTTAATAAAGAAATAATTGAAAATATAAATCCTATAAATATTTCATGCTTTTTATTCATTTCATTTTAGTTTAATTGGATCTATTTTTTACTTTAGCTATCAAATTGTTCAATCTTTATCTTTGGTAGAAAGAGCATCTTTACAATTTTTAACTATATTCTAACTATTTTATTTATCATTTTATAAATCATATTATTTTGACTGCAGCTGTATGTGCCGCTTTGAGAGACGATTTCGTGACGATTATTTAATATGCCAAATCCTTGGACTGTAATCCGTGGCAAAGTTTTGCAGCTTTTGCCAACAGCGAATATTGTTTTATAGAAGAGGCAAAGTTTTTAAGGCTTCCGCAAGGAGGCCCAGAGTGGCTCCGAGAGAGAGAGACAAGCTGTTCCTCTTCATCCTGCCCCAATGCGGGCAAAATTATGTCCAAAATTGGCTAATAACAAACTGAAGAAGGCAGCAAGCAGCAAAAACAAATGTAAGCACTTCCCGTTTGGCAAAGGGTTCGGAAGGGAATTGGGGGAAGGGCAGTTGACAAGCAAAAGATTCGATGCCGCTGCGACTCTGGCATATATCCAATTTAAATGCCGACTTTATAAATCTGTATAACTATATAACTTCATATAACCTTCGCCTTGCCAAGCGGAAATCCGCAAAGCAAAATAGAAAGACAAAGCAAGGCTGTCAGGAGAAGAATCCTATGGGGTTATAGGTCACTTAGGCACCCCTTCCCCTAAGAATCTAATGTTGAATGTGACGGGTCAAAGGCAAAATTGAAAGACAAGAATTGAAAAAATAAAAGTTGAAGGCGGCTCAAAAGGATAGCAAAAAAAGAGAAGTCAAAAAAATGCACATAAAAGGAAGAATCATCCACGCCCATAAAAAGGATGTATGTCTACTATTTGCCAGGGTTGCCACCCATTTGTCCGTTTAGAACTTAAACGGACCAAGTAAAATTCACTCAACAAAAAAACAGTCGCCTGTATAATTTTACGTGTTATTAAAACTTACTTTTAAATATAAGAGAATTTTTTTTTAATTTAGTAAAAAAATTATAATATAAATATTTATACATATATATATATATATATGGAATTATAATGTTGAATTTGATTAGTGCGTTTTTCTCTCAGTGTTGGCCTACCTTTTTTATTTGACTTCGGGGGATTGAAGCAAAGGGAGCAAACCTGTGTTGTATTCCTGATATGCTTTAACGTCGAAGATAAGGGATAAGACTGGACAGGGTAGGGACACGGACACACACACGGACACCACGGACACGGACCGGACAGACTAAGTGCCCCCAATATTTGCACAACTGGGATTTCAGGTTTACCGTGCTATGATGGGCACTTTTGGGTACTTTATTCAAATTTCATGCGTTTAACTTGATTTGGCAAGTAAATTAGTAAGGGTCAACTGAAGGCTGGCATCCAGTTTGGTATCCCAAGCATTGATAACTATTCCCCGTCTCCCTTCCCACTCTATCTGTTTCTGTCTCGCTCTACTCATTTGTTTTCATCATTCGACTGCAAAATGGACCACAATTGCAGGCATGTCTGCGTTTTTTTAATTGTTGTTGACACTTACAAATCACATTGCATTCCACACAAAAGGAACCCCAAACACTCCTCCAATCCCAACTTCTCCTCAAATGCAGCTCAAACACCAACCCTTACTTAACATAATTCAACCCTTCAACTAAGGGAACAACGTGTAAATTATTGCGACTCGAAATTGGGTCAACAACGGGTTGCTTTTCTATTTTCTATTTTATATTTTCCCACTTGTTCCCCCTTTTTATTGTTCTCGTTCTGCTTCTTCTTCTTTTTGTGCGTTTGCGTATAAAAGAAAAAACTGCGTCGTTTTGTGCCTAGATTTTGTATTTAAATATTTATACACTCAGAAAAAAATAGATATACATTGTAGTAAATCATTAACATATTATTCAGAATGTCAATTTCTGATTTTCAAAGCTGTGGCTTTTTATAAATGAGGTAATATTTTCTCACTTTTCAGAAATGTTTTTGCTATTATAAATATTTAGAAATCTTTAATTTATAAGAACCAGCCAAAAACTATCTATTTATCTGTCGATTTTGTTTTTTCTGAGTGGGGCGCTATTCAAAATGTCCCGTTCTGGCTGCCAAATCCACTTTCCATTTGCATATGGCAGCATTTGGGATTAAGGATTTCTCAGACTGCTTTTCAGGCCGCTTGTTGTTTGTTTTGGTCGTCCTGTCGCCCGCCACAAATTGGATTCTGTGTTTGCTTTAACCCTTAAAAAAAATCGAAGTGTTTCTTTTTTTGTGTTATTTGCTTGCTGAGCCGCATCGAATATTTTCGGACTAGTCGCCGATTAAACCCGCACCCTCGCTCCACTCGTCCTACAGCTGTGCAAAATCGTTGGCGCTGATTTGTTTGTCTTTTTTCAGTGTTCAAAAATGATGACTTAGTTTAAATACACGCTGGAAGCAAGGCCTGAAAAAGAAGAGCTGTAAGGGACAGGAGGAGGAGACAAACAAAAAACCAACAAACATATGCAAGTGTGCACGTAAACAGACACACACACACACATACATATGCATACCTATTCGAGTGTTACGTGAGTGTCTTACAAATATATATATATATATATCCTGGTAAGCCCTCGTCTGCATCCTGCACATATCCCCCAACTTTGCCATTTCAGTCGGGCCACTTCACAGTTGGGCCTTTAATTCGCCGCACTATGTTCTTTTCTCTCCCACTTTTCGTAGACCTATTCCCACCCCACACCTCTCTCACTAACTCTATTATTGAGTGGTTTGTGCCAATTTTTTCATGTTTTCATGCGTGTTGCGTGAACAACAACAACAAACAGTAATTCAAAAGGCAAAGACTACGCACGCTGAATTCTGTACAAATATTTATTTTTGTTGATTTATATTTAATATTCGTGGAATTAATTGAAATAAATTAAAGTTTTGCAATCGATCAAATAAATATATATATATATATATGTGTATTATATATTATACCTTCTATCTTTGTGCATTTGATTACAGGGTATGCAAGCTTAAGCCAGCAACAATAACAACAATGGCGACGTTGATTGTAAAAATGTGTAGCAGGGAAACAACAACAATGGCGGCAACAATGTGGAGCGAAGTCAAGGGCCTGACTAAGGCAATCATCATGTGTGTTAGTGAATGCCTGTGTTTGTGTGTATGTGTGCCATATTTCATTACATAACTATAGCAGGCACTTGCTGCTTGTTGTTCTTCTTCTTCTACTACTTCTACTTCTACTGTGTTCCCACACTTCTTCTTCCATTCTTCAGCCTCCACTTTGCTATTAAGTATTCACGCCTCAAAGTAGACTTTGTTTGCGTCGCTACCATAATAAAAAGCTGCTTGGCAAATTTCACCCCTCTCTCTCTCTCTCTCTTCTCCTAACACCAAGCAATCCTTCGCCAAGCACTGCTTTGCTGTATTATTTTACAGCACTAATTTTTTGCCAGTTATCCAACATGCTTAAAAATGTGCATTTTGATTAATTCTCCCATTAGTTTTGTTATAATGTTAATGAATCGTTATTCATTCGTTATTTTTGCAGGCAAAAACAAAAACAAACCTTGATAACGATGATGATGAATATGAATGGAATTGCTTGCAGTTGAACCATGTTGATCATATGTGTTATGTATGTATGTGTGTGTGTATTCCAAAATAAAACTGGAATGAATTTGTTTTGCAAATAAATTTATGCTAAAGATATATATCTAAAAATAAAAATAATTACTGTAAACATAAAAAGAGAATTTTATTTCGCTTTAAGTAAACAGTAAAAACTTTTAACAGAGAAAAATTCGTTTTTTTTTACAAATGACGACTCATTTTGAATGTAAACCACAAAGAGAGAGAGAGAGAGCGATAGGGAACTGTTTGTGTATGAAGAATTCCAGAATGAGCCGCATAAATTCCTGCATATTGCAATTAAGTAAATGTGTGAAAAGAGTGTTTGAAATTGTTTGGAAGCATGCGCGGTTAGCTTTAAGCACGTGACGAATGCAAAAAACAGCAGCAGTCGAATGCAATCCACACACACACACAACCAAATACACATAGATAATTTCCACAAGCAAGCTTTATATTAATCCGCATAATCAATGCGCGAACAGAGGTATATATATGGAAAATGAAGTTTGCTGTATTTTTTATTCTAATTTCGAAATCAGTTCAATGCTCGCTCTAAACATCAGAAATGCATTATGGCCACACCCTTTACCAAACCCCCTCCCCAATAAAGACTTCATTAAAGTGCAAGGGCAACTCGCATTTGTCATGTTTTCTACTTGCAGAAAAAAACTGCGCATATTTAGCCTCAAGCTTACACATACTCGAACACACATACAATACTCAGCAAACAGATATAAAAATGAGCAGAAAAGGGAACAGAGAGAACTATGGGGGGGAGGGGGGTAATGGGCGTAACATAGTGGCGGCTGCACGTGCACGTCAAGCAGATGCAAGCAGGAATGGAATGCAAGCCAAAAAAAAATCGACGCAAGCAAATGCTGAAGTTTAAATGTATACGTAAATATGCATGCATCTGTGTGTGTATTTACATATATGCGTTGCAATTTATAACGTAAGCGAGTGGAATGCATCCATTCCAACAAAAGTGCCACACACACATGCATATGCGTGCAGTTGTCTGCATGTGTGTGTGTGGGTGTCATAGAGCTGTCAAATTGGCGGATTGAGAATTGGAAAATAAAAGAACACAAAAATTAGCACTCACCTTATAAACATCGCCATAAGTGCCCGAGCCAATTTTCTGTATCAGTTCGTATTCGTCCTGCGGATTGCGTCGTGAGATGTCCGCACTAAGCAAATTCGCATTGTGGTGACTACTGTGACTATTATGAGCGGCTGCCATGATGGGAACGGGGAACGAAGAAAGGAAGTAGAACGGCCAACGGCAATTCACAATAGACAGCAGCGACGCCTGCTGCTCTGCAACTGCGGCTGCTCTTTTTGCTGTTGTTTTTTTTGTGCTTTTGTTATTGTTTTGTTGTTCTTTTTGTTGTTTGTTTTCAGTTTTTGGTGGCGCCGCCTGTTCAGGCAGTGGTTAAACTGCTGCTGCTGCTGAAAATGGGCGCTTTTATTTTTATTTTGTTAAATTATTTGCATTTTGTTTTATGGGAGTTTTAAGCAAAAACTCAGTTTCGTGCGTTTTTTAATGCGTATAGTTGCGTAACATTAATCTAACTATTTGCGTATTTATAGCTCTGGAATTTGTGTATGGCGAAAAAAAAGGAAATTGAAACTGATATTAAAAATAGCTAAGACATTTAGCTCTGTTATTAAGCAAAACAAAACAAAATTACACCAAAACAAAAATAAACAAAATAAAAAATAATAATAATAATGATAAAGGCGACGCTGACGACGACATCGACGTCGACGTCGGCAATGTGCAATGTGAGAGAAAGCGAGAGCGCCGGCAGCGACGTCAGCTGCGACGTGTCTCAGTCGCAAAAGTGGAAAAACAAGTGGCAGCAGCAGCAAAATGTTTGCTTAATTTTTAAAATTTTCTTTATTAATAGATTATTTTCGGCGATTTTGATTATTTTAAGCACTTTGATATTCCTGATAATAAGCATTAACAGATGCCAATTGAATATATATCTCTAACACAAGCACACACAAACAGACAAGCGACAGACACGGCGGCGTTGGCAAACACTGGCACAAACACACACTCGCACACGCACAAAACCACACACGCGACAACAACAACAAGAACAACAAGGCGACGACAACTGCGGCTGCTGCTTCTTCTTCTTTTCAGCAGCAGCGACAGCTTTGTGCTTCTTCTTTACAGCCGTATGATTTTTGATTCCATGTTGCGAACGAGGCGTGTCTTTGTCTGTTGTTTTCGTTGTTGTTGCTGCCGATCCATGCACTTAGATATATTTTTATTGTTATTTTTATTTGATGATTAATTTTTACGCACCAGAAGCGCACACACACATATAACAGAAGGGCGAGCGACCGACCGACGAATGCAGCGCGAGAACAAATACAAATACAATGCGCGCACCTACAAAATTTTTTTATATCTTCCCAACCAGGTTTGTTGCGCACTCACATGGCACTGTTAACTAAAAATGTTACACAAAATGTTGCTACAATTCAGAGTAATGTTGCAGCACATGTTGCTTAAGTGCACAGTGCTGCTAGTTGAGTTATTTCGGTATAGAACATGATTAACTTGTCTTTAAACTAAAACGTCGACTGATATATACAAGTAAAACAGCGAAACACTGCTTAGGACATACACGTGTCAACAACAACTACATTTTTACTCAAAGTGGTACTGTTAGCTGCAATCGATAGGCTCTGTTAAAAATAATGGCCCCGTTGGTAATATATACATTTTGTGCCCTAGGCAGCTGTTCACACAGCGTTACCACTAGTAACGAATAGCGCGCCACATTCAAAATTTTAATAATATAGAAAAGCAGAGATCTTTCAAATTACTGCTTAAAACCAATTAAGAATTATATTAAATTAAATTCAACATTTAGACTGAAAATATAAGAAATATACTGATGTTTGAAAACAGTAAATAACATAAATCCTAAGCTATACAAATAAATTGAAATGTTTAATTAAAGTAAGTCTGCCAGCACAAACAAGCGGCTGTTAGAGTGTCCAAACAGCTGTTGCGAAAGTATTGGTAAACACAGACAAGTGATTTAGCAGCTATCGATTTTCGATAACGATATATTTGATTCCGGTCACTTCTAAATTGATTTCTGCTTATTAAATTTTGTAAATAAAAACCAAGCAGATACCCAACAGATAGGTGCAACATATATTCCGGCAATAACAATAAAATGCACAATAATAATTAAGAGCCTACAGCAGCGTTCAATAAAATAAGCACCACAAATAGAAATCTTCAAATCTGCATGACGTAGTCCGCCTAAAACTGGTGAAAAAGAAAAAAAAAATACAGTTAGGAAACTTTAAAAAATTCACTAAAGGAGCCTCTGTAAGATTTGTGGTTTAAAATAACTCCTTAACTAATTAGTGGCTTGTTGATTTTAGGTGTGCTGCCAGCATGTTGCTGTGCGGCTTGCGACTGGTGCAACGCCGGCAAGAACAACTCCTGCGCGCCCCTTGCCACTGGAGACGACCAGAGCAGCCACAACGCAGTACCTGGTCGCATGGCCTACAGCGCAACGAGTGCACACCACTGAGGCTGCAGGCACGCAGTCGCCTAGGAGGAGGAGCAGGTGGGCTGCACTTTCAGTTTCGTTGCTCTGCCAGCAACAAGGATAACAATAACAATAGCAATAAAGATGCTCCACCTGACACGCAGCCCAAAGAGGATGCGGTCACGCTGCAGACGAAAAACTATGAACTCAAGACGAGCAAAGGCATTCTATCGATCACCACCACCATCGAGGACTCCAAGATCAATGAGATTGTGTTCGAGAAGACAGAATTGTCACCTGTGGCAAAATTAAATGAGCCGGCGCTCAATCAAGTGCCCCTGTCAGACACAACGGTCCTCGAGAGTGCGCCAATAACAGTAACAATACTGTCGCAGACAGCTGTTCCACTGCCAGCCAAGGAAGCTATGGATGTCAAAGAGACAACAGTGACAAACGAGGAGCCAATTTTGCCGCCGACTGCACCAAAACGTCCACGTTTCGATTATCGCATTTCGCTGGAGCGTAATTTTGTGACGCCCGCTCGGGCCATCTCCGATTTTATGCTAACCCTCAACGATCTAGAGAAGCTGCCCAAGATCAAGCGACGCTCACCCTACGAACAGGAGCCACCGATGACCGTCTATTGGAGGAGGGATGTCGAAGCAAAGGCGCTGGAAGTCTGGGGTTCCCGCGAGAATATCGTGCGCGAGCGACTCAAACGGGAAGTGGAACGTAAACAGTATCAGCAGAGTAAGTGCATCAATGGCAGCTCCAAGAGATTAGCGTATTGTAATGTCACCTTTTTGCAGATGTGTTCACGGTGAAGCGTCGCCTGCGCGACTATCGACGGGAGGTGGGCTCGCGCACCAAGGCGCTGACGGACATCGAAAAGAATGCAGAGAAATCCGGCCAGGTGGTGGCCACCGCCATTGCCATGTGAGTGCCAAATAATCTCTTACCAGTGGGTAATAACAGCTGGTTGTTGAGGTGTTTTACAGATCAGAAAAGAGATGCTGATCTTTGCTTGGCTTTAATTTTGCAGCAATGCAGCGAATCTGTTGTTCAAATTTGGTGGCTGGGCGTACAGCGGATCGCACAGCATGTTCGCCGAGGTTATTCACTCGCTGGCGGATCTGGTGAATCAGTTGATATTGGCCTTTGGCATCTACAAGTCGTCGCAGGTGCCGGACACAGTGCATCCCTATGGCTATATGAATATGCGTTATGTCTCCTCGCTCATCTCGGGAGTGGGCATCTTCTGTGTGGGCAGCGGTCTATCCATCTATCATGGCATTGAGGGCATACTGCATCCACAGCCGATTGGTGATCTCTTTTGGGTGTACTGCATCCTGGCCGGTTCGCTCGTCTCCGAGGGCGCCACACTTATGGTGGCCATCAATGAACTGAAGCGTGCCGCCAAAGTCAACAATATGACCTTTAAGGATTACGGTGGGAATCAATTTCATATTTGCTTAGCATATTTATAAATGATTTGTTACGCTTTGCAGTGATTTCCGGCAAGGATCCGTGTGTAAATGTGGTGCTCTGTGAAGATGCAGCTGCCGTTGCTGGGGTCATGGTTGCCGCCGGTTGCATGGGTCTCAGCAGCATGACAGGTTCGCCAATGTTTGATGCAGCCGGCTCTTTGGTGATTGGTGCTTTGCTGGGCGCCGTTGCTTCCTTTATTATCTATACAAATGCGAATGCTTTGGTTGGTGTCTCCATCACCAAGGATCGCCTGGAGAAGATGAATGCGGCGCTAGAAGCTGATGTGATGATACGCGCCATATACGATGTCAAGGGAATTGACATTGGCAATGGCCGTGTGCGCTATAAGGTTGGCTCTCTGCTCATCCACTTAATGTACTCCATTTAACCCTGAATCTATTTTAACATCACTCGCAGGCTGAGCTGGACTTTGATGGACGCGAACTGACCCGATCCTATTTGGACAAACAGGATCTGAACAAGCTGCTGACGGTGTGTTAAATTGATCCTCTATGATATATAGTATTTATGCATCTTCTTTGGCAGATTGTGCGGGGCTTTCGTAATGCGGATGATCTGGAGAGCTTTCTGCTGGATCAGGGCGAGAGCATTGTGGACCTGATGGGCGGTGAAATTGATCGCATTGAAATGAATTTGCGCGTGAGTTGAAAACAGTTTTATTTCTTGATTAGAAACTTAATTTTTACTGTGTATATTTCAGAGGCAATTTCCCGAAATACGTCACGTAGATCTGGAAATACTCTGAAGTCTCAGTTGCTGACTTTCATTGATATATATATATATATATGTATATATATATGGAATGTACGTGCTCTCAATGAAAATTATCCGTTTATTTTACATTTATTTCGATTGTCAGTTTTAGTCTTAATTCAATTTTGATAAGAAAAAAAGTTCGCTAGTTATTTCTTCGGGAAAAATCGTTTAAAGTCAAAACAAAAACTTAAATTAAGCTTGAAATTTTAATAGTTGCTTAAATTTGCAGCCAAAGGCAGCGTTTCTTGTCTTAAAATGTGAGTTCAAATTTAACTTAAACTTAAATTGAAGCTAGAAACTGTGTTCTTCAACTAAGCCTAAAGATCTGCTATGTATTGTAAACAATAAAACATAATACAATTATTGACAATTAATTAATTAGTGTTCATCAAATCGCTTGTGTTGATTAAATGAATATGCAGAAAAGAAATTATATCAAAATGTAGATAAAAACAAGTTAATTATGAATAAAATAAAGGTAAAAAATAAATTAACAAAGAAATATATTTAAATTTTCATCTTATTAATTTAAATTAAATTTAAGTATATTTAGCAGTTTCAATTCACACTTAATTTGACAGGGTGCAACCAAAATATTGTTAGGATAAAACGCCATCTGTCGTCTGTTTGATAAATTAGGACAAAGAGCGGTTTTTTCTTCGTTGTATGTTATTGTTGTTTTACATACAATATTTGTATATATATAGAATTTGTGTAGTGTAGTGTTATTGTGCGGGGCTGCTCTCAACTATTATCAATTATTATCAATAACGATCCGCAGGCGATATCATAATTATGTCATTCTGTTGGCTCTCTGTTTACATATCGAACTTGAAGCATTTGTTGCTGACTGCGCATTATGCAAATGTTAAAGAAGACGGAATTGTTACCTGTGGCAAAATTAAATGAGCCGACGCTCAATCAAGTGCCCCTGTCAGCGCCGATAACAGTAACAATACTGTCGGAGACATCTGTTCCAATGCCAGCCAAGGAAGCCATGGATGTCACAGAGACAACAGTGACAAACGAGGAGCCAATGTTGCCGCCGACTGCACCAAAACGTCCACGTTTCGATTATCGCATTTCGCTGGAGCGTAATTTTGTGACGCCCGCTCGGGCCATCTCCGATTTTATGCTTTCCCTCAACGATCTAGAGAATCTGCCCAAGATCAAGCGCCGCTCACCCTACGAACAGGAGCCACCGATGACCGTCTATTGGCGGAGGGATGTCGAGGAAAAGGCGCTGGAAGTCTGGGGTTCCCGCGAGAATATCGTGCGCGAGCGACTCAAACGGGAAGTGGAACGTAAACAGTATCAGCAGAGTAAGTGCATCAATGGCAGCTCCAAGAGTTTAGCGTATTGTAATGTCACCTTTTTGCAGATGTGTTCACGGTGAAGCGTCGCCTGCGCGACTATCGACGGGAGGTGGGCTCGCGCACCAAGGCGCTGACGGACATCGAAAAGAATGCAGAGAAATCCGGCCAGGTGGTGGCCACCGCCATTGCCATGTGAGTGCCAAATAATCTCTTACCAGTGGGTAATAACAGCTGGTTGTTGAAGAGTTTTACAGATCAGAAAAGAGATGCTGATCTTTGCTTGGCTTTAATTTTGCAGCAATGCAGCGAATCTGTTGTTCAAATTTGGTGGCTGGGCGTACAGCGGATCGCACAGCATGTTCGCCGAGGTTATTCACTCGCTGGCGGATCTGGTGAATCAGTTGATATTGGCCTTTGGCATCTACAAGTCGTCGCAGGTGCCGGACACAGTGCATCCCTATGGCTATATGAATATGCGTTATGTCTCCTCGCTCATCTCGGGAGTGGGCATCTTCTGTGTGGGCAGCGGTCTATCCATCTATCATGGCATTGAGGGCATACTGCATCCACAGCCGATTGGTGATCTGTTTTGGGTGTACTGCATCCTGGCCGGTTCGCTCGTCTCCGAGGGCGCCACACTTATGGTGGCCATCAATGAACTGAAGCGTGCCGCCAAAGTCAACAATATGACCTTTAAGGATTACGGTGGGAATCAATTTCATATTTGCTTAGCATATTTATAAATGATTTGTTACGCTTTGCAGTGATTTCCGGCAAGGATCCGTGTGTAAATGTAGTGCTCTGTGAGGATGCAGCTGCCGTTGCTGGGGTCATGGTTGCCGCCGGTTGCATGGGTCTCAGCAGCATGACGGGTTCCCCAATGTTTGATGCAGCCGGCTCTTTGGTGATTGGAGCTTTACTGGGAGGTGTTGCTTCCTTTATTATCTATACAAATGCGAATGCTTTGGTTGGTGTCTCCATCACCAAGGATCGCCTGGAGAAGATGAATGCGGCGCTAGAAGCTGATGTGATGATACGCGCCATATACGATGTCAAGGGAATTGACATAGGCAATGGCCGTGTGCGCTATAAGGTGGGCTCTCTGCTCATCCACTTAATGTATTCCATTTAACCCAAAATCTGTTTGAACATCCTTTGCAGGCTGAGCTGGACTTTGATGGACGCGAACTGAGCCGATCCTATTTGGACAAACAGGATCTGAACAAGCTGCTGACGGTGTGTTAAATTGATCCTCTATGATATATTGTATTTATGCATCTTCTTTGGCAGATTGTGCGGGGCTTTCGTAATGCGGATGATCTGGAGAGCTTTCTGCTGGATCAGGGCGAGAGCATTGTGGACCTGATGGGCGGTGAAATTGATCGCATTGAAATGAATTTGCGCGTGAGTTGAAAACTGTTTTATTTCTTGATTTGAAACTTTATTTAAACTGTGTATATTTCAGAGGCAATTTCCCGAAATACGTCACGTCGATCTGGAAATACTCTGAAGTCTCAGTTGCTGACTATCATTGATACATATATATTATTATAATTAATTAGTGTTCATCAAATTGCTTGTGTTAATTAAATCAATAGGCAGAAAAGAAATTAAATCAAAATGTAGATAAAAACAAGTTAATTATGAATAAAATAAAGGTAAAAAAAATTAAATTAACAAAGATATATATTTAAATTTTCATCTTATTAATTTAAATTAAATTTAAGTACATTTTGCAGTTTCAATTCACAATTCATTTGACAGGGTGCAAAACGCCATCTGTCGTCTGTTTGATAAATTAGGATATACTCGTAGATCGGTTTTTTCTTCGTTGTATATAATTGTGGTTTTACATACAATATTTGTATATATATAGAATTTGTGTAGTCTAGTGTTATTGTGCGGGGCTGCTCTCAACTGTTATCTATTGTTATCAATAATGATCCGCAGGCGATATCATAATTATGTCATTCGGTTGGCTCTCTGTTTACATATCGAACCAGAAGCAGTTGCTGCTGACTGCGCTTTATGCAAATGGGAAAAAGAGAAAGAGAGAGAGAGCCAGCGCCGCCGGCGCAGTGTTAAAAGAGAGGCCTCTGTTATGGAATTTCTGCATTTCGGCCGTCATCGTTGGTCACTCTCGCCGTCGCAGTCGAAGTCGCAGTCGTGTCCGGCGCGCGTATTGAAACGGTTTGCACAATGCGTGTCTTACTTAAATAAATAAAGAATGAAGAAATTAAAGTAAAAATAAACGAAAAAAGTTAAATATATATAAAAAGGTGAGTAAAATACGTTTTAAATTTACGAAAGATATAATTTTTTGTATAATTAACCAGGTCAAAATTGCTATAAATTGTAGACTAATCAAAATCGTGAATTAAATTTTCATTTAAAATTTTAATTCAGTTTAATCTAATCTAATATGGACTGTCTTTAGTTATTTGACCCATTAATGGAAAAGGGTTGACAATCCCCGGCGCATTCAATTAATATGCTAATTAATTTGGCAGCGCTAAGCGCGAGTTTCTGCTGCGCATGAATAATGTGAAAAAGAAATTTCCCAAATTTCAGTTCTGTTGACATTTTTGAACTGATTTTATTTGTATTTGGAATCAGTTCTAACCGGTTCGCGTCTATCATCTTATTATTAATACCAAATTTATAAACAAAATCGATTAGACAGACAACTGGGGATTGTCTGCTGAAGTGTTGAGTTGAGCAAAACAAGAGCAACAGCAACAGCAACAGCAACAACATCAAAATCAACATCAACAACAAACTTGACATTCTGCTGATTCAGTAGAAATCCAGTTTGCATGCCCCGAATACTCAAGACTCAAACTGTGAATCAGCAATATATATATTTAGTGTGTGGAGCCTTATGCTGTAATGGGAACTCAATGCCACAATATGGGCAATCAATTGGCAATGGCTGTAATTGCGACGAGCCGAGTTCAAAAGATTTGCCTGAAATTAGCATACATTCCCATCTCGACATTGCACCTTAATTAGTCTATCCAATGAGCTCTAATCTAATAACCCATCCATTTGTTTCACAGCAAAAACTAAAACCACAACAACAATAAAAAAAACATAATAATAAAAAAAGACGGAAAATGAGGCAAGCATTCACATTGATGCAGCATCTGCATCTTTTTCTCTGCCCCATCAGCTTTGCCCTCGTTGCATGCCAATCGACGCAACCAAATATCATCTTTATTCTGGCGGATGATCTGGTAATTGAGCCTAACAATATTATAGCCATAACCATATTGCCTGTCTCTTTAATCCGCCGCTCTTTTTTTTTAGTTTTATATAATTATATTGTTTGTTTTTTTTTTTGTTATGGTTTTTATAGGGTTTTAATGATGTTGGGTTTCGTGGCTCCGCACAGATTCCCACGCCGAATATCGATGCTTTGGCCTATTCGGGTCTCATCCTCAATCGCTACTATGTCAACCCAATTTGCACACCTTCCCGCTCTGCGCTCATGACCGGCAAATATCCCATACACACAGGTGAGTTCACACCACACAACAGTAGTCGCTCGCTAATTGCCACCGCTTTGCAATGACACAGTTTGATCAAAAAGGATATAGTAAAAAGAATGCGTTTATAAAAATTTTACTGATTTTTTATAGCAATTAATTTTTGTTTATTATTCATTAAGTAATAACATAATGTTAAGAATTTATCGGAAAAATACAGCTCTTTAACAATACATATTATATATAAAATTGTTAAAAATGTAACGATTTATAAAGGTAAATACTTTGTTCTAGATAATTTTTAATTTGATTTTTTTTTAAGTAAAACTTGCTTTTTATATAAATTTATGTATTTAAACGTAGCACAGATTCTACAAGACTAAAAAAAGTAAGCCGCCAGTGGCATAAAATTATAGGCAGCAATAAAAATTGAATTTTTTTAAATTAACATGTAAAATTCTATAAATATTTAATTACTAAAAAAAATTAAATGTGAAAAGGTGGAACCAAAATATTGTTAGGATAAAATGGCATCTGTGTTCTGATCGACAAAGGGCGATAAATAGTGGATTATCTTATCTTATCTTTTTTTTATTTGTATGTATATATTTATTTTTAATATTGTTAAAATAATCTTTTCAGGCATGCAACATACGGTTCTGTATGCCCCAGAGGCGCGTGGCTTGCCACTGGATTTAAAAATACTGCCACAATATCTGAATGAATTGGGGTGAGTCTGATTCCAATTGGGATGAGTGGCAAGCTAATCGAATTCCCTGTTGCAGCTACACCTCGCACATAGCCGGCAAGTGGCACTTGGGGCACTGGAAGCGTGTCTATACGCCGCTCTATCGGGGATTTAGTAGCCACGTGGGCTACTGGTCGGGCCACCAGGACTACAATGATCACACAGCCATGGAGCATGGCTATTGGGGCTTGGATATGCGCAATGGCACTGAGGTCGCCTACGATCTGCATGGACAATACACGACGGATGTGATTACCCAACACTCGGTGCAGGTCATAGCCAATCACCAGCCGGCAAAGGGTCCACTCTTCCTGTATGTGGCGCACGCAGCGGTGCATTCGGCTAATCCCTACAATCAACTGCCCGCCAAAGATGAAGATGTGCGTCGCCTGGACAATATTCCGCACTACTTGCGTCGCAGATATGCGGGTGAGTTAAGCATTATTTTGATTTATTTATTTAATTAATTAAATAAATTAAAAAAATATAAGAAATATTGAAAATTAATTGACAAATATTTTAGCTTTGGTCACCGCCATGGATCAGTCGGTGGGCAAGATTGTGGATCAGTTGCGGAAGTCTCGCATGCTTGAGAACTCCATCATTGTCTTCTCGACGGACAACGGGGGACCTGCGGAGGGTTTCAACGCAAACTTTGCCTCCAACTATCCACTGAGGGGTGTGAAGAACACACTCTGGGAGGGGGGTGTGCGGGGTGCTGGACTCATTTGGTCGCCCCAACTGACGCAACGTCCTCGCACTGCGGAGCAGCTAATGCATATTGTTGACTGGTTGCCTACGTTGCTGGAAGCAGCCGGTGGCCAGGCGGCTCTCTCCAATCTCGGAGCGGCCAAACTGGATGGGGTTAGTCTGTGGCAGGCGCTGGTGCGGAACGAGTCGTCACCACGAACGAACATACTGCACAATATCGATGATATTTGGGGCAGTTCCGCGTTGAGTGTTGGGGATTGGAAGCTGGTGCAGGGCAGCCATTACAGTGGCTCCTGGGATGGCTGGTACGGTCCGGCCGGGTTGCGCAATCCCCACGACTATGACTGGCAATTGGTGGCGAAGTGTCCGACGGGTCAGGCCATGCAGCAGTTAAATATGCTGCCCCAACAAGCGGATCTCATCAGGCTGCGCGAGGCAGCATCGGTTATCTGCAAGGCGAAGCCGTTGCCAGACATTGCCTGCAATCCACTCAAGGATCCCTGCCTCTTCAATGTGCTCGAAGATCCTTGCGAGAAACGCAATCTGGCCGAACAGTGGGTTCTTAATTATCTTGCGTAATCTCTAACTAATCCTCAACTCTTGCTTCCAGGCAACCCAAGATTTTGGCTATGCTCTTAAATGAATTGGAGCGGTTTAATGCCACTGCGATTCCTCCTTCCAATAAGCCCGATGATCCTCGTGCCGATCCCAGACTGTGGAACCACACTTGGACCAATTTTGGCGACTACACTGAAGGAAAGTACTATTTCTGAACAATCATTATTTTAACTTAGATTTCTTAATATAAAACAGAATTTTTGCATTTTCTTTAATTGCATTTTCCACTTTTTTGATGGTTTAATTTTCTTCACAGGTTTTTTTAATCAGTTGAGCATTTTTTATAGATTGACTGTGGTTTGGTTTTATAGGTCGAAATAAAATTGGTAAGCTCCAAATACATATTTAAAGAAGGTATTTATTTTAGAATATTATTGCCCAATCTTTCTTCATTTGCTGAAATCACTTAGTTTTCACAGGTTTATTTTATCAGTTGAGCATGTTTTATAGATTGCCTATTATTCGGTTTTATATATTGAAATAGAGTTGGTAAACTTTATGAATTTGAACTTGAAGAATTAAAATTTTTTAGAATTATTGCCCAATACTTCATTCCTCCCTAGTTTTTTGTAGTTCATAAAAAAGAATCGTCTTCATAAAAATATGTCTTTATTTAATAACATACTCAAACTTATTGGCAATCAACTATATATATCATGATATATATATACAAATATATATATATATATATATCGTATAAGTAATATTTCTATAATCTTATCTTTTTTTGGGTACTTTTTTTTTTGTTGTTCTCGTCTGCAACTGGAACGAGTTGAATATTAAATGCTAAGTGAATGTTTTTTGGGGATTAGAAGATTTGGAAGAAAATAGCGTTGAGATAGCGTTGAGATGTGTATAGAAAGTAGAGTTGAGAACTGGATACGGATTCGGGTTAAGTGTGAATGATAACTAGTTGATAGGGCTTATAACTATATATTGATCTACGTCTTTCGATAATCTCATCTGAAGTGCTAGCTGTGATTTGTGTCTCTCCGTTCGGTGTTCCGGGTTAAGTTTTTTTTTGGTCTCCTTTCAATATCTGTAACCACTGCCATCGTTGTCACCATTCTGGCCACCAGGTCCGAAGGCATTGCGTCCCTGGCCCTGTCCTTGTCCCTGACCCTGACCCTGACCCTGTCCCTGCCCGGGCCTGCCGCTTGAATAGCCACGACCATCTGTGTTGTCCTGTCCAATGCCGCCAGTCTGTCCGCCGGGACGACCACTCGAATAGCCCTGTCCATCGCCGCCATCCGGGCCAGTTACACGTCCAGCGATAATGACGCGCCCACCATCGGAGCCACCATTACCATTACCATTGCCATTGGCGCCCGGCCGTCCGCTGGAGTAGCCGTTCTGGCCTAGATCTTGACCACCGGGCCGACCGCCAGAGAAGCCACCCTGACCCAAATCCTGTCCACCCGGACGACCACCGGAGTAGCCACCCTGGCCCAAATCCTGTCCACCTGGACGACCACCGGAGTAGCCACCCTGACCCAAATCTTGTCCACCTGGACGACCGCCGGAGTAGCCACCTTGACCCAAATCCTGTCCACCTGGACGACCGCCAGAGTAACCATTCTGACCCAAATCCTGTCCACCTGGACGACCGCCTGAGTAACCATTCTGACCCAAATCCTGTCCACCTGGACGACCGCCAGAGTAGCCATCCTGTCCGCCTGGGCGACCGCTAGAGTAACCATTCTGGCCCAAGTCCTGTCCGCCAGGACGACCACCTGCGCCATCTTGACCACCTGGACGACCGCTAGAGTAGCCAGCCTGACCCAAATCCTGACCGCCAGCACCGCCAGCTCCGCCAGCAGCATTGGCTTCGCCCTCATAGCGAATCTGTGGACGATAACCCTGCTGATCTGCCTCGTACTCAACGATCTGTAAGAGTCAAAGGGCAAAGTACAACTGGATTAGGAAGGGGATCCAAATAAGAAATGCTAGAATGGATCTGTGTGTGTGACGCCTGTGTGTTGCCCACCAGGTGTACGAGACTCGCTTACTTGCTTCCTTCCATCGGGCAAGAGAACATTGTATTGGCCGGTGGTGAAGTCACCGTCGCGCATCTCTGAATGCCCAAATGAGAGCCCGCTTGGAGCGTCCTCAACTTGGTAATTGAATTCGTACTTGGCGGGCTCCTACGGCCGGGGGAGAGAGTGAGAGAGCGAGAGAGCGTGTGAGGGAGAGAAAGAGAGAGAGACAGATAGAGATAGGTTCAAGATAGACTTAAGATGGAAAGGCAGAGAACGAGCGGTGCAAGAGAGGGGAGGTAGGGAAAGACAGAGAGAGAGAGAGAGAGTATATATGAAGAGAAAGAGGGAGGGAAAGGAAGAGAGATTCTCAGAGTGCAGCTAAGAAGCGAGTCTTTTTTTTTAACTGTTTGTGCGTTGTAAGCCAAGTTTGAATTCCAGTTCAATAATCAGTTTAGCTACTTACATCGTTGTTGTAGTCTCCACCAGCACCGCCAGCACCACCGGGCCCACCACCAGCGCCAGCTCCAGATGCGGGCGGACCATAGGAATCGGAAGGTTTGCCGCCACCGAAGCCGCCCTGTCCCTGACCCTGACCAGGTGCGCCGTAGCTGCTCGAGGGGCGACCATTACCGTTGCCATTACCAGCTCCAGGAGCACCATACGAATCGGAGGGTCTGCCACCCTGGCCCTGGCCCTGTCCCTGTCCCTGACCAGGAGCGCCATAACTGCTCGAGGGGCGTCCATTGCCGTTGCCTGCGCCTGGAGCACCGTACGAATCGGAGGGTCTGCCACCCTGGCCTTGTCCCTGTCCCTGACCAGGAGCGCCATAGCTGCTCGAGGGGCGACCGTTGCCGTTGCCTGCACCTGCGCCTGCGCCTGGAGCACCATACGAATCCGACGGTTTGCCACCGAAGCCACCCTGTCCTTGTCCTTGACCAGGAGCGCCATAACTGCTTGAAGGACGTCCATTGCCATTGCCTGCGCCTGCGCCTGCGCCAGGAGCACCATATGAGTCCGAGGGTCTGCCAACCTGTCCCTGACCCAGACCCTGACCCTGACCTGGAGCACCGTAGCTGCTGGAGGGACGACCGTTGCCATTGCCAGCACCAGCCTGACCAGGAGCACCATAGCTGCTCGATGGACGTCCACCGAAACCGCCTTGTCCTTGGCCCTGACCAGGTGCGCCATAGCTGCTCGAGGGACGACCATTGCCGTTGCCATTACCAGCTGCAGGAGCACCATACGAATCGGAGGGCTTGCCACCAAAGCCGCCCTGGCCCTGGCCCTGACCAGGAGCGCCATAGCTGCTCGAGGGTCTGCCGCCCTGTCCTTGTCCCTGTCCCTGACCCTGTCCCTGGCCGGGTGCGCCGTAGCTGTCGCCGGGCGCGGGCGGCAAATAGGTGTTGACAGGCGGCTCGGGGCGTGCCAGCACCGCCGTTGCCAGCAAGATCATCAAACCGAGTAACTTGAACATATTCCACGTGAGAGCGTTGAAAACTTGAAGCGGATTTTCTAGTTGTGTTTTTGTTGGATTTTGTGCGATTTGCGGCACAATGCAGCGCCAAATTCTGACTGATCTGGTTGTGCAGTCAGCGCGCATATTTATATGAAACGAAACTGAAAGTCTAGGATGCACACACACACACACACGCACACACACAGAGCGAAGGTGTAGGGAGTTGCTTTTGAGTTGATGTTGCTCGTGTGGCAACCGCAGCAGCAGCAACAGCAACGACGACGATGACAACAACTGCAGCTGCCACATACGATCATCTTCAAAACACAGCTGACATTGTTGCAGTTGCAGTTGCAGTTGCAGTCGCAGTTGTTGCTGTTGCTGTTGCTGTTCTATTCGCCAGGCCAGCAACCAATCTCAATCTGAATCTGAAGCTTTGCTCTGCTCTGCGATTGTTTGTCGTTGTCAAAGTTGTAGCTGCAATCTTTTTTTTTTTTGCCAGATTCGCCTTCTTTTTTTTCTCTTCTGGGCGATTGTGATTGTGTGTCGCTGCCACAGTCTGTGCCCCCAGCTCCCCCGCTCAAACAAAGTAGACTACTCCGTCGACTAGGTGAATGTTTTCAAGTCGCAACATTTGCGTTTTTGTTTGCCTTGTCAAAAAAAACTGAAGAAGATCGTGCCACAGGCGACCCCAATTGGGTGTATGAGCAGCTCAAAGTATTCACGTATGTGCATCGATCACAATCGTTGCCCAGATGGATGCGCAATTGAAATGCGTTTGATGGGCTTTTAGCCAAAAGCAGTCTAGCCAAACAATTTGTGACGCCTGCCAACAAAACAAAAAAAGAAGAAGGAAACAAAAAAATCGCAGTTGAAAAAGATTTATTTGAAGCTGTCAACCGATTGACGCAAATATGGCTTTAGCATCTATCTCATGGTCTGATTGATGGCTAAGGATAAGGATTGTGTGTGGGTGTTTAGTGAGCAGCATAATTGATAAACTACAATGGGATTCTTTAAGATGGAGCACCAAAAAAAAAAACATTAAAGGTGCAATGGAATTGCTTAAGTTAAAAGTTGGAATAAAGAGTTAAGTATTTAATATAGATAAAGTGGCGAATGGAACTAAATAAATCAATAGAAAAAATAAATTCATAAATAAAATAAAACAAAATAATTTAAATAAATAAAATAAGTATAATATAAATTAATTCCTCTGTATAACTCAAGTAAATACAAAATGAGATATAGCAAATAATTGAATCAATTAAAATGGTAATTTTAGAGATTGACTATTAATAAGACTGAAAATATACTATCAATAAAATTTAAAAAAAATAATATAGATAACCCTAGTAAAAATTGCTTAAATAAAATATAAATTAAACCCTATAACTAAATCGACCAGGAATAAAAATTGTGATATAATTTAATAGATTGAAGATTAGTAAAGGTAAAAAATATACAATCCATAAAATAGCAAAATAAAAAAAAATTATGTTTTCATCGACTTGTTGCTATGTCAGCTATATAAAATAGTGAACCGATTCAATATTTATATACCAAATTGCAACAAGAAGTTTAACTGCTCTACAAGGTCAAAATTATAAATTAACATATGCAGATAGAAGATAAAATAATTATCGGTAAAGAGATATAAACTGCAGCACTTTTGAATTATAAACCAAAAGTGGCAACAATTTTGGCCATTGTGCATGAAACGAGGCCTAAATTGAACCAGATTTTGTCGGCTATCCACAAATGCGATTTATGTCAAATTAATTGTGCACAATTCTCACCTACTACCAACTAAAGCCATTCCAATGCGGATCTCGAGTAGTAACAACAGCAACTCCCACACACACACACACTACACACTCACACACACACAGTTACTGTGTAAAATTAATTGCTGAACTACGTGCTTGGGAGTCGCCTGCAGCGGCAACTCCAGCTGCAACTGTTCCACCTCATCCACCTCCTCCCTCTCCAATTGCTGCAGACGTGTTGGGTCAAAAGCGATTTCTGCTAAACAAAGAAGAAGCGACGAGTCAGCTTAACCCAACATTGACCCACATAATTCAGCTGCAAACTCAACAAAATCACAAAATATATTCTAAAAATTGAAGAAATTCATTCGATAGCTGTTTTTTGGGTTGCGCTGTGATAAGTGCGCTTATAGCGACCATAGATCTCCAGGAAGAGCAGGGTGTGCACCAAATAGATGAGCACACAGACCACACAGCAATCGTAGAGGACCAGGAGCAAAAGTGCACTCAGATAGACACACAGCAAAAGGGTTAAAATTGCAGCCAGCAATTGCAGTTGACAGAGCCAGCGACGCTCATAGAAAGCTGCAAAGGATATATAAATATATATATATATATATACATGACGTCAGATACTCACAGGTGAGAAAGAGCAGCGTGTAGAAAATAATGCCAATGGAGCCATTGGGCGGATTCAGATAGCTGTTGGACTCGCCAAAGATTAGCTGCGTCAAACCAAAGCCACGCCCATAGCTGCAGTCAAGAAATGAATATAATTTAAATAAGAAATTTAATTTTTAGACACTGCTCAACTCACTCGGATTTGAAGACAGCGGTGCAGCTAACACTCTCGGCCAAGTCGCAGAGTGCCTCATAATTCTCATTGTAGTCGAGCTGAATTTTCACATATAGCGAATATAGCGAAATGAGCAGACCGCAGAAGCACAACCAGCGTAGGCGGGTGGCGGGGGGCGTGGCACCAAATGCACAACTCCATTTGCTGACGCACATTCTCAGGCCGTCAAGGATAATGAATGAATGAAACAGCAGCAGCAGCATCCTTCAGCCACAACCTGTTAACGAGCAGAGTTGTCAGGCCAGCAACACGCAAGAAACTTTATAGAAATCCATGTGAAAAACGGACCACTCGACAACCCTGTTGCTCGCAGCTGCGCAGTTGCAAGGATGCAGGACCTACAGGTAAGATTTGGTATCTATTTATAGCTGCAATTGCGTTGTTTAATTTCTTTTGACGTAAGCACAACAGGTGAGAAGGATTTGTTGTGGTTTTTGGGGCAGAGAAATGCGGGGATTAAAGGAAAAGTTTATATAAATATTGGCATAATTTAGAGAGCGTTGGGGATAAACCATTAAAACCCTTAATCTAACTATTAAATACAGAGCGATTTTCGGACTGTCATAAAAAAGTGCATTTAATATATAAGTTTAATCGAGTTGTTGAAAAAGTAAACAATATTTATATAGAGAGAAAAAAAAATCTATAATTATTAATATTTCGCAAAGAGAATTTAATTTTGATTTAAAGTACCAAATTTAATTGAAATACGATTTGATAAATTGATAAAAGATGATATAAATGTTGGAATAATTTAGAGAGATTTAAGGATAAACCCTAAACAGAGTCATAAGAAAAAAATGCATTTAAAAAATTTATTTTAAAATTTATTCGAGGAACCAATATTTATATAGAGAAAAAAAAATACATTATTATTATTTAGTGCATTTTAAAATATAAGTTTAATTGAGTAGTTAAAATTTATAATATTTGCATAGAGAGAGAAACAATCCATAATTACAAAATTTTATATATCGCAGAGACTTTAATTTTGATTTAAAGTGCCAAATCTTATTGAAATAATTGCTCAATTTTACTTCACTTTCATTTGTGTTTAATTTGCCTTAGCAAGCTTATAATAAATATTATGTCATTAGTTTCTTAAGCAATAATTAACCCAGAAAATCTACGCTGAAAATTTTCCCATGCGCCTGACGACATGCGATTATCTCCCACTCCTCCCCCCTTCCTACCCCTTGCAGTACCATTAAATGCAAATACTTTAGCTCTTTTGATGGCAACACTCCACTTTCAGTGACGCTTCATTGCATCCATTGCATATAAAATTAGCGACTCCAGGCGACATATTCCCGACAAGACTTTAAGCCGACTTAACAGACTTGTAGCCCCATCCAAACAGATGGGGACAAAATGCATTAGACATGAGCACTCATCTTGTAGCTTGTTTGTATTCCATGTACCCATTAAAAAAACGACTACAAGGGGTATCTTGAAGTTTTGCACAAATATGTAACTTGCAGTGGGAGGAATATATTGCCAAAGACTAGAAAATTCTAGATTTTAATATTTATTTTCGCATAATATTAATATAATTTTATCGATAACTGACCCAGTTTATCGATAGCAATAAGAGATACTATATTAAAAATGTGGCAATCAAATTGATACATAATAATTGATAAGCTGTCAGAAGTTCATTTAAAATGGACTGAAAGATACCCTGCTCTTATATTTTGTTACCCAATCGGTATTTTCATATTGAACAAACTACAGGGTATCTTCCCGTCAAGCTCTCTCTTCAAAAGCATTGTAATTTGTTGCTTGTTTCTTGTGTTTTGTTTTCACGACGCAATCTGATGTCTTTTTGAAGTCGGTGAGCTTAAAACATGTCCCTTTTTAATTTATAGCATCACGAATTTCAATTCATGTGCCCAGCATCACTCAGAGTGAGAGAGAGAGAAAGAGAGAAGACCAACTGCATAAGTAGTTTTAGCTTTAGTTTTATAAATTACACTTAAATGTTGCACAATCATAAAAATAATTTCACAAAATTGCAGTAGCCTCCAACAGCAAATTAAATTAGAGCTAGAACAAAAGCCGATCTCTTAGAAAAAAATTAGAAAAGTTGAGGTAATAAATTTACGCAACCTTGAGAAAAAAAATCAAATAACAAACAGTTAAAAACAATCATCGACAAATAACAACAACAATAACAACAGTATTTTGTTCCCTTTAACAGCAGCTGTCAGTTTGGCTTAGATGCCACTTGACTGGCCCAATGAAATGTGGCCAAAAACAATAACAACAAAATGGAGCAAATAATTAAGGCAGTTTACTGAACTTTACACTTACATTTATATGGAAGGGCTAATGTGACTGTTAATGCTAATGCCCCAGCTGCAGCTGCAAAACTGTTCTTGCCACAAATTTTGTTTTTGTTATTTGCAATTTTTCTTATTGTTTTTTTTTGTTTTGACTTGGAGTGCGCCACGCGCGACCCTCGAATTTTTGTTTTGTTGTATTTTTTAACTAACAGATCCGCATTCGAAAAGACTTTGAATACACTTTCTGAGAAGGTATGAGAATTTTGTTGTGAGGTGTAGAGTAGAGTTTGTGGAGGTGTTTTGCTTTACTTAGATTATATGTATTCTTAACTATAGCTGAATTAGCCAACCAGTTGATATATATATAGACTTTGTGATCTTAGTAAATATTACAGCTATCTTCATAAAACTGTAGGCAAAGCATATGTCGTAGCTATCATAGAAAGAATCGGTTGAAAGTTGAGCTCTGGTAAGTAGAATTTTTTCTTACCAAATTATTTAAACTAAAACACTAAAAAAAATTGATTATTAAAATTTATTATTCTTTAAGGGTATTTAAGCTTCGTTGTGCCTCAGAAAGCAGCTCTTGCTTGTTTTTTTTTTTTGTGTGTGTCTTTTGAAGTGCAGCAAACAAAAGCGCTTCAAGTGCAGCTGACGACGGCAACCACAATCGAGATAATGATGAAGATGATTATGTTGCATATGGATTTGTTGTGGATGTTGAAGGTAAATGCGTTGTCTCAAGATTCGCATTCGGATTCGCATTCGAATTTAGTTTTGTCGCCCGCTGCACGTCTAATGCCAGCGGAGGAAGTTAAGGTTGCAACAACAACAGCAACAAGCACTCTTTGTTTGGTGTTGCAATGTGGCAAGCTGGGCAAACAAAAGTGGCAAGCGCCTCATTTGTATTCGTCACTTGGCTTAATAAATTCCCAATTAATTAAAATCCAAGTTGTCATCGTTATATAATGCTAATGATTACAGTTAGTTGCCTTTTTTTGCTTATTCTCTTATTCTTAAGAACTTCAAATCAAGAATTAAGCGAACATTTGTTAAGTATTTACAAGCAAATCATTACTAAATATAATTACCAAATTTGCTGTTTTTATTTGTGTCAAAAAAGCATAGAAGAATTGGGCACAGAGAGGCCCCTAATAGGAGCAGTAATTTAAAATGATGAAAGACATCTTCTGCATTTGAGCTGTATTCGACGCAAACTAGATTTTAGATTAGATTAGATTAGACTAGTCTAATCCATAAGAAACTAAAATTCTGGTGGAAGAATAGACATAAATTACTTACAGATCTATTGACAGAACATTGTAGGTAGAGTCAGTAGTCAGGAAGTCAGTAGAAGACCATTTCGTATACTGGGAAAACATATAAACCCATCTAGCAGTATTAGAACTAATATTATAGAATTATAACCTAAATTCCACAAAGTCGCATTCCCATTATAATAAGGGGAACCAATAGATCCACCAGGTAATAGAGGGTATACAAACTATAATTATGTATATCAAGAAATAAAAATGGATTACATTAAATTAAAAATATTTTTTTATTATTATATAAATTAAAAAAATAAGAATTATTTATAAAATAAGTAAACTTCAAAATTTATATTTTTTTTTTAAGTGTTAATTTGTACAACTAATTTATAAGTTAATTAATTTACTTATATAATTTCACTAAACATTAAACAAATATCTTTGTGTAAAATAATTAGAATCGCCACAGTTTAGAAGCACTTGCGGTGTACAATGGTGGGACCGACTTCATCGTATTCAGCGTAATCGATCCACATATTCTGGAAGACGGAGAGTGAGGCTAGAATGGAACCACCCGTCCAAACGGCAAAACGACGTTCCGGATTGGCGTTGATCTTGACGCGCATTGTTGACGGCGCCATTGTGGTAAGATTTCGATGCAGACGGTCCTCGATATTACGGAACATTGTCGAGCCGCCCGATAAAACAATGTTCGAGTACATATCCCGACGAAGATCTATATCACATTTGAGTATCGAGTTGTAGATTACCTCATGGATACCGGGTACCTCCAAGCCGAGCACGCTTGGCTTGAAAAGTGCCTCCGGACAACGGAATCGTTCGCTGCCCACATTAATTGTACGACCATCGGGCAACTCATAAATCTCATCGAGATCATCATTGCGCTGCGCAAAGTAATGCAGTTCCTCATCGTAATCAGTGGCCACATAGCACAGCCGTTCCTTAAGCTCCCTGACAATCTCAAGCTCTGCACTTGTGGTCAATGTGTTACCGCGTTCCATAAGCAACTTGCACAGATAATTGGTCAAATCTCGACCGGCAAGATCGAGACGCATACAGGCATGGGGTAGAGCGAAACCCTCATAGATGGGCACCGAGTGGGTGACACCATCGCCCGAGTCCACCACAATGCCAATGGTTCGTCCCGTGGCATACAAGGAGAGCACCGCTTGGATGGCCACATACAAAGCTGGCACTCGAAAATGTTCAAACATAATTTCGGTCATCTTCTCGCGATTATTTTTGGGATTCATAGGTGGTTCGGTCAGCAGCACAGGCTGTTCATCGGATTCGATGCGTAACATTTCGAATGTATGCTTCCAGATCTTTTCCATATCGCCCCAATTGGTGACAATGCCATGTTCCAGCGGATATTTCAGTGATAAAATGCCACGTTTCAGGGACGCATCGTTGCCAATTAAAAAATCCTCAATTTCCGAATCGTGAAAGACATTCAAATGACGCGGTCTGCCCACAACTGAGGGGAAGACGACACGAGGCACGGATTCATTGGCGATCCCCGCCTTGCATATACCAGAACCATTATCGATGACCACAGCATTGGTTGACATTAAATCCTCCGTTTGCATTTTGACAACGCCTGTAAGAATTGTGCCAAAAAAATATTCAATTGAACCCAAAAATATATTTAACTTACGATGCTTTAGAGATTCGAATATAATGTGTAGTGCCCTTGGATTAAAAATATCGATGTTAATTTCCGAAGGCAGAAAATAACTCGACATATTTTCCTATGAACATTATTTCTATTTGTTGTATTCTAGCTTAAAATGTAACGGCCTACGCACTGTTAACGCCAGTTATATAGCTCTGTTAAGTTGCAGTCATTGAGCTGTTAATGGAAGACAGTATTTTTTCGGTATTTAAGTGTTTGCCGCACGCTATCACATTTGACATCAGGTACAATAATAAGTCCATACAAATTTTGGTAATTAAAATTGTAAATTGGCAAATTCTTTTCATCTGCAGTTTAATTATATATATATACAAATAAAGAATTGTTCAAGCATGTATTTGGCACGCAGCATTACCAATGTGGCACGGTAAGTACAAATTAGTAAATAATCAATATTAATAATAAGAAGGCAATAGCCGGCGTTGATTACATAAATATTATTTTGCATTATTTGACACTGAACTTGACTTCTGATTGTGGCGTCTATTTTTGTCTCACAGCTGTGCTCGAGGCAAGCATACATTGCCCAAGCTTCCCTACGATTATGCCGCCTTGGAACCGATCATTTGCCGTGAAATAATGGAACTGCACCATCAAAAGCATCATCAGACCTATGTCAACAATCTCAATGTGGCCGAGGACCAGCTGGCCGAGGCCAAATCGAAAAGTGATACCACAAAAATCATACAGTTGGCGCCCGCGTTGCGTTTCAACGGTGGTGGCCATATAAATCATACGATTTTTTGGCAAAATCTTTCGCCCTCGAAAACACAGCCAAGCGATGAACTCAAAAAAGCCATCGAATCGCAGTGGAAAAGTTTCGAAGACTTTAAAAAAGAACTCAGCACATTGACGGTCGCTGTGCAAGGATCCGGCTGGGGTTGGCTGGGCTACAATAGCAAGACGGGCAAGCTGCAACTGGCTGCGTTGCCCAATCAGGATCCGTTGGAGGCGTCGACAGGTTTAATTCCCCTGTTTGGCATCGATGTTTGGGAGCATGCATATTATTTGCAATATAAAAATGTGCGTCCTTCGTATGTGGAGGCCATTTGGGATATTGCCAATTGGGATGATATCTCGTGCCGTTATAAGGAAGCCAAGAAGCTATCCTAAACTCACATGTATATTTAAATATGTAATAATTGCAAACAAAAACATAATATTTGCCGAATAAAATTTGCTTCAAATCAAGTTGCAGAAAATGTTATGAACACCCTGTGCACAGCTGTTTAGTAGAAACATTAGCAACTGTTACCCAACACTATGCACACCTCATAGCACTACGCGCATCAGCTGTTTTGTTGTGCACAAAACAAACAATATCCAACTCAGGCCGAGTTCCGACGACGCCTGAGTGGGCGGAAAACTCACTCTTTTCCCACCCCACATGGTGCGCAAGTGCAAACAAATTTTCCAGCACGCGCCGAACACTTGCAGCGCGTCTCGAGTCAAGTTGCGTCGAGTCTCTTTCAATTGGCGCTCGCGTTCGGTTCGCCTGTGCGGAATATTATTGTAATGCAAATGTGAAACAAAGGCCAACAAAAAAAAAAAATTACATATTTATTTAGATAATATGCAAACGCATTAGAATACTGTATCGAAAAATACAAGTGAGTGAAGTGACTGACAACAACACAAAAATCAATCTGTAATAGGAAAAACTCCAATTGGAATTTTGAATGTGAGTAGCTCTTCAAATTTATGATTAAGACAATTGGTTTATTTTCGTTTGTGGGTGACTAATGTAAAAATGTATGGAAAAATCAATATTCCAGTTGAGCACTGTTAACAGCGTCCTGTAAATGCGCACACGCATAACAGACACACACATATGCAGACTTTAGTCTGTTATCCTGTTGCTGTTGCTATTACTGTTATTGTTGGCTGCCAGCTGTTGTCCATACTATCTATAAATAACCTGCTCCTCATCATATCGAACATATGGCGCAACCTGTCATCAGCGGCCGACGGCTATACTTATCACGTTGCTCTCTCTCTTTTTATCTCATACATTTTAAGCGTTGCCTGTCCAGAGTTATTATTACTGTTATTGTTGTTGTTACTGTTATTGCTTCTTCTTCATGTTGCTCTTGTCTTCCTTGCAAATTGAAATGGGAATTGACAACTGACGTCAATTGAGGTTCAACGGCAAATATTTGATTATTATTTTGCCAACTGAAGTGAGGCAAAAATTGCGTGTAAATAAAGTAAATAGGAACAAGTTTTACTTTCCCACTATGATTATTACTATTGTGGCACTGGCGAATTTCCCACTCAATTTACTAGCATACATTTTTGGGCGCCTTTTTTTTATTAAACTTGCGATAATAATGTTTATTTTATATTAAATCACTATTAATTTTATTAGATGTGAATTGAGACCTTATAACTGACTGACTTCAAGATTAAATCAAAAAATTTGATTAGTTTTTTTATGATGAAGGCAAACTAATTCTGGATCTTTCTAATTTTGTCAATCTGTTGTACAATATATATTATCTATATATATAGCGATGCGGATTTTATAACTCTGAGTTGCAATAGCTTCTTCAATTTCATCATGCTTCAAAGTGCTTAACTAAAATTGTATGTAATCTACGTGATTAGAAGAGTAGAGTAAAGTAGCTAGAGAAATGTGAATATAGAAAGATAGCACATGGAGATCAATTTAATTTCAGTTTATCGATAACTGCAACTGTTTTCGGTTTTTCAATACTAATTTTCGTAAGCAATAAAATCTTGCAAATTCTAAAGATATAACCTACCAAATGATATATAATATACATTGTCCTATTACTGACTAGTTTTAAAAATTGCACCAAGCTTTTGAAATTATTGCGATTTTTAAAAGCAGCTCAAAAATATATAAAAAGCTATAACTCTGTTGTATTTTAAAAAATACTTGCTTCTTTTGAGTGTTTACTTAGCTGATATTCTAAATATTTTTAAGCTTCACAATTTATCTGTAAAGCCGATTATATTTGCTAGAATTCATATTGCTTTATTTGTTTGCATATTGTTGGTGCCTTGATTGTTGGCAACCTTTGACCTTTATTGCAATATGCTGCTCGCTACTTCACTGTACCTTTATGCGCAGCAAAAATACTCGTTGGGTAAAATGACAATGACAATGTTCATGTTCATGTTTCTATCTCTGGTCATGTTTATCTCTGTTTGTCCGTGTCCGTCCATCCATTTGTCTATCTGTCTGCCAGTATTGGATGTCTCCGAGTGGGCGTTCATATTTGCGCATCAGCTGGCAGTGTAAATTTTCACTGTGTGCGTCACAAAACCAGATTTTTTTCTTCCAGCTGGAATTGATAATAATACTGTACTAAAACCTTGAAAACCATTTATAAAAAAGTCTTATCTTTAAAGACTCTCAACTTTCCCTTAAAACCCATTTATAAAACAGTCTTATCTTTAAAGACTTTTAACTAAAAGTTCACATTTAAATGCTTAAATAGTGTGCTTTTCGCCAAATTTTCTAAAAGCAATTTTCTTCGCTCCCATTTAGCGTTTTTTTAAGTTTTGCTATTTTATTTTAGTGTCCCAAATTTTATGCAGTTAATCTTTGGCGCAAGGTGGCCATTTTCTTCATGCCACAAGCGCAGCAACATAAAGTGCCTTTAAAAATGTACGTGAGTTAATAAAAAAAGTACACTTAAAACACTGCGTAATGCGAGAGAAATCTGACCGAAAATTTTTACCACCTTTACAAAAGTAATTATAAAGTAAAATCTATATTTTTTTTTCCTCCCCCCTTTTTGGGTACATTATGCCCGTCAAGTGAATTTAAGTGCTGAACCTAGTAATATATTCGAGCCCACCCCTTTGTAGCGGTTTCACAAAATGGCCAACGAAGCAATAAACATAAATTTCCGCTGAAAATAAAATAAAATGTTGCGCAAAAGTGCAAAAAACGCTTTTTACCTGTATTCGTTTCACCTGGCCGCAGGACCGTAAAATGGCTTCCTGGCGGACACTTTTTTATATTAATATTGTGGTTCTTTTTTAGTCACTTTCCTTATGCCTTTGCAGAGGGTAGTCTAATTTTGTAGTTAATGAAGATGCAGTTATAATCGTTGTCAAGTAGATGTGTTTATGCATTTTTTCATCATCAGTTTATCTTCGAACCACTCAAATATATTTATTGTCTATTTCTGGTCTCCAAATGTATATATTTTTAATGAGAAGAGTCTAGATAATGATCTGAGCACTAAAATATAACGCTGTCAGAAGAACTGACTGCCTGGATATGCATATAATAATTTTAATAAGGAACTCCAAGCAAGCTCCTTCAAAGGGTATCTAAAATTCTGGCCATATTTTTAGTGACGCCTTGTTGCATGATTTATGTAACCAGAAAAGCACTTATAAGTGTTCCCCCGCCCAAATTGGCTATTCTCAAATTGCAGTTGCTGCATTTTATGGGCTAGAAGTGGGCGAAATGAATGGGGCGTGGCCGACTCTTAGTCACCTACAAGTCGGCTCCAAACTTTCGCCACGAAACACACGCGCCTAAAAAGCTATGCTGCCTGCTGGTGTGCGTGTGTGGCTCTCTCTCTCTCTCCCTCCTTGTCAACATTTTTCTGACACACACGCAAGCAGCGGCGACAACGCGGCACCGAAAGTTACAACATTCTGGGCAATACACACATTAGGGGTATTCATGTTTAATGAATGCCATAGAAAACAAAAGGAGCAGCCCTTGAAATAACTTATGAGCTTCTTGCGTATGAAATATGAACACAAAACAGCAACTATCAGGCAAAGTCAATGCATACACTGAAAATAATAATAATAAGCTTAAGTTATTGACTTTTATATCTATTTAATTAACGAAAACGAACATTTTAATTGGCTGTTTTTATTTGTGCTTTTCTTCATTCTTGCAATAAATTTTGTACCATTTTATTTTCTTATCTTTGCTTTTTGAATTTTAAATAAATATTTATTAATAAGCTTAATCTGAAAATTAAACTTTTTTTTTTAAAATATATTGTTTGTTTGCAGTCCACTTTAAATTAATAATAAAATATTAATAAATATAATAAATTCTTATTCTTGATCAGCATCACTAGCAAAATCGAATTCTATTGGAATATTTGTTGTACCCAGTGCATATGTAGGAGCACGCAAGATCGGCCTACTATTTCATCCTGAAATCTTGTTTTTTTTTTTTCTCGAATGTTGTTTTTTAATAAACACTTTAAATTCATGAGTCAGTCCAGTCAATTCTTTATCTTTCTGACGTCTGCAGACAACGTAAAATATCTAAAATTAAGTTTTATCGCTGAACTTGAAATTGCTATTTGTAACTCAAACCCGAATTGTGGATATATTTTTTTTTTGGTTTTTTTGATTTTGCTAGACGACAGCTTATTTGTTGGCGAGTGAGGATGATTGGGGGTGGAGGTGGGGCAGGAAACGAGGCGCGCGCGCTGCTTGAAAAGGATGATTCACCAAGTTTGACTGCTGACTCTCCTGCCTGCCGCTTGGTAGGTGCCACATCAAGCAGCCATTGTGGCAACAACAACAACGACAAAACTTGGCACGAACATGCGCCTTTTCTCTCTGTGCTGAGTGTGTGTATGGTTGTGTGTGTGTGTGTGTGTGTGGAGGACTTTCAGCATGACTCATTCGCTTTGGTTGTATGTGTTTGAGTGTGTGTGAGCTTCGAACTGTGAACTGTGTGTATTCTTCACGCTGTGTGTGTGTGTGTTGTTTTTGTGTGGGCTGCCTTGCTTCGAGCTGATTTTTGCTACTTGCTGCTGTTATTAATTTAAATAACAAAATCGCATTTGTTTTATGTAGCAGACTTAATGGAAAACACAGCAGACGTCGCCAGCACCACTTGCTGTGCGCATATCGCGCTATACACTCGGCGAAAATATTGGCAAACATCAAAAATATATTTTTAATAGATTTAATATATTTTTTCATTCGTTTGTTTTCAATTATATCGATAGTCAGCACGTGTAAAATATAGCCCCACAATTGGTGTAAAATGTTATTTTTATTGATTATCTGTAAAAATATTAAGTTAAAATGTTAACTTAAAATATTTTTAAAGGGAAACAAACTTATATAAGCAATACTACGATTATAAGGCATCTTAGAGGATGATTGGGCAGAGTTCTAACTTGCTTTGCAATTCCTAAACTCGTAATAAGTAACAATTTCATTATTATTATTATTATAATTTACTTTTTAAAACAGTTGCATCAGAGACATTCCTTAATACCAAACTTGATCAGTTGTTAAAAGTATTTTAGTCCTTTTAAAAAGTATCCAATTGAAATTTGCTCAGTCTCAGTGTACTCAGTCCTCTCCCTCGCTCTTTTTACATAATTTATATTTTAGCTTAATTAATTGCAGTCACTTTTCGCGCTAATTGAATTGCCCGCAAGCAGCAAATTATAAAACACAATTCAATTGTGAATATGCCGCGAGCTGTGCTTCAAAATTTGTTAGACGTCGCTTTAAACAAGTCGAGTGTGTTTTATTTTTTTTAAAGAATGATGACACAAAACGAAAGAAAATAAAAAGTCCTCATCGTCTGTGAACTGTCATTGACATTGACGCACTAGCAACACCCTGTTGCCATGCCGTGGGGCATGTGGCGAGTGTGCTTCAAGTCAATGGCTGGCAACCAAGAAGCAGCGAAAAAAAATTAACAGCAAAAAAACAAACAAATACGTCAACGACCCGCCCACGTGATGCATACCGTACCTCAGTACCCTTGCCCTCTCTCTCTCTCTCTCTCCCTTCACCCTCCTCATCCGCACACAGTCGCAAAATACTTTTGATATTAAATTGGTGGGTTGGCATTCAACGTATGCGTGCTGCATTTTCTACTGCGCAGCAATAGAATTTACCATCTAGTAACTTCCCTTACTCCGTCTCAGCACACATCCCCCTCTGTCAAACATCCGTGCCGTTTCCCCATCTCCGCCCACGCACGATGCGTCGCCATTCGATTTATGTATGTGAAACGAGTTTTATACTCAGATTTTCATCTGCGTGGGCAGCGAAACTCTCTCTTTGTCTCTATCTAATTCTCTCCTCTCTATATCTCTATATCTCTTTCACTAACTGCTGACATTTTCCAGTGTGAAAACATATAAATATTAAAGCATACTCTGATGCGCTCCAGTCGCAACTTTAATGTTCTTTCAATGCTTATATTTGCAGCACAGGCAACCCCGAATAGGTCCTTAGATGGTGGATTAAGATTGGATTCAGCTAATATCTAACTGTTGGTAAAAATATAGTCCGGGCATCCTAAGCTACATTGAAATTTAGTACCTTTGATGACATTTTTGATACATCCAGCCGCACAGAGAAGTTTCTGCCCCATTACCAGAATATTGCTAATTGTCACGATCTTTTATGTTATATAAATGCCCAATTTGACCAGTTTATAGTTTTCCGATTCCAAATTGATCTTACAATGCATACGCATAAAGTTCTCAGTGGCTATGAGTAGTTCTTACTTCTCAGCTTTGGTCAGTTGATGCATCTTCTACAGTCCCATCCGCTACTCGCCTTCCAAACTGCCGATATCGAAATCTACACTGCTATCCTTTCGCCACCATTATTCAGCTTTCGTCCTGAATCATTATATCGGAACTAACCTAAAATGGTTGCCGGACACGAGGATCTGATGGACGCCAAAACTACATCCCAGAGTCGACCCCTCAGCTACTAGAAATTTGAATTGGCATAAAACTTGACATACAGAAATTCCACTTGCTTGTACGTACTTTTTAATATTTATAGCTCTTATCTTATTTCTCTGAATTAAAAATGGGGTATTCAATAATAGTCCAGTTTCCACTGCTATAAATTATAAATAAAAAGAACACCAAATTGATTGAAATTGATTCGCTTTTGATACTGATTTAATATTGAGTTAATTGTAATTTATATCATCCGTATAATAATATAGTAATATACAATGAAAAGGAAAATGCACTTGGGGATTTCAAGTTTTCCACAGCAATTACTTTGTCGTGATCCACGTTTCCTTAATTATTTAGAGTCATACTCCTTAAAAATAATATTAATTAATCAAGTTGTCAGAATGTCCCCAATTGCTAGTTTAATTGGGTTGTTTTTCTTCTGTCAGCTTTGTTTGTTAGTTATGCAAAACGTATCCTTCCCCAATGCTCATCACATGTTTTTTTCGGTCCCTATAAACATTAACTGTTAAGTTTATCACGTGGATAGCCGACAAATTCAATGTCAAAGCAATTACGTTAGAATTCATTGTTCCTAGCAGGCAGCAGGAGAAAAGAACACAAATAAAACAACGCATAAAAAGCTCATTCAAGCTGAAGAAGAAATCAATACAAATTTCATTTTACGTCATCAGCCAACACAATGAAGTGAAGCTACTTGTACATTTACTACTGTATCTACACTGACGGCCGTAAAAAATATGACGCCGGTTTGCATAGTACGCAACATAATGAATTTTATTTGCTTAACAGCTTCCGGAATCATGAGATTTATTAGCAAGCGTTGTCACTTAGAATGAAATATGTATCGCTGCCTATAAAGTCAGATTATTTAGCAGGGTAGCTTATTTAATCTTCTTGTAGTATTTATACGTACTTAATACAAATGTTTTACTTAAAATTCGTATTAAATATATGTGTGCTTACTGTACATGCTAAGAATATACTGAACTCGAGTTCTGAGATTGCAGTAAAGTCGAGAATAGCTTTGCATTTCAAATTTAGTTTGTATTTATTTATATATTTTAAACTCTCTTATTAAACTTTACTCAGAGCACAACAGAAATGCGCTTTCAACTTACTGAATCAGCTAATGGGTAAAGTCAATGAATCAACAATGGAACAGAATCGCCAGAGGTATATATATATATATATATATATATATATAATGTTCTGGATAAACTCAGAGTTGACTGTGATATTTAAAAAGCAAGGAGAGCAATGTCCACATTTACAGATAAGAGCTTATTAGTCCGAGAACCTTGCTGAATGAATTGAGTGGATCGAAATATTGACATATATAAATCAGAAATGATTTAAGTGCGTTGACAAGGAGCCACTGGAATTGTTTCTTGGCATGGAAATTCAACATGAGGGTAAACTTGGAAAGATCACTCTGGGCAATACGCAATACATCAAGGATCTTTTGCGCAAGTACGGTATGGAAAGTTGCAGACCAGCAGCTACGCCTATAATGATAATAATGAAAATAAGGACAAAATAAGGACTGAAGGCGCTTATGAGTAAACTCAAAGAGTCTACAGTTATGGGTAAAGTAAATGGGTCGACAACCCAACTGATTAAGCAGAGTAAAAAACTACTAAATTGGTTTCGAGACAATCTGCATTTTATGACCAAATCAGGGAAACAAGAAATATTCATAACTATATAGGATGCTAAGGGATAAAATAGTGTTGCTAGTTATGATAAATTTGTAATTGGATAGTAATCCAGAGATGTGGATAAAAAGTTCTCAACTCGTGATTATATTCGATTTCGCCTTTGGCAACAATTTCACTGTGGAAATATTGCTTTTTTGGGGCTTTAACATAATGCGCATTCTTTGGACAGTTTGTTATTATTGAGCTGGCTCTTTGATGAAATTCTTAGCATAGCTGTCATACCAAAGCTGCCCCAACGAACACCACCTCGCCCCCCATCCCTCACGCCAGCTGCTCCCCGTAGCAACCCTTAAAGCATAGAACTGTGAAGCGCATGCGCCTTAAATGAGGGGCTGCTGAAGCTGCCTTTTGGCCAACTCGGCTCACTGCGTTGTCTACGTCCAACGGGTGCAGTTGATATTGGCTTGAAGCGCGCGCGTTATTCTCTGGCCCCCGCCTCGATTGGCCATCGATTTTGTGCAAAAAAAAATTAAATAAAAATAAAAAAATAAGAAAACCAAAAAAAGGCAAAGAATTGTGTTAAAAATTTAACTTAAAAAGTAACCAGAATTAATAAAATAGTTGAAAAAACAAAGAAAATGCTGCCATTTGCCAGCCTTGGCCACTGCCAAAGTTCTTGAGCTATGTGAAAATTTTCGCTGTTATACAGAAAGAAAGCGTTACATATATAGATATATACATGTATATATATATACGTATATATATATAGATAAACATATGTACATATCTATAGATATATGTACTTTGACACATATATACTTATGTTTTGAGAAAGTTAAGAAAGAAAGTTAATTTCGAATGTGCGCATTTGGTTATTTATTGTTTTTTGCTTTATTGCTAACAACAATTTTGGTGCTATCGATCATATTTGCCACGTCCTCGAAGAGATCCATGATGGATAGTTTTATACTCGTTTTCAATTACACACATGATGAGCAGCAGCAACAACAGGATTTGCAACAACAACAAGAACAACAACAACAACAGCTACAGCAATTTCTCTTCAAGCCGAAATTATTTTGAGTTTTTTTTTTGTACTACTATTTTGCCCACCTATCAATTGGTAAATGCTTCAAAAATATCAAGATAAATATTTTGCAAAATTTCCATCAATTCGCCAAACAAACATTTCAAAATTTCAGCAAAAATGTCAACCAAAAACCAAATGCATTTCTCATCCTGTTTTGCGCTTAGTTTTTATATAATTTTTATTTCGATTTTACATTTTTTTTGATTACCCAAATGTGTGTGTACATTTTCCACAGTAGCCTCGAAATGAATGTGCCCAGTGAGAGAGCGTCCTTGTGTAGAGTTTTGTGTTGAAATGTAGAGTTGTTTTCCTTTTCCTTTTTTTTATTATAATTTTTTTTAGCCTTTGCGAAGGCAACATGAAAATTTATTAATAAAGGTCAAGACGACCCAAGCGAAGGATATGCTCGAGAAATGTACGCAAAGTGTGTGCGTGTGTGTGTGTGTGTATGGTTTAATGTGTATGCAATTTAATGGACACGGTGCTTGTGCGGTACTTGAAACCATAAAAGAGCCACAACATGACACATCGCAGCAAAGAAGTGAAATGTTAAGGATTAGTTACGTGTCTGAAGGACCTGAGGGCAACCGACTGACAGCCCTTACCAGAAGTTCAAGAAATGCCCATGAATAATTGTAGCTAAAGCTGAAAATAATTTAAAGAAAACAAATTGAAATCACAAATATTCAAGTTAAGGGATAACAAACTTATTTTCAACCAACATAAGCAAAAGCTTTAGATATTTTTAAGTCCAGAATATATTCTTGATTAAGGCTGGAAATTAAAAGTTCATTATAGTTTCAATAGTTTTTACCATTTGATGCCTTGTTTTGTATTTGATTAATTTTATTTTTGTATTATTTTTCTAATTTCTAGCACGTTCAAATCGCGTCAGCAAAAGCATCACAGCATAAAAAAAAAAAAAAAAAGAATTATAAACATTCCATATATATTTGCCAATGCAGACTTTCACTCTCCCTCTCTCCCCCACTCCGTAAGCCTTTCTCTTTTTTTTCCTGGCGGCTGCGCAATAAAATTCTTTGTAGACTTTTCCCCAGAATTTTTGCAGGCTGTTGCATTTTGTCTTTGACAAAATATAAACAAAAGTCAAAACGCCAGGTAAACAGAGAGAAGCATTAAAGAGAGACAGATAGAGAGAGATTGGAGAGAGTTGGGAGAGTAAGAGAGAGAGTGCAAGCATTTCTCGCAGCTGCGCATCATTTAGTGTACAAATGCTTTTAGGCTAACACTCATTGGAAGTGTTTTAAAGTTTTCCCTTGTTCTGTGTCCCAATATTCTAGGACTCCACTGTGCGCGAGTTAAAGAATTTTGCTTGGTCGTGTGAAAAACTGTGTGCGGCATTTCACAACTGAAAATGTCCGAATAAATCGAAATTAAACGGCAACAAAATTATTTAAATAATTCAAATACTACTAATTTAATCCGTCGCTCTAAAAAACCCAAAACAATTGCTCAGAATATGATCAAGTCCAAGGACTTTGCCTAAGTGTACCACAAACTGTGTAAGCCAGCATTTTGTTTGGCTTCAAACTTAAAACTTAAGGTAAAAGTCATCAAAGTTTTTAAAGCATTTACAAATATCAGAAATCAAATATATAAATAAATATATATATGTATATTTATATGTATTTTAAAGGACTTTACATAGACATAACTTAATGTTGGGTGTGAGGGGTTTTTCTTTTCCGTTGATGACTCATTCGAGTGCCTGACACTCGGCTGCGCTTTTATTGGAAGTGTGGATTGTGGAATTTTTTCTAGTATGTACACACACATATGTGTGTGTGTGTGTGTGTGTTGTTGTGTGTGTGCAAGTGTGGATTTGAAAGTGAGCAGCATAACTATAAAAGTCAGCGGGGTAGCAGGTTATAGAAAACTATTTACATAAATGAGGAAGTCGAAAAATGTGCAATTTCTGAAATCATAATACTAAAAAACTTAAATGATAAGTAGAAAATAAAATTTCCAATTTTTAAGACAAATAAAATAATGATATTTCTTAATGATAATATACTTTAATGTAGTCAAGCATTTTCTACATGTTTTTTCTTTAAAGGTATTTTTTATGCTTTTCAAAGGAAATTTTTATTGACTGAAATATACTCATATTTTAAGTAAGTCTAAGTAAACATAACATTAACTTTTAGTGGGTGCGGTTAGTTTTTATATAGATGCATCTACTATAAAGCTGTTTGTAATTATATATCATCAAGTCATAACTGCTGGAAAGCAATAAATGTGTGCTTTGCGGTTGGGTCTCAACTTCGTTTTTTTTACCCCACTGCAATCATATAAATTTGATTCGAACCCCCAGGGATTTGCATGAGTCACAGCTCACGCACACATACTGAGACACACACACAGACACACACACATACTGAGACACACACACACACCCACTAATGTATCTGAGCCAATTATAAAATGACGCTGGGGTTGTGCCGTTTCTGGTATATTTATGGCCCAAATTGGCAGGCTCCCCTAACAAAATTATTGTCTTGTATATAAACGCTCCAATTTTATTTGTCTCTTCTCCACTCCAGTTAACAGCCAGCTGAGACAAGCCCGTTGCCGGGGGAACACTAGCGAAAATGTCGTCGGTTAAGGTAGCGGTGCGTGTGCGCCCGTTCAACTCTAGGGAGATTGGCCGCGAGGCTAAATGCATCATCGAGATGACCGGCGCCACAACGGGTGAGTCTGCTTAAAATATACACACACAGTGTAAAACAGTTTATAACCTACCCGCTTCCACATTTATAGCCATTACCAATCCGAAGGTGCCGCCGAACACAAGCGAGTCCGTAAAACGCTTCAACTTCGATTACTCCTACTGGTCACATGATGTGAGGACCACTGCAAACCAATTTAAACTCGATAATAAACTTTAATCCATTGACAGCCCCGTGATTCGGACTTCTCCACACAATCGATGGTCTACAAGGACATTGGCGAGGAGATGCTGCAGCACTCCTTCGATGGCTACAATGTGTGCATCTTTGCTTATGGCCAGACTGGCGCCGGCAAGTCGTACACCATGATGGGGCGCCAGGAGGAGCAGCAGGAGGGCATTATACCAATGATTTGCAAGGATCTATTCGGTCGCATACAGGACACCGAAAACGATGAGCTCAAGTATTCCGTGGAGGTCTCCTACATGGAGATCTATTGCGAACGTGTGCGAGATCTGCTGAATCCCAAGAACAAGGGCAATTTGCGTGTGCGAGAGCATCCCCTGCTCGGTCCCTATGTGGAGGATCTATCCAAGCTGGCCGTCACCGACTACCAGGACATACACGATCTCATTGATGAGGGCAACAAGGCGCGGTTGGTTTTATTGAGACATCCCAGCTGCTCTGAGCTTTCCTTATGCTGTTGTCTGTTTGTCTTTCCTTAGAACTGTGGCCGCCACCAACATGAACGAGACGAGCTCCCGTTCGCATGCTGTCTTCACCATCTTCTTTACACAGCGTCGACACGACATCATGACCGACCTGTTTACCGAGAAGGTCTCCAAGATCAGCCTGGTCGATTTGGCTGGCTCGGAGCGTGCCGATTCCACAGGCGCCAAAGGCACTCGCTTGAAGGAGGGCGCCAACATCAACAAATCCTTGACCACACTGGGCAAAGTCATCTCCGCCCTGGCGGAAGTTGTAAGTAGATCGCCACTTGTATTTTAACAGGTGTTTTTTATCTACCCTTGCAGTGTGAATTGTGTGTGTAATTAATTAAATAATCTATCAAAAATTAAACACACAAATTCCCAGATATTTGCAACGGTATTTCCATTTCGGCCAGGCCGATTATAACTTTTATTAACTTATTATTAACTGTTTTCTAATATTGTTTGTGCTGCTCACACTTTGAATGACAGTCTGTAAGTATTTGAATAAGCCTCTATACCTGTCTCACTCTAAACTGACTAACTCTCTCTCGCTCTGTTTGTAGGCATCCAAGAAGAAGAATAGCAAGAAGGCAGATTTTATACCCTATCGCGACTCGGCGCTGACTTGGCTGCTGCGTGAGAATCTGGGTGGCAACTCCAAAACAGCAATGATAGCTGCCATCTCGCCAGCTGATATTAACTACGATGAAACTCTGAGCACTTTACGGTAATTTAACATTTTTTCACATCAATCAATCAATCAATTTGATTTGCTTTCCTTATAGCTATGCGGATCGTGCCAAGCAAATTGTGTGCAAGGCTGTTGTCAACGAGGATGCAAATGCTAAACTCATCCGTGAGCTCAAAGAGGAGATACAGAAACTGCGCGATCTGCTCAAGGCCGAGGGCATTGAGGTGCAGGAAGGTAAGTCGAGACTAGACTATACATATATATATATATATATGTTTCAGATGTAGTATAGCTATACTAAGTTCTTTTACTAAGCTTAAAACTAAGCCCTTGTGCAACACACACACCAACAAAAATAAAAAGAATATATCTAAAAACAACAGACAACAACAATCCTAAGTTAGTCGTAGTCTATCCTAGTCCTAGCAATTATGCTCGAGTACCTAAAAAAAACCCCCAAAAAAAATAAAACAACCAAAAAACCAACCCTATTTCCTTTAGGACCCGATGGCAAAGTGGTGTGTGAGAAGCGCGATGCGAATAGTAAGTAAAGTTCTAAAGAAAAAACAAAAAAAAAATAAACAAAGGCTTTCACAATATGCAAAATGCAAAAATTATAATCTATACGCTGTGTGTAACCATATATACATATATATGCATAATAAAAAAAAGGACTTTGTGTGTGTGTGTGTAATTTGTAAATTGTATTTCCAACGCTTCTACGTAAAACATAAATTTGCTTCAGGACATTTACAATATAAATATTCAAAGTGTTTGCTCGAAAATGAATCAAAGTTTAATGAACCGATTTAAATTGAGAAAAATAATAATAATGATGATCAGCAAACATCTGCATAAATAAGCTGATTTTAGAGATTAGGCTCTCTTTAAATAGAGACTTTAATTAGAATAAAAGTTTTACCAAGAGTTCAACTTTATTTCAGTAACATTAAAAGTTCATTGATATATAATATAAAAATACAGACATCGATTTGATAAGCTGTTCAAATTTTATTAATATCGGAAATGAAACGCAGATTTTCATATTGAACAAAATAAAATTAGCTGACTTCAGAATATCTCCAAAATTTGTTATTTTCGAGCGTTCACTGTGCTTAATAATAATCACTGTTCAAGTCCTCTTTATGTTGCGTATTATTGTAATCGAAGACAGTGGGAGATGGAATTTGATTTCTATATATATATTATACATATCTTATATAATACAAGTTCGTCTCCCACTGCAGTTATGTTTGTGTTGCCCAGTCCAAAAGTTAGGCACCAGTTAACTCCTTGCAGTCCGCAGAAACTGTAGACGTGGACACGCCAGAGTGAACAAAAAAATCCAAAAACCTACCCAAAAGAAAATAATAATAATAATATTAATAATAATAAAACCTAATCGGCAACGCTTTGTTTCACTTCTTATTCAATATACGTAAAACCCCAAATAATCTTTGCACGCTTTTCACTGCGCTTTACTTTGTGGCAACATTGATGTTGATTGCTCCAACAACTAATTTCGTTTGAACTCTTGCAGAGGATGAGCTGAACAAGTCGTCGGTGATCAAGTCACCATCGAAGGGACGCAATCGCAATGGTTCCACCACCGATATGGCCGTGGATCAGCTGCAGGCCAGCGAGAAGCTGATTGCAGGTAAGCAAAGAAAACGCTGAGATTGAATCTGCTGGAAACTAATGGTTATTTTCCTGGCAGAACTCAATGAGACCTGGGAGGAGAAACTGAAGCGCACCGAGGAGATTCGCTTGCAGCGGGAGGCTGTCTTTGCCGAGATGGGCGTGGCCGTCAAAGAGGATGGCATCACTGTGGGCGTCTTCTCGCCCAAGAAAACACCACATTTGGTCAATCTGAACGAGGATCCCAATTTGTCGGAGTGTCTACTCTACTACATCAAGGATGGCCTCACTCGACTGGGCACACACGAGGCAAATGTGCCGCAGGATATTCAGCTGTCCGGTTCGCACATCCTTAAGGAGCATTGTACCTTTGAGAATCGCAGCAGCACCGTTACCCTGTTGCCCCACAAGGATGCCATCATTTTCATCAATGGACGCAAACTCGTTGAGCCCGAGGTGCTGAAGACGGGCGCACGTGTTATTCTCGGCAAGAATCATGTGTTTCGCTTCACCAATCCGGAGCAGGCGCGCGAGCTGCGCGAAAAGATCACCGAAAACGAGGCGGAGAACGAGGAGAAGGAGAAGGCGGATACACAGCAGGTCGACTGGAATTTTGCCCAGTGCGAACTGCTCGAGAAGCAGGGCATCGATCTCAAGGCCGAGATGAAGAAGCGCCTCGACAATCTCGAGGAGCAGTACAAGCGTGAAAAACAACAGGCCGATCAACAGTTCGAGGAGCAACGCAAAAACTACGAGGCACGCATCGATGCGCTCCAAAAACAAGTCGAGGAGCAATCAATGACCATGTCCATGTCCATGTGCAGCAATTACTCGCCCGAGGATTTCCACCAAGAGGAGGATGTCTACAGTAAGCGCAGATCTTATCCACTTTATAGTCTGATCTGATCTAATTTATAATTCCGCTTTTGCAGCCAATCCATTGTACGAGTCCTGCTGGACGGCACGGGAGGCTGGCTTGGCTGCTTGGGCTTTCCGCAAGTGGCGCTATCATCAGTTCACATCGCTGCGTGATGATCTCTGGGGCAATGCCATATTCCTTAAGGAGGCAAATGCTATTTCCGTCGAGCTAAAGAAGAAGGTAGCATCACTGGCTTAATCCCTCCCAAAATATCAGCTCAAATCTGTTTCGCTTTCAGGTGCAATTCCAGTTCACCCTTTTGACGGACACGTTGTATTCCCCGTTGCCACCGGAGTTGGCATCGAGTGTTACGCCCACACAGCCGGATGATGAGTACGGTGCACCACCAGTTTCCAAGACTCTCGTCGCTGTCGAAGTCACCGACACCAAGAACGGCGCCACACACTATTGGTCCCTGGAGAAGTTACGGTAATCTTTACTTGCTCCAACATATTCAAGTTTCAAGGCATTTTTTTTTCAACTAGCTCACGTTCATTTCTCTTTCCCTTTGCACTTTTTGCTATATCCTTGCAGTTGGTATTATTTCTAGTTTGACTACGATTTATTTTAGTAAAAACAGTCAATAAATCGATTGAAAATTTAAGTTAATATTAATTTTGATAGAGCAAAAAATATTATAAGTTAATTGTAAGTAGATCAATTTAATAGCAATTTATTTTTGTTGCTATATTTTTTATAATATAATATAATATAAATATAATAATATTAAGTTATTATATGGTGTAGATTTTTTTTAAATCCTGTTTAGAAAGAAAAACATCTTCCATGTAAAGAGAAATAGAAATTCAGCAAATTCAGATAAACTATCTTAAAAACTATAATAATTTAGAAAAAATACGACTTCCAATTTTGCGAGTAAATAAAATCATTAAAAGTGTTAGTAACTAATTATTCAATTTATTATAAATTATTTCTAAGAACAAGGAATACTTTCTAATTTTGGGCGATTATCAAAATTGCAGTTATTTTTTTTTTAAGTGTATTTTAATCTATATTCTTCATACCAGCAAGGGGAAATATATATTTTAATGTATACTCGTATATGCCTTGTTGATAACTCCTTAATCATTTAATGAGTCTCATTATCAATATGTCATTATAACCCGACCTGATTTATATAAATAGAATAATATAAACCAGAAACTGTAGCTCTTTGTCAATGTGAATTTTCTTGATTAGAATTTTATAATTATAATGAAATAATATGGAATTTATATAGGCAGTTATATATATGCAGATGTACTCCAATCTGTGCGCCTTTCCATCTTGTTATGTATATTTTTGAGCTGTATTTAATACAATATTTTTCCAATTTCAATTAACATATATACCCCATATATACTGCAAGGGTATCAAGTCTTCGGCTAGACCGAAGCCAGCTGTTCGTTTTTTTGTGTTAAAGTTCACAGAGTTGATTTTAATTATTAAAATATAATAATTTTTTGTTTTTTATTGACTTTTTTTGGTACGTGCATGGTGGTTGTAGTTCTTGAATTCTAATTATCGTGTTTAAAAAGCTGTAGAACTGCTTAAATCTTGACAAACAACAATAAACAAATAAAATCAAATCAAAAAAAAAAAAAAACAAAGAAAAAGAAAAAGCCACTTAAAACGATGGCAATTGTTTTTTCACCGCCACCATTTACGCCGTAAAAAATCTCATCCGCCATCGCTAAAACTAAACAGAGAGAAAAAAAAAAACATTTAGCACAAAGCTAGTTTAGGCTTTAACAAATGCTGATTTGTACTTTTTTCGGTTCTCTTACAATCCAACAAAATAAAAAAAAATAAATCATAATCATAATCATAATCAAAAAATGCCATAAACCAAAGCTATCGCCTCGAACTGATGCGGCAGGTGTATAATGTCGAGAGTCCGCCCTCGTCGATGCTCTTCGATACGTCCAGCATTGAGGGTGTTGGAGCATATATGACGCTTGACTTGGGATCACCACCAGCTCAGCAGGTGACAAATGTGGAGCCGGTGGCCGAGCTGAAGCAGCCACAATTGCGACAGGCGGCATCCCCATCGCGTTTGACATTGGCCAATCTGATACCTTCTAGGTTTGCTTGACATTTCGAGGCTCTTCTTCTTCCTTTGTCAAAATATATTTGTGTAGTTTTTGAAGTTGCTTTGCTTTCCTTTGTGCATGTTTCTTGCTTTGCTTATCTTTTCCTTTCTTTCTTTGCGTAGTTCTTCTCTTCTGCTCTTCGGGTTACTTATTTATTTGGGTGTAGTTGTCCATGCTTTGTTGGTTTGCCTTTTCCAATCTGCTTTCGCACTGTTTGCTGTCCATCCTGTCCCTTGCCCAGCTCAGTTCTGAACTAATCCCTTGCTCTGATTCCATTCCATTTGCAGGCAACGCTTGGAGCTGATGCGTGAGATGTACCACAATGAGGCCGAGTTGAGTCCCACTTCGCCCGATTACAATGTGGAGAGTTTGACCGGCGGGGATCCGTTCTATGATCGTTTCCCATGGTTCCGCATGGTTGGACGCTCCTTCATCTATCTGAGCAACTTGCTGTATCCGGTGCCGCTGGTGCACAAAGTGGCCATTGTCAATGAGCGTGGCGATGTGCGTGGATATTTGCGGATTGCTGTGCAGCCGGTGCTCGACGAGGAGTCCATTGACTTCAATAACGGCGTCAAGCAGTCGGCTCGCCTCGTCTTCAACGAGGATGACGCGAAGCCCAAGTACCGGGCCCTCAACGAGAAGGACGATGTGCAGCGCTACATTGACAATGGTGGATTGGATAGCAAACTGGAGGGTAAGTTTTGCCACATTTTACTAGAATTCTAGAAACTAATTACCCAAAAATAATGATTAGAACTTGAAGATGCCGATTCGGGGCGTGGCATTGACTCCAATTCGGCATCGGAGTGCCAGGAGAATGCCGAGGAGCCTGGCGAACATCTGCAGGTGGGCAAGGAGTTCACCTTCCGCGTGACGGTGTTGCAGGCAACTGGAATTGGAGCTGAATACGCTGACATCTTCTGTCAGTTCAAGTGAGTTTAACCAAACAAGATTTTCGAAAACGAGCTCTTTGCTAATCATAAAATATCTTCCCGCGACAGCTTCTTGCATCGCCATGAGGAGGCCTTCTCCACGGAACCCGTCAAGAACTCCGCTTCGGGTGCCCCACTCGGCTTTTACCATGTGCAAAATGTGCGTAGTTTTATTTTTTTTTATATATGTTTATCGATATATTTCTATATCTTTATATATCTAACAGATAACGGTGCCCGTGACAAAGTCGTTTATTGAGTATTTGAAGACGCAGCCGATAATGTTTAAGATCTTTGGTCACTATCAGACGCATCCGCTGCACAAGGATGCCAAGCAGGAGTTCGTTTCTCGTCCACCACCAAGACGCATGCTGCCACCAAGCATACCAATAAGTCAGCCAGTGCGCAGTCCCAAATTTGGACCGCTGCCCTGTCCGCCATCCTCGACCGTCTTGGCGAAGCATGATGTGCTGGTGTGGTTCGAGATCTGTGAGCTGGCGCCCAATGGCGAATATGTGCCATCGGTAAGTCCCATTCGATTCATTCTTATATGATTTATAAATATTTCATATTATTTCTTTAATTTAAAATTAATTTTAAATTTGTTTTTCAATAATATCTACTTTAAAAGACTTCAGTTCCCATTACCTGAATAAATAAATACATATATCTGCTGCTCCTTTCAGGTCGTGGAGCACAGCGATGATCTGCCCTGTCGGGGACTGTTTCTGTTGCATCAGGGCATCCAGCGACGCATACGCATCACCATTGTCCATGAGCCGACGCCTGAGGTGAAGTGGAAGGACATCAATGAGCTGGTCGTTGGACGCATACGCAATTCGCCGGAGTCATCGGACGAACAGGATGAGGATGCCTGTGTGCTGTCGTTGGGTCTGTTCCCCGGCGAGGTGCTCGAGGTGCCCGGCGATGATCGCTCGTTCTATCGCTTCGAGGCGGCCTGGGATTCCAGTCTGCACAATTCGGCGCTACTCAATCGTGTCTCTCAGGGCGGCGAGACAATCTACATTACGCTCAGCGCCTATCTGGAGGTAACCACTCTTAATCCCGAAGAGAAAAATTAGAAGAATTCGAATGAAAACTGATCTTTCTTTTAGCTGGAGAACTGCGCTCGTCCCGCCATCATTACGAAGGATCTGAGCATGGTCATCTATGGACGGGATGCACGCACTGGACCCCGTTCGCTGAAGCATCTGTTCTCGGGACAGTATCGCAATCCGGAGGCCAATCGCTTGTCCGGCGTCTATGAGCTGTCGCTGAGGCGAGCATCCGAAGCAGGTAGTCCAGGTAGCAATTCTCTCATTGTAGTTGTAAAACGTCCTTCGCTTGCATGAACCTAACTCCTTCAAACTGATCCTACTGATCCGGCGTAACACTGCCACTATGCTTTCCTAAAAAGGTGTACAGCGTCGCCAGCGTCGCGTTTTGGACACCAGTTCGACCTATGTGCGTGGTGAGGAGAATCTCCATGGTTGGCGACCACGTGGCGATTCCCTGATCTTCGATCATCAGTGGGAACTGGAGAAACTCACACGACTCGAGGAAGTGGGACGCATGAGGCATCTGCTGTTGCTGCGCGAGCGTCTGGGCATGGACACCAATCCCAATCCGACCACCAAAACCGAGAAGGATGTGTGCAATCTGGCCGCAAGGGCGGCCACTTCACCCGTGCACATGGTCATTCCACAGTCGCCGCAAACGCCCGTCAAGGATCCGCAGATGCAGATGATGCCCGATCGGGAGTACAATCAACGGGAGCAGGATCTGATGCTCAAATGCTTAGAACTGGTGCAGGGTCAGTTTGGAAAAGCATCACTTCTCGGCCAAGCAATCCCTAATTGATTATTTTTTGTCTTGTACAGGTCGCTATAGCAAGAACGAAGCAAAGGATAACCAAACCAACAATGCGGATGTCTCGCCCAGCGATGAGGGCTGTGCCGACATGACAGTCAGCTGCATCTCCAGCAATTCCATGGAGTAAGTACCCATCGCATTGCAGACACCAGCATGCTTTTTCTCCATTTCCATCCTGTGCCTTGCCTTTGCAGCTCTTTATTTCCAAACACAATTGGCAATTTCTAATTAGATAAACCAAAAAAAAAACACACTCATTTTAAAAGACGAACGATTCAGATTTCAGTTTTGCTTAGGTTATTATTAAAGTGGGTTTGCTGATTAGTCACAAATTATGGAAGAAACTGAATAGTTTTTTAAAAAAGCTAATTTATGTGTAAACAATTTTTGTATTAACTTTCATCGCAGTTTTTTATATTGTGGAGTGTACTCAATATTTGTGCAATCAAATTTAACACTTAAAAGCAAAGATAGCATTCCAATTGGAATATAGAAGTAACGCTATAAGAGATAAAACACCTACAGAAGCCACTTTCTAACCAACCAATCATAGTTAGCAGAATGTATCCAGGAGAAAATGCAGCATCCTAGGGATGCATGTTATGAGTGTAACTCAACAAAGATTCTGACAATCGTGCAGAAACTGGGATTGATGGAGGAGGTGCTAGCTCAGAAGGGGCACACTAGATATAATAGACCCAGTGCAGAACCCAGGATTTTATATACAGTTAGTTATATTCATAAACGCAACTGTTTTGTACTCATTTTTAAATCAGTTTCCCACTTGAGTCAGCAATTCGATAAGAATTCATTTCACAAGTTGGAAAGAATCCAAAGACTTTATTAGAAGCAACTCCATGCAAAATAAGATGCACTGCTGAACCCAACTCCAGACTTTAGCAATAGATTATTATTGAAAAACACGATGCATTTCGACATCTCGTTGCTGGACACCAGTTGGACAGTCGCTGCGCAGAATACACCTGAGCAGTGGCTCACTGAAGATGTAGCCGGGCTTGCATATGCAGGGCACACCACAGAGATTGGGACATGAGCGTGATTTGTGGGTGCAGGTTTCCGGACAGACGCCGCCACATTTAACACTGGTCGCATTGCGGCCACAGAAGCCGGGGAATGGATTCCATATAAACTTATTCCGCTCCGGGTCGGGATTGGTGTAATGATGCAGCACCACGTTGCTGCCCCATGCCCCAAGTTGATGGTAGGCCAATAGACAAAACAGCACCATTAGCAAGTTTCTCATTCCGGGTGACAGTTGCAACTAACTGGGAATTGCGAGTCGATTTAATGAACAGGTTGCAACAGTTGTTGCAGCTGTTTTGGTTTATCATTCATCACACTCACTCATCCGCCAAATACATATTCCAAATTGAAATTCTATTCCCGCTGTACTAAAACGAAACGAAACTCAAAAAACAATTTCGATATTCTGTTTTCTACTTTTGTTCGTTTGCTTTTCTTTTACACACAAATTAGAAACAACAAATTTGTTATACGAAAAAGGTAACTGTGTTTTCTCTCAATTCGCCCAGAGCACACATGAACTCTTCACTAATCCCGTCATTGATTTGTGTTCCACAGATTATGCTCACCGGATCGGTCGGATGCACCAAATGGCTGGGAGGCACCTGCTCCGGCCACACAGCCGGCGCTGCCTTTGCGCCTCTATGTGCCCGAGCTGGAGGAGATTCGCGTCAGTCCCGTCGTCGCACGCAAAGGTCTCCTCAACGTTTTGGAGCACGGCGGCTCTGGCTGGAAGAAGCGCTGGGTGGTAAGTAATTACCAGCTTAGCTCTCCAGCTCAATTCTAATCACTTATTTTTTTTCAGATTGTGCGACGTCCTTATGTCTTTATCTATCGCTCGGAGAAGGATCCCGTGGAGCGCGCTGTCTTGAATCTGGCCACGGCACAGGTGGAGTGCAGCGAGGATCAGGCGGCCATGGTCAAGATACCCAACACCTTTAGGTACGTCATTGAGTCATACAAAATGAATCAAACTAAAATTGTGATTTATTTTGACAGCGTGGTGACCAAGCATCGTGGCTATCTACTGCAGACGCTGGGCGACAAGGAGGTGCATGACTGGCTGTATGCCATCAATCCGCTGTTGGCCGGACAAATCAAGTAAAAATCAAATATAAAAAATATATATAAAATCATTTCTTTTTGTAACACTTTATCTGCCCCGAAAACAGATCCCGTTTGGCGCGTCGCACCTTGGAGCCGGCATCGCAGACGGCATCGCAGATCCAGGCCAGCAGTGGGGTGAACGCGAATGCGGCGAACAAATGAGATACGATAACGATGGAATCCGTTTTGGTTTACTGAGACGCAGGCTATGGCTGGCTGCAGCGACTGGACATTAGGAGACGTCTACGTCAGATGCGGCTGGCAGCAACTGAATAATCATCATCTATATATATATATATATAGCAGCTGGATTCCATCGCACATATTGTTATTGTGTACACGTATAAAAAAAAACTAAATACATAAGAATACACTGAACAAAAAGTAAAGCCATAACTGGAGATACCCGAATATGCAAAGCGTACGTAATTATTAAGTAGTGCAACATGATTAATTGATTAATTGTATTTTATATTATGTAATGTATCATTATTTATGCCGTTAGTCAGTCAGTCAGTCAGTCAGCCAAAAGTGTAGGCAACACTGTGTGTGCCACAATTGATGTGGCATACTTTTTGGCAGCGAATCGACAAGAAGAATATGTTTTGTAAATAGTTTTTTAGTTTTCCGATCTTTTTTGTCGTTTCCCAATTTGTATAAATATTTGTCATTAGTTAATTAATTTTTAAAAGTACTTGAGTTCTTTCTCGCCGAACAAAACATTCAGTTTTCCAGTGATATTATGTTGAGAATAGAAACTATGTTTAAAAACAGAAAACGCTTCAGCAAAAACAACAATAAGAAAAGCACACTCCAAACACAAACAAACAAACAAACAAAACAAACAAACATATATATGCATTTTAAAAAAGCAACTAAAGCAAACACCATATATATTTCTATATATATATATATAAACAATATTGTATAAAACATATATATAAATATATATTTGCTGTTTATACACAAATTTTCAACAATTTACCATATATATTGTTTAATTTAGTAACAAAAACGCAAGACATATGAAACAAAATAATAATAATGCAATTACATATACATATACAAGAAGACATATATAAATAATATATAGATATATGTGTATGTGTGTGTGTGTTAACGATAAACCGTACAGTATATAGGATGTAGTGTTGAAGATTGAGAATGATGAAGAGTGGATATAGAATCCAAGTGGAAAAAGAGTTTTAAAAAAAGTCAGCGTACGCTCAGCAGTTATCGATTAATTTGTTAGTTAAACTTTAATAATCTATATATACATATATATATATAAATATGATGTAACAGCGATTGATAAAACTACACAATCATATATACAAACATATATATATATATATTATATGTGTGTTGTGTACTCTTTACTCAATGTAAATGGCACTTGCAAATAATGAAAAAAAAGAAAACTTAACTTAGAAAAAGAAGCAAAACGCTTTATCGCTGTCAAAGTCAAACTAGAAGAAAATAAGACAAAAAGTTTGACTGCTTAAAAAGCTTTCGTTTAGTTAAAATGCTATATTCCCTCTCTCTTTCACTCTACCTGTAACTCTCTCTGTCTCTTTTCGATTTCAAAAGAACCACCTGCAAAATGCTTAAAGCGAACAAAATATATATATATATATTTAACGTAGTTTTGATAATAATCCAACTCGAATTACAAACAAAAAAAAAACAAAAAAATTCAAATGCCACCTGTAAATTTCTAAGAAACGCTTACAATGCAATATATACGCAATGTTTCCCTTTAAATTAATACCTATATATTTAAATTATATCTGTGTGTATTTGAATCCCTCACAAAATTTGTACCACTTTCGTTGATTGGACAATGGCACGAGCTTAACACAAAAAATAAAAAAAGAAAGAATACCTTTTGGGTTCACTTGTACCTTGAGACAAGCGTTATACCCAATTGTGGAAGGTGTTCGCTTTCGTGTGTTTACAGTACAGGTTGCAAAAAACAAACAACACGTTAAGCGAACGAGGATTTGAGTTTTGAGTAGCGAAAATGTAAACATTTGTTAAACTATTATGTAATATTAATTTGGAATTGTAAAATATTAGAGAATTGTAATTACAATAATCATATAAAACCTATACTCACATAATTATGCGCTAAACATACATACATATATATACATATATATATTTACGTATATATATATATATATGATAATTGAGAAAATGCACACAAGCTAAATTCAAGTATTAGCCGATCTATATTGTTGAGCAAAACGAGCAAAAAAACTCCACTTATATAGTACATATATATATGTACGAGTATATAGTACATATAAAATACATTTGAAATCAAATATATATATATATATATATATATACAAATACTATATATACAATTAAAATCGGGTAAAGTGAAGTGAGACAAACCATTCGTCGGATTCGTTTTAACAAAGTGCAAGAAAATGTTGCCCAAAAATATATAAAAAAAAATTACATAATAAAAGTATTTACAAAATAATTCCAGCTGTATGCTATCTGTATGTATACTCCAATCCAACAAACAACAATGATATATGCAAAAAAAAAGGGCGTATCACTACTAAAGAATTATAAATTAAAGCGGCTTTAAATAAAAACTGTAAAAAACATGTCTTTCAATCAATCGAATCGAATTCCAGCAGCTGAATGCCACAAAAAGTAAGTAGTGATTACAATTGTCATCATTTATAATGTATATTTTCATTTATATATATTTTTATTATTTTTAATGTGGAAATGGAAACCAGAATTAATTATATATATATAAATATTGAGAAGTCTATTTAAAGACTCTTTTACCATATTTTGGAAAAGTAAGTTTTCATTACAAAAGTCCTTATTTATTTATGTTATTTATCATTTTTATATATTATTATTACTTATGATTTTATAATAAAGGTGATTATTTTATATAAATGGATATATCAAAATTTTAAAGCACTTGATTATCAGATTATTAAAGTAACTAGTAATAACAAAATTTATAATATTCATTCAAATAGTAAAAATTTAATAGCGAAAGCTTTTTATTCAAATAGTTTTAGTTTCATTTAAAAATGGAAATAAATTAATAATAAAATTTACATTTTGTGTGCAGCTAACTTTGGGTAACTTTTGCACATTTAATAAAGCTGCAATTGTATATGCCGATTATATTTAAGTGTAACTGGAAATAATGGTTTTAATACCTCGACTTAGTGGCACAAAAAGCCGTTAGGATAATCCGTTCTAAGCTTTAAGGACACATTTCCTATGTGCCACACTGCGTATGCGTTATGTTAATTTGCGCTCGAAATCGCCGCTTAAGTTCGCCTCAATTGTCGCTGATGCAAATCACCGACTTAACAGGATATTGCATGCCACAGCCAACACTCTCCGCCCATCGTTTTAACTGGGACAAATTTACTTAACTTAATCTGTGGCAGAGAACGACGAGGGAGAAGTTCTTGCAACGCGACTGTAGTAATTAAATAACTTGTCGTTGCCATTTGCCATTTCGTCATTTGGCCTTTTGATCGTTTGGTAGTTGATATTTTTTATGGTTAGCTATTACCTGCTTCGTCTTTACTTTTTTTGTGTGCCTTTTGTTGTTTGTTTGTTTTTGTTTTTATTGCCAACTGCACAAATGAATAATTCAAAAGAGTCGGCAGTCAGCAGAAGCGACTAGCAAAATCCGCATTTAAGTCTCAGTTTGCCATTGGGGGTTTCAGTTTTTGGTCTCGCTTATTGTTGCTGTTGTTGCAACTTGTTTGTTGCAGCTTGCTGTTGTTGCTTGCCGCATTGTCACTGGCAGCGCCGATTGAGGTCAGTGAAATCAAATCGCTTGGATGCGCGCTTGCTCTCGCTTGGACTGGTTAGCACTTCTAGAACTGGCCAACTCCGGGCATCCGCTTTGTCTTTTATGCATACCCTGTTCACTTTTGCAATGGGGTGGTACGAAATTATGCACTTTGAATTTAAGTAATTCTTAATTTATAAATAATTACGATTTTATGGGAATTTTAATCAATTTACGTCTTCGCTTTCAAAGTAACTTTCTTGGTTTTGCAGATCTACTTTCTTTTACGAAATTTATTAAAAATAAAATATACATTTAAAAATGTATAAAATATTCCATATTTTTAAGATTGTTGTTGTTTTCTTATATTTATAAATTTTTGCTCAGAATCAGAAAAGCTTTCTTAAATTTCGCGCAATTTGCATTTTACGGCGATTTACTACATTTCAGTTTAATTTTTCATGTTGAGTTTTGTTTTAGCTTTTTACAGGGTATACTGCAAGTCGAGCACTCGCTGCACTCTGCTGCTGCTCAGCGACGTGTGCGAAAACTGGACTTGTCTACAACAAAAAAAAGAACAACAAAAAATGGAGAGACTATTCTGCTTGGTTGGCGTGGAATCCCTTGGCTCTTGGCTGGACTCCCTTGGCTGACTCTCAATGGGACTTGGGGCTGACTGGGACTGACTTTGTTGACGGAATTCAACACCTCATAGACTACATAGGAAACCCCGACTGCTTCCGCTACTGCATTGACAGTGCCTAAAATTAGCCGCAATTAAATGCAAATCGAATTTGATCAATTAACTTGGCAAAGAATCGAGGAGGTGCAAAGAAGAAGAGATTGTCAATGCCAATGTTGCCACTAAAATTGGCAGCCAAGGTGAATGCGTCGGCGACTATAAAAGCGATTGATGCCACATCGATGGGGCATACAACAGCGTGCGAAGAGTTAGTTGCAGTTAGTCGAGGAAAAGGAGCTCATCCAGCAGCAGCATCATCATCAACATGTTCGACTCGAAGATTAGATTGCCCAAATATGTATCGGACGCATTCGATAATGTCGAGTACGAACTACAGATGACCTACACCCTGGAAACGGATCGTCGCATCATGAGCTTCTACGATGCCATGTGGGGCATTGAGGTGACTGGTGGCAGCGATCAATTCGAACCGTTGACCATTGTCAATGTGTCGCCAACGGGTCTGGCCAAGCGGGGAGGTATGCGTATTGGGGATGAGATTACCCAGATCAATGATATACCCGCCTTGGAGCTGACCTTCAATGAGGCTCTGCAAATCTTTCGCAAATCCTCGCATTATGTGCGCGTCTTTGTCAGGGGGTAAGTAATCCTAATCCTCAGCAGTCCAAGCAGATTTCACATCTCTCCCTATCTTAGAGATGACGATGCACCCGGTGAGGAGGATTGGACCTGCGACTGCTGGTTCAAGCCTAGGAGGCCCTGGAAGCGTGACTTTACGCCCATTCAGTGGACCTTTCCGTGGAACGATCGTCGCAAGCCTGTCTACAAGGAGTCCAACTGCTTCATGGTGCCCAGCAAAATGGAGGACAAGATTCGTGCGCGCCGTGCAGCCACCTCGGCCGTGCACAAGAAGGAGGATGCTTTGCCCCATACGCGCTCATTGACGCCCACACCCAGACCGAAGAATCAACCCGGACCTAATCTGCTCGAGAGCGTGCTGCGTCCACGCGGACCACCGCCCAGGGATTAGGTAGCAGTAGCTTGATCACTACTCCAGTTGGATAGGAAGCTGAACCAAAAAGAGGAGCAGGCAGCAGGCAGCAAATCTCCTTAGAAAAATAAGGTGCTGCAGTGCATCCGCCTCTTTGGGCCGAGGGCAGGCAACTGAATACAGGCAAATACAGCTGCAGCAGTTGAAGTGCCCCGCTGAAATTTGCTCATACAGAGAACACTCGCTAACTAGAACGATTCGCCAAAGAATAAAAGTCGATTATTTTAATATAAAAAACTGTTTAATTTTTGGGTGGCACAATTATATGGGAAAAAGTTCTTGGAAAAGGTTATTTCTTTCTAGTGACCACTGTACACAATTTGCAAAATAGTTTCGTTTTCGTTAGCCAATCAAATATGCATGGCAATATTGCTTATTGATCAGGATTATGCGTTTATCCGTTTTGCTCTCTCTGCACCAGCGACACCCTGTGCACCCTGTATAAATGAATTAACAAAGGCAAAGGCAAATGCAATCGCTTTTGCATATCTCATTAAATCAGCGCAGTTTTCACTCACTTCTGCTAAACTATTCTCTTTCAAAGTATAGCGATTCTACAGTCTGTTTGTTAACAGTTTTAATCGATAATTGTTAGTGTTAAAGTATCGCGATCACTGTTATTGCAATAAATGGAAGTGTTTGCTTTTACGTGTATATAATTTCATTGTGTCTTAATTAAATGCTAATATATCCTTTTTTAAAAGTGCTATTGAGAATGTCTGCAGTGCCGGACAAACTAATCGAAGTGAAATTCTTAAATTTAATCATTTTGAAGTACTTTTTATGTGCGCTTTGTGCAAACAGACATAGGACAGAGGATAAACGCAGCACACGCACAGTAAAAGTATCGATACTCTTATGGTAAGTAACTATGCTAAAGCTGATGAAAACTAAATATTATTGAAAGTTATGCAAGAAATTCTCTTCTGTCTGTAGTCTAATTTAAATTTACTGTAATTATTACAAGCAAAAGCTTTTAATATGCTCATGTACCCTTTGGCTAGGGAGGGGTGATTACAGAGAGTCTTGTTGGACAATAGAATAATTTTGCCTTCAACGTTGTCAAAATTATAAAATGCAAATGCAATTAGAAACAAAGAACAACAGAAATATTTATGTATTAGATAGCAGAGAAGAAGAAGAAGATGAAGAATATAGTTGTAGACAATAAAATGACAAGCAAAATGCAAATGGCGCAAATCAGCGTACGCCAGAGTGAGACGGAGAGATGCAGCAAATGAAGGAATGAATTGAGGAATGCATAAATAGAGAAAGAAAGAGGAGCAACTTTCTTAGGCGACGCTTTCATTAAGTGCATAATTCAATTTTCATCATTGCTTGAAACGACAATGTTTTTGTTCTTGTTCGATTCCAGACAACAATATGCAAATGAGAAAGAAATTTATATGAATTTGTCTTTTGTGTTTGAGTGAGTTGCTCTAGTTAAAACTTTAATCCAATCAGCAGTGGGCGTGTCCGGTTTTTGCCTTATGTCGCCATGTGGCTTCCACTTTGAAGATTAGCATTAAGAGGGAAGTGCAAAGCGGCAGAGGGAAACGGTAAACTGGAATCAATAAAACTGAAAAACAAAAACGGTAAATGCAACTGGGCATTATTAAAAATTCAGGGCAATAAGAAAACCATTCAAAAGCAAACGACGCAAAAATTTCATTAATGAATTTTTAATATGCATCGCATTTTTACTCGCACACTCTTCTGCAGCCTCTCTCTCCTACTCTTTCTCTCTCTCTCTAGATAAAATTAAATGTGTATTTATACTTGGTTTTTCGTTGTTTAAGTTTAGTTTTGATAGATGCACGAAATGTGCGCTGCTTTTAATCAAATTGAAGTCTTAAAGCCTGTTTGCCAACAGGATAACTGTGCTTGAATCGGGTATGCAAGACTAGCAAATGCTCTGTGAGATGTTGTTTGGAATTTACTCTGTCCTTAATTAATGTAAAATATGCTGTACCATTTTGATATTAAGAATTTAAGTAATTATTATACATTTATTGTATTATTCGAAAATATTTTAATATTTAGTTGAAGCTAAGTTTTTTAAGAAGGTTTCAACACCCCTTTTAAAATTTATCTAAAAACAATTTGCCAAACTATTCAAAACAATTGAAAACTGGTTGTTCATTTGATCATTTTCATATAATGTACAAAAGTTTAGCTATCAAAAGTGTCATTAAATTTTAAATGCTGAAAGCAACTCCCATTGACCCAAATTCATAATACTCTTTTTCGCTCTCTCTGTCTCTCTCTATCTAGCTTACTCACGCTCTCTCGCTCTCTCTCTCTTTCTCTCTCACTCACGCAACATACTAAATTGAAATGACGCTAAAAATTAACAACTTGTTAAGGCAGGCATAAATTTCTGCGCTTTCGGCTTCAGTTTCCTTTTTCTGTTGTTTGCTTTTTTATGCCGCTTTTTTATCCGTTTTACCAGTCTCCGGCTGACTTTTGACTTGACTCCTTGACTTGGGCTATGAGCTGCGGGTACGATAATGATGGCTATTAGAAATGTGTTGGTAATTAGGAGAAAAACGTCGGCCTCAGCAGCATTTTTTCCCCCCTGTTGCGAACACAATTTTTTATTCCTTTTTTTGTTGTTGTTTGTTGTTGCCTTTGTGCTCTTATGCTAATGAGCAAAGTGAATTGTTTGTTGTTGTTGTTGTCGTTTGCCTGGGAATTGAGGCAGCGTTTAAAGTGTTTCGCCTTGGCCGCTTTATGACATGTTTAGAGGCAAGCGAACAGGACACAAACATCCAATGTGTCCAGTGTCTCTTTGCTGGTCGGCATTCATTGATTGATGCAACAGCAACAGCAGCAGCAGCCTCAACAAAAAATGCCAGCAAACAACTTTATTTAAAGCGGCCTTCATGAAATATTCATGCTGCATGTTGAACAGCAAAAAACAACAAAAATAAACGACAGCATTGCCTGACAGGACAATGGCGATGGAGCTCTCTCTATCTCTATCTCTCTCTCTCTCTTTCTCTCTCTCTCTTTCTATCTCACCATCTCTCCTCGCAATCATACATCTACTGATACTTGCTACAGCTATGCAGAGCTGACATAAATGAAATAGATCTTTGGATCTGTGGCCATATTTACAATTTATAACTACAATTAACATAAATTAAGCATTTTAAGCGGAAAAATACTAAATGTATACAAATTAAATTTTTTAAAAAATATTGTGCAAATAGTTAAAACCATCTCATCATTGTATGAAACCAATCAGACGAAAATAAAAAAAAGATATTTTATATAAGTAAAGATGCCCAACATTAAAGAATAAATATTATTCACCAGACGAAAGTTTTAAAGTTGATTGCTTAATGCTAGAAACAAAATAGTATATGAATTGGTTACATAATAAACTTTATTGTAATCATTAAAAAGATCTCGAAGAGGTTCATGAAAGGAAGCAGAAAGAAGGGTCCAATAAAATCTAATAAAAAATGCAATTTAATTAATAACATATAAATATAAAAATAAGTCTGTCTGTGAATATTCCCAGATTTGAATATAAAGTATTAATATATAAAATACGTTTATATATTATTAATATTCAACTATAAAAACTTCATTCAGAAACAACATTTATTGTTAAGCTAAAACGTATTTGGATATTCAACAAACTTAAATAAGATATGGCTTAAAACAAATGATGTGCTTACTAGCTGACTTAAGCATTTAAGCCTCTTTTCTAATGAACACTTTCCTGCTACCAAAACCCTTTTCAACGTTAACAACTTGCTTCATTTTGGCGCACTTTGTCGAGGTGCAGAGATTAAGTTATGCTAAATGTTGGCCATCAATCTTTAAAGGGTTGTTTCTGGCTGGTTTTAGCCTGGCTTTTAACATATTTGCCGCAATACTTATTCGGTTATTCATCGCTACCATTTTGGTTGCTTTTTGGTGACACTTCAATACTGTGCCAGAAAAAAAAACCCTTTTCAAAAGCCTCAACTGGTTCAGGCCATTTATTTGGTCAGCTTAAGATTGACCCACATTTGACCGGAGCTTAGGTTACCAATTTCATATTCGCTGTTTGCCCAACTCACAGCCCGATGGCCCAAACTAGCCAACTGCCTCTATTGGTTGCCTGTTTGCCATGTCAGCCATGTCTGTTAGCCAAGTTGCCTGCTTTTTGCCCCGTTAGTCAATCTAATGGCAAACCACGTAGCGACCTTGCGGTCCATCAGCTTTAAGCCTTGCAAAATATTCAAACTATAAATTGGCTTAAGTCAACGTGGCTGAAAACTTGCACAGAGCACGTCTTCACTGGGAGCAAAATATGTGACTAGAAAAAAATACAAGTTTTAATAGAAAACAATTTTAAAGAAATAAATAAAATTAAATTAAATTAATTTAAACTTCTCCTTTAAAATAATTAATTGATTTTATATATTTATGACATTTTTGTTACTTAGTTTGGTTCAGTTACTTTTTTAGATAGACAAATGGGAATGGGATAAAATTTGTTATCCATCTATAAATAAAATTATATGATATAGTTATTTATTATATAGCTAACTGATTTAGCCAGCTGTGATACATAAAATGCTTGCAGCAATAAATTTGCATAAAAATATAAACAAAATAAAAAGACAGAAAAAAATTATGAATATGGCTAAATCTACTCATCCAACTGATGCTGAACAAGAAGCAATATATACGTAGTCTAAGGTGTCTAATTCACTCGGCAATAACTTAAGCTGATTACCAAAATAACTTAAGCCGATATACAAAAGTGGCAGACATAAATATTTTTGCAAGTGCAGCAAACAGATTTTGTTTGTGTGCGTGCAGAACTTGCCACCGGCAGCTAACTGAATGTGCCAGACAGACAAGGTGCAGGAAGTGTTGAGAGGGGGGGAGGGGAAACGTAGCTGGTTTGGATAAGGCTAAAAGCAGTGGGACGAAATAACATTTGACATTTTTTGAACTTTAATACACTGAAGACTTGCAGTTGACCATTATTGTTGCTGGAATTTTGCTGTTAGCTGCCAGTTGCCAGTTGCCAGTTGGTGGCCCAAAAGTTTTGTGTGCAATCATGTTTTGCATTTGATTTGCAATAATTTCGTTTTTATTTGGTTTTAGTTTTTTTTTTTGTTGCTAATTTCTGTTTTTTACATGACATTCACTTGTCAAGTGCAAGTTGCCAGTTGTTTTCCCCATGACATCGCATGACTTTTACTTTGGAGTTGAAACCGAACACACAAATCCAAAACAAAACAAAAGCCAAATATGAAAACAAAGTTGGAAATTGAAGTGGCTGCCAAATGACAACCAGTTTTTTTTTTGCTATTTTTCCCTGAACAGCATAAATTACAGTAAGTCTTTAAGCTGTGTATTTTTACATCTCTCTTTCTGCTCTTGGCCACACGACACAAAAAAAAACTGACATTATCATTGGCGCTTGGCAAAAAGCTGACAACTTTTACTTAAAATGATACTGTTATTGGCCCAATCATGATGAGAAGGCATATATATGTTAACAAAATACGCATTGACTCACCTGATGACAATTACTTTGAGCTGCTGTTGACAGCCATTTGGATGTGGGTAAATCGGTTTTTTTTTTTCTTCTTAAATATTTGTAATTTGTTATGGGATAATAACACTCAATGATGCTTAAGAGACCTGACAAATAAATATTTTATTGTCAGCATCCCATAAATATTATTATTGTAATAGCAGAATCTGCGTTTCTAGTTTTCTTTGTTAAAGTAAATCTTTTCAATTTAAATATTATTATGGCACTTGTAAATATCATTAGTATTATGCACCCTTCTCAGCAACTTTCTCGAGTGGAATTTTCAAGTTGTTAAATAATTTACCAGCACGTGGATTCTCTCTAATTAATGACAGCTAAATTATATATTCTATAAATAAATTCAATTACAATTTTAAGGCACTTTACAAAAACTATTCAACTAGCTGCAGCTTGAAATCGCAGATATAAAGTTGAGCGTTGAACTGCTCCACTAATGCACAGACCAAATTAGTTGCAACATCATGCCCCTTTCCCCGCTGCACGCGGCACGCTGCACGCTCTTTAGAGGCACTTCTCAAAATGTGGTCTTAAAAGCTTTTGTCTTGGCCACTTGGCCTCGGCCTCGCTGGAGTTCAAGCTTGCAGCTCACGCAAAATTAATTAACGTAGTACTCCAAAAACTTTGGCCACTGCAATCTTTTGTCATAGTTAAATTCCCTTCGCCGCTTACCTCGCACCCCCCAACCAGCTTCCCCCTACATCCCCTTTTTTGTGTATAGAATGCAACTTTTGCTTAAAGCTGGCGAAAAAATGTCACGCGAACAAGGCAAAGCAGAAAAGCGCCAAGAAGAATGTTGAACAGATGAAAAAAAACTGGTACACTGAGAAAAATAGCGCAGCATATCTTGATTCAAGCATTCGTAGCAAATCAAAGATTTTGAATTTTATTCATATTATTTTTCTTTTAATTGAGCAGCAGTCAGCCAACTTAAAGCAAGCTTTTTTTATTTCTGTCTTTTTCGAGGAATATTTATTTTATTGTTTAAGTTTATTTGAGCATGCTTAAAGTTTGTTGAGCTCTTTTTAAAAAATAAATATGATTTTCGCAGACAGCATAAAATAATATATTTTATATATAATATAATAAACAACAAGCATATTTAAATTTGTCGAACACTTTTTCTTTAAATTTCTAGCTGATTTTTGCTGGATGTGCTTTTTGCTGTGTAGCCTTTGTGGCAGCCAGCTTCCCTTGCAGCAACCCCTTCACCTCCCCCTACTTAGGCAGCTAGCTTTCCCTAGCTCCACTTTACCATACTCAACCTGGCTCAAACCACTATTTATCAGTCCCTTTGGTGCGTCCTGCAAACTTGTTTGCAACCGGAAAATTTCCCTTTTCACAGTCGTTCTTTGTACAGCAAAAGGAGTGTGGATTTAAGAGGGGGGAGGTGTAGGGTTTTAGCCACGTTTTACTTTAATTGCGGGCAACTGTTAGGCAAGTGACCTGTGTTTAGTTAAAGTGCACAGTTAAACGATGCCGCGGCATAAATCGCTGAAGATTTACATAGAATGCAATTGGAGCATTCCAGCAGCGTTTCATTTGTTGTGCGAACCGGTGTGTGTGTGCTGTGTGTGTGTGTGTGATTTTGTTTGTTTGCTTGCGCTCGAAATTGAATTTCTCGTTAAAGCGGAAAACAATAAACAAGCCAACAGAAGGGAATGCGGCATGGGGCAAGGGTTGTTGCAGGTGGCAAACATTGCACAATGCGTTGCGCATACGCCATGTTGACGCCAGTAGTCGATAATATATAGTTTTGCACAGCGAAGAATCTTAAGTTGCCAGTTTAATTCTGAGTTTCTCTACTTTAACAGCCATTTTGCTTGAAGGCCAAAGTTTATTTTGTGCAAATTGAGTTTTCAATTATCAAATCAAACAATTTGGCGAATTTTGCTGTTCGACAACTATTTGCCGGCAAACACTTCTGGAGCACTTTAGAATAATAATATAATTGAATTAATAAGTAATCAAAAATGTGTATAATAAAGTTGTGTATGCAACTGGAAGAATGAGGCATGAACGACGAGTGAATATATATTCTTGATCAGCATTAAAAGTCAAATTAATTAAGTCGATCTGTCTGTCTAAATAAACAAATTTGGTATAAAATCGATAACTACAGCCGTCTCATCAACACCGATACAAATCGATAACCTATAGCTAAACAAATTGTAGTTCTTTAAATATATCTTTCCAATTTACATAAATAAAATTTTAATGCTATACATAAATTTTATTAAATTTATTAAATTCCATCACAGTTTTTGCAGCAAATATAAACAACACTGGAAGAAAAAAGAGTATTCAGAATGCGTTACTTTTTTTCAGTCGAACGCTTTTGTTTTTCTTGCTCTGCGTCTGCTGTGCCTTTTGGCAACGAGCTTGGCCAAAACGGAAGGAAACACTTTCATTATCACTTTGGCGCTGTAAATTTATTGCGACAGTCCTTCCACGTTCGTTTGGGGATTCAGCGGGTGCTGCAAGACGGGCGGGGGAGGGGTAAAGTAGGTGAAGGGTGCGGCAAGTGAATAGCTTGAACAGAAGCCGGCAGCTTGTTGTTTCCATTAGCGTCATGTGCTGCCGACGGCCAAGCAACCAACTCTACTGTAAATCCTGCTTTTATCCTGTCGCTCTAAGTTCTCAGTTCTCAGTTCACAGATCCCCAGATGCCCATCCCCATCCCTGCTCATCAATCCCAATTCCCTGCTCAGTGCAGCACAGTTTTTCAACTCGCGAATTGCGTGGGAAATGCCTTCAAATGGATCAAGGCTTAACCAAGAGAGTTGGGGGGTAATGTGGCAGGAATGTTGAGTTGTTTCACTCCTAAAATTATGTAATATACATACTTACAAACATACTTACATACATACCTACATACATACTTACAAACATACATACTATACTTTAACAATTTAAGAACAAATGCAAATTATTCTGTAAATAATTCATTATTTATTTATTGCTGCAAAGTAAATTAAAATGCAAACTGACAAAATTTTAAGTTGTTCATCAATTAAAATCATCATATTTAATTCATAAATAGAAATTTTAATTCAATTTAGAGTTTACTAACTTCATTTATGTATTATTTCTGAAATCTTGTATTAAAAAAATTTATTCTAATAGTTACAAAATTAATACGAACATTTGTAAACTGTTTGTTAAACTTAAAATGAATTTAGACAATTTTAGCTTTTTCAACTTAAAATGCAGTATTAATCAAGACTTTAAACCATTCTCAAAAATTGCTGTTTTTTTTTAATGAATTCATTTTGAGCAATTTATATATTATGGGATGAATTTATATATTTTTGGATTGATTTTCTGGCCGGAATTTCGTTTAAAGCTTTAAATGCTGTTTTTCTTATCAATTTTAGAATTTTAATTTTGGAAAGCTTTAACAATTGATTACTAAATTTAATTCTTTACTAGTGATAGATTTTTAACTTGTATTTCGAACAAAATATTTCATTTACAAATATCGACGAAATTTTGAGCTGGGAAAGTTTTGTGGCACATTTTGTGAGTGTTGCCAATTTTTCAGGTTGAATTTTGCAGCTTTTCAAAACTGTTTTATGATTATATGTTTGTCACCATTTGTTTGCTTAATCTCTCTGCACTCTCTCCCCTCTCCTCACTCTCTCTGCCATTTGCCACCCCTTTCCCTCTCTCTGCTTGGGATTGCTCACTTGTCGTTTGTGAGCTGCAAGCAGAAAGCAATTTGAGCAAATTAGCCAAGGTGTTTTATGGCCATAATCATCATCATCATCATCATCATCATTATAGTTGTTGTCATAATAGTTGTTGTTGTTGTTCTTTTTGGTCAAGTGGTTTTGCTTTGTCTCTTTCTTTTTTAATGTGACTGTCTCTTTCTCGCAATCGTTTTTTGCAACTCCATTTTCCCAGTTCGCTTTAATTGAGGTCTGAGCTGTAATTAAGTTGCTCTCGGCCAATTTGGCTGCCAGACTTGCCAGCCGCTCTAATTCTATTTTTACAGTTTAATAATGTTCTGGACTCCGCCAGGACTCCACATAGACTCCAACCGGGCTCCTTTCAAATTGCCTCGGATTATTTATGTGTTGTGCCTGAAAGCAGCTGCTTTGCCGGAGTTGCTGACACTGCAACAGGCCGTAGTCGACTTAAAAGCCAATATATCATCAGCTAACCAAGCAAGCCATCTCACTCTTTCTCTCCCCCTCATCTCTCTCTCTTTCTCTGTGGCCCCCTCTTGTTGTTGTTGCACAAACACGACAGCAGCACATGCATCATGGCTGTGTCCATTTTGAGGATACTAATTATGATTGTAGTGCCACTGAGCTGCCACTTGCCACCTGCAACATTTGCCGTGTGCACATTTGTGCTGTGTGTGTGTGTGTGTGTGTGTGAATGTGTGTAAATTAATTTGTTAATGTCCCATAATCGAGATTGACAACTTTGGCTAAAAGCATAACGAAAATTGATATAAGCCACAATAAATCGATTTTAATGGAAAATTTTGTTGTGAAGCATTTCCATTTTTCCCTTTTTTCATTTTCATTGCTTTTTCAAGTTTTGGACAGAGAAGCAGGTTCAAAGAAAATTTCAGTAAATTAATTTTAATAAGAAATATTATTAAATATATATGTAAAAAGAGTAAAATAAAGTTGTACAAAATTTAACAGCCAAAATGCAGCACTTTACTGCATATGTAAAGTATATATATATTCCTGATCAACATCAATAAACAAATCAATTTAACCATACTTGTCTCTAAGGATTTAAAAGCCAGCCCATTTCAGAGAGATACATTAAATTTCTAATGTGAATTCTAGATTACTTCATTTTATCGATAACTGCACTCTAAAAGTGACTTGTGATTAAAATCGATTACCAATAACAAATTAACAAAATGTTTTGACATTTTATGAATGTAGCAAATTTTTCAGCTCGAACTTGCAGCTTTTTAAAAATATTTTATTATTATTGGATGTCACAATTTGTTTGCTTAATTTCTCTGCACTCTCTCTCCTCTCCACTCTCTCTTCCCTTTCTCTCATCCATTTGCAACTCCTTCACATACTCAATTATTTGCATATTCTGACAGATTAATAATTACCCATTTCTAATTGAACAAACTTTTTTTATTTAGTAAATAGCCGGGTTTGCAGGGTATGTGCTAGTCGTGCTCTCTCTCTCTCTTTCTCTCTCTTTTCTGCAAAACTTTAGCTATTTTCAATGCTATTCTTAGTTTTTCGATGCGTTTTCAGTTCTCGTTATTAGAATCGTCAGAGAAGTTCTCAAGTCGAAACCACTTGAAAAATGCAATTCAATTTAAATTGAGCAAATCTATGTCATTTGTGCATTTTGGTAATGTTTGCATTAAGCTCACAAAAGTGCTGCAAAGTGGATTTATTGTTCTGTTTTTAGTTGTTTGCTTCTGTGTTATTTGGCTCGACAAATCGCAGAGTGCTCAAAATATTCAATAAAAAGAGTGTTCGAGTCGAGTCAGAGTCATAAATTTGCGTCACATCCAGCTGCAGTTGCGCTACGATTGCTACCTCCCCCCTCCTCAATCCCTTACCGCAAAACACCTGTACGACCACGCCCCCCCTCTGTCCTGTCTGCCCCATTTGTCACAATCAATTTTGTCTGAGAAAGGGGTTAAGAGAGGTGGAGGAGGGGCCTACAAACCAATAGAAACAGCTGCCAGCTCATGTCACTGCCAGCTCCGGGACATTATTGCTACACTGAGAAAAAAGCAAGCATCCTATGAACCAATTTTAAGACGAACAACTTAAGTCAAATTTATGTATTTTGATAAATTCTGTTTTTGGTGGAATGAATAACATGAATAAAATTTGTTTACTTTTATCTTTCTCCTTTTTGAGCGCAGCTTTTTGATTTTAAATGTAGATTTTAATTTGAAGTTACAAATACTTAATTTAAGATTTTACTACTCTCTGATTATTCTTCTGATGTGCACAATTCCCACTTTCTCTTATCCGTTGCAAATTTTCTGTATTTTTATCTATTTATCTCTTCAGAGTTCTCTTTTTAATCTGGGAATAAGAATTTTTAATTCCAACGAAAAACATGTCTTTTATAATTTTGCTCCAATTAAGTTTTTTTTTCTGTGTTTTCCTCAGATCTATTTAAAATATTTATTGCCTGTTTCCACTATCAAAATCCGCATTTTCATCCGTATCAACAGCAATCCGTAATTTTAACATGCGAAATTTTATAAATTCAACACGATTAATTTCCTTCTTCACTTAACTTAACAATCAACTTCAATCAATCATTATTATATTTGAAATTGAAAAATAATCGATATTCTTTAATTAAGATTGAAAGGTTTCTTTTTTTTTTGGAATCCATTTGTGTTTCTCTATGTGTGAGCAGCAGTCTCTTCTCTCTTCTCTCTTGTCTCTCAGCTCTTCTCCGCCTCCTCTCTGCTGCTGCTGTTCATATGCAAATCCTTACGTGAATTTCTGCGCCAACTACGTGTCCTGTCGTTGGCACTTTGCTTCCTTCGTTTCCAGCTAAACCTCATCGTCATCCTCATACTCATCCTCATCCTCGTCTTTACCCACATCCCCATCCGCATTCGGATTCACATCCGTCGCGACTTATTTACTGTTTTTCAAATTTCGCTTCGCAACTTTTGCCTGCCAACTTTTGGCTTTTTTGGCCATATTTTTTTTTACAGTTTATGTTTGTGTGTTTATGTGTGTGATTATGTGTGTATGGATTTGTGCCATTTATTTCCCTAGCTTCCGCTTTACTCGGCAGCATGTGTTTATGGTTTCTTAATTGTCGGATTTTCAAAGTTTGGTTTTGCAACATTATTTGATGGCTTTGCCAATTAGAGTGTGTTTAATGCGATTGTTTTTTTGTTCTATATAAGTATAAATTGACAAATTAACATATATATATTTTTTTATATATATTTAATGTTAATAAACTATTTGAGTGCGTCAGTCGATTGAGATACACGATTAACTTGTTTCACTCGGATTGAATTAAAAATGTTTAATTATTATTGGTTTTCATTTGCATTTCCATTGAACATAACTTGAAATGTTTTTAATGTTTTATGCACACATTTGCTTAACGCATTTTGCACGCTTAATTAGCCCGATTAATTGGCCAGTCAATCGAATTCGCTGATAAAGAGCAAGTTTGCATCTGACTGGAAATCATACATAAAATAAAGCCAGCTTGTGTGGAAAATTTGATCAATTAGTGTGGATAATTATTTGTGTATACGCTGACAACCGCATTGGGATGGAAAGTAGAGTTGTCTGACAACTAAAGGATTAAATATGAAAACCACAATCTGCGAATACATTCAAATGGAGTAAGTATTTTGTTTTAATAATTTTAATCCGTTTAAACCACATAACTCACACCATTTTAAGGTTATTTCAGAGAGTAGATCACTGTATACTCTTTACAAAGATCGACTAGTTATTTACCAACTGGTATTATACAGTTAACAGCGTATGCCGCAGTCGGTTAACAACTTGTTTCATATAAAATATATTTTGAATCTTATCTTGATAATAAAGTTAGTTGCTGGCGAAAAATATATATTAAAATCAATATACGGCAATGCGGAATTAACTAGACGCTTATTGCCAGGCAAGTCAAACTTTTATACACACAAACACACTCGCACACACACACACATTGTGGCAGTCAGAAGTTGTGTGAATGGCAAATTGGTTGGCGAAAATTTGCCTGCGCACAAAAGTATGCTACGATTTCTATTTGTGTGTGTGTGTGTGTGGCTGACAGAGATTGTGGTTATGTGTGAGTGTGTGGCAAATCTAATTGGATTTGTGCACGTTGAATGAACAGAACACTAAAAGTATTTTATATTGTTATTGCACTTGAGCATTGCCAGAAAGGTCTCTCTCACAAATGATTTCAATGATTTCGCTGCTCAGCTGCTGTTGATGGCTTTTTCTTCTTCTTCTTTGCTCTTGTGGAAATAGTGTTGCTGTTGCTGTTGTTGTTATTATTGTTGTTGTTGTTGTTGTAGATTTTATTGCTTTTGCTACACTCCATTGACAGCAATTGCGAGCAGTGCAACAGGAATGACAGCAACTACTACTGAAATACCTTTCAACTGAGCTTATTCGACTGCATTATACTCTGCTCATAGAGAACCCCCATTCAGTGGTTGTCAAACTGTGACAATGCTTGCAGAACTGTCTGCAGAAAACTTTTAAATGGAAAACACATAACAAATTTTAATTAAAAGCAAACTTGAAGATAATTCTTAAAACACTTTTGGATATGTTTAAGGCTTGAACAGAATACATATTTAAGAACCTTTTAAAGACACAAATTTTTTGAAATTTAAAGTCAAACTTTTCTAAGCGACAAACGCGATTTTAGAGAATTCCCGGTACAGCTTCCGGAATATTTTATATGCATGGCTATTCGATTTCCTTGTCGTACTTTTGGAAAAGTCGCAGTTCCGTTTCCGGTTCCAGTTTGAGTTCTTATTTTAGAGACTTTAAATCTTGATAATTGTTTTATAATATGAAGTAAACATTTAGATTTTAAAAAGTCAATGAAACAGTATTACCAAATTATATTATATACATTATTAAACATTAGTTTTATTTATTTTTTATTTATTTTGTTTTACTCATAAATGAATTAATGAAATAAAATAAAGTTCTTAACATATTGAGAAATAATTTAATTGATTAAATGGAAAACTAAAAAAACGTATTTGATTTTGGTAAACCAAGCATTCTAACTAAATTCAATTAAATTAATTGTGCAATATTTATGTATACCTTTTTTTATATCTGTTTTTTTTTATTAATTTTTATTTTTATTTATTTGCGTCAATTTTACAAAAATGAAAAACTAAAAGCAAACATAAAAATAATAATTATTAATTAATTATTTTTATTTGCTTATTTGCCTTGCCGCTGAAAAAGACTCTCTAAAAAAAAATAGTTATTCCCATAACTTAAACCCGATATACCCACTCGATAATGTTGCAAGCAGAGCATTCAAAACGACAGCAGAGAAATATTGTTGCATTAAGCATTTGTTATGGGCGGGCAAACAGGAAAAAAAGCAATCTTGGAGGCGCATCGTCTGCAATTAGGTGCAAAAACACGTAGCAAAAGCCTTGTTGATTTGCCCCTCAGTCCGCTGCCCCATCAGTGTGTGTGTGTGTGTGTGTGTGGGGGGGTGTATGATAGAAAACATGAGAAGAGCGAAGAGTGTTGGCCTGGCCAAGAGGCAAATACCTTTAATGAGACGGAAAGCGGGCGCCAATCGCAGCAATTAAAATTAATTACAGTATTTGTCAGCTAACTGGCCACCAAATGCGTTCATTTAGCTCATTCACAAGCAGATGCAACGGTAGGGGGGCAGTGTGGGGGGGTGTTGCAAGATGCGTTGCATTGATTGCAATCGCGATCGTTAATTAAATGTCGAAAGGAATGTTGTAGTTGTTGTTGTTGTTGCTGCCACAGCTGCGTAAAGATCAGCCAGCTGGGATAAGGCCAAGTTTATAAGTTTGCTGCAGTTGTTGCCCCACCTGCCCTGGCTATTTATAGCCACGGCTGGCTTCCCGACACGCAACACAACACGATTGTTGTTTTTTTTTTGTATTTTATTTTATTTTGTTTTTTTTTTTGAGCGCGCTTTTTATTATCGCCCTTGATCTTGGCTAAATCGAAATCGCCTGCATTGCGTGAAGTGTTGCAAATGAGTTTTTTCCGTTCGCTGCTGGGGCGTGCATTGCATTTTGCAATTGGCCAGCAAATTGGAAGCAGCCAAAACGGCAAGTAAAAGAAGCAGTTGACGCAGCTGCGTCTGCCTCGAAAGGGAATCAAACTTGCCACATATTTTATTATCTATTAGCGAGCGTTTTTTTGTGGCCAGATGTGCAAGAAAAGAGTTGGTTATAGTTCTTATTCTAGCAATATGTTAGCTGCCTAATGTTATCGATAAGTTATCGTTATCAATATATGTGAATTATCTTCGATTTGAATACACATAGTAAGACAAAACCTTAACTGAAATAACATTAATTCATTTATCGATCGATTTGACATTTATTTGACCAAGCGATATGTTGTTATCGAATGTGGAATAGTTAGTTACAGATAAGTTAACCTAATCGAATCGGATAAACGAGTGAACCACTAAGCAAAAGAATACTTTAAAAATAATAGTAGTGCATAACCCTATCAAATCTTTACTATAATTTAAATACTGATATGTTATCGATTGCTCATTTTGAACTCATTAAGCTGCTTTGAGAAAAACCATATTGAAATATGATCATAAGTAATATTGTGTCTCAATTGTTCAGATATCGGTAATCAAATCTTCTTAGTTAATAGTGAAGTAATCATTAATTCATCATCATGAATTCGAACTTATCGATATCTGAACGACATATAAATAAATAATATATATAGTTTTAAATTTAAATAATTGCGCATCATGAATGAATTACATTTCCTTTCAATTCATTTAAGACACAAAACCAATTTAAATTCTTGAACTCATTCAACTTTTATGAAATTGAAACCCGAATTGAGTTGACCCAGTTGAAGTTGAAGCTGAAGTTGCAGAAGAGCAGCCAAAAAGAGTTAACACATATCCCCCCTTCCACTTCCCCAGTTTTGTACGAAAAACTAATGAAGACGCTGGAGAAACTCTTGCCAAACCAGGTTTCACTTGCCAACTTGGCCAAGTTGGCCAAGTGGAGCTGAGGAACATCTTCATTTCCACATTGGAGTCGCGAATTTCGTTAAGGCTCCAAAACAATACATAGAACAAATGTCTCTAAGGCAAAAACAGGAGAAGGGGACGAGGAGAGAGGGCTTTAGAGAGAGGGGTACTTTTGCAAAATAAGTGGAAAGAACTTGTGCATAGGAAAGAAACACTCAAGTTTATCAATAGATGGCAGCAAACAGCGCAAAAGTTTGAACTCGTTTTCAGCCAAGTGGCCAAAGAAGTGAAAAACCAGAATGAAAAACCAAATTACGGCAAATCGAATTCTAAATACCCTTGCGGAATTTTGGTAATAATTAAATAATTAAAATTATAGAATTATGCAATCGAAAGGTGATGAAAGGTTATGAATGAAATGAATAAAACATTTGCACATCTTGTACGAAATAAGTTTATTGTATATATAGATATAATTTATTTTTTTATCTATCATCGGGGAAAGTTATCGATAAAATTAATTAAACTGGATTTTCATTCATATTCAAAATAAGAAGCTTTTCAGTTCTTATGGTCTCTGAGAACGGTTTATTGATAGGAACAGACAGAGGAATATTTCTTCATCAACTTGGCTTTTGATCCTGATCAAGAATATATATGCATTATGGAATAAAAATTACATTACGTACATAACTTTACTTCTTACCCATTTATATGGAATCAGGTTATAGATAGTTGTTCATAACAAAAACTTATGTTTCGAACCATTTTTCTATTGAAGATCCGATTTACAACTCTGATGCCATATCTCTGACATATAATTCAGGATTCTTCAGATGACAACAAACATTTGGAATAGACCCTCTCTGTGAGTGTATCTTCAGCGGACAGTTCTCCTTGGAGACTCAACTTCCGATTGCTTTCAAGGAATATGTAAACAAATAAATGAAAAGTGCAACTTTGGGAAAAGAAGTTAAAAGGGGAAAGGGCAGGGGGATAGGCGATATTGACGGAGGGATCGTGCCTCATGATAGTGGGGAAAGCATCGGAAATTGAAGCAATTCGTGTGCAGTTTTTTATGGCCTCGAAAATTGTCAATTTGTTGCCGGTTGAGGCAATTGGCGAATTGGCCAAAAGGGGCAAATGGGCAAGTGTTGAAATCGAACTCGATTTGAAAATATTGTGTGAAAAGTATGGATGAGAGAGAGAAATTTTTAAAGGAGACAGAGAGAGAGATAGGAGATTAAGATAAGGGTTTGACAGATATTAAAATATTGATGAGAGAGAAAAAGGAAAAGAACAAAAGATTATAGAGAGAGGTGAGACATAGAGATAAAAGAGTTAAAGGGGAGGGAGAGAGAGTATATATAAGAGAATTAAATAAGAAAAATATATAGTTATGAGAGAGGTCAATTTGCATTTTTTGACTAGGGTTTTGCAAATGGGACATGCATAAAAAATATATAAAACATGACTTTTATATTGGCATTTAAAAATTTAATATTAAATTTGTTTAAGCAATTGTTTTGCATAAAAAAAACACTTGGCCATATTTGTTTTTTCTTTTGTTTTTTATAAAATGTGCAAATATTTGCGCGCTATTTTTGTCGTCTTTTACACCACAACACAATAACAAGAACAACAAGAACGAAGAATGCAAATCAGCCACGTGCAACGTCAAGTGCCGCTCAGTTGCAACATGTTCGTAGCCGGCAACGTACAAGTGCGGTATGATGTCGCATGTTGCGTCAGTGTTGAGCAGTCGCTGGCGAGCCAGGTTTGAGTTTGACTTAACAACAAGTGTTACACGTGTGGGAGAATGAAAGAGAGAAAGAAACTAAGCAAGAGTGAGAGTTAGAGATAAAGAGAAAGAGAGAGAAAAAGAAGAAAGATAACAGCAAAAGTTATCAATTTAAATGGTTTCATTTTTTGCGGTCTGGATTTGTGAGTTTTCAGCCGAAATTCGGCTGAGTCGCCGAATCGTGTTTCTCACATCGAACACCCGCACATCGAACGTGTCGTTGCAGCATGTTTGTGTGTGGCGTTGCCAACCATCGGTTTTAGCCGGCTAACTGCTGCTGGCGCTGCGAACCGTTTCATTACGTTTCATTTCAGTCTATTGTTGGCCGTTGAATCCGTTGGAAGTGTGGTGTGCTGCGCGCAGCTTGCATTTCTCCGCACAAACTTCTTCGCTTTGCACGACATAACGGACAAATCTCTGACACGCACACAGGTGTAATTCTGTCTCTGTGTGTGTGCGTTTTTCGTTACGGGCGCGCGTGGCTTTGTGCGTGTGTTGTGTGTTTGTGTAAAGTGCGAGCGCGTGAAAATACAACAACAACAACGAGGGGAAGAATAAGAAGTACGAATCACAGTCAGCTGTGAAATTTGTGTATGTTTGTGCATATTTGTGTGTGTTTGAAAATTAAATGCAAATGATATATAACTAAAATAATAACCTAAGCATAAATTACAAATGAATAACGTACATATTAAAATTCACCAACAACAAGTTCAGCACCTTTTACAATAGATGTCAAATTAAAAAACACGTTGGCGCGTTGTCAGTGTTGATTAATATTAATGGATTTGATGTAGTTTTGTATTTTTATTTCGTATAGTGCAAATCGCGTCGCGTTTACTGTTCCTTACCTTTTGACAGCAAAATCAAAGCAGCAAAGCCGGCAGTGACGGCAGCGACGCAAGCAGAAGCGGTCGAGTGAGCGAGAGGTAAGTCAAAGTGCCACGCGACTAAAAGGAGTCAAGCAACAGACAAACAGACAGACTGACAGACATGTCTGATGCGCACCGAAACGGTTGGCATAGAACCCAACAACAACAAAGGCGGCACCTGCTGCTGCCATTTCTTTTGTTGTTGTCTGTTTTGCTTTGCTGCTTGCTCCGTTAACTCGCGCTGACATTTACAACACTGCAACACCCTCCCCACCCACCTTCTATGTCTGTCTATCTTCTTCTTCATTGCTTCAGTTTTTTTTTGGCGTGCATTGACATTGTTTTTTTTGCCTTTGCTTTTGGTTTCTGTTTGCAAATTTTACTGGGCGCTTCCTTGACTTTGTCTTGCATTTGTTTTTGTTGGGTTTCTCTTTTGGGCCGGCAACGAACAAAAAATCAATAAATTCGCTTTGATTTTTTTTTTGCTTTGTTTTGGTTTTTGCTTAGCAGCTGGTTGCGCTTGTTTTTCCTTGTGTATTGCTTTTGTTTTTGCCATGGTAGCAGCAGCTACCCTTCTTCAACGCACCCTTGTCTTACTCCTCCATTTCTTTTTATTTACCCTCTCTCTGTACATCTCTTTCTGTCTGTGTTTTTGCCGGTTTTGCGTGCTTCGACAATTTTTGCCATTTGTGAAAACTGGACTAAATTTTTTTTTATTAATTAACACGAATCAAATTTGTAAGAGAAATACCGTTAAATGACCCAGTTTTTTAAGAGATGAGCAGCAGATAAAGGTTGCGGGCAGGGAGGAGAAAGTGTGTCCAGTTTCAGTAATAAATATATTTATTTGATTAGTCCGTTAGTAATCAAATAGTCTTTTTTTTTTTGTAATTTTGCCTAATTCAATTTTGATAAAACTGAAATATAATCGGATCGGTTTAATAAATTGTTTAATACTTCGGTGCAAATGGGGTTCATTGATCGTCTGTTAAAATGTTTAATTGTCTATGTTGACAATATTTTATTGAGAAAAAAATAACAGTAGACATATTCTGTTGGTTTAGACTTTTGCATAGATGTTTTGTTTATTTTTGTTGGGTTTTTTGGCCAAACCAATATTGATTTAAGAAGTGAGCGTATATTGTCTGTGTTGATATAGAAAAGAGAGTAAAGAACGAAATATAGAAATGAGAAAAGCGTTAAATCTTGTTTATTTTCGCCAATTGACATTTTGTCAGTCTTGAAATTCATTTGGCTTTCGTTCTTCGTCTATTTTTTTTTTTATTTCAAGCATACTTGAAATAAATACACTTTTCTTGAGTACTTTGTGCAATTTTGAGTCTCATTTTATTTTGAGTCTTACTTTATTATTAAATTTTCTATTCTCATTCAAATTTTTTTTTTTTAATTTTAGCTTTATTGAGTTTATTATGCAAATTCATTTATATTCTCCTTCTTTGCTAACCAAATTATTTTGAGTACCTTATTACTGTAATATTCTTTACATTTCGTTCTATGTCTTTTTTTTCGCCCTATTTACCTACTCTTAGTGCCTTTGGGGACTTCTGTCGCCCGCTTTGAAATTTTGCATAGCTTTTGTCCGATTTTCACTGGCTTTTACTGCTGCAGTGGCTGAAACCTGTCCAAACCCGGCCAATTCATATGCCAACAAGTAAAAGTGGGTTCGCTCATGGCTTGATTTATGCCTCTTGTTTCGACAGCAGTAGTAGCAACTCCTTTATTAATTTTTAAATGCGATTTAAAATTAGGGGAATGATGATTAAAAATCAAGCAACTGCGCGGAAAAGAGATGGAATATAATTTTTGATAAGAATCAATTATTTTATTTATTTTTGCGTATATCGATATAAATCGATTACTATAAGCAATTTTTTAAACTTTTTTCTGGATATCTGCTAGTCTATATTCATGTGTATTTAACTGGGTAGCTAACAAGTTGATCGCATTTAACTTGGTTTATGCTGCAGTTAAAGCGGTTCTTTCGTTAATAATTTAATCATATTTTATTTATTAATATTAACGGTCAACATTCGTTTAATTTTTGTACACTGGAATAACGGGTTTCGAGCTTCTTGTCTAGACTTCGATTTCCGACGGGGTTTAAAATATGGGGCGGGGGGATTTTGTTGGTATTCCGATGGGGTTTCGCTGCCCGCCTTTGAATTTTAGAGCTGATCATTAATAAGGCGGCTGCTGTAATGCTAATTAAATATAATTATGAATGTCGGCCAAAAAATATAGAAAAAGTATAGGTGGCTAAGGGTGAGGAGGAGAGAGTGCTCTGCAGGGGGTATAGTAGCGAGAAAAATTAAAGCTGTTTCCATTTATATTCATTTACATAGATTATTAGCAGCGCTGTTAAGAAACATTCTAACACTCTCCTCCACCACTTTTCACACCTACTTACAACAACTTCTTAACATGTTTTGGTGTGAGTGTGTTTGTATGAAATGTAACTGCATTTTGCGTAAATCTTTCTGCATTCCTTTTATTCTTTGGCACGTTCCGAACAGCTGTTTTATATGCAATCAGCAAAACAACAAAACACACATTTCAATTACAGTGATTCGAGTATTTTAATCATTTCTTGAATTTTTGCTTCTTTTTCATGTTTTGCAATACGATTGAGAGGAATTTACACACACACACACATAGATATATATATATATACATGACATTTATTTAATTTTCTTGGCTTCTTCTTTGCTGCTGCTGTAATCTAATGTTATGCCCAAAAATGCTGAGCACGTCTCGGTCTAACTCTTTGCCTCTGTTTCTTTTTCTCTTGTTTTGGCTAAGAGCAAAAAACACAAACTGCAAGTGACACTAGTTTGATAAAAGAGTTGTGGGCGAATGTGCTGCAGGGGGAGGGTTTGGGAATGTAGCTTTAGTTACTGGGCACGTCTCAGTGCCCAGTTCCGATTCTAAGTTGTTTATGTTAAGCTCACTCTCCCCTCAAACCCTTCAACCTGGTGTTCATTTTGTCTTCTGTTGTGCAAGAACTTTGCATAACTTTAAAGGAAACAATTTCTTGCCATATATTTATATTCTTTAACAGCAGCAAGAGCAGAGTCATTTTCAAATTAAGATGCTGGACGGGTCTTTTTAAAAAGTATTTCTTTATATCTGGAATTCTTCTTAGTTTTCTACTCAGTTTAACACTGTTTCACAAAAGTGTGTGAACTAAATGGCTAAAGACATGTGTTAAGCTTGATTTTCCCATGTCCATTGAAGTACCGATCTTCAGGCAGCCTTTCAACAAACACTAAGCAGATTTGTATTTAATATTAGTTAATTATACTTTCTATGATCAATTTTCTAAAACGCTGCAATTGAATTTAGGGCTCAACTTGAATTAAAAATACTCGTTTCTAAGCCAATTAGTCAACTTTCCCGCCCAACACTTAAAATATGTCGAGAGAGAAAAAAAAGAAGAAGCTCATCGTCTGCCTAATTGTGGTTTATTTTTTTCCGGTTTTTTCTTTCTATTTCTTTGAGTTGGCATCTTATCATTTCAAAGACAGCAAATGATGGCAATTAATACCTAAATGGCCAACTCTTTTGGCCATAAATCGCCGCTTAGTCTTTTGTCATTTGTGTGTGTGCGTTTTACTTATAAATTAAATGTGTGAGAGAACTGAGAAGTGCAGCGAGAAGAGTAGAGAAGATAAGCGAGATGAGCAAAAAAGTAAAGCGAGGGATGAGAAGAGAAGAGATAAGAAGCTAGAAGAGCAGAAAATACAAGCTAAAAGAACACATAAGATTACTGAGAAGATAAGAGAATAGCAGGTATGAGAAAAGAGAAGAGTAGAGAAGATATGCAGAAGAGCAGAGAAGAGAATTCACGCATGGGAAAAGTGGAGATAAAAAGTTAGAAGAGCAGAGAAATTAAACGATAAGAGCAGTGAAGAGAAGAGTACTGGAGACAAGCGAGAAGGGCTGATAAGAGAAGAGTATTGGAGACAAGCGAGAAGGGCTGATAAGAGAAAACAGAAGTGCAGAGAAATGAGAAATGTTTAAGCTAACAAACCAAAGACTGGCCAAATAAACCAAGTGGAAATCCCGAAAACGGCTGCAGCTAATTGCCCAGATAAGGGGAATGGGAAAAGGAAGATGGCGAGTGTGTGTATGTGTGTGTATGTGTGTGCTTGTGTGTTCGTGTGTGTATGCAACAGAAGGATCTACAAACGCAATGACAAGACAAATGTTGCTACAACCTGCCACAAGCTACAAGTGAGCAACAAACAAACAGACTGCATTACAACAAGAATTGGCAACATGCTGCGCTTACTTGTTGTTAATGTCAATTGTTGTTGTTGTTGTTGTTGTAGTTGTTGTTGTTGTTGTTGCAAGAATTCGTTGCTTAACCAATTCGAAAGCAATTTCTGTTGCCTTGCTGCAGCGGGTGGGCAGCCAAGAATAGCAGGAAGGGGGGGCAGCAGAAGAAGAGGAAGATGTGAATGCTGCTGGTGGAGGGGCAGACATGGACAGACAGAGGCATTTGCATTTGCATAACTAGCAGCCTTCGGGCACAAAATAGGCCTCCATTAAATGTTCGTATATAAGTTTATATATATAAATATATAAATGTATACATATATATGTGTACATATATTTGGAAGATGAAACACTCGAAGAAAATTATAGCTTATAGTTAAATTAGTTTTAACTTGAAATTTTAAAGGTTTAAGTGGCTTAAATAAAAGCTTAACATATGTGTAAAGTCTATAAAATGATTGATTTCAGCTACATTTAATATACTTCATCAATATCTTAAATAACTAAAGGTAAAAGTTCAAGTTTATTATAAAATAAAATTTCGAAATTCTGGAACTTAAATTCTTTATTCAAGCTAATCAGTAAAAATACATTATTAGTGTCTTAAATCATTCAAAGCCATTCCCGATTTCTTTCATGTTCACAATAAGTAAAATAAATTAAAAAAATTTAGGAACTTAACTTTTTTATTCATTTAGGTTTAGCTTTAATTTAAATTGAGTAAAATAAATGAAAAAAAATTAGGAACTTAATTTTTTGATTCATTTGGGTTTAGCTTTAATTTAAATTGAGTAAGTACATTAATCAGTTCTTTTATTTTTTTGTTCTTAAAAATGGAGTATAAATTTTGAATTCGCTGCTCAAAGAATTGTCAAAAATTCTATTTTTTTGAGTGTATATATGTATGTGTCTATAAAATATATAAACATGTGCATAGCTGTGTAATCGTTTAAGGTACATGTGTATATATGTATGTATATGTATGTGTTGTGTTTTTGCTGTGTGTGTGTGTGTGTATAAGAGCCAAGTTCGGTTTGGGCTCAGCGCTGGCTTAGAAGGCGAGTGAAGACGAGTTCATTGAATTCTTTGCTGCTTTATTCGCCAAACTCGTAAATTTTCAACCAAATACACATAAAATTCAAACCAAACTGGTTCCTGCAACAAACCCCAAGAACAACAAGCAACGACAACAACAACAACAACACCACCAACAACAACAACAATAACATCGAATTATAAGAGACCATCGCCATAAAGTCTTTGACTCTCTTCAAATATTTTTTAGGGTTTTTTTTTTTTGTTTGGTTTTTGCATCATTTTTGTTAATGTTTTTCTTTTTTGTGGAATGCGGCATTCATCTTCAAGCTTCGATTTCAGCATCAACTGCAAATGCAACTGAAACTGAAACTGAAACTTTTTACGTCTCTTTGGCATTACAAAGTGAAAAAAAAATAAAAACAACACTTTAAAAGTCGGCCAAGAGACATCATCAGCAACAAAGGAGCACATCAAGTGCATAACACAGTCATTACTCGCAAAAAAGAGCAAACTAAAATTGAAAATTTAATGAACTCAAATGTTGAAACTCTGTAAGGTAAAATCAAATTAGGAAAAATGTAGGAGTAATATTTAAAGTAGTTCAAAAATAAAATCTACAGATTTTTATTGATTTATTTTTCTTAATTAGAAATAGAAAATATTTAAAATAGAAATTTAAATTAAAAATTAAAGTTGTTATAATTACAAGTTATTTATAATAAATCGGGTTCTGGTTCCTTGCGGAATAGAACGATGTTTTTAAATAATCAAAGAAAAATATTCAGATTAGCTAAAAAATTAAATATATATTGATCTTTAGTGTCATATTTTTGAAATACCAGAAATCTTCACTTTTAAAACTCAAATTTCTCTTAACAAAAAATGAATACAAAATTAACATTTTTAACTACTCCTGGTTTCGCTCATACTGAGTGTGCACTGTAATTGTCAGGCTGCCTTTGAGCAGTGCAGTTTTCACTTTGACTTTACGCTGGATTCACTGCAGATACTTTGATTAAGTAGCTCCACGTTTCTCCTATCTCCTGCTGTCGAACTGTGTGTTTTGTGTGTAGCTCTTCTTCTCCTTCGTCTTCTTCTTCTTCTTCGTCTGCTCGTTAAGATTGCAGTTTTGTGGTGAAAGCGCAACGCATTTGGCTTATGGCCTGTGTCCATAAACTGATCTCAACTTAACTCAACTCGACTTGAATCGACTCCAGTCAAACGACCCACAACAAGTTTTTGGAAATGAGAACCAGCTGCACCTTATCAGATGTCTTATTAGCGTTGGTCTTTTACCGTCTATGTCACACACACAGTGACACACACAAAAGTGTCTCAAAGTGAGTAGCTCAAATATTTGGACAATTTCATTTACTAATTGGACCCATCAAGCAGCAGCAGCACGAGACTTGAGCTACGCCTAATCACTGTGTGGGCACAAAACAAATATGGAAATCAAACAACGAAAACAACAACAACAAGAACAACAATAAACATACACACAGTAAACAAACATAGACAGACATTCAGACGAAACTGAGACGTAGTTGGATGTGGGTCTATAGGCCCAAAACAATGCCAAAAAAAAAGACCTATATTGAACAAAAGATGCGATAAGCATCTCGGCGGCTACAGCTCAGTGAGTGGCTCAAGAAGACAGCTCAATTGTTGTGGCTACGTCGGGATCATCATCATCATCGACGACGACTTCTTTTTCTGCTCTCTTCTCTTCTCTTCTTTGCCCTTTTGCTACCTGTCAAACTGTCGATTTATAGACATACACTTGGCCAAATAAATACGGAAATGAAGCGTTTTTATGAGACCTAGAATTTGCTTAATGAATTTGCTATGGTCATGGCTAAATTTGATTTGCATTTCATTTTTTTAATCTTGTTAATTTTTACCAATAACTTATTATTTGTACAAATTGAAAAATCGTTCTTGACTGAATCAAAAATTTAAGTTTTTAAACATAAACATTGCAAACACTTTGCAGTTGAGCAAATATTAGGTTTTTAGTTAGTTTACATGCTTTTTTGAGCAGTGTAAAGCTGTCAAGATACAAAAAAAAAATAAAATAAACATAACAAATAATAAATAATCTCATTTAAGGCTGATTAAATTTCCTAAATATAATTAAGTTCAACGGTTCTAATAATTTATCATTTGCTTGTGAACTTTTTGTAAGATACTGAAATCTGTTTTTATAATCTTAAAACAGAATCTTAACTAATCTTGAATACATGCCCTTTAACTATCTATAACCGACCATCCGTTTTTTTTTTCGCTAAGTGTAGATTTATATAAATGTTTGCTTAGCTTCAGCTAGCCATCAATCATAAGTTGAAGATCTAAGAAGACACAAGCGAATTCAGTAGATTTATTTTTTGTACCGGAAATCAACTTAAGCTTTGACCGATTTTAACTTTAATTGTAATTACACACGCAACTATGAAATTAACAAAAACAGATAAAGATTTGCAGATACAGATAAAGATTAAGATTGATATAGATTTAATACTGATGACGCACAAACTCGTTGCACACGCCCAATTGCTGGCTGACCAATAGCAGCAAAGTAAGCAGCCGAATAATGACCTTGTAACTCAACTGTCAACAGTCAACAACACACGCAGCAAACAACAACAAACAATGAACAACAACAACCACAAATCAATAGCTAGCCACAATTTATGGTACTTGGTATCGTTTGTTGGCCATAAATTGGAGCGACTGGCACATGTCAAGCAGCCAAAAGCAAAAGATAGTCAGCTCTCCAAGAATGTTGACCAAATGCGGCCAAAAGGGATATCGACTGCATACGACGATATATATATATGCCAATACATATGCATACCTAAAAGTTGACAAAAGTGCAAAACTATTTTTTTGCATTGACAGTTTTTTTTTTAATTAGTGCTCAAAAATTCAATATTGCCAAACAAAGACAATTTAAAATGCTGTAGTTATTTTTAGACTGGCTGAGCATATTGTAATTGTTTGTGTTGTATTCAAGTTGACGTCTTTAAACCGATTAAGTAAATATAATAACAGCTTCTTTATATGAATAACTTTTTTGTATATCAAAATTTGTATTTATCAACATTTTTGTATATCAAAATTTGTGTATATAAAAATTTGTGTATATCAAAACTTGTATCTTAAAACTTATATCAACATTTTTGTATAACAAGTTATGATTTTTAGTATACATTTTTTGTATAAAATCTTTAATATCGAAGAACTCTTCCTTTTTTTGCCCTTCTCTCATATCTTTCACATCTTTAAATACCTAATTATTTCTGCTGACTATTTCTACACAACTCTACTTAAAGCTCTTTAATTAAAACTCAACTGACATCCATCAAATGACACATTCACTGGCACCGCAACGCTGAGTGACTAATTACAAATGACTAATTATATAGCACCAAATGCGTCCAATCTTATCTAGAAGCATTCTTTAATTATTTGATATTCAACTCACGCCCAGGAAAAGAATCCACGTGTTGTGTTCCAAGTGTGAGATTAAAAGAGCTCAAACATTGCGTAGACTTTAATGTTGAGAGTTGAGTTGCTTCTCGCGTTTTCACTTGTTGCGATTGCCAGCGGGTGATAAGGCACAGGAGTAGGTGGAACAAGGAGGGGCGGGGGAGAGTGGGTGTGGCTCTGGAAGTGGAAGAGGAAGCGTCGTTGTTTCCCCTGTGCTTTGGGTCAGTTTTGAGTGCTTCGCCTGGAGGGCTTTTGGATTTGGCTGAGCAGCAGCGGGGAGCGCATAAAAATCGCTTTATCGCGTTGTATATTTTTTATTTGTTTTTTGACGCAAAAACAACAAGTTTAGAGAACTCGAATGGGCGATACCACGCAAAGATAGCAGTTTAAATATAGAAATCTGTATTCCTTATAAAATTGTATAATAAAATGTATATAAATTTTACTGTACATAAATAATATTTTTGGGTATGTCCCAGATTAATTAGAAGGCTACATTTTAAGAATACTATTTTTCTTCTATATTGCTTATCGATTTATATCGGGTGCATTTATCGATAACGTGAAATTAACTTAGATTGTTTTAAATATATCGTTTTGATAGTCTGTTGTTTATAAAGACAAACAGACAGATATGGCTAAATCAACTTTTTTAATGCTGATATGGAATATATATATATATATATATATATATATATATATAAGTCCCCTCTGTTTTTTAAGCACAATTTAATCAAAAGCCTTATTTACCCATATCCATTGGGTTCTTGGTATAGCAACAACTTGACAAATACAAATAGTTGCTGCGATATCTGACAAAAACACACACATACACACACAGTTACACACGCATACACGACTTCCTTGATTGATATAGATTTTGCCCGTACTTGTTTATATTTATCTTTTTTTTGGATAAGCAGAAGCATTGAATAATACAATGGAAACAAGACGAAGCATTTTAAGAAGTTATGAATTATGAAGCGAGGAATCTCAGTTGAAGTTTAGATGTGTGTGTGTGTGTGTGTGAAGTTGATTGCATTGTGTATGCTAAATTAGTTGTTCTTGTTATCTGACAGAAGCACAAACAGAAACAGCAGAAGAAGAAGAAGAAGCCGCACAAATTCTAAGGCCAAAACTTCATTGTTTGTTCGCAATTGTTGTTCGTTTTTGTTGATTGTTGCGATAGCCTCAACTAGTTAGTTAGTTGGTTGGTTTTGCTTGAAATAGTTGAAGTGCCACTCGTGCATAAATTGCATATTATGTTTAATTGTTTTTTAAGTAACGTTTTTTCTTATCTCCTTAATTGCAATGGGTTTTTTTTTATTTGTTGTTGTATCTACAAAATAATAATTTATGAGGGCTGCAAAAAAAACAAATAATAATAAAAAAAAAGTCATCTATGACGTGAACTAACCTTCAGTCACAAATCAACGTTGTCAGACAGACAACAACAAAGCAGAAGATTTAATAAGGCAAACCTGTTGCAATGCTTTTTGGTGCTCACTGTATGTGTGTGTGTGTTGCCCGCTTGACTAGTTGTGTGTTGCGGTTGTGTTTTTTCCATTTGTTTTTAGACGTATTAAATATTTATAATAACCATGCATAGCACTCGTATGACTCTGACTTTATGACTCGCTGTGACTCTTAACATGGCTATAACCATGGCTATAACTATGGCTATATCTATGCTCATGCTTGTCTCTTGTTGCTTTTGCTGTAATGCTTTTTGTTGGCTTTAGCAATGAATGTGGTTATTAAACCGCAACCAAAGCAGCGCCAACTTGTAAAGAGCTTTGGCAAATGCCAATGCGAAAATCGCATATATATATATTTTCTATATATGTATATATATATATATATATATATATATAGTGACATTTGGCTGCAGCTTCTTTTTGAACAAGCACAAACACAGAGAAGTTCTTATACTCTCTCCCTCTCTCCCGAGAGAACTGAGAATAAATCACTGGAGGCGCTGGCAAAACTCATCTGTCTAATGAAAGTGCAAATGTTCGCTGAACGAAATTTATTGCTCTTTGCATATTAAAGTGAAGAATTAATTTAAGTCTTAAATAAATTAATAATTGTCAACTGAACGAAAAGCTTGCCTCAAATGGTCAACAAATTTATCATAATTAATGGTTTAAGCATACAGCAAAAGCAGCAAAGCAAATTTGAGATACATTCGTATATTTTAATTTTTAGTATTAATAAGACATCTTTGATATATGAATTTGTTTATAAATTAGTCGTCAATTTAGTTGAAGCAACTAATTTGAGAAAAGGCTTAAAGCAAAATGATTATTAATTATTATTATTAGTAATTATATATATCTTAAAGCAAATTGAAATATTTTAGAGAGTATGGGAATGAGAATATGAAATATGTACAGGCAACGTATCTATGAGATACAATCTCTAACTTAAGCTTAAGTGTAGCTCAAACATTTGTATTAGATAATAGCTTAAAAATATTACATAGAACGCAGAACCGAAGTATCTACGAGATACGTTCTCAGACCTTTCAAAAAACATCACTATGAATCATCTTTGAGATACATTCTCTATCTTACGCACAGCACGCAAAACTGCGGTAACAATGAGATACAATATCTAATCGTAAATGTAGCTGAAGCAGCTGTTTAATATTCTTAAGATACATTCGTGTTACGTTGAAAATGAATTTCACGCCAAGTCGCTAAGACCAATGTAAACAATGTAAAATGCCAAACGGCAAGCAACTTTCATGACGCATTCATTATACCCTCACTCAAAAAAGAAGTGGAAAAAACTTCCAGCCGCAAACAACGAGTCGAGAAACGGCAGAAAAACGCGCTTTGTTTGCGGCCTTCGGGCGTTAAACTTTGCCAAAGGCACCAACAACAATTGTGGCAAATGTTGCATCATCATTAACACTCACATTGTGTGTGTGTGTCGCTTTTGTTATATAGATGTGTGTGTGTGGTATATTGAATGGAAACGCATCAAATGCATTCAATGCAAAGTCATCAACATTAGTTCCAGTTAATGTTGATTTTGTTGTTGCTGTTGTTGTTGTTGTTTTTGTTGCATCTTCTTCTTCTTCTTTGCTGGCTCACCTTTTTAGCTTTGGCATTTTTCATTTACAAATGTTAATGGTTAAATACCCACCTACGAAACGAAGCCTTGTCTCTCGAACCCACTCCCTGTTCCAATCCCAGTCTCAGCCTGCATCTCAGTCCCCATCAAAGGTGCAGGCCTTTTTGATGAGTCAGCTAACCCAAAAAAGAAGTCAGCCACACCGTAAAATATATATTTTATTAGTAATTTAACAGATTTGTTTTTCTATAACAAATAAATAAACAAAGTTTGAATTTTGTATGAATAATTTGCATTGTTTTAAAATCGCTTGCCAAATGTAAATGGCAATGTCAAAACCATAAAATGTTATTTATTTTGTGTCAAAATTGTTGAATTGTTCTTTTGTTTACTTGACACTTTAGGCCAAGTTAAATTGAAAATAAATTTCTTATGATATGAGGAAAAGAACAATATTCTTTTAATATTTGTGTAAATATTAAAAATATGTAAGATGCGTAGAATGAAATTATGATGTGTGTGTCAGGCAGAAAAAACAGTTGGAAATAAGTATATATTCTCGATCGATTTTAAAGTCTATTTAGCCATGTCCTAATAGAAAACAGACTTCAAACTGAATATAAAAGTTTTTGTTAATCATAGTTAATCTTATCGATAAATATGCCATTCCTCGAAATGAATCGAAAGTACTTTTGATCTAAGCTACTTAAATAAGGAGATTGTTTTAAGTTGATTGATTAAGTTATGCAACAAAAATGCTACAAATTATGAAAATCACAATTATACCAATTAATTATAAGTAATCATCATAATAATTTAAAACTTTTGACGTGTTAAATGAGATTTACAAGTTAATTTCATTAAACCGCAGAACACATTCCAAAACCAACTCTATTAAAATTTTTTGCTGTGCATTGGCTGAGTTTGACAGTTGTTGTTGTTGTTGTTGAAGTTGTTATTGCTGTGTTGATGCCTGCAATTTATCACATGTTGCTGCAACAGTCGCAGCAGCAGCAGCAGCCACATAAAAATTTGTAAAATGCATTCAGGTGCCGCCAAATATTTAAGGCATGCCACAAAAGATTGCGATGCTTTTGGTTCCGCTGTTGTTGCTGTTGTTGTTGTTGTTGTTGTTGCTGTTTAGGTCTTTACTTTCAGTAAGTTATTCCCTTGCAGTTAGGTAACAGCCAGCTGAGGCAACAGCACTGCAGCTGTGGAAGATGCAAGTGGCATGCTGCAAGCTGTTTGCCTCTCTGTCTCTGTCTGTCCCTGTGCTGATTGAGCCGTAATTAGGCATCCCAATGAGTTGGCGTGGAATCTTGCAGCTCAGCTGATGACTTTAACATGCGAAGACTGCTCAACTAGTTATGTGGGTCGCTTGTAAATTAACACGCCGTAACTGTAACACTGTAACATTAAAAAAAGATTAAAATACGTAAAAACGTTACAACAAAAATTCGAGTGAAATCTAGTTGAGAAAGATCGACATAGAGATACCCTGAAATATTTTAAGAAAATACGATAAAATTATTTAAAGTTCAGCTTGGCAGGTGGGAACCAAATTTAAAGCATAGAGTCTACTATAAATGCTAATCAAGAATACGCATACGCCTTCTGCTTAACACATACTTTTGCCACAAACTTTCTTATGGCCAATTGCCAAGTTTACAGGGTATGCAAAGAATGCTAACAAAAATGAAAGCTAAGCAAATCAGAACGCAACGTGCCCGCAGGCAAATGTAGCGAAAATGGGCGGCTCAAAAATTCTGGGCACGTAAAAAATTAACCAAAAAAAAGAAATAAATAAAGAGCGTCTGTAATGACAGCAATAACAATAACAATAACAAAAAAACAAAAAGAAAACGAACTGTGTTTGGGCACGGCCCAAAAGGTTTTGACCAAGAAGCGTTGTGAAGCGCGTCAAAAGCGTTGCCTTTTCGTCTGCGTTGGTATTGCAGGTGAACAACCCACTGATTGCCTTTTGAGAGATTTTCACAGCTATTTATTTACTCAAGCCCATAGTCCTAACTCTCTCCCTTTCTCTCTTTCACTCTCTCTATCCCTCTCTTTCTCTGTCTCTTGTGTCTGACACCTGCTTTGCTTCTCAAGCTGTTTCTGTTTACTCGCTGTGCATTCTATCCATTTGTTTATAAACAATGCTCACGAATAAAAGCAGACTACAGCAAAGTGGAAAAAACTGCAAAACTTTTTAGCCAAATTGCTGCTTCTTGTTTATTAAAATGCATAAAAATGTTTAAAGCTAAAATCTGTGAAAAGGCAAAAAATGTAAAGAAATTGCATAAAGAGTCGGAGAATGAAAAATATTTTTCCCTTTCATATTTCTTTGATTTGTAAAGTTTGTGTTATGCGAATAGTTTTCCAATTTGATTATTTACAAAATTCTATAAACTTTTTTTTGTATATTCACTGCCTTAAAAGACGCTGAGGGAATGGAAATATTATTAAATTAATTTAAACAAAGCCAATTTGGCAGCCCGTTCGGAACAAATATCTTTTCGTAATCACTTCTGTTTCAAATATTCCAAACGATGCCCTTTCTTAATGATGACATTGAAACCTTTTTGGTTATTTCTGTAAGCTAAAATCTATAATTAAGTTTGCATAACTTTCTTTGCTCATTTTCATTTCAGTTAAGTTCAGAACAGCTTAATTTCATGTTCGCAATTTTGTCGCAAACTTTTCACTCTCTGTAGAAAAGAGGGCCAGAATTGTGTGTGTATTTTGTTCGTTTTAACCCTTAACTTAATGATAATGTTCCATGGTATTTACCCCTTCAACTTGCAGCTGCCTCGCAACAACCGTAAGATTTTGCACAGCATGAGAAGAGCAGCTGTTTTTTAGCGGATAAAAAAAGATTAGCGAAAAGTTTTTGGCTGCTTTTCAAAGTTTTTGCTCCGTCTGTTTGTTTAGCTTATGCAATGTCTTCATCAATGAATGAATGAATGAAACTTGGCCCGTATGATTTTTACAAATGTTAATGCCATAGTCATCATTATGTCTACTTACTCCGTCTCCTTTCTTGCCCATCTTCTTGATTATTAGTTGGAGCATTATTTTTTATAAATTTGAGGGGCACTTTCACTAACTGCCCCAAGGCAGCTTTGATTTTTAGTTGCATAATAAGTGATGGAAATAAACTACAAATATATAAATATAACTGCTGGTCATATGCTCGATAAAAAAGTATAATTGTTTATATGCCATGCACACAGTTTTCTGTTACGCACTGTAATCACAATTTGCCGGCTCCACATTATATTTGTTTATTTGTATTTTTGAATAAAATAATTTTGATATCTATCAACAACGGAAGCTAGCAAATACAACAGCAAATACAAACACAAATATGCATTTATAATATTATTTAGTTTACTTGGTCCATGATTGCTGGAATACGTCCATAAATCGCCGCAACAAATGAAATTCGATAAGAGACAACAACAAAGCGAATACAAAACGATTACAAAATATCTGTCATATCGCATCAACTGAATGAAAAACCGCAACAATAATATTGATGAAAAATGCCATATAAAATGTCAGTCAGCTTACATAACTCAATACAATTTAAAATGTATTTAAATAGACTTGTTTACATATTTCTAATACCCATTAGAATGTGCAAGGAGTGGCATAATATGTGGCAGATATAATTCTAAAAATTGAGATATTATTTGAGCTATCACTGCTCAAAATGAAGGGCATCTTCTCGTCGATGACTCTCCATTTCCACTGGCTGTTTGTGGATGCATTCATTGTTGGGCAGTCATTTGTTGATTATTCATGTACGAGTCTTAAACATAAATATTTATATAAATATTTACATGCATTAATGATGACAGTTCAGATTTTGTTCATTATTTATCTGTTGGTTTTTTCTCTGTGTTAACGAAACGAACATGTCAATAAAGTTTAGTCACCTCAGATAAACAAGCGCATAAATATAAAAATACTCAAATATATTTTATTTTTCAACTATTTAATCAATTGAGGCAATTTGTTTAAATTTTTGACAGCTTCAATTTATTTGCTTTCGTCGAGAATTGTAGAGATAGATAATCGCACGATTAGGTAACTTTTTATTTATGTTATTATAAAGTAATTAAAAACAAATCTTGCTTTTATTTTTATGGATTTTGTTAGACTTTGCTGTAGAGAACTCTTCGGCATTTAAATATAAATCGAATTTTGGTTAAAACTATATCTTCAATTTATTTGGATGATTTACAAAAAAACAGAACTTTTTGTGTTAGGTTTGACCTTTAAATTGCTTCTTTAAAAATATCGATTTTCATGTCTGCTGCTAAATTTATATCAGTTTCCCAAACTATAAACTTTTGCAGATAGTTTGCAAACTGTCTGGAATTAAGCACAAACGTTAACATTGAACTTCAAAGGATTTTGCATTAGCTTTCACTAATGTTGAACTTATTTGCTTAAACATCTCTCTGTCCCTCTCACTCTCTCTCTCTCTCTCTCTCTCTCTGTCTCTTTCTTTGTTTGCAAAACTGAACCCAGTTCAGCTGATGTCTGAAAAGGCTTTCTTGTATCTGGCTTTTTAGGAATGTATATTTAATGTCTACAAACACGAATACAAACAAACGCTTATTCTACGCATTCTTGAGATTCGAGTTTGAAGCTGACTTTGAAATGAGTGGGTAGCACACACACACACTCGCACACACACACTCGCACACATACACTTACACACACTCGTCTGAATACTTACATTGTTGCAGACACTTGCCGTTGACTTGACTTTGTAAGTGGCCAAGTTGACAGCTGCTTTTGCAACTTGGCTCTGACTGCAGCAGCAGCAGTCGCAGCAGCAGTTGCCTGTTAACAATGTTGCTGTTGTTGCAAGTCTTACAATCTCAGCTCATTAGCAATTTCATGCTAATTTCCGAGCTGTGCAACAAATAAAATTACAAACTGAATCCAACGTATCTGCTTATGTAATTAGCTGCAGTTGTGCGTCGTGTGCGATAAAAGATACACTCGCAGAAGCTGAACCGGAACCGGAACCCAAAAACGATTCTTGCTTCAAATTGTATAATTAATTTAATTAATTTATGTGCAAATGCAATGAATACTTAATATAGATAAAGCCAAAAGAAATTCTCATTACAAGAATTTTTTGTACTTAAATTAAGTGCCAAAGATTTGAGTTCTTTATTAAAGCGTTTCAATTCTTTTTAGGTAAATTAAAACTTGCAAACAACTTTTTTAAATTTAGCTTTACAGTCCAAAAATAGCATTGACCTTGAACTTGACTTGCGTAGTATTTTTGCCAGTGTAGTTGCATACATATATTTAATAATAAAGTTGTTGCCAGCCAAAATAGCCACAAATCGGCGTAGTGAACAAAGAGGATGCTGTCTGCCCCCCCTTGGGACCAGCCCTCCTGTCCCAGCCATTAAACCCTGCTGCTCATTTATCACAAAAAGGAGGAGGTGCAGCTGGCAGCCAGGAAACTGGGAAGGAACTTCAGTTGAGCGCTCTCTGTATAATTACTAGTCTCAAGGAGTCTCGAGCAGAGGTCGAGGCAGGGATTGGAGGAGCAGAAGACGCTTGACTCTTGGCTCTTGGCTCTGGCCACAACTCTCACTCACGGACTCGTGCAATCGATTTGAGTTATTGATTGTAACTACTTTTGTGGCGATCTCAACTCATCTCTTGTCTCTCCTCCCCTGGACTATGATTAATTTAATGTTTTATGTTGAGTCTGGCTTTTGTGTGTGTGTGTGTGTGTGTGTTTTGCAGAGTCAGCATTTTGATTTGAAAAATTAGTGCAAACGGCGTACTGAAAACTGCGATCATAAATCAAACAGTTTGCCTGATTGCATTCGAAGTGCACACAAATTGCATGATTTGCAATTTATGCAGCAACAGCAGCAGCAGCAGAAGCTGGAGAGGCAGCAGCAGCAGCAGCAGCAGCAGCAGTGGTGGAGACTCCCAGTTGCATTCCCCAGATGCTGACACGACTGCACCGGCGACTTTGGCCAGACCTTTGTCCCTCATCCTCTTCCGCCTGCTTCTCCTCTTGCCGCTGGACAAGCACAACTTGGTATTGGCATCCCTTCTGGCAGAGATGGCATTTTGTATTGGCATTGTGTCAGTGCTCGCAAATAATTCGCATATTTGTTTGCTCGCCCAGCAAACACAAACTTATTGTTGGCATGTTTATTTGTTTTTTGTTCTTTTTGTTGTTTTTGCTGTTTTGGATTCTGTTGCCAATTGTGCTGACAACTTTTATTGTTTCGTAATTAAATTCCTTTCAATAACACGCTGCGCAGCATTCCAAGCAACGCAACCTGAGTGGAGTCTCTTAAAAGGTCCCCCCCAGACGTCTCTCTCTCTCTCTACAAATCTCTATTTCCCTTTGAGTGTTATCTTAGTGCTTAAGAAATTAATCGCGTTACTTTTGGCTGCTATTTTTTTTGGCTTCTGCTCAGTTTTTAATTTTAGAATTGCTTAGTTTTTTTTTGGTATTTCTTTTTGTTTACATTTGTGTCTTTTGTTGGAATTGAGCACTTGGCAAATAGACTCCATGTGGCTAATTTAATGAATTTACAAATCCGCTTATTTGTAGCTAGGTAAATTAGATAGTTTTTTTTCAATGTTTTGTTCAAAATTTGCGCCTAATATAGAAATATAGAATTTTGTATCGATTCGCATATTAAAAATCTTTCCCAGAAGTTCAATACAATAACTTGGTCAAAAATGATCAGATTTTCCATAGCAATAGTTTTTTATTCATAATTTCACATCTAAATTAAAACTTCACTTAAAATTTAAAACGCGATTCTGATCGAAGCTCACGTTAAAATTCTACAAAAAATTCTCAAAACGCTTAAGAAAAGAGAGAGCGAGACAGAGGGAAGGGAATTGGGGTAGATAGAGAAAAATAGATAGTCACACTTGAAAACTGGTTAGCCAGTTATGTAAATTTGTATTAATATTCAAAGGCAAAAAATCAGCAGCAGAAATAAATATTACAAAAACATAACTCGAATAAATATGCATATGACCTTCACCACGGATGATGAAAGATGACGACCTCCGCTGGGTGGTGAGTGAGTGGAGAGAATGTGAGTGGAGTGGCAAATTGAGAGATGGAAACTGAGCAAGAAATCCCACAGTGGATGCCTCCGCCAATCAGTTGCAGTTGCAAATGCCCATAAATTGTATTTACAATCAGCACTTGCAGCAATTAATTGCGCTTTATGAAGACGTTGCAAATGATGAACGGCGAGCAAAGGAGAGAGCCACATAAACAGAGAGACAGAGAGAGGGGATAACCGGGAGGTAAATTCAAATTGATTAATCATATTATGCCGGCACGAAGCTATTTTAATGGCCAACAGCGTGCGAGGCGAGGCATAAAACCGACTGAAACGTTTCAGCCAAAAAACGAGGAACAAAAAAAAGCCAAAGAAGTCAGAAGAATTTTGAAACCAAAACAACTCAAGAAAAAGAATAAAAAAACCAAATATAAACTTAGCCCACAGGCATTTTGTTTATACAATTTAATATTGTTTATGGCCAGCAACATTTTGTGTTCATTAGCAAATAATTTACGCCATTTATGGCCAAAAAAAATAATAAAATGATAAACTGTTTTTTTTTTTTAAGTGCTTTGAGTATATCGTGAATCTTGAAATACACTCTAAAAGCAGAATTCTCAACAGACTTTCAAACCCAAATCAAATAACTATTTTTGTAATAATGTTGAATAAACATGACACAAGAAAAATCAATAACCATTAATAAATGCGAATATTAATAAATCATCACAGAAAATATAACTAATTTAATATAAAATAGATAATATTTTATTGTTTCTCGGAAAAGCAAAACTACTAATCAAATTTTGCTTAATCAATTTACTAGGAAATATTCAACAAAACTTTTTCCTCAATTCTAATTCTAAGTACTACGAGTATTTAGATAAGACAAGGTAACAACCGGAATAGCAAGCGATACTATAAGTCCATGATGCAATAAAATAACAGTAAAAACAGTAAACTTATTTTATAAAATTCCCAATGCCATAATTTGAACAGAAGTCAACAGATTTTAGTAGCTCTACTTGAATGTTTTGCTTTCTAGATGAATACTACATGTAAAGTTGAAAACTCGATTCTGACTCGAATTTCATGTTTAAATTCAACATTTGCTTAAGACAAAAAAGCAATTTTATTGGGATACAATTTATAACCTTTATTTGAACATTTTAAAAGAACAACCAATAAAAAATTAATAATTTTTAAAGTGCATTTTGTAGTGGATGTACCCTTTGGGTTTTTACATTATATAAAAAGAGACACAGAGCAATGACTAAGCCAGAACCCTTCATTGGTTGATCGTTGATGTAAGCAGCTTTAGCTTATTGCTGCCCCAACATACATTTAATGAACTGCCGAGGCGTAAATCTACCAACATTGTGGCTGTTTTTGTTGCCACTTATTTTGTTATTGCTGTTTTTGCTCTTGCCACTGTGGCTCACATTGTTGTTGTTGTTGTTGACGTCGCAGTTGGTGGGCGCCGCAAAAGCGTGCGAAATTCGTTGTCAAGTTTTTAAGCCTCTTAAAGACAGATCTGAGCACTTTGCAACAGTGGCTGCTGCTTCTGCTGCTGCTTCTTCTGCTGCTACTTCTTTTGCTGCTGTCAATTGAAGTCTGCTGAAATGAAATGAAATTATCGCCAAGAATAATTTTGGCGCACAATAATTAATTAAGATTATGTCGCAAAAGGCGTCAGCTGTCTAATCGAATTAATTAATTTACTGTGATTGGCAAAACTTTTGTGGGCAAATATATTTTTTTTGTATATATATTTTACTGCCAACTTGCTGTCAGTTGGAATCTGTCCTGCAATCAACACCAAACTCCCCCACACACCCACCTCCCCATTCACAGTCGAAGCGTTGCTAATTAGTTTAACCTGATTAGTTGCTCAAAAAATATGTGTTGTGCATGCATGTGTGTGTGTGTGTGTGTGTTTTACTGAGTTGGACATCATGAACTTTATGAACACGTAGATATTTCAGACACACTCTGGCACACACACACACACACACACACTGTGTTGTTGGCCACTTCAACTTTAGCTGATATCGTCATGCGATTTTTATCGTGAGACAAGAAATATTGTTTCAATTGCTTTTATTGTTGTTGTTGCAGCTACTGTTTTTGTTATCGCTGTTGTTGTTGTTTTTTGAGGCCGTTGCACATTAAAGCCAACACGTAACCAGTTAAAGTAGCAGCGAAGGTGTTATAATAAAAAGCGAATTACATAAATTAGAAATGGAAACACAAATTAAATTGATGACATTTTTACAGCTGATATAACATTAATAATTTATTAACTGCGCTCAAATATATATTAGTGCTGCTGGAAAAATATCAATTTGTAAATTTATAAAATGTATACATTTTTAAACGTCTTTTTAAAGAGTTATTTTTTATTACAATTAAACTTTAACACTTTACATACTGTTTGACATTTTTTATATTTTGCACTCACTGAATAATAATTAAGGAAATAACAGCTTTTTTTAGGCAAACGAAAAAATTGAAATGAATATAATTTTATTTAACATAATTATTTAAAATGATATTTGTATAAAATGTATTAATAAGCTAAAAAGTGAATTTTTTTTTATGAATATTTATGAATTTTCGCACATGCCATAAATAATTATGCTTTTATAAATATATAATCCAAATTATAATTTTATTTATGAGTAACACAAAAAAGGAAAAAAGTGCAAAATGAATCAAAAAGTTGAAAATTACCATTGAAATTATTATTTATGACTTTCCGCAAACAACATAAATAATTATGGCGTTAAAAAGTTAGCTATAAACAATTGCATGTTAATTAATACAATTAAATTGGCATCTATGAAATTTGCATATTAGAACAAAAAAATATGTGCAAAAATAATGTAAATTGTGGCAAAAAGTAATTCATTTGGTTAATTATGCGGTTTTTGTGTGTTGGCCAAGTAATGAATTGGTCAGCTCCATATGGCTTTAATGTATATACTTCTACATAGCAGGGCCATAAATTTAGACCAATTTAATGAATAGTAAAATGCATTAAATACCTATTATCAGCTGATGATGATAATGGCTTATCTCAACTATTCTAGTCATATTTTTCCTATTTTATAATATATGTTTTTCACGCTGTGCATTATCTTTTTTCCATTGCAGCTCGATAAGAATTCTGGAAATACATTTATATAAATAAATAATTGATAAGCAGCCGCCGCACAGAGGTAAGCTCATAAATAAAATAAATAAAATTGGTAGACAACATTTGTGGCAAAGCAGCGAGGCAAGTTAACAAATTTCTGGCTTGCCTCAATGTCAATTTGTAGTTTGAATTTATGGAAAAGTAAACAAGACCACGACCAAGACCAAGACCATTGTGTAGGCCAAAAACTAATAAACGCCAAGTATGGCCAACAAGAATTTAGTTTGTGTCTCCTCTTGTTGCAGTTGCAACTTGCCCCCCCAAAGTGCGGCATCTCGCATTGTCTTCGCTTGCGGTTTCCGTCTCCGATTCGCTTTCGCGATTTCTTTACTACTTCTCGACCAGTTCTTCGACTTTTTTTTCTGCTCGTTTCTCGTTATTGTGCCAAATGGCCATAAAAGGTTAATTGGGTCCTTAGCAACTTGCCCTGCAACAACAAATGATGCCAACATTCCACGCTTACCTCGACGACTGCCGCTGCCGCTGCTGCTGTTGCAAGCGACATAGAAAAATCTTAATTAGTTAATTAAAAACAACAAACAAACCGGAGCCCTTGTCCCATGTCCCATGTCCCATGTCCACATTGTCCTCTGTTGCAACTAGTTCACTTGGACTACTGCATAATTCATGCGCCCCTAATGACAACCAAGTGGACCACGACCAGGACACCAATGCCAAAGCTAACAAGAAAGTTCAGCTCATTGCGGTAAACCGAATAAGGAAATACTCTTTTAAGAGTGCAATCAATAAATTGGTTTATTTAATGATTTACCAAATTACGATAAAAAATTAATTAATTTTTACACTCAACAAATGGAATCGATGCATAAATCTTGGTCATTTTTTTTTTAGATTTTATTTGAATACCTTTTCTTTTTTTTGCTTTAAGTTGCCAATCCACAGCTGAATAATCTGAATTCTCACTTTTTCTCTAGTTTATCTGTCTCTCCATTAATTCTTTAAGGGTATTCAACCTGGCAGTCTTGGCTCAGTTCTCACTTATTCCTTTGCCCAACCAGTTGTTGTTATTCTTCTTCTTCTTCTGCCAGCGATAGAGACACGTTGTCTGCTCCTAACCAGCTCCAACTATAGATTCCCTGTGTGTGTGCTATGTGTGTGTGTGTGTGTGTGTGCCGCAAATCCCCTGAGGTGACATTAAACTATGAAAGGCATTTAGTTTAGCGATTTATATAGGCGACTTTTTGACAGTTTTATGTCTTGCGCTGTCCATTGGACATTGGGCCTATCATCTGCTACGCTACGCTCCAAGGTGCACATCGCGGATAACGAGCTGAGAAGCAACAACAACAACAACAACAACAATATGAAAAGCAAAGCGCACTTAAAAGTGCTGGCAAAGCAGAATGTTCTTGGTTTATGCTTCATTAAATGGGGGCCAGGCAATGTTTATACTGCAATGGCTAAGGACCTCGTTATCCGCCTCAATCAATGCAATTGCGTGGAAGCGATTTATGGCCCAAGCCCGTTTTAAGCCCCTCCACAATAGCATTTTGCAATTGCAACATTTACGACTCACTGAAGTGAGAAATTTGTGCACAAAAAAAACATACTTCTAAAAAAGCGTAAAATCTTTTAAGTGTTTGCTGCGGTTGAAATTTATGTAATTTGTTCACTACAAATTTACAGATGTTCAAAATATATATACTAAAAAAATCTATTTGAAACTAATTGTGAAAATGTGAAAACGATGCTAAACAAATGTTTTCTCTCTAAACAAATGCTAAAAAACTATTTCTAAACACTTCAGCTGAAATTGTTTCTCGTTAAACTATTAAAAATTAAATTATGGCAAAACAAATGCAATGCGAAAATCAAAATACCGTTTATAACAAACACTTTGAATTATTTCCACCTAAAATTAGTTCTAGTAAGATTATGCATAATTAAATTAAAACTTAATTTTAATTAGTCATGGTTAATAAGCTATGCAGTTTTTACTTAACTTGTTTTTTTGAAAACTTAAAAGAAAATGTTCAACAAAAGTTTTCGTTACAAACAAATTGCGTAAGAATATTTCCAAACAGTCTCATATAAAATATATACACCAGCATTATGATTATTATTAAATTATGATAATTAATCGTTATGTATTTTTTTGTAGTATTTGATGATGCATAATCAGAATGATAACAAATCATTTTAATTGATATTCACTTAATTGTTACCTTTAACATTGACCCGAAAATCAATGTTAAGTTCAGGTTTAAGTTCAAGTTCAAAAAACTATTTACACAAGCAAATAGCCAGTTCCAAGTTCAAACTCGAAAAATTTTTCATAAAAAAAACAAAGAGAAAACAAAGCCATAATCGAGTCGTAAGCGAACATTTTTGGCTCCCACTGTGCCCAGCTCCATAACACAAATGTGTTTTCGTGTTTGGGTGAAGGGGAGAAGGAAGGTGGGGGGGGGGGGGGGTCCGGTGGCTGATCGGGTCTCTCTATTTTTAATCTCACGCAACCCAAAAGGTTTTCTTTTATATCTTTTTTTTTTTGTTTTTTTTTTTGTTTACCCTACTCGGCCATAAAAATGACCAACTGCGATTAGGGGCACAAAAATGAAACCATTTTTGTCATTTGACAGGCAATTTTCAAGCGTTACATTTTCGATTTCTCTTTTCACCTAACCGAAACCAACACCCCACACACTTTCCCCTCTCACTCTCTCTCCCTCACTCTGTGTATCTAATTCGTGTTGGCAACAAAATTACTTGACCCGTCGATGAAACAGTTGAGAGTTGAGTGGCGGGCGGGGTTTGCGGGATGATGTTACATTATATGCTTGCTGTTAGTTGCGCCCCCAAAATGTTTGGCTGGCCATAAAATGTCGAACCATTTTACACCCGAAATCCCAATGACCACCCCCCTCCCCCCTCCCCACTTGACACTGTATCCCTTCACAATGTGTTTGCTGATAGTTTATGTGGAGGTCGAAAAGTATTTGCCCAAACCCATCTTTTCACATGAATGCGGCTAATAATCTGCTGCCATTTCTCATTTTGCCCGCATCCTTGATTCTCTGATCTGGGTGTGCGTGTGTGTTTTGCGGGTGTCTTGGCATATTTAATCGAGTTTGCGACATTGAAATATATTGACTTTAATATTAATGCCAAACTGTGTGTGTGCGAGTGTGTGTGCGAGTGTGTGTGCGAGTGTGTGTGCGAGTGTGTGTGCGAGTGTGTGTGTGTTTAGGACCATATCATTTGATTAAATCTAAATCTGTTTATGAAGGCAAACTTATTAATTTTTCAGCGCAAGCTGCACAAACAAAATTAACGCTGATAGCTTTTATTGGATTTATTAGAATGGCCCGAACGACGCGCAATAACAGTTGGCCAAATAGTTTTTTTTTTTTATTATTTTTTTTATTCAATTTGCCAACGAAACAAAATAAATGTTGGCAGCCAGTTGGCCAAGGTCCAAGGCAGGCAGGCAGGAATTGTGAGCAAAAGGAGAAATGCAGTGGAAAACCCGTGGAAAACCAAGTCGAATCGAGGCGAGTCCAATCGAGTTGTTGTTGTTGTTGTTGGCCAAAATGAGTTGGGCAAACAGAGCAGCGAACAAATATTGTGTTCAATCTGAGGTTGCTTTTGGGTAGCAAAAATTTAACTCGAATTGGCTCAACTCAGCTGTGACCTGGCCAAAAGCAAACAGCAAACAGCAGCAGCAGGATGAAAATTGTGGAAAATTCATGCATATGCAAATGTGCAATTGATTTTTTGTTGACCATGAAATTTGAAACTTGACCTTGCAGCCGAGTTCAAGGTTAGCGCCGCCTCAACTAAGCTGCCAAGTTTTTAATAGTTTTAATCAGGTTTCGAATTTAAGACTCAATCAACTTTAAATGAGTTCTGCGTTTTAGCTAATATAATTAGCAGTTGATGTTTTTTTCTATATATATCTGACAGTTGCAGCTCGTCAAAAATGTTCCCAGCCACAGTTAATCAAATGAAAAGCGTAGCAAATGAGAAAAAGGAGCGTGGAAAAGCGCAGTTTGTGGGGAAAACGTGTTATGCCATTTCGTGCAAACATTTAATTGCAATTTAATAGTTCGCTCATCCTGTAATTTTTTCTTTTGCTCAAATTAATGAGAAGCGCGTAGAGCGGCGGCAATCAGCAAACGAAAGAAAATGGTGAAAAGCGAGAAAAACTTTGAACATTTCATTGGCCAGGAGCAAAGCAGAGCAACAAAAAAAAAAGAAAAATACACATTTAATTACATTTGCAAGTAGTAATGACTCCACAGGAATCTATATAAGTGACTAGCATTTCCAGATAGATAATAGAGATAGGCGGAGCTGTGTGTGCGTGTGTGTGTGAGAGAAAGGTATCTGTGTGCGTGTGTGTGTGTCTGCTCAAATTGAAGTGTGCGACTGCAAAATATGCGTGGCATGTTTGATGATCGCTAAACAGAGGATGCAAACTTGAATTGGGGCAACAAACTGTTGGTCATGGCAAAATTAACAGTTAAGACCCAAACGGTAAATAATTGTCAATGACAACAGCAACAACAACATGCAGTCAACAAGCTGTCAGTAGCTGCTCCAAAAAAGACAAATAAAAAAAATGCATTTCGTGCCACGTTTGGCTCGATGTTGTTGAATGCCTCGAATGAGGTTTGACTGGTTTCCCCATGCACCAAATAACCAAAAGGAGTCGCTGTCGACTGAGACTGGGAAGACCTGTTGTCTCTGTTGCCAGCATCTTGGTTAGCTTCTGCCTCGGTTTATGCTGCAGCTTCTGCTTCTGCTGCTGCTGCTTCTGCTGCTGCTGCTTCTGCTGCTGGTTCTGGTAATTCTAGTCGCCTTCTCGCTGTGCGCTTTGGCGGATGTGCAAATATTTTGATTAAATTTTCTCCAACTTTCTTTCCAAAGTGGCAAACGAGCTCTACACTCAGCAAAACCATAAATCGATTTGAATTTTAGAAAATTTTCAAATATAAACAGCGATTACAGCTAAATATTAAATACTATTTTTAAGAACAGAATTTAGAAAAATATATTGCTTTTTTTCATGATTTATTTTGTTTTACACATAATAGTTTTACACATAGTTCTAATAATTATTTAATTGTTATTAATCTAGTATTGGAATTTATATAAATGTTTTAGGTTTCATTTTAAAGTAAATGAAATATATTATAATTTAATTTGTCAAAAACTTACGACTGTTCAGCAATTTAAACTAAACTATAAATATGCAGTTGATAGAGCAAATTTTCTATAAATAATGATTTTCATTTGTAACTTTTAGCAATTAATTATATTTAAATTAATTAAGTATTTTATCTAATTTTTGTGATTTATATCTATAACTATTAGTCTACACAGAAAACTACAAAGTTAAAATTTAATATATAAATTTAAAGAACAATAGAAAATATTTCTGATTATAAGAAAAGTAGCCTTATTATTTAAATAAATATATAATGTAGAAAATATTTCTAAATATGTAGAAATTATTACTTAAAACAGGCAAACAGGCTTTTCAGGCTGTTTTCTAAATTTGTGTTTGATTTTTCTTTGAGTGTAGCCACGGCGGTTTTCAGTTTGAGCTCCTGTGCTCTGTGTTCTGTATGCGTGTGCAGCTGCCGGTTTTCTTGGCTGAAAACACATTTCCTGCTTCTGCACAGAACACGTTTCTCACTCCAAACAGCAGCTTCATCTTCATTATCAATTTCAGCTGCAACGTCATGATGATGCATCATCATCATCATCATCATCATCATCTTCGTAATCATCGTAATCAGTTGTGGCTTTAGCTTGTTGCACGTCTTCGCCCAGTTGCGGTGACCTTTGCTGACACGGCGCATAGCACAAAATCAGTGCCAACATTGTATCCAATTTGACGATTTTACAATTTTAACCATTTACATGGCGCATCATCATCTCTCTCGTCGGTGGTTTGGGTTTCTATACAATTCGTTTAAATGAATATCTTTCGTGATTTTTCTTCACTTCTTTTGTATATCCATTTTATTGTCTTCATTGCACATGTGAGTTTGACCTTTACAAAGTCTCATTCTTTGTTAGGCCTGCCCAAATACAAAATAGCAAAATTAAATTAATCTTAATAAAAAAAGAGTTTTATACAAAATAGCTGAGAGATGTTGAATTGATGGAAGGATAGACTAGGAGATGCCCTAGGACAGATTTAGGCTGGTTAATATTAGTCAATATGAAAATACTTTTGTGTTAATAACATTTTTATTTTTTTATACGATAATAGTGGAATTTTTACAGTCAAAAAACAATATGTTTGGGTATATTATATATTAATCAGAAGTCGGTATTGAAACAATTTTATTGTTCATATTATTACTATTTCTATCCATTTTTATTGATACTTGCTTAATGATAATATTAAATAAATTTGAGCTGCGTTTGGTAAAGGAAAACTTAGTATATCATTTTTGAGTCGCTAGCTTTTATAGTGTCTCAGATCGAATAGATATATATATATATATATAAATAGAGATATATGTATTTATATAGATATATATAGTCTGATAGATGGACATGCTGTTCGGGAATATATACACTTTTTGGACTCGGAGATGCTTCTTTCGCCTTTTTACATACTTTTGCACAGCTTCACCACACTTAAAACTATAAACTCAACTTTTCGTTCAGTGCACAAAAGTGAGATTTCACTCACAGTCAGAGTTTCTTTTCGGTCTGGTCTTCACTTTGCCTCCAGCCTAAAATTGGCCAAAATTGTAATTGGTTGCGACTCCCGAAAACTTCATTTCATGGCGCACGCAACTCATTAAGAACGCAACTGAACTGAGAACTACGAACTGAGAACTGAGAACTGAGCAGAGAACTGAGCTGGAAATTTTTGCGTGTGGCGCAAAAAGTTTCTTGGCCCCAAAAATGCAAATGAATATTAAACTCAGAGTTGAGGCTGCGTTTTAATAACTGCGGATTAAGTCCGCATAAATAATAATCATAATAAACTGCCGGGCCATGAAAATGCGCATCAGAGCGCACAAGAATCTGCTCCCAAAGAATCCCCAATCCTCCCCCCCCCCCCCCCCCTTAGATGACAAAAGTTTTTGCATAAGAAAATGACAAATGATCATCAAGCGGAGGTTTTCTCTGCTCAAGTATCAACTTCAAGTTCTGGTACAAAAAGTTACCATTCAGAGGAATGAACTAATACACAGAGAGAAAACAAGAGAGAGAGAGAGTAAGAAAAATGCGACAAAAAAAGTTTTCTTGGTTGAAATTCTTTGATTTTGTTGCGCACATTTTGCGTTTTTGTACGTTAACCGCCTTTTTTTTCAGTGCGCGTAATATTTCATTCGGCTTAAATGGCAAACGATACTGGCCATTTTTTTCCTTTTTGTTCTGCATTTCTTGGCAAATAGTTTTGTTGGCTCTTTGTTGCCCGTTTAATGTGTGTCTAATTATGCCAGCGATTAAATGCGCACTTTTGATAGATGAGCAGCCATTAAAGTGGAGTTGGGCAAACTTGGAAAACTAGGTAACCGATAGCAGATCATCCTTGGGGGAGCAAACTTTACATGAAATTCAATTAATTGTTATCTTATCAGGCACGAAGGTAAAATGAAACCGAAGCGAAAAAAACTCTTTTAAAAAGCGCACAAATTGCTGCGGCGCTTATCAGTCAATTAGCCAAAGGAGATATGGCAACACAAGCAATTGCCGCACACAGCAGGAGCACTACACACAGAGACAGACAGAGAGAGATAGATAGATAAAGAGAGAGGGACAGAGAGGTAGACTAAGAGACAGAGATAAAGTGAGGGTTGAGCATTGAGGTTCGTGCGCTGCGGATTGCAAGTTTAACAAGACAGCCCCAGGCGGCATTCTCGCTCAGGTTTAACTCATTAAATAAAGGTAACAGAGACTACACTACGCGAAAAAGAATGGCTAGAATATAATTCAACTACAAAACGAAGCAGAAAATCGACTTGAGGATGAGTAATCCAAACTGAAGCACAAAACATAGCTCAAACAAAGGTAACAAACTTGAATTGAATGCAGAAGAATGAAAAAGAACTTCACTGAAGAACTTAATTTAAGTCGAGATTCTAGTTTCAAGTTTGTACATTTTTTTTTTATATTAAAAGTTTATATTTAAGCTATGTCGTGCTAGAAAAAACCATTCCTAAATTAAGCACAAATTTGTGTTTAGAATCAGTTTCTCAAACTACAGTTGTAAAATATAAATCTAAAAATTAAGCAAAATTTGTTTTCCATTTTGGTTTCTTGAAAGTAAAAGTTACAAAAAAAAATGAAAATTATCATTATGCTGATGCTTTGGTTAAGCATAAAATCATTTTCGGTTTGAAAAATGTCGCCTTTCAGTTCCCATTTGAAATTTCAAATAGTTAACAATTTCACTTTCAGTGCCTCATCGAATTCAAAAACCACATCTAATCTTTGTATGGTTCTAAGAACAAAAGCAATTATATTGATTGCTAGAAACATGTCTAGAAACGATGTGAGTGGGATTATCTTGCTTTTTGTTCAGTGTACACTTCCGTTTGCTGATTGAACGCGGCACGAATGCCAACTGTCAGCGTATATGTTTTTAATTTCAAGCGATTTCCGCCTCAAGTTCTGTCCTTCCCTCACCCCGTCCCCCGTCTATCTTTCATCAATCACAGTCGGTCTGTCTGTCTGTCTGTCGGTCTGTCGGTCCGTCCTCGGTTTGTGATAAGCACTGGTAATAAAATAGCTGAACTGCGTGCTGTAGTTTTATGACAGGCAATCTGCGCACAGCCCAACAATCGAATTATTTCATTTTTACATGTTTTGCTCTTGCGACTGACAAATTGGCAATGTAACCGTTGTTGCTGCTGCTGCTGCCAATTGTAGTTATTACCATATCTGCCGATTCCAGCCACCCGCTTAACTCCCACTCCCTTTTCCTTTTGCGTCACAGAAATGTGGCAGCCGCAACGCATTTAGCACGGACAAACACAGCGCCAAATGTAAATACATTCAAATTATTGATAGATCCAGTTAGCCAAGGTTTCCGTGCTGCTGAAAATGCACTAAAAAGTAGAATAATATTATAATAAAAATATAAAATGTTTATTATATTATTTAACATTCGATTTTTATATCTCTTTTGTGCTTTTCATTGAGATAAAGTGAAATTTATAACTGCAGATTTAATCTGTAAATAAACAGCAACAAAAATAAACTCATTTGTAAATATTTAATGTACATTTATAGAGACTTAGTTTAGTTAATAAAAACAATAACTCATTAGTAAATATTTAATAATTTTGTTTGCCATGTTTGCTCTCAAGATTCTCAAATATTGAGATAAAGTCTGTTTTATAACCAGAGATTTGTGCAAGTCTGTAAATAGGCCGCACAAAAAGTTAAATATACAAAAATTAACTGCTTGGTAAATATTTAATATTTATAATTCTTCTGCTGAACAGACGTTATTTAAAGTTATTTTTTTAAGAGATCAAATTTTATAAGTCTCCTTGAAATTCTTTTCATGTTGTCACTCAAAAAATAAAATTTGTTCATTGCCAACGCTTTTAAATGTTTTTTTCTTTTCTTCACAAGTTCCCATAATTACTTCAGTTCCATGTTATCTTCGGAATAAAACCATGACATAATTAAAAATATTATTTAACAATACTTGAATTTATCTATTGTTTTTTGCTTATCTTCTGACGAGTTGATTAAAATCCAATAAACTTGCCCTTCGCAAATGTGATATGTGAAATTGCAAATGCCAAATGAAATGTGAAAATTTAATATATATAAAATTCAAACTGTAAGTTGAAAACACAAAAAATTTATGAAATTGCGCAAAATGAATTTGACACATGGAAATCTTTTCAATTGTGAAATCCTCTCTTCGTTATAGCTTTTAAAATTGCGCATACGCCACGTGACCATCCGTGAATTTTAATTAACAAACAGTATAAATGCAATTTTTGACAGGAAACAAATAAAAAACATTTCCAACAGCTTCAAACCGGCTGATGTCACGTTTAAAAATCCGCTGAAAAAAAAATGCTAAAATGTAATCGGAAAATAGCATTTGCAAACCCATCAATTATTGATAGTGCTACAACTGCGTGCGATGGCCACTGAAGTAATTAGTTGGTTTTCAACAGTTTTGGCCAACTGCCAATGACACGACTGAAAAGTTGATATATAAAATATATAGATTTTTTTTGTGTATTCTGTAAACTCTTCTATATTATAAATTTGTGGTGCAGTGCATAGTGTGATAAATATTAGCAAAATGATAGTTACAGTCGTGTTTCCATCTACTTACTGAGCAGAAATGCATTCTTAAAAAATCATCATAAAAATTATCGGTTAAAAGACTGAAGATTTTTTTTGACTAACTTACATTAATCAAAAGTGAGCAGCAATTAGATAAATTTTACTCCTTAATACATAAAAAAAAAAAAAAAAAAAAATGCTCCATTAAATATCACATAAATTGATTAGCATAAAAAGTACTCTTCCTCATTTGCAGGGTATCTACTCTTTGGCATGCCCAACTATATTTTTGATTCCTCTCATTTTCACTGGTATTTGCCGCATTTAATTTGTTGTTAGCAATTGTTGCAATTTATTCAAAATTAACTACTGTTTTTTGGGTTGGGTTGCTATTTATTTGCCATCCAACTGTGAACCACTCGCTGCGCACAATGCTCTTTTTCTCCGATTGCTTGGCAACTCTAATCGCTCTATTTTGTGAACGTGGCATTACTTACCAAACTTTTACAACTGACTGAGGACCTGACGTGTTTCCTCTTCCCCTCGCACCGCTCCTCGTTTGCCCCCACAGCTTTTCAATTTATAAGCAAAGAGCCAGAAACACACAACGGAAATTGTCTACATTGTGTGTGTGTGCGTGTGTGTGGAAGTGGGGAAAGTAAGGTGATAAGGGGTTGTAGAGCGATAGAGAGGGGGGTAAGGGTGGCTAGTTGCTGTTGCCAGGTTGTGGCGATGGTACTTGAACTGAGAACCCAACGAGGCATAACAAAAGGCGCACGAAGTAATTAACTTGTATTTATTGTATGAACACATAGTCTGCATAGCTAACACTTAGGATAGGGGGGGGGGGGGGATATGTAGGGGTCTCTTCCCCCTCTCCCTCTCTCTCTCCTTGTCTGCCTCTCTTTTTACAGCTTGTTGTGCTGCGGCTGACATGGCTGGCTTGTCTAATTGATAAGCTTGCCCTGGCTTTCTGCGCTCTGCGTTCTGCGCTCTGCATGTGCATTCAATTACTTGGCCTGGCCCATGGCCAAGTCATGACTCCCCACATGGAGCGAATAGCGAGCGAATAGGGGGCATTAACTGGCCACAACTGCAACAGTGCCTGCAACACTGCAACACTGCTACCGTTCGGTTGCCCCAGGCCAGGCTGCGCTCTGTTCGCCTATCTTGCCACATTACGCGGCAGCCCAGCTAATAATAAAAATATTTATTATCTTTTTATGCGCCCAAGAGTGCCGAGCAGGAGTTCTACAACTTTTCACCAAGATAAATATATAATTAAACAAGTTAGAATGATATAGTTGACAGCGGCTCGTTTAGCAGACGGCTAAATACGCATTTTAAATGCATACAATTTTTATTTAATTTGCTCAATATGTAAATAGTTTAATTAATCATATGTCTGGCTATATTATTATATATACATTTGTACAACTCAATTATCTGTTTTCGATTGTTATCGATATATGAAAATTAAATAAAGTTGATTTGCATTTGCTAAACGAGAACTAAATTAAATACTAATTTTTTAGCCATTCTTTATAGGATGGGAAAGGGGAAAGGAAACTGAGTAATCTAGTTTTAATATAACATATTTAATAGTAAATCGTTTCTTTTCCTTCAGTTTTAATCTTTGCTCTTTTTTTATGTTATAAAAATGTGCATTTTCATAGAAATATGAAATTGTGTTTTTTTTTTTTGCGCTTCGCTCTTATTTCTTGATGGCCTATTAAAATTTGGTCTGAGGCACGCAACTGTGGCAACCATTTGGCTGCCACCAAGTGTTGGGGCAGCTGTGGCAGCTAAAGTGGCAAGTCATTTACCTTAAAGCTGGCGCACAAGATTGGTTGCAGATGCTGGTCCTGGTCCTGGTCCTGGTCGTTACAGCAATTATATAATATTGACATTAGTCGCATGCAGAAGAGCTTAATTGCGGCTCAAAGCGGGGCAATTAGAAACAAAAATCAATCTACGCCTGCCAATCATTTGATTTGCCTTTCAACTTAATGGCTTAATGCACGAAGAGGAGTGGCAGAGGAGCAGAGACTTAAACGTGTGCGGATTAGATTCGAGCACAAATTCCAACTCTCACTCAAATTCCACTCTCACAACTTAAACCATTAACCTAACTGACTTTTTCTGTTTGCTTCATTTACACAGATTGCAGGACAGGTTGCAGACTCGTTGCTGCCACATCATATCCCAAACTTCAGACTGAAACACCAGCAGGCATTTCCGGGGGAATGACAGCCAATTGAGGAATGTGCTGTAAGGTCATGTTGCAACAAGGATAACAGCAACAATTAAGCAGACATATCAGACAGTTCAACAAAAAAAAAATAGGCAACTTTTTAATGCCACGTGCTACAAATTAAGCGAGACGACGAACTTTAAACTGTGCGTGACACACACACAACTCAGCGATTTCCACAAGCCATTAACAGCTGCCGCAACAATTGCAGCCACAAAGCGAGGCATAGTCATAGTCAGAGGCACAAAGTCAGCGTCATCATCATCAGCAGCAGGATGGCATTCATTTGGCGTCGACGCTCCACAACAATTGTGAAACTGGTGGCATTAATGCTAGCCATTTGGTTCTGCATTGCGTTCCTCATCTACACGGACGATACCAGACGCCGGGCGGTGCAGGAGAGTAGCGGTGGCAGCGGATACGGTGTTGCAAACAACATCAACAGTGGCGGCGGCGGCGGTGGTGGTGGTGGTGGCGGAGATCCCATTGCAATGGCCCTAAAAAATGGTCCACTCTCTGGCGAAGAGGATGCCGCATTTAATGCCATTGATCGCGAGGCGCCACAAGAGGCGGATGTGCCCCCAACAGCCAAGCATAAGCGAGTCAAAGTCATTCCACGTGGCCACCAGCAAAAGGCCCAGGACAAAGTAATCCGCAAACAGCCGGCATTGCCCAAGGATGAGGGTAAGTTGAGCTCACAATTTAATTAACATTTAATACCCCCCTCGGCTGTAATTAATGCTTGCGTTTGATATTTGACCTTTGACCTCTCATTAGCATTGAGCTGTAATTATATTTAAAACTTGTTCGCCTGCCCAGTCCATTTCCAGTTATCAACTATCATCCATCGTATTAACCTGGCTAATGCTCCACAAAATAAACCTGGCCAACTTTGTAATTCTGCTGAGTCATTAGTTTTGTTGTTGTTGTTGTTCTGCATTGTTTAATTAAAAACAAAAGTGAAACTCATATTAAATGCCAAAGCAGTCCAAATATGATTCTTGATTTAATTGCAAAAGTAAAACTGACTGGCAAAATTCAGATTAAGCTCTGCAAATGTTTATGAAGTGTTTTAAATTTGAGTATTTATTTATTTCTTAATTTATTATTCATCTTGAATATTTCGTCAATAATAAAACTATTTCAGTTTAATTAAGTTAAATTGTTAATCAGCAAAGTTATTAAATCAAAAACTCAAGAAAACATTCTTCCCCTTTCGGCATCATTCCTTGGATTTCATTAAATTATATATAATATATATATAAAAGGTTAAATTGGTTATTTTTCTCTTTCACATTCTTTTCATTGCATTAAATATATATATAAATTATATATTTGATTATTTCTTAAGTGGAAATGCAACTTGTTACTGTTAATTTGATTACTTGTAAATTTAATCGTTGGATGCATGCAAACTCAGAATCAGATTCCATCGGCGGATGAATTACTTTATTTATTTGCTGTAACCAGGCCCAGCCCAGACCAGACCAGACCAACCCAGTCCGTGGGAATGTTATCTTTTTATGGCCATGAGAGACTGGCTATAAATTCCTCTGCTCCACTGACATAATTAATGTGCACATCTCATTCGAGTAGAAATAGCCACGCCTTTTATAGTTGATATTCTTCTTGTTGTTGTTGTTGTTGTTGTTGTGGACACCTTTTGCTATCTAGATTTGTTCGGTGTTATTGTGGCCAATTCATTTTTCAAGTTGCTGCCACGTTTTGTTCATCTGCACAACAAATGTGCAACATTAATATTTATATTGAAATTAGTTGCGGATTAAAGCAAATTTCTCGCTTCGTCTGTTTTTAGCATTTTTCCATCCACCTGGCGTATTATTGCTCTAATCAGTTGTTTCAGATCTCTGCATGGGGTTTTTTTCCATTGCAATTTTTTTCTATTTTCCCAGCCATTTCCATTTTCATTCTCCCTATTCACACTTCATATTTATTTCCCATCTATGCTCTTTCTCTGTCTGCTGTTTGCTGTCTCTTTCTTGGTCAGGTTTTTTTGCATTTTAGGTCAGCCAGCCAGAAATCGAACTAAACGCATCGATAATCACACATTGCTAAGTTCCCCCCTCCCCCCCAACTCCCCTCTTCATGCGTCTTTTGTTGTGCCTCTTTAAGAAAAATTTCTAACGAGTTTTACAAGCATGTTAAAGATGCCAACGGCGACAACATCCAAACGAGGAGAGGCAGGAGCAGCTTTGCCACTTAACAACTTGCAATTGTTGCCAAACAGCCTTTTCATCAATTCGGGTCAAGAAGGGAGGGTTTGCTGTGGTGTGCTGTGGTGTGGTAAATAGAGAGACCAGAACTTGACTCATGCCGCTGTCAAGTGAGGCATTCGCATTAAGCATATTAAAAATGCAACAACAACAACACTTGCCACTAATCAGGCAGAAACCTTCAATTGTCGTTCCCTCCAGACCAGACCTTTTACTCAATGGACTGAATGACCGCCTGATTGCTTGTGTGTGTGTGTGTTGTGTGTGTGTGTGTGTTGACCAAATCAATGAAAGGCAGTCCGCAAAGGCTTTCGTACAAGCGCTGGCAACCACTTCTATTGGCCAAGATACAATGTATGTTGCATGTGGTACAAGCATTTAAGATTGCATCTAGAGGAATTCTGCATTACTGCATATTTCAGTTACACACACTTGAAAAAAAAATCGTCATACATTTTAGAAAAAATAAAATTAAAATAAATATATTAACAATTTCTAATTATTGGCATAAAAAAATGCTACAAAATATGTATATAAAAAAAGCTAATAGCTAAATTAAGAATCCTTCAAATGGCAAATTACTTTCTTAGAAAAAATGCAATTTAAATAGAAATAATTTTTAATTATTGGTATGAAAAAATCTACATAACACAAAACCAAAAAAACATTATAGCTAAAATCAGAAAGCTTCAAATGAGAAATTACTTTCTGTATTATAAAGAAAATATTAAAATATAAACATTTTTCCAATTATTAGCATAAATAAATAATAAAAAAAATAAACTAATAGCTAAATTAAGAATTTCTCAAACGGTAAATTTAGTACTGCATTTTAGAAAAATTCAGTCTGAAATAAAGTAAAGAAAAACTTTGGATTAAAGAAAAACGATAATAACAAAATTTAAATAATTTACTTGCAAAATTAAATGGTGATCAATCGCTGGCGCCAGGTGTATGGTTTACAAAAATGTTTTGAGTGCACACACACACACACAGGCAGGCACACACACAGCGGGTGCATAAGCACACAATGCACGTATCTGCAATTTCGCATATCATGTTTGCATCTCTCTGTGGCGCTGTTGCAGCCTCTTCCTCATAATCATCATCATCATGATGAGCAACAAAGTATTCATCATCAGCCTCATCTCGCCAAAGGTGGCAAGGCTACAAGTTGTTGTTGTTGTTGTTGTGGTTATTTGCTGATCCTGTCGTGCAGTATTCGCCCCGTGGCGTCAAAATTGTGTGCAAGCCTACAACGTTTACCAACACTTGCGCTTGCAACTCCTCGAGTCGACTCGATTGCTGTTGTTGCACTGTGCACAGTCTCCATGACTCTATCTGTTTTTTTTTTGTTTTTTTCTTTTTGCGTCTGTGTCTTCTTGCGCGCTCGGCCGGTGTTCATAGCTGGTAATTAGTGCTGTTGTACTTATTGGCCTGGCCTTGGGGCGCTTACCACCAAAAGACGTGGCCAACACGACGTTTATCGCGCGCACGCATCAAGCTCAGACAGAGCAAGACAGACAGACGGACAGACAGACAGGTAGACAGACAGTCAGATAGTACTCCAACCACAGTCACCACTCTGTCAGTCAGACTGTCACCCACACACTACAAAAAATAAAAAATAAATAAAAGTTTTAAATTAATTTATTTTTCATTTTCAAATTCGGTTTTTACAGACTACCAAAGAAGACTTGGTTTCTATGGAAATATTTTAATTAAATTCAATTAAATTCTTTTTGCCATTACATTTATTTTATCTCTTTTGCTCCCTCTCTCTCTTTCTCCCTATCTCTCTGTCTCTGTCTCTGTCTCTCGTTATCTCTATTTCTCTCTCTATATTTAAATTTGATTTATTTACTTTAATGAATATTTTAAGCGCACTTCAATTTATATATAATATATACATTAATATTTATATACAAGTGATATTTTACGCATAGTTATTAACTCTCAAAAACTAGCTTTCTCTGTTAGACTCAGATTCTCTCTCTCTCTCTCTTAAACACTCTTTCTGTTTCTATTTCTATTGCTTTATTTAAAGTTTATTTACTTCCTTGAATATTTCAAACGCATTTTAAGTCCCGTTTTGTATGTGCATATTCATTATTACTTATATACAAGGTCTTAGAAACTAGCTTTCTCTATTATTATATTCTTTTTATTTTACTGTCTGCCTGTTCGACTCTCCATGAGTCCAAGCGTCTCTCTGAAACTGTCTCTCTCTCTTTCTTTTAGTCTCTCTGTCTTTCTCTCTTAGTTCTCGCATTTTCAGTCTCTTTCTATATTATTCTCTCTCTCTTTCTCTCTTGCTATTTTTCCCTTTTTCCTGCCATCTCTGTCTTTCTTGCTATCTTGCGCTCTTTTGCTGATTTTCACTCCCACTCTCTCATCGCTTTCTGTCTCCCTCCGTCTTTCTGTCTCTCATTCTCTCTCTATCTCTCTATCTCTTTCTCTATATCTATCTCTATATCTTTCTGTCTCTCTCTTACTTATCTAGTATCTAATCCAAAAATACAACTAGCTCCCTCAACTTAAACAAAAATATCTCTTTTTAAATTTTTTTGAAAAGTAAGCTTCAATTTCTCTCTGTGTAGGTAGTCACCCAGTCAGTCAGTTAGTCACCCAGTCAGTCAGTGAAGTTGCCCGCTGGTCATGTCTTTAATACGTTCACAATCTGGATCTTGACTTCGTCGTTTGCCTCTCCCACTGGACTCTGTGCCTTAGACCGCTTCTGCCCCGCTCCTACCCCGCACCTACCCCCTTGTTTCCACCCCAGGCCTGTAGTTGTCGTCTCACGCATGCTGTTTTCTCTTCGTGCTTGATTTTTTTTTTTTTTGTATTCTTACAATTTAGCAGCAATAATGATTTTGTACATACAATACAAAAGCCACGCCCACTGCGCAACTCCTCTATCTGGTAGACGCCTCGGGGAACAGCTGCTGCTGCCTGAACGCCAGAAGAATAGATTTTGTAGATCTGTAAATTTGCCGATTTGTAGATTGTAGATTACAGATTGATTGCCCCGCGACTGTTTTTAATCAACGCTATGTTGTTAACATAACACAGATTTCAGTGTGTGTGTGTATGTGTGTGAGTTTGTGTGTATATGTGTGTGTGTTTGTATATCTATCGATTAGTTCCTCTTATTTGAATAACTGATTTTCCCTCACGAATCTTAACTTCTCCTGCTCATAGTTCAAAAATAAAGTATAATACGTGAAATTTCGTTAAATCGTTGTCCCGATCCTGATGACACGTTTGAGTAAATGCCCAGTATGGGCAATTTGTATGCTTCCTGCTTGCAACCGATAACAAATTGTTTGTATCTTGCAAACCATTTACGACCCTTAAAGTCCGCCACGACAATGAGCAGTTCTTGATGCACAATCTTGGTCATGTTATGTAGCTTCTCGAGCCCAAAGAAAATTTTCCGTCAATATTCCTCTGACTGCCATCCTGTCCAGCCACTGTGTCTCCTCATCATAACTAACATTGAATTATTGCGGACTATAGCTGGTCACGAGAATCTCACAGATGCCACTGCGATGAATGAAAAGTGTTGCCTCCAAGCAGCTGCTGGGCAACTGTTGCGGCTCCTCCATATTTGGCACCACATCAACTTTCTCCTTTGGCTCCGCATTGTTCCGCTTGTCAATTCAATCACTTTACCCAAAAGCTCATTTGGCAATTTCCTCTGACGAATCAGTTCCGATTTTTGTTAGACGCGTCTTACTTATTTTGGCCGTATTCCTATTTTTAAATGTTAAGTTTCCCAGTTTCTCATCCACTTCAATGTTTCAATATGTAGGACAATGATTTGCTTTTGTTTCAATTATTCTAAACACAATCGATAAAATACATATCGATACACATCAACAAACTGACGTCAGAATTCGGACAAACCTTTTGGCAGACCCTCTTTATGGTTATAGAGCTCTAAGCCAAATTAATTGATTTAAGGTATATGACCATAAAAATATGCTCTTCCTCATTAGATATTGGAATCGGTTTAGCTTTTCTAACAGGAGTCTTTCAGGCGGAAAAAGAGCAGCAAAAATTGTGAATTTCTGGGTTTCAGATTGATTGCGTCGCGTTCCCAGCCTGTTTTTAATCAATGCTAATATCCACTCACACACAGATTTGAGTGTGTGTGTGTGTGTGTGTGTGTGTCTATTGTCCTAGTTTTGCCGCGTCCTTTAGGGAAAACCAATCCCTATTCGTATTCATTTTGCAAATAACGCTACTTTGGCATATTATGTTCGGTTTTATGCGTTATGTTGGAACATGCCAGGACGAGCAGATTGTACCGGCAGTTTGCTAGGCAGTTTGGTAGGCGCCCCCAGCCTTTTTGTATATCTAACTGTGTGCCACACACACACACACACACATTGGCAAAGCTCCTACTTGCCACACACACACACAACACAGACGCTCCCACTTTTTGTCTTTTCGCATAACGAACGCTTTATAGCTTCCTGTCACGCTCAGGCCTATCCCTCTGCCTTTGCCCCCTCTCTCTCCTCTGCTCCTCCCTGACCATGTCCATATAAACTGCCGATAGATATGAAAATTATATAGATAGATAACACGTACGCTGTGCTCGGGCATCCTGTTTGCCCCGCACAGTGAACGCTTGCTAAATATAAATAGGGATAATTGGGGGTGTGGCAAACTATTCAAATTGTTTGTATATATATATTTTACATATAGACATATTTTGCTAGTTGGATGCATAATTCTGCATAACTTTCAGTACACAATAAAAAAGTTAAGAGTAAAAGTTTTTAAAATTAAGCCGTGCATAAATTTGATAACATATTTCGAAATCTGAAAACATAAATTATATTTAGGCTAATAAAATTTGTATTTACAGTTAGATAAACCGTTGCTTTAAATTTTAGAAATTCGACAAAATTCCATTTTTTGAAATCGATTTTTCTTGTTAATTTCACAAAATTTCAAAAGCATTTTTTCTAATAACAATTTTTTGCAATCAAATTTGTGGAACAATTTTATTTTATGTAGATTTTTCTGTTAGTGCTTTATAGATAACTCTCCCACTCTTAACAAACCCCACACGTGTACTCGACTCGAGAGCTCACTGTACAGTTTTGAATTGTTTTTTTTTTCCTATATATATGCCATATATTTATGCTATAATTGGATTGTGCTCAGGTGGCTACAGTTGAATGGCAACGTGCCCCTTTTTGCTTAGCACTTTGAATGCAATAACACATTCCATGCTGCGCTATAAATAAGTGAATCAATAAAGCACATAAAAAAAATGGGAAAGAACGAAGGACGCAGGACGAAGGACTCAGGAGCAATTGAACTGAATCGAACAGAGCTGAACTGAACTGAGCCTGCCTTCCATTTTATTGTTTTTTATTATGATGCGTGTGCGCACAGCATGCCTAAAGTTCATTACACAAGAGTGTGTGTGTGTGTGTGTGTCTTGCTTAGAGTCCTTTCCTTACGCCTTGCTCACCCTTTGCCCTCCCCCGCACTGCTTCTGCCTACACTTCCTTGGCAGACTCGTGAATATTTCCCGCAATGAAGTTGTAACTACGACAAATCATAAAATTTATGTGCGTAGACTCCTCATCCTCATCCTCATCCGCATCCGCATCCTGCTCCTTTTTTTTCCCACTTTAATGGCTTTTGTTGTGCGACCAAAAATTTATCGCCGTCTGATTGGCCTCTCTTTGGTTACGCTACGGTTCTTAGCCAACTTATAATACGGCCAAGTCGGCCTGTGGCTTTAATGGCTTTTGTTTTTTTTTTCTGCTAGCGCTTACTTTATGTTTATTGAAATGATTGCGGTAATTGAAATGTTTCTCCTTGTGCGGCATTCTCTCGTACACACAAAAACACACAAACACACACACACACACACACACATTAACACACGTGCAGATTGAGTTAAAAAAACTGTGCCAATAAGTGTCACTTCTGGCAGACAAATCTCATAAAAAGCAGCCAATTGCTGCCAGCCGGAACAGACTCATATTCTGCCATGCAAATGCAAATAACAAGATAATATAATGCACACACACACACACACACACACAGTACACACACACACATGAGCACTCAGTCATACACAGTCAGCTCAGAAGCAGCACTCGTAAGCAAGTTGTGGCACAGACAACACGCATACGCACCGTGCCACACTGGTAACGAATTGCATTAAGAATGCCACATAAAAAAAGATGACTTATTTTTTGAATAATATTTAATGTCGATTGGGATCAGTCAGCATAGGAGAAGTGCAAATGTTGTGTGAAATTATTAAATGTTTTATTGAAATTAAAGATGAAAAATGTCAGGCAAATGTAGCCACATATGTGACGTATATATATATATATATTCCTGATCAGCATAAAAAGTGGAATCAATTTAGTTCAAATTTGGAATATAAGATAAGATGCAAAGCGCATATTAAGCTTATTTTATTTTAGGCAATATCGATTCATATGCAATATCGATTAATATGCAATATCGATTAATATGCAAATACGGCCTGCCAATTAAAATATTATGTAGTCCGACTTGTCCATATATGTAAATATTTGTTTGATATTTTTATTTGATTTTAATATTTTTAATGATTACATAATTTTAAAGCTTTCTCAATTATTTTTACTCATTTATTGATTTGTGTTTAATTTTTTGTCAGCCAACAAAAACATTTTAACTTAACCCAATTTAAACAATAATCATTTGTTTGAATATAGTTAAATATTGTATTCAAAATCACAAAACAAATCTCCTTTCTTAGTTCATTTTGAATTTATTTTCTTTAAACTTTCCCTCAAGATACATTTCATGTATGTTTGTTCCACTGTGCAGTCAACTGTTAAATTTGCAAGGCGAAGCATTTTTCATTCTCGACTCTGATGATGACAACTTTTCATGTCAAATGCATTGCGATTTATCTTTGCAGCGTGTGTGACACGCTGTGTGTAAATGTGTGTGTGTGTGTGAATGTGTGTGCAAGTGTGTGTAAGCCGTAAATTTCATGCACAACAAAGCAGAAGTGGAAACAGCATCCTTTCTCAGATCCTTGTAAATTTGATGCCAAATCAAATAACAGCGACTAATCATCCCTTCTGTGGCCCTCTCTCTCTTCCAGATAAAAATGTTTTGGATGCGCCAGTGGCAGTAAATGGCTTGGGTGCTAATGCCGGGGAGATGGGCAAGCCAGTCATCCTGCCCAAGGAAATGGCACCGGATATGAAGAAGGTCGTCGACGAGGGCTGGACAAATAATGCCTTCAATCAGTATGTGTCCGATATGATTTCCGTTCATCGTTCGCTGCCAGATCCGCGGGATGCCTGGTGCAAGGATTCCGCCCGCTATCTAAGTAAATTGCCCAAGACAGATGTCATCATTTGTTTCCACAATGAGGCGTGGTCCGTCCTCCTGCGCACAGTGCACTCGGTGCTCGACAGATCGCCTCCCGAACTGATTGGTGAAATAATTCTAGTTGATGATTTCAGTGATATGGGTAAGTTTCCCATAGTCCGATTTCAGCTTAAGTTTGACTTATTTCCATTGGTGTTTGCAGTTCATTTGAAGAAAAAACTGGAGGATTATTTCGCTGACTATCCCATGGTGAAGATTGTGCGTGGCCCACAGAGAGAGGGCCTGATACGAGCCCGTCTCCTCGGCGCCAAGTATGCCAAATCCCCGGTAATCACCTATCTGGACTCGCATTGTGAATGCGCCGAGGGTAAATTGCCCATTTACAATTTGTTTATTTTGTTTATTTTTACGCAGGCCGCCCAAAAGTATGCAGCGAATTTATCCAATTAACTTTTCGGCTCATGTTTAATGAATTTGCTGCATATTTACCAACCAAACATATATGGTAATTGACTGCCAAAGTGCTTGGTTGGCCATGTGCTCGTTGACCCGTCTAAATTAACGCTAAATTAATTATTTGATTGCGCAACAAGCCGTTGAGCAAACCAACGCTCGCATTCTAATATTCATTCCAATACCCTGACCCCATTAAAATAGGCACAAAGGGTATACTGCAGCAGAAGAGAGCACAAAAGTCATGCAGTATCGATTCTTTGTATATCGATATAAATCGATACTCGAAAGCAATCGATTAATATATAACATAGCTAGGGTATTCTAAAGCAGAAGAGATCTCAAAAAGCCAAAAAGTACATATAACAACCAAATCGATTTTTCGCATTTCGATATAAATCGATAATCCAAAGCAATCAATTAATATATTTCATTAAAAACAAAAATATTTTTTTTCAAGCAAAACCATTTTTTACAATAGAAAATTAATTTTTTTCCATATATCAAATATTTAAAAGCAAGAAACAGGGTATCTCCTAGTCTCCCCGTCGCGCCTAAAACATTCTAAATTGTTTTTAAATGCAGTCAACAAATAGTCTAGAAAAAGAAGAATAGAATCAAATACAAATTCAAGCGAAAATTAAGAGCTGAAACATAAAGATTTAAGCCATGTTTTGATTTCATTTTTGCTTGGGTCGCTTTAAGCGCATTTCGCAAATCCCGAGTGTGCTCTAAACGTGCTCATCAATTTTGCTGTAACATTTCATGGCCCAAAGATGCGATTCCCAGTGACAATAACAACAACAAATGGCAATAAAACAAAGCCAACTAGTAAATCACTTAATCTTCACTTTTGTTGCCATTTTTTCCGAGTCTTATTTTCTTTTTTTGGTTGGCCCTCGAGCGTTGATAGCGCTGATTGCTTTGTATGCGACTCAAGAAATTCATTGTGTTTAGGGCTAAAATGATGGAAGAGCAAACCAAACACAATCAATTTGGTTTATTGCACACAAAATCGATGAAGCCAAAAGACAAAGCGAGAGAAATGCGAAAACTATCGAAAAATATCAGAATACAGAAAAACTCTTCAGCCGACAAACTTGTGTGTGTGTGTGTATGGTTGGTGTGTGTTGTGCCCTATTTTCTTTTCCCCATTTTATTTCGGAGTCGTCATCGCCTTTGTTTTCAATACAGAAATGTGATGGATGACATGGCCAACAGGACCCGGACAGCATTTGGCCAAAGCAATTAATTCAAGCTGCAAACCAAACCCAGAAGAAAATCCATTTTCATTCGCAGTAGATTCTCGCCAGAAATTCTAGTTAAATTTATAGTTTAAATAGTGTTTGTAGAAAAGGGTGAAAATTTTGCTATAATTTTTTTTTTATTAACGGTATTTCAAAAGCCATAACTTTTTTGCCAAATTTGATCTGTGCATTTTTACTGCATTTAAATTTGGAAGCGTGATTTGTGCCTACTCCAAAAGTGTTTGTAGAAAGAATTTCTTCTATGTCGCAACTTAGTCAAAAATTAACCTATTTTTAAAAACAAGTTTTTTTTTAATTAGGGCTTGGCTCCTAGATTAAAACGCAATTGTGGCTCAATATACATGTTAAAATTTTAACCCAAAAGCTGCATGGCTTAACAATATTCAGTCCTCATCTTATATCTTATTTATTTATTATATTTATTATATATATTATATTATATTTATTATTTATTATACCAGTGACAACTTCAAATTCTTATTCATACTCAAAATTCTTCCTTATATTCTTATTTAGGAATCTATATCTATTTTGAGTATTCTTTATCTATAATCTATCTATAATATCAATTTAGCCTCTATTTACTTCATTTGCCATAATCTAATTCGCTTCTCATTTTCTCGCTCTTGAATCGCAGGTTGGCTGGAGCCACTGTTGGATCGCATAGCGCGCAACTCGACGACGGTCGTCTGCCCGGTTATCGATGTTATCGATGATACGACTCTGGAGTTTCACTATCGCGACTCGAGCGGCGTCAATGTGGGTGGCTTTGATTGGAATTTACAATTCAGCTGGCATGCGGTGCCGGAACGTGAGAAGAAACGCCATAACGTAAGTCCAAAATTATTTTACCAAAATTCCCAAAAATAATCCAAATCAACCCCAAAAATTATAACAAAAGGCAGATTTTAGCACGCGAACACATTGAAAATATTAAAGAGTTAAAATGTGGGCGGATTTTGTGCGGTGTTTGCTTAAGCCATCATAATGCGGCTGCTGTGTGTGTACGGTGTGTGTGTGTGTGTTTGACTGTGCGAGTGTGTGCATTGTTTGGTTAGTTTGGCTAACCAAACCCTTTAACGGTATGCTGAAAAATCGCATTCAGCACACACAGCGCAAAACTTGTAGCCGTTTAAAATGCTCGAAACGTGACCGCCAACAGCGATATACATGAATGTGGCTAACAAAACTAACACACGCACACACACACACACACTAACACAAACACACACATTTTAAAAATACACAGTAAGAATAGCATATTCAGCGCGAGAGCTTTGTCGCTTTTGATATGGTTAAATGTTGACGTTCCATCTGGGATTATTTCAGCTTTTTTAGCTAAGGGATAAGCTGCAAATTAGGATTAGTGAATAGCATTTAAAACAGTTGCCACTAATTCAAAACTGACAAGTTTTATTTGCAGTGGAGTAAGTTGAGCATATTTTAATCCTCAAAGTATCTAACGAAATAACAATATCAAAATTATGCCAACTAATTAAAAATTTAAAACAAATATGAAAATTATTAATAAATCATTAAAATCATTTAAAGTCAGATTTCAAGTTGATAAAACTTATTATAAAGCAAAGAATTTAAGTAAATTTATTTGCAATTTATGCAACTAAAAATTTAATTTATATTTGTATCTAAAAGCTGTAATCTGCTTTTGTTTTAAGTAATCTCTGAGAAAACGAATTACAATTTTTTGCAGTCGATTTGAGATGCTTTTTCGGATTATTTCACATGCCTAACAAGACCAATAATTTTAAAAGTGTAAAATAAAGATTTTCGATAGATTTTGGCCTATTTTTCGATTGTTTAAACCAAAAGATTTTAGTTGAAATGAAATTAGGCTGCTTAAACAACTTTTCAAATGCAGCAGCTGCCCGCAGGCTCTGCAATTATTTCTTATTTATTTTCACGTCTGAATTTGATTATGAAATAATGGTGCATTTAATGCCAATTTTGTGTGTGTGGCAAAAACATCATATGCAATTTTAGCTACTAAACACACACACACACACACACTCTCACGCACACCCACTTGACCATCTTGATGGCTCTCAGTTTAGTTGTCAAGTGACCAAAAACTGTGTTTTGTGGTAGAACATTTGGAACCGTAATTTTATAGTGTGCATTCGTCTCTCTCCCTCTCTCTCTCTCTCTCTTTCGCTCCCTCTGTTGCCTGCTGCCTGCTGCTCTTTTAGCCTTAATTTGTTGGCTCGAACATTTTAATTAAACCACACGCATTCATTGTTAATTACAAACATTTGTCTTTTGAGTGGCTCCGGATATGGATATAAGCAGTGCACAGCAGAGAGAAAAAGCCGTCAGCGGGGCAGTTGCATGTAAAATTATATTACGCATACGTCGCGTTAAACCGAGCCAAAAATAATATGCGGAAATTACGAAGAGTGAAGTAAAGCTGTGGGGCTGACTGTGTGTCAAAGGGCGCGGAACTGCAATTAAAAGCCAAAATTGTTAACAGCAAATTCTCGACTGTTTCTGCTGCTGCTCGTGTTGCTCGTGTTGCAGTCGCAGCTGTTGTTGCAACGTTGTCTTTTGCGGCGTAAATATCTGGCATAATTGTTTTTACAAGCGCCAAAGGAATTTATGAGAACATTGTTGCCGAAAATCCATGCCACAAAGCATAGTTGAGGGGAGCCGTGGCTGTTTCGGGCTAAGGGTGGAATGGAGAGGAAGTGGCAGTGGAAGTGGATGTGGAAGGCGACACAGTTTCATTGCTTGCCTGCAGCTGCACTTAGCGGCTAAATCAAGTAGAGCATTTCCTGAGCACCACATTGGCAATTTGCCGGCACTGCGAAAATGGAAAAAGAGCCATAAATGTTGTCACACAAGTATGTATGTGTGTGTGTGTGTGTGTGTGTGTTGATAATGGCTGCTAGCATAAGACAAATCTTTGAGAAAAAGGTTTGAACTGGCGGGGAAAATGCTTGGATGTGCGACAAAATGCAATAAACGACAGTTGAAAAGTTTCCGCTGCGTCAAAAATTGAAAAGCTTTCTAGCAATAATAACAGTGAAATGTGCAAGTGGAAATGGAAGTGGAGCTGGAAGGGGAAATGGATGTGGAACTAGGAACATAGAAGTAGTCCTAGTACATTCATGAAATACTAGCGGCTTGGCGGCAAGCAACCTGCAGAGTCAAATGTAAAGTGCAAACAGATTCTGGCTACACTTATAAAAATTTGTACTTAATTCTAGAGAAAGACAGTGAAAACTTGCAAAATTATGGATTTAGAATTGCGCTTTACAAAAAAATATTTTATTTATATTTTATTTCTGAAACTAAGATATGTTTTCCTAAAGTCGTTTTTGCAAATTTCTAAAAGCGAAAATTTAAAAAAAAAATTATATTTTAATAATTTGCTATTTTAATTAAAAATACAAATTTAAACAAAATTAAATCAATACTAAAATTCAGCAAGAATTTGATTAATGAATTTATAAATTGTCTGAATTATTATTTATGTAGTAATGCTTAATAATAATTTAATTAAAAAGCAAGAAATTCCAGAAGTTAAATTTAAAAGCGAATTGCAAATTAATCAGCTGTTTTCTTAGTTGTTGAAAAGCTAAACTGAATTTAAAAAAAAGACGTAAACTAAATTAAAAGCTGAGCTGAGTATTTTCCAAAATGAAGTACGCTAATTGTTTTCTGAGTGTACCTCTGCCGCTTTACCTTTACCGTTACATGTCCTATGCCGGCTCTCTTCAGTTCCTCAGCTGTCGACAGCTGTTGACAGTCTCAACTTTTACTGTGTGTGTGTCCAAAAGTTGCTCAACTTTTTACGACAACAGTCGCAGCAACAACAGCAACAACAACAACAACAACAACCGCAACATCAACAACAACAACTGTTCCAACAAGTAATAAACATTGCAAAGCAAGCATCAAAAATACATATTCGCCAGGAGTAGCAAACAGTTCCTTTCTTCCCCCCTTCAGCCAACCCGTCACTTCGCCCCTTGTGTTTGTTTTACCTGGCAGCAAAAGTTGCGTCGGTTTTGTGTGTGTTTTGGGTTTGCTGATTCCTGAAGCGTTGCTTCTGCAATCGATATATTTGAAAAGCGTGTTTGCTTTGAAAAAGCACCCCTCGGGGGGCAGTGTGGGTGTTTGGGGTAGACACGTGGCTGATTGCACGGGAGAGAGGGGCTGCTGGCGAGCACGGCCAACGGCCAACGGCTAATGGATTTGGCATTAAACTTGGCAGTTGGCAATTTGTTTGGCTGTCCACAAACAAACTCCAAACTCCCCAAAATTCCACGCAGCAAATCAGCAAATTTTGATGTTCAAGTTTTTGGCAACGCACTTGGCTCTCGGCCCTTATGGCCTAAGGAACCATAAATCACAATGCGTTTTGACCGAATCGAGAATATTCTCGAGAGGCGTATTTAAATAATATTTATACAATACAAGCTGAAGGAGGAGTCTAAATCTTGTGGCAACTTTTGCTTTGATTTTACTAACAATTTTATTGCCATTCCTTTCATTCACCTGCTGAACTGGCGGCGCATGCTACATGCCACATGCCACATGCCACTCGTTTCTTTAACCTTTTAACATGTTTTCAACTGACTTTTTCATGACTCATGCAACGGTTTCGTTTTTTACAGCTTTTCTTTCATCAGTTTGCTTTTTAAAGCTGTTTTTATGGTCTTTCCGCTCGAATAAATGCAATTTTAAAGAATGGTTGCCAACTGAGCTGCAGCAGCATTTTCATTTGTTCTTTAACTCTTGAATGTTCAATGAGTTTTTATGGTTATAGTTTAGACTAGCCAACTATGCAAATCTATAGCAATAATGCGAATATAGCAATAATTAAATCGGTATTATTTATTCTTCAACTAACAATTTTATTTTGATATACTAATTAAAGTTACCCAAAATCTTTTGAATTCATAATTTTTGCAAGCTGAGCAGCTGCTGAGCTATGGCAGCCGATCGGTAAACTACATTATATAGCTGACGCAGGAACAATTAATCGAAATATGAATTCTTTCTTAAAAAATTCACTTAAATTGTTTAAATTACTAGTTTGAAAATTTCTATATTTAATTGCTTTTATTATTTATTCCAAACTTTAAATGTGAGCAAAACTCTTCTCCAAGGACATCAAAGGCAACTTTTTGCTCGCTTTTATTTTGAGCAGTTCTCATTTTTTTGGAGCACACTTCTGGGCGCAACAAATGGCCTGCAAGTGCAGAGTTGCAAAATAAAAATAGATGCAAAAAGTGAAGCGTTTCAAATGCAGAAATTGGTATATAAAAATAAAAATAAATATAAAAATAAAAATAAAAAATAATTCGTTCGTTGCTTGCGGCCAACAAACTGCAAATAATGAAAATTCTGCCTGGCAGCAAACAAATCCGCTGTTTGTTGTTGTTGTTGCCACAAAGCCAGGGGAACATACACAACACACACACACATACACACACACAAATCTCAAATAACCCAAAGCGCATTAGCGCAAAAGTTTACATGGAACACAAACAAAAATAAAAAGAAACAAAAACAACTCAAATTTCATAAAAAAAATCACTGAAAAAAAAGGAGAAGAAAACGTGAAAATGTTGCGAGTGCTGCAAGTTGCCTGGCTTTGTTGTATAGCCAAACAAATACTAATCCAATTATTTGAAACAGAACTTACACGATGCGTATACGCCATGTGTGTTGAGAGCGAGACAGAGAGAGGGAGAGAGAGAGGGAGAGATGGGAATAGACAAGACTCATACGCAATGTTGGCCAAGCATTTAAATATACATAGGAGACTATATGGTATCATGGCTTCTATAGGTTTTTTTATGCGTGGCACATAGCACAAAACGCTGCCAGAAAGGAAGAGCGACTGCCGCTAATATACACACACACACACACACACACAGACACACACATATACACAAAAAGAAATAGGCAAACTTTAGCTATGTAAATTGTTTGGTTGTCGTCGTCTCTTATCCTCGTGAGTGGATGTGTAATGGGCCTGTGTGGATAGGTAAATGGTTTCTAATACTCTAATACACACACACACACACACACTCGCACACACACACACACATTGCACGTTTCATTTCATTTCTTGCGCTTTACGTTTATTCCATTCTGATTGCCTATGCGTGCCTTTTCAGAGCATTTTATCCATTTTTACGTGGCAAGTTGTATTTGTAGTTTTTGTATATGTTGTTGCTGTTGTTATTGTTGCTGGGAAATCGTGCATAACATGGGTAGCCGGAGCATTTTTGCCTCGTTGCGTCTCGAGTGTTTTGTGTGTGTAAAATACGCTGCGTATGCGCAATTTCCTAGCTTACACGCACCAATGACAAATGTTGAGCAGTCAATTTGCAGCAGCAGCAGCATCATTCTGGGCAGGTTTTTTTCTACTTTTTTTTTTTTGGCAGATGAGACTTGTTGTGTCGGCTTCTTTAATGTTAAAGCCGATTACGCTTTTATGTCAAAGTCAATTGGATTTTAGCATCCATCACGGCACAAAGCAAAAAGACGTAAGTTCAACTTATGTGTACAAAATACAAAAGAAGCCAAGTTGGAAATCAAGCTAATGACATACATATGTTGGTCCCAAGTGGGTAAAATACTCAACTAAAAATGTCGAGTAAGAATATTAATCTAATGAAAAAGAGGCATTCTTCCAGGCAGACTGCCAATTTATCTAGAAATATGCAACTCTGAAAAGTAAAACAGTTTTCTATAAACAATAAAATGTTTTATTTTATGATTTACTCTGCCTAATCTTTGTTAAAAAACAATTTCAAATACTTCAACTTTAAGCTCCTTTGGGAATTGTGACGTGCAGCTAAAACTCGATTAGGAAAGTCACAAAATGCCTGCTGAAGCGAAAATTTAACTCATGAAAAATAGCTTATGAAATTTTGGCAGACTGAATAAGAATCTTAGCTGGATTTAATAAAGTTGTAATGTTATTCCAATTAGGTTTCCTCTTTATATATATATATATATATATATAAAAGGCTAATCGCTCTTTAATTAACTTCCAACTAGTTATGCAAATTGTTCACTTGAAGATTACATTAAATATTTATTGTTGTGTTAGAAAACGATTACAAAAAGTGGTCGAGAATATTATTTAGTGAATAAAATTTAGTTTGCCAGGCGATATTTGATGGCCCTCAGAATGGGATATTTGTCGGTGGTGCAGAGTCCTCGGAAATCGTCGTAGGACAAATCGTACAGAGCCACGCCGCCCAAATTGTTGTTTCGCACGTAGCCCGCCTTGTCGGCGGCGGTATCGGGATCCTCGTAGCTCACCCAGATGCCGTTGTCGCCCTTCTTATCAGCCGGACGATAGGCATAGGAACCGAAACGCTTGGCATGATCGACGACCCGAGTCAAAGGGGCATTAGCACCCTTCAAGTAGGCATTGTTCTGGTTGGGCAACAGGGCGCAGACCTCAGGCCAACTGTAGATGCCATGCTGCTGAGTATTGGTGCCGACGGGTGCCTCATCCTTCACATGGGACACGGGCGGCAGACCCGTCTCACCCGAATCGTCCGTCAGTTTCCAGGGGCGGCCGTAGGAGGCAACGCCCACATTGATCTTGTTGGCCGGGCAGCCGTTGCGCAACCAATACTTGACTTGTGCATCGACATTGAACTCGCGATCGCGTTCGCTCAGCTCAAAGATGGGTGCGGCGTAATCCGCCAACTCAGGATTGCGTTGGGGCGTAAAGAAGTCAAAGGCGGCCAGATTGACAAAGTCCAAATAGTTGATCACAGCGGGCACATCAAAGAAAACTAGCCAAATCCAAAGAATATTATAATTAAAGTTTGTTCCTTGGGGCTAATCCTACACCAAATCTATCGACTTACGTGAGGCATTCACATTGGGCAGCACCGTTGTGGAGAGCAGGAGATTGTCGGGACGCAGGGCATTCTTGATGTCGCGCAACAATGAGGTATATTGTTCCTTGTGCTCCTCGGAGCGTTCATCGACAATGGAATCGCCGCTGAATACCTTCTTGAAGCCCTTCCAGAAGCTGCCCAGGCCGCTGTGCACCTTCTTCGGCTTGTTCTTGGGGAACTGCCAGGCAATGTCCAGGCCATCAAATCCGTAGGTCTTCACCAGGGAGTAAACTGTGTCCACGAACCTGGAGCGGCCTGTGGGATTCTCGAGCAGTTCCAAATACTTGTTGGGCAAATCCTTGGCATCATCGCCGGTCTCAATGTCCTTGTCACCGCCCACGCTGAGCAGCACGCGCAGATTGGGATATTTACGCTTCAAGCGGGTCACCGTACGGTAAAGCCCCTTGCCCAGATCCAAGTCCAGCTGCTGGTTCAGACTCAAGGCCTTGTGCGAATCGCGCTCAATGCCCGCATAACCGTAGATCAGATAATTGCAAAATTGTAGAGCAGGCTCCAGGTCATCAATCACCAATTTGCCTAGACCTAAAATTGGAAGCAAAGAATCTCGTTATACACTTTCCAAAATATAGACTTGGGGATAAATTCATAATAAGAAAATAATTAGAAACAAAAACATATATAAACATCTATTGGAAAAAAATAGTGAAAAATATCAGCTGAATTCTAAATAACAAATCTCATTGATGATATTGAATATAAAAATTTAGTATTTATAAGGTAGTTGAAATTGAAATTATTCTGATAATATTTATACTATATTAGTTTCTGGTTCATTTTGCTGATCTGCGCAATCATCATTTATTTTTAACCATTTACTCAAGTTTTCTCAATTATCTCGGTGAATTTAATAATTGTATTATGTTTTTTTTAGTACTTGTTACTATTAAAATAATAATAATTTTTAGTTATCATTGCTGAACTTTGCTCCGTACTACGGTACTAGACTCCATCTACATACTTTTTTTTTCAGTGTCCACTCGGGAAACTAAATAATTGTTGTATTATGTTTTTTTTAGTACTTGTTACTATTAAAATAATAATCATTTTTAGTTATCATTGCTGAACTTTGCTCCGTGCTACGGTACTTCACTCCATCTACATACTTTTTTTTCAGTGTCCACTCGGGAAACTAAATAATTGTTGTATTATGTTTTTTTTAGTTACTATTAAAATAATAATCATTTTTAGTTATCATTGCTGAACTTTGCTCCGTGCTACGGTACTTCACTCCATCTACATACTCTTTTCTCTCAGTGTCCACTCGGGGAATTAAATAATTGTGCTGGCACTGGTCGTAATCGCTACTCAAATGACACAGCATAAAAACAAACAAATAAACCTAATTTTCAGAAAACGCCGATAAGCCGCACTTTTGTTTCCAAGCCACTTTGCACACACTTCTTGTAATGGATGCCAGTTGTGTGTGTATGTATGTGTGTGTGTGTATTTGTGTGTGTGTTTTATCTGTAGGGATTACGTAAGCACTTTATTCCACTTACCTTCCTTGATGAAACTGGACGAGTCATAGTAGCAGACCAAGTGTTTCTGTGGATCCACCTGATGGTTCGGCGGGGAACCCACTTTGTTAGCCAGCACAGCACTGGCGAGGCATGCCAGAAGCGTTGCCAGCAATGCCGAAGTTTTCATTATCTCTTTCAGCGTTGAATTTCGTTGTCTCGCGAAAAAATAAAATGTTGTGTTTGTCGCTTGGCCGCCGTCTTGAAACTGAAACTAAATACTTGAGCAGATCGAAGCTCTGATCGAAGTGGCGAAGGTTGAGCGATGTTGTTGTTGTTGTTATTATTCATCTTCTACTTATAACTGTGTGTCTGAGTAAGGCGTGAGTTGATAAACAAAACAGCATCAAGACATAGACGAAGATTACGAGGCAACTCAAGTAAATACAGTAAGCTATTTGTATAATGAACAGTTGACGGAATATAGCCTTGATTTTAATCAATCACCGTCATTAAATATATGTGTAGATATTAATAATGCCAATAAATAATTCTTATAACAAAAAGTAACCAATTATATATTTATTAATGATTTCTGCGTGAATTGTAGATATCTATTTATATTTTATTTCAATAATTTAAAATGTGTTTACAGATTTATGAATTCTGAAAATTAATTTAAATAAAAACTTTACTTATGTAAAGTATTACTATGTACATATAGTGTAGCTTTACTTCAAGAACATCATCGTCTGATTACAGCTTTAGCTATAAATTTCCAATGAGTTGTGGCTTTCATTTGTTTTGCATACTCGTTTGGCCCCGCATAGTTTTACTGTACCTTTTTGTCATTTATAGATTTGCTTGTTGTGAGTAGAATTCATTTATATGTTGATTTGTTTGTCTGCTGGCTGCTGCGTATCTGGTAGCAAATTTAGCACTTAGGCTTTTGTTCTCAGACACGTTCAAAAAAGGTTCATCTTCTATTATTTTCGTCGTCTTCTTTATTGTGTTTGCCTGTTGTGCATTTTTTTATTTTTGCATAATCGCTATTCGATCCGCTTTCAATCTTTCGCACTCTTCGCTCATATTTCATTTGGCTGGCCGTCAGTTTCCATTTATTTACTTTTCGGCTGACCTCTCTATAATCTCTCTCTCGCTCTCTTTACACATGAGTGTGATAACTGTTTACGTATTCATTGACATGTGTGCACTGTGTGAGTGCGTGTGTCCGTTTGTGTGAGCGAGATAGCTAGCAGTTGAGAGCCCAATTCGACACTTATCTCTCTGGCACGCACCATCAGCCACATGAGCAGAACACCGGAGCAGGTAATACATAGAACTAAGCCAGACTCCAGTTCCAGTTCCATTTGCCTATTTGCATAAAAGGTTTGTTGTCGACCAATTTAACTGTGGTTGTTGTTATTGTGTGGAAAGAAGCTGCTCAAAATTTGGTTTTGTTTGCAGCTGCTGCTTTTTGTTTGTGTGTTAAGTGAATTTGGCTCGATTTCATTTTTCTCTCTGTGTGTCAATTTATAGTCACTTTTAAAATGTTTTGTAGTACAAAGTAATTATCACCTTATTAAGCGCGTCACTTTCATTGCACAATTAAAGCCAATTTGCGTGGGGAGCTAATTGAAATGGAAATTGAAATTGCCGCTGGCTGTGAAATTTACATAAGCCACAAGTACAAAAAGAAAAAAAAAAAAATACGTCTGCCTCCCTAAAAATAATAATAAATAATAATAAAGCATATTACACGCACGAGTTAAGCACACCGTAAAAGAGATAAAAATAAATATAAATAAAGGCTTCAACTAGCGAAAGGTAAATTGAATTTAGTTGCGAAATGGAAACCCAAAAAAACAAAAAACGTAACCCAATCCCTTTTCCAACATCCCTTTTCCTCCCTCCACTTTGTCTGGTTGCTCTTTTTAGCTCTCGTGTTGCTTTAGAATTTTCTGCTGCCTTTTCTATTTTTTTTCTTCTATTTGTTGGTTTTTTGTTAATTAATGGCAAGCCAGTTTGGGGTTTATAACAGCCAAAAGGGTTACGCTAACCTTTTTTTGTGTGTGTGTTTTTTTTTAGACCTCTTTCGTTGCCAGGCGATTCTTTTTTTATATTTTGTAAATTAATTTGGCTCAAGTCGAGCGCAGTGGGCAAAGTTATTACTTACACATTTTTGGTAGAATTACATGCAGTTTAACTTTTAATTGAAATGTTGTAGCAAGTAGCGCTTTTGGAGGGGGAGGGTGGTGTCGGGTCGCAGTTTGGTTATGGTAAGTTTGGGAAGGGAAGCAGCAGTCAGACCGAAAAGCACATGAAAACCCTTTAGATAAGCACTCTTTTAGTTTTTAGCTGCCTGCTCGGGCCCCTGCATATGCCTCTGCCCCTGCCCCTACCTCTGCCTCTTCCTCACTACCTCTTTATATACACGGAGAAAAAACAGAGTAAACATTGTGGGAAAAATCTCATTTCAAGAAGTAATTGCTTGGATTGAATTCACTTAAATTTAAAGTTTTAAATTTACATATTTTGAAATAAATTGTTACATATATTTTTAAAAATATAATTCATGGCGCATTCACATTGAAATTTAGGTTTAAATCAATTACTAATTAAACATATTGTTTTCAATCATATCTTTTATTTCTCTCCTTTATTTTTAATTGTCATTTTAAAAAACTATTAATATTGTCAACAGCAGCTACCACATCGTTTCTCTGAGTGTTTATTTATATGTGGTATTTTTCCGGTCGCTGTTTAATTAAACGCGCGGCGAACTGCTGAAAATCTGTGGCGATATTTAACACTCGCCCGAAAGTCGACTGCATATTTGTATGAAAAGTCAAAAGTAGAGCAGCACACGGCTTATTGTTGTGTGGCATGTGGCATGTGGCATGCCCCCGTGACCCTTGAGCGCTCGGTCTCCGTTAATAATGGCGAAATTATGTTATTCGAAAATTATAAAATGGCCGCCAATTAAGCTCGCGCTTAACTGGCACTTTACGTTGCCATATTGGCTATAATCGCGTGAGGCAATGATTTTGGTTGCGATAGCTTCAACATATAATTAAAATACAATTTTTAGCTTATACATGCTGGAACTCAGTTTCCCATATACATGTGGAACTTGCAGGATTCAGGGAACTACAAATATGAATGCGATTTCTGTCTTTAGGATTTAAGATGAATGAAAAAATTGAAAATAATTGTTTAATCATTTCGAGTACAGCTTCAAATTAATTTCTGCGTACAATACAATATTTCACTATCTTTTTTATTATTAAATTTTGTAGTTGCTCATTTTATTTATAATTTATTATATTTTACTTAAGATAATTTTTTAAAGCTGGATTTTTTGTAGAATTTATTATGGTGCGATGTTCGAAAAGTCAGTAAAAAGCATATTGCAAATATATTAATATATTTTAGCGTCAAATTGGTTAACAAAAAACGGAGTGACAAACCGAATCGTTCCGGTTCCGGTACGCAAAGTGAAAAGTTTCCGGCAAAGGTAATGGATTGGTAGCTATTTTATTTTCTAGGTATTCTGTTCCGTTATATAAAATAATATCTGTTCTTGTAACTGGCAACTTACAAAAAATATTACATTTCGGTTGTGAATGGTAATGCTGCGGTGCCGGTTCCGGTTCCTGTCTGACGCCCTGTTGCATATATTAAAAATTAGTTATAAAACTGCAGTATTTCATTAAATTGTAACCAGGGATGGAGAGGGAGGGGTGGTGTTGAAGAGCGTGGAGTATCGAAGGGTATTCTATTGCATAACAGCGAACAAGATGGAACAGCAGGAGTTGGAGGAGGTTTCATGAGTGGTGTGCAGGGAGGGGGGACGGGAGAGGAGCAGCGAACCGTAACCAGAACCCGTTCATAACTTTGCATATTAAGCTGCGCAGGGAAAACACTCGAATAACTTTGTTGGCAGCCCGCAGCTTATGCTTCTTGTTGTTGTTGTTGTTGTTGTTGTTGCACCACCGAATAAAACCACAACAAAGTTAAGGGAGAGGGGTGGCTGGTAGAGATAACAGAGGGGAGCGAATACAGAATAGCCGGCAACAATAACAAGATCACGCTGCAATCCCAAAAGCTCGCAAATGTATTCATTTGCACCCAATGCAATGAGGACGATGACGGAGGGAGGAGCAGACGGAGTAGGGAGGAGGTAAAAGGATGGGATACGGATAGCGATTGGGATTGGGGATTGGGGATTGGAGGCGTTGAGGAGTGTAAGCCGCAACGAGTCTGTGAACAGAAATTTTCAGTATGTTGCATTTCCCGTGGCTAACGACCATTTGGGCGATTCGTGGTTATTTGTGGGCGTGGCATGCGCCATTTGGCCCCCAAAAGGTGATTTGTGTGTGTTCGCCCATTTTTTGCAGCTGTGGAACAGCATCAACAGCAACATATGCAAATCACTCACTCAACCGTGAGAAGAGAAACGGGCTAACCAAAACCAAACACCAGCACCAACACTCCATGCCACACACACACAAACACACACACACTCGCACACACACTTTTTGGCTGTGCCTGAAAGTCAGCTTACGAGTCGAATGATTTATTAAAAAGCGCTCGTAAAAATGCACAACACACTCGACAAAAGAAACAAAAAACAAACACTGCAACAGAAAAAAAAAATAGAAAAACAATATTTACACAAATGTGGGGCATACGTGACTAAAAAATACCCCAATTTATTTGTAACTTAATGAAAGTAATTGGCAACTTCGACTTAATTAGTCAACTTCAATTTCAATGCAAAACTTGCACAGTTTGAGTTCAATAATAATACTTAATTTATAGTTCTCTAGCTGAACTATAGAAACTATAGCTAAAAATACTTTATGAATTAATTTGCAAAGTTTTTGCTGTCTTGTCTAAATAAGTTGCTAAACTTACTTCATAATAACACTTTCATGATAAAAACTCGAGGTTTTTAAATTAGTTAGCAAGTTTTTGCAACAGTAAAACAATTATTTTGAGCGCAGCTATATATTTACTTGGATTTAAAAAAAAGTAGTAGAATTCCAGACAAGTAAAACATTGAAAAATATATAGCTATAGCTATAGATTCTAAAAAAAAAAAAAAAAATTCCAAACAAGTAAAGCATTAGAAAAATTAATAAGTTTTAAAAGCAGTTTTTCAAATGGAAATTTTAAGTAAAATTTTTTTTTATTGATTTTGCTTTTGCTTTAATTTAGCTTTAAGTTTTTTTACTGTATAAATGAAGAGCAATTTGTGCGTGAAAATCCTTTTGCCTCTTTGCTTAAATCCATTTAATAATCTTCAGATAAACTTCTGCAGCATTTCATGAATTGCGCTTTTTTTTTTGTATATTTTGAGTATATTATTTTTCTATTTCTCTGAAGCACAAAGCTGTTGGCCAGACTAGTCTGTATCATCTATCCATGTCCATATTTCAGTAGATGCTTTCTTTGCCCCCCCTATCCGATGTTGTGGGACTGGCATAAGCTGTTGTTTGTACATATATCACTATAGTATGTGTGTGTGTTTGTGTGTGTGCTCAGCAAAAATGCATGAGAAATCGCTATGGAAATAAACAAGAGCTGCAAAAGTAGCAAACTACTAAAAGTAGATATGAAATTTTTAAGGTCTTTCACTCGAAACAAACAAAATGTTCTGCAACACTCCACTGGCATCTGTCGCTTAGTGGGCAAGGGGTAGGGGTTGAAGAGGTGAGTGGTGGTGGCAGGGAGTTGGGACACAGTGACTATCCAAGTGGCTCCACTTTGTGAGCCCATCCATCAACTGACAGCAGTTGGTTCATTTTTAAGCAATTTTCGCAACCGATATTTTGTGCATGGCAGACAACATTATGGCGCTACCCACAGACAATCACCCCTCTTCCCACTTCCCCCACTTCCCCCGCAACCCCATTTCCCTTAGCCGTCAAGTAGCTTTTCCTGCTCTTTAACCCTGACATGCTGATAGATGAATATATATAGTTATAGCTATAGCTCCATTTTTGCCTGCCCCAGCTGCAGTTTAAAGTAAAAGAACACATTACCAAGTCCATCATTATCATCATGACCCATCCAGGCCATCCCCTCCCCCTTCCCCATTACCCCCTTCATGCGTATCCATATTCGCTTCATCAGCCGAAATGTGGAGCAACTGTTTGGCTTGGATGCGAATGGACGCGTCTGCCTGCAGGTCATCATTTTTAATTGGCCAGCACTGCATATTTCCAGCATCAATTCCTGGTAATGGGAGACCAGCCCCAGTTGCTCACTTTTAAGCATTTTAAGCTGCATTTTGTATGTGCTTTCCTTGCCCACTTAAGTGCTCCGTTTACTTTACATTCAAAAACGTTGATTTATTAATTTTAATATAGATTTTTCAAGTTTTGATTGATTGATATCGAGCGCCGAAAAGGTTGGTAACAAGTGGGCAAAGTTTTTCAAGATTAATTTAAAATATGAATTAAAATTAGTCAAATGAGTCTGTTTATAATAAGTTTAGCGTGTTGCTCATTAAAACTGCGATTTTCTTAAGGCAAAAAAAAAATCGTAGCAAAAGATAAAATTATTATCATAAATTGAACCACTGCAAGAAAAGCAGCAAGTTCAATCTTGAAAACTAACAAGCAAACAGTTGAGCCAAAGTTCCGTAATTGATGATGGGCTCTGTACAGTTATCAGTTATCTCTGTCTCTCTTCCCCCTTCCCCCCCCCCTCTCTCTCTCTCTGTCTCTTCCTTATCATTATGCGAGCCATAAGCTAGAAAAGAGCACGTACTTCACAGCAGTTTCCGCAACTCTTTCAACGGAATGGGCGCTCTTCGCCTCTCATTCGCTCTTACACGCTCTCCCCCCGTTCCCTCTGTGTTCTTGCCTGCTCCAACTTTCATGCAAATTGAGTGCGCTGCTCGCATAGACAATTTCATTTGCAGCTATTTGAAAAGGCATCGCCTGGCAAACGGTGAATTTGAAATGAGAAATTTGAGCTGGCAAAATGAATGCTGATGGGGAAAACGAAGAACGAAAGCCAGCGAAGAACACGTTCAGCCTGAATATTTTGACAAGCACAGCTGTACGTCGCGTATATGTGTGTGAAACGTGGTATATAATCCACCCTACCCCCCCGCACCTCTAACTCTCTAATATATCTGTCGTGCTCGCTCTCTCTCTCTTTCACTTTATCGCCGGTAATCATGCTTTGTCCTGCTCCACGTTACTTAAATAAGTGCGCGACAAATTAAATAAGCGACCAAGTCGACGTTGACCTTGCCCATGTCCGGTCTGGTGTCCTGTTTCCTCTTTGGGGCACGTGCCGCTGTCGCCATTTTTGATGAGATTATTTAGTATCAGCTTGCCACAGGCAGCGGACAAAAACCAGAGCTTATTCGTCAGTTGCAAAGCTGCTGCGCAGCATTTAATTTTCATAAAAAATTTTTGCGGCCGCTCAACTCGCACTGTCCTTTTCTCCGTATCCATCTTTATTTCTCCCTCCCTCTCTCTCTCTCTCTCTCTTTCTCTCTCCCTTTCTACTTTATACATTTTGTTGCACGTGCGCTCGTTTTACTGCTTAACACGCAGCGCTGCACTTTACTTTTATTGCACTTTCAAAACGCGCCGCGTGTAAAAATCGTGCAAAGTTTTCCACCCGCGCAAATCTCGGCTACGTTTTATTTATTTTGTTGCCAGTGGCTCTGCCCCCAAAGGATACAAAACTTTTTTCCAACTGCAGTAAACGCTTTTTAAACGTCTTCTCAACTGCTCGAATATATTGATTTTTACTTCACTTTAACGAAGACAAAGACTTAAGACAATCGCATTGACATGACTGCAAAAATAATGGTAATAAGGCTCTCAGTAAATATAAAAAAAAGTAATAAATATGTTATTGTTGTTTGTTGAAGGTTTCTCAAAGTCAAGCCAATATTAGAAAATTGCTTTAAAATATTTAATACTGCACTTAGAGAAATAAATATGCAAAGCAGACTACTTTTGGAATTCTTGAATATAACTGAATTGCTTAAAATACCAGCTGGGGATCTGTGTTTACCCCTCTTTTCACTTAAGCCACAAACTTATTTCAAGCGACTTCTGTGCCAAATGGCAAGGGAACTTTTTTATAAAATAGCGAAAATTGTATTTTTATTGCAACTGAGCTGAATTTGAGCACTCGAAATATATTGCAAGTTAACAAATAAAATAGTAAAGTTATTTAAATATTAATGAAAAACCTTTTAATTTGATATAAAATTCACAACTAATGCTGAAATTAAACACGTTTTCAGCTTGGCTTTATCAGCTGCTAATAATGTGTGTTACCATTGCTCAGTCTCAACTTTTGTGGGCTAATCCCTTGGCCCTCCACTCAGGGGTTGCCTTGACGACGCTTAGAGTTGCCACAGAGCAGAACAAGTGGTGGCGGGGGGATGGGACGATGGCGAGGGAGCTGAAGATGAAGATGAAAATGAATGTGTTCGTTCGGCTTTAAGCTCTGGGTTATGGTTTTGTGTTTTCGGCTGGGTTTGCGCTAGCTGCTTCTTCTTCTGCTTCCTAATGTTTCCTTCGGCTGCTCCTTGCTGCTTCTCCTGCTTACTCTCTTGTTACTCTGCTGGAAAGTTAAGCACTCGCTAACGGTCCACTGAACCGGTAATCAAAGTAAATTCACCAAAAGCAGCCAACAACTTTTCATGCTAATTTGATGCGTTTCATGTAACATTTTCTTGCTTGCTGCCCAACAGTAGGTGTGTCTGTATGTGTGTGTGTGTGTGTGTGTGTGTGTGTGCTACATTTTAATAAGCTTTTAAGAGTGGTCTTACTTTAAGTTGCGTTAAGCGGGTTAAGCACAACTTTTGTTACTCAAAGCTGAATATAATTTTATATTTTTTTTTATTTATTTATTTTTTTCTTTTTTGTTGCATTCTTTACACATTTCAAGTTCTACTTAAAACTTGTGGAACTGTTAACGCGACTTTTTCAGCGCTTGCCTTATGCACTGATTCATGAAAACTCTCAACACGAGTGGGACGGGGTGGGGTGGGGCGAGTGCCTCTTACTTCAATAGAGATACACACATGTTGAGTGTGTGTGTGTGTCGATGTGTGTGTGCAAGCACTTGTCAAAAGTCAACTTCACATTATGTCAAGCAGCGTTTATCCTTCCATCCTGCGAGCTTTTCTTTTCACACACACACAAATACATGTGTATATATATATATACATGAATTATATATATATATATGTATTTAGCTATATATTTCTTCCACATTTTGTTGCAGCAGACACATTTTGTGGCCTTGTGCGTGTCAGCCACGCCCTGTTCTTCTGGCACCTTAGCAAGCCTCAAACACTACAGCCCCTAAACCCCAAACCGACCCCCCATCCCCTCCCTACTGTAAGCACATAACAGTGCTGCCTGGCATAATGTTACGCTGACATTTACGATATATTCCCTGGCATATTCTTTTTCTTTTTTTTTGTCGGTTTTTGCCACCCGCCGTTTTTCGTGACTGTTTTATTTGATATTAATGTGGCTTGCTTCTGCTCTTCTTCTTCTATCTATTTTTCCGCTGCTTGCCTTGGGTGTTTGCTGTGGTGTTGCATGCCCCCCAGGTTAGCACATTATTTCCATAACACTCACACTCCCAGTGCGGCACTTTTTGTGTGTGTGTGTGTGTGAGCCACTTTTTCGTTGCTCGCCTGCCTAATTTCCGGTTGCTGCCACAAGTCGGCGACATCTTTTTGAGAGGGTTTCCTCGCTGCCAAAGCTCCACTCTTGACGAATAGCATTGGCAACCCGAAGAAGCCATCATAAATAAAAAGATGACTAAGAATTCGTGTCACAGCATTATAAATGCCACTAGATTTATTTGATATCTAAATAGGCTGTCATTGCAGCCCATGGGAGAAATATGTATGGCACTTAAGATGCTCTCCTTTTTTTGCAGCCATTTGTGGTAGGTGCACTTTAAAACTGTTTATCATCTGGCTAAATGTGTGCTGAAAAACTTGGCATGATTTTTTATAGTATTAGCTATGACGAGCAAAAGAAGTCATTAAAGAATGCAACTATTTTGGTTCTTAATGATGTATTTAATGAGCCTTAACTATTATTATTGAGTGCAGGAAATGATGCTAATGGAGGAGCTATGAGCTCAGAAAGGGGCACAATAAATTTAATAGTGTAGTGCAGAACCCCAATTTATATATATCATTATTAAGTGAGGCAGCTGTAATCCAATTTGATTAAAGCAAGTCTTATCCAAGGCAAAGATTTGACAGGAATTATTAAATAGGAGAAAGAATCCTCAAAGCAGAAAGATAAATCCAATACCGGAGAAACTTTTTATTAACTTAATAGATAAAAAAAGACAAAACCTGTCAAAGATTGATTTTGTAATCATTCCAGAAGTGAATCCTTTATTGTTTTAACTCTCACGCATTATAATAATTATAATGGAACCCTAAATTAACTGCTCCTAAAATTTATTCATATTCTATTTAAATATAGAGTATTGCCTAGTCAAGTATATATAACTTTGCTTACCACTTAACTTTAAGCTGCTTTTGATTGCTGCAGAAGAGGCAGGCAGGAAGAGTCTTTGTTTTGTGGCATATTTGCCGCAAAAAAAAAAAGAAAGAAAATTGAGTTGATTGATTGGTTTATAAATCAAGAGAAATTCATCGTAATGCGCTGGAAGGCTGCCTGATCCTTTGAGCCTGCCTAAGCCATATGGATTTCAACTTCTTTACCCAAAGTTCGAACTCATTTCGCATGCCGCTTGCCGACATGATACGTTCTGCTATTGCCACACACAACAAGTGTGGGAGGCAGACAAAAAGTGGCTATATTTATCTGCTGTTGAATCATTTAAACCGCATTATAAAAGGATGTCAACTTCAACAAGGATTTTAACGTACGACAAAAGCGCAAAAGTTGTGCGATTTTTTATTTGTGTTTGCACAAAACTGGCAAAGGGGCAACGGCAACGGCAACGGCAACTCGGCAACTGCAACTGCAACTCGGCAACAGCAGTTGCCACTTTCATCATCTTTTGGCGTTTATTTATTTATGCAGTGCTGCATTTTATTTCATTGCAGTTTATTTTCGTAAGAAACTTATTTTCGTTTTTATTTCCATTTCCTTCATATAAAAAGCAAACAACAAACAAACAAACCAGCAAAAAAACAAAAAAAAAAAACAAATATTTCAAAATGAAAAGCATGTTGGGGGCACGAAAAAATAACGCAACTTTAACAATAAAATCCTTTTACACACACGCACACACACACACGCACACACACACCACATATATACATTTGCTATTTGTTCTGCCACTTCCGACGGCAGCATATAAAAAAAAACCGGGCTTAAATATATATATGTATATATATATATATATAGGCTATGTGTACATTACCCGTCGTACGTATGACGCTACCCCTGCTCCAACTACTGCTGCACCTACACTCAAAAAAAACATTCACCGTAATCCCAAAAATTACATTTACAAAGTTGAAATTATGAAATGTAATTCCTGATTTTCAACTTTATAAATGCGCTTTCTGAGCAAACCTTGGCGAACTTTTAATATTGTTTTTTTTTTTTTGTGTAAGTCTACCCCATTGTTAACCCCTTTGCACACCCCTGCGCCCCTTCGTTGCGATCGCGCCGCTTTTCATTGTTGTCTCGCGCCAGCAGCGTTTATTAAATGTCACACTGCGAATTTGCCAACGGCCGCCGAAGGCAAAATCTGTAGTCCCCCCACCCCCCTTATTACCCCCGCTTCCGTCGGACAACTACCAGGCACCACCATCGCCGTTCCCCAATGTGACTATCTGACATCCGTCTCATGGCATTCCGGCCTGGCCATGATGCTCTTGCTTGGCTCTGCTCTGCTCTCCCAAAACACAATGGCACTTGTCGCGCTTGGAGATTTCACTCACTGCCTGCCTGCCTGCTGCCTGCTCCTTGTTGCTTGTTGTATTTGTTGTTTGTTTGTTGTTTTGTTGTTGTTTTCTGTTTTCTGTTTGTTGTTTTACTTGTTTGCTATTGTTCTTTGTTGCTGCTGCTGCTGCTGCTGCGTCTCGGCTCGCTTGGCATTTTCTATTGTTGCTGCTGTTTGCGTTGAAGTTACATATTTTTAGTTGCTTAGTGATACGCTTCCCTTCCCCTTTCCCCTTTCCCAACAACAGACCCCCCTTCTCGCTCCACAGCCTGTCAGGCAGTCAGTGACAATTTCATTTATTTTACGCTTCCGTTTCCCTTCCCCTCTCACCCCTCTTCTTATCTGTGTTCCTTTGAAAATCAAGCCCCGTCGACATGCAGATTTTCTGTGTATTTTTTTGTGGGCCACCTTCAAGTTTTGCACATGACATGTTTTTTCGCCTTTGAAAAGCAACTCACATAAATTTGCATACATTTGAATTTATACCCTAACTGGCTTTAATCGAGTTGAGCAAATGATGTCAGCTAATCTAATGTGTTGCCCGAAAGGAGCTAAATTCCAAAAATGTAAGCTGAAAGTGCAGCCAAAAGTTAGCCTGATTCTACTTGGAATCCTTTGTAGAGTGCTTCAAGCTGCGACTTGTTCCCGCAGTTGATTTCTACTTTTAAATTTTTCCCATCATTAGCTTCATTTTGCATTTGACAGGCGGTTTTTTTATAGCTTTTTTTTATATATTTTTATTTATATTTTTATTTAAATTTCTCTGGCAGCTGTGTTGTTTTTGATGCCACATTGCGTATACGCAACGTTTTCGTTTGAACTTAAGATTTGTCTTTTGCATAATGTAAACATAATATTGAAAAACATAAAAAATATATATTTTGCTGAAAGAGAGAGAGAGAGAGAGAGAGAGAGCGAGAAATAAGTAAATTTGTTTATTTTTAATTATTCTATATGAAATGGAATTCAATGTTGCCCGGCAGCTGCGAAAATTGTAATTAAATTGCAATGAAAATAAAATGCAATTCTCCAATTAAATGCAAAATGTGTCACATCTTGTGGCAGACAATTAGAGACAGATAGAGATAGAGAGAGAGAAAAAGGGAGAGGGGCAAGCCAAGAGACCAAGTCCTAAATTGTGAGTGCTGCAACAAGAGCAAAGCAAATACGTTGCACAAAATATTCAATTACAGGGCAAAATTTAGTGTGTAAAGTGCACACAAGAGACAGAGACTGTGACATGAGAGAGAGAGAGAGAGAGAGAGGGAGAGGGAGAGGGAGAAAATGTATATTGAGCAAGATTTAGCCTCAAGTGTTTTGAAGCTGTTGCAAGTATTTCGAAAAAGGCAGCCAAGCAGGAAGCAAACAAAGTTTCGACATTAAGAAAAAACTTTCAAGGCAGAATAGTAGAGACAGAGACAGAAAGAGAGCGAGAGAGAGACAGAGAGAATGAGTGATGGAGAGAAGGGAGACTTCAATGTTTACCCAGGTGTTTGACAGTTGCGAGACCGCAAATGTGGCAACATATGCGTTCCACTTTCAATTAGTCAAATTAAATGTACTTATGGGACTCCTGTTTGTCCTGTTTGTGCTGCTGATTTACCGCAATTAACACAAACAACACTCAGCGGTGTTTTTTGGTCCACTCTATTATTCCTCCACTGCAATTAAAATGGTTGTTTTAACTTGTTTCCTTTTCTTCTTTTTATATATACTTGCAGAGCACATCGGAACCTGTGTATTCACCGACAATGGCTGGCGGCCTGTTCTCGATAGACCGGGAATTCTTTGAGCGTTTGGGCACCTACGATTCGGGCTTCGATATTTGGGGTGGCGAGAATCTGGAGCTGTCCTTCAAGACCTGGATGTGCGGCGGCACCCTGGAAATTGTGCCCTGCTCCCATGTGGGGCACATCTTTCGCAAGCGCTCCCCCTACAAGGTAAGCTGTGTGTGTGTATGTTTTATGTGTCTGCCACTTGCCACATGTGCCAGCCACAGCAGTAGCAGCACAACACGCAACCAGCCAGTAAAACCAAAAAACCCACACATGAATAAGGGACACAGTTTGGTGTGTCCGTCTTTCCCTCTGCGTGTGTGTGTGTGTGTGTGTGTTGTGTGGCAATGTGGCTCTTTCTGTGTGTCTGCCACAGTCTTTGGAAAAGCTTTTGCTGCTGCCACTGCTACTGGCTATGTTGCTGCCTCAATTATCAGCGGTTTACGCTTGACAAAAGTTTGGCAACTCTTGTGTATGTCAATGGCGAAACGGCTGCTCCCCAGTGTATGCCACACAATATCTGAGGCAGCTGTATGCAACTCGTACCACTACTACAACCTGCCACATGCATGCAGGCAACCAACAGGATGAACCGAATTACAACACATTTTCAGTGCTCTGAACAAATGAGCCATTAAGGCGCATCATCATCATCATCAACAACATGTCTTATTCAGTGGAACAACTTTTATTTTGGCACTACTCCAATTTCGAATTGCAGCTTCCAGATTCGATAACAACTAACAAAGAACTATAACAATAAGTATCGATTTTTATCAACCGGCAAAGGAGTGTCTCAGCTTTTTATCTTGCTATTTAAATTATGAGAATATATATTCGAAATACTATATCGACTATTGAACGAATTTTTTTTGTTCCTAGCGCTATCGATTTATTTTGAGATGAGTATTAAAAACTCGTTAAAGTAACAATATGTTAGATTAATTATCGATTAGTCAATCGACACCAAGCAAAAGACTCAGACATAAAGTATACAACATTAAAGTACTCAGAATTAAATGCAAACTCGATTCCATAACTATCGATAGGTAATTTAAGGAAATTATGTCTATTCAAGTATCTTTTCTCTCTTAATTTTAATAACTTTTCAATTACTCAAGCGATACTATTATATAGGAGCTTGAATTATATAATAAAAAGTACTCATATGACCAAGACTACCATGACTATGTAGCATAACTATCGATTGATCGATAGCTAACTCATTGGAAATGTATCTAAAGATTCTACTCACTCTCCTTACAACTACCTCTCCGAGCGGATAACTTATCAATTAGTAGTGCAGTGCACCTAACAGAATCTTCCACAATTCTAAAATCTTTCTATGAAAGTACCCCCATGTTCGATAACTTATCGATTAGTCAAGCCGTGAAATTTTGACTGCCTTAAGTAGACTGCATTTAACTGGCTGGCAAAAACTAGCACAACCTGCTCTACATTAGCCCCAATTTAGCCACAAGCCTCGCAATATCTGGCAAGTACAACGCCATGGATACACACCCACACACCACACACACCCACACACCACACACACTCACACACACCACACACACTCACACACACACTTGCTTATACCTACTCAACGCTCAGTAAACACATAAACCAGAACAAAACAAATTTGGCAAACATGTGGCTAGGCGAGAGGCACACACAATGTATGATGAGATGACGGGGATACAGGGGGTGAGGGTAGGGGAAAGGGTGGTTTTGCGTTGGTAAACATAGATGGCCGCATAGAGAGACCACAAAAGCAACCAACACCAACAGCAGCAGTTGCCACAGCAGCAGCAGCAGCAAGTGGACAACCAGTGGAAGTTGGTACACATGACGTAAACCGACTCATTCAGGTAATTAGGCTGGTCTACCAACCTGTACACGTGCCACCTGCCACCTGCAACCAGCGCCACATGGCACATATCCAGTGTCCAGTGGCCAGTGACCAGCTGCTGATTCAAGTAGATTGTTTAAGAAGCGAATTGTTTGTTTGCCAAATATTTTCGTTGGCTTTGGCGACGTTGCCCCAAATTGTTGCTAAAGGAAATTTAGCTGCCTCTTATCTCTCTCCCTCCCTCTCTCTCTCTCTCTTTCACTTATCCTATGTTCTTCTTTGTCTTCTTTCTTTTGCAGTGGCGCACTGGCGTTAATGTGCTGAAGAAGAACTCGGTGCGTCTGGCCGAGGTGTGGATGGATGATTACTCCAAGTATTACTATCAGCGCATTGGCATGGACAAGGGCGACTTTGGTGATGTCAGCGAGCGCAAGAAGCTGCGGTAAGTTGCTACACAAATAATACTATAGAAACTATCTTGAGGATGATTTTTAAATATATTCTTGTTTCTTGGGGAAACATGAAGAACCAAACTTTGATAAAATTAAGGCATGGGAATAATTTTACCCATCACAACAAGCATTTTTTTGGCAATGAATTTTAATATGAAAATTGAGTCTTCAAACCCAAATTAAAAAATCCAATTTTTTGTTGCAAATTTCTTAGGATAGTATTTTTTTGGGTTTCTAGAAATGATTTGCCGATTAGCTCCAGTTAGATTATCTAACCGAATTGTATTTCGATTCGACAAAGGATAAAGTTGTGGTTCCTCGGAGAAACACTCTCATTTCGTGTTTTTTACCTTTGCAGCGACGACCTGCAGTGCAAATCCTTCCAATGGTATCTGGACACCATCTATCCGGAGCTCTTCATACCTGGCGATGCGGTGGCGAATGGCGAGGTAAGTTTGCGCACATGTGGCATGTTTACACACACAACGAAGTGGCATGCAGCATGTTGTGGAAGGCGTCTATACCCCAGTTAAACGTGTTTTGGGCCCCACTTACCTGGCTGCTTGTACAACAGCCCCAAGACTAACCCATTAATTAGCCAATTTGTTGGCTATAACCAAAATGAAAGGATAAACCAAAAAAACACACACATTATATTTCCCATTTCGCAGATAAGGAACTTAGGTTATGGCGGTCGCACCTGCTTGGATTCGCCGACGGGCAAACGCAATCTGAAGAAGGCTGTCGGCTTATATCCTTGCCACAAGCAAGGTGGCAATCAGGTTTGTTACCTCCACCTCCAACTGCAACAAGGGCAACTTGAACAACAACAACAACAACAGCACTGCGACCGCCACAAACTCCGTTGAAGCACAAAACCGTTATGACATATCCCCTATATATACTCACTCTCTCTCTCCTGTACAGTCAACCCTCGCTTTCTACCCCTAATTACTAATTTGACTAATTAAAAGTTGGGGTTTCTGTTAATCGAAGAACTTGTGGAGCAGCGATAACAATATCGATAACATCCTTAACAGCTGCTGCGCTCGATTTCTAATCCCGTTGTTATCTCTATGTCTCTGTCTCTGCCTGTGTTTCTGTCTCACTCACTCTCACTCTGCCATTTGACGTTGAATCGAACTTAATTTGCAGATAAGAAGCATCAACACGAACATGTGCCTCGATGCCATGCTAAAGAACGAGGACGAATCTCCTGTCGGTGTCTACGAGTGCCACGGCCAAGGAGGACATCAGGTATCCACATCCACACAAGTAAACATACTCTTTCTCTCTCTCTCTCACACACATCGTCACCCATCCCTCGCGTCGCCCCTTTGTGTGGGGGGAGGAGAGGAGTCATATTCAAATGTGATGTTTTTTACATTGGTTTTGGCTACATGTTTTTTGACCCGCCCCTTCGAAGTGTTGTTTGTTTTTTTCGAGCTTCGCTAAACGTAAACCGCTTGCTTAAATAACCCATTGACCATATATACATCTACAATATACAATACAATATATACTATACTCTCTAACTGGATTTTTGGAAATATTTTAGAGTCGAGTACACCTAAACATTTGTACACCTCATGGACGCGACCTAACCAAATAATATTTTTGACTTAAGTTTCATATTTTTTCGTTTACATATTGACTTTAAATTTCAATTTGTTTTTATGCTTATTAATCTTGTATGAGTACTACAATTAATCGTATTTTCTTTAATTTTAAATATCTTTATTATTAAATATTTAGCTGACTGTCTTTAAAGTACTCTGTCAAATCTCAATTTAACACATTTAGTCGCTTTCGAAATCTATTTAACACATCGTTTGGCAAAGACTTTCCAAGAACTTTTTAAACTTTATCTAATATGTCTTTTTTTAATTACCCAGAATTTCTATTTGGTATCAACTCTAACTAATTTAATTTTTGCTGGTGACCTACCCCCTACTTCCTTGGCTCGTTTCTGGCCCTTGGAGTTTGGCAAGCCCCATTTTTGTACCTTCCACTCGTCTTAAAATATAAAAAACAAAAAAAAATACTTATATATATATAATCAATTTTTGATATTCCTGCGGTTTTGAGCACTAATTTCACGGAGTTTGTGGACTACAAAAAATGCTGTTGTTTGTTTTTTGTTATCGCATTTATTTAACATTTAAGCTTTTGCCCTTTGCCCAAGTGAAAGTATTTATTACAAATGTTGTTTTCATTGTTGCCAAAGCGAGAACGTGACCAAAAGTGTAAACTGCATCGACAATAATAGTACGGAACATAACAATAACTGACACACACACACACACACACACACTGACACACACTCATACACAGTTGATATTTATGCCACGTTGCAAAATTAATTAAAATGCAATCATAAATAAAATGACAAAAATGATAAATCATTTCCAATGGCTTTGCTTGCCATAAAGTTTTTACACACACACACACACACACGAGAAACAACAGCCGCAACAACAAGAAGAACAACATCGAAAAAAAAACAAATTGTGTGACAATTTTACGAACATTTAATAACAAGCATTTCACCAATAAAAACTGCACACAAATAAAAACTGCAACACAACAAAAAACACACAAAGATAAAACACAAATACACAAATAGATAGATAAATAAATGTTGGAAGTGGTGGGGGAAGGGGGGGATTGTGGCCTGCTTGGCTTTGTGTGTTGTTTGTTGTGCGTATTCAGCGTTAAATGGAAAGTGTTGACCTCGTTCCTCAGCACGGTAAAATCGCCAGGCGTCTGTTTTGGCCACGCCTACGCGCCTTCGCTAAACCAACGCCCATTACAGGCACATTGCAAATGAAACAAAACTCCGCAAAGGAAACGCAACAACTAACAAAATAGACACGAAAAGGGCTGCCAGACTGAAGCATGCCCTGTGAAAGACTTGAAAGAGGAATGTAAACAACGAACAGTTATTGCAAGCGCATCTTGACTACAGCATACTCTGTAAAAGAATCGAAAGAGGAATGTAAACAACTTACAGTTATTGCAAGCGTATGTTGACTACAGCATACTCTGTAAACGATTTGAAATAGGAATGTAAGCAACTAACAGTTATGTTTCTCCTGCTTTGAGTAGCTGAATCTGAGCAGTCTTCAATTTGAGTATGCGCTAATTTACCCCATTTAACATCGCCTGCTAGAGTATTTTCAAAGCCGAGTTGGATGAAAAAACGCGACTGAATAAAATAATCAACATTTGCGAGCGTGTTGGGGACACCAAATGTGTTGCAGGCGTCGGAAATTTTAATTTCGCACATGGCAAGCCCAAAAAAAAATGACACAAAAAAACTGGAGGGGGGGGGGGGGGGTAGGAAGTAGAAAAGGGAGCAGAAGTTGCAGTGGAATGCAACTGCCACTGCTTTGACTAAAGCCATGTCAAAGAATACCTCTCTCTCTCTCTTAGTCTCTCTCTCTCCCTTTCTCCAACTCTCTCTGTCAGATGTCGCAATGAAAACATTTTCATTTCAGCCCACAAAAAAAGTTCGTAGCAAAAAAAAATTTGCTCAGCTTTGCTTATAAAATAATCAAAATAAAAAACAAAAAATAAAAAAAAAAAGTGCTGCAAGCGCATATTCAAAAATTGCACCGGCTGCGAATGCCAAAGGGAAAAATGTGAGAAAAAACGCGTTAAACTTAAATGAAAAAGATACACACATAATTAAAAATGTAACACGCATCGGAGGCAAACAAAAGTGGAAAGTAGAAAGCTGTGGAAAACTGTGAAAACTGCAGCAAAAGCCTTGCCAAGAATTTTAAAAGGAGGCAAATGCAAATGCAAACCAAGCAAATGAAGGACGCACTCACTCAATGTGTGGCAGAGGCATGTGTGGCAAGCAGGGCAAGGGCAGCGATAAGCGACTAAGAATGCTTAATGCTGAGTGCAGCCCACCACTTTGGGACGGGGCTAAAGGGCGGAGGCGCAACACATTGAAAATGCCAGTTTAAAAATGATTTATTTATGAAAATGTTAAAGGAAAAAGAAAATTTATAATGCATAATAAAATTAAAGAGTAATACTAAATGAAATTAAATGTATATAAAATATATAAATGCATTAAATAGGAAATATTTATATTATATACATATATACATATATATATATATATTTAATCTGGCTAATAAGCCCAAGTAGCTGAGCATTGTCCACAAGCCGCTTTCAATTCAACCAAAAGCGGGTGACTAAAACAAATGTTGGACATTAAAATAATGCTGGTAACATTTATAAATGTGTGCATGCGGCACAAACAAGGCGCACACAACAGGGGGTCAGCGAGGGGCAATCGGAAATGGTAACACAACAAAATGGCGGCCGTGCTGGCCAAGAACAAAGGACAGCTGTTGGCCTATACAGTCGTGGTCTGGCCTCGTTGGCTGGCAACGTGGTTTAAATTACAAATAATCATGGCAAAACCGCAGACAAAACTCAGACAAATACATAGAACTCACACAGACACACACATACACATACAGACACACACACAGACACACACATATACACATAGAGCGACACAGCCGACTGGTAGCAGCTTTTGGCATTTAATTTAATATTAAACAATACTAAGTAATGCGGCTACTTGGCTGAAAACATTAAGCAACCATCTCTCGCACTTCCTGCCACAATTTGTACTAATATGCGCTCTCTCTCTCACTGTCACTCTCCGCCCCACCCTCCCTGCCTGCAGTACTGGATGCTGAGCAAGGCGGGCGAAATACGTCGCGACCAGGCGTGCTTGGACTACGCCGGCAAGGATGTGATTCTCTTCGGTTGTCACGGCTCCCGAGGCAATCAGGTGAGTATTCTACTCCACTTCTATACACGCTGCAAAAAAAAAAACCTCTATTTCAGTTTAGTTTTCAGAAAGCATATTAGAAAAAATATATAAATAGAATTTAAGAAAAAATATGTTTTTCTTTCTTACTGTTTTTTTAAGCAACTCTATAATTTTTTTTCTTTTACTATATAACCATTAGTATTGATGAATTTTTTTATATATAAATTCATGTAAATCAATTTGGATAGGCAAACAACAGCTGAACTAAGCCAAAAAAAAATTCATTTTTTAATAATAAACAAATTTTCTATAAATTAATACAAAATTTAACATATTTTGGACTGTTTATTTAATGCAAGTTTTTCTTATTTTCTAAAACTTTTACTTTTATTACATTTCGTTTCTAAAAACACAAAGAATTTTCTAGGCGATTTTCAAAATGCAGGCCGACTTTTTTGTCAGTGTGAATTATGATATTGAGTGTGATTAAAATGAATCTTCAACTTTTTTCTCAGTACTGGCAATATCGCGAGAACACGAAGCTGCTGCACCATGGCTCATCCGGCAAATGCTTGGCCATCAACGAGAGCAGGGACAAGCTGATCATGGAGGAGTGCGATGCGACGCATTTGCGCCAGCATTGGGTGATGGAGAACTACGACAGCTCCAAGTTGTGAGGCTACTTCTATGCCAAGGGTGCCTAGCAAGGATATCAAAGAGGAGCCCACACAGGAGGAGCAGCAGTAGCATTAAATGTTAAGCGTAGAAAACACGGCCCGCGAGAGTTGTGCAATAGGCAGTAGCTGAAAGTGTTTGCCATGGCTTTGAACTGGAGCAATAATACACCAATACACCGACACACACACACACACACACCCACACACACACATGCACACTCTAACAATATTTATATGTATGTATTTTATATATATGTATCGAACTTAATATCAACTAAATCATTCGATTAACTTTAGCTTAAGCTAAGCGCACAAACGAATACGAGAACGACTGTTGTACAGTAGATCTTAAGTTTTTTAAAGCACAAATAATTATTATTAGGCATATATAGAGTATATATATATAGGCTTATACACATATATGATATATATCGATAGTGTAAACTGGAAAAGTCGTAGCGCAATTTTTGCATTTAAATGTTACAAAACTTTTAGCACAATTTTCTTTCGTCGCGTTTTTTGTGTTTGTGTGTTTGTGTGTGGTGTGGTGTGTATGAGTGTGTGTGTGCGTGCGTTAGTGTGTGTTTGACAGGTTTTCTTTTTTGTATGTGTAGTATATATACTAATTAATAATATTTATGAATTCTTCTGAAATCTATTAATGGCTTTGCAAAAGTCACGTTCCAAATATGTTTTTAGTTCGTAAGCTTTGCTTGTAAGTCTCTATTGTTATTGTAGTTTGGAAAGCATTTGGTGATTTCCCTCTACCCCTAACCACTGTCCGCTCCCTTCCCCCCATCCCTTACTTAACATTCCTGTAATTATCTGTAAGTATGTACTTACATCCGATTCGTTAGCCATTCGATTTAATATGTTTTGCATTTTTTTTTTCAACTGACTTGTGAATTTCAAAATCAAGTCTTACAAAAATATATGAGGAGAAAACGTAAAAGTAAAAGCAAATAACCTATGCCAAATTATGTTTAGAGGATTACTTTGTAGGTTAAAAATGAAAACCATCTATGCATTTTGTTATTGATGATGATAATGATTAGAACTCAACAAGGACAACATATCCCGTTTGTTAGACAACGCCAGCTTGTAGTAGCAGTAGAATTTTAGCAGTAGTCGATAACTTTTTGTACTTATGTATGTATATCATCATCAGCTCGGACAGAGACTTATCGATATCACTAAAGTATAGAGAGCTAGTACTTTTAATATTTAAGAAGCAAAAATGCAATAGTGCCTTCTACTTTATACATACATACATACATACTGCATACAATCTATATATACCCACTATGTAATTGCTTTTGGGTTTACAACTTAAGTCACAAAAAACACGAGAACGACTGTAAATATATCTATATCTATATCATATCGCAAATGTAAATAATGAAACATGACAAAATATCGTTGGCTAGCCTCTAATCATACATACACACAATTCTATCTATATATACATACTTATATATATTTAAAGATTTAGTTTGACATGACATGTTTGATTTGCGATCGATTTTAGGCACATTTATATTTAGCGTACAAACCAAAAGCCATAAACGTGGTCAAGACATTTTTGATAATGATACAATAATAACCTAAGCGCATATAGTGAATGTCTAGTAATTTAAGCAGTTACACAAGCTGTAAAAGGACACACAAATCGAGTTACAAATAAACAAAACACTTCGTGTACCAAAACGTATTTTCATTAATAATAAATATGGTCACTCTAAAACCATTATCTTCCCAGGGATATTAGTCCACTTAAAGTTTTTTTATTTTGCTGGTGGAATAGCATGCGCACGAACCAGTAAGACATGTTACTCTGGTTGCTGCATTGGCTAAATTGCCCATTAGCTAAAATGTGAGGCTTTGAGATGCTTCAACAAGAAATGGCTTTCAAAAGACGAGGCGCCATTTCAAGTGTTATGGATCATATCTACCATGAGTAAAATAAATCGCCAGATGCTATCAATTGTATAATATAAATAGAACATAATATATGTTATCATATTTATCAAAAGGATGTCAGTACTTCGGCGATCCAGTCCCCGTCGGTAGCGGTGGGCATGTACCTGATGGAAAATTCATTGGCGCCGCTGTCAACTTTACTGGAGCCAACACCAATTAGTTTGTCATCTTGGATTAACGGTGAACCCGATTCTCTGTTAGGCAATTTACCGTTCAAAATTGGGTGACAGGTTAGAGTCTGGTTATTGACAGCGGTACAAGGCTGAAGCGAGGTTATCTCCTTCTGCATCCTATCTGCTATTCCAGGGAACTTGGTGAACGCCGTAACTGTGATCGCACTCAAATTCGTTTGCATGGCTGGATTCTGACTCGCCACCTGAATCGGTTGCAAAGTCTCGCTAAACTCCATCGGAGGACTGACCTCAATGACCGATATGTCATTGATATCGGTCTGTGGATCGTACAGCGGATGAATGAGGTAATGTAAGATGCTCAAACGTTGACCATTTCCTTCGCTCACATCGCCCACAACCGCACTCATTTGGCCGACACTCTTTCCGTAGGTGCATTCAGCCGCCGTCAGGATGATTGTGTTCGATATCACACAGCCACCACAATAATGAGTTTTATTCATCTGTAGCGACGCATAAAACGGGGCAATTATATCCGCAGGCTGGACAAGAGTGGCCGAGCTGATGGCAAGATTCAGCAGCAGTAAGGTGCTCCCTGCATACATTGCTGGAATTGAAGTTAACGTTGAAATGTGTTCGATGTGCGTTTTCAGCTCTTTTTATAGCCAGCAATTTGTATTTTAGCAAGTCTCTGATATCTGGCTGTAACGACTGCAGTTAAAACAATTGAGCAAAGCAACTTGTATGATCAGCCTGAAATAAATTTTTATGAAATGACGAAAATGCTAATATCAACAGATGATGCATCGAAGAGGGGAGGGTCGTTGTTGACTATAAACCGTTGACTTTTTTCTGTTGTCTGGATATATATATATATATTATGCATGATAAAAAAAATATTGTATACTATATAAAGTTCCATGTGTGAATTTGGTTTAATGAACCTGATAAAAGACGCATTATGATAGAAAAGACACATTATGTATTTATTTATTCATTTATTTAATGTCAATGTCAATATTCCAATCTTTACGGAGTATTCGAAACAGTTAATGCAAGGAATAATTAGTAATACAAAGATTAAGAGAAAGTAGGAAAAGTAAAGAGGTCGTCATTATCGCAGCTGAATCTTAGCAAACAAGAAAAGTCTATTGGCGTATGGAGTCAGTACACCCGGGCCAAACCGTGAAGAGAGCCTTCTGCATATATTCCAATTTAATTTGATGAATCTGAGATCATTTTTGGCCATTGAACCAAAGTACCCCAGAGGTGGCTAGAATAGATTTAAAAAGTAATGTTTCAAACACAACCTTCATTTACTCAGATATTCAAAAATCCAGGTAAGAAGGATGTAGCATATCCTATAAGGTTAAGTTAAGACAATGGTAATAGATGTGTTTGTTGTATTGTCCAAATTTCCCACATTATTGCGGGGATGTTGGGCCACTCTAAATTGTTATATTTAGCAGGTGGAATAGCATGTGCACAAACCACTAAAACATATAAATTATGTTGTTGCAATGGCTTAAATTTCCCTTTTTTTGCAGCATACTTTGAGGCGACACGAATTTAAACAGAAATCTGTGTAACTCGATCATTTCCTAACAGATTGTCAAGAATATGGCAAGGATAAACTCTATCGAACTGCATTTAAGGATTATGGGGTCACCTTAAAAGCCCTATACATCCGGTGTAATATACATTGATAAATGCTCTTCAAATTATTATTTAAATTGATCAAAATATACGATATCAGTATGAGGATTATGTTATATATAAGGTAAGCCAAACATTGGCATTTTGCTTGATCTAGGACCTTCCACATTTAAAATATCATAAAGTTATTTACTAAAGTTAATAATTCTAGACAAACAACGAAAGATTTTACTATATTTACCAACATAGTAAATTGGCAAGCTTTTTCTGACTTTATGGTGCTTACAAAGTGACATACAGCGCCGGGGCTCGGCCTGACCTGATTGTTGGCGACACATGTGGGCCATAAAAAAATTAAGCTCACACAACAGTTACTTAGCCTTCCCTAACGTACTTTCGCTTATCAAACGCAAATTTCGGCGCTTGTTGGCAGAATCAGAGTTGAATTTTGTCTGCATTTTTAACAGGCGAACAGAATGTGCTCAGCAGATAAAACTGATCCTCTCTGTTTTTAAGTAAATGGGAACAACAAACTCCGAACGCGTGTTTCTATTGGCTGGCTGACAGCTATGATGAGATGAGGGAGAGAGAGAAAGTTGGGAGCATCGCTCAAAAGCTCAGCACGTTCTTTCGCTCTCTCTGAGCGTGTGCGGAAGTGTCAGCAAAAGGAACATGAAAGGCAGACAAGCAATCAGCTGGCGATTCTGTTCGCCCATCAACAGACACTTTTAGCAGTCACCAAAGTAAAGAGAGCTGGTACTTTTAATATTTAAGAAACAAATATGCAATAGTGCTTTCTAATTTATACATACATACATACTGCGTACAAAATAAACCCACTATGTAATTGCTTATGGGTTTATAACTTAAGCTTAAGTTTGACATGACATGTTTGATATGCAATCGATTTTAGGCACATTTATAATTAGCGTACAAGCCAAAAGCCATTAACGTGGTCAACACACTTTTAATAATGATACAATAATAACCTAAGCGCATATAGTGAATGCCTAGTAATTTAAGCAGTTACACAAGCTGTAAAAGGACACACAAATCGAGTTACAAATAAACAAAAAACTTCGTGTACCAAAACAAAGTCTTTTGAAAAATAAAATATGGTCTCTCTAAGACCATTTTCTTTTACAGGTTTCGGTACCATCTGCATGAACCAGGGACATAAATGGTGTCTGCATTGCCTAAATTTCACAAATGAACCAATGACACAAATATGGATGTTGTATTGTGTAAATTTACACATGTACCCAAGGATATAAGTGGAATAGCATGTGCATGAACCAGTAAGTATGTGTGTAACTTGATCATTTTCTACAGATTTTCAAAGGATATGGCGTGTTAAAAGCCCTTTACATCCAGAGTAAAATAAATCGCTTAATGCTTTTAAATTTATTATATAAATTGAACAAAATATATGGTATATGTGTTTACATATCAAAGGGATTTATATAAGTTAAGCTAAACATTGGCATTTTGCTTAATCCAGGACCTCAGGGCGCCAACGTAAGTATACATGGCTGGGCGTCCCTTGGCGCCGCATCCAAATCCCCAGGAGACAACGCCAAATAGTTTGCCATCAACAGTCAACGGTCCACCAGAATCACCCTGACAGGAGCTGACCTGCCCACTAGGGTGGCCTGCACAGACCATGCGATCCGTGAGTCCAGGTATATTCTGGGCATTACAAAAATCACGACTCCACAGCTGCACCTGGGCAAACTTCAGGCGATTGGGCAGCTGAAGGTTCTGATTGATGGCGCCAAAACCACTGATGGTTGCAATGGTGTCCGCCGCATAGTTGGCATCCGTATCCGCCAGCTGAATCGTTTGCACACCGTCACCCAACTGCACAGGACTGCTTAGCCGAATGAGCGACATGTCAAAGTCCTGGCTCTGTGGATTGTATTGCGGATGGATGATGAGCTGTGAGATGGCCATAGTCTGACCATTTCCTGCGCTCAGATCGTTGGTGCCCACAATGGCCTTCATCTGGCCGGCACTCTGACCCCGGGTGCAGTGGGCCGCCGTCACGATCATGGTGTCCGATATCAGAGAGCCACCACAATGGTGACGTCCATTCAGCTGCAGCGACACCTGATGCGGAAACTGGCCAGGCGCTGCAAACTGTCCGCCAATGATGCGGGGTACCTCCGCAGCTTGAGCAAGCTTGCCCGAGCTGATGGCGAGCATCAGGAGCACCAGGAAGGGAGTGTTGACTGCACACATTGCTGGAGTTGAAGTTAAAATTGGTCTGTGTTCGATGTGCGTTTGCCAGCTCTTTTTATACCAAGCCAGTCGTTGGTGTTATTGCTGGAGCTTATCTGTCCAACCAAGCGGGTGGTTGGCTGACCCAATTCAATGTGCGAATTTTTTTTAACGACCCTGCAAGGAGCCAAATGAAGACACATTATATACATTGCACAGTTATTAGCTTAAGCAGTTAGATTATTGAATGCCTAAACTGAAACTAAGATTATTCTAACCAGATCCATATGAAGAGTAATAACATTCAGGTTAAGATAGATTAGAAGGCGAATGATACAAATAAATAATTATAATAACTACGAATAAAATATTAGTCTAACACATTTTTGGAATACCATAAAAGTATTTACTTAAGTCAAACAATAAAATTTATTTACCAAATATCAAATTGGCAAGCTTTTTGTGGCTTAATCAGTGACATACAGCGGCGGGGGCTCGGCCTGACCTGATTACTGGTCATGTTGACATGTTGGCCATAAAAGAATCAAGTTCACACAACAGTTATTTAGCCTAGCCTAATGTATTTTTGTGTGTTGATAAGAAAAAGAGGCAAAAGTTGTGGCCTATTAACACGCATAATAATTGAACAACTTTAAAGAATTTAATGGGCAGCGTGGGTGTGATGGCCATTGCTAATCATCCAAACGTTTTTCCAGATTTCACGATTGAACACGTTGCGATAGTTTTGACACGAGACCAAAAACTCGGGACCAAAAAGTGTTTGGGTTATCACATTCTCAGCGGCCAGATTGCGATTGGTGGCCGCATGGACAATTACCAATGGCGAATTACTCTGAAAGTTTGATTAAAATAAGATTAAAATTAGTGATCACAATTCTTGTACAATTCTTGATGTCGACTCACGGGCAAAGGTTCGCCTTCGCTCTCGAAGCGTTTGCAGGGATCGACATGCATGCAAAACCAGTTGGTGAAAGCCGAGGGTATATCGCCATCGGGACACATGATTTTCTACAATGATACATAGAGATATAGAAGTATATCAATTAATATATTTAACTATTACTCACACTGCGATGCACTAGACCCACGGGTAAATTGATTTCGCCGTGCTTTACCGAGTTGAAGGTCGTATTTATGGATTGTGAGAGATTGCTTAGCTTGGGTGCACTGTAGACCAGGATGGGCTCATCCGAAGACTCTACGCACTCCAAGCGGAATCGCTGGCCATACTTGAGCTTTTCGCCGGTGCGATCGTGCTCATCCCCGCTCACAATGCGAAACGAGTTGCGGACACAGGGACGCTCCGAGGATGCCACAGTCAACTCGCAATCCTCGTTGATCGTCTGACTGGTGCGTATGGCATGCTCGTTGATGACCACAGAGAGTGCAGGATGCAGCTCCGATGTGTCCATATCAAGTATATTCATATGGATGGGCATCAGCTGAATTGTGGCACCAATCGTAATGTCCTCCTTGGGCGCAGCCAATTGCACCTCCTTCTGGAAGTTGTCGAACAATTTGCGAGCCTTCTCCACAAGCAGCTCCCCGCGATCGCGCATCCTACGGAAACTGGCCATTTTTGCCTATAAAGAGTATATATATACATATAAATATGGAGGTACATATTGGTACGATTAGACTAACCTCCTCGAGGCAGTTGTTTTCAAACCAGTTGCCAATGCGCACATTGGGCCGATAGCGATTTGGACCCGATTCAAAATTAGAGACGGTGCAGGGCATCTTTGGTGTATTTTGAATGTTTTGGAAAACAACGATTTACTTACAAAATTTATTTACTTTTCGTATTATTGAAATTGGTTTCGAGGTTTTGTTGCTTCGGAAATATGTTTATATCTGAAATGGGAGTAGTATTAAAATTAGACAAGTGCCACAAAGCTGAACGTTGGGGAAAAGGTTTCTAGTATATAATAATCGAACTACATTGGATAATAACTAGATTATAGCATATCAACATAGATCATAGATATCATAGATAATCCACGAGGATGTCAGTTCGGAATCGGAATCGGAATCGGAATCAGAGTCTACAATTAAAAGTGGTTTAGATCTTCCATATACCACAACTGATACTGATGTGACCAAATCAATATATGATAAAAAAAACATATGATATACAAAAACATATTTTCCAAGTTTAAAGCTTCTATCTTCTATAGTTTCTGAGATCTAATTTGTTATACAGGCGAATATAACTAGATCGACTCGGCTACAGATCATGATCAAAAATATATGGAGATCATTTAATTAATTGGTTTCGATATAAAAAGAAAATATATGTTCTACATTCATAATGCCTTTAAGGAATAAATTCTGGAAATTTCACCAGGCAGATTCTAACAACAATTGTTTGATTATTTTTAATGGTGCAATATTTTAAATGTAATTTGCTAATGTTTTGTTGTTTAAACATTAGCATTGCATACTTTTGGTTGGCATTTGAAATTAGCTCAGGATTGCGTATGCGTAATATTTGATTTATGAATGACACACTCTAAATGAAATGATTAAGTGATAAATTGTGTATATATATATATTTATAATTCTGCAAGTATCTTGTTTGTAATGACTGTCGTAAAAAAACAATTGAGCAAACATTGTAGACATCTAAATTGTATGATCAACCTGAAGTGAATTTGTTTAGAAATGTCGAAAATACAAATAACAACAAGCGATACGGGGATGAGGGGAGGCTTATTGCTGACTATCAACCGTTGACTGTTTTCTGTTGTCTGGCTGGATATTATTCATCAGATAAGTAAATATTGTATAGTTTACTATGCAGTACTATATAGTATATACTATATAGACTCACTCTGATGGCTGCTATTGTTGGCCCCTCCTCGCTATCTGGCTATTTGCCTATCTGGCTAACTGGCACGAACGGCGTGCACTTCACGTGAACGTGATCGGCTAAATCGGCCGATCCACAACACGTTCCTTATCAACTATCAACTAACAGCAATCAACGCCTGTGGGCCAGACTGAAACGAGTTTCAGTTAACAGTTGACAGGGACCGACATTTGTGCCTCGAGTAGTGCTTTATGGCAACTGCAATTTGCCTGGTTTTTAAACCAATATTAGACTAACATAATAATCATAAGAACACTCAGAAAACTAGAAAGATTTTCTTGTTTTAAGAAATAAATAAATAGAAAACAGTTTTCAATTATTTAGAAAGGCTACCAAAAAATAAATATTTTATATTATTAAGACATTTTTTCAAAAAAGTAAATATGGAAATTCTAAATTGTAAAAGAATTATTTTCATAATGCAGAAACCATTCATTAAATTTATTACTGTAAAATTATTGAGGAGCGATAAGCTCAGAAGGAGCACAAGAGATCTAATAGGTTCCAGTGCAAAAATCTCCAATTTATTATTATTATTATCAACCATTATCAGTTATCAGTTATTAATTATTAGCTATTACTGCAGCAGGAATTGTGCACAGTCAAAACATTGATTTTAATTATATATATATTTATGGCATTAATAATTTGCACTTTATCGAAGGCAGTTGATGCATTTAGCATAGCAGTCTCACAATTCATTGACTATCTGGAACTTAAGATTGGCATTGCATTGTGTAACATGCACAGGCTACAAAAATCAATTACTTTGAGCAGTTTTGCAATAGATTAGGGTGGCTCAAGATTAAGCATTCAATTTTAAAACGATTTCTTAGCATTATCACTGAATGGGCTTTAAGTACCCCATCGGATGATAAGTGGAGGCAATCAAAATTGTATTGCAATTCGGTTTAAAAGTTTGGTTTATTGTTCAAAACTGATATTAAATAATATATATAAACATAATAATATCTTCTTCTCTTATCAGAGCAGAGCAAAGTAGACTTCACCCACGTTCAATCAATTGCGTCAAACAACAGATATGTGTGATTAAAACGGCGCTATAACCAATTGTGTAAAGTGTTATTTATTGGCCTTTAAGAGGCCATCCTCAGGCTATGTGCGTAGTTACCAATTGTGAAGAAGAACAATGTGGCCCTTTTTTGTCCAAGTCTGTTAACACTAAATAACTTATCGCCTATTGCCACAAATACACTATTAAAGTGTGTTTTTCGAGGAACATCTCAAAAAACATGGAAAATTCTATATGATTTTGTGGAAAAAATCGTATATTTTAAATTCGTTGCATTTATTCTATAATTAATATGGCATTAATACAGTTTAGATCTTTATCAAAATCGAGTTGATGACTTGCACAATTACCCCGAAAAATAATACCTGTCCAATTTAATTAAGTTAAGTTAAATCTTAATGCTCAGCTTAGCGCAGGCACAGGCAGCAAACCTAATTGAATTCTTTTTTATTTCCCAATTCAATAACGGCACTTTAACTTGTCAAATAATCGCAGCGATAAGCATCGTCTATTGACACAAATAAAGTGGCGTTTTCGAGGAACGGTTTAACTTCCATGGAAAATTTTATAAAAATATACATATATGTATATATATATATATATAATATAAACAAACCCCTCTCATTACGTGCTGCATTTTAAATTGCAAATCAAATAAATAGTAAATTAAGCCCCAAAAATGTATGTTCAGCTACAATATATATAATTATAATTATAATTCATAAAAAAAACAATTATTTAACAGTGCTACTTTTTATATGGCAGCTGGAAGCATTAATTAATTATTAACCCACAAATATTCTATAAATAACTATGGCAGTAATCAGATTAGATCTTCATCTAAATCCAGTCGATGACATGCACAAGGGTCTAGCATAAATTACCCCGAAAAAAAATAAATAATTAATACCTGTGATTGTGTCCAATTCGATTAAGTTAAGTTAAGTCTTATATACACGGCAGCAAATCTAATTTGCTTCTTTGTTATTTGCAAATTGTATAACGGCACTTTAACTTGTCGAATAATCGCAGCGATAAGCATCTAAAGCAGATTGTTGCCCGGCCAAACACTGTCGCCTGGCGCCATAAAATAATATCATGTGACACTTACCTCTTCCTTCATTCATAAAGCCAAAATCAAGGGTTGAATTGTTCCAAGTTCACTACCGCTTTTGTAATTGTGCTGAAATCACTTTAATATCGCCTTTTATTAACTACTACCAAGATTCGCCCAATGCCAAAACAACAACGGTCAATTAATTTAACTTTAATTTTTCTTATCTGGCCACGAATACTAAATTCCAAAGGTGTCGTATCTTTTGGTTCAGGGCTCAATAATCGTGTGTAATTTGCATATCAGATCAGACGATGACTGCAGAATTAAATGTGTAAATGAGTTGTTAACAGACTTAATTGTCAAGAATGGAAAAAATATGCCTCAGATTTGTTCAACCTTAATTTCGTCACAGACACACGCGTAATTTCCGCACACAGTTCTCTGCTTTACAAGAATTTCTCAGCAACTGCAGGCAGGTAGTCTTCAGTCGATCTTCAGCGTAAGCCTGAGCAAAGAACAAGAGAGCGAGAGAGTGAGAGAGAGCTATTTGGAGAGAGGATAATAACTGCAATTTTGAGCTTAGCCTGCAGTTATTGAGAGCGCCAAACGTGTTAAGCTTCAGTTGTTTTTATGAACTGAACACCCTTTAGAAATGGGTAAAAGAGTATAATGGTTTTGTGAAAACGTATATAAGAAAAGAAAGAAGCATATCGGACTCTTATGGGGTCGTATTGATATAGTTATGTCTGTCTGTACCTGCACACGGACACTATTAGAGCTAAAGACAATTTGCATCGATTTTATCGAATATTGATACATTTCGAATTTCGATTGCAATAAATGACACAATGTTAAACATCAAATTAATACACAATATGCATATGCAAGTTTCATCAAGATCAAAATTAAACGCACATTTGTATCAGGAATACTCTATAGGATATATCATAGTCGAGCTGGCTCAACTAAAGCATTCTTGGTTGTGGTTGGTCTCATCTCTTTCATTATTGCGCTAAGGCCTAACGAATGCGTAGCACAAAACAAAATGTAAAGAGTGAAGCTCACGTGCAAGAGACAGAAACAGTAAAAGTTTAATCTGTTTTATCAGATGTGGGTTGTTGTGTTGCTGTAAGCAGCAATTGCACCAGGCAATAAAAACATTATTAATTGTTTATAACGCGGCCCATAAACGTTTCGCATTATCACCTACTACCCGGCTGGCTATCACACATACGAAGCACGATCGGCTTTCGTTCGGCTGTGTGCGAGTGAATCAGGCAAAAGCGTCGTCGTGTTTTATTTTTGATAACCTGCCTCCCACTGACGCCTCTGTTTCGGTTCAATGCGAAAGAAAAAAAAACACTGAAAACAGAAACTGAAACTGAAACAGAATTATAAAAACGTTCAATTAGCTCAGGTAGTAAGTCATTACAGCGCCAGACCTCGTCAGAGCAGCAGCAGCAGCAACAGCAGCAGCAGCAAAGCTCACAAACGGAGCCGGCAAATAAGAAAGTTACTCGTGGTGAAAATCGATCGCGAAATATATATTAAAAAAAAAAACTTGGAATACCCAACTCGTGAGTGTCTTCTTATAAGTCTGAAACAACAACAGACAAGTCTAATTATTTAAAAAAAAAAATAAAATTAAACTTGCAAAAATGCAAATTCCTTAAAAAGCTGAGTTGCAATCACATTTCGATTGTATTTCTTACCCACTTTTAGTTCGCTCTCTGTTTTTGTCCGCACATTCGTAAATGTGGAAGTAAAAAAAATAACAGCTGGCGACAGCTGTTGATAAAAATTATATTTAGTTTAAAATGGTTTGGCTTAAGGTGAGTGAGTTTTTTAATTTAAAGCTCACCTTAAATAAAATTAGTTTATCTAATGCAAACAAAAACAACCGCTTTGCAGCTGCTTATTAAAATGGCCAGTTAGAAAACTCTCTCTATCTAAAAATTTGTTTAAAGGCAGAACTTTTTCCCTCCTCTCCCATTTATCCATCCACTCTCTCTCTCTATCTCACGAATCGATAAAAAAGTTAATCGATATCTGTTAGAAGTTTTACAGACTGCAAAAAGCAGTGGTTCACAAAGTCAAGTCATCACTCAAGTGCAAAAATGCGCTGCCAGCTTTTCAATGTAAGTGAGTGCACTGGGGCGCATAGAATGTTAACAAGTCGATAGTCGATAAGCTAATCAAATCCGCACTCTACAAAGTCAAATACATTTTTTTTATGCCCACTGTACAAACACAAACGCATTAAATGCAGCAATAGCACAAAGTACTCATACAATCAACACTCGACAAACACACAATCGACAATGGGGAGCAGCATCAAGAGCCACTCGGCCGAAACGAATGTGTGTTGTTGTTGCCTCTCTCCCTCTCGCTTTCGCAGCTAGACTTGAACTTCAAATGTAGCGCACTTTGTGAAAAGCTCGAAAAAAAACAACTACAAAATAATATGCTTTGCAATTAACGTGTGAATAAAATTTAAATAAATTGCGAGAATTGAAATACAAATAGTAAAGCAAAAGGCGGCAAAGATTTAGAGAACCAAACAAAAAAGAAAATATTTTGCACGTGAAACGCATGTGATACGTAGTCTTTTTTATCGTAGAGCACATGTGGAAATTTTTGGCAAGTATTGCATTAAATGGATAACTGTATTGACATTCTGACATTTGGATGACGAACTTGACGCAGCAGAAATAAGCAAAATCAGCAAAAGAGAAAACAATCACAGGAAAAAAACAGAGGGGGGGGGGGGGGCCTTTTTATAAGGCTGTAATAATCTTGGTTATAATTTTTGATAACTAAGCAAGCAAAACAATAGTAATAAATAGTAATAGTACTCATTTTACATTTATAAAACACGATTTTATGGCCGAAAATCACAAATGGAAATTTTCCTGGAAAAGATTCTTTTTTTTCGTACAAAATTGTAGCAAGAAGAGTGTATTTATAGAATTATAATGATTGTAGTGAAAAGCACGTGTTTTCGTAATTTTTGCTCAGGAAGTTTAATCATCGGGTCTAAATGTGATTTGATAATCTGAGGATCGAGTACGTCAATCCGATAAGCGCACATAATTTACGGGTCGCTAAAACGGCCCGCTAAACGTGCTTGACAACCTGCACTTTGTCTATGGAAAATTATTGGTAACTATTGTTCGAAGACTCTGGCAAACGTATCCATAAATCTGCCAATGCCAATGTTGGAATATTCGCATTCGCATTTGGCCAACATCAGCAATCACCCAATATCAAAATCGAAATCATAAATCTTTATAATCTTCGTCCCTCCATCCACTATTAGCAAAGCACTTGAGTTGTTTAGGGGAACACGTTCTATCTTAGCCAAGTTGTTATATTTCAACAATTGCTCCCATAAATATGATTAAACAATATTTATTTAATACACTCTACGCATTTCGAAATTTGCTTTTAAATGAACATTTAGGCTTAACTTCGAATTGACTTTTAAACAAATTTATCACCTGCTCCGTTTTAGTGGCCATAATTATTGACTCGTATTAACACTATTGCAATTGCCATTTGTTGCAATTGAGCAATTTGTTTTCAATTTGCATTTCTATTTATTTTTATATTCCTACTTATTCGTTAAACTGGAATCTGAGGCATATCAAGGGCTCATTTAACGACTTAGTTTTCTGTTTTTATGAGTTTTTTTTGTTACATAAGCAGGCCTCATTTTTGCTCATATTAATCACACAACACATTTCAAAATCAAACACTTGCCACTCTCTAAAACTCCCAAAACTGAACTCTTAAACGTTGATTGATTAGTGCCTTTTTTTCGAAATGAGTTTTGTGTGCAAATAAATAATTTAAAGTTGCCTTAGTTGCTCAAAATCTAGTAGCAGTTATCAATTAACATCGTTTCGTATTCCAAAGTGATAATTGACTCTTTATCAAAGAGACAAGAAATATTCAGATATGTAAATAAAGAGAACTGACTCAGGAAAGATAATTTTTGGCTGCCGAATGAGGTACTCAACAAAATGTTTTCTGAAATTGAACATGTTTTCTAAATGAACCATTCCATTAGGCAATTTTAGTACCATATTAAAGAAGAATACCAAATAGCAAATCAGAATCTTTACCGGATCCTTGATAATTTAATTGTCGTAACCAGAACCGAAATAAGTTTCGGTTGGATCAGAAATATTCGATGCATGAATGAAATTTAGTTCAATTCGGTTCAACACTTCGTCGAGAAACATTTAGCAGCAACTTTTTAGCAGATTTCAGTTCATAATGGAACATCTCTAATTCTCAGAATAAATAACTGATTTAATCGCAAACGTGACGCAAAATACGCCAAATCATTCAATTTGACTCCATTTTCACAAATTACTGAGTTCAACTGCAGAAACGTGCCAAGAATACGAAGATCATTGAAAAAAAATTATTTTCATAATTTACCCAAGACCAAATGCAAAAAATGCGCTAATTGTAAGGGTCGACAACAATTCTGTTGTTAAAAAAGCGGAATTGCAAATAAAAAAAATAATTCAATATTTTAAATCGAAGATAAGCCATTGTTGGGTACAAAAATCATTTACTCATATTAATATACTCATAAGTATGATAGAAAAACTACACTCACAAAATAAATAAATAAAAAACTGTTTACAACAAAAACCAAACCAGACAAAAACTTCAGTTTCAATTCAGCTTCATTTGTTTAGCAATACTTTCTAAATTGAATATTTTGGGGTGCACAACAAAACACTTATTGAAATTCCAATCGCGAGTTTGTAAGAGGCTTCCAAATAAATATAAATATATATATATATATATATATATATCTATAAAAGTAGATTGATAGAATTAGACTCAAACATCAGTACAATTATAATTATTATGTGCAAAATCATAACCAGTTTTTATTTGGCTTTGTTTTGTTTTTTTCTTCTTTTGCTTCGCATTTTGGAATTTGGGCAACAAACAAAAGAAATGCCTTGCACTTGACAACAAATTACATCATCATCAGCACCGCAAAACCCAAATGTTATTCGAAAGTAACAAATAATATTCAAAACAAGTCGCGACTTGGGGACACCCTGTTGCCAAACCTTTAGTGAAACTGTCATAAATCGCACACATTGCAGCTATTATTTTATGGCCACCCTTCATTAATTTTATGTCAAGTAATATTTTCATCTACAGGGCAAAAAAATAAGATTTTCTCGAGGCATTCGCTCTGTCAAGAGTTGAACATTGTTGGCATTATATGACCATATTGACTCGTCTTAAAATACCTTCCTCTGTCTGTTCATAATACCCTCTTTCACCAACCTGTAAAAGTTTTCTATTGAGTTAACCATATTTAAATGTCATTGTGTGATTTAAAAGAGAGCCGCTTTTAAATGAGTGTGAGACAAATTAAAGCTGTGTCGTACAACAAGTAATTATATAAATTTATAGTCTAATTAATCAACTCATTCTTACCAAACAAATATTGAGACAGTTGACAAACGGGCAATGCCAAAGAACAAGACAAAAAACCAGCTAAGAAATCACATGCGGAACTGTACCTCAAAATGAGACATAACTATTAACGTAGATAAATCCAACGCACACAAATTTAAATTTTGGCAACTTATCGCCAAAAAAATATATATAGGAAGAAGTATTTGCTCCAAGTATTCATAATGTAAACGTTCCAGAAACGTGCGTGAAAAGTTATAACTCGTGAGGAGAAAAAAAAAACGTTTACCTGAGCAATTATTAATTTTGATTATGTTGCTAAATATATCCTGCTAATTTGCTGTGTTTGCTCTGAATCTTACAGATATCGGCCGAGCTGTGTCGGAACGCCTACGCCTATATATATATCTCACTCGAGATCGAGTCAACAACTCAATTCAAACAGCACATAATAAATTAAACGTGCAAACAACAAACTCAAACTCAGACTGTCTCAGTCTCAGCCTCAGTCTCAGTCGCTGCCTCTGCCACGATTGCAGTCTACGTCTCTGTCTCCGGTCTCCGGCCTACGGTCTCCCGTCTCATTCTCTGGTCTCCGGTATCTGCTTATTTAAAGGCAACGCGTCTTGCCGATAATCGTTCAGAACATTTTAAGCTGCGAACGCGAGTGAAACACGAACGAGCAGCTAATTTAACCACAGCAATAACAATAATAAAATAAAATAAATAATACTTAACAAAAAAATAAGAAAATAAAATAAATTAAAAAAAACGACAACAATACGAGCCAAAAATGTATTTTAAAAAACCGGCAAGCGACGTGCTTTAAGTCTCAGACTTAAAAATTTGACTATTTTCATAAATTTTTGCGCTTTTTTCATTCCGCTTTACGACTTAACGATTGTTATGCAATTCAATTAACATAAACAAACAAAAGACTGTAAGCTAAACTATAATAAATTATTAACAAAAAAGAAGAAAAAAAAACCCACACAAAATGTCCGCATCAAAGGAGGCCATTTGCGAGAAGGAGATCGAAAAGCCGCATTTGGGTAAGTTTACTTCAACTGAAAATCAATGTGTCAAAGTCTCAATTAAGATTAAGCATTATCTAAAGTACTTAAAGACCTGTTGACAACTATTATATACAGCTATATACGCTGGTAGTGCTGTAAATTTTAGAAGCCTATATAAAATCACTTTTGATAATAATCCAAACAGAAATTGTTAACTTACACGTTTTAAACAGCAGTGAAAAACAGTCAAAACTGATAGAGAAATAAATATTGGGAGAAATCAAAAAAATAATAGTGGTTTTAGGATCACAGACCTTTAAACACCCTTGCATCAGAGAAATATATATATATATATATTATTTAGTAATATCAATATATAATAAAATGAATTTATTATCTTTTAAAAAAATTACTAATTTGACTAAAATCTGTGTAAAATTATAAATTGATTACTCTGTTATTTACTTCCCGTAAAGTAATCGGTACAGTAATTGTTTTCAGTGTAATCCCTAGAATAGATAGTCTGTCAACTCATCCATTATGTAAATGGAATATTAGTGTTATAAGAAAAAGCCCCTTTCTTAATATATTCTAAGTCGCGCAACAAGGTTAAATTATTATCTTTATTTTCTTTTTGTTATATAAACTAAGTGGATAATTGTGATGGACATTTAAATGAATAGAATACTTAGACAGTTTGTCGTAATTCAAGGAATTCTGTTGTGTCACAAATCTTTCTATATATATAACTATCTTTATCTCAATTTTTGCAAGAGTCGGAATGAGTCTGAAATGACAAATGAAATTACAACAGATAAAAATAAAAACGGAATTTGGCGCACTTGGCGCTGATTCAATTAGGTGTAGTTTCCACTTCCACAAATTCCACTTGATTTAAATAATACGGATCAACAAAATCTCGGTGCGACCTTTTCAGGCACTTTTACGGTTTTATGATTCCCCCGAAACGGAAGTTATTTGTTATGTGCGATGTCTCGAATATTGTTTCCATTGACATCAGCACAACAAATTTATTTTAAATAAATATAATAAAAAAAAGAGAGACGCCTTTTTGTTGTTGTCGCCAACGCGTGAGCCAAATTCACAATTAGGAAGAGGGATAGAGGGGGTAGTCTCGTTGGAGTCAGGTAACAGAAACGGTATCCAAATAAAACTGGATACGTGAATAGTTTATTGACACAAAAATTCGCAGCAGACAATACAAAACAATACAGCTGATTTTTTGCAGCTGTTTTATGGTCGGACTGCCGTTTGTTTTCCTAGTCGAGATTGAAGCTCGGCCATATCTATTGACACAGTTCATGGAGCCCAATTTCTTGCTCTGTTTTTTTTTTTTTTGGGCAAAGCAATTTAAACCGGTTGCCGGCAAAAAGTAAAAACGTGAATACGTGTTTATAACTGTACGCAAATGAGTATTTAATAACAATAACAGAAACTAGTTTTCAGTTAATACCTGCTGCTGCTGCTTGACACTGACACTGACTTTCGTTGCAATCGTACAAAAGTTAAGGTCAAGAACAGTTGGGGAAATTAGCAATTCGCCATTTACAATCAGAGTGTGCCCAACAACCTTCGCATTCCATTTCGCTCTCAACTAAAAGAGTGCAGTTTTTTTTTACTTTCATTTGCAAGACTCAACCGTTAACAGGGTGCGACTAACATGGCTAATAAGCGAGCATATGCAAATTGAGGAGATATGCTAATGATTCAACTCGACATACCCTATAAATATAGAAACATATTGGCGATTGTATTTAATTGTTGTAGGGATATTTTTTAAAGAAAGTCAACTTTATATTCCATTAACAGAACATTTACTTACATATCAGGTGTTTATTTTTCTCAGTTCGTTTAACTGTAGATCATTAAGGGAATATAGAAACTTCGATTACAATTTGATTTAAGTGCGAATTTTATAGGGAATAAGGTAATAGCGTAAATATCTAATTATTCTCTCTGCACGTGAATGTGATTCCCAATATAAATCTGATGTTCTCATCTGATCATTAATCTTTTAGGTAATAATTCTATACCCTATACAAAGAGCAAATTATAGATCACGTTTATTATCTTCTCACTTTTGATATATTAGATCTAACGTATAGGGGATTCCCAGTAGAAACCAACGTTCTATACTCTATATATATATATAGTAATTTCCATATATATCAAGTCTATTATTTTATCATTTATATAATTATACAGATATTAGCTCACACCTGTTAGGTGTGTTTTTTTTCTCACACTTGAATTACATAGGCGCTCGGATTATTCTTTTCTCATTGTGATAAAATACATAAATAATTAAAATAACAATAATAAAATACACAAAACACTTTCTACAAATGTGTATGCCCATTTTCTGCAACTTTTATTCGTATTCGAATGTATTTTGATTTTTTCAGAATTTTGTTTTTTGGCAATTTGACAAATATTCGTTAAATGTTTTTTGCATTTTTGGCGCTGACACTTACATGGCAATTTTGGTTTTGATTTAGATTAATTTTCTTTTTGCCATGTCAGCATTAATCATTAGGTTTATAATAATTTTAAACGGTCTATTGAATATAAATAGGGTTTAGGGTATTTAAATGTGAGATATATGCGATGTGGCAAATTGCGCGATAAGTGGGCGATTCATGTTCGGATGTGTGAGACGTATAATGCCGCCATATATTATTACAATTTGTATGTATTTTGCAATTCTATATATGAGCCACATCTTTTATAATGCAATTTACAGTTGTATTCAATTAGAAAATTGCCTTCAAGTGAATACAAAGTGAGTTTGAGCTGAGTCTTTAATTTAAGTGTTCATTTAAAAAAGTGATGCCTTAATGATCACATTTTATTCAATGGCTATAATCTGGTATTATCTGGTGTTTCGTAATCGAATTAGTCATGTTCGACTAAAGTGCGCAACCTGCTTTTGCATACAAATTTATATATAGAATACTTAAATACAGTTTGTCAGCAGGGTAAAAAAAAACAAAGCACGAAATTTAATGAAAATTATTCTGATTAAATTGATGGGCGAAGCAGTGAGGAAGTGTGCATGATGGGGGGACTGATGTCAATAGACATTAGAGCAATTTAAATGTGGCCCAAACGGAAGCATTTGAAACAGCTGAAGCTATGATTAGAGACAATAATCAAATACAAACGTGATGGATAAGTCAAACTCACACACACACACACATGTACGTTTTACGTATGACATCATTTAACATTCTGTTAGCGAACCTACAGCTTACCGCTTTGAGTTCAGTTCAGGTAAATTATGAGGCCTTCTTCAGAATTTGCACAACATGTATAAAAATAAATACAATATTTTATTTGCCCAACTCTTTTACACCTGTCAATGCCCTACCAAAGAATCTTAGGTTTGACGTAACCACTTTCAATCAGCAGATCGCCCGCAACGAAGAAGACAATACGACTTATAGAAAACATAACAAAGCAGCAAAGACAATTATTATATTCAAATTACAAATACATAATAAATAAGAAGAACAATCGATTGCAGTTTACTTAGCTAAGAAAAATCAATAATAATAACCCGCCAATTATCATATTCATATTAAACAAATATTGGTCAGCAATTAACCCATTTAGTATTCTATATGACAAGTAATTAACAATTTTTGTATGAGTTAACTGAAAAAATATTTCCGGTATTTATTATTATTTAAACTACATATACATAATAAAAAATTGCTATTGTGTCGTCGAGTAAACATTTTAAATAGTTAACATATCACAACGTAACAGATAATCATAAAGCTATCACGTTACGAGATCATCTACGTTAAATCACTGTAACATAACTTTGCGGCCCTTTAATTTGTGGGCACACCCCAAAAGCACGCAACATTTTATTTAGCTAGCACACAAACCTCATTACGTAAAAGCTATGCGCGCTTTTTCAAAGCTTGCTTTTAAGAAACAAGTTGAGTCACGTTCTGCTTTCCTCTAACGACAGTTATTAATTATAGTAGCTATTGTTTGTTTTTTATTTATGTTTTTCATTCTTCGTTAATTAAACGGAAATATAACAAATGCAGCTGCTATTTGTATAGTTCCTTTTGTTCTTTTTAACTAATTGCTCAACGTGCTCGACTGTACCTGCCAGCAAAATATTTCCATTTGAGGTTTTGCCAAAATCTAAAGCAAAAAAAAAACGAAAAGAAAAAATTTAAATAGATGTTTTAACACGCGATGCGTGCGTGATGTTTCTCCACTCCCTTCCTTTCACACTCTGTTTTTCAGTTCGTTGCCTCGCTGCTCACATAACAATAAGAGTTGCCCGCATTTCGTATGCAAAACATCTGATATCAAAAGTCGCCAAATTCAAAATTCCATTGCGCTACGTCAGCCAGCTCCAGATTTTCAAATATCGCTGAGTAGTTCATTAGTAAGTCGACTTAAGCGGCTCTCTTGCTTTCTTCGCTCGCTCTCTCGTTCTTTCCCGAAACTTATACGACAGTCGCAAGCCGAGCGGAGCCGACTATCAGCCGAGAAACACGTGCAGAGCACATCGTTTGCTCGTCTGACGTCGTCTGAGGCCGGCTCGAGACTTTGCTAGCGACATGTGGTTTACGACTGTACATGTGCATGTGTATGTATGTATGTGTGCATGTGTAGGTGACTCTGAATCGTGCTTTGTTTTTTAATTAGCAGACAATAAATTGACTTTCTCATGTGGTAGGTTAGTTTAAACAAAGCACATATTTATAAAGCTTTTGTGATAATTATAACTTACTAAGATAGAGGTATGCATATAAGATATATTTAAACGAAGGGTTGAGAGTTAAATTTACTTGTCAACATTTTAACGACTTCCCCTACAAAGTACTTAGTATTAGTTCATAGAGGGTATTTACAAGTCGTTTCACTTACCTTTCTTGTCCGTTTATAAAATGCCAGACTTTTAGTTTTGTTCGTGTTTTTTCGCGCTTTTATCAAATTAGCAAGCAGTCGTCAATGAATGCAATCCAAATGGGATTTAATAATGCCCAATTGGTGACTATTATTTGAGGGAAAGGAGGAGGTAGTAGGGGTTGTCATGCTGAGGTACACTTAGCAGCACTTAGCGACCATCCTCCGCCCTCTCACAGAATGATGTCCAAATGGCGCCTGTCTCCTCACATTTCTATGGTTTCGAACATTTTTCTCGTTAATTTGTTGCTGTTTGGTTCCAAAGTTTGACGGCACATTTGGCAATTACATATATATTTTTGCATATTTAACTTTAAAGTCACGAGATGTTTTTAAGTAATTACGTCTAGTTGCTATATATAGAATTGCTTAAATTCTATATATTTATATACGTCAATGTGTCTATAGAGGGTAGAGCTACAATTGACATCAAATAACTTGTGCTTAAACACAGCTGATGATTCAATTTTTGCTGCTGCCTTTGACAAACCGAATAGTTTATGAAATCGTGAGGGAGAGCACCCGCAGGCTCCCTCTCTCTCACTCTGCCTCTCTCTCTCTCTATCTCTCTTTCTCTCTTTGGTTGAGCATTTAGAATTACACATATAGCAAGATATGCGCAACAGTTGTCGCTCAGTTGCCACAGAGCCAACAGCAGAAAGCTATACAAAATATATCCCATATAGACCCAGACCCAGACCCAGACCCAGACCGAGACCCAATTGTACTTGGATACCGGGCGCAATTCAGTCGCATTAACATCGTCGCGTGCAACGCAAGCTAAACTCGCTACATATATATATTACCACATATATATAAACGTGTATAAAAGCTCAACTGTAATATCTTGATCCGCGACATGTTTTGGCCCGGCCTGCTGCACAGATAGACAATGAAATGGTTTAAACGTGTGCGCAAAAAGTCTAAGTGAAAACAAAAAAAGACATCCACAAAAATACACAGCATAAAAAGTAGGAGACAATTGAGTCTATTCTTCTTTGCTGTCGCGAACTTGTTTCGAATTGAACGTAGTTTTACTTTAATTTATTACAACAAAAAAAAAGACATTCAAAATGCCCTTTCGACGCAGCAAACTAAATCATCGTCATCGCGATGGCCACGTTCTCGTCTGGGAACAAAACAATCAAAATGACGGCACAAAATGTAAGAGATTTTAAAATATTTAATACTTGAGTAGTTTGTGTTAGATTTAATTAGAAATATATAGAATAATATTCTAATTATTTATTCTCTAAAATTATAAATGAGGAGAAATCAATATTTTTGTTTTGTCTTCTTGTTAATTAAGTACCTTTTTATCTGAATTATTTAGGAATAGTTTGTTCGATAAATACTATTCTATTTTAGTACATTTATTCCCTTTCTAATTGATGAAAATAGTTATAGGTTTGTAATAGATCTATTCAAAAATATAGTTCATATTGTACTAATTAATTTCTTCCATATGCTTTTAAAAAATAAAAGCACTGACTTCTTCCCTCAATTGGCAAACATTAATCTTTAGTTCAGCACACGATGCGTATGCGTAATATTTTTAGCTGCCCCTTTCTAAGTAACGAGAATGAGTTGTGGCATGCTTACGCACGAGACGCACGTGCTGTTGTTCACAGCTACGACGACCGCAGCGCATTGATTGTGCAACTTGTGCGCAAGACAGTGGGAAAGAGAGAGGGAGAGAGAGAGGGAGAGAGAGAGGAAGAAAGAGGGAGACCAAGATCGCGCGATTTCACGCTGTGTGCGCACACATAAAACAAAAATTGTAAACGTATACAAAATATAAAAAATCTTTTTTTTTTTGAGTCAGCAGTTCTGTAGCTTAATTTCAGCTGTGGCTTTTCCGCAGCGTTTTTTGTATAGAAAAATGTTGGTGAAAAATGTAAAAACAGAACATTTCGAAAGTTAAGCAAAAAATTTGACGGTCTGTTGAGTTAAATGGTTGCTGATTTTTTTTTTGAGGTTCAAATTCCAAACGAAAGCCAGCGAAGTATTTATGACCAGAACCCATTTATTTAAATGGGAAGTAGAGTATTATGAATTTGAGCAGCAGAATGTAACAAACCAAAAAAAAGCAACGCTGAGTTCACAAAGTATATAATTATTATAGTATAGATATGTGTCGGAAATATATAACATAAATTATATAGATTCCGATGACAAGGAAAGACACAATTGTACAGATATAAACTCCAACTGATTTATAAACTTTCCACTCTTATATTTTATAAAGATCACATAAGTCTAAGTATTTATCAGCGGACTTCAGCATATCTCTGAGCATGATGAAAACATTTTAGGTTGTTTGAAGTACAGTTGTAAAGTGCTTGCCAAATTAGAATTAACTAGAATGAACTTGACCACTAAGTTAAAAAATTGCTTAATTTAGGCACACCTTTAAGTGATATTTGTCACGATAGTTTTTACGACTGCAGCTCGCCCATAAAAAGCGTCGCCAAATTAGGCTTAAACTATCCACACCCAAATATATTATATATCACGTGTTGCTCCCACTGTCACAAAACTTATCGCATGACTCGGCAATAACAACAAACCACTATTTTTTTTTGCAAATAAAAAGATAGAATAATAACAAAACATTGGTTTATTATGACTCTAATGGGAATGTCTCGAAATAGATGCGAAGCGAGACGAGCAGAAATGATTTCATAGCTCGAAACGTGAGGCAATTGAGTCATATTATATACTATATTCTGTATACTATATTTAGGCATAATCTTATCTGATCTGCGAGTTGAAAATGCAATTGAATAAGCCGTAACGGAGTCTGCGGCACTTATCTCACTGCCTTATCATATATCTAATAACTATGACCTCGATTCTGGCTGTGTCTGTATCTTTTTTTTATATATAAATGTATCTTTTTGGCTAGTTTAGTCATTTCCGCTTAAAGACCTTGCCGCAAATGAAAGCAGACAGATTTTACAGATGTAATTAAAAGATGATCCAATTGTGCAGCGCTCTCTTCCCCCTTTCTCTCTTCATGTCTATCTAATTTATATTACATATGAGTAACCTCTCTCTCTCTCTCTCTATCTCTCTCTTTTATTCAGGGTTTGCTACCACCCGCTACTTTGTCACATTCATGCTCTTTCTGGGCATGGCCAACGCCTACGTGATGCGCACAAATATGTCCGTTGCAATTGTGGCAATGGTCAATCATACGGCAATTCAGCACGGCGAAGAAGTCTTGGACGATGAGTGCGGCGATCGGGAGCTCGAAGTGGTAAGTATTCAAAACGAAACACTCGTGAATACACTCACAAAATTAAATCGGGCAAGCTTTTCTAAATTTTACAAACAAAGTAAATTAAAATCAAGCCACTTTCAATTCTATTTACAGGACAACGGCGAAGATGGCGAGTTTACTTGGAATTCCAGTTTGCAGGGCTACATTCTGTCCTCGTTCTTTTATGGCTATGTGATCACCCAGATACCTTTTGGCATCTTGGCCAAGAAATATGGCGCTATGCGTTTCCTTGGCTGGGGCATGCTAGTCAACTCGGTGTTTGCCTTCCTGGTGCCTGTTGCAGCTCGCGAGGGCGGCGTCTTTGGTCTGTGCGCCGTTCGCTTCATTCAGGGTCTGGGCGAGGGTCCCATTGTGCCCTGCACCCACGCCCTGCTCGCCAAATGGGTGCCGCCCAATGAACGATCTCGAATGGGTGCCGCTGTCTATGCTGGCGCCCAGTTTGGCACGATTATCTCGATGCCGTTGTCGGGTCTGTTGGCGGAATATGGCTTCTCCGGTGGCTGGCCGTCGATCTTCTATGTGTTTGGAGTCGTTGGCACGCTGTGGTCCGTCGCCTTCCTATTTCTGGTCTTTGAGGATCCCTCGACGCACCCGCGCATCGATGAACGCGAAAAGCGATACATTAACGATTCCCTCTGGGGCACGGATGTTATCAAGGTGAGGAATCAGACGAATTTGCTCACCTATGAGCAAATCTTCTCGTTGTATCAAAAATAATTCTTATCTATTAAACAGAAATCTAATAATTTTTCTTCAATCTCTTCTCACTTCAGAGCCCACCGATTCCGTTCAAGGCAATAATGAAATCTCTGCCTTTCTACGCGATTCTCTTTGCACACATGGGTCACAACTACGGCTACGAGACACTGATGACGGAACTGCCCACGTACATGAAGCAGGTGTTGCGCTTCTCCCTGAAGTCGAATGGAATGCTGAGTGCGTTGCCCTATTTGGCCATGTGGCTCTTCTCGATGTTCATCTCGGTGGTGGCTGACTGGATGATAAGCTCGAAGCGTTTCACGCACACAGCGACGAGGAAGATCATCAACAGCATTGGTCAATATGGACCGGGCTTGGCGCTGATAGCCGCCTCGTATACGGGCTGTGATCGTGCATTGACCTTGGCCATACTCACAATTGGTGTTGGCCTTAATGGCGGCATCTATTCGGGCTTTAAGATCAATCATTTAGATTTGACGCCACGCTTCGCCGGCTTCCTGATGGCCATCACAAATTGCTCGGCCAATTTGGCGGGTCTCCTGGCGCCCATTGCAGCCGGCAATTTGATCAATAATAAGGTAAACACAGAAGTGAAAAATTCATATTTTTGAATCGATTTTCTAATTGTTTTTCTATCCGTTTAGCCCACAATGGGTCAGTGGCAGATAGTGTTCTTCATTGCCGCCTTTGTGTACATCATTTGCGGCACGTTCTACAACATCTTTGGCTCCGGTGAGCGACAGTACTGGGACAATCCCGAGAACGATGAGCACAAGCCCAGTCTGGAGCCGACAAGCAGCAGCAACAATCAGGACGCAAATCTACAACCCGCAAGGCTGAGCAATGGCAACTCGGCGCCGTTGGCCATAACTGCCAGCGATTCTAGACAGTAGTAGCCTAATTACCATTACCCTACACTACACTACACACAACTAGTTCTAAGTCTTTGTTTTAGTTCATTATTAGTCTAAGCGAAAAGTTGTTATTAGCTCATTAGCATTGCCCGGCAGACACAAAAAAACATTATTTAAAAAAAAGACAATAAACCTCCATTAAACGAAATCAATTTAAAAAAAAATATATCACATTTTGTACAATTTTTAGGCAGTGCTTGCAGCAGGGTATTCAATTGTCTACCATTTAAAATGTGTAGTTTTCCATTGTGATAGCAAAAATAGTTTATATTGTGTTTTCTTGAAGTGCATAAAATAACATTGTTACAAACAATTACGCATATATTATTATTCTCTACACATATATATTTATTATGTCTGTGTGTATATTTGCAAACAATTCAACGTACAAAAAGACACTAAAAAAATAAATAAAAACGTTTGCAAAATAAAATTTATAACTGCTAAAAGCCAACTTTGAATGACTTTTTATGACTTGAGTGAAAGTTTTAACTAAAAACAGTTGGAAACAGCAAGGCAACAATTTCTTATTTAATTAGAGCTTTTCTGTTTTTTCTATACTTAAGGAAAAATTATATTAATTATACATTATCAGCAAGCCATTTAAGTTTTTATTTATAGAGTTCGAATAGAAGAAATCCGTCTTTTAAAGTGTGTTTTTTCTTGCCAGCGGAAATTGATATTTAACATGAAAATCCAACCAGACTCATGTTTCCAACTTTGTATGTAGTTTTTATCCAGAGTTAATATATTTAAATGTAGTATTTATTCAAAAACAAAACATTAGGCAAACCTTGGCTAGAGTATTGAAAATCAATTCACGTTTAACAAAGTTACGGCAACATAAGTTATTCGAAATCGGGCGGACAACATTCAATAAGTCGAAGTTACCACATCCAGCTAGTGATAGTTTAGGGAAAGGGGGTGGTTCAACCTCTCACTAGCAAGTCAAAAACATTAATTTGATATTAATAAACCGTTGTACGACTGTCAAATGTTGGCCACGCCCACCCGAATAAGCTGGAAGGATATGTATATAAAAGGGACAGACAAATTGAAGCTTCAGTCAATTAGCACAATGGGTCACGAGGAGTAACTAAGTCCGGACCAAATTAATACAAAGATAAGCCCCTTACGGGGAGCACTACAGCGAACCTGGTGTGATTTTTGTGCCATAAGCAGCATACATGGATTGAAATACACCAGGGACAGGGACACAAACCGAATTGTGCACTTTGTGTGGATCCTAATTTCATTGGTGATTTCACTGGCCAACCGGCGGTTGGGGGAATGGAAAATTGTCTCTCATTGATACGGCGCAACAAAGACGAGAACTATGATTCCCTTAAATCCTTGTCGCCTGGCTTCAGGTTGCTCATCCAGGAGACTGATGCATTTCCCAGTGCACATGTCAATAACAAATATCTTGGTCTATACACGGAATCTTTTGCCTCGCTTCGAGTTGTGGAGTTGTGAATCGGTTTTCCACATCTCGCGTCGTAATTAATATACGTCTTATTGATAAGCATGCTAAATGTTAACTCATAAATTTTAAACCTTGTAAGCACGCAAATAAGAACAAACTTATGTTAATCCGAAAATGAAATGCTCTCTAGCAACATGTTAATGGACAACTTTTGGGTTTCAATTATCAACATTTATCTCAGCTTTGTGGAGTCAGCAACTTGAAATATTCTAGCAACATTATGGATGCAGAACATTTCATTAGGCTTAGTAGCATTTATATTACCTTGGCAACATTTCAGTTTCCCGTTACATTTTTCTGATCTTTGCAACATTGCAGCGACCATAGCAACATTCTATGCACTTCTCAGCTTAACTTTAGCACAGTTTTAAACACATTTAACAGTAAACGCAGCTGCTGCTTTCATTTAACAATAACTCGCACTACTTTAATTTATTATTTAAGACAACTTCTTTGAATAAACACGCGAATTTAATACATTAAAGCAGAAAGTACGAATGCGTTCAGTTTATTTGCAAGCTATTGAAAATGACTGAGTATGTATCGATATATCGACAAGTCACCAGGGCTGCGATGATAAGACGCGTGCATATTGATTTTACTCAAATTCAAATGAAGAGAGTATTTTAAATAAACAACAATTGTAAGGAAATAATTTAATTATTCAATTGGTGACTGAATAAGAGCATGTCTGTTTTTTTCTTCTTGCGGAAAAAAAATACATATATTTGAAATTGTTTTTTTTAATATTTTGAATATTATTAACAGACGATTTTAGGTTAGAGAGCTGTAGTCTAGAGATCTTTAATAGAAGTTACACTGCTTTTAGTTATATAAAAAAATTATTGCTAAAAGTGATTTCTTCAATATAAAAATAGCTCTAGGTTATTGTCCGTTTGCTATTAGTTTTTAATGAAATTTGTACTGTTTATCAATTAATATTTCATATATATTATATATATGCATATCATTATAAAAATGCAGAATCGGTTTAAGTGTGATGTTTGTTGCTACACTACATTGATATGTATGTATATTTTATATATATATTTAACATGAATATCGAGCCATTATCATGTTTCCAACTAAAAATGCAGTTTTTATAAAGAGCTCAAACCATTCACAAACATATATCACAAAATTACCTAACAATTGGAAATAGTTTCACGTTTCCAAAATCGGGCGGACATCATTCAATTAGTAGAGGTCCTCTGGCTAGCAAGCCCCAGACATTAATTTGATATTAATAGACCGTTGTACGACTGTCAAATGTTGGCCACGCCCACTCGAACAGGCTGAGAGTATATGTATATAAAAGGGACAGACAAGTTGAAGCTTCAGTCAAGTAGCACAATGGGTCACGAGGAAGAACTAAGTCCGGACCAAATTAATACAAAGATTAGCTCCTTACGGGGAGCACTACAGCGAACCTGGTGTGATTTTTGTGCCATAAGCAGCATTCATGGATTGAAATACACCCGGGACAGGGACACAAACCGAATTGTGCACTTTGTGTGGATCCTAATTTCATTGGTGATGTTCGCCTGTGCGATTGCTATGACGCTAACCTTCTATGCGAATTACCGGAGCAGTCCGACACGGATGAATGTGGAGAGCGATCATACGCCAGTCAGTAAAATCTTCTTTCCACCCATCACCATTTGTCCGGAGGTGCTATTCAACATCGAAAAGTCGCGTGCATTCATTGAGACCCTGTGAGTATTACTAATAGAGCTCGACTCGGATGCACTGCCTCTACTTAATGAAATTACTTTTCTTAGAAAATTACCACTAGATGCTCAGGTGGGAGATATTTTGGATCACTTGCACATCTTCAAGGGTTTCGTGTTCGAAGATTCACGCTACACTCCTCAACAGATTGACCTGATGGAATCCGTACTCCTTACAAATAATCTGACAATGGTTCAGTTTGTGAATCAACTACGTTGGAATTGCGATGAGATTGTACATCGATGTCGCTATCAAGGCGATGTTATGGACTGTTCGAGATTATTTCAAATATCGCAGACTTCCTTTGGCCATTGTTGTTCTTTCAATCTGCGACAGCACGGGTAAGTCAACTAGGAACGTATAAGGTTTAAGCAAACAACTTGTAGCTATTTATAGGGCATCAGTCTCTCCATTCTCTCTCTTCTCTTTTAGTATCAATTTCACTGGCCAACCGGCGGTTGGGGGAATGGAAAATGGTCTCTCATTAATACTGCGCTACAAAGACGAGAACTATGATTCCCTCAAATCCTATTCGCCTGGTTTTAAGTTGCTCATTCAGGAGACGGATGCATTTCCCAGCGCACACGCCAATAACAAATATCTTGCTCTCAACACGGAATCTTTTGCCTCGCTTCGAGTTGTGGAGACCATCTGCTCGGAGGCAGTCAAAGCGTTGTCCATTGAAGAACGGAATTGTGTCTTTCGACACGAATTTCAACTGCAACACTTTCCCGAATATGTCTATCCAAATTGTGAGGTCAATTGCCGAGCAATGAATATGGTTAAACTGTGCAAATGTCTGACGTATTTCTTTGAGTTCAATCGCACCACGGATCGCATTTGCACCTTTCGTGATATACCCTGCCTAGTGGATAATTATCGTAGGTATTTTAATTAATAATTGAACATATTTAATTGGGCTCTCCTTATTCTCCTAGCGAATATTATTACCCGCAAGAAGAATAATCAGTGCTCTTGTTCTTTGACATGTGAGAATTTTGCCTACGATGTTCAGGTTTCGAGCTTTGCTCTAACACTCAACATGCCCGTCGTGGATGCTTTCTAGTGAGTCTTAAGTAAATTCCGATAGTAACTAATTATTTATATAACTATTTATAGCGATGGTATTAAGGATAAAGATGCCATTGTTCATATATTCGTCAACTCGCAGGTTTATCGACGAGTTCGCGTGGATCTATTAACAAACATGGTCAGTCTAGTCTGTAAGTTGAAGTTATTGATAGAGTGATGCAATACTATTTAATTGATTGAAATTCGATTGATAGCAAATCTGGGCAGCGCCTTCAGCCTGTTTGTGGGAATGAGCATGTTATCGGTGGTGGAGATTGTATATTATTTTACGGTAATATTGCGCAGAAATTATGTGCAGGAATGTCACGCGAGACAGAAACTGATTGCCTCCCATCGACGTCCAAATGCTGCCTGGACAGTTCAAGCTAAATCGGTTTTCTAAATCTCGGGTCGTAATTAATATACGTCTTATTGATAAGCATGCTAAATATTAACTCATAAATTACGAGTTTTAAACTCATTCACGAGTAAAGACGAAATTATTATTATTCGAAGTTCAAATACTCTCTAGCAACACGTAAATGGATAACAATTTGGTTTCAATTATCAACATTTATCCAAGCTTTGCAACATCTGCATTTATATTACCTTGGCAACAGTTCAGTTTGTTCCGCAACGTTTGTCTGAGCTTTGCAACATTGCAGCGAGCTTAGCAACAATCTATGCACTTCTCGGCTTAACTTTAGCACAGTTTTAAACACATTAAACAACAAAAGAAGCATCTGCCTTTATTTAACAATTATTCGCACGACTTTTGTTTACAATATAAAACCACTTCTCTAAATAAACAAGCGAATTTAATACATTAAAGCAGAAAGTACGAGTGCGTTCAGTTTACTTGCGGCAAGCTATTGTAAATTACTGCGTATAAAGCGATATATCAACAAGTCACCAGGGCTGCGATGAGAAGAAGCGCGCGCATATCAATATTATTTAAATTCAAATGAAAAGAGTATTTAAAATAAATAACATTCATGTATAAAGTCAAGTTAAATTAAATATTCGAATGCATATTCGGTTAGAATGTATAAAATGAAAGTGTAATTAATATTTTTAAATGTAGGGTGTTTTGTGATTTTACTTTTTTTGATTGATTAGATTGTAAATCTGAATGGAAGTTGCTTATTTTCAAGTATGTCTGTCTTCTAGCTAAATATACGCGTGGCAAATATATGATGCATATAGTAAGTAAATTTTATGAACTTCTTTAATGATACAGATGTGTTGTACTTTATTAACATAAGTCACGATGGTAGGCCATGGTAATCATAAATTGCCCAATTGCCCCCGAGCTGTAAATTGGCCCTCCACGAAGCAAATCCCCCGTGAAGAGCTGATAAGATATGGCAACTATAAAAGCGGATAGTGCCATCGATGATAGTATTATTAGTTTGTTGGACATGCTTCGCTTAACGCTTGTCTGCCTGTTGGCCACGTTGGCGCTGGCCCAGCACAATCCACAATGGTGGGGCGATCGCAACACCATTGTCCATCTCTTCGAATGGAAATGGGATGACATTGCGCAGGAATGTGAAGATTTCCTGGCGCCACATGGCTACGCCGGCATCCAGGTCAGTCCGGTGACCGAGAACATCATTTCGGAGGGTCGTCCTTGGTGGGAACGCTATCAGCCCATATCCTACAAGCTGATCACTCGCTCCGGCAACGAAGAGGAGTTTGCATCGATGGTGCGTCGCTGCAACGATGTTGGCGTTCGCATCTACGTGGATGTGCTGCTCAATCACATGACTGGTCATGTTGAGGGCACAGCTCATGGCACTGGTGGCTCTGTGGCCGTGCCAAGCATCAAATCTTTCCCAGCTGTTCCATATTCGTCCTGGGACTTCCACCCCAGCTGTGGGATCGACAATTGGAGCGATCGTTTCCAGGTGCAACAATGCGAACTAGTTGGCTTGAAGGATCTCAATCAGAGTAAGGACTATGTGCGTGAAAAACTCATTGAGCTGTTGGATCATTTTATAACGCTGGGCGTGGCTGGTTTCCGTGTGGATGCCGCCAAGCACATGGCAGCCGATGATTTGAGGGTGAGTTAGTGAGAGATCTTAACTGATTTCGATAAGTAATCCTCCTCTTTCTCCTTCTCCTTAGGAAATTTTCGATAGCATGCGCGATCTGAACACCGATCATGGTTTCCCCCATGGCGCTCGTCCCTTCATCTATCAGGAGGTAATCGATCATGGCCATGAGCCCATTTCCCGCGAAGAGTATACAGATCTGGGCGCCGTCACCGAATTCCGTTTCTCCGAGGAAATTGGCAGTGCATTCCGTGGCAACAATGCTCTGAAGTGGCTGCAAAGTTGGGGCGAAAGCTGGGGTTTCCTGCCCTCCGATGAGGCGCTGACCTTTGTCGACAATCATGATAATCAGCGTGATGATGGCGAGGAGTTGAGCTATAAGAATCCCAAGCAATATAAAATGGCCACCGCCTTCCACTTGGCCTTCCCCTATGGCATCAGTCAGGTGATGAGCTCCTTTGACTTTTCGTATACGGATCAGGCACCGCCTCAGGACAGCGAAGAGCAGATCATCTCGCCAGAATTCGATGAGGATGGCGCTTGCACAAATGGTTGGGTCTGCGAGCATCGCTGGCGACAGATCTCCAACATGGTCGGGTTCAAGAATGCTGTGCGTGGCACCCACTTCAACAATTGGTGGGATAATGGCAACAACCAGATCGCTTTCTGTCGCGGCTCTCAGGGATTCGTTGCCTTCAACAATGATAATCATGACTTGTCGCAAAATTTACACACTTGCCTGCCGGCTGGTGAATATTGTGATGTCATCTCGGGCAACTTAATCGATGGCGCCTGTACAGGTAAAACAGTGAAAGTGGACTATCGTGGATATGGCCACATTAGCATTGGTGCCAATGATTTCGATGGTGTTCTTGCCCTTCACGCAGATGCCCGACTATAAAAACATTCAATTTCAAATAACGACATTGATTTGGAATTTATTGTTTTTAGTTTTTCTTTGTCAATAATACAATAAAACGCACATAAAGTATAATTTGTTTGTGGTTTCTTTTTTGTGTTTGGCTAAACGAATGTTGTGCCCTCAAATACACATACATATGGCGTATATATATATATATATATACTTATGATAGTTCGACAACTGTAACGATAAACGACACACACAACGGTTACAAATGCAATTTGAACGATAGAACTCTGGGTTTTTGTTTTACTTTAACTCGTTTAACTGAACTGAACTGAACTTTTACAATCCAATAATTTGTATATCTATAATTAATTTGATTACTATTTGAGAAATGCATTTGGGCCACGTCTCCACATACGTGTTGTATTCCACATCCAAAGTGATTTTGATTGGTTGCAACAAAATCCGCTAGAAAACAACTCTGTAAATAGAAGAAAGTCGCATTTTGTTTTTTTGTTTTTGTTCTTGTTTTTTGAGTTTTGTAAAATTTTTCAGCTGTGTGCTTTTGTTTTTAAATACTCTTTGTTACTCGATTGTTTTTTGGCATTCACAGGCAAATCAAAAAATTGTTTGTTTGTATTTTGGTTTCGCTTTCGAGTACTACAAACTGAGTCAAGCGATGGATTTAGTTTTGAATTTTTAGTTTTAGTCAAAAACAAGCAACTACAAATCAAAATGGCAACATTTCAACTACTTGCATTCATGTTAGTCAATCGAATAAATCGCATACCATATATAAATGGATACACAATCAGATACTACAATATATATGTGGCTCGTGTCGTGTAAACACATTTATGTATATAATAATAGTAATAATAATAATAATAATATTTATGTGTATATATATATGTATATCAATATCAATATCAATACCATAACTATAATTAAATGCTTAATGTGCGTAAATACCTGTAAAATGTTGATATCTTTTAGTTTTCTTTTTTTTAGCTTACAATCTTATAAATTATGATGACAGATGACAGATGACATATATAATATATAGCTTATAACTAAATGATCTTTAGACACCACATAGATTGCTTAAATATATATATATAGAGTTTTTTCTTTCATTTAACAAACAAACACGGAGTCCAAAAAACAGCTCAATCAACTTGAAATATTAATTTTATAAATATTTTTCTTAATTTGTTTTTTTTTTAATACATTATTTGTTTTCTCTAATAGTTTTTTTCGGCACAAACGTTTTTTATTTAAGATTTAAGTACGGCCCCAAATCCAGCTTTATATTTACATGCACACATATATATATATATAAATATACATATATATATATATATATATATATATCGTCTGTGCAAATTTGAATTTTGTCTGATTTTTGTCAAGTCTTAAAAGTAAGCAAAAAACATCGTTTCTTGCAATAGCAGCATTTTTTACATATAGAATTGATCATTTACACTTAGCTAACTGATTTTTTGTTTTATTTTGTCAGTTTAACAATATATTATAAACTACTAGCTAGTCCATCAAAAATTTGTAATATATAATATATCTATATAACAGGAACCACGTAAAACTCGCACATACTCGTAATATTTGTTTATAATACACCACAAACATTACAACATTTATTTATCAACTTTTGTGCGTATAATTATCATTTTTTCATTTAGGCTTAAATCATTTATCATTTTTATTCATACGTAATGTGTATAAATGTTTTCTATTGTTTAATTAGTAATCAGGTAAATCGTGGGAGGAATTATTGTTTCACATACATTTGTAGATCTTTAGAATATTTTGTTTAATAATTTTCATTTCATTTATTTTTTTATATCTGTAAATTTTAGTTTGTACCTTGCAAGCATGAACCAAATTTTTTGATTTTTTTTTAGATGATGTGAAGAAAACTATCCTAAATATGAAAATGAACTGACTTAACCTACATGTATGTATATATAAGCTTAGATCTATATATTCAAGGGTATATTCACTCTGGCTGTAGCCAAAGACAAGTATATCTTAGCTTAGAGTATTTTTTTGTATTATTTGAAACGGCCTAAAAACCAGAACCATTTTATAAAGTTTGATGTTCGCATTGAGTTCTTCAGATTTCATTAGATATAACTTACGATTAGAAAGATTTATTATTGCATACATATATAGAGTATACATTTAATTATTTATATATATATATATATGTAAAAAATCCTTGGATCGAATATTAACACGTAGATTGTCAAAAATTGTATGCCTAATGAGAACGGTTTCTATCGATCTAGGACAGACATACACTCAGAAAAAATTAGCAAGATATTTAGAAAATCGCCGCTTAACTGAATATCGCATTGAAGAATTTTTAGCTTCTCTATAAATAATGTTCAAATAAGTATAAAAAAGTCGCTCAAATTGTAAAGGGTTTTTTCTATCTTTGAGAAATGTTTATTATTATTTATAAACATATTTCCGACAAGAAGAAACGACAAAAAACTTTTAAATTTTTGAAAAGATGTTAAAATTGTGATAAAAAAATATCTAAAATCGATATTTTTCTAAAATGAAAAGCAGAAATTCAAAATTTATATTAGAAATATTGGTAAGGCAATTCTAGAAAATATGGCAATTTTCTAAATCTTAGCTGGATTTATTTTCTGAGTGTGCAGTGATTGCTGACGTGGGATTCAAAAGTTGATCATCAGATACAAAAATGAGGTTTCTCTTGAGTTTTGATTAGCGTTTTCCTGATCTTCATTTAGAAACTTTTGCCGGCATCGTGGATGCGCTTGCGGCGACTATCTCGCCGGCGATAGCGATCGATGATGCGTGATCGATGGCGTTCCGGGCACAGTGCCTCCGGCGAACTGTCCACCTTCTTCATCACGATGCGAAATGTGAAGGTGTGTTTGGGTGAGGCGCTGGCAGCGCGTCGTGGCGAGGGTGGCTCAAATTCGCTGCCGCTGGAGAAGCCGCACGAACCGAGCGAGGCAACCGGATTTGGCTGTGCAAAAAGAGCAGCAGTGGCGACACCATTATTACTAACGGCCATTGCCGTAATGCTGGGTATGCGTGGCGGATTGGCATAGCCGGAACCCGAGGGTGTCGACATCGAGCCCGTTGAGAGCTGTTGGGTGAGCACCGAACTGGGTCGCGGCTCAAAAATGGAGGCACAACGCACATCGGTGCAGAGGAAGGTCTTCACCTCCTCCTGTTCGCGCTGCTTGATGGTGAGCGGAAAATGTTTCTTGCTTGGATCAGCGTACGGACTACGCTGCGCCACCTCATTCCCATGCGGATAGCTCGAGCTGGAATCGTAGCTATCGCGGGAACTATAGTTCGAGGAGGTCTGCTGCGAGAGGGGGCTGCGTGCCCGCGAGAAGGCACTGAACGGCGAGATGTGCAGCTGGCGAAAGTGTTCCGCCTTCTGTTTCTTGGTCATCGGGAAGTTGGGCGAACGGGCGGGCGTCATCCCGCTCGCCTCCGAGGGCGTATAATCGAAATGGGTCTCCAGCGAGGATTTGCGGCCGCACGATGAACCGGAACGCTGAAACGTTTCCGCATCGACCAGCTCAATGGAACTCTTCCGCAAATCGATGGGACGCCGACGATGGTCGTCGGTGTCGACAATTTCAAAGCTGGAGGTCTGATCCTCGTAGCTGGTGGATTGGTAGCGTGAGATGGATACATCGAAGCTGGTGTCGCGCGAGGAATAGGGATAATCGAAACTAGATTCGGCACGGCTCGATTTGCGATCCCCTTCGACCAGCTCAAAGCTGTCGCCGCCCGAATCGAGACGCTGCAAATTAATCAGATCCGTCTCGGTGTCGACGCCCGGACTGCGCAGCTGCTCGAGAAAGGGGGAGCGGGGCGGATCAAAGGACGAGCGACGCGACGGCGGCTCAAACTCAATAGTAGGACACTGCAGCGGTAGCTTCTCCGGCAAGCAGGCAGCACCGGAAGTGGCAGTAGCAGCAGCAGCGGCAGCAGCACCAGCAGCAGCAACGGAAGTGGCAACAGCAGCAGCCGCAGCAGCTTCCGCTTCCGCTGCCACAAGCACAGCAGCCGCAGTGGCTGCATCCGCCTCCACATCCTCGTCGAGGATTTCACGCCGCAGCGCCTGCAGATTAACATAAATTGGCTCTGGCGCGTAGACCTTCAAAATCTCAACCAATTCGGCGCGCAGCTCCTCGGGTAGCATCAGATCCATCGAATCCGATTCGCGCTCCTCGCTGATGCGCGGCTCAATCGGTTCCCGGCTCTCCGACCGACGTGTGAAATGATGCACTGCAGCGGGCAGACTTCCGTTGCCATTGCCAACAACATTGTTATCGCCATTGAGTGCGACGACCTTCAAGGAATTGGTTACCTCTTCAACAAATTGGGCCATCGCAGCATCCGTTTGTTCCGGCTCCAGATTGTTATCGTTATTCTTATCGCTGACGTTATCGTCATCGTTATCGCTGTCGTTCGCTTGGTGCTCGATTTCGGGTTCGACCAGTTCGCGTAGTCGCTCATGCTTGATATAGGACTCACCTACCTTCTCAAAGTGGACATTGGCCAGCTCGAATGGCGGTTCCTCCTCCTGTGCCGCCATCGCCTTTGCCTCCGCTTCGCCACCTACCTGATGCTGCTGCTGCTGCTCCGGCTGTGTGGAATCCATGCTGGCGCGCTTTGAACCCGACGCCGATGGTTGCTTCTCCTGCTGTTTGTCCTCCTCCTCCTGGCGTCGCGCCAATCGACGCAGTTTCAGCGACATTTTCGTATAATGCGCAAATTTCAGCGACATCTTTGGCTCGAAACCCACCTCAGACATTTGCTTCTGTACGGCACTCTTGGCCGCCGTCGATGAGGCAGCCGGACTGGCGGAGAACGTGCTCTGCCGTATGAGGGGGCCACCCGAGGAGCCGGACTCGGCCCGCGTAAATGCATTTGCAAAACGATTCGTGCGCGTCGAGATATGCTTGGAGGGTTTGCGCACGAAGGCGAGGATCTCACGCATTACACTCTTTTTCTCCGGCTGGGCAGCCTCCTTTTCGCGCTCGGCGGCAGCGGCGGCGGCTGCCAGGGCTGCGGCTGCCACGGCCGCCTCACGTTCACGCTCCGCACTCTTGTAGGTCTCGGCGGGATTGGAGACGAGGATGGGTGGGATAACGCCCATCGGACTACGCTTCTCGCTGGCAAAATAGATGGGCGTAAACAGATTGATCGATGGCCTTTTCCGTCCACCCAACATAAAACCTGACTCCTCCGGTTCGGTGGCCATATCCTGTACATGCACCGTCGACATCGGACTGCGTCCAGTCTGGCAGCCAAAATCTGTGGGTGCCACAGCGCCGAGCGGCGATCGTCGCTCCTGCGTCTGTATGCTAAACGTGGGACTCTTCCGCTGCGAATCTCCCGTGGGACTGCGGGCCGTCGGACTGGGCTGGTCGTTGGGCGAGCGCAGACCGCTGCTGGTGCTGGTGGGGAAGAGTGGACTCCGTCGACCCTGCGGACTGCGATCGCTGTGACCCACCGGACTGCGTCGACCCTGCGCCGAAGTACCCAGCGAAATGGACAACTGTCCGCTGTTCTTGCGGCGACTCGAGGCACGGAGTGTGCCCTGGCGTGAGAGCGATGTCGGCGTCTTCTGGGAGGTGCTCCCGGGACTTTTGCTCTCCGGCTGTACGGGCGTGGTGAGCGGACTGCGGTTGGCGGCACTGCTGGTGTTCAGCATGAGGAAGGGTGCAGTGGCTGGGGTGGTGGCATTGGGACTGCGACGTTCGGATGGACTGCGTCGTGTGCGGAACGATTGGGATTTTGCCTTGCGGATCTTGGGCAGGGATTGGTGGTGGTGACGGTGGCGGTGGTGGTGGGAGTGGGACGCGGAGGAGGAGGGGTCGTTCAACCTATGTTAGTTGCTGTGATGCACCGCACTCGTCGGATCGCTGCTGCCGCTGGAGCTGAGCGTCGTGTTCGAACCGTACGGATCCAGGGAGCTCTGCACGGACATCGATCGGCCCTGGTTCTGGCGGGCCCGTCTTACTCGGCTGGAGTTGGGAGAGAGCTTTCCGGGGTCGATGCTTTCTGGGTCTGCCTGCAATTTGTAGAATCAGACATAAAGGGGGACAACAGGGATGGATAGCATGTGGTGCCGATAGATGGACAGATGGTTGGATGGACAGATGGATGGATGGATGGATGGATGAACAGTACACAGTTAGAGTAGACAGATAGATGGGCATGGATGGAGAGATGGATAGAAATGATAAAGCATGGATGAATCCTGAGTTAACACACAGAGCACAAAAGCATTAACAGACAACTAAGCCACACAGAACCCACCTGATAGGCCAGAGCATTCATTATGATCGCGTAGGGCACCAGATTCAGCGGGTGAATCTCACGCATCAGCACATTGGCGGGTATCTTATGGAACTGGATGTACTCCACGAATGTGCCCAATATCTCCTTGATGTCAATGTTCTGATAAGAATTTTAGTCAATGTTAATTCAAATTTAAATAATAAATCTTTCCACCAAACTTACGGGATTATTATCGAAATACTTTTTGCTCCACATGAGCGCCGCTTGGAACTTGGTAAACTCATCGGCGCGGAGCTCCTCGCGCGCCAGTATCAGGCGGACGACGTGCTGCGGCAGCAGTGTGAAACTGCCCAGATTGAGGACCTCGGTGCCGTGCTCGTCGACAAACTCGAGCACCTTCTGCACCAGCGACTTGGTGCACTTGTATTGGATGTAACGCTCAGCGGATGCCAGCAGAGCGCAAACGGTGTCCACATTGATGCAGCACTGCACAAAGCCAGCGCAGGCGCGACGCAGCTCCTCCAAGCCATAATAATCAGCAGCATTCATGACGCCTGAGGAAATGCAAGAAGAAAGATTTAAGAATCAAAATTATGTCAGAGATGGATTATGACTTCTAAATCCAAATTAATTTCTCTTTTCCCGTCTTTATCAATAATCCATTCAAACTTCTCCCTTTTCCTATCTATAAGAACTCAATTCTCCAATTGAACTTACCAAGCAGGGTGCGGGGCTGAAGGGTCACACAACCCGTGTGAATGTACTCAATGAGCTGGCGGAAGACATCTGGTTCAAACTCCTCAATGATCAGCGTCTGATGCTGTTGACCTGAGGGCTATAAAGTCATACAATACTAAGATTAGCAAATGATTTCTCTGATTTATATATATATATATATAAAGAATACAATGTACATAGAACTACGGCCAACAAGACAACTAAACAGTACAGAAAACATAAACTTTATTATAATATTATTTCTAAATGGAATAACATCAAAAGTCAATCGGAAGATTAGATATACTTTTGTAAAAAGAAGTCCAATTGTTATTCTGAAATTTACTACAAGAAAATCTACAATTATGTATAAAAGTAGCCTGATTTTGAAAGCTGATAATTTGACCAAGAATTACTTATAAGATAAAGTAACAAGATCTGCCTATATCGAAAAGACATATATATATGTATATAAATATTCAAGAAAATAGCTGTAAAAGTAGTAACACAGATAGGACTACGTCTCTTCCAGTAATTGAGACATCTAATTCAATGCCTTTAAGACTTAAGAATGATAATACCCATTTATAATATATATGTACAAATAGATGTAATGAAGAAACAACTGGATAACACTATGTCTACTTGAAGCAGAGAAAGAGAGAGAATATGACAGAGAGAGAGAGAGAGAGAGACATATACAAAACATTTATATAGTTAATTAATTAATCGGGCAATAGTGTTAATCAGTTGTAGAAAACACATAAGCTATTACAAGAGAGCTACGATTTTACGGTGATGGTTGGCTACACTCAGAAAAAAAACGCCTGCAAATTAGTAAAGTTTTCTGATTTATTAAAATAATATTAAATTTTCTATCTTAAAGAAATATGAAAAAATATGAAAAAATTGTTTTTTATTATATTTTATTTTATAAAACAATAAACAAAAAACCAAACGCTGGAAATTATTTTTTAAATTTATATAAAAATGTAAGCTAAAATTAGGTAAATAAAAACGCGGGTTTCTTAAAAACAAAAACAGCACTACAAAAAAATACTTCCAGAAAAGTAAGGAGAGCAACCTTTGTCGCCAAAAATAGGTACATTTTCCACATTTCAGTGCGATTTTTTGCTGAGTGTAGAAAGGAGGATAAGCGGAGTTTATAGCGAGAATACAACAAGACTGAATAATAACACAATAATAATAATAATAATAATAATAATAATAATAATAATAATAATAATAATAATAATAATAATAATAATAATAATAATAATAATAATAATAATAATAATAATAATAATAATAATAATAATAATAATAATAATAATAATAATAATAATAATAATAATAATAATAATAATAATAATAATAATAATATTAATAATAAATAAATGTTGATGAGGCAAGTCGATTCATTGCGCTGTTGCCAGCACACAGGTATTAGTAGCTAGGCAATTACGAGGTACACACACACACGCACATACACATACAAATACAAATACACATACACTAACACTAACACATACACAAACACAATAGAGTTATTGTGGATTGGGGTTTTGAAGCGTTTACCTCGGGTATCGGTGCTAATTGTTGGGTGAAACCGGTTCTCTATGATTATGGGGGTTTTTTAGTTTAGTTTTGGATGGACGGTTAGGAGTTGGATTCACAACAGAGAATACACGAAAAAAAAATGACATAAATATATATTATTAATCGAACTGATTTAGTTTCCTTTTTTTATTATATACAACAAATGTACAGAAAATATCAATTGGAAAATGAGAACTGAAAAACGACAATTTTTAAATATGCGCAGGTTGCCCCAATCAAAAAAAACACACACACTCGCTGACACACACTCACACACACATCTATATACACATTGGCATTTTTATATTGTATACAGCCTCCCTTATCCCCCGCCCCATCCCCGCACTCAGAGACCCTTCGTTCACATAATCGATATGCAATATACGAACCTGTTGTGCTGCATTTTGTAGATTCAACAGCGGCTCCGAGGAGCGCTTGAGGAAGAGTCGCAACTTGTTCTCCTTGGTGGTGGTCTCCCGCTTCCGCTGCGGCGATGGTGCTGCATAAAGCATTTTGGCAAAAACGCGGGAACGCGACGAAAGCACAGCCTGCAGCAGGATGAGGATGAGACACAGAATGAGAATGGGATGAGCTGTGTAATTGAGGCAACCATCGTCATCAGTTTGAAGCTGCGTCGATTACGCAGTGACCTGATTTCAACACATGGACACCTATCCACACACACACACACACATGCACACACACACACACGCACACACAAATACATACATTCACACACTCCACACACTCACCTTGACGGCACAGACGGGCTCGCGGGTGTCTCCAACGAGGAAGGTAACATCACACAGCTCGGGCATGGAGGCCAGAAACTTCATGTCCTCGGCAAGTCCCGTTTTATTCTCGAAAATTGATAGATCCGACTCTGCGTCAGCCATGCCGAGTAGTATCAAAGCCTCGGGCATTTGAGTTAACTATGAGAAAGACAGAGAGAGAGAAAGAGGGGAGCGGGAACGGAGGAGAAAACACACAAGTTGACATTTAATAATATTTTGATGAATCTATAACCATGCTGGCTGGGATTGTGGGTCGTCAACAGGCAAGATTTGAAGGATTGCCGCTTTGCGGTTTTAAGCCACAGACTTTTCTTGTTGTTGCTGTTGTTGTTGTTGGACACTTGATTGAAAAGAAGTACGCTATAAATACATAAATACGCTGACTCAGTGGTCTTGGTCGCCTTGATCCCATAAGTCCCGCCAGGACTTCCAAAGTAATTAAATTGTAATTCAGGCACACACCGAGACACACACAGACAATTCCAACCAGAATACCAGAAGACAACTCGGAATGCTCCAGTCCAGAGCGAGAGAGAGCTCGACTAGCTGATACCCTGAATCCATAGCTATTCATTTTTTAGCACTCACTTTTCCTATTCCTCTTCCAGTTTTTCCTTTATTACAGAGAAATTATCAATTAACCATATTTTGGCCTAATTGTTTTTATCTGGTAATAAATAATTTAACCATTAACCAAGATTTATCTATTTAATACTTTTTCTATAATTATTTTTACATATAAATACGCCCAGATTTATTTAGTGAGTATTTTAAGTTTGATTATATTTTTCTTTAATTTTTATTTTTCTATTTTTATCTCACTCTTAGTTTTATTTAATTTAATTAATATATAAATAACAAATACGTTTAATACATTTGTTCAAAAAAATCTACCTTTATCGATTTTTTGGAAAACGAATAAAATTGTCGATTAAAAAAATAAATTTGATATATTCTACGCAAACTTATAAACCAAATTTATCGTCTCTTCAGACTGGTCAAGAATATATAAATATATATATATATATGGAATATGCTGCCTTTTGCCTAATACAACCACATTTATAATATACCCTTTTGACCCATATTCCATAGAGTTCACTGTATAAATAGCATCCCTTTTTTTCTCTCTTCTTTCCCCTATTTTTGCTCTAGTTGCGTGGCTTGTCTGTCTGCTCGCAATGTCTGTGGTTAACCGTGCGTGAAGCACCTTTGTAAATGTATTTATATGTACATACTGACTCACATACATACACATATATATGTTTGTCCTTGAATGGAGCAAAGGCAAATAAATTACAATTACATTGGCGGACAGGAACTGAACAACAACAACAACAACAAAAGAGCAATTGAATTCGACAACAACAGACTATGGACAATCCTGGTGGGGCGTTGGGTGGTTGGGTGGGTGGTGTGCTTTCAGGTATCAGTTTTCAAACCACAATTGTTGCATTCTTTCAGGGTTACAGAAATTGAAATTGATCCCGGAATAAAAATAAAACATGCCAATTAAAAAAACCAAATGCAAAAACAATTAACAAAATTTTGTTCAATTTAAGGAATTTACAATTTATAATCAAATTTAGCAAGTTACCTGATTTTTATATAAATTTGTTTCGATTTGTTCTTAAATTTTCATATAATTTTTACCATATTTATCAGAGTCTCCAAAGTATTTGTCATAGTTTAATTGGCCAAAGATCAAATAAGTTACGAGTCTTGAAAAACATTCCCAGTGCAGAGAAAAAACCGTAAAAAAAAATTATATATTTTACTTACCTGTTCCAAGTGAAATTTGATTTGTGGCGCCAGTTTTAAATTATGAACAAGTTGCTTCCACGGATTTGTGAGATCCGCTTTTTGCTTAATATTATATCATTTTGACTGTAAAAAATATATAGTTTTGGATTTACAAAAATAAAAGTCGTAGGAAAAATGTACATAAGACCATAACAAAAAAATAAAATAAAAATACAAACAAAAACAAAAGCGAAAAAATGCAATTTATACAAAATGAGCGATGTTCCCAAAAAAAATTGTACGTTATTCAATTTACAACATGCGTGGCCAGAAGTGGAGTGTGGGGCGTGTGGGGTGCTGAGGGGGGGCGGTATGTTGTGCTGCGTTGTGTGTATAAGTGTGTGCACAAATTTGTATGTGCTACGCATAAATTACGAGGACGAGGACGAGGACGTGGACGTGGACGAGAACAAGGACGAAAGCTGCGTGTGGCTTAAAATTCGGTGTTTTTTTTTTCATAACAAAAATTCTTTTGCAAATTGCTGGCGAAATTTTATATAGGGAAATTACTTTGCTAAGCGCCGTATATATTTATATAGAGAGAAATATATATAGATATATATATGTATATATATATATATATGCTGTATATGGTCAAAGCGTGTTTCGTCCTGTCGAGTTGCTCCAAAGGTAATTTTTTTTTATGTTTTCGGGGCGTCACTTTCACTTTTCACAAATGCGTGTGTGTGTGTGTATGTGTGTGTGTGCGTGTTAAGCAACCGAAAGCAAAGAAAGCGAGACACACACTCTCTAAACTATACACACACATATATATATATATATATATATATAAAGATGTATATATATATATATTTGTATATGTAGCAATTGTTTCTCAGTCTAAAGCACAAATGCCAATGCAAAAAGCACACTTAAGCGTTTGTACGAGTGTGTGTGCGTGTGTGTGTGCGTGTGTGTGTGTGTGTAGTCTTGAAATGCTGTATGCAACTACAAATGATGAGTAACACAAAGTATGACAAGCGACTACTTTCAATTGAACTTTTGATGTGTGTTTCACTGTTTAACAATCTAAGCACATAAACACACACAGACAAACAGACAGATTGACAAACTGACAGACTGACTAACTGAAGCACTGACGAAATTGTGAACCGTTTCACACGAAGCACGGGAACGTTCTGATGGAGACACCGGACAATGTACCGTTACTGCCGTGTACACTGCTAAATGTGGCAACTGCTTCTGCTGCTGCTCCTCGTAATTATTGTGTCTACATCAAAAGGAGTTGCCTTTCGATATGTCAGCATTTTGTGTGCGCATTGCGCATGTCCAGCATCAATCGATATTAATCTTGGAGCATGGCTATAAATGTATACCAACGCCACAAGCCCGCCCTGCCCACTCCCTCCATACCCGCTCCGCTCCAGCTCGGCAACAGTTTGTCGCGTGTTCGTGGCGAGAGGACGCACAACAGCCACTTGTTTGCATTCACTCGGCTCCACTCGGATTGTTTATGTGCGCAGTGCGCAGCTGCCAGGATCTGCCAGAAACGTAAACAATGCCCAAAAAATGTGACAGTTGACAGTTGACGGAGGGCGGCGCACGACGAGGCACGAGGAATACGAGGATTACGAGGAAACGAGAGGCACTTGACATGCGCTCCGTTTTTTGTGTTTTTTTTTTTTGCTTGTGGCGCCAGGCTTCGAATAACGATAACCACAACTAGAACCAGGGCTGAGGCAAAATGTAAACAAACAAACTTGAGATGACAACACTTGAGATTGGCCGTGTCATAAGTCACAGTTCGGGTCACAAAAAAGCACCCAAAAGAAACCCAAATTGATTTCTGTGCCCAGTAAAATTCGATTTATGGAAATATATTCAAAACAAGAGAAACACTAGCAACTTTTATATATAATATAAGAATCTATCAAAAGTCTGGCTATACCTATTTTATCATATTATATTTGTAATATATTTAAATCTTTTATATATCATTTTTGTTTATTGTGTGCCACTTATAACGAACATCTACAAAGGATCAAATAAATATAAGGTATTTTTTTACAAACACTGGTTCTTATCGAGATTTTTATAAATCGATAACTTAGCTGACATTTCTGGTGCAGGAAAATCAAAATTCTTAATTTTATTGGCAAGTTCTTCATAGGAATCAAGAGTCTGTATTATAAGGCCAAGATTAGACCATGAAAAACTTGAAAGGAGAACATGGGTTTGTGGGATATGATCGATTTCCAATCGAGGATGACGAGCAAGACTTCGAAGTGATCACATTGGGTGAATACTTCGGAGTTGCGGGGGATATCTTGACAAATTATAAAAAAAAAGTTCTCAACAGGGGATAGGGTAATAATGGTTTTCCGATTGGTAGTACAACAACTGCTGTTGCATGTACTGCATACCTCTTCAGCTCTACCAACTATTATTGATGATAAGCAATAGTATATTAATAATTGTATAACAGCAATTTAATGGGTCAATATAATTTCGAAATAGACTATTCTATTAACTGATATAGGCTTGATGAGCAAAAGTCCTCAAAGTTGTACAAATAATTACAAGGACCAGAAGAAATTAAAACCATGAGAGGATATTATTGGCTACTTTGATCTCTAAAATAATTAACCACAAAATTCTGATTAGCTGTTTGGGCATATTCCTCATTTCTCGACAGATGACTGCCATGACGATTAAGCGACAAAAACTGGCACATTTGTCCCACTGTAATTAATGTTGATCTCTGGCTGATGCACACTTCCGCTTGCCACAGCGTTAAGGAGGAGTGAGGAGTGCAGATAGCGGCTGCAACACAACAGCTCAGCTCATTAAATGCAGACGCACTCAGCCAGAACATATATATATATATATACGTTTTTTTGGTTGCAGGCAACTGGCTAAAAATAGCTGAAGAGTGTGCAACAGTTGCAACGGCATAAATCTTCTGATATTGTGGCAAATGCTTTGATCGCAGGCCTCGAAATATATGATTAGTGTCTGTGGCAGGTAGAAACACTGAGCAAGGATAAGTGAAACACCCGCTGTGTGTGTGTGTGTCTGTGTGTGTGTTTGTGTGCGTGTGCGACACAAGTCAATTGTGTTGAAGCCACTTGATGTGACGCCAGTGAAATATAAACAAATAAACAAACTGCAGACGCCAGCGAGGGGCAGTCAGGGGCAGCGAGGGCAGTCGGCCGTGAGAAAAATGAGAAAATCTCTCAGCAAAATAAGACTGAAAAAAAGCAGAAGCAGCAGCAGCGATTGGGATTTGTTTGTGGTACACGATCTGTGGCACACGAACTGTGGCAACTCGGTCGCCTCCTCAGTTGGCATTCGACGGTCGCCTCTCTCAGTTCAGTTCAGTTCTCAGTTCAGTTCTCAGTTTAGTTCTGTTGAAATGAGTTGAGATAAGGAATTCTCGGTTTCAATCGCATTTTATTCATCAAATTGTTTGCTATTGAGCTACGTGCGCGGATTTAAGTGACTATAATTGAATTGAAAGTGCAAAAAAGCCACAGATACAGCTACGGATTCAACGGATGCTACAGCTGCAGATACTTAGATACTTAGATACATAACTGCACAGCTACGTCTGCAGATACATTAAGTGTTGGAGCAGATACGGATTGAAGTTGGCGCGTGGCTGACACGCGTCGCATGCCGCTGTGAGTTTCCCCCCCCCCCCCAATTCGGGTGTGTGTGCATGTGTGTATATATATAAGTGTGTGTGTGTGTATGTGGAAGATATTATAATTTTGTCGTGAAGTTTGCAACACATTTTTAGGAGATGAATTTATATTCTTGTCCTAGCGATTCATATATCGAATTGACAATCTTCATAGAACTTGGTAAATATACAGCAGAAAATATATATATCATAGCCAGCTAGATCGGTTCACTTTAATATATAGCTTATAAAAAATAAACATTTCAAAAGTTGAGTTTTGGTCTGAACAAATTGTTTGTTTAAAAAGTTATTGCAAACAAACCAAATATGTCAATAAAAACAAAGAATTAGTCAACATTTATTTTTAAAAAATTGATTGCCTTTCTAAAAAATATATTTTTTTATAAACAATTGTTTGAAAGATGATAATGAACATTGCATTACTACAATAAATTAATTTCATGTGTAGGTTCTGTGTCCTTTTGTACCCAATTTCGGCCTTTCCGAGATCAGAAACGGAAAAACCCTTTAGTAAAAAAGGTGCAATTTATTATGATCTTAAATAAGCTAATTGAAATATGATTTTAAAATCTTATTATCTTGTTCAAATTCTCTCGTTTTGTCTTGTTTTATAAATAAGCGTGTTATTTTTGTCGGCATTTGCAAGTGTTGTGCCGCAGGCTGTGTATCCATTAGATACACGCAGTGGCAACAACAAGAAAAACAACAACAACAACAACAACAACTTGGAGAATGTCGCTTTAATGTGCAATACTCAAATTTGCAATTTGCGCAGCCTCTAAACATTTTACGGGCCCGTTTACTATCCGCCAACTTTTCACTGGGCCAAAACATGAAAAACAAAATTGAAAAGCGCAAAGAAAACTACGAAAGAAAAAAATATATCTATATATGTATATATATAGATAAATATATATATTGAAAAGTTCCCTTGCGATCGGTCTTTGACGTCGCCTCGTTGTAATTGTTTTTTTTTGTTGATCTTCTTGTCTGCGAATGTCGCTCTTAAAATATCTATATATATATATATATATCTACATGTATATCTGCACGATTGTATATAAATATACTCAATTAGTATATTTAGCTATATATATGTCTGTACCTATATCTGTGACTTCCGTTTGCTGTCATCGTTATAGTTTTTGTTGCTGTTCTTTTTCTTGTTGACTTTTTTGCATTTTGACTTATTTGAATTCGCTAGTTTTGCTACGGTAAAAATAAATATAATTTCAATATATTTATTGGTTGCGTCGATTTGTGGCTGTCTAGATCTAGATCTAGATAATGATTATGCATTATTCAATTAAAATTGCTTGTGGATTAGCTTTAAAATGATTTTATATAATCAGTTAATAATTTTGTTTTTTATTTATTTTTGAAAAACAATTTTGCCTAATATGAAAAACGACATATTGAGAGAAAATTTATTTTGTAGAGAGAGAGAGAGACATCCCGGCCCCAATAATATATAAATATAAATATATAAATATATGAGCATCGTTAGTCGAGTTACAAATAGATGACTATCTCTTCTATTTTTCCTTCTGTTTTAAAATCTTTTTTAATTAATTCTAACTCCACAGCTGCTGAAGTTTTAGTAGGCAAAATAAAAAAAAAATGTCGACTTTAAGACCAGAAAATGTTTAAAGTAGAATATGGAATATATTTAAGATAGAAATAATAGCAAGAAATGAGAAAATTAAAAGTCAACTTCGGTCTCCAAGGATTTATAATCTTAGCCGTTCTTCACCTATTTATTTTGCTAGTCAAAGCAACAAACAAATTTAGTTGCACAAAAATGCTGCACTCAAAATTTAAACCCAGTTTCCATTGCTGTCACATAAGGAGCCCAACTCGATTTGCATGGCTAAATCAATCAAATGCAAAATGAACAAGCGGCCGCAACACGATGCAAAAGCAGCAGCAGCTGCGGCCTAAAGTAGCAGCAACAGCAGCGGCGGAAGCCGCAGATTATTCCTTGCCGCTGCTGCTCAGTTGGTGGCAAGATGATAAATGCGTTTATGCCGCATCCGTGCAACTGATTAGATAAAATTACAGACGTATGCGCCTAGAAGCAGCAACTGCAATTGGAGATGAGAGGCCATATTATACATATATGCATGATATATATATATATACATATATACATATATATATATATATATATAATTACGCGCCGCCTTTGGGCCCACTTGCACTTGAGCGCATTGCAGCGCACAAATTGGTAATGGAAACGTAATGCAGGCTAAGCTGACGCACGGCCATGCCCACAGCTAAAAGCAACAACAACAGAAACAACAACAACAACAACAAATAGCGCCCACAGCGGCAGCCAAAGCAGCAGCAGCAGCAGCAACAGCAGCTAAATTAAATTTCCAGCAGCAGTTTGCATTAATTTCCCCCCCAAGCCGACAGAGTGCGCCACTGAGCCACACACAGCCCCCAACTAAGCCGCTGCCCACTCCCCCTCCCACTTCTGCTGATGATGCTGCTGCTGCTGCTGCTGCTAAACAGCAACAGCTTTTGCCGCCATTACTTTATCGGCGAGTCCTTGCTGAGCGTAGCGAGTACACGAAAAAAAAAAAAAACAGCAACAAAAAAAAATGTCCTCTTCTTGGGTATCCTGCACACAGCTCGATTTCAGCGCAGGATATTCGTTTAAGACTGCGCCCCGATGCGCTGCGACACGAACGAGTCTCCTCATCGTTTGTCGTCCTTTTTGTCGTCGTCGTCGTTGTTGTTATTGTTGTTGTTGTTGCCTCTGGGCTGTGCTGCTCTGTATGCTGGGCGCTGCTGGCTGCCTGATGCTGCCCGAGAATTTCCCAATTTCAGTCAGTCTTCGTTTGCCGAGCGTCGTGCGCGCAAGTATCCAACAGATACACGGATACACAACAGACTGCCACAAACAGCAGCAGCAACAAAAACAACAGCAACAACAACTGCAACAACAACAACAACAACCACAACAACAAAAGCAGCCGCAGTAGCAGCAGCAGCAGAAAAGAAAAAAAAATAATTTCTAAAGGATAGAAAATTTTAGTGCAACTCGACAAAAAAAAAAGTGTGTTCAAAAGGCAAAATTAAATTAAATAAGTTAACAGCACTGGCGAATTTGGCAATAAGTGTGAAATTTTAACTGGCCAAAATGTGCGCGTTATGGTAATTGAAATACCATTTTATAAGATACATACATAAAAAATATACATATACACATCTATATATATTATATATATATATATATATATATATATTCACTTCATATATAAAGGATGCCAAAAAGGAATTGTGTGTGGCAATAAGCAAAAAAAAGTAAAAAGTCGATGAGCTTTTTTTTGTGTAAAAATTTTCTATATGAAAACGAAGAAAAATTTGTGCTGAGAAAAATTTCATTACTCTGTGTGTGTGCGAGTGTGTGTGTGTTGGTGTGTGTTTGTGTGTGTTTTTGTGTGTAGTATCTTTTGTGCGCCTCTGCGTAGCTATGTGTGTATCTGTGAGATACGCAAAACAATTTGTCTGCGCCATTAGTGTAGCGAACGTTACTCTTGTGATCTGTGTGTGTGTGTGTGCGTGTGCGAGTGTGTGTGTGTGTATGTGTGTGTGTATGTGTGTGTGTATCCTGCGCACAGCAGCCGACGCCGACAACGAATATTGTGCGCTGCGCGTTTCACATTGGGGCTGGTGATGGTCCAGAGCCTTACAGCCGCCCTACAGGAGACACCAACACCCAACCACCACCCCCAAAAAGCATCAACCACCCCCCATCCCACCCTGAAAACAACCAGCGGCAAGCAGCACAACATTTGCGGCGTTGACGCAGCCTCAACTCGTCGTTGTCGTCGTCGTCGTCGACGTCGCCGTTGTTGTTGTTACCGCTGTGTGTGTATCTGCAAAATACGCTCAAACACACACATACACACACACACACACACATATAGTCAAACACACACACACACTTTTAATCTCTTGATAAGCTCATATTTTGCAACAGTTTTTGTTTATTTGAAATATTTTGTACAATATTTAATAATTATTTTAATTACTACTTTTCCCATTTCTAAATTGTTTTTTATATATTTTTTTTCTCAAATTGACTGCAGTTAACAATATCAAATTAACATTATGAGCGTAAATAATTATAACAATAATTCAAAACAACAATAATTCATAAATTATACTTTTTTAATGATGCCAACAATTTCTAAGCTTTAATCACTTCAAATAAAAAATAATAATAAATAAGGCCAACAATATAAATGATGCCAATAATTGCTAAGCAATAAAAACAACAATAATAATTGCAAATAAAAATATTTAATAACCAATACTAATAAGTAATGCCAACAATTGCTAAACTATTGCAACATCTACGCAACAAATGTAATTGGCTAATGGCCAACAAATACACACACATACACACACGCACACACACAAATGTGTGTAAATGTATGTGCAATAAGCAAATACATATGATTTTCTTCGAATTTCCTGCTAAATTTCAATTATCAAATGTGTCTAATTTGCGAATTTCTGTGAACATATTTCGATGCAGTCAGGCATTTGAATGATTTCCAATTAATTCCAAACCACAACAAAAGTGACTATCGACAGAGGCAGTGCATCAACATAACAGTTATTCACATAAGCTATTTAATGGCTTTTTGGATTGCTTAAAATATTAGGGTGTGGAAAATTTGGATTTACGTAGAATTCTGTAATTCAATGAAGTGTTTGGTTACATTTCAATTATCAAGTGAATTTGATTACAAGGAAGAAAATCGACAAATGGAATTTTGAACAAATAAAATGATAGAAAAAAGATAATTCTATAATCATATTATTTATTTACATTTCTGAAAAGACAATCAATTATGCTTTAGCACACCAAATGTATTATTTCCTACTAAAAAATCGACTGACACTTAATATATTAAATATATAATTCCGTCTGAGCTTCGATTTTAGAGATTGGAAACAGTATGACTAACTTAATTAGACATATACATCGACTAGTAAAATATTTATATTAAATAGCATCAAAGAAATATTCTTTCAAGATTTGACAAACTTTGCATATTTTTGATATTTGCATTGGGTTCAAAACATTATTATATTTTTTACTTTACTTTATTTGAAATTGTAAATTTTTTTATTTTTTTATATTCCTCATTCTATTTTACAATTTATTTCATTTCTTTTTCATTTGAAATTTTCCTTCAACTATTTAGTTTTAATTTTATTTCATTTAAGTTGCAATATTACTAATTTGAATTTTAATTATTTGTTTATATTATTCTACATTAAATAGAATAAGTAATTAGAACGATATCTGTTTAGTTTGCGCCCCACTAAATCGTTGGTTCTCAGTTCGTTTAATTAAGTCGGCAAACGCTGCAATATGCGCTCGAGAGTTGTGCCTCGAAATCTGCGGCAAGTGGCTGCTTCAGATAAACTGACGCTGCAACCAACTAACTGGCAGTCTTTGCTGGGGCTTGTGAAGGTATGTTGCTGTGGGGTGGGGTGGTTTGTGGGGTTGTCGGGGTGCACACTTTTGCACAAGAATTGACATATTGCTGCAGTTCCTGTGTCCTGGCTGCTGCTTGATGATCTCCTGTTCCACTTCATAGCACTAGCAGCAACAGCAGCCGCAGCAGCAACATCTCCCCCTTCATTCGTGTCTCCCTCCAAGTCTTGTGCACTTTTACGTATTTTGAACCCGGACTCTGCCTCGCCATCAATCTTCCCCAACTCCACCTCTCCAGCTGTGCTGCATGCATGCTGAGCAAAAGAAAAAAATCTGGCTGGACAAAATAGGGTTTTCAGAGCTTGTTTTTTTTTTTTTGCAAAGTCTGTCTTTGAATTCGTGTAAAAGGAGGCTCGCTTCAGCAAAGATTGCCTAAAACTTTGTATTTTCTGCATATATCAAATATACTTTTTATATTATTTGCACATTTGCGCTTCTTGCTTAAAATAAATATAATTCATTTTGCTACAACAAATATAAGCTGAAATCAACTACAAAAATATTCGAATACTAAAAAAAAAATATTTGCCAAAATATAGTACAAGACAAAGCAGATAAATAATTTATAAACTTCATACTTCAGATACTTTTTTATTCTATTTTTTTTTTATTTTTTTGGTTAGTTTTTTTTTACACCGGCTCTGCTTTGATTAGATTGCGTTTCCGTTTTGCTCTCGTTGTGGCATTTTGCTTTACGCGATTTGCTCGCTGCTTTTCGAACTGCCCCCTCCTCCCCACATACCATTTTTTTTTTTCATTTGAACATTTCGCTTTTATTTTACGTTAGATGTGCGTGCGAAGTTGTGTGTGTGTGTGTGATTGCAGCTTGTGTGTGTATTTACGATTTCGTTTTGTTGTTGTTTTCGCGCTTGTTGGTTGTACAACTGCGGCAGCCATTTTGTATAGCATACTTAGCGTACTATGAAGTTACACACACACACACAGAGCGCGAGTGAAGAGAGCAAGTCAGCGAGCGAGATAGAGAGAGAGCGAGAGTAAGAGAGTTACACACATATTTAAAGCGAGTCGCATTCGTTGTGATATTTTTTGTGCAGATTTTTTCGGCATGTACCAAAAAAAGAAAATTTCCCAACTTTTTCGCCATTTCTCTTCTCAACTGTGTTTTTGCTTTTGCCTCGCCAAAAGCAACGATTGTAGGAAAAAATACGAGCGAGGACAACAGTTAGCCCATACAATAAATATATATGTATGTATGTATGTATGTATGTATGCAGATGTATACAACAGCAACAAGATGATGCCAAGAAAGAAAAAAGGCTGAATAAAATGACAGAATTTCAATTTCAAATACAACAAATGCACTTTTTGCCTTTTTCTTACAGACAAAAATATCTCTATATTGTATACATTTATGAAATATATATGAGTGTGTGTAAATATGTGTATATATACATGTGTGTGTGTGTGCAGGGCCAAAGCGAAATGTTAAAAGTGAAATTATACGACGCCCAACAAATCCACAAATTGTGTGAAGCATTATTTTGCAGCGAGTAGCTGCTGATATATACATAAATATATATTTATATATATGCATATATAAATATATAAATTTGTATGAATATTGTGATTTAAAAAAATCGCCAGTTATTGAACCGTATATTTACATGTATCTATATCTATAAAAATCCTTAGTAAATTTTGTCCATATGAAAACAAACTCGAGAAAATCTATATATTTAATACGACAATTTTCAAATTGTTCACTGGAATTTCAACTTGGATAAGTGGTCAATTAGCATATCAGAGAAGAATCTGGCTAATTAGTAAAAACCTTTACAACTTTGATATTCCAGCAATGCTGAATTCGTGGAATTCTGTGACGCAGATTAAAATTTTGCATATGAATTATGTGGAAAATTTACCGCATGTTCAAATTGCTGAAGTGCAATTATCATTTCATATGGCCAAATGCGGTTGGATTGCACAGAAATTTCTTGGAATTTTGTAATTATAAATGGGGCATTTCTGCATATTTATATATATATATATATATAAATATTTATACATATATTTTATATACCCTTGCAGAGAGTATCACCATTTTATTTGGGCAGATTGCTTGGTCTGTGACAGCTTAAGTATTATTATATATTTTTGATCAACTAACTCTAATAGATAAATATGCTGACGATTTTTAATCATACGAAAGAAAGAGTTTTATTTGAAAGATATCCTAGTCAAACTTTTCTAGGGTATTAAGGATGCGGCTTGCCTCAGTTAGCAGTTCTTGTTTCCTGTTTTATGTTAACAAAATATTATTTAATGCAGATTATGGCACCTGATAAATTGTCAAATAAATTAATATGTTTTCATATACCATAAAATACAAAAAGCTGCTACAGAAAATAATTAACTAGTAATTGGGAAATTTTTGCAGGAAATTTCATTAGAATATATTCAATGCACATGGATAAATATTATTTCAATTTAGTTCTGTACCTTTCTGCAATACAGGCTGCTCCGCTCCCCACTCCTTGGCTTTTAACAGATATATTATTGACCCATTTTTGTGGTCTTATCAACAATTCAGGCAAGTTGTGAAAATATTCCAAGAGACAAATTGCAAACTGCACTCGCCGAAAATGTCAAACAAACTGAAATTTCAACATCGATTTTTGCATTTTTTTTTTTTTTTGTGAGGGGAATAAGGGGGGTAAGCCTTTCTTTGTTGACCCTGAGTTCAATTTGGTTGGGCTGGATAGGCACTTGTGCTTCCTATTCTGTGAGTTTATTGCATTTTTCGTGTTTGACTATTGTGTGCAGTGCCTGCGGCCCTGGCTCAGAGCTGAGTGCATTTTGCCATTTGACAAAAACAGTCTCGAGTAATTTGATGTAATTTGATGCTCTATCTGAAAGCCTCCACACTCTCCTCCAAGTGTTGCATGCATACATTGTGTGGTAAATGGGTGGGGGGGGGGGGGGGTGTAGAGGTGAGAGGAATGCTGATTGTGAATTTCAATTTGGTTTTTGCTTTGCGTGCATCGCGTGGGAAATACGTATCCAAACTGAAAGCAACATGGCCTTAACGCTGGCGGCGGCTTTTGGTTTATTTGGTCCTTTACAAATGTCAATACGTGGGCATATGGAACGGTATCCATGCTCCGACACTAAGCTCAGTCGACTGAAAGCGAATCGAATATGAAATGCAATGCACACAGCTGGTAAATTTAAAGTAGACCAGCTGATAATAATTTGTTTTGTAACGATTTTAATAAATTGTTTACCAATGATTAATAATATATATTTATCTATATAATATAAATGTATAATATATATTCAGCTATCTATATTATCTATCAATTGGTAGGTTATATCGCAATTTGCAATCGATAAATTTAAATAGTAAAATTTATATTACAAAATTTAAGTCTCGAGTTGTTATAGTCTGAGAAATCGTTCTGCTTATATAGACAGGCAGAAAACCAATGCTATATATATATATATATATATATATATATATATACTTGCATATATTTGTCTGTCTGTTGTATACATTTTTATAGTCTGAACATGAGCAGTAAAATGGCAGCAAATCTGATATAAATATTCCTTATGAAATATTTCTTATGAAAAAATCAGATTTACTTAAATAGATTTTTCTGCTTTATATTAATTATCAAGTTGTACACTTGAATATATACTATATATATATATATGTATATATATATTTATATATATCTACTTTAGATTAATAAATAATTTTGATACTTGGATATATTTCTCTGCGTTTTGCTCTTGAATCAAAAATGTATCACTTTAATCGAAAGCACTCTCCATAATTAAACCGTTTGTCATGACTTGCATTCCGAATTGTTGAGCTTATCGAGCGACTACTGTACAGTTTGCGAATGCATACAATCAAAAGTCAAAAGTCAAAAAGCCTTATTAATTTGCATATTCTTTCGCTTTCACCAACAGATTGTCGCTCAACAACAACAACAACAATAACAACAGCAAAGCAAAACAAATCAAAGCGACACAGACACACACACACTCACCTATACACACACACACACACACACACACTGTTATAGCAATGTGCTGCCTGCATTTGAAGAACTTTAAATGCGCATTTCACTTGCCCAGCGCTCAACGTTCCAAATCAGCAAAGAGTTAAAATCGCCAAAGGATCAAAGACAACACAAAAGAAGAAGAAGAATAATAATAACAACAACAACAACAGCAACAACAACAAACAGACCAAACACTAGAAAGTATTCAGGGGGAGTTCCAATTTGAGTTGGCCTCCAGCCATGCCATATCCATGTATTCTGCTGTTGCTCCGCCTGCTCCTGGTGCATCGGCTGAGCGGGATGGTTTGTGCGCAGCGACCGTTGCTCAATCACACCTTCAATGCGCTGCCCATGTCCCAGCACCAGAGCAACTACAATCGGAACGGCAACAATGGCAAGAACAACAATAACAACAACAACAACAACTATTTGGGGCAGGGCAAACAGTTGCGCAACGGTCGGTTGGTTGAACAGCCGCAGCCATTGCCGCTGCCGCTGCCCACAGTGCCCGGCCTGGTCGCCCAGCCCGTCCACGTCTACGACGACTACGATGGTGAGACGGCAGCTGGTGGGAGTGGCAGTACGTTTGGTTCCCGACCACCGCCTGGCAGTCGCTGGGATACCCGGCGCCGAAACAATCTCTCACAGGTGGGCGCCGGCGGCTTGCCACGCCCCGAGCGGGGCAACGGACAGCGTGGCATGGAGTCGCTGCGCAAGGAGCTATTGAAACCGGGGGGCGGGCCAGGTGGCTACATTTCCTACTCGGCCACCTCGTCCATTGGCAAAATCGACGGCTTGGGCGGCATTGGCTCCGCGGATCGCTATGGCGAGAAGCTGCGTCAGACAACAGGAGCAGCTGCCATGACAGCGGGTCCAGCAACGGGTTCACTGTATGCGGGCATGGACACGCAGCCAATTCGTCCGTATCCGCGCAAGAATTCCATCAGTGAACTGTTCAAGCTGAAGAAGATCCTCAACCAGGCCGATCAGCCTATTGGCGGCGTTACCCATGGCAACCTGGAGGTCGATGGCGAGACAGATCAGCTCGATCCCATACAGCAGATCAAGGAACGCATTCGAGACACAGCGCCCAGGCCGGTAAGTTCAACCAGCATTTAAAATACTCGAAAAACTATCAATTTTAAATTAAATTTTAGTTGTTTGAATCAATTTGGAAATCTACCAAAAAGGCCATAAAATTTTTCTTAAATATAAATTATTAATACACTCAGAAAAACACGCAACGCAATTTTAGAAAATCACCATAAAATAAAGTTCGTCCTTTTAACAATAAAATTTGATTAGTTTCTACAAAATTAGAAAGAATTTTTCAGAAACAAATTTATTAATTATTAAACGAAGGAAGGATTTAAATAATGAATCAGAGAAAACATGTTTTAGAATTTATAATATCGACCCAAAAACTATAATGTTTTTTTTGGTTTTTAGAAACAATTTCTAAACATTGGTAGCAATTTATTAAAACTTGAACATTTAATTTAAATATAAATTTTTAGTTAAGCAAAAACTCAAAAAATTAAAATTCAATAAATTTTTTAAAAATTAAAATTTGATATATTTTTTTAAACATTTTAAAAAATCTACGATATAAAAACTGAAAAATTAAAATGCGATATTAACGAGAAAAAAATTTATGATGTAAATAAACAAGGATAAAAACTGTTTTTTTTTAGAAGACAAACAACTTTTTTCTGAAATAAACTTTTTAAAGTAGAAAATTAGATCTACCCTTTAAGCCAAAAACTGGATGATTTTCTAATTTTAACCGAAATTTTTTTGCTGGGAGTAGGAAACTTTAACACAGATGTTAAAACTTTTGGATGGGATATCATCAATAAAAAAAACGAAGTTTTTCTATGCCTGATATGAATTTATAATTGAAAAATAATAAATTTATAATTAACATATAATTTATCATTTATAATGCAAACTGAACCTTTTCAAATCCACATTTTAAATCACTACGATTTATATAGAACACCTATGCACCGCACACGGAATCGACGCCTTCAACGGAAATTGAGGATTTGCTGGGCGTGAAGTGTAACTTTGAGACGGATTGCGCCTGGGAGTGGACGGACCTGCTCTCGGATGGCTTTCAGGTGATCAGCGGAACGGAGCTGGCCAAGAAGAATATGACGGGTCTGTTGCCCGGCCCAGTGGCGGACAGCAGAGACGATGCGAACGGACACTTTCTGTATGCCCGGGTGCAGCCCTCAACGAAGCAGCTGAATCTCACATCACCCTCGTTCAGCACCACGCTGGAGAAGTGCGAACTGGAGGTGTTCATGCATCAGAGCGACATGAGTCATGGTTTATCGCGGGCGGTGGTCGAGCCACTGCATCCGCAGGAGAGCAGCTGGGTGCCCGCCGAAATACAGGGTGACAACTTTCGCACTTGGACACACAAACAGTTTCGACTCGGACGCATCTCACGCGACTTTCGCATTGTGTTCGAGATTGTTCCCAATCTGATGCCGGGCCAGAAGGCGCACGTGGCCATCGATAATCTGCGCATGGTTAACTGTTTCCCGGAGGGCGCCAAGTCGGAGAAGTGCAGCACCTCCCAGGTCAAGTGCATGATGAACAAGGTGCCCGTCTGCATACCCCTGCCAAGGATTTGTGACATCACACGCGATTGTGACGATGCCGAGGATGAGCAACAGTCATGCGGTGAGTCACCTTCACTAATCCTTATCCTCCTTATTATACTCCTCCCCCCCCCTCTACACTTATCACCGAGGTGAATTAGTGCTAGCTCCTGCTCCTTCTGCTCTTTATACTCCACCTCCTCATCCTCCTAAGAATTGCATTAGTTGACATTCCTAATCTCTTGCAGATAAAATACCTTATGGCGGACGCTGTGACTTTGAGGATGATTGGTGCGGCTGGCGGGATTCGGGTAAAACCATGTTGACCTGGTCACGGCACACTGGCCGCTCGCCCACCCAAGACACCGGTCCCGATGGCGATCACACCCAGCAGCCGCTGCTGAACGCAACTGGTGGTTATTATATGCTGGTCAACATGAATCAGCATGGCAATAACTCGGAGAAGAGCGGCAATATTGGATTCGCCAGCAATGCCATCATGCTGAGCAAGAACTTCAATCCGCCGCCATCGGTGCACGGGAATCCGGATTCACCGTATCGCAACTCGTGCGTTGTCCGCTTCTACATCCATCAGTTTGGCAAGAATCCGGGCAGCATTAATCTCTCCGTTGTCGAAATGAAGGAGAAGGAGAACATAACCACAACTCTCTGGTGGAGCACCAAGAATCAGGGCAGCGATTGGCTGCGCGCCGAATACGTGCTGCCCAACATCACCTCCAAGTAAGCGACACTATTAATCCCCATAGAGTAACCATTTTTAATCCATCCATTCCTCTATTTAGATACTATCTGCAATTCGAGGCACGGATGGGCATGCGCATCTTCTCCGATGTGGCCGTCGATGACTTCTCGCTGAGCCCCGAGTGCTTTGGCCTTAACATACCCGAGGAGCACCTAAACGGATACAACTATTGGGACGTCAGGCAGAATCTAAAGAGTCCTTCGCATCACGACTTCGAGCACACAAATTGTAAGTAAATTTTTTAAAGACCAAACTAAACATTTATCAAAATAGGTCAATCTGAAAACAGTTCCAATTTCCAGTTCCCTCTGATATAATCTTGTTCAAAGTCAAACGATTTTTAAATATTTTCAAAAACTATATATTTTCTGAACTAAAACTGGCTATAAATTTATGTACGCGATTCTGACTCCAAATTCATGTTTAATTTTATTACAAAAAATCAACTTGGGATCAGTTGCAAATTTTCAAAACTCAATAGATTTTCAAAAGTTCGACTTTTGGAATAAAACTTTACTGAATTTTTTTTTTAAATTCATAATTTATTAATTAAAAATTTATCAATTCATTGAAAGGTTAAAAATAACAATTATCTTGCAAAGATCAGCTAGAATAAAAGCCACAAATTTCTAGTTTGAAATTCTATTTAAAATTGTAACCCACAAAATCAAGTTGGAATCAGTTGCAGATTATCAAAACCCAAGAGATTTTCAAAAGTGTGATTTTTGGATTAAAACTCCACTAAAAGAAATAAACTTTTTGAACTGCTGCAAAATATTTATCTGGCAAGGATCAGCAAGAATAACAGCTACAAATTTCTAGTTCGAAATTGAATGAACATTTTTAAGCCAAAAAATCAACTTGAAAAATGCTCCAAGTTTTAAATTTTTAACACTTTTAATTTCGATTCCCTCACAGATTTAGAGCTGACCACCTGCGACACGCGGGGAATGATAGGACCGACACAGTCGCAATGCGAGGGCGCCTACCGGGAGCAGAATCAGAGCCATGTGCTGCGGGAGGTGCATGTGGTGGAGGATCAGAGCAGCTACAAGGGCATGCAGAAGTGGAAGGTGCCCAACGAGGGTCACTATACGTAAGTTAAAAACCCACTCCACACAGGATATTCTAAAGATCTAACTTACCCTTTCCATTGTGCAGCATTATTGCCAAAGGTGCTAGTGGTGGCCTTGGTTCCGGTGGCGTGGGCAGCTCGCGTGGATCTGTTGCAGTCGCTGTGTTGGAACTGCTGAAGAACGAGGAGCTGTATTTCCTGGTGGGTCAACATGGCGAAAATGCCTGCATCAAGTCGATGGGTGTCCACAAGGAAGCTGGCTGTGGCACCGAACATGACCTGGACTTGGGCCAGTACAGTTTCCGCTCAAAGCAGGACATGGTGAAGAACATTTACATTGAGAATGGCGCCGGCGGTGGTGGTGGCGGCTCCTTTGTCTTCCTGCTCAATCAGGCCAAGAATGAGGCGGTGCCGTTGCTAGTGGCTGGTGGTGGCGGTGGTCTGGGCATTGGTCAATACATCGACGAGGATTTCCAGCATGGTCAGAAGGCGAAATCACTGCAACCGGCGGAGAGTGGTCAGATCAATGGTGAGCCGTTGAACAAGAAGACCGCCGGACCCGGCGGCGGTTGGCGTGCCAAAGAGGATCAGGCGCTGAGTCCCACATATGGCGCCGCCCTGCTTCAGGGCGGACGTGGCGGCCACTCGTGTTATGTGGAGCTGGCGGATAATGGCACCACTGTGCATCGTCATGGCCAGGGTGGTTTTGGCGGCGGCGGCGGTGGTTGCAACACTGGTGGTGGCGGTGGCGGCTATGCCGGTGGCGATGTTTACCTGAACGAGTCGAATGGCGAGGGTGGCTCCTCCTACATCAGTTCCAGTCGCAGCCTGCGCGATGCCAGCGAAATCTTTGACGGCTCCAGTAGTGGTGCGGGAGCCATTATCATCATACCCGCCATCGAGGGCTGTGGATGCGACTATCGCTGTGTGGCACTGGATGAGTTTAGGTCCAAAGTGCGCTGCATCTGCCCGGATGGCTGGAGTCTGAAACGGGACAATAATACGGCCTGCGAGCGGCAGGAGGAGGCAGGAAAATCCTCCTTCCAGTATCTGGTCACAGTGCTGGTGATCTCGCTGGCGGTGCTCCTCATCTGCATTGTGGCGCTAATCTTTATGTTGTGTAAGTTGCAGCAGCGGAATCATCCAAAGATGAGCTTATTAAAGTATTCTTTTCTCCCACAGACAATCGCTATCAGCGCAAGAAGCAGGCCAAGCTGCGACACAAGATGCTCGTGGAGCAGGACTTGCAGCTGAGTCGATTGCGTCACAACATCGACGACTCCAATTTGAACAATTTCAATCCCAACTATGGCTGCGATGGCATCCTTAATGGCCACATCGACGTCAACAGTCTGCCACAGGTGGCACGCGAGAGTCTCCAACTGGTCAAGTGAGTAGTATACAAAAATACATAAATAACTATATAGGTATATATATATATATAATTACTGATCAGTAGCAGAAGTTGAAAATGATATTTTCTGCAAATTATGTGATTTATTGGAGGTTTACAAATGACTTACAGCGTCTACTTCCAAAGTAACTGTATTATTCCAATATTCCAAAGGCAGCAGCATGCCAAATTGAGTAAATTGCAGGTGGCGTCTGATCGTGGCTGCAACAGCTCCACCTTTGGGCAAAACATCTGCATACAACTAACATTATTTTAATTCAATTGTAAGCCACTTTTGTGTTGGTGTCGATTGTCTATTATATTGCGCTCAAGCAGCTTCTTCTCCTATTCACTAGTATAAAACAATTTAATAATTACATCACAAGCAAACATTTAAACAGTTAATTCAACGACAATATTATAGCATGACAAATTGAGTAAATGGCATTACCACCAGCTCCACCTATCGGCACAGTATCTTTAACAATGTTAAACTGCAATTAACAGAACCAAATGAGTAACATTTCAGAACAACTCATATGTTCAAAAGTCCTTACAGTTATTAGCTGCCGCTTAGCATTTAATTGCATAATAAATTATTAATAACTTTCTTTTTTTCGTTCACACAGCGCATTGGGCAAAGGTGCTTTTGGTGAGGTATATCTGGCGCTCTATCGACATCGCGATGGCGATGCCGTCGAAATGCCAGTGGCCGTTAAAACCCTACGCGAGGATCCCAAACGTGAAAAGGAGGAGGATTTCCTTAAGGAGGCAGCAATAATGGCCAAATTCAATCATCCCAATATGGTGCATCTAATTGGCGTCTGCTTCGATCGTCAGCCCTATTATATTGTCCTGGAATTACTCGCCGGTGGTGATTTGCAAAAGTTTCTACGCGAAAATCGGAATACGCCGGAAAGACCCTCGCTGCTGGCGATGAAGGATCTGTTGTTTTGTGCTCTGGACGTGGCCAAGGGCTGCCGATATATGGAAAGCAAGCGATTTATCCATCGCGACATCGCCGCCCGCAATTGTCTGCTGAGCAGCAAGGGACCCGGTCGAGTGGTCAAAATTGCTGACTTTGGCATGTCCCGCGACATTTACCGATCCGATTACTACCGCAAAGGCGGCAAGGCAATGTTACCCATCAAGTGGATGCCACCCGAGGCATTCTTGGATGGCATTTTCACATCGAAAACGGACGTTTGGTCATTTGGCATCCTGCTGTGGGAGGTGTTCAGCTTGGGCCGTTCGCCGTATCCGGGTCAGCATAATACCCAAGTGATGGAGCTGGTGGTGCGTGGCGGACGTTTGGGCTCACCCACCGAGTGTCCGGTGGCCATCTATAAGATCATGGCTGACTGCTGGAATCCCACGCCCGAGGATCGACCCACTTTCACCAGTCTGTTGGAGCACCTAACGGCGTGCACCCAGGATGCAAGCATTATGAATGCCCCGCTGCCCAATATACTGGGACCCACTGCATCCGAACGGGATGAGACGGTCATTCGGCCGCCAAATGGCGATGAATTCTGTTTGGCTGTGCCGGATTATCTGGTGCCGTTGCCGGGCAATGGTGTCGCCCATCCTGCTGGCCTTGGCTCCGCTTATGCGCCGACGGCTCAGCAGCGTCAGCAGAACAACGCTTGTACACCGCCGGCTATCACCTCGCCAGCGGCACCCAAACCTCTGCTGCCGCCAGCAGATGGCGCTTCACCGGCCACAGCTGCTGCTGGTGCTGTTGGGGATTGCTGGGAAACATCGTTCATATTGCCCAACTCGAAGAGCGATCAGCCGCTGTTAAGTGCCGGATCCATTACCACAATGGCCACGACGGACTCGCAGCGTAATCTGCAGGTGGCAACAGCTGCTGGAGCAACTGCATGTCCTGGCATAACGACAGCTGTCACATCCAGCGATGAGGCGAAACTAATCAGTTTGGATACGCCGCAGGCGACGCCGACCACAATACAGCCACCGTTGTCGTTTGCCTCGCAGCTGGACGGGATTACCCTGGATCCGGCTGCACTAAGCAAGGCGCTCGCCAATGGTACGGCTGGTGGCAAGCAATCCTATGCCAATGTGCAGGTTAAGCTCAAGGGGGATGCGGAACGGGAACGGGAGAGCAGCAAAATGAATGGCACGTTGCCTACCGGAAATGGAGTGATTATCAATGGCGGCGACACTTCCGCCGCAACAGTTGGCGTGGCAGTGGCAGCAACGGAAATTGGTGCAAATGATTCGCCATTCACCATTCAGGGCTATGCGGAGCGCTACAAGGACAACAACAATCATTCCGAAATCAGTTGTTAAACAAAAGATGAGAGAGAAAAAAACACCCACAGGGTGTCTGTCTATTTCTAAGGGTGTCTGCAGCTACCCCTATGGCTAAATGAGCTATCGATAATTATCGATACATTTAATGTCAGTGTCACAATTTGTTTGAGCATATTTATAGCAACAAAAGAAAAAACAAAACAACATAAATCGAGTGAGAAAGAACTTCACAAGAAATTGTATTGTAATTTATAATTAAAAAAAAAAAGAACACATGAAATTTGTATGCGTAATTGAGTAAAAAATACATAATTACAAATTATATATGAGATGAGGAAAATTAGTTGACAAATTAGTTTTAGTTTAGTTTTTGTAAGCCAAATTAATTAGTTTTGCCAATTGCGAAGAGGTTGTATATAAGTAAAAGAAAATATTTAAATATTTATGTTTAGTTGTGCCGAGTATTTGTTTTAATTTGTTTCTTTATTTTTATTTTTAATATTATTATTAATTTTATGTTTTAAGCTGATGACTGAAATGCTAAACAATATTCCTAAAGAAAACCAAAATTCAAATTTCGATTTTATAAATATATATAAAAATATACTCAACAAACAAAAACTGAAATAAAAAAACAATAAACAACGCATAGTCATTTATTAATTTATTAACTAATTTACTTTTGTTTTTAGTTATTAAATGCAACGTAGTCCATACATACACATCGAGCATATATATACATATATATATTTTGTATTAACCCAATCTTTTGTTACATATACATATATATATTTATATATTAATTTCCGTATTTGACCTGTAAATAAAAGCTTCCGTCGTAGCATATAAATTACGTATTTTATATCTAAGCTAAATGTAGCATGTAAATTATATACATACATATATATATATATATATATGTATATGTATATGTATGTATATATATACATATATATATATATATATATATATAAATAATATTGAAAAAGAAAAAAAACTACAATTTACAGGGTGATTTTTATGAAAATTCAGTTGTATGTTTACAAAACGAAAACAAATTAGCATTAACGAAATTTATTCCCATTTTTTCGTCACATTTTTGTTGGGCTCAATTTTGTGTTACATTAAATCCAAAAAACAAAAAATAATAAAAAATTAGGATGTGTACAAAATATATATATATTTTCCAAAATGTTTGCGTTGACCAAACAAACAGCGAGACAAAAAAGAGAAAAATAAATAAATAGAGAAAAAGAGAGCAGCAACAGCTTTAATTGTGCCACTCGCATTTGTTTAAATAATTAAGAGGATGAAAGCAAAATAACAAAAACATAAATAAATTAATAAAAAAAATAACATATATTCGTTGTTTCTGCATGTGTTTAACTGCAAGTTGGAGAGGTCAAAGGTCGCGAGTTGGTTATGCAAATTGTTTAAATTTAGTTCAGACGTAACAAGCAAGCTTTAAATTATATAATTTTTATAAAAATATATATACACATGGCATTAAAAATATACAACAAAGTAAATGGCATACATATTTATATTTAAAACCAAAAAAACTTGATAAATTATACAACACACAAGAAAGAATAAAAAAAAACCAAAAATTAGAATCCAACAAATTGGGAAATTGCAAAAAAAAATTGTGCGCCCAATTTAGTGGAAAAAAACTGAAAAAAAATATTGTATTAACGACAAACATTTAATATATATGATGTATATGTATATCTAAAATATAAGCATATTCAATGTGTGTGTTTAAGGTGGGTGTGTTCAATGTGCATATGTGTGTGTAACCGTCTCAAACACACACGCACACACACGTATGCATAAAAGAATGCATAATAATAAATATATTAAAAAAGTATATATATATATATGTGTAGATGTATTAGATATAAGTACATCTATATATATATATAGGTATTACAACTAAGTTGAAAGCAAAGAATTCAAATCAAATAAATATGCTCCACATTAATTTACAAAAAAAAAACGAAGAAAACCACAAAAAAAGCTTCAAATATATCTCAACATCCACAGCTTAAAAAAATTTAGAACTTAACTTTAAACTAAACATTTTTGCTCAAATGCGATTTATTTGCATTAGTTGATGAAACTTAAAGAGTACATTGCACACATACACACATATATATGCGTTTGTGTGTGTGTATGTGTATACATTTATACTATGTACTTACTTATATGTGTATCTATTATGGTTGTGCCGAGGCATGTTGTAAGGGCGTCTCTGAAAAACCCCCAAAAAATACAAAAAAAAACAATGAAAAAATACATACCGAACAAATATGCGTAAAATGTAAGCGAAAAAACATATTAATTTTCAACACTTTATTATATTTTTTTTTGTGGTTGTGGTGGATGGATTAAAATTGCATACAATACAATTGTCAAATGGCATTTTTGGCATCTCCATTAACAGCCTAAGTTCCACATCGAAACAACACATTGCGAGAGTCCGCAGATTGACTTCGTGTGCTTAGAGCGGTGAACCGAAGGCAACAAGCAATCGTTCGGCTTGGGCTCTTTATGCTGAATGGTTTGCGTCTCCGCTCTCTCTCTGAACTCTCATTGTGTGTTGTTTGTTTGGTGGGTTCCACATAATATCCACATTGTACCCTGAAAATGACTCACCTTGTGTACCTAAGTCCAGAACCTGAACAAGATCTACATATTTATCTCTCACACATACACACGCACACACATACACATATTGTTAATGTTGGCGCGCAATTCAAAAGTTTTTGGGTACTTTTTTTAATATATACTTTGCCTAACCATCCACTGCTGCCCAAAGCCAGAGAAAGCATATTTATACAAAATACACAAATATTTATATTTAATAGTAGCAGGCATTTTTTGTTGTTTTTTTTTTATATGTCGCCAACCCAATATCAGTAGTTTTTGGATATACTTCATTGCTCAACAATAAAATGTCGCAACGAAATTTATAAAAAAAAGAAATAATACAAAAAAAAAACAAATATACAACAAATACTATAAAACAGTGCGCATTATTTAAGTGAATAAGTATATAACGATAAAAACAACAACAATAAATCGTATTTTTTATATACTCAACAGAAATGGAAAACTCCCGTTGAATGCAAAGAGTATATAAACAAATAAATAAAAGTTACAGGCGAAAATTAGCTCTAGCTATAAACAAATATTAAATATATACATATATATATAAATATATATAATAATAATGTCAAAATTGAAGGTTTTCATTTAAATGGTAAAAATTATTTTGTTACATTTAAAGCAAAACAAAAGAAGATGAAGATAAATGATGATGATGATGATGATGATGATGATGATGAAGATGAAGATGAAGAAGAAAAACAGAAACGTAAAGACTAGAAAAACATTTTTTGTAAGCAGAAATGTGAGTTTAGATCGAACCGGCAGTTAGTGAAAAGTGTGCTAAGAAACAAAAAAACAAAACAAAAATAATAATAAAATAAATAAATATATATTAAACTAAATATATATATGGAAATTGTTAAAGGAGCGAGAGCAAGAAGTAGAATGGATAATGAGAGCAAAATAAATAATAAAGGCAAAGAAAAGTGAAATTATAAACGGCATACAAAAAAAAACCAAAAACAAGTCCATTTAGTGTTTACTAAACAAAAGCAAAGAAAAGCACATAAAAAAAACTACAAAAAAAGAAAATACAATAAAAAATTCATAAATACATACGATGTAAGAAATGGAGGTTTTTTGCTGAACAAATTCTCAATCGAATCTCTCAATCAAAATAAAAAAGTCAACTCTTTAAAATATATATTCAAAATGTGCTTGAGTTATGAGAACTATTTATGATTTTCACAAATGAAAAAATCAAAAACAAAATATATTTCTAAATAAAACCACCTTTTCTCAAAATACTCTCAATGTCTCAAACCAAGCTCCGTATAAAAATTAATGTTTGTGTACAATTTAATTGAGCACAAAACAAACAGAATTTCCATATGAGAATAGATATGAGTTTTTTTTTTATGTGTATATCCTTGTTTTTTGTCGATGGCAGAGAATTAAAATGAAATTGCTCTTTTAATTCCATAATCACAAAACATCTCACAAGTCAAAAAATAAAAATAAAAAAATTACAAAAATATATAAGTATGTATATTGAGAGCCGAAGTAAAAAGACAATTTTAAAGATGGTAGCGTGTAAGCGCATGAATTGTGAAAACCGTAAGTGGAAAAATAAATAATAATAAATGAGAATTCATGTGTACAAAAAAAAACATAACAAAGTATTTTCATTAAATAATTATAATATTAATATTACCCACTCCCTGCATTTGAGAAAAAACCACACAGCAGATTTTTACAATTTCCTTAATGGTTTTTATTTAATCTTTTTTCTTTAGTTGTTCTTTCTTCGTCAGTTTTCCACATCTTCTCCTCTAATGAAAAATTACTAAATTCAATTTATTTCGCATGCCAATAAGAACTAAAACCTTTAATAGCGTTTTACAATTTGTGTTTTTTTTTCTTTCATTTATTAAAGGTATTTTTCATAGTTTTTTTGTGTTAGTTTATATTTTTTCACTAGGCTCTAAATTTATATATAAAAAAAATAAAACAAGAATAAAGTCGAGTTTTAATTATTTTTTCTTTTTTTCGTTTTGTATTTTTGTCATTATTTTGGAAGTGTATTTGTTTTTATTGATGCGCTGCAATTTACAAAAAAATAATAGATATTTAAAATAATATATAATAAATTCTAGGCATAAAACATAAAAATATTAATTGCACGAAATAAATGTTTTGGAGAGAGATAAGAGCCCAAAACTAATGAGTTGGGTTTAATTTGAATGGGTTGTTAGAGTGGTTAGGGGGGGGGGGGGGGCAGGCTGAATGCGGCGCAGACTGGGACTGGAAAGTGTATCTAGTAGAATTGGATGACCCTGTTTTTGCTACTAACTGGATGGAATGTTCTTACTATATGTTTTTTGTTCTTGTTCTTGTTGTTATTGTTGTTCTTTTTTATGTTATTCAGTTTGAATTTCGCTTCTTTTTTTTAATCAATTTATATTATAAATTTAATAATGACGTTTCGCTAATTGTGTATACAATCTCATGTCAAAAACTTTGCTCACACATATATATATACATATATATATGCATATATAGATTTTCATTTGAATTTTAGGCTGCAAATGCTAAGAAATTATGTTCTGATTTTTGTATATATAAATATAATTTTTTTTTGTTTAATTATTTATTGGTTTTGTTTCTTGCTTCATTTTCGCCATATATTTTTGTTTTGTTTTTATACATAAATTTAATTTTGTATATTTATAAACTGCTTGTTTTGTTTTGTTCAATTTTTGTTTTTGTCGTATATAATTTTGTTTTCGCATTTGTGTTTTTGTTTTGTTTTTTTTTTGTAATATATAAATTGAAAACTTAATTGTAATTGTAAAAATGTTAAAACTAGTAATAATATTTATAATTAATTAATTAGCATAGTTTACGTTACGTTTATGTAATTTAAAGCAATAACAAGCCATTTTTATATATTTTTTTTCTGTTCATTTTTTGTTTTTTTTCTCTCTAATCATTTTTGTCTTTAAATAGTTTTTGTTTTTTTTCTGATTTACTAATTACTGCAAAATTGCTTCATTATCTTTGACATAGTTATGTTTACTATATATATATATATATATATACTATATATATATTCCCATAATAAATTTAGTACGAATTTATCGTCATTTGTGTTTTGTGTGTGTGTGTTTTTTTTTTGCGAAGGTGGAATATTTTATTTGTATATATATATATGTATATATATATATATTATTTAGTTTTGTATTATATATATATATAATATAGTTTTTTAATTATTTGTATTTTTACTTAGTTGACTGCACAAAATTTACAAAAATTACTTCTTCAACTCGCCAACGAGATTGAAAGATAGAGAGAGAGAGAGAGAGAGAGTTAGATGTGAATGGTTGGGGAAGGGAAGAGGAACGGGGGAGAACACCGACCGACCGACCGACACCCTTACTTAGAGAAAGGCATTTTAAAAGTATCTCAAAAAATTGCACAATTGCGTCATAATAACACCTGGCAGACAGCTGACACAACAAACACAATTGTCAATTGTTGCACTTGTTGTTGTTGTTGTTGTTGCCATTAACCCGTTGCATTTTGTTTTTTTTTTTGTTGTTTTGTTGTGGTTTGGTTTTTACTCGTTTAACATATATAAAAATATGATTATAATTATTTGCTAAAAACCTCTAAAATGTAAAGCATTTAGAAATTGCAAAAATAAGAAGAACATCACCAGACAAGAATTTTGCTGTTGTTGCTTGTTTGTTGTATTGGTTGTTGTTGTTGTTGTTGCATGTGGTTTACTTGTTTGTTGTTGTTGTTTGTCTCTGCTATCAGCGCTGTTTAGGCTGGTTAATTACAAAAATGGTATTAAACGCGTGATTTTCAGCGCATTCTCAAGAAAAGCACTCCAAATATCATTCAAGCGCTTCGAGCGCCACATGAGAAAACGCCAGGTGAGCAGCACAAGCACAACTTTGACCAGCTGATGCAGATAGTACAGTCTGTAAAAATATATATATATTAATTAAATATAGCCATTATATATATATATATATATATATATATACGTGTTATTACACACCTGATCATGCGCTTTCTGCTGGCTGGCAGCGATTCGGGCCGCTGTTTGAACAAAAACTCCCTGAAGCCCAAAACATAGCGTTCCACATAATTATCCCAGTTAATGTTGCTCACATCAAACAGGAAGATCTCGCGATCCTTGGGACTCAGCGTGTTCAGCAGTCCGTGCACATTGTCGTCCTTGAAGCTCCATTGGCGTGTGGCAAAGTATTCTAAGCATTCGACAGCTTTGGCAATTTTATTTTGTACATTGACAACACTGAAAAACCAGGCAAGTATTAATATTTATAATTGAGCTTTGCTATTTAAAAGCTCCAAGCTTAAAAGCTTAGGTCCTCAAATTTAATCTCTACAATCATCTTCTACAAATTAAAATTATATATTCTTCAAACTTAGAATGAGAAAAACAATTGGATTATTCAGCTGTCTATATAAAAGCTCAAAGCTCGCAAGCTTTTAACCTCAAATTTAAAATAAGCTTGATTATCAAATTATCTAATACAGTTAGATCATTTCCCAAGATAAAATTTAAGGAACTTGAACATATTTAAATCTTTGGTTCTCAAATCAAATCTCTTAAGAAAGAATTTTTACAAGTCTGCTCGGTCTATGTAAAAGCTCTAAACTGGAAAGTTTGGGTACTCAAATCAAGCTTCTACAAATACAAGAAACTTGAATTTTTTGTGATCTCTCAAATCTCAAATCTTTAACGCTTTTCTACTTAAATTAAGATCCTTCCTACATAAATTAAGATCATATTTTTCAAAATATAAATTTATATATAAAAAAATAAAACAAACTTGATTAACGACAAATTTTTGTCGTATTGAAAATTGAATACTTCAATTTAGCTCGCTATTTTTTTTCAGTGTACTTACAATGGCTTCTTGCCCATGATGCGCGCCACTCCATCCAGTATGTAGGCCGGCAGAAAATGTGTGCATATGCAGCTCAGCGTGTTCATTGGACGATTCATGCGCAATATGCCAGTTGGATACCACAGACAGCCCTCTGCAGGATTAAAGATTAGGGATTAAGAGTTAAGGGTAAAGATCAGCTGTAGTTGTAGGTGACATACCCAAGGGATGTTTGCGAACGCTGCACATGGCATGTTGGACAAACTCAGACCAAATGATTGGATTGCGTTGACCGGTACAACAATTGTATATGAGTAAATTATTGGATTTACGCGTCGCTGTGCGCCAGGCGGCGGCAATCATCAGATTAATCACAATATCGACAGGTACCATATCGGCCACATAGTTCTTCTCGCACATCATCGTGCGGAACATGCCCTTGGCCATCGCCGAGACCAGACCCGTTGGCCCATTGAAGTTATCCACCCAACCGGCAAACGGCTCATTCAGACTGGCAGTCACTAAAAATAATAAAAACAAATATATTAATTTTGATTGTGACTAGGTATTTTTCACAGGGAAACTGAGAACCTTATCAAATCGTTTTGATTATTGTAAATAGTAAATAATTTCTAAGGGAAGACAATTTTATCGAAAGAAATTTAATAGTTGCAAAAAATTAGAAATTTAGTTGTCTTACAATTTACGAAAAGTTTCAAAAACTTTAACGAAAGAAATTTTATATAGGAGAATAAAATCGTAAGCTAAATTCAACTTTTCTTGTGAAATCAAGTGGGGAATCCGATCTTACTAATTCATATAATATCATTAAAAAATCGAGTATCCAAAAGAGTTTTAAATCTATTGATTTTCTATATCGAAATCATTTTTGATTGAAAATCAAGGAAACTGTTATAGAAACGATATTTTATAGTGCCAAAATGATAATCACGAAAAGAATGTGCAACCAATTCATAAGTCTTGCCAAAATACTTTTCAGTTTAGCAAACTGATACTACAAATAATTTAACTGATGTGTATATTTCGCTGAAATTCGGAACGTACCAATTGAGGGCCTCACAATGGCAACGGGCAGATTGCCAGCCTCCTTAAGTAACATATGCTCCGCTAAGGCTTTTGTAAATGTGTACGTATTGGGGCGCTTGCCAATGAGTCGAGGTGTCAGCTGGGAAATATGAAAAACATATATATAAATTATATTATGAAAAAGATATATAAAGATATATTATGAGTCGCAGCACCTGATCGAGTATGTCCTCCGGAAGCCAGTTGATTAATGAGATGATATCATCGGGATTATAGGGTGGTGCGTAGATAACCTCAGATACATCGGTTCTATCGCAATTGCAATAGGCAGTGGACACATGAATTAGTGCCTGGCAAAAGAAGTACAAATTTCATTAAATGTGAGTTATGGTAATGGATATATCCTGCTACTCACGTCCAGGGCCATCATGCGATGACAGAGCTCAACCAATCGTTTCGTGCCCAGCATGTTGATTGTGACAGACAGTTTGAGTTTCTCATCGAATTTCACTGTGGCAGCTGAATGAAAAACAATGGAAACGTTGCGACAAAGAAGGGCCTAAAAGATAAAGATAAAGATAAACAAGAGATAAATATATATAGTAAGAGTATCCGTAAACATTTCTAAATATTTAAATATATTATATATTACTTTAATCCATTTTTTACTTTATGAATTCTTTTTAATTTTTTTGTCAACTGATTATTAATTAACTCACCTGATCGCTCTCTGAGATGCCCAGCTCCTCGGATGTTATATCACCGGATATGGGTATGACTTTGCTCAATTCCTTGGGCTTCTCCCGACGCAACGATTCAAAGAGCTATATTTTTTGGAAAGGATTTTCAATTATTATTAAGGTTGAGCTGTGATAATATTTATAGATCTATAATTACCGGTGCATTCAGCAGTTCCGCGAGACGCGTGGAAACCTCCTGGCCACGTTTCGGTCGTATCAACAGATATATGTTTCTTATATCCGGACATGAGCGCAACAGTTTCTCCACCAACACCTAAAATAAATGATATATATAACAAATTGGCTTTATTAATATGTTAACTAAATATATATTTAAGCCCTTTAGTTTCATAGTAGAATTTCCTGATTTCAATTTATAATAATTTCTATCAAAACTATGAAAACTTTCCACTGCTTTTTTACAGTGTTTCTAAACTTATTTCCAGCTTACAGCCAAGTCATACTCATTAGGCCGTAAACTGTAATTATGGTCAACCAATCAAATGCCCCTTGTTCTTCCATCTACACTCCTGCAGACGGCTATTAACCCGCTATTAACTTGCGCCCAGTGAGTTAAAGTGAGCAGCCAAAGGACACCAAATAAATGGTTAAACGCAAATCGAGTGGTTAGCAATTAACACTTATGTGTGTGTGTGAGTGTGTGTGTTTTTTTGTATGTGTGATAGTGTGTGAGTGTAAGGGGATATTGACAGAAAGAGGAAGCACTGCAAGCAGCTCGTGACACTCCCAAGAAGGAAATAAAACAAAAAAGGCAACCAAGTGAAAATTGTACACAATGAAAATTACAGTCAGACAAATAATTATGATGACAAGTAAGGGGTAGGGGTGGGGAGGGCGCGGAAGGGTTACGGGTTAAAGGGGTTGCTATGTGTTGAGTGCTTGGCTGGCTTTGGGCGTTTCCTGTTATGACGTACAGTTGGAGCAGGTTATGGCATTTAAATTACACTGCTCTGGATTACAAAATCGATAAGAACAGCAACAGCAGCAAATACAAATACAAATAGCATTTGCCACACTGTGCAATTGGGTAGCAGTCTGTGCGGCGCCGACGACAGCGATTACATGTCATAATGGGGCAGGCAGGAGGCGTGCAACACACAACACACACACTCACACACACACACGCAAACATATGCAAAATCATGTCTGAAATTGGCACAACAACCGAAGGATATTTTACACAGTGACAAAGAAAAATACTACTCAAATCTTGAATGCGAAACTTAAATTAAGATCTACAATCTGAAAAGATATTAGAATCTTTTTACGAAAGATACCCTGTAATCTTAAAATTATGAAAGTAGTTTAAACAATACGAAAATGACTTTTTCTGTTCAATCTTAAACACTTAATCAATAAATAATATGTCAGACTATATTATATAAAAATTGAAAAGCTATATCTGAACAATTCTGATTTTAATGTAATATATAAATAAACTTGCTTCGGTTATATTTGAGACTGTTAAATACTTTTGCTTAAAACCATTAAACCCTTTTCTTGATTCTTATTTACTAAATTTCGCTTTTCAATAATTTATTCATAAATATTTCAGAAATATTGCAAGAATAACTACATTAAATCAGTTTACTGGAACTGAACTTATGCATATATTTGAGATCTATGAATTTAGCTACTCTCCGCACTTTTAATAAGTTTTTTTCTTCACTCAATTTCTTGTTCTTGAAATCAAATTGTGGTTTTTTTTCACAGTGTACAAGTCGAACTTCGAGTCGAAGTATGTCGAATGATTGCTACATTTATGTTGAGAGTGTGTGTGTGTGTGTATGTGTGTGTGTGTGTATATATTTGTGAGCATGTATTTGTGTATGTATGTGTGTGTGTCTAAGTGTGCTGTAGACATGCCCAGACGATGAGTCAACAGCAGTTGCAGGCTTTACCAGCAGAGATGCGCCTTGAGCACTTTTTCTCTAACTCTCTTTCTCTCACTCTCCCTTTGCTTCTCTCTTTCTCCATCTCCCATTATCTCTTTCTTTTTCTCCCTCTCTCTCTATCCCTCATACTATCTGCCTATCACTAAATTTATATTATAATATTCAGTTTAATTAAACATTTAATAAAATATTTAAAAACAGAATCGAAATTTTGGTGTGTTATGTAAATATATCGATTCGGCTGATCAAGTAAATATATTCCCAATTGCGTCATTGACAGCCCCACATATGGCGTATGCGTGATTTCTGTTGAGTTTAATACGCAGCCCATCAAAGTAGGCTTTAAAAAAAAAAAAAAATTAGAATTCGAGTTAAAAGCGGAATTTAGTACGCTTAACCTTTAAGCTTACACGCGCACTCTGGCAGTGTTAACCCTTAAGTTGACACTTAAACCTTGAACAGGTATTGGAAGAGTTAACGTTTAAAATTTAAACACGTATTATCACTCACAAAGTGTTAACCCTTAAATTGACGTTTAAACCTTGAACTGTGATAACTCTTAAGCGGATGTGCGCCATCTAAAACGGTTAACCCTTAAGCTGACTTTTAAACCATATGCGATCACTTCCACTCTGAAAGAGTTAACCTTTAAGCTCCCATTAAAACTCTGAACAGGTGGAAATGTTAGCCCTTAAGTTGAGCACAAATCATTAATCCCTCTCTAGCGCTGTTAACTGTGCGATAAGTCGATTGATAACACTCACCTTGCCCATAAAGCCAGTGCCGCCCGTTATAAAAACGCTGCGTCCGGAATAGAACTGTCCGATGGGCACATAGCTGGTATCATCAACTCGATAGCGTTCGTAGGGTGACTGCATGACGCCATTGCTAGGCAGCGCTGTTGCTGGCGCTGCCCCATTGAGCAGCATTGCTGATGCTGATGCTGCTGCTGGTGTTGTTCCAGCATTTCCGTAGCCGCTGCCGCTGCCGCTGCCACTGCCGGCGCTGGCATAGCTGGTGATAGCGTTAAAGAGACCATTGCTGCGCTGATGCAATGAATGAGTGCCGTTCAGAAGAGAAAATGCTGCATCGCTGCTGTTGTTGTTGTTGTTGTGGTTGTTATTGCTGCTGTTGCTGCTGCTAATGCTGCTGCTGCTGCTGTTGTGCGGTTGCTGTGCGGGCTGTGGCCTCTGTTTGAGGCTCTTAATGTTATTGTTGGTGCTGCTGCTGCTGTTATTGCTGCTGTTGTTGTTGTTGTTGTTGCTGCTGCTGCTGCTGCTGCTGCTGATGCAGTTTTCCGTTTCTGTTTTGTTAGCGACGGCGTTTGACATGTTCGTTGCGTTCTTTTATTGCCGTTACGTGCTATTATTGCTGCTATTGCTGTTGTTTTTTATTTTCTCTCTTCTCTTCTTCTCTGATTTTTTCGTTTCTCTTATTACTTATATGTTAGAGCTTTTAGGAAGCAGTTTTGATCATTTGCGCTTTTTAGCTAAAAATATTAATGCCTTATTGTTCAAGTTTCGTTTTTCGCTATATTTATATTTTTCTATTTGGAAGTGTGTTTTTTTTTTCTTGGGAAGTTTTCGGTTTGTTGTTGTTGTATTTGGAACACTTTCTGCGGCTAAATTTGCTTTTGTGCTTCTAGTTTTTCTTCTTCTTTTTAGCTAATTATTGTACTCAAATTTCATCGAATTTTGCTGAAAATGTTGTTCTTGTTGCTGCTGCTGTCGCCGTTGAGCGTTTTTCCATTTTCCTTATATATGTGTTTATTTTATTTTTATTGTTGCTTGAAAATTTTCGAAGAAACGCGCGGGGGTGTTTGTGGAAGAAGAAGAAGAAGTAGAAGTGGAATCTGTGTTTCCGTTTCCGGTGTGCTTAATTTGTGCTTGCTGCTTGGCTGTAAAATAAGGAGAAATAAAAGAGATATATTAATTTTTTGTCAAGAAATCGTTGAATATGTTGAGCAACATATTGCGGGGAAACTCAACAAAAATCGTTAAAAGATAAGTTATTTTTTATTTTTATATTGCCAACAAGATGTAAATAAATATATAATACTGATTTCAATAATACGCATTAAATTTTCAAACTGATATTTAATTGCTAGATACACCAATCTGGCAGCCAATTATATTATATTTTATTTGTATATCGACCCGTTTTTATAAATTTAAAAACGTATTTGACAAAAGAAAAAAAACAATATTCAAGCGGGCTGCAATGCAGATTTTAGCCTTGGATAAACTTTGAAATAAATTGAATTCAATTTTTTTTTCCCATGTGCGGATTAAGCAAAAAAAAAATTCCAATCGTTTTAGATTTGACAAAAACAAGCAGTAACCGTTTATATATTTAGCCCCAAAAAATTGAGTGGGCTGAGAAGAGAGGGGGTGAGGGGTATTATAGCTGGGAACCCACATCAAGCCGACTGACAGACTGAGAGGCAACCAAAGAGTCTTTGTGGCTGTCCATCGATCAGGATGATAAACGACGGAACAAGAAGCCAATGGCTAAATATAGACGACTGCGACAAAAGTACGTTACTGGAAGTCAAAAATGTTTGTCATTCAGCAACAAGAAATTTTGGCAGTTGTGACGTCGACGCTGCGATTTATTGTCCTTCAAAATCAATGACGTCTGCACCAAAAATCAAAAGCAACAATAAAAAATCAATCAAATTATAACTCCCGATAGAATCCTTTACACACTCACAAGCACTATTTAACGCACAATTGAACACAAAGGATATAAATTACAAAAAGCTCCTTAATACTTTAAGCCGCTTTAGCGAAACTCGAAACCAAAAATAAGCACGTTGTTTGAGCTTTGTGTTGCTGTCGATATCGATGACAGTTGACGAATGCGAACGCTGCCTGCTGCCGCCAGTCATTCTATATTCAAAAGTGTTCGATTTGCTTAACCGACTTGATTGACAGACATATTTCACACACACACACAATTTTACACTTCTTCCTCTTGTTGCGTCTAGGAATAATTTGAGTTAGTCGCAAGGCAATCGCTTCAGCTTAACTGTTATTCAGATGCGCTGCACCGAAACGCAAGAGAAGCTTTTCAACAAAATAGAGGATAAAAAAGAGAGAGAGAGAGAGAGAGAGCCCAACTCGCCCAAAAGCACACATTTCTTCATTCTACATGCGAGCATTAAATGCATAAAGCAATAACAGAAGAAGCATAACAGAAGAACTTCGATAAATTTTTCTCTGTATGTTAACTCAACTATTATGTGATCATCAAAAATATAAAAATAATTAACTAAATATATATTTTAATGAGATACACCCTAAATAAACATATATGCTCTGCGGAATTACCTATCCGTTTATTGACAAACTAAACCAAACGTCATTTTTCTCACTAAACTCAAGTTGTTTAAATTTTTGTCAACACAAAAATGACGACAATCACAGGAACAACAACAAATGGCATATGCAAATGTTGTTAAGTGATTGTGGCTTTGTTTTAGCTTTAGCAGAAAATAAACCGTTTCGTTCGAACTCCGAGTGTTTCTGTGTGTGTGTGTGTGTGTGTGTACTTTAGAAGATAAGAACAAAAATAGAGAAAAACATTCAAAGTATGGGTGTACATGTGTGGTTGTGTATTTATATCGATCAGGGTTCAAGTTTTCTCACACGTTAACAGCATCAGCGACATTATTTCCCCTTACTCCATTACACTCGGAGAGAGCAGGGACTTTGAACCCAGCGAATAGGGAAATTATGGCCGTAATTGCCTTTTGTTAATTACCATAAAAAAGGCGACAATAACACCAACAATAATCGGCAACTACGCGAAATTCAAATATTGAACTGTGAACTGTAAATGCAAGCAATGTTTTTTGTTGGAAGTGAGGAAATATTTTTGATGTCTCTATTTAAAATGCGTCTTTACACAAAAAAAAGTGGCAAGTCCAAAAGTTTTTAGGGCCAGCCCATATCCATGGCTTTCACTTTTAAATATCTAAATTCCGCAATTTGTTGTTGTTGTTTTATTTTTTTATTTAAATTTGGTCATTTTTTTTGTCTCTTTCGTTTTCAAAACTTTCGTTTTCATTTGACGTACAGCAAAAATCTATTTCCATACAGAGCCAGAGCGAGAGAGCAGATATTTAAATTTGTTTAAAGTTTTTTTTACTCAATTGTATGTAAAGATTTCTTTCACTGACGCAGCGTTTATTAGTTTGTTAAGAAATGTGTTAAAATGCTCGCCGAAATTGGCACAGCTCTTCTTTTTTTTGCCTCCTCTCAGCAGAGATATTATCGAATCATATCCGGTGTTTTTTTTTTTGAGAGGCCAACGAACAAAGTGTAATTAAAGCCTAAATACAAAAAAAAAAAAACTTGATCTGATCTGATGACAATCGACAGAGCAGCGCAAAGCTCTCTCATCGCCATCACGTAACTGTAAATTTATCAATGGAGCTTCCCACTTGGCAATCCAGTTTCCAGTTTCTTTCGGTCAACCACTTCTTCAGCGTATGCTCTTGCTACTTCTTCTTCTTCGGCAGGTCGCTCATTCTAAAGTGAAATTTCTTGAAAATCAACTTTTTTTCATAGCATGATATTGCCTTCCTTATCCCGCTTGCACTGCCCCCTGTCTTGCACCCTCTCTCTCTCGCTCTCTTTCTCTTGTTAAAAATTCGCGCGCCTAAGCCAAGAGCAGAGGCAGCGACGGCGATAGCAACTCAAGACCCATCAAGTACTATACACTGACCCACCCCCCTCAGCCTACCTTCACCTGCTGCTGCAGCGAACCACGCCTGTGCGCGTGTTAAGCAGACATGAATACCAAACTGTAACTGCATCGATGTGTAAAAATATTGTATGCGTGTGTGTGTGTGTGGGTTTGAGTGCTGTTAAACGGTAAACATTCAACCTGCCTTGACAAGGTAGTTACACTGTTACTGTGTGCGTGTGTGGTTTTGTATGTGTGTCTGACCCATTTCCTATAATCGTGCCGCGTATAATCATCATCATCATCATCATCATCAGCGTCATCGACGACAACAACAACAACTGGCTTTGTTTTCTCATGCGACGATTCTGGTTTGAGTTCGAAATCAAGTTGTGGGCCAATACCCTTGCAAAAACGCAGACAACAATCCCTTACTCAATGGGCTTATAAACGTATCCGTTAGAGTAGCAATTATGTATGTCACATTTAAATCGTTGACATTTGTTAGACTTGTTTTAATTTGGCTCTTTAAGTAAAATACTGTGTTTATTGATTTTTTTTAATTCTCTAAATTAAAAATGTATAAATAATGTAACAGCCTATGCAAAAATATCTTTTAATTTATATATTTCTATTTTTATATATATATATTAAATATAAGTTCCTTAAAAGCTACTATTAACTTTTTGTATTTCAGTCTAAAATAATAATATTTACCCATCAATAGTTCAAGTGTCTTATGCTTCTCTATATATTAAAAATAACATTAAAACTGAAACTAAAAAAAACTGAACTTAACCTTTTTAGACAGTAAACTAACTTAATTTATTGAGCAATAGAATTCAGACGATATACACATACAGATACACATACATACACATATATATTATGTATAAGCAAAGTTCATAAAAGAGGCCTTGAGAAAAAAACGACGCTTCTAAGAAATTACGCTTAATAATTGCTTCAAGTTTAGTGTATAAATATTTCGTTGCCCCACATTTTCTACTGTTCATTCATTGAATGTGTGGTTTTTATTCTTGTTGCACCTCAAACGCTTTGTTTTTAAATACAACTTGTTGTTGTTATTGTTGCATTCTGTGTTTAACAAGCTGCTTTTTGTTGACATTGTTGTTGTTTTGCTTTACAAGTGTGGTTGTTGGGTTATTTTCGTATTTTTATTCTTGGTGTTGAATTTAATAACTTTTTGTCATGTTTGAGTGAAGATTACGATGAACGAAAGCTTAAATCAAATATTTTCACTTTTCAACAATGAGGCGCAACAATAACAATAACAATAACAACAACAACAATAAATATATACATAAATGTAAATTCCGAGCGGATGCTGCGTCAACACATAATGGGCCTGTGCCCTCCTCAAATTCTACTATACACTATTGAACCTTTACAGTTCCCTCTCCCCTGCCAACAACAAACCTCCACCACCCGAACATTCTGCTCTTCACCCCTTCTTTTTTGACCCAAGCCCATTTACAGTTATCGTAAGTTATCTATGCTTTGTGTGTGTAATTGAATAAATCCGAGCTAATCTGCTGGATGTATGTGATCTATGCCTCTCTTCTTCTTTCTCTCTCTCTCTCTCGCTCTATTGCTACTTCTCTTTCGCGCTCTCTCTCTCTCTGTCTTTCGCTCTCTGGCTGTGCCCATAATTTGCGTTTTGCGTTTTGATTAACAAACAAAGCGCGCTCATCGCAGTTTACAGCATAAAAGCTAAATTTAAATGTGTATAATGGGGCAAACCGAGTGAAACGTTGTCGCTGTCATTTACCCCTCCTCTCCCTTACACCTCCCGCACATCAACACATCAACCCCCTGCACAATTTCCCATTGCAAGCGGGACAATTGAAAAAAGAGCTTAGCTGACGAGAGCTGAGCTCAAAATACGACAAAAAAAACTTAGTTATTAAATAATTTCACAATTAGAATTTATATTTGAATGTAGGTGTTATTATTTTTAGCTAAGACTAAGTACCATTTAAGGCAAGAACTATGTCTACAGTCTCAATTAAGATCTGCCCAGCCTTGGCTAATTAACCATGCAAAAATATATATATAAATATATATATCTGCTGATATTTGTTGATTGTACACACAAGTCGACAATTTTGGGCACTTTTGATTTATGAAATTGCGTTGCAATTTTTTAAAATTAAGATTTATGAATTGACGCCCCTGAGCGAAAGAGAGGAAGAGAAGGAGGGACTGAGAGCACGTGAGTTTGATTAAACAACAGTAGGGAAAAAAGGGCATGGCAATTCTTTTCTAAACAAATTGAAAAGAAGGCTGGGCAGGAAGAGAATTCCCATAAAATTAATGGATCTTAAGTAACACTTATGACAATAAAAAATAAGAATGTTATAGACGAGAGAGCTCGACTTGCAGAAAACAACACTAAAATCAAGTATTAAGATTACCTCAGTCATAAATATTTTTAAACCAATTCTCTAAAAGTTGTGAAGTTTTGATAGTTGATCAAATGTTGATATATTTGTGGGCTTGATGAGAAGTAGAATCAAATAATAAAATAGAAAGCATAAGTAGCTTAGGGGTAGTTAAATGAGAGGAGTTAGTAGCAGGTACAAGCAGACTTACAAAAATAACTTAATTAACTAATTTACCCATCCACCTGTCACATACGTGTACACAACTTCATTATACCCTCTTACAAGCCATTAAAAAAGCTGACTTGATTTGATAATCCTTATGTAATCTCGTATTTATCAACAACAAAAAAAGTATTGAAACCTGCAGGCCGTGTTTTGATAACTGCCTAAAGTGCGTCGCACACAGTCCATTAACTGGGCCATCAAATATTCCAATTGGGTCGCTGTACACTTTTTAATGGAGCTGCCAACCCATTTAGAAATGAAAATTAAAAATGCTGGGAGAGTGCAGCTTAGAATACGGATACTACAATTGTATTCATTAAATGCGAAAGCACAAAAAGAAATTTCGCCGAAGTCAATCGACAAATCGGCGCACGTAATCGATAGAAATAGTCAATGAAATCGAGTGGCATATATGCCATATAAAAATATATAAATATATATATATATGTATATATCTATATATATATATATCTTGATTGAGATCGCTAAAAGGCCAAGTTAAGCAGGGAAAAGCCCATTGGAATTTCGACTGCATTTGCGCATGCGCTGTGGCCAAAAAAAGTAGGTCAATGCGGTCGCCGCCTTGATTGAGCCACATTGCCAGACATTGCCCGATATATTCATATGTATGTCGCATATATGAATATAGCTATAGATATTTATATGTATATATATTCAAATTGTTGTAATTGCAGCCTCCGTCGAAAAGAGTGATAAATGTGTATTTTGTCAGCGAAACGGGGGGTCAGCTAAAACAACATGTTAAAGCTTAAGCAAATGAGAGTGCTTGAGTCGTTTGAGTGCTTAACTAGCAGATACCCTGTACTTAATTAAGCCTTTACTTAACTATCGAATAAAAATGCAAAACTAATTGATTTGTTTTCTCTAGAAGATAGTCTATAATTTGACTAGCAGATAGTCTGTACCAAAATCAGCATTTGTCTTTATAAAGAATGATTTAAAAAAGGAGGGTTTTGCCTTAGATTTCTCATCTGTCTCAGACATACAAAGAACTTGTATTCCATATGCTATATTTTTGAATACTTATCTATACCTATCTATATACAATATTGGAGTGTTCTACTTCTTTCTTAGCGTAAATATATTTATGCCTTCTGTTGCCTAGCTGCCAACAACTTACTGATGTATGTTCCAGAATATATATACCATATAATATCATACATAAACTTGCAACTAACTTCTGATGTCTACATTTAAATCACTCTTTTTGCCCTATTTATTAATGGAAACAGGGTATAAGAAAAAAACCTTTTCGCAACATTATTATTATTATTATTTTTTGGAAACGGAATTGCAACGAGCTATATATGTATCTGTAGCTGTATATCTGTGTATCTTTGTATCTGTGTATCTTACAGTCTGTGTATCTGTTTCGGTCTGTCGCTGACCGTGATCCATGTTTATTTATTATGTTGCGTCTTCATTTTCGTATTAACAGTGTGTCCCTCTGTCCATTTGTCTGTTTGTCTTTGTAAGTGTGCAAATTTTATTTGTAAATATGCAATGATTAATACATATTACAAATACAATAACAACAACAAAAAGGTTTCGAAAATGTGACATGGTTGTTGCTGTTGCTGCAGCAGCAACTTTCACGTCTTTAGTTTTAGACTAAATATTACGTCAACGTTGCATAATCCTCAATAACCCCACCTCTATATCCGCCCCCGTCCCACAGGCACCCTCTCTTCTCATCTCTTCACAAAAAAAAAACAAGGTTAAATATTTGCCGCCGTTTGCATATTTTTAGCCACGCAGGCGATCTTTTACACTTACTTGTCAGAAAAAATATGGTAAGAGCAACAAAGATTGAAGATTGACGAGATGATACTACAACAACAACAACAACAATCAACAAATTGTTGGTAGTTGGTGGTCGTTGTGCGTGTGCGTTATTGGCCAATTACAAAGTTGTTGTTGGCTTGTTGACTTGTTGGCTTGTTCCGCTTGCGAGTTCAAAAGAGATTTGGGTCAATGACATCTGGTGGTGGCGAAAAAACACTTTCGTTTAATTCATATACATATAAATATATATGTACATATGTGTATATGTATATATAAATATATAAATTTCAAATGAAGCACTAACTCTTTTTTATTTGTGAAATGAATTTTTGGATTTGCTTTGTTGCTGCTTGGTTATACTCATTAAATGCGCTGACACACAAAAAACTGGGCAACTGAAATTCTGCTCAAGAAATTTCTCCAAATATTTTCACTTTTGCGCGGAACGGTACGGGGGTATGAGGGAGATGGCGATAGCGCATGCGTGTATTTGTCTTCGGTACCCGCTGCGCATGCGCAAAGAAATCGAACCAACGACGAACAAACGAAGAAGCCAACGGCGAATGACGATCGAACCGAAAAACAGAGAGTGAAAGAGATTTACGCACTCAGACGCACGCACACACGCACAAAAGAAGAAGAGGAAAAGAGCGAGAGAGCGCGAGAGAGAGCGCTGCGTTCTATGCTGCGCTTATCGGTTATCGCTTTGAATTTCGTCTGTGCTTTTTGTGTTTGTTGCTTTTTTTGTTTTCGAACTCGAGCAAGACGCGTGCGCTACGTACGCCGGCTGGAACTGAACTAAACTTGGATGGCAAAGAAGTGAAAGACTTTATGCAGCGTCAGCAGCGGCGTCGACAGCGATGACAGCAGTGGCAGCGACGCCAGCAGCGACAAGAAAGGCAGCCACAAAGCGCACAAAAGAAAGCCAAAGCGTTTGAGAGGGGAGGGGCAGTGTGAGGTGTGAGGTTTGTGTGAGTGTGTGTGTATGAGATACACGTAAACGATTGGTGGTGCATGCAACAAGCTTTAATTGAAAAAGCCGCAAAAGAACTGTGAAAAACGAGTCGCGAGTGGAAAATGGTTGCGAGCATGGAAAAACCTGAACCTGAACCTAAACCATCATGCAAGGAAATTCAATCTGCGAGGCTGACAGCAGAGGAAGTGGCAGAGACAGAGGCAGAGGCAGCGACTGAGGCAGTGACAGCGACAGAGGCAGAGGCAATGACAGCGAGAGAGGTAGCAAAGACCAAGTCCAACACTGACATTGACCAACAGGCAGCCCAAAGGGGTCAAAGCACACACGCACACACGCATGAGCTGTCTTCTGGGTAACGGTGTCGTAGTCGTCGTTTTTGCTGTCTAATTAAAATTCGTGGCTCAGACACAACACAACTTTAGTGGGTGTAAAAAAAGTGCGTTTGCTAGAAAAGTGCAACAAATATTATTGAAATACCCACTAACTTCATCTCTGTATCTTTCTAATGCTGGTAAACTTAACAATTCAATAAATCAATTATCGATAAGCAAATTTCGATAATAAAGTCCAGAATGCGAGTTGCAACATAAATAATAAATGCAAACAATTTATTACATCAGATTGAATGGAAAAAAACAAGCGTTAAATATTCAGTAAATATTAAAAAATGATATTTGCAAATTTAATGAGCCTTAGAGAAGTGAAATATTACCGATCAGCTAAAATTATGACTTTAAATATTGATTTACGATAGGCATTAAATATGTATTTAATTAGCAAAAGAATATTCATGTATTCTATTTAAACTTGTTTCTTGATCCCTTCAATCGAGGTTGTTTAGTGCACACATAAAGCTGTTAATCTGCTTATTTTGCTGACATCATCGTGAATAGAAAATAATAATAAACACCTACCAAAAATTTATTTATACAAATTTATTTTGACGCCCTGCAATTAATCAAATTTTTGTTAAGAATATAACAAAATTTTATTTAAATGTTTTGCATAAAAAACACGATAGCTAATTGTTAAGTTATCGAAGCAAAATTCGAAAAATTATTCTAGTCAGGGTATAAACTTTCGTATTCTTACCGATTGAAATGCAGAACCGGAGACGAAATACAATATATTTGAAGATTTTATTAGCCCTTATAGGCATTAAGGCAGTTCATTATAGGAAAGAAAAAGTGCCAGACAATTTATAATCTTTATCGAAACCTTTGCCTTTTAAGTACGATGAATATTGTCATTGATTTTAATTTATAATTGGATTAATATTTTTTTGGAAGGTACAGGGTATCTCATAGTCGTGATCTCATTGTTTTAATAACATTTGCCTAGAGCACTCTTACTTGTTGTGTACATTTTTTGTTGTTGTCGCTGATGCTGCTGCTGCTGCTGCTGCTGCTGCTCTTGTGAGTAATTGACAATGCCTACAATTGCATATGGCTTATTTGTCAACAACAACAACGGCAACACTCGAGAAACATGAGAGACAGGAGAGACAGGAGAGACAGAGGAGCAGACAGCGCAGAGGATTCTTGAACATTGGAGTTCAAGCAGTGTAAACAACAACAAGTTTACAAAAAATAACAAAAAAATAAATAAAATAGTGCTCAACACTCGAACATTCAAACACTCAAACACTCAAATAGTGCTCATCGCAAGTCACACCTCAAAAAGCGTGAATCATTTTTTGCTGTACACATTTATTTGCCCAATTGAAGGACAATGACGGCAGCCAGCACAACGACTAGCCCCAAAAAAATAAATAAAAAAATAAAAATAAAAAATATGAATTATCATATTAGAAAAACAGAAATTGAGCAAATTCTGAAGGCTGTGTAATTTACATAGCTGAGCCGGAGATGGGCTTAGACATGGTTAGATGGACACGTGCCCAAGCCGTGTGCTAATCCATTGGTTAATATTTGTGTTGTTAATTGAATTTGCTAACGGAAATCGGCTGGCAAAAGTCAGCTCGATACGCGTTTAGCGTATTGCCCCGCAATGATTATTCGACAAATTGATTTAACTCAGCTCAACAACAAAAAAAAAAAACAAAAAAAAAACTAAGGCTGGCTGGGCGTGTTCGCCTCGCCTTGCTCAGTGCAGCACAGCAGAAAAACATTGCCTACTTTTAGGCAGAGCGCATAAATACAATTCTAACCGGAAGTGGGCCGCCAGCAACTGGAGTATATACACACATATATATATATATAGAGATATATAAATACATATATGTAATTTATAACAGCGAGTCCTTGGCAACTACCCCCGCACCCGCTGCTTGACTGACACACATTGTATATATATATTAATGTTTGCCAATTTTCATGCGGCACTTGCGGCCCTCGCATGACCCTTTTTTGTCAAGCACAAAATAGCACACACACTCACACGTATATATATATATAGTGGGCTTGTGTGTGTGTGTGTGTGGTAAAGTCGTTTGAATCATTATGATGACGCTTCAGTTTCGTCCAGCGGAAATTTCAATTTCTGTTTAACATCATTTTTAGCTTTGGTTGCTGTGCCGGAAATTACAATTTTCTTACTATGATTACTATTATTATTATTATTGTTGTTGTACGTGTATATATATATATTAATAACACACACACCCACACATACACACACACACAAGTGCACATTATATTTCCCCCACGCCTGTGTGGCTTGTTCTCAGTTTTTTTCATTTTTAATTACACAAAGTTACGGCATTAAATGGCGCCCTGTTGACAGAGGGACAGACAGACGAGAGCTCTGTGTCCTCGGTTCTCAACGGGCACACACACACACACCCAACACACTCACACACACACACACAGGTAGACATAAAACAACAAGAATGAAAATGACATAATGCACTTGAAATGTTATCGCCTCGTTTTCATTTTATTTTGCAGATTGTGCGGCTGCTGCTGATGATGAAATCCGATTGCAATTTAAGCGTGCCACAACAACAAGAACAATGGGAACAGCAACAACAACAGCAACAACAACAAGCAACACTTAATCAATAACAACAAATCGCTGTCTGCCTGCCTGCATTTTTTGTAGCATACTTTTTGGGCTGCTTTTTTGTTATGTGCTTGTCGACGGGGGATGGGGGTGGTGGGCTGCGGTGCGGTTTATTGTGTGTTTGTTCTCTACTTCTCGTACTCACACATTTTTATGCAATAGCCATACACTCATTCACACAAGCACACACACACACACGCGGAGCGCTCATCTGCTCTTAAGGCTTGCCAAACATTTGCCACACATATTTCACTAACACACACACAAACACATTTTATGTATTTTTATGACACTACTAAAATTATATATTTTCTATTATTTTTGTTCTTATGTGTGTGTGTGTTTTTTTTTGTTTTTTTGCACCACGTCGAGCGCCTTGAAAATCAATTGGGCAAATGCCTCTGTTTCTTTTTCGCTTTTTTTCTTTTTTTTAATGCTCCTTTGCTTTGTAAGATTTTTCACGCGCCTGCTCTCACCAACACTCACACACAAGAAAAGTGACTCGCTCTCATTGACTACTACCTTTTCTTGGTTGCTACTACTACTACTACTGCTACATTTGGTGCCATTGCTGCCGGCTTTTGTGCGCGCCGTTAGGGTGGCAAAAAAAAACGGAAAAAAATACATAGGCAGCCTGTTATATAATATATTGACTCATGTGCTTTTATCTCAAAATATTGATTGATTCAACGTTTATCTTATCTTATCGACTGCTTATAGATAAGCTTATGGTAGCTATATACAAGCCTAATTTGCTGTTCTTTCATTTACGAGTGCATTTTAGCGCGCTACTCTTAAAATGCTTAAATGTTTTGTATTTTTTTCTTTTTTTTTTTTTTTTTGGTGTCACATACTTTTTTGCAGCTACTACTACTAAATGTGCGCTGCGCACGGCAACACTGCTGAAGAAGCTGCTGCTTCTACTGCTGCCGTCTGCTGTCTGCTGACAGCGCTCGCTCTTTGTGCTCTTCTTCATATTCATAATTTAGGTGCGCTCTCTCGTGCACACTCTCGCGCTCGCTCTCTCTCTGGCTTTCGTTCTCTTTGCACTTGCTAAAAAGCGTTTGTGTTTGCGGAAGCTAGCAACGGATATGTCAGATTTTTGCGCTAAATTTTTTGTTTTACGAGTGCCGCCGTCGCCGTTTCCAATAGCGACAACATTCAGCATTGTCGATGAGATAATAAAAACCCAGCGACATATATTCTGCACCCCCCATCACCCCACCCACTCTTTTAGTCACTCTCTCTCTCTGTCTCTTTCGCAGTGTGTGTGGGGCGTGCTGCAAAGGTGTCTCGAGGCTCTAAAAATAAATGCCTGCCTATAAGTTTTGTTAGCTGACAACAAACTGGGCGCAATCATCATAATAATTATTATGTATATATGTGCACTATAAATACCATATATGTTTCACACTATGTGTGGAGGTGGTGGTGGTGATTTGGAGGCTGCTTTCAAAGGGGCGTTGTACATACCGGCACAAAATGTGAGGTTGGAAACGTTTGCCTGGATGCTGCTGTCTCTGCTGCTGCCTCTGCTGCTGCTGAGCTGAGCTGAACTAAATCCGTTTCTGAATTGCACTCAATATTCACTTGTTTTCTTCAGCTTTTACTTTGCTTTGCTTTATTTCTTCTATTACTTTTTTCCTTCTTTCTTTTTTGGGACTTTTGACACACACACACACTCACACACAATTTTCACACGCGTCGCGATTTTTGGGGGGGGAGGAAGAAGATTTGAAGAAGACGCGTATTTTTTTTTGTATTTTTTTGCGTTTTTGTTATTTTTTTTTTTGGTTGCTTGAGCAGCACAGCTCGAAATGCGACTGGCGACTGGCGACAGGCAACTGACAGGGCACGAAAACCGGGCCGCCAGCGAGCACACACACAAAAAGAATGTTGGCTGGAGGAGTGGGAGGGGGAGATAGGTGTTGGCGGCTGCGCGCACACACACACACACACACGCGAGCACACACGGACACGCAGGCAAACACAGTCAAACACGAAGGGCGCACAACTCCACCCTCTTTTCGCACCCCTGGTGGTGAGTTTTGAACAGTGCTGCACACCCTGCTTAGAATTCTTCTTCTTCTTCTTCTACTGCTGTTCCTTGCCACTGTTGTTGTTGTTGCTATTTTGTTTGCCGATTTTTCCACCACCGTCGGCTGAGGTTTTTCCTATTGAATGAAATACGCTTTTCAATGTGTTGTTGCTGTTGTTGTTGCAGGCAGCACATGCGCTTTTCCACACACACACACACACGCGCGCGCTAACAGCGAGAGAGAAATTGGGAAAACGAACTTATACAAGTTGAGAGCGCAGCATTTTTTGATTTTACTTTTTTGGCAACGAATTTTTCGTTGAATTTTGTATTTAGTACTCAAAAACAGAACTGGATGCTGAGTTTTCAAATATCAATTATTGTCAACGCAAGTCTGGCATCTCTGTCCGTAGCTGTGCGGCGTTGCCACAACGCCGAAATAAAATTGTTTATTTATTGAATGCGCTCAGATTGAAATCTGTCATCAATTACAATTAATCTGTACGTCAACAAGTTGCCAACGTCTCAACACAAGTGCGTCTATATATATATATATATATACATATATATATATATATACATATATATATATATATATACATATTTATATATAAATATATCCATAAATATGTATTTGGAAAAATCACGAAGGTTGCCCAAAAGGCATGCAGTGATAATAAATGCATTGTCATCGCCATCTGAGTTTTGGAGTCTCAACATAATGGAGACCGACATCCACTTCGCATAATAATCAATTTCCATTTAGTTAAAACAAAGCCAAACAAAACTAAACAACAAACACACAATGAAAATTGAGATTATCGCAGCTTAAATGCCCTACACATTTCAGCAATATAAATAATACAAAATATAATTTATTTATATTTTCCAAATATTACTAAGCAGTTTTGTGTGAACAAGTTAAAATTATTTACAATTACATTTACATCTCTCAAGCAGAGATTCACTTAAATAGTTTAGGTATTCATTTCAAGCTTAGTCATTAGCTTTAATTCATCCAGAAAAAAGTCAGCTAGATGTCAAGATTTGCACAGATCAAAGTCCAAAGAACAATCGACGAAAAATGGGTTAAAAAAATAAATCTCTCTCTTTCTACTAATCACATATCTGCCATTCCATCTCATATATATATATATATATATATAAATATATATAAATAAATAAAATATATATTTTGAAACTACATATCGTATCAAGCAGCAAAAAGTTGCCCAATAAAAAGTCAATATTTTTTTATTTATTTATTTATTGTGTCAAAGGAAAAAACCAAGTTTCTCAAAAAACGAGTTAAGCTAATATTATCAATTAAAATAGAATAGGTTTAGAAAACTTTCCACGACTTACATAAAAACATAAAAATGATTGCCAGAAGGGGTTACAATTATCTGGATAATAAAGTGTTGAAGCTTACAATTAAAATTATATGTTTCAGGTTTTACACTTAAAAATTCAAAGGAATCTCAGACATGTAATTAAAACCGATAAATAAAGCAATAAAAATGCATGATTCAAACCGGTAAATTTATGTAATAGTTCCACATATTTTGTCGATTATTGGGTTCCGTTTTTAATAGTAACAATTGGTTCTTAAAAAAGTCGTTTTGTTCTCGGTTGCAAATCAAATTTGAGAACAAGTCTGACTGGCTCAACGCTCTGGTTTCATTTACCTATTATTTTATAAATGTGCAAACTTCTTTGAGAAACGCTGCAACTCTTTGGCGCAACGCAAACAGTTAAATCAAACAGCTAAAACTAAACTCATTACTCATGCGCATTGTGTGACGCTTGCAACGTCTTCAATAAAAGCCACGATCCTCTGACTCTATATCTGTCTCTATCTGTTCTTCTCCCTCTCACTCTCTCTCCCTCTGTCTCTCTCTCGCACTCTGTGTGCCCGCTGCATTCGTGAGACGTGACTTGGCTAAAGTCATCAGCGTCATTGCTGGTTAGCAAAAGCTGTTAGCCAACAAGTGCCGGGTGACTAGGTTGAAATTCAAAATTAAATTAAATCACAAAAGATTATTTTTGTTTGTCGTTGGGTTTTTTTTTTATAGTTTTGTTTTGTTTTCTTGATTAAAATGCATTTTCAAAATGGCCACTTAAATGTGTATCAATGTTAATTATATGGCTAATGCCTTGAATTTTTTTGAACGAGTTTGTCTAACAAACCAGGAACAAAGTTCAATTGCATTTTATGGTAATCGTCTTACCATAAGCATTGCATTTTTAGTTGACTCATTTTAACTTTGTTGAAGTATTGCAATTAATTCGGAGAATTGGCCGGGAACAAAGTTCAAGTTGTTGTAAAAGTATTCAACCATTTATTTAGCCGTTTGCAGAGTGGAAGAGAGAAAGGAAAAGGGATCTATAAACACCATTTTCCTCTTCCTTCTATCCGGCAAGGGTTAGCTTTAGATGTGCAAAGGGCAATTAAAAAGTTGAGGGATTTGTTTTAATAAAGTTTCTATAAGCTATGCAAAACTGGAGAGCAGAGAATGATTTTTTTGATTGAAAGTCAGTCGACACAAAACTCCAAATATGCAATCAGAACCAACAAAAAAAAAAGTTAATATGATTTAGTTAATATCAACGAAAGGTTATCGAATTCACTATTTACTAAAAGTTAATGTTAATAAAGAGCAGTTTCTTATTTTTATTAATTTTTATTAAAATATGCCAATCTACTTTGGCGCATCGAAGATTGAGGATTCGTTTTCCAGAATTTGACTTAGAAGAGAAGTGAAATTAATCTTGGTCGTATTAAGATCTTCCAAGTTGAAGGCTTCGTGAATTTAATATGAAAACCAAATTTTAATTTTTGATCAAGAAGTTAAACTAAATTATTTTCATAATTGAGTTAATTGACATGATGTATAAGTCCCTAGTAGACGAACTTCTGAACAGACTTTCTGCCAGTGGCATTCAATGTCAAGGCTACGCCGACGACATTGTAATAATAGCAAGAGGCAAATACGAAGAAGCACTCTGCGACATAGTCCAGTTAGGGTTGAAGATCACGAGTGACTGGTGTAGGGAGGTTGGACTCAACGATTGTCCCCTTTACTAGACGCTATAAGCCACAGAGAATGAAACAGATACGGCTCTTAGGGAGCCTATTAGAGATAAGCAAGGAGGTGGAATACCTCGGCTTCGCATTTGACAGCAGATTAAACTTTGGCACCCATGTGCGAAACACGATGATGAAGTGCTCTAGAGCGCTTTATACATGTCGTAGTATAGCGGGGAAATCATGGGGTACGTCACCAAAGATAATCAGATGGTTATACCTAATGGTTGTAAGACCCATGCTGACTTACGGAGTGATAGCATAGAGATAGAGCACGGTTAGCCTCCGTAAAGAAACAATTGCAAAAATTGCAGAGAATGCGCACCTGCCCTACAATAGCCCTGAAAGCCCTAATGGAGCTCACGCCACTCCACCACACCATAAGGCTCCAACAGAAAGCTACAATCTTAAGGATGTCAGCAGAAGGAGTTGGGAGCAGACACATACTGAGTAATAAAGATGCCCAACTTCTTTCAGATGAACTTCCCCTCCGGATACAACCCAGGGATGAAATGATACCAGAATATATATTCGAGCGGAATTTCAAAGTTCAAACGAGTTGCAAAAAGGAATGGACATCATTAGATGAAATCCATCCTATGAAACCGCACACCATAAAATGGTATACCGATGGATCACTCACCAATCAGGGAACAGGCCTGGGAGTGGTGGGTCCTCGGGTATTATACCATGAATCTCTGGGGATGTACACCAGCATATTCCAAGCTGAGGTGTGTGCCATTGGGAGGTGTGCGGAATTTAATTTAAAGCGCAACTATTTCTTTTGGGCGTCTATAATCATAAACGATTTAAGCAAGTAATATCCATGGGCAGGAATATGCTAAGGATACTTGTCGGTCCACTGACAGGACATTGTAGACTAAAAAGCCACCTGTCCAAAATGGGTATCTGCAGCAACAGCCAATGTAGGTTATGTGAAGTCGAGGAAGAGTCTTCAACTCACATCCTAACAGAATGTATCGCCCTTGCCAGGAAAAGATGCAGCATCCTAGGGATGCATGTTATGAATGTCAAAGACATAGCAGCCCTCGACCCATCAAAGATCCTGACATTCGTTCAGGAACTGGGGTTGATGGAGGAGCTATAAGCTCGGAAGGGGCACAATAAATCAATTAGGTCGCAGTGCACAAAACCCCAAATAAATAATAAATAATAATAGTAGGTAATTTAATTATATTTTAAGGCACAACTTGACATTAGCAGCATTAATAAATTATTTAATAAAACACTGAATCCATTTGGCTGACCTGGAGCAGCCCATACTTGACCAGGATATGTTTAGAGAGTAATATTTTGATGACCACTTTTTAAGTTCTGTTACTCATATAAAGATTGAATCCAGATAAGGATTATAGATCCAAAAATTAATCACCAAAATCCAATTAAACCATTTTTTTTTAGAGAAAAGGACAAAAACACATGGAAGAAAGTTTTTCAAAAAAAAACAACGATATGCTGAGTACTGCAAAAATATAACTGATCAGAGCCAATTCATTGGACGTTCTTATATAGGTTCGGTTTAACATTTTATTGAAAATAGGATCAACTTCAAATCAATTACTGTTATCTCTGTATAAATTGTTCTTAATGTGTACTCTAATCTAAAAAACTAGTCTCTTGAGCTATAAAGTGCAATTCTCAATTTATTCATAGATTATTGACATTTTATATATACATATACATATTCCTTCAGATGTAGTTTAAAAAAATGTGGACACTTATTGGGTAGTGAAAACTTGGATTCCCCCAGCTAAGTAAACTTTCATCACACATTTTTATAAATATTTATTAATTGGTTGAGAAATCGATAAATTAATTTTTAATAGCCAAAGAAAAAACAAATTAAAAATGCAGTCTAATAATTATAAGTTTTATAACCGACTTGTTTTTATCTGTATATAAATAATTGAAATAATATTTACATACTAAACAATCCATTAATTAGATATGCAAAACAAATTTTAAACAACTTAACACCTTTTAGTGTAATCGATAAACGATTTTTATTTAATCAATTAAAAACAATTTGAAGTGCTTATTGTATAAGATAACTTATATTTCATATATATTTTAGAGTCACTGAAATCGGCTTATTACTCGACTGATGCTGCTGGATAAAGTATATAAATATATATATAAACTTAACTTTAGTAACTTTTGTATATTATTTTGAAGTGTATTAAAAAATATCTTTAGCCTGGCACAAAATAAGCCCAATCTGCAATACCTTATAAACTAGAGTGTATTTAATATAGCTGTTAAAACTAATCGTATTATTATTTCGTTGAACTTGTTCATTTTCGTTGAACTTGTTCAACTTTCTTAAACATATTATTATTTCATCTATTTTGTAGCCCGAGCTCAACAGCATTTTATGCATAATTAATAGTCTCGTAAAAATCTTAATTGAGAGCACGTCGAGCCGCCAAAGTAACACAGGGAACTCACACGCACCAGCGCACACACGCACACACACACATCACACACACATACACACACAAATATAAGCGACCCACCTACACACCAACGAGCCACCCACTTTCTTTGTTGTGCGTGTCGCACAAATTACTGTCAAATTTATATTTTGAGCATTTCTTTTGTGAGTACACACAGATCATAATATGTATATACACGTGTATATATATGTATGTGTGTGTGTGAGAGTGTAACATTTGTTTGTGTTTTTCTTTTCAAAGTTTACAAAGTGGTTTTATATTTCTTTCTTTTTGGGTCACTTACAATTGAGCCTAGCAAAGCGACAAATTTGGTTTTGCTCGTGTGAAGATCACATAACATATAAGCAGCACAAATGGATACGTGCTTACGGTAAATACATATATATATATATATATATATATAATGTATAACTGCTATTCAAACCGATTCGAGTATCATTGACACCGATTCACAAGAAACGTTTAAATGTAGAACTGCAGCCGTTTGCAGAATGTGGCCAATAACAAAAGAGTTGCTGCATTTGAATTGGCCTCGAAGCTTTCGACAGCAGTTTATCGGTTTAAGCGTATTTCAAAAGCCTCACATAGCCTCATTCAAAACTGCTGACCAGAACAGTGCCATGGAAAAGCCAACAGAGAAAAAAATTTTTAATTTCAAAGAAAAAACTAATTTTGAACCACAAAAATCGTCAGCTGCGAATTTGGAAATGAAATCTGAAATTAAAGAATGTCTTCGAAATGAAATGAAAGCTAGAAAAGTAAGAGTGCTCCAATCGAGAGAGCTCGACTTGGACATGATACCCCCATACATATATATATTCATAGAATTGATGTAAAAGAAATGTAAAATAGAAACAAACCAGTTAAAAAGATATAAAAATAGAATGAAGCCAACAGCAAGCAATTTGCATCTAACTCAGAGAAATGGTGAAAGCTATGGATTAAATAAAATAAACTTGATCTTCGAATAGTAAACGAGAACAAATATTTTGAATATTAAGTTCGAGTCTCTAAAATGGCCAAATTTATGAAATGAACTTAATCAATTCGCTTGTTTTGGAAAGTATTCTGGATCAACGATTTTTGCACTTCAACTAATAATTTATAAAAGATTTGAATTTCAACTTCTATTATATGTTACTTAATATTATTGCATAAACATTTATTTGGAATTTACATTTTAGTGACACACTAAATACCCAATCCCAATAGTACCAAGAGATTTCCCAAATTTGTTTGTATAATTTTTTATGACACAAAGTAAGCCCACGAAATGAGCAACCATTTTTTGGATGCACTCTTTTGAAAACAGCGAGATTCACTCAATGCTCAAATCTCAAAAACTGCCAATCTCAAATATCTTCAAAGTCTCATTCAGAAAAGACAAAGTCAGCTTTCTCAGTTACCCAAAACAAACAATTGCTGCAATTGTTGTTGCTATTTGTTGCTGATGCTGCTCAGAGCTCTTTTTTTTTTGGTTATTTGAGCTGACTATGCTTTTGGCTTATTGACTTCTCCCTCACTCTGCCACTCTTCCACTCTCGCACTCTCCCGCTCTCTCTCTCCCCTCTCTCTCTCTCTCTCTCTCGCTCTTAGCTCTTGGCTCTTGGAGCTGATTATTTAGTGTTCCGATTTTCATTACGTGGTTTCGTCTTTGCTTTGCTTTTGTTGTTTTTAGCTCTTATTTCATTTTGTTGTTGCTGTTGTTGTGTGTGTGTTGTTTTGTTGTTGCTTGCCTGGCGGGTATTTAAAAAATTTCCTCATGTCGATGCTTTTGCGCTCAGTTTCAGTCGGTTTTTCAGTTTCGGTTTCAGTTCGAGTTGAGCGTGCGTCGGCATTGGCAGCAAATCTTATTCAACGTATTCCACGTATTCGACACCGATTCAACAATTTTTGTGTCGTTTTTGAATCCAAAAAATCTATATATATATATATATATATATAAATATATATAAAAAATATTTTGGTTAGTTTACCGTTTAGTGATAAACAAAAGCAACAAGTGCAACAATCGCTTCGGTTTTGTGTTTGTGTTTGTTTTTTGGACAACAAAAAAAAACTGAGTCAAGAATCGATTGCCAAACGTCTCGAAACGGAAGCAGCTCTGACGAAAGCAATATATCCACGCAACTCTTCCATCCCCCCCCCCCCCCACGCACCACCGGCGGCGCTTGCAAACTGTTTTTGAAAAATTAGCTTGATCCATTGAACTATTGTCGCTTTGTTTGTTGACTTTTCCTTGACTTCTGCAACTATTGACACGCTGCCTTTTCACTTAAGATTTGTTTTGTTTGTGTTTTCTACGCGAGAGCTGTGTGTGTGTGTGTGTGTGTGTGTGTCTCTCTCTGTGTGTGTTTGTCTTTTGCAGAGTTTTTCGCGCTTGCTGAGTAAGTTGGTTTTTCACGTTTTTTTTCGTTGTTGTTGTTGTTGTTGTTTCCTTTTCGCTCTTGCTGGAAAATTCATTGGCGTTGCGTTTGCAGCGTTTATATTTATTTGAAGGTTTCGGTTTTTTTGGCTTAGGCTGCTTTATTTTATTTATTTATTTTTTATTTGCTTGCTCAGCACAAATTTTTTGTCTGTCGACATTTTTGACAGCGTGGCCAATTTTTGCCTTATTGTAGTTGTTGTTGTTGTTGGTATTTTAACTTGATGTATTTCATTTGTGACCAACGGCTATAAAAACCGGTTAGAAAGATATAAAAAAAATACAAAATTTGACCATTTCAAAGTGGGTGTTTTATTTATTTATATAATTTCTTTGCCACCTGACAGCCAGAAGCAATAAAATTCAATTGTCCAAAAGATCGAACAAGCAAAAATAAATTCCCCTAATTCACCTACATTTTTTATGCGCTGAACATATGTAAAATTGGCAGATTGGGTATATCGGATGTGTGCCAGATGGAATATATAAAAATTATATGTCAAAATTCGAATAGATTTGGAAATTTGGCATATAACTTAAAATAACTGAAAAGATCATCTGTTAAAATTTAAAAAAAAAATCCGTTTAAAAACAGAGAAGATGTCGTTTTCGAACCAGTTGCACATAAGGCATTTTCGGCACACACGTGTCTGTAATAAATAAACAAATAAACAACAATAGCTGCAAAACCTGGTCTCAGCGTATCTTCCAGTTTTGTTTTTTTTTTTCTTTGCGGAAGGTTTCTCGCACAATTAGGCGCGGCAAGTTCGTTGCCTAAGTCTTTTGATTTGGCTTACAAATATAACAAAATAACAACGAAATTGTTTTGCACGCGACATTGACGGGCCTCAATTATGCGATCACACAGCATTTTGATTGAACCCCGTCAAGCGGTTTCAATGTTAAGGTCTGACACAGGCAACAAATATGCTAATGGCTTATACAAATGGCTTGAATGAGCCAGTCCCGAAAGTAAAGTGCGACATCATCAAATGAAACGCAGCCTACACATATTTTGACGATACTTACTTAAATATATACATATATCAATATACAATGAACGATTTGCATATGGCAAGTCACTCCCTTAAAACGGCTATCAAGTTCAGCTAACACATGTTGTGCATAACAACAAATTTGATACACATTTTATTGCTGCCAGGCCGGAAGCATAAAACTAAAACTCATCTCAACGAAATAGTTAAAATCTATAATATGAGACAGTTGAAGACAGGGGAAGAGAGGGGGGATAGCTTAAGATAGAAAGTGGCAAGAAAGATACGCTGTTATTGGCATTTTTAGTGGTTAAACATATTAGTCACATAAGTTTTTTTTCTCATCAACTTTGCTGGCCCTTACAAATACCTTTGATTGTTCACAAAATGGGTCAAATAGCTGTGCAGCCGAAAGAAATTTCCAAATATTTAATATGCATACGCGTTTTGGAGCTTACATATATAAATATATTTATATATATATATAAAGCAGCTGCTTAGAGACTGAACGATTTGCGCGGGCTCTTCGCCATTTGGCTGTACAAAATTAGCAAGCGAAACGCATATTTGGCCAAATTATGCAAATCTCTGAAACATAAGTCACAAGTGTTTTAGCATTTTGAATCTAAATTTTAGATGGATTTTTAACCCATTTTTGTTATATATATGTATATAGGCAGATGCAGTTAGACTTTATATATAGCAATCCTTACGGTTGATTGCGCTTCGTGTTTTTTTTTTTTTTATTTGTTGTTTTGCGACTCTTCTCGAATATTGCTCAAGCTAAAGCGAATGTAGGCTTTTAATGATGTATGACGCAGTGCATATTCTGACACATCTTACATAAGCTGATTTCATAACGCCAGAAAGAGCGCGCGAGTCGAGAGAGCTGCACTTGGAGATACCCTAAACTAAAGACTTAGTTTTGCATATATATATAAATATATATTTATTAGTTAACTTAAACTAAATTGAAGTAATTTATATCGAAAGATATATCTTAAAGTCGAGAGAGCTAGACTGGGAAATATCCTAAACTTTGTCTATGTATATCCAATAAATATATATACATTTAATAACTATAGGTTATATATTGTAGTAAGTAATTTGTATAGAAAGATATATTTTCAAAATTGTGGCTTTTGTTGGTAGTTCATTTTCATTGATTTTATTTTGAACTAAAGTGTTAAATAAACTTTTTTATATTGAAGATTTTATATCTCTAGTTTTTAGAATCTCTGAGCTCGGCTTGTTCATACAGACGGACATATTTCTTAGGTTGCTTAAAAGTGAAATTTTTTGAATAGAACTATTAAAATAAAGTAAAATTTTATACTGTCAGAGTTTACTTATGCAGCATTATCGGTTAGGGAAGACAAAAGATATTAAGGAAATTGAATTTTTCTTTATTGATCAACCACATGGCAATTAAATTATATAAACAAATCAGAAATTACTTCTCCATTATGTTGTTTTTCATATGCAACACACTTAATTCAAGTTGATGCCTCCAAAAGGGCGACAACACAATGCGGTTGCTTTGCGGCATCAACTTTTGCAACTGCTCAATTATACAAATTTTGATATTTTCGCAATATAATAACATATAAGACTGAGGCTTATGGTAACAGGAATTTGCTACACACACCTAATTGGGTGCACAAATGTAGAAATTCTTAAAAAAAAAGGTTACTCAAAGTTCATTGACTCTGAAACTTAAACTTAGCGAATTGGTTTTGGTTATAAAAAAATATATATACATATATGTATATAAGTATTTAAGAAAATGGCGCTTTGGGTCAGCTAAAATTGTTGCTGATGCAGCCAAGACCTAGTCCAGATAGAGTTTCATTGGAAACCAGTTTATTGGTGGGCATTGAATTTGTTTTGAATCCGGCATTCTGTGCGCCACAGAAATCAAATCAAAATCACACATATTTTACATAATTCTCAGTTCAGCTCAATGTCAACGCCTTGAAAGAGGTATACAAAAAAAAAAAAGAAAAAATTAACTAAGATATAAGAAATAGTCAAATCATGATTTGAGCGCATTTTCATTATACTTTTATTATGTTTGTGAAAATTCAAAAAAAAAAGTATGCGAAGGCTGCTCGAGTTGATTAGCAAATCAATTTGTAGCTTTTAGCACCGCCCCTTTGGAAATCCGTTAGTTAATTAAACTAAAAAAGAAACCGCAATTACGCAAAAGCCCATCAAAAAATGCAACACATGGCCAATTAGCGCCTATATGCCAAAAACAAGTTAAGTAATAAATAAATTGAAAAAAGAAATACATAATTAAAGGAGACTTTAAATCGGTATTTGCATATCAAAATATATCAGACTAAACTTAAAATCTATAGAGTAGATAGGATAAGATAAGATTAAATAGATATATCATCTATATGTATATGATATGCGTATTTGATCTAAGTAGGCTGTGAAACCGATTAGTGTTTGACTTCCGGTTTCGCGAATTGTGCAGTTTCTGTTAAGCTTATGCATTGGTAACAAATTCTTTCCGGTTTTCAGTTCCGTTTTGATGCTATATGCACTGAGAAATAAGGTTTTCTGATTCCTAAATCAAGAGAGAGCTCAACTAGGAAATACTCTGAGATACATAAGGCTTTGATGAAATTTCGCTTGATCAGTAGGAAAATAAATTTTGATTCAAAATATGCGTTTCCTCTACGATCTCAATAAACGCCTGCCAGTCTATATATCTATATATATCTATATATAATATATGATATATATAAAATTATGTTTTTTTTTATTGCTGTCAGAAATCAATTTATATCGTTATTGAGAAAAATGAGAAAATAAACTAAATGTTTACAAGAATTTAGTCTTATTTCTCCTCTAGTTTTTATATGGGAGAAATAAGCATGACTTAATCAAGTCGTCTTTTAATGCAGATCAGGAATATATATGCTGATGATTTCTTCTGCGTGTAAAATAATTAAATACCCAACTTCAGCATTTAAAAATTTTAAATTATTGTTTCGTCTCTAATTCAGAGTTGATTTGAAACACCGATTCCAGATTTGCTCAAGCCAGTTACAAACTCCACCAAAAAACAAAAGTTCCCGCTGTAAGGGTATGCAAAACAGATTCCACATTAATCCTAAATAGATTTTGAAGTTTTATGGCTGTTTTTTGAAGCAGCCTTGACACAAAAACAATTTGTAACTTATCGAAAATGTAATCTCAAAATAGCTTCGCAGTTTTATCTCTTTTTTATCTTTGTGTGTGTTACTTAAAAAAGACAACGGGGATCTGGGGCAAGCAGCCACAAATTGTTGAACATGATTTGGCTGACGTATCTCAGAGATACAAATTCGCATAATTGGCCATCAGCTACCTGATGTGTTAAAAGGCACAAATCAATTGTTAATCGCATCAAGTCAAGGCAAACAAGCTCTACGCGTTAACTGTACATCGTCTACACTGTTCAAAATTGCTGTTTTAATTGTTATTTCCTTGTCTTTTATTTTTTACCAACATTAAACTTGGAAATATAAATTTACATTCATGTCAGTGTCAGCAAAAATGTCAGAAATTGGTGTGCCAAAAAAATCGATAACATCGATTAGTGCCTATCTATAAAAAAAAAGCAAATAACTTCTCCAATTTTAAAGTCAAATTTGTTACTTTAAAATTGAAATGCTCACCTTTCACATTTTTTGATCTATACTCTATAAATTTAAAAGGTTTACTCCCCCAAAACTTAAAAGATAGATTACTGTGAACCTGCTCTTAAAAAAATACATGGTTCCCACCCAAAAATCGCTTAAAAACAAATTATATCACTGGTAACTCCTTTTAAGAGGTGGTTACACCCACTTTTAGAGCCAAAAATAATGAAATCATATATCGCTGTAGTTGTAGAGCTAAAGTAATCGTATTTAAAAGCAGTCTAAATGATTCTATATAGTTTTTAATTCGTATTATTTAGTTATATATTATTAGATTTTATTAGTTTTTCTGCTTTTAAATTTATTTCGTTTTAAAGTCTTCCATCTTAAAATAATAATAAAATGTTCATTATTAATATGCTTAGCATTGTTTCTTAAAGTCTTCGCTGATATATATATTTTTAGGCAATCTAGGCTAATGAAGAAATCGATTGAAGATTGCACGGAATTAAAATTTAGCTTTAACTTTAACTTGACCCCGTCTGCAATTTGACCTCAGCTCAGATCGAAGCTAAAACTGATTTTAATATATCTATTTTTTTTCTATATCTGCGTTTTTTCTTGTGCATTTTGTAGCTTCTCCAACGTATAAAGATCCAGCAGCAAGTTGGCGCCACCCACAAATCTAGAGCCCTACACCATGGCCGTAATAACGGAGCATGGCAACACTAACGGTAACCATAGCCATGACAACAACAGCAACAGCAAGCCGGGCGGCATCAGTAAAGCTGCCACTGAATCGCCACATCTCGGCCAGCGTCAGCTGAGCACAGCTCTAACCATTCCCGAGTTCTTTGCCAAGAAGAACATATTCGTGACGGGTGGCACGGGATTTCTGGGCACAGTGCTGATCGAGGCGCTGCTGGACACACATCCCGACATCGGCACCATCTATGTCTTGGTGCGAGGCAAGCGTAACTTTGATCCCAACGAGCGCATCAAACGACTGCTCCAAAAGCCGGTGAGTAAACCTGATAAAGTTAAAATTATTTTAATTACTTCTTTTTGAAATCTATCTTAGAAATCTTCTCATTAAAAAAAAATTAGTTTAATTACTACTTTTTGAAAACATATTTCTTTCTTAATAATAGAAAAAGATTTTTCATCTGAAACAAACTAAAACCAAGAAGTTTTCTATTTATTTGACAGCAGAGTTAAGGGTTCTTCATTAAGCAGACATTACTGTTATATTCTCATATTGAAACGAGCTCTCTCGACTAGAGCATTCTAATTGAGAATGCATTTATCTGTTTGTTGCTTTTGGGTCACCAGTTGCCATAACAGACTTTTGACCCATTTACAAGCCCGAAAGCGAACATTATTCAAGACAATTACGACTCGTTTTAATGCCGCCTTAATTTGTGGAAAGTGAAGTGACTTCCGCTCCGCTAATTTAGCCGCCTTTGTATTGTAATCCCCCCAATTACACTTATTACTAATTTCACATTTGCTCTTTCTATGTTATTTGTCAGCACTTTTGACACTTTTCTATCATTAAAAGTTTTAAAAGCAGTTTTTAAAACGTACTTAAATAGACTTTATGATTGGTTTTATTACACTTAAATGCCTGAGGCTATTCTATGTTTGAATACCTGAGATATATATCATCTATTTCCAATTATAGCGATTCAGTAAGTCGACTTTGTATCTTCAGATTTAAAGCTGACATGTTTCTTGTTCGTTACAACTCAATAAAAATAAAATTAAGTGGCTATTGCAAAACAGATCGAAACAAGAGTTATTTGATTAAAAACCAATTTGGACTTGAAAGTAAATTTAACGCATTCTATAATAAGCAGAGATCTGAAAAATTTCTAAGAATTCTAACAAACACTCACAAAGAATCTTCTTAATAATGGTATTCAATTTCTGGCTTTATGATCATTAAAATGTTCACAAAAAATATCAAAATTTATATAGAAAATAAGTAAATTAAATTTTTCTTTTTAAAAACTTACAGATTTTTGAGAAGTACAATGAGAAGACGCTGGCCAAGGTGGTGCCCGTTGTGGGAGAGCTGACGGAGCCGAATTTTGGCTTTGGCACTGAGCTGCTGCAGGAGCTGATCGAGCGGGTGAATGTGATTTATCACAGTGCGGCGACAATCCGTTTCAATTCACCGTTGCGTACAGCGATCTTAACTAATCTGACCGGGACAATGCGCTCCATTGAGCTGGCCAAGCAGCTGAAACAGCTGTCGGCCTACATCTACTGCTCGACGGCGTTCTGCAACAGCAACAATCGTGGCCTGATCACCGAGGAGGTTTACAAGTCCCAATTCGATCCGTACGAAATGATGAAGATGGCGGAGAACGACGATGAGTGGATCGATTTCACACAGCAAAAGTGCAAAAGCTTCCTCAAGGATCATCCAAACACGTACACCTTCACCAAGAATCTCTCCGAGAATCTGCTCATGGCCGAGATGTCCGGTCTGCCAGCAGCCATCGTAAGGCCATCAATTGGTAAGTTTATCTATAAATTGGTTACCCTAAGAAAATTGAGCGAGAAAGAAAGAGAGAGAGATAGAGAGAGAGTGAGAACACAATGAATAAAAAGTATTGCAACGGTTCTTTAAGCCCATCAAAGGGAAACAATTGTAAATAATGCACTCACCAGCAGCAAAATAATCCTCTATTATTTCTAAGCGTTGTTTCTCTTTAGACGTATTTTGCATCTTTTTGCTGCAGCTACAATCAATTTGTTATTATACACATAATTTTATATTTATTTGAACACGACGCGCAATTGAAGAATGTAAACGAATTTGCATATTGGCAAATTTTACAGTTATGCATTTTAGAGAGTTTTTACAGCGAGCGCATTTTGGAGAGTTTAACAGTGAGCGCATTTTACAGAGCTTCATCGCATTCTTGAAGAAACCAAGAACGATAACGTAACAGAGAGAATTTTTTAAAAACGAACAACTAATTGCAATTGTGGACTGTGTGTATTGTATGTTAAATTCAAGGATCTCCTTAGCGTTTACTGTAGTCGTCTTCTCCTTTGTTATGTGTTTTAACGAATCTACCCACAAAATAGGCAATTTTCTTTGCTTTGCGCTGCTTAGCTTTGCACTGCATAGTATTGCTTTGATTTGCACTGCTTTACTTTTACCCTGCTTTGATGTGCGCTGCTTGTTCAGTTTGTAACTGTTTGGTTATCATATTGCTTTACAATTCTTGGCATTGCTTATACCCTGTACCCATTAATGGGCAAACAGTGTATTTTGGAGTTATAACAGGCAGAAGAAAGTATTCAATATTCAAGTGGCCTTTGTCCTTATACGATTACAATATTTAGAATAAACATGTAATCATTAAATTAGAATTGTGCAAACATTAATAACACTTTTTCATATTGTTTTTATTTACAGTTTACGGCACACTGGAAAATCCAATGAAAGGCTGGGTGGGCAATGCGAACTCGGGTCACTTGGGTTTTCTGGCCGGTTTCATTAAGGGCATCTTCCGCACAATGTGCGGTAGTGCGAATGCTATAATCGACATAATACCATGCGATTATGTGATCAACAGTTCGTTAGTCATGGGCTGGTATGTGGCAACACGTCATATCGAACAGCCGGAGATCATACACTGCACATCGGGGGAGGTGAACCCATTGAATTTGGCACAGTTCTGCGACATTATCAATGACAGTGTCGAACGACATCCGCCCAACAGTTTTGTGTGGAAGCCAGCGACAAAGTTGCGCAACGGCTGGCGCTATAATCTATTCTTCTATCTGTTCCATTTGCTGCCCGCCATGATATTCTATATACCCGAGAAGCTTTTCAACATTGGTATGCCGCAACACACGTAAGTGAAAAGTGAAAAGTGAGTTATGAAATAAGTTAAAACGTACTGAAAATTAAAGGGAATGCATAAGTGTCATAGGCAACGAGATTACATAGAACGGTAAAGTCCCATTGACTATTGGTTTATGCTTTTGCATTGCTGACGAAGAGAGAAAGCGCTAATTCACAGCGAGAGAATACTGTAGAATATTATGAACATGCGAACGAAAACTTGATTTTGGAAGAATAGAAAATAAAAAATAAATAAAAATTACTAACGATTTTATTATTTTAATCTATTTTAATAATATATAATTTTTTTCTTTACATATTTCTCTGTTGACGACTGCAGGGCATATGAATATATGCGTGTATTCCAGAATGGCACCAAGGCATTCGACTACTTCCTCGACAAGGACTTTCGCTATTCGATGAAGAACGCTCTGCGCGTATCCTCAATGATACATGAAAGCGATCGCAAGCGTTACAATTTTGATGCCAGCCGCTGTGATTGGTCAGAGTTCATCGATCGCTGCCTGATCGGTATTCGTCGGTTCTATTTCAAGGAGTCGGCGGTGACAACCAAATGGCATCGCAATTACTGGATGGCGTAAGCACTGTAACGCAATTCTTGAATTTATCAAAAATCTAATTACACTTTTTTTTGTATTTTATTTTAGTTTCAATATTTTACACTATGCTGGCTTCGTTGCGATCTTTGCAGTACTCTTTTGTATATTCGCACCGCTTTTGGGCTTGAAAATTGGTCTGGCGTTGTCGCTGTGCGTTTGGGGCTTCTTGATCTGGCTATAATAAAAAAAAAAAAATAAATAAACAAAAATCAAAAATAAGTAAAAAAAAAAAAATTTAACTATCTGGGAATCGCTCATATTCAAAGATTTCACCCAACCCTTATACAAGGGAGTCCCGTCCCCCTAACCACCCACTCAACTTCATAGGGTATATCATGTATTTTTAATTTAAGTTCAACCAAGTCAACTTCAATGGTAAACTTTGAATAAACAAATCTATCTACAAGCAGCAATGTTATTAAACCCAAAAATTAGCTCAAATCGTAGTCACATAAACAAATAGTCCTGGTTTTTAGTCAAATAGTGAATTTTGTGTGCACTTGTATATTACGAAAATATATATACTTATATTAATATATATAAATGTAAACGATTAAATATTAACAATGTAACTATAAATGAAATAAATATGACAATCTAAATGTTAAGCTAAATGTTTTGAGTATTGTTTTTTTTTATACACTGAGTCCATTCTAAATGTGCAAAAATGTCTATGAGGCAGCAAACGCAGATAAAGCTTGTCTGTTTGAATATTTTTATTTATTTGATTATTTACTTTAATATCTACTTGAAAATTTATTATTATTTTAATTAAATGACTAGGCTTAAATATTCGACTGCCCCAAAGTATACAACAATATTTTAAACTAATCTTTTCACTAACATATGTTTGGGCTATTGCCATAAACAAATACCATCTTCTGTTATATTCTTATAAATTATTGTCAATTGGAGTTATATATATTTATTTCTATATATTTTTAGTACGATATGAATCAATGAACAAATGAAAGCACCGCGCTGATTAAATCGTTGATTGTTTTTAATAAAATTCATATGTATTTTATACAGCCAATCGCATCTTTTCCCAATGATGATCATGTTCATGCTGGTGATGATGAAGCTTATGCTCTTAATGCTGCTGATCACTGAACTCTGAAGCTCCGCTACACGCGACACACAAACTCGCCGACTATACCCGAGAGCTGAGAGCTGAGAGCCGAACTCGACGTCTCGCATCGAGAGTCGATGAAACAGTTTCGCTTCGGCCGGCAAACGTGCAAGTTGTGAGTTTTCTGAGCGCGTACTGCAAAAGAGAAAACATAAAAATTTTTCTAACGAACACAGCAACCCATATATATATATACAAAGCTACGTAACTGTTTACAAATACATACACATATATGTGCATGTGTTTGTGCATGTTGTTTACTACTGCAGCAGCGCTAAAGCAAACAACCAAGTGAGCAAGCAGCAAAACAAATTCAAAATAAAAAAAGCTGTGTTTAAAGACACACGAGTAAAAAAGAGAAATTTTCGATATTTCTGTTAACCCTACGACACAGATATACAAAGAAAATAGTGAATATATATATATATATAGAAGACATATATTGCTCAAGAGCTGCTCAGTTACAATGGCCAGGTAAGCGCATTTTGGTTATACACAATAAGTAAAAATTAAAAAAAAAATTATTTACTGCTTGACGGCATTTTGTTTTGTTCTTCTGTTTTCATCTCGCTTTATTGAATTCGAGACATCTGCTGTCAAGTCAAATGTAACTGTAGCAGTAACTATAACAGTGATGCACTTAGAAATACTAAAAAAATACTCAAACGCCTACTGATTACCATTGAGTACTTAATTAATTATCATCTTTAAAAAATTATCACGTTAAGTCGTGCGAATTACTGTTGAGCACTTATAAGCAATCCTCCCTACAGAACTGGTATGATTTTTTTTTATATATATTTTATTATTATTATTTTTTTATACCTCTCAATTGAACATAGTTACTTCCTTTAAATTTGAGATGCCACTGCGAAAACTTTGACCCGCACAACTCGAGATTTATGCACATAAATTTTAGTTGTCGATCGGTCTGGGAAACTGGTTAGTTGTCCAAATTGGAGGCGTTGTAAATATATATATATGTATATATATTTATACAGATACACTGCATAGATATGTAGTATGAATTTTAGTGGAAAAATACAATGCAACAGCATCAAAATGCCTTTTTTGCAATGTACATCAAGGCAGCCAATCGCAAGCTCAGTTCTGTTCCCTCCACAATGCGATTCAAGTTAACATTTTGTTTTTCGGCTTTACGCATTTACCGCAACAAGGTCACCAGCCTGTCTGGATGTCTGTCTGTCCTCCTGTCAATTGGCTTCTAACCGGATTCTCCTTTTAAACTGCAATCCTTAAATTACGAGAAGAACCGACTCGCTTAATGCGACTTTTACTTCCTAAATTATAGGACAAAGTGCGAAATAACCGCTACTTAAAAGTGTTGAGGTAAAAAAATACTTGGTTTTTATTATTATATAGCGGCGTACGTGCTAAAAACAACAATTAAACAAAGCGTATACTTAATTCTATAAAATTGCATAAAATTAGAAGTGAAAAATTCAATTTAAATATTAAATTAAAAAATAATTATAATATGTCGTACTTCTATATTATGCAGTTGTCGAGGGATCAAACGGTCAATTTTTTTTTTTTACGGCAACCAAAAGAAATAAATTATTTTTTATTATGTTATTCACGTTAAGACAAAAAGATTATTTTAATCTGACAAACATGTCATGTGAACAACTTGTGGTAAAATTTAGATGAAGCCACCTTGATTACAATCTGTAAGGGTATCAAACTTTCGGCATGCCTTAACTTTTTTATTTTGTGTTGAAAAAATATTCATAACAAATTTACTGACTTCATAATTCTCATTTAATTAAACTCAAATTTTGAGTTTGATGACCCTTAAATGAGTTTGAAATTCTACAATCGGGAATAAAAGAAGAAAATCAATTTATTTATATTTGGGTGCAAGGTTATTTCCCAGTTGAATAGTCTCTATCAGCTAGAGAGAGCTGGTGTTCTTTACAAACTCGGCTAACCCGTTTCTAAAAAAAAACCTGTACTTGTCCCATAAATCCACAATAACGCATATTCCGTTACACTTTTCTGATTAAGAAGCGAAGTGAGTAAGTAAACCTCCCAAAAAGCTAATCAGTGCATTTCACAGCGGTTGCCACTCCAAGATAAGAACACAATTAAGTTTTAGCGTCAAAATTAATAAATCATCAAAAGACCAACAACATAAAAAAAGAAACGAAAAAACAGTAGTCACTGGCGAATAGATAACTGAAAAACTGGGCCACAAAATTAGCAAAGTGGCAAAAGCAATAACAAAAATTTTAAGCAATTTATTTACTTATTAAATTTTGTCTCAAACATGGTGAAAGCTCTCTTTTTGCCGTTAGTATTACTCAGCTAGTTGGGTTATTTCAATTTGTTACGGTTCAAGAAATATCTAAAATTGCACATATATAAACATATGACATACTTATGTAATTAATCGTGTTGCAATAAAAAAAATACCAAAAGAGACACAAATCATCAAAAAGCTATTTGCTAAAAGGGAAGACAAGTTGCAGACGAGTCGTGCGTATCATTAGGGCCTGATTATTACCAGCTTCCAAATTAGCCAGTATAAATTGTGGTTGCGTGTGAGTTGGTCGCAAAAAAAATTTATATATACATCTAAGTTTTCTTGGGCACGCTGATGATTTTGCAAACCGATATCTAACTTTCACTATTAGTTAAAAATATAAATTGATGAATTTTTGAGCAAATATTGAAAGCATATAAAGAACTCTTAACTGTTCAGTTTAGTTGAGATAACTTTGTTAACAAAAAAAGAGCTGTTCATAAAAGAACTAATATTTCCATCGATTGTTGCTATTTTTGTTTAATTTATTCATTATTTGGTTTTGTTTTTTAAATTATATTTGAACGATTTTGTAGCATATTGAAACACATAATAAATTTGTTTCAGTTATCAAATCAATTGTTAATACAAAAGATCATCTGTCACTCGTTTGTTTCTATGACACCTATATGATATAGGGTTAAGATCCGACTGGATCGAATTTAATTTGCATGAAGTGCACACAAGTTGCAGGTAATTTGCCCTGTAGCTCCGCTTAACTCTCAGGGAGTGACCAGTTAGGCCAAGGCGGTGTGTAAAGACCAACTACATATTAGCTTGGTGCATAAGCAAGCCTACTCCAAAAATATATCTATATATAATATGAATTATATACTGTATGTATGGCATAATAATATTGACTGCATTACAAATCTTAACAACTGTCTAGTTTTGGCCCACTTAAAATATGCATCAATTTTTGCTCATTAGTGCGATATTTTCCCTTTTGCATAAGAGCAAAAAATTTGATCGATATCATCTAACGACAGATTGCTATCTAATTTTTAAGTTTGTATGAGTGAGGCTCCACTGTATGCTTTTCAGATTTCGCAAAGCATCGTTTGTTTGCATATTTTTGAGTGAATTGCTGTTTGCTTTAGGCCCGCTCAGCTCGTTAGAATATCTTAAAGGGTCAGCTGAGAGGTTTGGTTAGTAACACAAATATTGCGAGGCACAACAAATAAAAGCTGACACTCAAACACACACACAAAAACACACACAGGCATACAAAAACTGGTTTGAGATTTGAACATTGGAGCATCCATAAAGTCAAAGTGAAATGTGATTTGATTTTGTCCATAAATTTGTTTTTTTCTGCGTTTGCTTTTTACGATTGTCACTTTTGAATTAAGAGTTGTGGGGGAAAGTTGTCGCCAAGTTTATGCAACAGAATCTGTTAAAACATAAATCCGTCTTATATAATAACTAAAACTAATTTTAACTTTACACAGCAGCACTTCGACACCCATCACAGATTTCTATGCGGGACGCAATGTGTTCATTACGGGCGCCACTGGTTTTGTGGGCGTCTCCATCGTTGAGAAACTGCTGCGAGATTTGCCCGATGTGGGCACCGTGTATCTGCTGATGCGCGCCAAGAAGGGCAAAAGTGTCGAGGAACGTCTCGAAGAGCTCAAGGCGAACTCCGTCTTCGATCGCTTCAAGGAACTGCAACTGGAGAAGCGCCTATCCAAAATTGTGCCCATCGAGGGAGATGTGGGCTTGGAGCAATTGGGCCTGTCGCCCAAAGATCGCGAAACGCTTATCGCGAATGTGAATGTTGTCTTCCATTCGGCCGCCACACTCGATTTCTTCCAATCGCTCAAGGAGACGACGAACATCAATTTGAGGGGTACGCGTCGCGTTGTCGAACTCTGCCAACAGCTGCGACAATTGGATGCCCTGGTGCACGTGTCCAGTGCCTATGTTAATTCCTATCTTACCGAAGTCGAGGAGAAACTCTATCCATCGCCCGATGATCCCGAGAAGATCATACAACTGGCCGAAACGCTCAACGATGAGGCGCTCAAGGAGCTGGAGCCCAAGTGAGACTAAACTGAAGCTTATAAAAATTATATTTATATATATATGTGTGTATAATTAATAGATTGCTCAAGGATCATCCTAATACGTACACGTTCACAAAACATTTGGCGGAACACGAGGTGGCCAAGGCGTCCTCTAAATTCCCTTGCGGCATCGTTCGTCCCAGCATGAGTAAGTTAATCAAATTAAATTCAAGTGTATCAATTTTAAGTGGTATTCGTTTCATTTAAGTTACGGCCGCTTGGAAGGAACCCATTCCCGGCTGGACAATCTCGAAGAATGGACCGCAGGGCTTCTTTATGGGTGCCTCGAAGGGTATTTTGCGCCGTTTGCCGCTGGATCCCACAATCATCATGGACTACATACCCATCGATGTGGTAGTCAATGGCATTATCACGACGGGTTATTACGTCAATTCCTTAAAGTGGGTATATGCTACAATTTAACCAGGATGATATCTTAATTATTGGTTTCTCTATTGCAGGGCTAAAAACGGAGATCGTCCGGCTGAGCTGCAGATCTTCCATTTGACATCGAGCACGTACAAACCATTCCGTTTTGATGTGCTCAAGGATAAGATCAATGGTTATTTGCATGAATATCCATTGAATAGCGCCGTCTGGTATCCCAATTTGCGTCTGGTTAGGAGTCTGTTGCTCTTCCGCCTTGGCGCTATACTCTTCCATTTTATACCCGGCTTCTTTCTCGACTTGGTGACCAAAGTTTCCGGTGGCAGGCCCATGTACGTCATCTGTTCACCTATATTTATATATTTATATATATTTGTATATTAATCGATTTTCTATACCCATTCATAGTTTGATACGTTTGCACAAGAACGTTTGGAACTCACTGAACACCTTGGAACGTTTCATATTCACCGAATGGCATTTCGATAGCAAACGTCTACTGGCGCTCTCTAAATCGCTGGATCCCGCCGACAGGACAAAATTCAACATTGACATTGGCGAACTGACTTGGGATGTATATTTCGCCAACACGATTCGTGGTGTGCGCCAGTATCTCAGCAAGGAGTCGCCCAAAAATCTGGAGAAAGCGCGTTCCAAAGATAAAATGTTCGTAATTTTTTGATATATTTTTGTTTTAGACTGCTTATCAATTAGTAATTTTTCTTTCTTTCCAATAGTTTGCTGGGTTTGCATGTGGCGCTTCAGCTGCTCTTCTTCTATGGCGTCTTCAAGCTAATAATTTGTGTGACCGGCATTTCCAGTGCGAAAGCAGCTCTAATTATGCCCGTATTTTATTATCTTTTTGGACTGATTTAAGGGTTTGCATTTACACTCATCTACATTGGCGAATGTATTTTTTACAAATAGTTTAACAATTTCACAATAATATTTATGGCAAGGTTTGGTTTTACATTTCTTCATTTATTTTGAACTCAAGTATAAAACACAAAAAATATCAAAACTCTTTATTTTTATTTATTTGTTTTTTTCCATTATGGGTATGTTTTTTGCTGCAGCTGCCAGCTGTTGCTATTGTCGGTGTTGCTTTTCACTTGCTATCCTTAGTCTTCTTGGGCTTAGCCTGGGTGCCTTCGCGGAAACCGTTGCGGAAACGGCGACGGACCACCTTCAAGTGCCTCATGCGGCCAGTACCAGTGGTCTTCCTCCTCTTGGCCTTGACCGACCAGTTGTATGAACGAAACTTGGCGGCAGGATAACCGCACTGGGCGCAAATGGACTTTTGGATGTGGTATGAGGAGCGACCACAGCGGCGGCACAAAGTGTGCGTCTTGTTATGGCGTTTACCAAAGCTTGAGGTTCCCTTCGTCATCTTATGCGGCGAACGTTCGTAGAAGAAAAAGCTATTAACTTAAAATGGTATATCGGATTATATATCGATTATCCATATCCTTATCGATGTTTGCCTTCCGGTACGATGATACTAACATACAGAGCTTGCGCAGATGTTTTTTCTTATCGATTATGTTAAATAACAGCAAGGCACTCAGTTGGCACTGTTATAATGATCTGATTCCACGTTAACAGCTTTTCAATTAAAACTATAGTTTAAATTTACGCATTCCTCACGAGTTGCTTGCGTAAATCGAAATAAATGATGTATAGCAGCAAGAAATCTACTATGAAGAGTTGTTCATAAGCAATTAAATAAAATACCAAACAATGTTAGTTACATTTCAGCAAACTGTTAATATGCTTAGCCACTGTAATCAAAAAATCAGCTGTTACATTTGCCACACAGTTCGCGGATCAATCGGATCGCGTAAAAATCGAACGAAAAATCAAAATAAATATTGTTAAATACTAATAAATATAAACGGAATCAGAAACGGTAAACGGATGGGCGAGTGCAAGTGCAAAGCATTTAGTGAAAGCCAACACGGAAACGGCCACAAAAAGCAAAAGTGAAAATATCATAAGTTGATGCAATCGCAAAAACCAACTGAACAATAAACACAGGAAAAGTAAAATATAAATAAAAACAAAGGGCGCCCATTTCTGCAAGTGATTTTCAATTATTTGGTAAGTGGGTAATGTAAAATGTTCAATAGTATGTCAGAAAAAAAAAAACATACGCAACAAGTTGCGTTCCACCCCACCCCCGATAGTAAATCTGCATCAATGTGTGTGCGAGTGTGTGTTTTTGTGTACACACAGGCCATGCATTCTTTTATTTCCTTAGCCGTTTTCGTGTAATTTCTTAAGCCTCATGGCAAATTACATTTTATTTGAATTATGTATTTTTTATCTATTATTGCGTAGCGCTGCTGCCAATGTCACCTGTTTTCATGCGCTTGCTCTCCCTCTCGCACTCACACAAACACATACACAGTCGATCTGGCTGGTTTTTATCTTTGTTGTTGTTGCTGTTTTTTTTGCCGTTAAGACCGCTAGAAGCGTCGTCGCTCTACATTTCTCTCTCTCTCTCGCACTCTCGACATCATATGTGTGTTTAGGTGCACGTACATGTGTATGTGTATGTATGTTTGCTTGCTTATAGGTATTTTTATATGAATAATTCCGCCAACGCCCCCGCCTCCGCTACATTTGCCAAATGATAAGAGGACCCATTGCCCAATTGCCATTATGGCCTTAATTCTGCTAAAAATATTTAAATACAAGTTTAAGTATATATAGATAGTTAGATAGATGTATGCATGTATTTGTTTGCATTGTATTATTTCTCATTTCTAATCTAAAAGTGCAAATATTGATTTTCTATCTACACAAACACATACACACATACATAAATGCCAACATGCATATGTTTTCAACATATTAATTATCAATAGCCGTCATTGTTTTTTTTCGACACGCACAGGTGCCATTTGTTGTTAACTTTTTGGTTGTCAAAGAAAACTGTGACGTGCACATTTTTAATAAAGATACTTTTAATGAGATAAAGCAACGTTTTATAAATTAAATATAGTTATTCAATTCGTTCTTAAAAATAATAATCACAAATACAAATCATCAGATCTCGTTTAATCTTATTTATTTTTCTTAGAAACTATATAATAAATTTAAAAAAATATTTTACGATTTATATAAAAATGCATTATTGATAGAAACCAGTTTCAATAGGTTATCAACTCGATCACCTATCATAAGGTCAATATAATTATAGATCAACAATTTATATAGTTATATATATGGTAAATGTGAATATTAAATTTCTTGCGATAGTTGTGCGACACAAGTAGAAAGTTACATTTGTAAAAATGTCACTTATTATTTTCGTATCACATATGTTTTTTCTTAATCTGTTTTTTTTTTTTTGCAGTTTCCCTTTTACGTCGTTCTTTGTTTATATGCGCATCGTTTTGTATTCGTTGCTGCTTGCTGTTGTTGTTGTGATTGCTCTCGCTCTTTGTTGCCATTATTGCGGGAAATTCCCAGCATATTTACATACATATATACATACAGACAGAGATGCATACGTGTGCTCTACACACACACACACAAACAGTCACATTTAATATACAGTTGAAAGTTTGAATTGTGTGCGAGGAATTTCGCAATTGTTTTGACTTGATATGCCACTTTGGACAGCTTATCGCTATCACTATTGACATTGTCCGAAATTGAAATTATCAACAAATAAATTTTTGTCGCCAAGTCCACAAAGCGTTTCCCAGGCTCTCTTGTCGGCGATAAGCGAGCCGCAACTCGCCACCATCTTCCCAAACAGCACATTTTGCACTCTCCATTCCACCTTTAGCGCGTTGTCAATTATTTATTTTTCATGCCCAAATGAACAGCATCTAAAAATATAACTCAAATTATCGTTGTTATTGTTGTTGTTGCCTTTGACTCCTCTTTGATTATTTTCATATTGATGAAGAGCCAAAGAATCAGGCAGAAAAAAAATTAAAAGAATAAATAGGAAAATGCCATGCCGCACATTGAATACCCTTTAAAAATATTTGCCTACGCTGTAAGTTTAACCATACTATATTTCACAAATCCTTGATCCAAATCCTCTTTTTTATAATTTACATTAAATAAATATAATAAAAAAATAGCTACCTGTTGTTCAAGATATAGATTAGAGATAGATAGATCTTGGCTATTTCGATTAGATATATATATATATAGTTTTATTATATATAGATTTAAAGTTGTTTCCCTCTGCAAGGGTACAAGAATTTTCATATATAAATAAATAACCCGTATTAATGTACAAAAAAAGTATTATCGTTTCTATGTTGGCCACTTTGCGGGCAAGTAATATATGTATACCCTGTTAAAGAAGATGAAAGATTATATTATTTTTACCGGTATGTTTAATTTTTTCTACAAAATCTATATCTTTCACAATTTAATAGCTAATTCACACAAATATTTGTAATTGCTCAATGATCTAGGCACAGGCAACACCCTCCAAATCCTCAATCCCCAAGAAGTTTACTTATTATTAACAAGTACAAGACTGTTATCAGAGTATTTGGGAGTTGCTTATGCCAGACTGTTTGGAGCAGAGCCGGTGAGGTGGAGAATGTGTGGAAGCACGTTTCTTCCTCTTCTGTCGCTGTTGTTGAAATTTGCGCTAATGACGTCAGTCAAGGCCTGACGTCTGCAGAAAATTCCGCAAAACGCCTCTTCAAATTATTGGCAAGCAGCGGTCCCACCAAAAACAACACCAACAACAACAAGAAACAGCAACACAAAATAGAAAATAGAAAAAATGGAAAATAAAATTAAATTATTTTCGTTCCATTTTTGCGCGTTGTTTCCATTTTATTTCATGTCTCTGCATTTGATTTATAATATTTCATTTATACTTATACATTTTGGATTTCTGCTCTTTTTTCTTCTTTTATTTTTACCGTTCTGTCTTCTTTTGTTCGGTTTCTTTTTTCTTTTTTACACAAAGTGAAAGTTGTTTTCCATGTGTTTGTTGTTGTATTTACTTGTATATAGCGCAATTATTTAGTTATTTTCTTTTTAGTTTTTTTTTTAACGCATTGGTGTCGGGAATTTTGGGATCGTATCCGTATGTTTTCTGTCTCGATTGTAGAAAAATGGGGGGCTGGGGAACGAGGCATGCACAAGGGGCTGCCACATATAATGTATATATGGACTTTATACTTTTTTTTTGTTTTGTTTCATATATATATATTTATTTATTTATTTTGTTTTTTGACATGGCAGACAACTAGATTTCCGGTCAATGCATTGATACTTCAAATAGGCGGCCTTCACAGAATGCCAACAAGGTAATCTATATAGAGAGAATAACACACACACCTACCTAATATCTATTACTTAACTGATAAATATAAACGTGATAGACACGAATCGAATGGCGTAAGCCTGTTGGCTGTAATTGTAAAGATCAATTTAAAAGATACATTAAACTACTTCAATGTTTTCCGATTAGATAGCATCAAAAAAGTTTACATTCCGGTCTTCCACTTTTGACACAAATGTTGAACCGATTTACAATTTTAAATATAATAATATATTATATTTTTTCTCTGATATCTGTCATGAAAGTCCACAGGAAAAACCCCACCCCAAATGCATTTTATATGCACCGCCAGATGATTAACCTTTAAATACGCTAATCGACTGCTCGGAAAACCCAAAATCACATTTATTTTTTTCCCTTTTATCACGTCTACTCATTAAAAATGTGTAAAAAGAGTGTACCGTATATAATCTTGGCTTGGATAAACAGTAAGGTCGGGTAACTAATTTTACTTTCTGAATGGGCATATCACAGACGTTTAGATAAATACATTTTTGAATATAAATTCTCGTATTTTATACTCCGTTTCAGCACTATCGATAAACATTGATTTGTGTTAGCAATAATAATCACAATTTTTATAAACACATTCCTATATATTCCACATAAACATATATATACATTTTTTACGTTCAGGTTATCTTCTAGTCGAGCACGCTCTGCTATAGCATTCTTACTTCTTCTTTTGTTTTTGTACATAAAGCGACGCCAAAGTTGAAAAAAAGTTTTTAATGAATGGAAATTTTGGTTCCGTTCAATTGCAAGAAGATTCGTTCCATCATAAAATTTTTAAATGTGTTCACTCCTAAATAAAATTATTTTTACAATTTTGTTGTTCTTTTATGTTAATGTTGGATTTTTACGTTTATGTCGTGAGAAATAAATTCAATTACCTGACCACCTAATATTTATGTATGTATGTATGTTTGTATACATATGTATGTTGATGATTGTATATCCATATATATGTATATAAACTCTCAGTTTCTTCTACAAACTATCTGCAATTTTTGACGTCGATTTCCTTTCCTCGTGCATACGTATATATTTCCCGTAGATACATATAAATATATATATATATATATGTATATATATATCTTCTCAATTGCAATCGCTAATTGTGAAGGCCATTCATGTCTGCAGTTCGTTCTGTTCCATTCCAATTCGTTCCTACCGAATGCTTTTGGCTGCGATACATCCTCGGCTCATAGTGTGCAAAGAAAATTATACAGATTCATGGAATTAATAGAAACTAAACAAATAAAATTATCTTGAAACCAGCCCCAGATGATAATAATAAAAACACAAGAATATGAATATCTGTGTTAAACACACCAAAGCTAATTTACCCATTCGTTAATATATAGCTTCAAAACTATAATCATATTTATCGATTTTTCTCGATAGTCGATCTATCGAGCAAGGCGACTGTGGCAGCTAGTAAGGAAAGTTTTGTTGGACAGCCAAAAACATATCGATAATATAGAAACGAAGGCAATTATCGACAAAATAAAGGAAACTTGATCTTAGCCGGAAATACAAGAACCTATATTGTAAGTATTATGTCTCTAGCTCTAAAATCATTATACCCTTTTACTCATTTTTATTGGGTTCAGAGTATAAAAATTAACAGCAGTATTTAGGGGCACGTTTCGGCTTAATAAATTGAGTTTATTTACACCTTGCAACAAATGAGAGATATGTGAAATTTAGAAGTACGAGTTAGAGCACAGACACATTCTGATATATATATTTAAGTAATGGGTTTGTTCATTGTGATGTTCTGCAACAATGTTTTGAAAGCGATATGATCTTTTCGTGTTAAATAATATTAGTTCCGCTATTTGGATTTTCTAATTTAGATTTAGATCCTAAATTCTAATAAAAAATAATGTTGTTAAGCCAAGGAAATATTCTTGCAGAATTTGGAAAAAATAATACTTGGTTTATATTTTGTAAATTCACTCAAGATTTTCACTTAAAGCATAAGATTATTAATATATCCTCCGTTGTAAGTCGTTTGGGACAAAAGCCAAACAAAAAAATATATTTTTCATATTTTCTGTTCTATTTTTTTTTTTTTTTTTGTTGGCTTTAATTGATGCTTAATTTTGAGTTTTCTCGTGTTCTTTGGAATGTTGTTATCATGTTTGCTTCTGGGGCAGACTTTCAAATAAACAAATTCTGGAATATATGTATGTGTGTGTGTGTTTTGGTGGGTGTGTGTGTAACAACAAATTTAGCTGTCTGTTCTTGTGGAAAATATATAAATATTATTTATGACTGTGGCAATTTTAATGGCGCCATGTTAAATGTGCCATCCACAAATTTAATGCCAATGCTTTATTATTAATACGTTTAGCTTTTCTTTTTTTGTTGTGTGTGCATAAATGTTTAAATTTTATTACTAAACTCGTATTTCGCATTTCTCATGTTTTTGCTTGCAAAGTTTATTAGATGTTTTTATTTATTTCGTCAGCAGTTGTGTTTTTTTTTTTTGTTTTCTCAGGTGAGCTGAAAATCCCAAATTGCGAGGGCCGCTTTAATACTTAGGAATTTGCATTTTAATTTTAATTTAATCCACGCGTTGATGGCTACGATTTATTTTTTGACACGATCGGCTATTTAGTGAATATAGTATACAATATATATACATATATAAATACATTTGATATTTGCTGCCTGACATGTTATTTGGATTTTGAATTAAGTTTATTTCTTAGCAACTCTTTCACCTCAGCATCTCATTTATTTTCTTTTCATTTGCTATATATATTTTTTTGTTTTGTTTTTGTCTTGTGCTGGCTTTTAAATATTTCATTCAATTTTCGATGCTTTTGTGCAACACCCACACAAAAGTTTATTTTTAAGCGATTTATAAAAGTGTGAGAGCGAGGGAGACAGATTGCGTGAGAGCGCAAGCACGAGAGAAAAAAAGAGAGGGAGCATATTCAACAAAAATGCAAAATAATTCTTTTACTTTTCGCTTGGCCAAATTGTTTTTCCATTTATATGCGCCGATTTATTGAGAATGTTTAAAGAGGGTATGTAGAAGTTATGTAAATGTAACAGTAAAAAATTATACACTTTTTTTTTACGATATAGTCCATATACAGATCAAATATATTTTATTTTATCGAAATGATTAAACAGAGCCCCAATATCAATACAAATCGATTACCGATAACATAAAAAGACAACATTTTATTCGTACAACTTATAATCAAGCTTGTATACACTTTATTGATCGGATTTGAATACATTGTCTCATACATATATGTTGGTTTTAAAATCGGACTTTAGAGTATCTTTTAGTCGAGCTCTGTCGACTAGAGTATTCTTAATGCTTTCGTCTGTATGCGTGTGTCAAAAATATTGTATGATTTAATTGATTCGTTTCACACTATATATACTATGTCCCGACTTATACTCCAGATTAGAATTGGGCTTTACGGCTTAAGTATATTTGTTCATGTATATTTTTAGGTTTCTGATGTTTTCTCTTTTAATATAACGCATACGTCACTTTGGTCAGTCGGAAATTACAATTGTTTGTTCTTTTTTTGTTGTTCAAAATATTCTCTCGCACATACATACGAGTTTGTGTATGTGTCTGCCTAGCATATTTTGGTTTTGGCTGTGTTGAAAATATTTTCAAAAACATTTTCAGTTTATCGCTGGCATTTAAGGCGTTCAAACGCGTCAAAAAAATAAAAGAAAAGTAAATTGTATGCGAAGAAAGTTTCTGTTTTGATAAAGAATTTTTGTGCTAATTAAAAATATGACTTAGCTCGTGATCGAAATGTGCCTGAAAAACGTCCAGAAAGAAAAGTCTCTTCAAAATTGTGAAATAACAGCAGTTGAATTGTGAAAAAAATACTTACAAAATAAATAAAGCACGCAAAACTTAAGTAACAGCAAAAAAATATACGACGCGTATAACAACTATAAAAAATATTTTATATACCAAATAAAAATAATTAAGAATATATATGCAAATATTCTTTTTGCTAAAAATAACAAACCTCATCAATCAAAATAGTGAAGAAAAAAAATTGATACAAATATTTTGTGTTTTTTATACAAGTCTGAATTTAAATTAATAAATACTGCATTAAATAAAAACATAGCACATCTATTTTATCTAAATCAAAATGTAAGTGGTCTAAAAAAGTTTAATCATTTTATTATAGCGAAGAGTCTTCTTGAATCCAGAATCACTGGTAGAGTCGATATAGCCGTGTCCTTTGTCTCTCTCTCTCTTTGTCCTTTTCTGCCGGTTGGACCGGATCAGTATATCATAAAGATGCTATATCATATAGATGCCATCGGAACAATCGGTTGTGTGCTTTTCTATTTATTTTACTAATATTTATTTTTTCACTCCGTCCGCCTTACATAGTATTTATTTCTTATTTTAACGTAAAGCAACAACGCTTATGCCATGCATCAAAGTGACAGTAATATCTGTCATATGTATATTTATATATATATATATCTATATACGTATAAATATCTGCATAAACATATTTATGTCATCCTTGACACTGTCCTAGAAACTGTCCGTAGCAGCACGCGATATCAATAATTCGCTAGTGGATGAATCTTCTATTTTTTTTATCCTCTTAATATAAATAATTTCTTTATTTTTTTTTTCTTAACTTGCAAAAAATAAAATAGACCTGAGCAATTTTTTATGCCGTGCATAAGTTGAGTTGTGTCATAAATATTTTTAAATTCTCTGTCATTTGTTTATTGTTTTCGACGCTTAACCAAATTACTTGATGCTCTTTGATTTTTGCCAGTTTGAGTTTATTTTGCATTTGAATGGTGTCCTTGTCTTTGAGTCTCTTAGTCGCTGTGCTAAATCTGGCCATGAACTAATCGCTGATGGGGGTTGATGGGTTGGGTGACTAGCTTTTCCTTTCATGCTTTCCTTCTATTTTTCAGTTGGGGTTTCTTTTGTTAACTCAATTAGCGTGTGCTGAACAAAAAAAAAAAGCCCCACAAAAAACTTAAAAATGTCAGAATTCAAACAAGTGCAGAAAAGCGCTAGTTGGGTGAGCCCGACTAGGGAGTACCCTAAACCCAGCTGTTAATCAATTTGCTTCAATTAAATACTCTTTCTAGTTTAATATATATTTTTTTTTATTTTTTTTTTTACCTAAGCAAGCCTCAGGTATACAAGTGTGGAGTGTTGATGTAAATGTTACTTATTAATATTTGCTTAGCTAGCAGAAAATTTAGAACATATTATTTCGGTTCAAAGTTTTGGTTTTACAAAAAAGAAATACATTTTCGTCTTCCTCAAAATTTCTGTGAAACACAGAAAAACATAATTAAAATTAACAATGAATGTGTCAAAAAGTATGAGTTGTTGTATGCCTCTGTTCCGTCAGCGTGGCTGGACACAAATTGCCAAGCACCTGTGGACGGGAAATGCTTTGCGTAATTTTCGCACGGGTGACAAGGGGAGGATTGTGGATGAGGGCTCGCAGGTGCAACGAGAGTACGGGGAGGAGAATACAATTGATCCAAGCCATAATGACCGTCACTTCAAGATCTATCGGCGACGCGTCGTGCATGACACTGCGGAGCATCAGCGTCGCCAGGAACGCATTTTGGTTGAAAATAAGCGTCGATGGGAACAGCGCACCGAACCTAAATCGCCGGCGATGCTCAATTATGAGCGCAGGTACCTGATGGAGGGCAAATTGAGAAAGCAACGTAAATGGCAGTCCGAGGAGGATAGGATCGCCGAGGAGTATAGTCGCCAGCGGCGCCATAAGCGGCTCACCGCGTTACGACGTCAGGCCCGTGAGATGCGTGAATCGCGTAAGGGCCACCAGCTACCCGATACCAGGTCAGCCAACGAAGAGTGGTTGGAGAAGCGAGCGACCGAAGATGAGGCCAAATATTGGCATACCTGGGAAACTTGTCCGACGGAGCGAGGCGACCAAGAGACGAAGGCCGAGCATGCTGATGATGCCGCACCCGGTGACCGGTCGACCAATCAACGTAGTGGTTTAGTGCAACCCAAACTGCCGTACGACAGTAGCGTGCGTCGCTATCAAACTGACTCCCATCAGCTTACCGAGGCGCACAGCAGAAGGCCAATTCCATCGGTGGGACCACCCGACTCAACACTCTAAACATCGTCAATCGTCTACCCATATCCCAGATGAAATACCGAACGCTAAAATTGACGTGTTTCAGTCGACGGAAGGAGGGGTTCGGAGGAGTGTGCAGCCGCCACACTATCAATTGTCCATTGACCGGCTGTGCCCGACAGACCGTCTGTGATATGTGGAAAAACTGGTGACTGCCGAAAAAACGAATACCACCATTGCCCATATCTCTTTTCTTCGGCATTATTTTGTGAAATAAATCACGGACAACGTTTTCAATAAAGTTTATCATTTTTATGCAATGGACATGAAAATTTTAAAACTTACTACGAAAACTCTTTTGAATAGGATCTTAGTGCTAGATTAATAATCTGACTACTAGAAAATATCATCTATTTATTAATACAACATAAGTTTGTTATATATATGAAGAAACTAAATTATATTCCTTTTCAACTTACTTTTCTGTGTTCACAACGATTACGCTCGTTCCAACAATGCCAATGCAATGCGTCGCCTCTAAATTTGACTTGGAAATCGAATAGGACATCCATTTCCAATAGGAATGTCGCCGCCGATAATGCGCCGTTGACTTTTCATTGTGCCTAACTCTGCTTGATTACATTTTAGCTGGCGACAACTAGCCGGCAGCCCTCGTCGCGACTGTCGCTGTTATTCGCTTCTTTCGCACATTCGCCGTTATTTTCCACGCTGATAGGCGCCGATGCGGACGTCTTGCAAACGTAGATTAAATATTTCGCTGAATATATTTGTAGCTGTCTAAACTATACTAGACTAAACTGCTTTAGTTTTTTCACAACTGTTCAGCTCTTCTGCTTCAAGTTGGTGATCACTCAAATGATATCGATCGATATCGATATTTTATGTTAAGTTCCATGGTAACTTTCAGATATTAAATTACATTCTTAATCGGTAATCGGTTTTTTTTAGCGATTTATTTAAATAAACTTAATCTGCTTAAGGTTTGCAAGAATCTGTGTCCCACATTTACAGTCTCCAGCTGTAGTTGCGTATATACCTTACCTTTGCAAAATCTGTCTTTTGAATGTGTAAAAATCCAGCAGTGTCTGAAATAGTTGCACTTTTTAAATTAATTCGATTATTTAGGCTCAATCAGCTTAAGAAGATCAAAATTTAGTTATTAATTTATTAATACTTATTCACTTAATTTAATTGAAACTAATTTATTTTGTTCTGTTTACCTGTTGCAGGACTGCAGCAGAGACAAATGATGGCCTAAAATGGCGGCTACACCACCAATGCCGCCCGGAGCAAACAATTTGCAATTAAATGGCAATTCTCCAGAACAGCAGCAGCAACAGCAACAACCACATGAGAATAATACCAGCAACAAGAGCAACAATAATAATAATAAAACGCCCAACATAGCCGAGGCACTGCAGCAATCTTTTCAATTCAGGGCACTGCTCAACGCCGACGAGAATCAGGAGAGGAACACCAAGAGCAATATCAACACCAATAGCAACTGCAACAGTGATGAGCAATCTAAATCCAGACTTAGCTGTGCATGCACAAATATTAGTATTATGCATCTGTTCCACGAGATGAAGCAGGAGTTTCCCACGCTGCCCGATGCTCTGGTGACGCAGTGCGTCAACGAGAATTGCCATCAGCGCGACAATTGCATACAGATGTTGCGCAAGGAGCTCAGTCTGCATCCATCTCCGGTGCAATCGTATCCCGCCAAGGTCGTACAACAGCAACAGCATCTTCAGCAGCGTCCACTAAAACCGCTACGCGTCGCACCCGCAACACCGCCAACGGCGACACCAACGACGCCAATAACAACGCCAACGTCTCCGACGCCGCCTGGGCCGCCAACTGGCCGTCAGCGTCCCACCACATTAAACCTGCAACGTCAGATCAATGCACAGTTGCAGCAGAAGCTTCAACAGCGACACCTGCCACAGCATCAGCTGACGACGCCACACAAGCCGCTGCGCCGTGCACCGCCGCTACCACCGCTGCCGCCACCCAGGCCAGCAACAACATTAACAACGACAACAGCAGCAGCAGCAGCAGTAACAACAATAACAAATCCCAGCTTCTCCAATGATTCCTCATGTCTCACCAGCCCGCTCAGCTCCAGCGAGTCTGAGTTATCGCTCAACGTTTCCTTATCATCGCCAACGACAGCAACACAGCAACAACAGCAGCAGCAAATACGCTCACCGATTGTACGGCACCGTTCAGTTATTAATCTGCAGCCGGAACCGCCGTATTCACGTGATTTTCTAACGAATGCGGCTGTTGCTCTTTCACCCGTAGCCGCCATTTCGCCAACGACAACAACGTCAACAACACCATCGTCCTCAGGCCCGAGCACGCCGAGCGGCAATCCACGGAAAAGTTTCACCTCACTGAATTTAACGTTGCGGCAACCGCTGTCGCCGCAGTGCGGCCCAAACAACAACAACAATAACAACCACGGCATTGCCGTTCAACCGTCCACGATAGACATTACCGCAGGACCAGCAGCGAGTGGCAACGGCAGCAGCGGCATCACATATTCGAGCAGCAGTTTCGATGCACGTCGGGGCACCCACAAGAATTTCCAGTTAACCGTCACCGACGAGGGCAGCGTCTTCACTGCCGGCTGTGTGCGTCCCCAAACACCGTTGTATCCACCAGGCGCCATGTTGGCCAACGATGTTGCAACACCACCAGCAGCAGCAGCAACAGCAGCTGCAGCAACAACAACAGCAGCACAACAGCAACAACAGCAGCTATGGGAGCAACTGGCAACAGCTGCAGCAAACGAGATGAATACCCAAGTATTTCCATATGCGACGCTGGCACAGAAATATGTTGTCGCCACCAACTACAACAACAATCATCTGCACAACAACAACAATAGCAACGACAACAGCCCCAGCGTCACGCATATGCCACTCTATGAGGGCATCGTTCCCGAATCCGATCGAGCCGGTGAGTTGCCCAATAGCCCAATAGATAACGAAGTTCGGCTCAGTTCAGTTCAGGGAGAAATATAATGATATGATGGTTGATTTATACGATTTATAGATGACATCAATGTTGAACATATAACTTTGCTTATAACTTTGTTAAAAGTCATCCGATTTAGAAAAGCTCAGTCATTCTGATCATAATTTAACTTCTCGATTAATAGTTATTTTAAAGTTTTATAGAGAAAGCGCATGTGGTTCCATTTAATTGGGATTTTATCTAAACTTGATAAGAACTTTCCATGTCTTGCTTGGATTAAATAGGTTTTATTTTATGTTTTATATGCCAAATTAATAATGTATCATTTTAATTTGTCTTCTTTAGTCTTCTAGTAATGAATAAATATAATTGGAAATACAATTCGTGGAAATCCGATTATATTTATTGAGTTCCACATGTTTCGCATGTCTGAAATCGAATGTTATCTGGGGCATAATACTTGTTTGTTGTTTCTTCTTTTTTGTTTAAACACTGGCAGAGGCAGAGGCTTATCAGGCACGCAGTCAATTCTATTGACAATTGATAACAAATTGAATTACGCCCTAAATTTGTTACGCTCGTGTCTTGACTGTGCTCAGACTGTGGATGTGAAACGGAAAATTCGCTAGGTATTCAAATATTATAGTATGCTTTTTGCGACTAGACCGTTCAAGATAAGCTTATTGTGAAACGAAATTTGTAAGAATTGTTTGTTCAAAATCTATTTTTAGCAAATAACCACGTTCATTTTCCGTTTTTCGGTTGTGCATTATGTCCGCTCTTCGACAATAAACAGTTATCACGTATATTTATCCAATTTACCTATATATCTTCTGGATCGCCCACTCTTCGTTTTACATACGAAAGCCTTATATATAAATATATATGTGTATATTTATTTATTTGTTTGTATGTATGTACAAAGAGCCCGGCACATTATTTGCTCTCGAAATGTCTCTTGTCTGGCTTCTTTGCCCTTGCACATTTCCCATTTGTTAGTGGCACAGTGAACAACAGCCGGTAATGGAATTGATATTTTTTAATATTTAACTTATAATCTATGCTGAATGCAGAATTAAACCAGTAAAACAGAATATAATTATAATTTTTCATATTTTTAGTTTCTTGTTTATTTGAGTCAACACGTTGGGTGAACACTGTGTTTTTCATATTTCACGCTGCTTTCGAGCATTAATTCTCTCTGTTCCATCTTGCATCGTTTTATCGCATTTTATTTATACTACAGCCATTTTGATCTTTATTTTGCATTGATTTTGTTGTTGTTGTTGTTTCGACTCTTTCAAGTTCAGGGTAACAAAAAGAAGAGAGCGAAAGAGAGATAGGGAATGCGAGCTATTCGAATTCAATTTCATCCATTAGAATGTAAATGCAGCGTGGGAAGTTAAAGAGCACTTTTCATATAATGATCGTCATGTGATAATAATGATGATAACTGTCACGCTGACATTTAATCATGAGCTCTCGAATATTACTAATAGCACTTAATATTCATATTAACCCATTTACATTTTAGTCAAATGTTCAGTTTTTGGTTTGTTGTTGTTGGAATTCTTCGCACATTTTGCCATTAATGAATTAATTTATCAATTAAAATGTTTTATATTTTTATTTTGCAAATGACGTATAATTTTCGTTCGTATTTCTCTAGAATAAATGTCACTATATACGCATATATATTTATGTATATATTTTTGTATATATATATATGCCTTATATGTCTGGTCGTGTCAGTTCGATCCTCCCTTGGCCCATTGCCCTGTTTGCTATTTCCGCTAGAAATCTATCAAAATGTCTAAAAATATTTGCATGCTTTCAATTTATTTTATTTAAACTGTTTGTCTAATGTGTGTGTGTGTGTGTTTGAGTTTTGTTCAAAATGAAATTTTGAAAATGGTTTCAAATCGGGCGATGCGCGCTGCTTATTTTCGGATTTGAAATAAATTATTATTAGATTGATTTGTCGGCGTGTTTGTTGCGCATTTAGACTAAATTTAAATTTTGTTTATTAACATTTAGCGATCGAAAAATGCGCGCCATTATTTTTAGCATCTTACAGAGTAATAAAATGTGAGCTATCCAGCCATTTATATGTCGAAATGTATATATGCATACCGAGTAGATCAAATTAACTATAAACTAAATGAAATACTAATTTTTTCTTTTAATTTCTTGCAGTGCATGCGGCGACAATTGAGCGCCAAAAGACGAGACGCGACAAGCTGGCAAATGCGCTGCGTGATAACAAAAAGCGTCTGCTTTGCCTGGAGCAGGAGATTAATATTTTGACCGAACCGGTGACGGTGGGCGAATCAGAAAGACTGGATAGAGATATCAAGAAACTGACTGATGACTGTCAGCGGCTGCTCAACATTATCAATGGTAAGCAGGGTACAGATAAACAAACTGGAAAGAAATATTACTCATTATTAATATTATTGCAGATCCGCAACTGAATGACACTGCGTTCAACGCAACCAATTCCAATTCCACGAATCGTCAGCTATCGGCACCAGCCGGAGCACAGCTCCAGCCATTCCAGCAGCAGCGGACAGCCGGACAGCACGCGCTGCCGGCCAGCGTTCAACAGCGCAATCAGATGCCACCCAATACGTTGCGGTTGCATTCAGTGCCGTCAACAGCGTCGCAGCCACATCTCGATTTTGTGCAGCATCATGCAAGTAGCGTTAGTGCGCCCAGCTCCGCCTGCTTGACGCCACAACAGCAGCAGCAGCAGCAACAACAGCAACAGATGCAACTGGAACCTCCACCTACCTATGCGCAATACTATCAGTTTCAGCAGTTTCTGCGAGACCAGCGAGCAGCAGCAGCAGCAGCATCATCATCATCAACATCCTTATTACCACCAACAACAGCCGGATTAGCAATGGGAGCCACTCAGCAGCTCGAGGAAGAGGAGGAGTCCCTGTCCGAATCGGAAGGCGAGGAGCCACTGGACATGTGGGCCTGCAACTTGTGTACATTCCGCAATCATCCGCAATTGAACATTTGCGAAGCCTGTGACAATGTTAGGATCCAGCCGGGTATGATACGCATTGTGCATAGCGAAGCCGCTGCCGCGCCCACGCCTACGCCTACAATGGCAGCTACAACAGCAGCTGCAGCTTTGCACACGTGATCAATATTGATGATCGCGCGCATGCCCTTTATTTATATACATATATATATTATATATATATATACATATATAAGAATCCTAGCTATATATATATATATATATATTTTTTTTTTTTTTTTAAAAGTCCCTTAACATGCTTGGGTTGCCAGTTGTTGGCATGTTGGCAACTTTGAAACTGTGATAGCATTTAAATTAGTTTCCAAGTTAAGCAAAGAAAATTTATGGCATGCATGCAGCCTCGAAAGACATATGTACAAATGTATGCACATACATACATAAATACACACATGCAATATCTATACATACATACATAAATCCAATTATATATAAAAATAAAAAACCGAACCTTTTGCTCACTTCAAAGTACCGCCTAAACTAAAACTAATCTAACAAATATTAATCTATACATATATAAATTCTAAAAACATAATTAACCCTTAAGTAATGTACAACAAGTAGATATGTTTAATTTGAATTAATATTTATGTTAATTGCATATGCCTCATTATTATTGTATTATCGATAGCGCTGTATTACTAAGAAAACAAAGTTTATTATTATTTTAAGCAGTCTGCATCAATAAAGAAGTCATTATTTAAATATTTTTTGCTTGTTGTTGTGTTCGTTGTGTTTGCATTGAATGTATAAATGAAAATTATTTGTACTTACAGCTCCGATACTCAATAGAGAGGACATACATATAACGCTGTCGCCCGGCGAAAATCGTAAGAGATGTAATTAATAAAGTTCCTCTAAATTTTACTTATTGTATCTATAATCGCAGGTATTATACACTCCTGGATATTATCATGACAGTCGGCTCAACTCTAACAATCAAAAATTGACAACATTAACTCCCACAAATATTCAATATTGATATTTTCTTTTGTATTTATAATTAAAATATATTTTACAGACGCTGCTGGCAGCGTTCTTTTGTATATACGTAAATATGTAGGTTCGTAATATCTATTATGCTATTTGTTGATTTTCTGAGTAAAGAATCAAGACTTAGTAGCACATATAGTGAATTTTAATCGGTAATTGTACATTTTGTAAATATATCTACTATTTAAAAGTATTTGTGTTAGGTTTTCTACAAGAAGCACTGCAAATAAACAATATGCAAATGTATTGTAAGCTTTGCTAAATTACCGTTACAATGTACGAAATTAAAGAAAAATGAGAAATCGATAATGCGATGTTTTTCAAATACGCTGTGGCTATCGATATAATTAAATTATATATTTATGTGTGTAATTGATTGAATCTTGAGCTGTTGAAAAAATGCATATTTCAGCTGTCCATAGTTGTAAAACGGATAAATACCAGATGAACTGGTAACAGTAATCTTACAGGAGTTTGTATTAAGAGTTTCTGTCGTGACTGAATCTGAATCTGCATTGGCTGTCAATTTCGGGGACTTTAATAGCTAGATATAAGCGTTAAACTACAACAAGGGATAATTATCCGAATATTTGTTTCAAGGTTCCAATGTATTTTAACTGTATGTTTTTAAACTCTTTAAAATAATCGTTTAGCCTGACGTCACACAAGCAGGCGCGCTGTTAACAGATATATGGCACTTGGCGATGTGTAATCTATATCCTTTAGGCACATGCGCGAGTTTCAGTTATCGAATTATCGTGTCTGCGCACCAGTTACTCGCTCGCTGCCGTTCTCGGTGTAAGTATCCGTATACAGAAATGTTGTGCGTCTCTAGCGAATCGAACAACAACATACACATTTTTCTCGGGTTAATTTTCTGTTCGCATTTTTGCGAGACAACTTTAGAGTCCGGCCATTTTATTAAAAATCGAGCAGTGCGCTAAGTGTAAAAAGTGGATTTGACGGCAAATGTGATGGAGACATTTCATTATCCATTAGGGCGTGGTTCCCGTTCCCCATACATGGAGTCCAAATCATTTTATTTCAGAGGTGAAGTCGCCTACACAGAGGACGACATATTGATCAAAAAGCTATTTCTATTCAAAGTAGCACCAGAGGTGAGAAAGCGCAACGCGCACTTGTCGATTGTAATTTCACCTGTTCATTTGATGCATTTTATGCACAGCTTTTGATAAAGCAGCTGGAAGCGTTTTTTTCGAGATTTGGTCCAGTGGAGCGCATACAACTGTTTGGGCCACCAAGCATGGTCGGTTCCAAGTACAACGGCGATAAGATAAAAACCAAAACGGGCTACGTCTCTTTTAAGGATCCATGTAGCGCTGCCAAGTAAGTACAAGTAGACCATCTACATATAAATGTCACAAATCTTCCTCGAAACAGAGCATTGCGGCGCACGGTGCACTATGTGGGTAAACGTCGTGTATGCGTCTACCCTAGCGATAGTTGGCATCAGCCCGATGCCTTTGGGCCCGCACCCGAACAGGCAACGGCTCCCATTATGATACTTAATGATCATTGCCTGGAGCATATCATGCGTATGCTTTCGTTTCCCGATCGCATCCATTTTGCGCGCACTTGCGTCCGTTTCGAGAACGCTTTCCAGCAATTGTCGCCAGCCCTTGATCAATGTGTGAAATTTGATGACTTCATGGAACTGACAGTGTGGGACGTACGTGATTTCTTCAAACTTTCCGGCCGTCACATTAAGCAGATAGTTGGCGTTATACCAGAGCGACATTCCAAGCGAATTTTTGAATTTTTGGGCGCCTACTGCACCAATTTGCAGAAGATGAGCATTATGGCAACCAAAATAACAGTACGCAACATGTACAAGACATTTGACAAGATGAATCAGCTAAAGGATTTGCGACTGTGCGCTTGTGAGTTAACAAATGAAACTCTGCTGGCACTGGAGGGTTTACCGGCGCTGAAGGATCTCGATCTCTCTAACAATGGGAAGCTGAGCGGGCTGCACATGACTCGCTTGCCAGCCTCACTTGAGTCGCTGACATTGACATGCTGCACCGGTCTCAAGGCGAAACTGTTTCCCAAAGTTTGCCAGGCACTGAAGAATTTGAAGGCGCTACACTTGAGAGGAGTTTTTTCAATTGGATTGGGCTTCAAGCAGTTGGTTAGCGCAAATTACTGCAACGCCCTGGAGACTATCACGGTTAGCCATGTCACCCACGAGTCCGCATTAAGTCAGTACGAGTACATTGCCAAGTTGCCCAGCGTCCAGAATATAATTGTGTACGGCAACCAAGGGGAGAGGCTGCGACCCGAGCTGTTCGCCTGGCTGAAGGAGTTCAAGGCAAAGCAACTACTCACTTTGGAGGTGCGTTGCCCGTACAGCATCAGTGCTAACATTGTATCGAATATAAGTAAGCTGAGCGCTTTGAAAAAGCTCGTCTTGCCCACCAATGATGCACTTAATGATCGTGCTATGGACATGCTGTGTGATCTCCATGAACTGGAGGAACTCAATCTGAAACATTGTCCCAAGATCAGCGACAATGCTGTGCTTCACTTGATACTCGGTTGCCACAAGCTCAAGATGTTGTATCTTGATTATTGCCCAATGCTCACTGGCAAGTTGTTGGCTGATATTATTTTCAAAGTGCGTTTTCAAATTAGTCAGAAGGAAGTGAAGCGTCCGCTGCCCATAAAGATGCATGTGTATGGCTGTCGGATAGATGAGAGCTGCCTTCAAAGTGCGGATGTGGCTGCTAAGGACATCATTGATCTATCATACGCATTGCCATCATCGTCTGAGCTCTGCTTTTTCAATATGTCCGATCTTTTGTCGTTCGAAGAAGATGCTTTCTTTTCCGACGACCTAATGCACGATGCTGGTTTGTTGTTCGATGAATCCTATAATGACCGAGATGACGATGATGATGATGATTCCTATGGTGATGTTGATGATGATTCTTTAAACAGCGATTATGATTATGACTCGGAGACGATGTACTTTGCTCGTCACGATCCTTACGATTAAAAATATTTATCGGTGTAATATTAATAATAATTATGAAATTGCTGTTCGTTGCCAAAATTCATCGTGTGTTATGCAAACACTTATTAATTTAAGAATATACAAAACGATCAAATCGTTTAGTTTAGAAATACACTTTTTTTTATTGCATTCTGTAAACATTTTATTATTTATTATTTACTATTGTTAATTCATATGCGTATATTTTATAATTTTCATATAATTTAAGGTGTAGTTTTATTTAAACCATCTCTCTAAACGCATCTCAATGTTGAAAACCTAAAAGTCGTTGTTTATTGCATTATAAATTTAATTAATTAGTTAATTTTACTTTGATTCGAATTAGTTTCTTTGATTAAGCGCTAAGTGTGGCTTGGTTTGCTTTTTTACCATTTAGTTTTAATTCTTTTCTTCTAACTTTAACAAGCAACATTTAATTGACTTGGATTTTGGGGAGAATTGAACCAAAATTGAACAAGAATAAGCATAACAAAGTATATACGTATTAAATATAAACTACGAATTTTTTCCGGTGTAGACAAGTATAATTATTAATAATCTCATAAATGTATTTAGGTATGTTGAAAGCATACTCTATTCAAAACTAACTAACAAATAACCAACTATCAAAATAACACAAAATATAATACTTTGTCAATGTGAGATTTGTGAAGCTTAATAAATAATATATATATAAATATATATATGGATATATAAATATATCGCATTTTAGTAACAATAATAAACGTTTTGAAATTGTTTTAACATTTTCGCATTATATAAATATAAGTTTAGAAGTGGTAAATTTTTTTTTAAGTTAATTGATTTAAGAAAGTTTAAAACAATTGCTTGGCATTTTTGTGTTTAAGTAGAAACTCAATCTTATCCAAAATTGTGTTAATAAATGGTATAAATATGTGTGTTTAATTAAATAAATACTGGCCATTGGCCTCTCTTATTTAAAAGCTGAGCAAGAAGCAAACGTTGGGATGAGGATTAGGATTAGGATGACGTATATGTATGTAGTGGAATGCATGTTGTGGTTCACATGAGGCACACAGGACATCAAAGGACATGGACATCTAAGCTAAAGCGCAATGCTCTTTCTGACTACATTAAACATACTATTATAGTTAACATGTTGTTGTATGTTTTGTATGTATATATATATATATCTATATATGTATATTCTGATAAATTATTGTACTCTCTTGCATAATTTGTATGAACTAAATAATGTAATTCCAATTGTCCAATTGCTTGCTGATATCAATTTTTGAGTATTTGTGTTCGCATTATTTTTCCATTTTTCTTTTCTTTTATATTTGGATGTTTGGGTGTTTAACAGCTTAGAGGGTGACCTCGTGGCCATCCTCATCGAGCATTTCGACAAAGGCGCGTGGCACCAGGCCCTTCATCAGTCCCTGTTTGCCGTACATGTAATCCTCGTTCACCGGCGAGCACTCAGTAACAAAGATGACCTACAAAATATGTGTACAAAATTAGAGCTTTTGATGATGTTTGGGTTGGTGGTGGTCATCACCTCATTTGCGCTTAGATTCAATTCGGTATGATCCTTGGCATCGTAGGAGCAAAGGACGCGCGCACGCTGCATTTGATCCGTGCTCACATTCATGGATTGCATGGACTGATTTACTTTGTGACCGATGCCGCTGCTGCTATTGCTGTTGTTGGCGTTGGCGTTGCCAGCATTGCGTGCTCCGCCGGCGGAACTCGATTTGACCGCATCGTGAAGATCAAGTGGTGTATACGGCGTTGGGCCTCCCAAGCTGATGGAAGACGCAGAGGCAGAGTTTTTTTTTTTTTTTAAATGAGTTGACTTTCTTTTGGGATGAAGAGGGGCAAATACTGCTAATGAAACCGTTGACACAAAGAACCACAACAACAACTTAACAAAGACTCTAATCGAATAACTAGAAAATGAATACGAATTCTTGGCGAAAGCTTATTGAAATTCTGCTCCTTTTGGAGACTTCTTTGCATACAGCGGACAATTAATAATGATAATAATAGAATTGGAACAGGCGTGTTGCGAAGTTAATTAATTAATTAAACTGTCGTTATGGCGCTCGTATCGAATTCGATCTCAAAGTCTTCCAGCAGATGCGTGAGCGCCTTGACTGGCCCAATATCAATGCTTTGATAGCCAGCCTCATTATCTTGATCTCGATTTTGTTCTTGATCATAATCGTAACCGTAATCGCTATCTAGTGCAGTGGCATTGGCAATGGAATCACATGAATGCGCCGAAATAATGCTGGGAGGCCCATCGACATCCTCGCTATTGATGCGCAGGCGTGGCTTGCCGGGCTGCATTCTGGAAGACCACAAAACATACACAACAACAATACAAAACAGCAGCACCAAACAATGCCTGGACACAGTGCAAGATAAATGCAATAGTTACATAGATGGATAAATAGATAAATACATTGATAGTGCCGACTACTCAAGTGCTTAATTTTTCTATGTTCTTGATTCCAATCCGGAATGCAGTTGTTTGGGATTGGGTTTGGTTAGAGAATTTCTCGAAATTGCTTTAAGAACACTCTTAACTAATAAACAATAAGTTAAGTTCTTAAAGTTATCCGAAAACGCTTTCATAATCTCAAATAATTGTTAACTGAAAAACAACAAGTGGATGAGCAGCTTTCATTTGCTTACTTGGCCAGCTCGCGCTGCAGTTGGTCCATTACATCGCCACACTGTTTGTAGTATCGCACCTGGGTCTGGATGAAGGCGTGCAGATGACGCAAATGGGATGCCTGCGAGGTGCTAATGCCGTCCAGCAACAGTTTCGTTATCTCCGACTGGCGATCAAACTCGGCCTGGGCCACCCGCAAATCCCGCTCCGCCTTTATTGAGTGAAATCGAAATTTATTAGATAAATGAAAGGTTGAAAAAATGTAATATTTAAATTAAGAAAAACTAAAAGAAAACAACACATTGATGAGGCGGTTGGATACCTGTTCGAAGACAGCTTCTGGCGAAATACCATCTTTCTATTAACATATCCATAAAGCGGCACACAAAAGCAGAAGATTTCAAATCCAATATAAGCTTATGTTATATTTATATATATATATATTTATCTATATGTATATTCTGTTCTATCAGATTACTTACCGACTGCTGGCCGAGCATGCTGCGCGCCTTCTTCAAGCGATTCTTGCACGCATCCAGATCCAAGCTGCAAAGAGATTTAAATACAACAATATATCCCACAGCTATATATTTATATATATATATATACATATATATATATATATATACTATATATATATATATATATATGTAATTTATTTTTTTTATTTTGAGAATGCATGAATGACTCACCGCTTGGTCTCCAGCAGGCCGCGCTCCTTGCTGATGGTCTTCATTTCGCCCTCGAGAAATTTACGCAACGGTTGCGTAAAACAAATGCCCGATGTGGCAATGAAATCGTGCTCACACTGCCCCAACTTTTGCTCGGCTTGGCCGACTTTGATGAGCGCCTGGCCGTAGGCCATGTCCTGGCCAAAGTCACCGCCCGCCTCGATCATGTCCAGCGCCAGACGCTCCAAGTTGCTGATACGTTTCGGTTTCGATTTCTCAATCTTTTCGAAAATATAGTCCTCTACACGATTCTGTGGATTTGGTATGAGTACCGTTTCGGTGTCGCGCACAAGCTTCTCCGTCCATGATTTGGTGAGGTCGGCGCGTTCGGCCAGATTCTGAAAGTGTATATCGTATTCGGTGCGCTCGGTGGTGCCCAATTTCTCCTCGGTTAGCTGCAAAAGGGCAAAAAGTCAATCGCAATGCGCAGAACCATTCAAATTTCACCACACTCCAAAACAGAAGTACCTCCACCTCCACCACACCCAGACACCCAACCACCCACATCTCACACCCTTGCAACACACAATAAAGGTGTTTTGCATCAGCACTATTTACCTGCACCACGCGTGATATTGTGCTGCCCGCCTCCTTGACCAGGTTTTTCACATTGAAATTGGGCAAATTTATGTTCATTTTGTATTTCGCTAATTTTCAGTTATTTTGAATCAATTTTATTAGAAAATTATGCGCTTGGGAATTCTTGTTTGTATTTATCAATAGTCTAATGAGAAAGCTAAGCTGCTGTCCAATCGATATCCTTTCGCATTTTACTATCGATAGTTTAGCTACACATACAAAGCGACCTCTAACGGTACATACTCGGCAGCATCGCGGCGAATTCATTTGAATAGCAAGCGAATATAAAAGAATATCACAAATAATTAAATAAATGTGATTTGTATTTAATTTGACAAATTTGAGGACATCGCTTAATGCGTTAAATTATATAATACAATTCATATCGAGCTTATGCTTAGTTATCAAAAGTTAAACAACAAATTGGTTAAGCCAGGAGCAAAGATTCATCATTAATACGTTGCCGGGATAGATTCACATCCTGAACGAAATGGTTAGCGATGGTAAGGAGGATTAGGCGTAGCAAGGAAGTTACTATGTCGAGTGGGAACCTGTGGTCCTGGCAGCCTTTGTTTTTCTCAGCTCGACCCCTGCAATCTTCCAAATACAATCTTTGTTTTACAGTCCTGCAAATAAGACATTTCAAAGACATCAATAATTAAAATTATAATTTAATTGTTTCAATTATTGACAAAATCACTTACATAATAAGAGTAATGCTTATTCGGCTAGAATATAATAACTAATTAATTTGCTTCCAGAAGCCGCCGCAGTGGCAATGCAACCATTTGTTGCACCACGCCTTTAGCGCTGATGTTTTGGCCACTTTGTTGGCGCTGTTAACGAAACCGCAACGGGCGCATCTGCGGATGGTGCTGGGATTGGCGCCTAATTGCAGATTACTGACGCCATCCTTGACACAATTGGCAAAGACCACTTGTTCCATTTCGATGTCCTGCAGGCCGACGGGCTCCACCAGCGAGGTGAATGTCAGCTGGCCGGACTTAACTGCCGCATAGCCCTGGGCGCTGAGCAGTGTGGTTGGATTGTGCCTGGCCAGCTGGGGAATGAGCAACTGCTTGGAGAGCAGACTGCACTCGTCGAGCAACAGCTCGTCCGGTTCGGCAACATTCTGGGCGAGACGTGTGAGCAGGCGAAACAAGATGGCCAGCACATCGATGTTCTCCATCGTCTTCGTGTAGACGGGCAGACACTGCGGATTGAGCAGACCCCAGATGCGGATCATGACGAGCAGTTCCCGCAGACTGCTGATGGCGACAATGTCGCGACTGATGTCATAGCAGCCCTGCCGTTTCCCAGCCAGTTTGCATTTGATGACCTCGTCGGGCAGGCGATTGAGCATATTCAGCGCCAGATCTGTCACCCATTGGATAAGCTGTTGCAGACTCTGCAGCATCATGGGCTCCACGGTGAAATCCTTGGGATCTAGATTCAGCATTACATTATCCACATCCGGCACCGATTCGGCCAGCTTCATGGCCAAATTATCAGCGGGACCCTTGTCTTGGCATCCCAAATCGGAGGGACGCAACAGGCTCTTAAATGTGGACGAGATCGCGTGCAAAATTATAAGATTATCGAATTCCTGCTGCTGGGCACGACACAGATTGCTCTTCAATGCCAAAAAGTTGGCATAGTAAAACTGACGCACATACGACGGCTGTCGTGTAAAATTCTCGGTCAACTTCTCCACGAGCGCCTCCAGATTACCCAGATTGAGGAGCAGCACATCACTCGCATCCACTCCGGTCACAATGCAGTACTCGAGGAGCAACAACAGCAGCTGCATGCTGCCCGTTGCATTCTGTTTGAGCAGCACTGGCGTCTGCATCGCATGCAGCTGCGCATGGCTATCGAAGATGAGCAGCATTTGACTGGTGGGCGTCAGATCAGCGCACACAAATCTAGCCACATCGCTGGCATCGTTGCTACTGCTGTTGCCACGTTCGAATTGCGTGTGCTGCAGTTGCTTCAAGGTGCCCGGTTCGAGCACTTGAACGCTGTTATCCTGCAGGATCACATATATTTGCTCGGAGTCGCCGGCTAGTCGGGTGCTGCACAACTGGGCAATGTTTGCGCCCAACTGCAGCTTGGCCACTTGCTCCCAACTCTCACAGTCCACAGGTGGTTTGCTGGCGCCAACCGTAGCTGATGATGCTGCTGACGTTGCCAGTGCCGACGATGCGGACGCGGCTGCTGACGAGGCTGAGGCAGATGACGCTGATTGCTGCTGGAGCAGCGCGTGCACATTTTGATGGCGACGCGTCAGCGTCCACTGCTCGAGCAGACTGCCCGGCTCTGTGGCGCCAAAGACCACGTAGATGACATCGTCGTTGCCTAGGCGTGTCCACAGCAGCTGCGAGATGCGACGACTGTTCTCCAGCGGCTGCAAAAAAATGCTGGCCAGCGACTCCGATTTGATGATGATGCGTTTGCCATCGAGTTGCAGGGAAACCTGAAAATGGTGCGTATATTAATAACATGTAATCTCATATAACAAATGAACCTTAAAAGCACCTTGAAGCAGTGGACGAGCTGCTGCTGCTGCTGCCAGCCAATACTGTAGGCAATATTGAGGGCGCCGCTGGCACTGGCTAAAATGCTGCACTGTTCGATATAACTGCGAGAGATTCCAATGCTGTGTGTGGCAGGAATTAATTCTATTTGCTCGCTGCTGTTGCTATTTGTGCAACTGTTGCTGCTGCTGCTGTTAGTGTTGTTGTTAGTAATATGTAGCGTGGAGGGATCGGGAGGATTGCTGCCAGTGGCGGGGTGCTTCTGCAGCGGCGACAGCGTAAAAGCGGCCAGCAAACCCGACGAAGTCAGCAGAATACAGCCTTCTGTGGCGACGCCACCAAACCCGGTCAATGTGGGCCGCTGATCGAGACGCTCAAATTTTTCCGAATAGTAGATATGATCCTTTTTCTGGGTATTGAAGTGGACACCTTTGCCGTTGTGAAAGAAACGCGCCTCGATTATGTCTTCGCTGGGTATGTTGGCGAAGTAGTGCAGTTGCCACACATTCAATGCCTGCTCCCTCGGCTGCCAGATCTCCACGCGACCACCAATGAAGCCCAGCAGCAATTGTTCGCCACTCGCATTCCAGGCAAGCACATTTATGAGCGATTTGGAGACGCAAACTTTGTAATATTGCCAGGGTGTCACAATGTCGCAGACATAGACGTGTGTGGAGAGACTCTGCAGTGCGCTAAATGCGATTATGTTGCGTGTGGAGACGGCGCAGAGCACCACCTTGTGCGGGAATACGCTGCAGTCTTTGGCATTGCCAAATTCTCGTCGGCTTTCCACCTTATACAAAATTGTCATCTTTTTTGTTTTCGACCGAAAAGCGATGCAATTTTTGCTAGTGATGTGCACGCAATTAATCGATTATCATTGGTCGCCCATGTGAATGGCAATAAAATACTGGGTGCTGAGCATAGCCCAGCAAACAAAAACTTTCAGTTTTTTTAAAGTAGAAACTCGACTGCTAATGCTTCTTTCTTCTTTTGTATGCTTCTAAACAAGTAACAAGTGTGAACAACACACTGAATCAAATGAAAACCGATAGGTCGATAAGGCGCCAATTTATTGTATTCGATAAATGCACATCATTTGAAATTACTTTTACAGTATTAAAGTATTAGTTGTTGTTTGTTGTTGGTGTTTGTGTTTGTTTATTAAACAAAGATAGAAACCGGATTTGTGATTGACATGAGAACATTTTATTCGTATATTGTTTATAGAGTTCAATGAACTACCGCACAAGCGTCGTATATTAACTTAAGGCAATAAATACGAATTACAAATTAAAAATTACAAATTACGAATAGGAAATTAGCATAATGTACTAAAATAAACTAAACTAAATTAAGTTGAAACTAAACTAGGTTCACGTAGCGCAGTCCCTTGACGAGGCTGCCGCTGAAATGGTCGCCATCGATAAACCGAATGCCGTCGACGAGGCACGATTGAAGGCTGCAAGGATATTCGGCACCGAAGGAGCTGCTCTCCCAGCGCAACTGGAGGATATAGGGTACCTCCGGCGTAAGGACGCAGGCGGAGTCGCGGCTCCAGCTCAGATGTAGATCACAATTGTATTTCGTTGTCTGGCCCTGGATGCAGTGCGTCCACACAGGCTCAGCCGGCTCCAGGCTGCCATCATCGGCATACAGCTCGAGACGCAACGATTCGCGATAATCCTGCGGGCTGTGGCCAGTGTGCAGCTGCGGTGGTGCCAAGCGACTGTTGAGAACCAGGCCCAGCACAGAGATGAAACGTGAGGAACGCAGACCCACGCGCCACGTATGGGATTCGGCATCCAGGGTGAATGGACGGCAAGCCTTGTAATAGCAACGCTCGACTAGTATGGCGGGCGCTGGATGATCCCTTGGCATGTCGCCCTGGCATGTCTCCACCTGCCAGGTGGATGCTGCGTCGGTGAGTGCGCCAACATCATCGCACTCCTGCTGCGTCCACTCATAGACATACCAGAGGAGCAGCTTGTGCGGCTCCTTGCTGGCAGCAATGATGGACTTGACGCACTCCTTGGAGACGTGCACATAGTGTTCCTTCAGGTAGCTCATGTACTGCACATTGTTCACACAGCATCGCATAAAGAAGGACATGCACACCTCCTGCAGACGATCCAGACCCATGCAAACGCTTAGCTCCAGCGCCGGCAGCACATTGGAGAAACGCAACTTGCGTTTGATGGCCAGCAAAGAGTCCGCAATGAGCTGATCCAGCAGATACTTTTCGGCGGCATAGTAGAGCTCAATGCACGCTTCCAGCTGCATACACTCGTAATCCACATTGCCCGTGTATATCGATTCCAACAGCACCTTGAAGATTGGTGCACTTATATCGGGTATTTCAATCTCCGGCTCCGCTTCGAGCTGCTGCAGTGGGCCGTAGAACATGGCTTCGAAGACTGGACTGGCGGCACTTAAGATCAGCTTGTGGCCCTTGAGCAGATCCTCGCACACATGGAACACACAATCCGTGTGCTTCTCCCCGTGCAACAGCTCCGCATATCGCAGGCCCAGCAGGCTGCCCCCATTCGTCGGCTCATTTCGATGGACAACACTCATTTCATTCATCTATAATCAAATATAAAAAAGAAATAAAGCCAAAGTAAGTCGGGATAATCCGTGCTAGAAAACCTGTTCATAAGTTTAACTTAGATAATTTATGTATTAGGCAAAAAATTTAGAAATGCTTTTTTTGTATCTTTTGTTTTAAGTTTCTCCTTTCCCTTGTTTTGCATATTGTGAAACAAAATCTTGGCAGGTATTCATTTATTTTGATAAGGTATGTGTGATAAGATATAGATACTGTATATCAAAATCAAAGAACTTTATCACTAGAAACACTTCGCACCCGAATTTATGTCAATCCTATTTTTGTTGTTTTTTTTAAAAAGTTATAAAAAAACACTTGAATTAATTTTAACGAATTATTATAAAGAGAAATTCTATTTTACCAAGTAAAAGACAAGTAAAAGATAACTTCATCATTTTAAATATGAAAATTAAAATTGAATGATTTATAATAAAGAGAAATCGTATTTTATTATTTGAAATCCTAAAATAAAAATTGAATTATTTATAATAAAGAGAAACCCGATTTTTATATATTCTAATTTAAATTGATATATTATAATAAGAAGAAATTATCTTTTTTCTATGTGAATATATAATACAGAGAAAAAGTGTTAAATTCATAATATCAACGTAGAATATAAATTTCAGCCTGCAACCTTGAACATCTATGAAAGTAGGTAATAATATTTTGAAATCTGTGCTGCTGATTAGCATTAAGTTGAGCACCTTTAATTGCCTCAGCTGAGTGTTATTAATGTGACATAATTTCTGGCCAAATTCAGTTAAAATTCTTCTTTTTTTTCCAACACACTATTTATATATTACTTATTTGCATATTTAGAGTATGTGAAGAACATTCACAAATACTATAAAAAAAGCATGCTGCCGGCTAATTGTGATTTCTTTCAGAGTGTGTGTGTGTGGTTTTGCGTGTGCGCCTGTGTTTTTATGACTCTCATTATTTATATTTTGCGTATTGGCAATAAATAACCGGTTTAAACTTTTAAGTGTTTCACATAGATTTATCGATGATATTACAGGGCACTGTTAATAAAATTTCCCAGCGCTTTTAGTGTACATGTAGTTATGCTTACACAAAGCATGGCTTTTAAAACCTAGCAGTGACTAGAAATATTTACCTTTCAGATTTAGCAAAGCTGCTGCGCAGATTGTTTTGGCCTGTCGTAAGAGGAATTTCTTAGAATTTATATAAGCACGTTTGTTATTGTTGTTGTATTTGAATTTTTTAAATGCTTTTGTGTTGGGCACGGATTGCTCCTTTGCAAATAATATTTGTTGGCACTGTGACAAATGATCTTGAGTATTTTAATTTAATTTAAAATGCTACACAAATACTTTTGATTTTCTTGGAAGCGTATCCGCTGAGATTTATTCTGTTTAGTATTCTATGCGCTGCAAAAGGAGCTGAACTTGACCGATTTGAATCAGCTGCTGTCACAGCGATCGCAATTCACAGGGACCGAGATAATGAAAAATATCACACGAACATACAATCATTCAGCGCGACGCGCCACCTTCAACTGAACGTAGAACTCGGAGAATACAGCTACTCCACTCTCTCTCTCTCTCTCTCTCTCTTTCTGTCTGGAAGCGGTTAACGCTCTTACTTATGTTAGATTTATATATAATTGCACCATAATCTCTTTCTTTTCTCAATCATGCTCTTGAATTGCTTGACATAAAGCTTAAGAGAAAGCAATTAGCTTTGGTAGATCAATGGTCAGGCGTACAAATAGAAAATGTTATTTTGCAAGAGACGCAAAGTTTAGTCAATTTTTGTTCAGCTCACAGCGATTATTAAATAATTAAGAGCAATCAAGAATCAGATAATATTGATAAACTACACACGTTTCTGGTGTCGTCGCAGCCTTGAACCCTTTAATAGTCTCTTCAACGGACAAAGTTATTTCTGTAACTCATAAAAAAATAAACAGACTACACTACCAACAACTGGGGGCATATTTAAATATTAGCATCGTTTGTTTGCCGTTGAGTTGTAAACTTTAAATAAATTTACTTTCTTACGATAAGCGAAAAATTAAATCTATTTTTTTTTTAGTTTTAATTGTATACAAATTTAAATTTTAAACTTTTAAAATTATTATAATTTTTATAAGCATTATTTAAAATAGCGTATTGACAGTGCGACTTGCTGTTTTGCTGTATTATAAGCCATATTTGATTTGTTGCCGCTGGAAGATGCCTTGGCCTTTAATGGCCTTGCAAACTGGTATATTGACCAATGTTCTGCAGACCAGGCATATTTATTCGTATTTCCATCAGTCACGCAGAATCGCTCTCTTTTTTACTGAGTTGTTTTTTTTTTGATTTTTAGATCTATGTAAATTTAAATTTTCACTTGGTTTAATCATCATGTGTGCAAATAATAATAATAATAATATTCATATTACACAATTTTAGTGTCTAAAGGCAGCAACTAATATAATTAAAATGATGCGGAAGTAAACAGCAAATAATTTAGGATTACAGAGAGAAATGTTTTTGTATATGTTTATAGTTAAATATGCATGTATGGATGTGTGTGGGTGTGTGTATGTGTGTAGTTATGGCATTGGGTGCCTGCACTTAGATAATATCACGTGGTACACTCAAAAAGTGTATGGAATTGGACACATGATGGGTGATGTCCGTCAAAGTTTCCTTGTGAACGCCACCAAATAGAATCAATTCCCCATTGCCCGCTATCAGACTGGACAGTATAAGGCGATCCGGTGCACCGCTTAGTACACCAAAATTCTTGTACTCCACCCAATCGAGACCGGGTTCACAATTGGGATCCGGCTGGAGTAGACTAGAGATGTCGCAGACGAACAGGGATTGCACATTGCAGCGGAGACGCTTGGGGGAGGGGGCACGCAATGTTTGCGGCTCGACGTGGGCGGGTGCACTGCGTCGCGAATTGCGTATGGCATTCATTTTCTCCTCCATGCGACGGATGCGTTCGCTGTGATCTCGCGACGCACTTCGCGATCGGCCGGGCACATTGAAGGCGGCCATGCGGAAAGGATCCTGGAGAGGAAAAAATAGGTCAAAGGATATTTAAAATAACCAATTGGAGTCGGGCGTAACCGACGGCGAAATACTCTAATAGCAATAATTGATGACAACTGATACCAGGATACAGACTACCTTAACCAAACATTTTATCTAATTAATCTTCAAAGGAGTTTTCTGGCAATCTAGAATTCTAGGTTTTCCCCTAGGCTTTTCATAATATTGGGGGCAGGAGTAGACGTGGAGAAGTATGTTTCTAGTAATTGCCGTATATATAGGAATTTCTTTTAGGTCCGCCTAAGGGCGCTTTAACTGGAATATACCTTTCAATAGCAGTAGCCGAACTTTGGAGGACATCGCCAGCAATACATCAATCAAATGCTGCCTTAAAATTTAAAGTTGTGCGAGCTATGCGGCTTTATGGATTTCCTAACCTAATAGTGGACTTATTAACCCAAATGTAGTAACACGGGCACAGACAGATTGTATATGTAAAAACAAACATCTTGACGGACTATAGATCTTCAGTTTCAGTGTACCAGAGTGCTATGTAAAAAGTAATGGAACTCTGCCGGAAGGACTCACTTCGTAGTGCTCGTCAAAGCGTTTGGGCAGCAGCGGTTCGTTGTCGCGACAACGCAGTGCCAGGTTTCGTTGCAATCGCTGTGCGGCATCCGCATCGCCATCAGCAGCTGCTGCGGAAGCAGGTGCAGCAGGTGCTGCTGCTGCTGGAGCAGGTGGTGAATGCAAATCGCTTTGCCGTCCCGTGCGTGGTTGATAGTGATTGTTGTTGTTGTTGTGGCCGTTGCCATTGTTGTTGTTGTTGACATTGTTGTTGTGCATGAATTGCTGGGCCTGCTGCATGTGCTGGTTAAGGATGGCCCTTCGATTAGCCAAGTATTGCTCTTGCGGCGCCAAAGCAGCGCCGGCCAGACGCAATGCACGCTGTAGCAGCGGCACGCGCTGTGGCGGCGGTGGCGCTGGCGCCTGGCCGAGACCAGCATAGCGCAGACCACTGCCGCCAACGGCGGGCACCCGGCTTTGCTTCATGATTTGAAAGTCGAGCGGCATTTTTGGTGATGGACCGACGACGACCAGATAATTGTTAACCCGACAACCAGGATTGCACCACATGTGCACGGCACCAAAATGTTTGTTGCGCACACTCAACGATTTCCAAGACCAAGCGTCCCGTGTCATGTCCAACAGCCAGGCATCGGTGTAGACACGGTTGGCACCACCACAGCCGCCGACAATGAGCAGATGCTGCTTGTCCAGCTCCACTTGGATTTGACCGTAACGCGGCGCCGGACGTGTATTGCCCACAAAGAGTGGTTGCCACCAGCGCTGCTCGGCCAGGTCCAGCACCCATGTATCATTCGAATTGACATTGACATCGTCCTTGATCTGATAGCCGCCAAAGATAATCATACGGTTTGCGTGCACACTGGCTGAATGCCCCGCCATCGGCGGTGGACATGGCAACGAATTCCGCGACAACCAACGATCCTTGACGAGATCGTAATAGTGCAGCTCGTCGAACAAACACCACGGCTGATACGGCGGATGCAGCGATGGATAACGCCAGCCACCGAACAGCACCAGTTTGTCACGCCACGCGACCATTGAGGCGCTGCCCTTGGGCGACGGGTATGTACCTGTGGCAAGTGGACGGGACCAGCGCATGTGCGTCAAATCAAAGCGCCACAAATCGTTGAAAGTCGTGTCGGATGAGGAGCCGCCGCCAAACACATACATCGAATTGCCCAAACGCACCGTGGAATGGGCAAAGCGTCCGGCTATTATTGGCATAGGTTGTGAGCCCGATTGTGATCTATTGTTTGGTCTGTTTGCTTCCAAGGAGGCGGCTGTTTGCTGAGAATAAACCTCCCAGCGCAAACGAAAATCGGCCAAGCCCTTCTCCAGATTTAATTGTGAGCGCCGCACAAGATCTGCAAATATGAAAAAGTATTATATATATATCTATATATGTATTTGAGTTGGGAAATTTACTCTTCACGATTAACTGCCAGCGCTTGCAGACGAGACTGCAGTGCTCCAAATCTCCATAGGGCGGTAGATAGGTGAAGATGAACTCGAGTATCTCGTCGGGCAGCACATTAAGGCTTATGTATAACGAGGAGGCAGCCAGGCAAGTTGTTGTTGTTGTTGTTGCAGTGTCACAGTTATCATTTAAATTGCGATTGCACGTGGCCATTGTGTGGCAGCGTCCGGATTTCCTCTCCTGTCGTCCTTATTCTCGTCCTTGCCTCCGTTCACGTTTTGGAGCAGTGAAAACACAGCAGCAGCAGCAGCAATTAGTTAACACTCTGCGCAAAGCAGCTAATTTTAATTGTTGCTTATGTTCCACACACACACACGAGTTGCCTAAGCGTACCCCTTTTTTTTATATGTGTAGTAAACGTTCCTTTTTTAATTTAATTTCCAATCCAAAAGCACTGTAAACAGCAGTAGTTTCTAGTGATGGTACATTTATTTTGAATAACTATCGCACAGATGCAAGCTATCGCATAGTTCGATTACAAACATCTGTTCTAGGTCAAGAACGTATATCGATATTCGGAGGATACGTATGGCATTTCAAAATATATATTTTATATCTATATAGGCACAACAAACGAAATAATCGATATTCAACCGATATTTATTAATGTTCAAAACGGTTTTTTATATTAATTTTCATGGAAACACAAAACATTAAATACATAGTAGGCCTTCACAATTAGAAAGACCTCTCACATTTAAACAGCAACCGAAAACTTTATTAAAACACAACACTACACAACACAAACCACAATTTTATACATAGAAATACATAAAGAGGGGAGTATCGAAAAAAATGGCATTTCATTTTATATCTACAGCGGAGAAGCCGGTGCAGCATCTCTTCCTCTCCGATTGGCATGCCCGCGTCGGTCGTCTCCGTAACGTGGCCAATGTACGTCGCATCGATGCCATCGCCGTACGCAGTTCTTCTCGAATGCTCCGCAATGAGACACTCATCGAGGGCGACTGGGCCAACTATGAGGCAAACGATGCCCTGGATGGACGGTGAGATGATCAATATATATAGAGATATTAACTAATTAAGAAATCTACTTTTCGTGTGCAGCATTCTGGAGGTAAATGCCTGGCGTGAACTAATTGCCAAAATATTTGAGCGTTTAGAGAACGAAAGACGTTTACTGCGGGAGGAGAAGAAGGCAGCTGAGTTGGAGGTGGATCGGCAAGCGGGATCTATTGCCATTTTATGGGAGGTGATCTGCACACGCGATTCTCGCACAGAATCTGAACTCACCCACGATCGGCCGGGCACCGAGATCAAGAACGAACTGTACGTGTTGGAGAACAATCAGCGATTGCTCGCGATGCGCATCCAGCGAGCATGGGAGAAGTTGTCACGTCTTGAAATGGTTAGCTTTAAGATCGATCGTGAGCTCAACAACAAAAAGGACACATTGAAGCTAGACGCTGAACAGCGGGCGTTGAATCACAATTCGACCAACATATCGTTTAAATTGGATGCATTGCGTAATCCCAATGGGTAAGGACGAGGCTCAATCTCTGAAACTGAATATATTTTGTGTATTTCTGCAGCTGCAAGTCGTACGAGAATTGGCTGGAGCATACGAAAAATATGAAACAGCTGGCGGAGAATGAGCTAATGGATGCGATTGCCATAAGGGAAGCGCTCTTCGTGTGCTGCGAGAAGGCGCGGCACATGCTGTTGGCCCAGCAGGAGCGCACTGAAGCATATATACGGAGACGTGTCTTTGAAACGCAGCAGGCGTACAATGAACTCGAGTGGCAGCGTCTTCGATTAAGGGAGGAACTAAAGGATCTGACGTGTGAGATACAATCAATGGAGGATGCACTGCATCACAAGGCGAACGCCTTAAAGTTGGCCGAAACGCGATTGGAGAATCGTAGTCAACGTTGCCTTACCGAGCTGTGCCTGGACTTCGCCCATGATCAGCTTTGCCTGGAGGTGGAGAAGTTGCGAGCAATTCGACATTGTCTCGAGGAGCAACTAACTGAATCTCGGTGCAATTTAAATTTGCTGACGGCTCATTGCAATAAGATCGATGAGGATATGCATAAAAAGAAAGAGGCGCTGATGTTGGACAAACGTTCGCTGGAATTGCGACAAATTTTCAAGGATAATAGCGAGAATGGAGTACAGATTCCCAATCCGGCCAGTCAGACCGAACGTAATATTGAACTCGCACGCACTGCGGATATAATTGAAAAGCATTAAATATGTACACAATGTTCACAACATACATTTGTAAAAATTATATGTCTTCTCCCTCTTTTACAATCCAATAATATGATCAAATAAAATGGCAATTGGGAATGTATTCAATGACATTAATAAACGGATAATATATACCACATAACGAGTATGATTCCGACTTTAAGGTAACCTTTACCTAGCAACAGTTGCCCTTAACACACGGCTTCCTCTCATCTAGTAGTCATCGCATAAACAAACTTCATATTAACCAGAAAACCAAGTCAGAAAATTTCACTTTCCCACGACACAAGCTTAAACACTTGTACATTATATATAAATATATATATATATATACATATTTTATCAGAAAACGAATAGATTGGAAAATGTCCTTAAATTCGGTGGTGACCATAGAGAAGCCCCTGCAGCATCTGTCGCTGACCGATTGGAATGCACGCGTGGATGGTCTGCGTAATGTGGCTAATGCCCGCCATTCGGATACTTTCGCTATGAGGAACTCATCCCGTCAGCTGCGCAACGAGGTGCGCATCGAGGGCAACTGGGCCACCTATGAGTCGAATGAGGCACTGGATGGCCGGTAAGTTGCACAAATCCTTGCAGATTTGCATCGACTTTAGAGTGACATATTTTTTGGTTATTTGCAGCATAGTCGAGCTGAATAGCTGGCGTGAGATCATCTCGAAGACGCTTGAGCGTTTCGAGAATGAGATTAAAGTGCTTCAGAATGAGAAGACGCTGACGGAGCGGGAATTGGATGCACTCGCTGCACCTATTGCTGTCATTGGTGAGATGCTGACAATGCGTGATAGTCGCCTCGGGTCCGAGATGACATACGATGACCCAGACAAGGAGATCAAGAATGAGCTGGCCATATTGGAGAATAATCAGAAACTATTATCTCAATGCTGCCAAAAGTCGTGGGAGAAACTGACGCGTCTTGAGGAGATTCGCAACAAGATTGCCACTGAGATTGGGAACAAAGTGGACGCAGTGCATGTGGAGGTGGCCCAACGTGCACTGGATCGGAATTCAACGAAAATATCCCTCAAGCTGGATCCCATGCGGACTCCCATGGAGTGAGTGAGGTGGCAACTGATTGCAATGTTTTTTTTTTTATTCAATCATTCCAATTTCATAATTGAAGCTCGTACGAAGTGTGGCTGGCGAAGACAAAAAATCTGAAACAGCTGGCTGAGAACGAGTTAGCCGACACGGCTGCGCTCCGCGAATCGTTGTTCGTGTGTCGCGAGAAGGCCCGAAGCATGCTGAGGGCACAGCAGGAACGTACCGATTACTCAATTAGGAAGCGCGTCTTTGAGACGCAGCGAGCGCACAACGAACTCGATTGGCAATCGGCCAAGTTAAAGACTGAAATAGAGAATGCTGAGCATGAGATCAGGACGCTCGAGGATACATTACATGGCACTGTGGGCTCACAGAAGCTCGCCGAGACACGACTGGAGAATCGGTTTGAGCGATGCAGCGCTGAGCAGTGTCAGGATTATGTACACGACATGCTCAGTCACGAAGTGGACAAGATATGCGACATACGTCGCTGTCTCCAATCCAAGATCGCTGACGCCAAGGCCAATTTCACTCTGATAACGGATCATGCGGCGCGCATCAGTGTCGATCTGGAAAAGAAGCGCCATGCTCTTAAGACGGACAAGCGAGCGCTGGAATTGCGACACCGCTTGAGGGAGGACGAGACAAGAGTTAAGGTTTGCAATCCATGTGCTCAGACGGAGCACAATATTGTAATCACAAATACGGTAGATATAATTCCAAAGAAGTAAGAATAAAATCATATTCGTGGCAACAGACAAATAGATATATATATATATATATATATATCTACATGAATATCAATGAAGTTATCCAAACGAAACGAACACTCTGAGGGGAATTTTGCTGTTTCTAACTATTTGATACCAAATTTCATTATATTACAAGTCAATAAAATGATAGCTGAAAGCCTACAAATAACACAAACAATTTCTTTTTTTAATTCAATAATTCATTTAGAAGGACTTTTCATTTTTAATAGAGTTGTTCACGTTTTATTTACAATTATTTTACATACTTTAAATTTGCATGGGAAAATGGGAGAAGTTGTCACGTCTTGAAATGATTAGCTTTAAGATCGATCGTGAGATCAACAACAGAAAGGGCACATTGAAGCTGGACAATGAACAGAGGTCGTTGGATCAACATATTTAAATTGGATGCATCGCGTAATCCCAATGGGTAAGGACGAGGCTCAATCTCTGCAAATGTATATATTTTGTCTATTTCTGCAGCTGCAAGTCGTACGAGAATTGAAACAGCTGGCGGAGAATGAGCTAATGGATGCGATTGCCATAAGGGAAGCGCTCTTCGTTTGTTGCAAGAAGGCACGGAACACGGAACATTCATATTTACAACGAATACAAACAGCTAATCACTGCCTGGCAACTGTTGTTCACAAATTTATATATATGTATAACATATATTTATATGTATATGTATATATGCATGAGAACACCTTGGCAACACCTTGGTGATCTAGTAGCCTACGCATAAACAGTTATTACCAATTCAATGGAATAAAATATCCAAGACAATGTCAATTGCTCACAACTTATCCACCTCAGGGCAAAGCTGATCATGGGCGATGTCCAGGCACAGCTCGGTAAGGCAACGTTGACTACGATTCTCCAATCGCGTTTCGGCCAACTTTATGGCGTTCGCCTTGTGATGCAGTGCATCCTCCATTGATCGAAAACAATATAACCCAAGCTTAAAGCCCAGCTAGAAACACTGATATGCATTGTAAAATGGTTATTATATTTAAATTTATACATATTGAACAGATCAGAACCATCTCTGAAAACTTTTATAAACTGTCCATTATATGTCCACTTTGCTTGCCACGATTTTCGATTTATGCTGTACGTCTTATCATCATTTTTACTTCTTTCAGCGACGCTTCATGGCCCGAAAAAGCAGACCAGTTAATGCCTTTTCCAAAGGTAGTCGCATTATATACTCCCATTAGATTACTGTAAATATATAGATATTTTCGGAATTTAAGTAGAAATGTAGTAACTGTTCTTCACGATTCTAAATACTTACCTTGCGTGACAAGTGTTGTACCACCAGCCACCAGTATACATTTCAGCACAGTTGCCTTTGTTCTTATCATTATCGCGATCCATTGAAGAGAAGCTGTGGCCCACATGTACAGTTAAAGAATCCCCAGCATCTCCATAGAATCCCTTCAATGTGTGCAGATTATATAAATCGGCTTCACTGCCGATCGCAAATCGATAATATTTCGCATATTTCGTTTGACCCGCCATGTTCTTCATGACAATAAGCAGCTCCTGGTTCAGGTCCTTGGTCATCGCATGTAACTTGTCGAGGCCAATGAAAAACTCGCCATTCACATTCCCAAAACCCTTCTTATAGTCGTTCCAATAGCGATAGAAATTAACGCTTCCATCCATACGACTCAAAATAACTGTCCAGCCTCCGCCCTGAGTATCGTAATCACAGTTAACCAAAAATGGATGCAAACTGTGATCATGTATGGAGATTTGATAGACGCCGCTAACCCGACTCAACACTTCCACCTCCGCGCAGCTGCTGGGATACTGATCTGTTTGCAAACTGTTCAAAATTAATCTGTCCAATTTTCCATTAATTTCTGCAATGAGATTTGTCTGCTCGACCCTATAAAAAATAAGCAAAATATCTTTATTAAAAATAATTATACATTCTGTTTTTGGATACGAACCGCCTTTCTTCAAATTGTGGTTGCAACAAAACTATGTTATAATCATATAATTCCATACAAATTTCGGATGTATTGTCAGATTTTATTGTTACATTTTTCAATTGGCAGCTAATATCCTCACTGAGATCCTTACATTGAACCACCCATATGTTCAGCAATAATATTGTGCAAATTATTTTCAGGAACATTTTTGCTATTACGCAACAAGTATTTCACAGTATTAAATGAATTCTCAGATCAACAAGCGACTTTATAGGTTATTTTGAAACCTCATCAGCAATGAATATGTGTATATAAATAAATAAATATATATATATATATATTTATGTATATAAAAAAATTAATCAATGAACTCATATATTAAATAAGAAAAATAATATATATTCAATTAATCGTATCTGTAGTGCTTTTTAAGTTTTTAAAGGTGGGTACCATATCGTTATCCTCTGTGACCTGTGGATACTGTGATACCCTTTGTGGAACCTGTGATACCCTTTTGAATGCATTTAGTTACCTGTAATTTGTTTAAAATAGCACGTCATTAGTTGACGATTATCATTCGCACTGAATTAAATATCGATATATCGATAGACAAGTCTTTACATTGAACTAATGTTGCTTAATAGTGTACATAAATGTTAAATGCATTTGAGAACATTTGTTTTCAACCTGAGGCGAACATACTGTAAGTCAATATTCATAATATATTATTATTATTTATTTATAAATATCATATAAATAAATAGTATACAAATAATACATTTTGAATATTGACTTATATATAGATATGTATATATATATATATAATATAGAAAGACAATTCTTTGTTGATGCAGAGAGTACTTCGTCTGACACTGCAACGCACTCGATTAATGGCTAGCTTTGGGCAAGTAATCAATCCGATGACGGGGCAAGAACGCGACGAAAATTATGATTACCATCAGGAGGTGGTTAATGCTGGATTTGGTGACATGTTGCACGATTGGGAGCGCAATCAGAAATATGATGCGGCTCTACGCAAAACAATCGCCGCAATGCGACAGGCGGGGAAAGAAGTTCACGTCATGGACATTGGCACCGGCACCGGCATCCAATGGTGGCACTACGCGCTGATTGCCCACACAGTTACAGCCTGTGAGGCCTTCATGCCCATGGTAAATTGTTCTGATCGCATTTTCAATGCCAATGTGTGCGGCGATCGGGTGCGACTCATAGACTCATAGACGAAGATGGTTTTGCCATCGATTACCTTGAACAAATAACGAACAGGAGGAAACAAAAATGTACTGTTGTTTATCCCATCTCAATGTAGATTAATTGTAGGTCTAGTTATATTATCAATAAAATTGAATGTTTTTTATTGCTATCGAAAATTTGTAACAATATTCGCTAAATCGATCGCGATATTTTTTTTTTTTTTTTTAAGAAATCAAATTATGTTATGATTTATTTTATTTGATGCAACAGCTTTGCTCACCTGTGACTACTGTGAATGTATATAAATAAATTGTTAAAGCTTGCGTGTGTGAGAGTGTGTGTGATGTGCAGATGTGCATACGCCAAAAAGTATGGAACAGTAAAATGTGTTTTCATAATAAAAAAATGAGTTTCAAACTAGTTTTTACAACAGACTGAAGAAAGCTTAAAAGACCCCATCAATTGTATATTTATGCATATAATATGCATATAATAAATAAATATATATAATCTCCTGTACGATTTAGGAAAATGGGAAGTTCCTAGTATAGCAAAATCTCTCTCTCTCTGCCTGTGCAGTATGTATTACTTTATCTTCTCTCATTCGCTTTCTCTAGAATAGATTGCAATTTTTGGCTAGCAAAAAATAATAAATCAATGACTTGAAACACGCTTATCGCAGAATACACAGATTCGTTAAAGCAGCTTGTTTTATGAGCTGCCGGGTAAATCCCATGAGATGTCCAGCTCCAATCAAAGACAGATCCGCAATAAGTTCCCAAAACATTATAACCCAAGCTGAAAGCCCAACTAGAATCACTGTTATGCATTGTAAAATGATTATTATATTTAAATTTATACATTTTGAACAGATCACAACCTTCTCTGAAACCTTTTGTAAACTGCCCATTATATGTCCACTTTGCTTGCCACGATTTTCGATTTATGCTGTATGTCTTATCATCATTTTTACTTCTTTTAGCGACGCTTTATCACCCGAAAATTTAAGCCAGATAATGCCTTTTCCCGTGGCAGTCTCATTATATACCCCCATTAGATTACTGTAAATATATAGATGTTTTCGGAATTTAAGTAGAAATGTAGTAACTGTTCTTCACGATTCTAAATACTCACCTTTCGTGACACTTTTCGTTGTACCACCAGCCACCAGTAAACACTTCAGCACAGTTGCCTTTGTTCTTATCATTATCGCGATCCATTGAAGAGAAGCTGTGGCCCACATGTACAGTTAAAGAATCCCCAGCATCTCCATAGAATCCCTTCAATGTGTGCAGATTATATAAATCGGCTTCACTGCCGATCGCAAATCGAGAATATTTCGCATATTTCGTTTGACCCGCCATATTCTTCATGACAATAAGCAGCTCCTGGTTCAGATCCTTGGTCATCGCATGTAACTTGTCCAGGCCAATGAAAAACTCGCCATTCACATTCCCAAAGCCCTCCTTATAGTCATTCCAAAAGCGAACGAAATTAACGCTTCCATCCATACGACGCAAAATAACTGTCCAGCCTCCGCCCTGAGTATCGTAATCACAGTTAACCAAAAATTGATGCAGACTGTGATCAGGTATGGAGATTTGATAGACGCCGCTAAGACGACTCAACGCCACCTCCGCGCAGCTGCTGGGATACTGATCGGTTTGCAAACTGTTCAAAATTAATCTGTCCAATTTTCCATTAATTTCTGCAATGAGATTTGTCTGCTCGACCCTATAAAGAATAAGCAGTATATCTTTATTAAAAATAATTATACATTTTGTTTTTGGATACGTACCGCCTTTCTTCAAATTGTGGTTGCAACAAAACTATGTTATAATCATTTAATTCCATACAAATTTCGGATGAATTATCAGATTTTATTGTTACATTTTTCAATTTGCAGCTAATATCCTCACTGAGATCCTTACATTGAACCACCCATATGTTCAGCAATAATATTGTGCAAATTATTTTCAGGAACATTTTTGCTATAACGCAACAAGTATTTCTCAGTATTAAATGAATTCTCAGAACAACAAGCGACTTTATAGGTTAATTTAAAACCTTATCAGCAATGAATATGTGTATATAAATTTATATATATATATATATTTTTTTTTATGTATATACAAAAATTAATCAATGAGCTCATATATTAAATAAGAAAAATTATATATATTAAATTAATCGTATCTGTAGTGCTTTTTAAGTATCGTTATCCTTTGTGACCTGTGGATACTGTGATGACCTTTGAGGAACTTGTGATACCCTTTTGAATGTATTTATTTACCTGCAAGTTGCTTAAAATATCACGTCATTGGTTGTCGACTATCATTCGCATCTCAAACTTTGACCTGTCAGCATGGAGTAAATTTGCAGATCGATGCCAGCTTTATTATGCTGTTTGTGCTGGTGACTACAATTGTCGACCATCTTATTAAACAGTGGATCGGCCACAGAAATACGTTGAAGTTTTATACACCAGTTGGCCAACTACACAACTACAAATTAGTGCCACGGATCCATATGGAAGTTGGAGAAGATTACTGGCAGACGCCCATTCAACGCATACGTGACATGAAATTGGAGCAACGTGTGCGGCTCATAACGAGAGTGCGACAAAGACTTGATCAGCAATTTGAATAGCTATATCATTATAAACTTAAACTGAAAACTAAGTCAAATAAAACGCTTTTCAAATGTACGAAATTCTTAATATATTATATTTATATTAATATTTCTCCTGTCACAGATATGGTAACAATTTAAGCATAAGCTTACAAAAGAAAAGAAGAGATTCAATGGTTGGCGGTTAAAATTTGCAACAGTTCGTTATTTGAACAGTAAATATATATCGATTCCCATGGCTGATCCTGTAATAAACTCAACTTGCTTAACAATGTAAAATAAAATGTTACATTCATTTGAGAACACGAACAATAAAAACAATAATGATACACATTGGTTTAAAGACTGATTTAAGTATCGATATATCGATATACATGTCTGTACATTGAACTAATGTTGTTTAATAGTGTACATAAATGTTAAATGCATTTAAGAACATCTGTTTTCAACTTGTGGCGAACTAACTGTATGTGAATTTTCAAAATATTTTATTTGTATATTATTTATATTTATATATAAACATATATAAATACATATATAACATAGATAGATAATTCTTTTTCGATGCAGAGAGTACTACGTCTGACACTGCAACGCACTCGATTAATGGCTAGCTTTGGGCAAGTAATCAATCCGATGACGGGTGAAAACACATGGGAAGAACGCGACGAAAATTATGATTACCATCAGGAGGTGGCTAATGCTGGATTTGGTGACATGCTGCACGATTGGGAGCGCAATCAGAAATATGATGCGGCTCTACGCAAAACAATCGCCGCAATGCGACAGGCGGGCAGAGAAGTTCACGTCTTAGACATTGGCACTGGCACCGGCATCCTTTCAATGATGGCCCTACGCGCTGGAGCCGACACAGTTACGGCCTGTGAAGCTTTCATGCCCATGGCAAATTGTGCGGATCGCATTTTCAATGCGAATGGGTGCGGAGATCGGGTGCGACTCATACGCAAACGCTCGACAGACATCGAGATGGGCGTTGATATGCCGCATAGGGCCAATTTGCTGGTGGCCGAGCTATTGGATACGGAACTGATAGGTGAAGGTGCCATTGATATCTACAATCATGCACACAATGAGCTCCTCACCGAGGATGCCCTGTGCATCCCAGCCCGTGCCACGTGCTACGCCCAAGCGGCACAATCTACGCTTGCGGCGCAATGGAATAGTTTGAAGATGCTGGCCAGCCTGGATGGTGAAATATTGCTGAAGCCGCCGTCTCAATTGTTGCAGTGCAGCGGCGAGGCGGCACTCCACGATGTGCAGCTGTCACAGTTGCCAACCGAATCCTTCCATGTGGTCACAGAACCGACACCGATCTTTCAATTTGACTTCCAGCGAAAGCAGGCACGTGAAAAACAGCGGGAGAATAGGCTACAACTGCAAATTGTTCGACCGGGAAGCGTGGAGTTAATTTTCTACTGGTGGCAAATCGAACTGGACGATACGGGTGAGCAGCTGCTCAGTTGTGCACCCTACTGGGCGCATCCTGAGCGGGCGCAACTGCAGCAGGCAAACTCGAACAAGCCGCTGGCGAATGCGGTGCCGTGGCGTGATCATTGGATGCAGGCCATCTACTACATACCCAAGCCGCTGCAGCTGCACACTGCCGGCGAACGGTTCCATCTGCGATGCTATCACGACGAATACTCGCTGTGGTTCGATGCGCACAAAACAGAACCACCATCACAGCCGGCACGGCGTCACTGCTGCACCTGTGATCTGCACATGACCTATACGCGCAATCGGATTGGTCAACTCAATCAGGGTACGCGAAACAAGCGCTACCTGCGCTACCTGGAGGAGGCTGTGCATGCAATGGAATCCGCTCATTTCTTGGTTTTGGGCGATGGCTGTCTGCTCGGACTTGCCAGCTCGGCTCTAGGCGCCGGCAGTGTTCGCTGCGTTGAGCCGCATCGTTTCTCGCGCCGCCTGCTCGATGCGATAGCCAAGCACAATCAGCTGAAGAACGTTTCGTTTGTGGAGAGCCTGCAGCAACTGCAGCCGAATGAATTGTCAACAATTACACACATCTTTGCGGAGCCGTATTTCCTGAATTCCATTTTGCCCTGGGATAACTTTTACTTTGGCACTTTGCTGCTGCAGCTGCTCGAGCAGATGCCAGTGTCATCTGTTCAAATCTCGCCATGTTCTGCACGCATTTATGCACTACCTGTTGAGTTTCTGGATTTGCACAAGATACGCACGCCCATCGGCAGTTGCGAGGGCTTCGATCTGAGACTATTCGATGACATGGTACAGGTAAGCAGCAGTCATCTGAATTATATTGTGTAAATGCCTGTAAATCCTCGTAAACGTTTTTTTTTCGATAGCGGTCAGCGGAGCAGGCTGTAGCCATGGTGGAGGCACAGCCACTCTGGGAGTATCCCTGCCGTGCTTTGTCACAGCCCCAGCAGCTGCTCAGCGTCAACTTTGACAACTTCGGAGCAGAAAAACACAATCAGGGCTGCGTCCTGCTAACAGCGTAAGTAATTACTAAAGTTATTGTAAAAGTAATTGAGCAATCCAAATCCTTTCTGCAGATCTGGCGATTGCAATGGCGTTGCATTGTGGGTGGATTGGCAACTGACGGCCGATGAGAGTCCCAGGTCGATTGTGAGCAGCGGACCCTCGGAGACCGTTGTGCCCGGCCAGTTTGTGAAGTGGGACATGTTTGTGCGGCAGGGTGTACACTTCACCAGCCAAACCAAGGCCAGACAGCAGACAGAGTCTGCCAAAAGGCATTTAGATTGGAGCATCAACTTCAAGCCACGACTGGGCGAGCTGAACTTTAATTTTTTGCTTCGTTCGAGTAGCGAAAAAAGTGAATAAACAAAACAAGACGAAGATTTTCAAAGCACAAGAATTTTGACAATTTATCAAATCGGGATTTATCCAGCAGCAACACATAAGAGCTATGCTTTGGGTATCTCCTGTTCCATGTGGGTAAGCACAATATTGCGATCCGTCTGGCCACTGGGACTCGTCACCTTCAGTCCGAATTCGCCGCCCCGAAGGCGTACCCGCAAGTCCAGCGCGCGGATATCGGTCATCAGAGAGTGTTGCTTGTTCTCCAGATCCACATCGATCTTCTGCGCATGATCCGATAATAGATTGTAGTTGGTCCTGGCATCATCGATTTTGGCCCGAAGACTACGGCGAATTTCACGTAACTTCTCCACTTCGGTGCAGAGCGTGTCGTGGGCATGATCCAGACAAAGTTCCTTGCCGCTACGCTGCGCTCGATTCTCGAGACGTGTCTCAGCCAGCTTGAGCGAACTCGACTTGTCACGCAACGCATCCTCCAGCATATTGATCTCGCACACAGCGTTCTCCATTTCCTCCTTCATCTTCAGCTTCTGCCAATCGAGCTCATTGCGTGCCCGCTGCGTCTCAAAGATGCGCTTCCGTATCGTGTACTCTGCCCGCTCCTGTTGGGCCTGCAGCATATTGCGAGCCTTCTCGCGGCACACGAAGAGCGCCTCCCGTATGGCAGAGGTGTCTGTCAGCTCGTTCTCAGCCAGCAATTTCATGCTCTTCACATGTCCCAGCCACGCCTCATAGGAGCAGCAGCTGCAATCAATCCAATTAAAAGCCAGCATTACAAATTACAAGACTGCTCTTACTTTTTGGGATTACGCAAGGGATCCGGTTTGTAGGATAGCGTGGCTGAATTCCGATCTAGCGCCAGTTGCACAGTATCCGAATTGACCGCCTCCACTTTATTCTCGATCTCCATGCCAATCTTATAGCGCACCTCCTCGAGTCGTGTCAGTTTTTCCCACGCCTTCTGGCAGCGATCAGCCAATAATTGCTGATTGTTTTCCAATATGGCCAACTCATTCTTAATCTCGCTATCAGCCTCATCGTATGTCATTTCGGAGCCCAAGCGACTGTCTCGCATTGTGAGCACATCGCTAACCACCGCAATAGGTCCTGCGAGGGATTCCAGCTCGCGCTCCGTCTTCGTCTTCTCATCTTGCAGCAATTTAATCTCATCCTCGATGCGCTCGAAAGTCTTCGAGATGATCTCACGCCAACTATTCAGCTCCGTAATGCTGCAAGGATAGATATGATTGCTGTACTCAGGTACTTAACCTAGTAGTTAATTACCACTCACCGATCGGTCAACGCCTCATTCGATTCCACATTCGCCCAGTCGCCCTCGATGCGCGTCTCATTCCGGAGCGTCCGAGCGGAATGCCTCAAAGCGAAGGCATCGGAACGGCGAGCATCCGCCACATTTCGCAGACGAGCCACCCGTGCGTTCCAGTCAGCCAATGAGATGTGCTGCAGCGGTTTCTCCATGGTCACCACCGAATGAAAAGCCATTTCTATATTAATATATATCAAACCTTATTTCTTGCCTATCCAATTCAATTTATTAACACTATTAAAAATGGTAACAAATTTTTTTTGTTTTTAGGAAATTATGTTTTCAACAACAACTTGCAATAGAAACTAACGGAATTTTATTTCATTAAATTGGTAATAACTGTTTATGCGTAGGCTACTAGATCACCAAGGTGTTGCCAAGGTGTGCTCATGCATATATACATATATATATAAATATATGTTATACATATATATAAGGTTGTGAACAACAGTTGCCAGGCAGTGATTAGCTGTTTGTATTCGTTGTATATATGAAACTATTATGCAGAGATAAATTTGGATTTATGAATTTAACAAATTTAAAGTATGTAAAATAATTGTAAATGAAAATGTGAACAGCTCGCAGTAAATTCTATTACAATTGAAAAACACTTCTAAATTAATTTATTAAGTTTTAAAAAAATAATTCTTTTGCGTTATTCGTATTCTTTCCGCTGGGCAAACAGCAACCGAAGAGCGCCTCCCTTATGGCAATCGCATCCATTAACTCATTCTCCGCCAGCTGTTTCATAATTTTCGTACGATTTTACGATTTTTTTTGACTTGTAATATATTGAAATTGGGTATCCGTGGTATTTGTTATTACAATATTATGCTCCGTCTGAGCACATGGATTGCAAACTTTAACTCTTGTCTCGTCGCTCCTCAAGCGGTGTCGCAATTCCATCGTTCGCTTGTCCGTCATAAGGGCATGGCGCATTTTTTCTGCCAGTAATCTTCTCCAACTTACATATGGATCCAGCTGGACATTTTTGGGACTAATTTGTAATTGTGTATTTGGCCAACTGGTGTATAAAACTACAACGTATTTCTGTGTGTGATCCACTGTTTAATCAGATTGTCGACAATTGTAATCACCAGCACAAACAGTATAATAAAGCTGGCATCGATCTGTTTGAAATGCGAATGATAGTCGACAACCAATGACGTGATATTTAACACAAATTGCAAGTAAGCAAACACATTCAAAAAAGTATCACAGGTTCCACAAAGGTCATCACAGTATCCACAGGTCACAGAGGATAACGATACTTAAAAAGCACTACAGATACGATTAATTTAATATATATAATTTTTCTTATTTAATATATGAGTTCATGATTAATTTTTTTATATACATAAAAAAAAAAAATATATATATATATAAATTTATATACACATATTCATTGCTGATAAGGTTTTAAATTAACCTATAAAGTCGCTTGTTGTTCAGTCAATTCATTTAGTACTGAGAAATACTTGTTGCGTTATAGCAAAAATGTTCCTGAAAATAATTTGCACAATATTATTGCTGAACATATGGGTGGTTCAATGTAAGGATCTCAGTGAGGATATTAGCTGCAAATTTAAAAATGTAACAATTAAATCTGATGATACATCCGAAATTTGTATTGAATTAGATGATTATAACATAGTTTTGTTGCAACCACAATTTGAAGAAAGGCGGTACGTATCCAAAAACAGAATGTATTGTTATTTTTAATAAAGATATATTGCTTATTCCTTATAGGGTCGAGCAGACAAATCTCATTGCAGAAATTAATGGAAAATTGGACAGATTAATTTTGAACAGTTTGCAAACAGATCAGTATCCCAGCAGCTGCGCGGAGGTGGCGTTGAGTCGTCTTAGCGGCGTCTATCAAATCTCCATACCTGATCACAGTTTGCATCCATTTTTGGTTAACTGTGATTACGATACTCAGGGCGGAGGCTGGACAGTTATTTTGCGTCGTATGGATGGAAGCGTTAATTTTTATCGCTATTGGAACGACTATAAGGAGGGCTTTGGGAATGTGAATGGCGAGTTTTTCATTGGCCTCGACAAGTTACATGAGATGACCAAGGATCTGAACCAGGAGCTGCTTATTGTGATGAAGAACAAGGCGGGTCAAACGAAATATGCGAAATATTATCGATTTGCGATCGGCAGTGAAGTCGATTTATATAATCTGCACACATTGGAGGGATTTGTTGGAGATGCTGGGGATTCTTTAAGTTATCATGTGGGCTCCAACTTCTCTTCAAGGGATCGCGATAATGAGAAAGACGAACGCCACTGTGCTGAAAAGTATACTGGTGGCTGGTGGTACAGGGCTTGTCACGAAAGGTGAGTATTTAGAATCGTGAAGAACAGTTACTACATTTCTACTTAAATTCCGAAAATATCTATATATTTACAGTAATCTAATGGGCACATATAATGAGACTAACAATGGAAAAGGCATTAACTGGTGGTCATTTTCGGGCGGTTATGAGTCGCTGAAAGAAGTAAAAATGATGATAAGACATATAGCATAAACCGAAAATCGTGGCAAGAAAAGTGTACATATAATGGACAGTCTACAAAAGGTTTCAGAGAATGTTCTGATCTGTAAAATATGTAAATTTAAATATAATAATCATTTTACAATCCATATCTGTGTTTTTTGTTAGGCTTTCAGCTTTGGTTATATTGTTTTGGGAATTTTTTATGGATCTGTCTTTGATTGTGGCTGGTCATCTTATTGGATTTACCCGACAGTTCATACAACAAGCTGCTTTAACGAATCTGTGTATTTTGCGATAAGAGTATTTCAAGTCATTGATTAAATATATATATATTTATATACTTCTCTATGTATATAAATTTGTTCATTAGTGTTAACAAACCGCTCGCTCGTCAATTCAACATGATATACAATATACTCATTAGATTTTAAATAAAAATATTAAAACATAATGCATAATTGGTTTTTTCCCATTTCCCATTTTGAATAAACGATGACAATGAGTTCAACCATATATATTTTTAGAAATTCTCCGATTTTCATCAACCACGTGAAGTGTATTGAGATCTATTAAACAATTGTGCAGTACAGCAGATGCCATTCCATGTACTATTTATCTATGGCTTTATAAATAAGCAATATTTGTATGTGATTGACATCAATCAACCAAGAAATGGGCTTCATTTTACGACTGACACGGGTTCATTAAAAATCCTCCTGATGACGATAATACCCACAGGAACAGAGCTTCAATTAATTATATATTTTCTTATATAACATTTCCTATCAAACAGATCAAGGCTGATAACCTTGTGGTACATTGCTTGGTTTGAGTTATGTTTGGCTGCGAACCATTTGCCAATTGCCATTTGCTTTGGCTATTTGCTCTCCATTATAGTGTTTTGTGTTAAAAGGAAAATACTAACAATTTGCTATTGTGGAAAATTAGGATCTCACTTTTTGCTTTACAGCAATGTATAAATATTTATTTATTATTTTTTGCTAGCTAGATAAAAATTGCAAGGAATTCTAGAGAGAAAGAATGAGAGAAGATAAAGTAATCAATACTGTACGGGCAGAGAGAGAGAGAGAGAGAGAGAGAGAGAGAGAGAGAGATAGAGCTACCCATTTCATAAATCGTACAGGAGACTATATATTTATTTAGGAGCATGCTTATCAAATATAAATGCATAAATATACAATTGATGGGATCGTTGTCTGTTGTAAAAACTCTTAGAACTTGAAACCCATTTTTATGATTATGTGTACAGGGTATATAAATAATTGGGCTACTGGGGCCAATAATCTGCTGCTCGATAATTTCCAAATGAATGCGTATTGCAAATAAATTTCCCTTTGGAAGCATCAAATTGTTAAAACTTAAAACGAAATCACGTTTTGCTGTTGCATACTTTTTGGCGTATGCAAATCTGTTCGACTTGTACATTTCGGTGTGCGCTAGCAGAAAATGCTTGATACCCTGTAACCAGCCAAGTTCGGCTCTCAAAATTTAGTTAATGTGTTTATGACATTAATTATTTCAATATCGAGCAGCGATTTTCTGCTGCTCAACTGCATAAATTGTTTAAATGTTCACATTCCTATTTTTCACCAAATCCACTTTTCGACACATTACTCCAATAAAATAAGAAACGCACTCACAACTTGATTAGAATAGCATTTACTTTATTAACAACTTAAGCCAATTTTTTTACTTTAGCATTCACATTTAGCATCTTAAGCCGACGCTAGCTGGAGTTTGCAACCGTATGATTATGATGACGAGGATGATGAAGTGCGGCCACCATTGCCACCATAGCCAACATAATATCCTTCGGGATAGCCACCATAGCCATCATAGCCGGCTGGCTAGGATATATCCATATCCTCCATATCGTCCATATCCAAAATCTGAAAAATCTTATTGACTTATTGATCAAGCAATCAACTTGATTTCTATACATTTTAAATTTATATTTGTGACAATTTGTTGTTTGTCAAAAATAAAGGTCAGCTGTGAGATAGTCTTGTTTTTAATTTAATCTTTCGCTAATGTATATATACGATTTCGTCAACAGCAGAAAAAATTACGCTGCAGTTAGCACAGAGGTACAAAAAGTACAGTTTTGATTAGAAATATGTTTTCACATTATTTGTCGAGCAGCGTCATAAATAATATAATATTTAGATATGGTATCTGTGCATACATAGATAGCTTTTGATTGTTCAGGTCAACTTGTGAATAGAATATATAGTCCTAAGCAAACCATATCATCTAATTATTATTATCATTATTATTATACACATTCAAAATCACGTATTTTTAGATCATTTTTGCACCGGCGATGTGCACTTCGATCTTCGACGTGCTTTGAGACCCGAAACAATAGAAAGACAGATTTTTAGAGCGGATCTGGGTTATATACGTCCGTGGGGGAAAGATCTTGCATTCAGGAACTATTCAGCAACTATCGGCAGCAAAGCTTTCACTTTGAGCAGGGCTTACTTCCCAGAACGCTTTTTATAGCTGCGTAAAGTAAAGTCTTTTTTATATATATATATATATATAAGTGATCTGCAGTTTGCATTTTATTTATGTTGAAATATGAAATTTGTTACGAAAATCTCCACAAAAGAGTGGCAAGTGTAGTAAAATGGTGTTAAAAATAAGGAAAAACATAAAATATATATAAAAAAAATATATATAATTCACAAAAATTAAAAAAATTGGCTTTTCGAACAAAAAAAAAATCAAAATATGGAGCATCAAGGTACGCGAACAAATATTATAAATTTCTATAAGTTTAATTGTTAAAAAAATTAATTTTTGTTCAGAAGTTAAATTAGAGCTCCATTAAATTAGGATTCCTACAACAGTATTTGCATAATTATAAATAATAATATTAATAATTATGAATAAATTTGTACAAGTAAGGAAAATGGATGTCGCGCTTTTCGCATATCATAGAATTAAAATGATGGACTCCACATCTTAGTGTGGAGTTAGAGCATTTAAAAAAAGAAATTGCTTTTTTCGGAGTTACACTAAAGTAAAAGTAACTTTAAATAATAACAAAAAAAACAATGGCTATGCCTCTATAGTCTGTGTCCCTCTCTCTGTCTGTCTGTCAGCCTGTTTTCTGTCCAAGTTCTTTATGTATGTTGGCAATATGGAGTTGCATAACTTGCTGCCAGTCGTCATTAGTCTGGATTTCTTATTGGCGACAAGGACATTCAGGCATCATCAGGCATGATTAAATTGATATAATTAGTTGGCTAAGAAAACCGGTTAGAATACTACTGTTCAACGTAAAACTTTCTTGATAGCAAATTAGCATAACAGCTATAAAAAATTGAATAAAATATCTCTCATAAACTAGAACGAATGCTAATAATGCATTCGCCACATTTCGCAGAGATGTGCTGCAGCTGTTTTTCCATTGTGACCACCGAATGAAAAGACATTTATATATATAAAACCTTATTTCTTTATGTTTTATGTATTTAACAACAATTTGCAATATAAACTAACGGAATTTTATATCATTGAATTGGTAATAACTGTTTATGCGAAGGCTACTAGATCACCAAGCTGCTCGCAAGGTGTGCTCAATCATATATACATATATATAAATATATGTTATACATATATATAAATTTGTGAACAACAGTTGCCATGCAGTGATTAGCTGTTTGTATTCGTTGTAAATATGAAAATATTATGCAGAGAAAAATTTGTATAAATTTAGATAACAAATTTAAAGTATGTAAAATATTTGTAAATGAAAACGTAAGAAACTCGCAGAAAATTCTATTACAATTGAAAAACACTTCTAAATTAATTTATTAAATTTTAAAAAAATAATTCTTTTGCGTTATTCGTATGCTTTCCGCTGGGCCAACAGCAACCGAAGAGAGCCTCCCTTATGGCAATCGCATCCATTAACTCATTCTCCGCCAGCTGTTTCATATTTTTCGTACGATTTTACGATTTTATTGACTTGTAATATATTGAAATTGGGTATCCGCGGTATTTGTTATTACAATATTATGCTCCGTCTGAGCGCATGGATTGCAAACCTTAACTCTTGTCTCGTCGTCCCTCAAGCGGTGTCGCAATTCCATCGTTCGCTTGTCCGTCATAAGGGCATGGCGCTTCTTTTCTGCCAGTAATCTTCTTCAACTTACATATGGATCCAGCTGGACATTTGTGGGACTAATTTGTAGTTGTGTAGTTGGCCAACTGGTGTATAAAACTTCAAGGTATTTCTGTGTGCGATCCACTGATTAATCAGATTGTCGAAAATTGTAGTCACCAGCACAAACAGCATAATAAAGCTGGCATCGATCTGCAAATGTACTCCATGCTGACAGGTCAAAGTTTGAGATGCGAATGATAGTCGACAACCAATGACGTGATATTTAACACAAATTGCAAGTAAAAAAAAAAAGTATCACAGGTTCCACAAAGGTCATCACAGTATCCACAGGTCACAGAGAATAACGATTCTTAAAAAGCACTAAATATACGATTAATTGAATATATATATTTTTTCTTATTTAATATATGAGCTCATTGATTAATTTTTGTATATACATAAATATATATATATATATATTTATATACACATATTCATTGCTGATAAGGTTTTAAATTTACCTATAAAGTCGTTTGTTGTTCAGTCAATTCATTTAGTACTGAGAGATACTTCTTGCGTTATAGCAAAAATGTTCCTGAAAATACTTTGCTCAATATTTTTGCTGAACATATGGGTGGTTCAATGTGAAGATCTCTGTGAGGATATTAGCTGCAAATTGAAAAATGTAACTAGTATTGAATTAGATGATTATAACATAGTTTTGTTGCAACCACAATTTGAAGAAAGGCGGTACGTATCCAAAAACAGAATGTATAATTATTTTTCATAAAGATATTTTGCTTATTCCTTATAGGGTCGAGCAGACAAATCTCATTGCAGAACTTAATGGAAAATTGGACAGATTAATTTTGAACAGTTTGCAAACAGATCAGTATCCCAGCAGCTGCGCGGAGGTGGAAGTGTTGAGTCGTCTTAGCGGCGTCTATCAAATCTCCATACCTGATTACAGTTTGCATCCATTTCTGGTTAACTGTGATTACGATGCTCAGGGCGGAGGCTGGACAGTTATTTTGAGTCGTATGGATGGAAGCGTTCATTTCTATCGCTATTGGAACGACTATAAGGAGGGCTTTGGGAATGTGAATGGCGAGTTTTTCATTGGCCTGGACAAGTTACATGCGATGACCAAGGATCTGAACCAGGAGCTGCTTATTGTCATGAAGGACATGAAGGGTCAAACGAAATATGCGAAATATTATCGATTTGCGATCGGCAGTGAAGCCGATTTATATAATCTACACACATTGGAGGGATTTGTTGGAGATGCTGGGGATTCTTTAACTTTGCATGTGGGCAGCAGCTTCTCTTCAAGGGATCGCGATAATGATAAAGACGACACCAGCTGTGCTCAACGGTTTACTGGTGGCTGGTGGTACAAGAATTGTCACTCAAGGTGAGTATTTAGAATCGTGAAAAAAACAGTTACTACATTTTTGCTTAAATTCCGAAAATATCTATATATTTACAGTAATCTAATGGGATTATATAATGAGACTACCTTTGGAAAAGGCATTAACTGGATGTCATTTTCGGGCGATTATGAGTCGCTGAAAGAAGTAAAAATGATGATAAGACATATAGCATAAACCGAAAATCGTGGCAAGAAAAGTGTACATATAATGGACAGTCTACAAAAGGTTTCAGAGAATGTTCTGATCTGTAAAATATGTAAATTTAAATATAATAATCATTTTACAATCCATATCTGTGTTTTTTGTTAGGCTTTCAGCTTTGGTTATATTGTTTTGGGAATTTTTTATGGATCTGTCTTTGATTGTGGCTGGTCATCTTATTGGATTTACCCGACAGTTCATACAACAAGCTGCTTTAACGAATCTGTGTATTTTGCGATAAGAGTATTTCAAGTCATTGATTAAATATATATATATTTATATACTTCTCTATGTATATAAATTTGTTCATTAGTGTTAACAAACCGCTCGCTCGTCAATTCAACATGATATACAATATACTCATTAGATTTTAAATAGAAATATTAAATCATAATGCATAATTGGCTTTTAATAAATTGCCTTTTTGAATAAACGATGACAATGAGTTAAACCATATATATTTTTTGAACTTCTGTGATTTTCATCAACCACTTGAAGTGTATTGAGATCTATTAAACAATTGTGCAGTACAGGAGATGCCATTCCATGTACTATTTATCTATGGCTTTATAATTGAACAATTGGTTATTCATTAATATTTGTATGTGTTTGACAGCAATCAACCAAAAAATGGGCTTAATTTTACGACTGTCACGGGTTCATTAAAAAGCCTCCTGATGATGATAATACCCACAGGAACAGAGCTTCAATTAATTATATATTTTCTTATATAACATTTCCTATCAAACAGATCAAGGCTGATAACCAAGGTGTTGCCAAGGTGTGCTCATGCATATATACATATATATATAAATATATGTTATACATATATATAAGGTTGTGAACAACAGTTGCCAGGCAGTGATTAGCTGTTTGTATTCGTTGTATATATGAAACTATTATGCAGAGATAAATTTGGATTTATGAATTTAACAAATTTAAAGTATGTAAAATAATTGTAAATGAAAATGTGAACAGCTCGCAGTAAATTCTATTACAATTGAAAAACACTTCTAAATTAATTTATTAAGTTTTAAAAAAATAATTCTTTTGCGTTATTCGTATTCTTTCCGCTGGGCAAACAGCAACCGAAGAGCGCCTCCCTTATGGCAATCGCATCCATTAACTCATTCTCCGCCAGCTGTTTCATAATTTTCGTACGATTTTACGATTTTTTTTGACTTGTAATATATTGAAATTGGGTATCCGTGGTATTTGTTATTACAATATTATGCTCCGTCTGAGCACATGGATTGCAAACTTTAACTCTTGTCTCGTCGCTCCTCAAGCGGTGTCGCAATTCCATCGTTCGCTTGTCCGTCATAAGGGCATGGCGCATTTTTTCTGCCAGTAATCTTCTCCAACTTACATATGGATCCAGCTGGACATTTTTGGGACTAATTTGTAATTGTGTATTTGGCCAACTGGTGTATAAAACTACAACGTATTTCTGTGTGTGATCCACTGTTTAATCAGATTGTCGACAATTGTAATCACCAGCACAAACAGTATAATAAAGCTGGCATCGATCTGTTTGAAATGCGAATGATAGTCGACAACCAATGACGTGATATTTAACACAAATTGCAAGTAAGCAAACACATTCAAAAAAGTATCACAGGTTCCACAAAGGTCATCACAGTATCCACAGGTCACAGAGGATAACGATACTTAAAAAGCACTACAGATACGATTAATTTAATATATATAATTTTTCTTATTTAATATATGAGTTCATGATTAATTTTTTTATATACATAAAAAAAAAAAATATATATATATATAAATTTATATACACATATTCATTGCTGATAAGGTTTTAAATTAACCTATAAAGTCGCTTGTTGTTCAGTCAATTCATTTAGTACTGAGAAATACTTGTTGCGTTATAGCAAAAATGTTCCTGAAAATAATTTGCACAATATTATTGCTGAACATATGGGTGGTTCAATGTAAGGATCTCAGTGAGGATATTAGCTGCAAATTTAAAAATGTAACAATTAAATCTGATGATACATCCGAAATTTGTATTGAATTAGATGATTATAACATAGTTTTGTTGCAACCACAATTTGAAGAAAGGCGGTACGTATCCAAAAACAGAATGTATTGTTATTTTTAATAAAGATATATTGCTTATTCCTTATAGGGTCGAGCAGACAAATCTCATTGCAGAAATTAATGGAAAATTGGACAGATTAATTTTGAACAGTTTGCAAACAGATCAGTATCCCAGCAGCTGCGCGGAGGTGGCGTTGAGTCGTCTTAGCGGCGTCTATCAAATCTCCATACCTGATCACAGTTTGCATCCATTTTTGGTTAACTGTGATTACGATACTCAGGGCGGAGGCTGGACAGTTATTTTGCGTCGTATGGATGGAAGCGTTAATTTCTATCGCTATTGGAACGAATATAAGGAGGGTTTTGGGAATGTGAATAGCGAGTATTTCATTGGCCTTGACAAGTTACATGAGATGACCAAGGATCTGAACCAGGAGCTGCTTATTGTGATGAAGAACAAGGCGGGTCAAACGAAATATGCGAAATATTATCGATTTGCGATCGGCAGTGAAGTCGATTTATATAATCTGCACACATTGGAGGGATTTGTTGGAGATGCTGGGGATTCTTTAAGTTATCATGTGGGCTCCAACTTCTCTTCAAGGGATCGCGATAATGAGAAAGACGAACGCCACTGTGCTGAAAAGTATACTGGTGGCTGGTGGTACAGGGCTTGTCACGAAAGGTGAGTATTTAGAATCGTGAAGAACAGTTACTACATTTCTACTTAAATTCCGAAAATATCTATATATTTACAGTAATCTAATGGGCACATATAATGAGACTAACAATGGAAAAGGCATTAACTGGTGGTCATTTTCGGGCGGTTATGAGTCGCTGAAAGAAGTAAAAATGATGATAAGACATATAGCATAAACCGAAAATCGTGGCAAGAAAAGTGTACATATAATGGACAGTCTACAAAAGGTTTCAGAGAATGTTCTGATCTGTAAAATATGTAAATTTAAATATAATAATCATTTTACAATCCATATCTGTGTTTTTTGTTAGGCTTTCAGCTTTGGTTATATTGTTTTGGGAACTTTTTGTGGATCTGTCTTTGATTGCAGCTGGTCATCTCACGGGATTTACCCGACAGTTCATACAACAAGCTATGACGAATCTGTGTATTTTGCGATAAGCGTGTTTCAAGTCATTGATTAAATATATATATATTTATATACTTCTCTATGTATATAAATTTGTTCATTAGTGTTAACAAACCGCTCGCTCGTCAATTCAACATGATATACAATATACTCATTAGATTTTAAATAAAAATATTAAAACATAATGCATAATTGGTTTTTTCCCATTTCCCATTTTGAATAAACGATGACAATGAGTTCAACCATATATATTTTTAGAAATTCTCCGATTTTCATCAACCACGTGAAGTGTATTGAGATCTATTAAACAATTGTGCAGTACAGCAGATGCCATTCCATGTACTATTTATCTATGGCTTTATAAATAAGCAATATTTGTATGTGATTGACATCAATCAACCAAGAAATGGGCTTCATTTTACGACTGACACGGGTTCATTAAAAATCCTCCTGATGACGATAATACCCACAGGAACAGAGCTTCAATTAATTATATATTTTCTTATATAACATTTCCTATCAAACAGATCAAGGCTGATAACCTTGTGGTACATTGCTTGGTTTGAGTTATGTTTGGCTGCGAACCATTTGCCAATTGCCATTTGCTTTGGCTATTTGCTCTCCATTATAGTGTTTTGTGTTAAAAGGAAAATACTAACAATTTGCTATTGTGGAAAATTAGGATCTCACTTTTTGCTTTACAGCAATGTATAAATATTTATTTATTATTTTTTGCTAGCTAGATAAAAATTGCAAGGAATTCTAGAGAGAAAGAATGAGAGAAGATAAAGTAATCAATACTGTACGGGCAGAGAGAGAGAGAGAGAGAGAGAGAGAGAGAGAGAGAGAGATAGAGCTACCCATTTCATAAATCGTACAGGAGACTATATATTTATTTAGGAGCATGCTTATCAAATATAAATGCATAAATATACAATTGATGGGATCGTTGTCTGTTGTAAAAACTCTTAGAACTTGAAACCCATTTTTATGATTATGTGTACAGGGTATATAAATAATTGGGCTACTGGGGCCAATAATCTGCTGCTCGATAATTTCCAAATGAATGCGTATTGCAAATAAATTTCCCTTTGGAAGCATCAAATTGTTAAAACTTAAAACGAAATCACGTTTTGCTGTTGCATACTTTTTGGCGTATGCAAATCTGTTCGACTTGTACATTTCGGTGTGCGCTAGCAGAAAATGCTTGATACCCTGTAACCAGCCAAGTTCGGCTCTCAAAATTTAGTTAATGTGTTTATGACATTAATTATTTCAATATCGAGCAGCGATTTTCTGCTGCTCAACTGCATAAATTGTTTAAATGTTCACATTCCTATTTTTCACCAAATCCACTTTTCGACACATTACTCCAATAAAATAAGAAACGCACTCACAACTTGATTAGAATAGCATTTACTTTATTAACAACTTAAGCCAATTTTTTTACTTTAGCATTCACATTTAGCATCTTAAGCCGACGCTAGCTGGAGTTTGCAACCGTATGATTATGATGACGAGGATGATGAAGTGCGGCCACCATTGCCACCATAGCCAACATAATATCCTTCGGGATAGCCACCATAGCCATCATAGCCGGCTGGCTAGGATATATCCATATCCTCCATATCGTCCATATCCAAAATCTGAAAAATCTTATTGACTTATTGATCAAGCAATCAACTTGATTTCTATACATTTTAAATTTATATTTGTGACAATTTGTTGTTTGTCAAAAATAAAGGTCAGCTGTGAGATAGTCTTGTTTTTAATTTAATCTTTCGCTAATGTATATATACGATTTCGTCAACAGCAGAAAAAATTACGCTGCAGTTAGCACAGAGGTACAAAAAGTACAGTTTTGATTAGAAATATGTTTTCACATTATTTGTCGAGCAGCGTCATAAATAATATAATATTTAGATATGGTATCTGTGCATACATAGATAGCTTTTGATTGTTCAGGTCAACTTGTGAATAGAATATATAGTCCTAAGCAAACCATATCATCTAATTATTATTATCATTATTATTATACACATTCAAAATCACGTATTTTTAGATCATTTTTGCACCGGCGATGTGCACTTCGATCTTCGACGTGCTTTGAGACCCGAAACAATAGAAAGACAGATTTTTAGAGCGGATCTGGGTTATATACGTCCGTGGGGGAAAGATCTTGCATTCAGGAACTATTCAGCAACTATCGGCAGCAAAGCTTTCACTTTGAGCAGGGCTTACTTCCCAGAACGCTTTTTATAGCTGCGTAAAGTAAAGTCTTTTTTATATATATATATATATATAAGTGATCTGCAGTTTGCATTTTATTTATGTTGAAATATGAAATTTGTTACGAAAATCTCCACAAAAGAGTGGCAAGTGTAGTAAAATGGTGTTAAAAATAAGGAAAAACATAAAATATATATAAAAAAAATATATATAATTCACAAAAATTAAAAAAATTGGCTTTTCGAACAAAAAAAAAATCAAAATATGGAGCATCAAGGTACGCGAACAAATATTATAAATTTCTATAAGTTTAATTGTTAAAAAAATTAATTTTTGTTCAGAAGTTAAATTAGAGCTCCATTAAATTAGGATTCCTACAACAGTATTTGCATAATTATAAATAATAATATTAATAATTATGAATAAATTTGTACAAGTAAGGAAAATGGATGTCGCGCTTTTCGCATATCATAGAATTAAAATGATGGACTCCACATCTTAGTGTGGAGTTAGAGCATTTAAAAAAAGAAATTGCTTTTTTCGGAGTTACACTAAAGTAAAAGTAACTTTAAATAATAACAAAAAAAACAATGGCTATGCCTCTATAGTCTGTGTCCCTCTCTCTGTCTGTCTGTCAGCCTGTTTTCTGTCCAAGTTCTTTATGTATGTTGGCAATATGGAGTTGCATAACTTGCTGCCAGTCGTCATTAGTCTGGATTTCTTATTGGCGACAAGGACATTCAGGCATCATCAGGCATGATTAAATTGATATAATTAGTTGGCTAAGAAAACCGGTTAGAATACTACTGTTCAACGTAAAACTTTCTTGATAGCAAATTAGCATAACAGCTATAAAAAATTGAATAAAATATCTCTCATAAACTAGAACGAATGCTAATAATGCATTCGCCACATTTCGCAGAGATGTGCTGCAGCTGTTTTTCCATTGTGACCACCGAATGAAAAGACATTTATATATATAAAACCTTATTTCTTTATGTTTTATGTATTTAACAACAATTTGCAATATAAACTAACGGAATTTTATATCATTGAATTGGTAATAACTGTTTATGCGAAGGCTACTAGATCACCAAGCTGCTCGCAAGGTGTGCTCAATCATATATACATATATATAAATATATGTTATACATATATATAAATTTGTGAACAACAGTTGCCATGCAGTGATTAGCTGTTTGTATTCGTTGTAAATATGAAAATATTATGCAGAGAAAAATTTGTATAAATTTAGATAACAAATTTAAAGTATGTAAAATATTTGTAAATGAAAACGTAAGAAACTCGCAGAAAATTCTATTACAATTGAAAAACACTTCTAAATTAATTTATTAAATTTTAAAAAAATAATTCTTTTGCGTTATTCGTATGCTTTCCGCTGGGCCAACAGCAACCGAAGAGAGCCTCCCTTATGGCAATCGCATCCATTAACTCATTCTCCGCCAGCTGTTTCATATTTTTCGTACGATTTTATTGACTTGTAATATATTGAAATTGGGTATCCGCGGTATTTGTTATTACAATATTATGCTCCGTCTGAGCGCATGGATTGCAAACCTTAACTCTTGTCTCGTCGTCCCTCAAGCGGTGTCGCAATTCCATCGTTCGCTTGTCCGTCATAAGGGCATGGCGCTTCTTTTCTGCCAGTAATCTTCTTCAACTTACATATGGATCCAGCTGGACATTTGTGGGACTAATTTGTAGTTGTGTAGTTGGCCAACTGGTGTATAAAACTTCAAGGTATTTCTGTGTGCGATCCACTGATTAATCAGATTGTCGAAAATTGTAGTCACCAGCACAAACAGCATAATAAAGCTGGCATCGATCTGCAAATGTACTCCATGCTGACAGGTCAAAGTTTGAGATGCGAATGATAGTCGACAACCAATGACGTGATATTTAACACAAATTGCAAGTAAAAAAAAAAAGTATCACAGGTTCCACAAAGGTCATCACAGTATCCACAGGTCACAGAGAATAACGATTCTTAAAAAGCACTAAATATACGATTAATTGAATATATATATTTTTTCTTATTTAATATATGAGCTCATTGATTAATTTTTGTATATACATAAATATATATATATATATATTTATATACACATATTCATTGCTGATAAGGTTTTAAATTTACCTATAAAGTCGCTTGTTGTTCAGTCAATTCATTTAGTACTGAGAAATACTTCTTGCGTTATAGCAAAAATGTTCCTGAAAATAATTTGCACAATATTATTGCTGAACATATGGGTGGTTCAATGTGAAGATCTCTGTGAGGATATTAGCTGCAAATTAAAAAAAGTAATAATGAAATCTAATAATACATCCGAAATTGGAATTGAATTAAAAGACTATAACATAGTTTTGTTGCAACCACAATTTGAAGAAAGGCGGTACGTATCCAAAAGCAGAATGTATTGTTATTTTTAATAAAGATATATTGCTTATTCTTTGTAGGGTCGAGCAGACAAATCTCATTGCAGAAATTAATGGAAAATTGGACAGATTAATTTTGAACAGTTTGCAAACAGATCAGTATCCCAGCAGCTGCGCGGAGGTGGAAGTGTTGAGTCGTCTTAGCGGCGTCTATCAAATCTCCATACCTGATTACAGTTTGCATCCATTTCTGGTTAACTGTGATTACGATACTCAGGGCGGAGGCTGGAAGGTTTTTTTGCGTCGTATGGATGGAAGCGTTAATTTTCATCGCTATTGGAACGACTATAAGAAGGGTTTTGGGAATGTGAATGGCGAGTTTTTCATTGGCCTCGACAAGTTACATGCGATGACCAAGGACCTGAACCAGGAGCTGCTTATTGTCATGAAGAACATGGTGGGTCAAACGAAATATGCGAAATATTATCGATTTGCGATCGGCAGTGAAGTCGATTTATATAATCTGCACACATTGGAGGGATTTGTTGGAGATGCTGGGGATTCTTTAACTTATCATGTGGGCTCCAACTTCTCTTCAAGGGATCGCGATAATGATAAGAACAAAGGCAACTGTGCTGAAATGTATACTGGTGGCTGGTGGTACAACGAAAAGTGTCACGAAAGGTGAGTATTTAGAATCGTGAAGAACAGTTACTACATTTCTACTTAAATTCCGAAAACATCTATATATTTACAGTAATCTAATGGGGACATATAATGAGACTGCCAGGGGAAAAGGCATTAACTGGTATGGATTTACGGGCTATGAAGCGTCGCTGAAAGAAGTAAAAATGATGATAAGACATATAGCATAAACCGAAAATCGTGGCAAGAAAAGTGTACATATAATGGACAGTCTACAAAAGGTTTCAGAGAATGTTCTGATCTGTAAAATATGTAAATTTAAATATAATAATCATTTTACAATCCATATCTGTGTTTTTTGTTAGGCTTTCAGCTTTGGTTATATTGTTTTGGGAACTTTTTGTGGATCTGTCTTTGATTGCAGCTGGTCATCTCACGGGATTTACCCGACAGTTCATACAACAAGCTATGACGAATCTGTGTATTTTGCGATAAGCGTGTTTCAAGTCATTGATTAAATATATATATATTTATATACTTCTCTATGTATATAAATTTGTTCATTAGTGTTAACAAACCGCTCGCTCGTAAATTCAACATGATATACAATATACTCATTAGATTTTAAATAAAAATATTAAAACATAATGCATAATTGGTTTTTTCCCATTTCCCATTTTGAATAAACGATGACAATGAGTTCAACCATATATATTTTTAGAAATTCTCCGATTTTCATCAACCACGTGAAGTGTATTGAGATCTATTAAACAATTGTGCAGTACAGCAGATGCCATTCCATGTACTATTTATCTATGGCTTTATAAATAAGCAATATTTGTATGTGATTGACATCAATCAACCAAGAAATGGGCTTCATTTTACGATTGACACGGGTTCATTAAAAATCCTCCTGATGACGATAATACCCACAGGAACAGAGCTTCAATTAATTATATATTTTCTTATATAACATTTCCTATCAAACAGATCAAGGCTGATAACCTTGTGGTACATTGCTTGGTTTGAGTTATGTTTGGCTGCGAACCATTTGCCAATTGCCATTTGCTTTGGCTATTTGCTCTCCATAATAGTTTTTTGTGTAATAAGGAAAATACTAACAATTTGTTAATGTGGAAAATTAGGATCTCACTTTTTTCTTTACAGCAATGTATAAATATTTATTTATTATTTTTTGCTAGCTAGATAAAAATTGCAAGGAATTCTAGAGAGATAGAATGAGAGAAGATAAAGTAATCAATACTGTACGGGCAGAGAGAGAGAGAGAGAGAGAGAGAGAGATAGAGCTACCCATTTCATAAATCGTACAGGAGACTATATATTTATTTAGGAGCATGCTAATCAAAAATATATGCATAAATATACAATTGATGGGATCGTTGTCTATTTTAAAAACTTCTAGAACTTGAATCCCATTTTTATGATTATGTGTACAGGGTATAGAAACAATGGCGCTACTGGGGCCAATAATCTGCTGCTCGATAATTTCCAAATGAATGCGTATTGCAAATAAATTTTCCTTTGACAGCAGCAAAGTGTTAAAATTTAAATCGAAATCACGTTTTGCCGTTGCATACTTTTTGGCGTATGCAAATCTGCTCGGATGGTACGTGAGAAAAGTTTTACTTTATACACACACACACTTGCACTCGCACACATGCAAGCTTTAACAATTTATTTATATACATATACAGTAGACACAGGTGAGAAAAGCTGTTGCATAAATAAAATCAAATAAAATAAATCATAACATTATTTTCAGCTGCAAAATTCGCTTTCACAAAATGTCGCACGCAAATTTAATCCATTGTTAATTTAACTAGATCTACAATTAATCTACATTGAGATGGGATAAGAAATAGTACATTTTTGTTTCCTCTTGTTCGTTATTTGTTCAAGGTAATCGATGCCAAGTTGTTAAAAAGGCCAAAAAGGAGTTGTTTTCGTGTTTAAATTAAAGTAGTGTGTGCTTTTGTTAGATAGAAAATGATTTGAGATCTAAAACTAAAATCCATTTAAATTAGCTTCCACATGTCAACACAATTATGTTGGATAACAACGGCAACGAGATTTATGTGCACGTGAAGAGGGCACAAGTTACACAATGCCAAAACACGCACACACACACGCACACACACGCACACACACGCACACCCGCACAAACATGGAGAAACACGTACCGGATGCGTGGTTGTATGGCTGTAAGGCTGTGGGTGGTTGGGGGCCGTTGGCGGTGGGCGTGGGCCGGAGCTTGGCAATTGTCAAAATTGCCACCATAATTCACGTGTTGCCAACAACAGAAACAACAACAACAATATAAACAACAACGAAGTCAGCATCGTCATTCAATTGAAGCAAATGCTCAAAATGCAAATTACGCAATGATTTACATTTCGATTGACATATTTTAGGCAAACTGTTTGCAGGACTCAAAACATCCCCTGCCCCCAAAACCCAAACCACAACCCCCACCGCAACCCAGCAGCTCCACCCTTTACTTGTCGGCCCAAACACATTGGCAGTAATTCAAAAATATATCCCTCGAACATCTTATCAAGCCCAAAATTGATGACTTTGACATGCGTTGAAAGGGATAAAAATACACTTAAAAAAAGCCTGGCTTTCTAATATCAAAGTGCAAGAAAGATTTATTTTAAAAATATTTTGCTTTGAAATGAAAATAATTATAATTCAAATATAAATTATTAAGTTAATTTGTAGATGATTTATTTTGCCAAGTGTAGACAGCAATACTTACATGTCGCATAAATATTGAAGCCTCAACTGAATCAGCCCTGAATTGAATCAGGTTGGAGGCGAGCCCTAAGAAATGTCTGGGACACAATGAAAAGCGTAAACTTTATGGCTATGCCTCTATAGTCTGTGTCCCTCTCTCTGTCTGTCTGTCTGCCTGTTTTGTGTCCAAGTTCTTTATGCATGTTGGCAATATGCAGTTGCATAACTTGCTGCCAGTCGTCATTAGTCTGGATTTCTTATTGGCGACTAGGACATTCAGGCATCGCATGAAATGCTGAGCGAACATAAACGCGTTATTATATTATTATTTTATGAAAAGGCCGAGACAAGTTGAACGCAGCCGCAAAGAATGCGATTGAAAGGACACACAATGCCCCAATGCGGAGCTGCAGGAGCTCAATGGATTCGCTGCTGGTTCCATCTCAATTGCCGCCACACAGTTGGTGGCGTTGGCGTGGCCAAGATGCGGACATCAATGCAACTGGCAGTTGGAGTCAAGTGTCACGGCATTCTGAATGGCCTGTCTTGCACTCTCAGCTGTCCCGTCCGGTCGTCATCCTCCCTTGCGCATAAACTCCAAAATAACAATACGACAACAGCTCCATGAAGGCTGAGCATGTGAGACTAAGCTTTGTGCCTGCCCTTCCAATAAATGATGACTGGCCAAAAGTTATAATGATGTCTCAAAGTCCTTAAAGCAACCCTAAAATTTATATGTTAAGGAAATCTTAGTTTCAAATTCAAAAAATTAATCTTGATTCTAATAATGAAACGATTTTTTAGCAAAATTCATTAGCCACTTTCTTATTAATAGAATGATTAAACTGCCATAATTAGTTGGCTAAGAAACAGGTTAGAATACAACTGTTCAACGTAAAACTCTCTCAATAGCAAATTAGCATAAAAGCTATAAAAAATGAATCAAATATCCCATTGACATTTTAATTTTACAGCTGATGTTTCTTGGCGGGGTTGCAAGTGAAAGTTCATTTTGGCCCTTCGCCGTTGCAGTAATACTTTGTTTTTTTTTTTTTATGTCTTAAACATGTTTTGCGGCTTGTTCCGGAAAAGTTACTCATACACACACATACACACACACAGCAGCTTTTTTGTTTTCAAGTGCTAAACTTGACACCAACTTATGATGAAATGCCTTGCAATGCCAACGCCCAAAAGAAAGCAGCCAAGTGGAAAAAACTTGCGCCAGACAACCGCAAAACATTTCGATGTGCTCTAGCAGAAAATGCTTCATATATACAGTAAATACCCTGTAACCAGCCAAGTTCGGCTCTCAAAATTTAGTTAATGTTTTTATGACATTAATTATTTCAATATCGAGCAGCGATTTTCTGCTGCTCAACTGCATAAATTGATTAAATGTTCACATTCCTATTTTTCACCAAATCCACATTTCGACACATTACTCGAATAAAATTAGAAACGCACTCACAACCTGCTTAGAATAGCATTTACTTTATTAACAACTTAAATTAAATTTTTTACTTTAGCATTCACTGAATTTAGCATCTTGAACCGACGCTGACTGGAGTTAGCGTCCGTAGAAGCCACCACCACCGCCAAATGTGGATGCTGAAGAGGATGCTGAAGCGGAGCTGCCACCGAAGCCACCACCATATCCTCCGGGATAGCCACCACCATAGCCGCCTGGGTAGCCACCGTAACCGCCAAAGCCGCCTGGATATCCGCCATAGCCGCCATAGCCGCCTGGATATCCGCCATATCCTCCATATCCTCCATATCCCCCATATCCAGGCTGAGGCAGCGCCTCCATTACGCTGAAGAGCGCGATTATCACAACGAAGAAAATAATAGCAGCTCTCATTTTGGCCTCTGATTCCGATGGATGCTACGCTCAACTGTGCGTCTCAAAAATCATATCAACTTATTTTATACACACAAAGTGTAAACAAAATATTAATGCGCTAGTCTGGCTTCTAGCAGAACTGGATCTGAGTTCGAGTTCGTTATCAGAATTGAATACAAATTAGATAAATTGATATAGGCTCTTTTGCCAAAAACCGGTTTGGGTTCAAAATATTGTCGGTTTTTTTGGGGAATCACTTGGATTGTCGCCCATTCATTTAGCTCGCTTATTATTGAATATATTAAGCGACTGCTGTTTTTCTGCACCTATTTTTTATACCTTTTACAAAAATACATATCAATTTTTGAAAGCAAATGTTAATCAAGCAATCAACTTGATTTCTATATATTTTCAATTTCTATTTGTGACAAATTGTTGTTTGTCCAAAATAAAGGTCAGCTGTGCGACAGTCTTGTTTATTAATTAAATCACACGTAAATATATATATATCCCGAAATTATAAAAAATGTCAATATAGATTCGAATATATACATGTCTGAAGTCATTGTCTTTTTTTACTTTCCTTTCTATCATTTTTAAATGAATTATTTATGTGTTTCTATTCACAGGGAAATAACATAAATAATAGCTAAAAGGTTGCAAATGGTTTACTGTGAACCCACAACAAATGGGGGAAAAGTATAGGCAACTTATACAAGAGTATGTAGCAGATAATATAATATATTTTCTTGATCAGAATGAATGAATGTCTATATAAATAAATCGATTTCAGAGACTATTAAAATTTTTGAATATGAGTTGATATAAGCAGACCTACTATTTAGTTAACAGCTGAGTTTAGGGTATCTGCCAGTCGGGCTGTCTTGATTATATATATATATATAATATTCGATTAAAAATAGGGCAACAAATTCAATTTAATTATTTTTAAACTCATTGTATTTTTGTTGCATTTTCAGCAGAGCAGAATCAAAAATAAATTGCAAACTTATCTTTAATAATTCGTGGTATTTGATAAATTCCGGTGACTTTCCAAGCGATATATGCAGCAAATATGGTGGCTAGCATATGAGAAAAACAGATCCGCACAGTGTATTTCATTTACAATCATTACAATCCAAGTTCATATATGAGAATTCCCAATTGTATTGAGCTAGATTAGATAAAAGTAACCACATCGTCAGTCGGAGCATCAGAAATTATATCAAATCCTATTAATCTCAACAGATGCTCTTACTTTGGCTTGACTAATTGAATGTTGTTGTTTTTTGACATACTTTGGTTGGTGTTATTTATATTCGAGTATTGCCAAGATGACTTAATTATATCACATATTTAAATAAGCTGGTGTTAATTTTGTTGCTCTTATTCATTCCCTTTCAATATTACTTATCATAAACATATTAATTTTTTTTTTTTTTTTTCATATACAATTTATGATTAACTGTAAAGGGGACTTTTTCGTTGGGGTTTTTAGTTCATATTTTGTTAATTCATATTTAAATTAATGCATAGCAACTAATTCAATTAAAAGTGTTTTTATATATTTAACCCATCTTCCCATATGTGCACCTATAAAGTCTATTTATGATTCATGATCAGTCGAATCGAATTAGCTTTGTCTATTTGTCAGATTTTAAATTTGAAATACAGAACCTTTTTTAATTTGATTGAATATCAAAACAAATCGATTTTCTTTGTCATTATAAAGATGTAGTCTGATATACCTAACCTATTATTGATCATCTGTAAAATCAGGCAGATTTCCATAAGTCAGCAAGCCTGAAATTTATTTAGCAACTGATTTTATTTGTATATATTTCATATTATATGTATTATGATATTTTGACAGTGCTTAGCATTGCACATGCAACATGCCACAACTGCATTCACTATTAGACTCACCCTCGTCATTATATCTATGTTAGTTTAAGGGTCTGTCAAAGGGGCTGCGGCTGCGGCTGCGCCACGGATCGTCTTTCATGTGACAGGAAAGGACCGAGAAGCCACCATAAGTGCTCCATGTCATGTTGTCACATGTGTATAATATGTGTGTGTATAATATGTATGTTTGTGTGTGATTGCCCACTCACTTCTGTTTTCATATATGTATGAATAATTGCTTTTTAACAGACGCACAATTATCGCATAATTATTTCGAATGACACAACTAAAAAGACGCGTGGCTGTTGTTTGTTTTATTTATGTTTTTTCTGTATTTTTTTTTAAGTTTGCTAACTGAAGTATTTCAAATAAATTAGCTAAATACTGGTTAAAGTAGTTGAAGAAGTTTCAGCTAGTTCAAAAGTTTATACAAGTTATAACATTAAATTACATTTTTACGAATGTTTAAATTTCGTGAAGCTAGAAAATCGGAGGCATGTAGAAGATTAAACTTCAAATAGAAAAATTACTTGTATGAAAACATTTGAACATAGTAATCCGATGTAGATGATTTATAAATAGATTCTCATTATGATTCATTTCGCAATAATCACGACATTATTATAGATAAGAAATAAAAAGACAACAAACTTGATTCACAGCAGTTGATTTCGGAATATGTTTTTTGGTTTAAGGCTTATTCTCTTTTGAATCTAGAATATATTATTGCATATTGTTGGATGCATTTTCTCGTTGTGTGTGTGTACAGAGATACATTGAAGTAAAAATAGTCATGTTGCTGTTGCAACAAATATGCGTACTCGGACCTCGTTTGTCCTTTGGAATTTGTGCTCGACATTTGATTTGACAGAGCTGCAGCGCTCTTTTTCTCCCGCTTGCACAGTTGCATTGTGACTGTGACTGTGTTTTGCAACATGTAGCATGTCAGCAGCATGTGTCGTGCCTCAGTTAATTTGCTGTCCTTTTATCGTCCTGGGTCTGCTACTATTTTGCCGCATCGCAAAAGGGTACAAAACGCATTTTTCCCTTTGTGCTGCCTTTTCAAACATTATTGCAATTTTGTAGATATTGTAAAAATGTACAAAAGAAAAAAAAAAAACAACAAACCCGCGATTTCCCACCCCCGCCCACTCGCACTCTTTATGCAAATTAGTTGCAGATATCGCTTACATTCCGAAACGTAAATTTGCATTTTGTTACAGCCTGTCAGAATGGCTGAGAAAGGAATTTTTATTTGCATTTAAACTTTTACATGGTACTTGTTAACCTTTTGTCTATTAAGTGCTGTGTGGGCTTGGCTCTGGGTGTGTGTGTGTGTGTGTGTATATAAGTTATTCCATGAATGTCACCTTATTGCTTGGAGTGCTTAAAATCAGCAGCTTTCTTTACTATACTGATTTATGCAAGAAGTTGTGCCGAGGCTTTGTGAGATGATAAATTAGATGGAATTTGAGAGAGATTTACGAGAAATCCTTTGAGTGACTTTAAATATTTAATTCCAAGTTTTCCTTTTATATTTACCCATTTTCCCATAGGCACACTGCGAAAAAGTGTTGTCTTCTGGAATTTATCATGTATTTGATTTTTATACTCTGAGTTTAATCAGAGTATTTTGTAAAATTTTGTAAATATATATATATATTTATGCTTCCTATAGTCATCAAAATATCTGTTGACGGTGAATGTTCTCATTTGTTTTTGCCAGTGTAGACAGTTTATGTTTGGTGGTTTGTGTTTATTATGCCAATCTGTCTATTTAATTGTGTTGAACAACCGGAGTTGCCCACAATTTTAACGTATTTTGATGGCGACGCCAGTTTAGCAATGGTTTGGTGGCTTTCAAACTTTTGTTGCCTATTATTTCCCTTCTTCCCTCCTATTAACTGCCTCTCTCTGTCTATCTTAATTGTGCGCCGGCTTTCTTCGACTATAATTAAGTTTTATTTTACAAATTAACACGTGCGGGCCAAAGACACACACACACACACACACACAGTCAGCAGTCTTTAAATTTGTAATCATATTTATATGTTTGCATATTTAATGAATTCATCTATTCAAGTAAATAATTAAATCAGTTGACAGCTTGATAATTGGATACTTTAAAGATTTTATGAACGTGAAAATTATGCAGATCTGATGAGCTGTTTCTTTTTATTAAATATATATATATATATATATATATGAGCGAATATACATAACCTGAACTATATAATGTTTAGCTATATATACTAACAAGTTAGAATATTTTGGCCAATCTAGTCTGTGCCAGCTGTTAAATACTTGCTGATATTACTTTGTTCAATATGATAATAAGTTTCGGCTAACAAAATCATTATTTATTAATCATATTAAATTTATTAAATTGGTTTTCTTTCAATTTAAAGTTGAAAATTGGTCATCTCTCATTTAATGTTGCGTATTGAAAAATAAATAGGTATCAGGTATAATTGGATTGCCATACATTCTATAAACAATAATAATAGTAATAAAAATAATAATAATGCAATTTAGCTAATTGAAATACAGTTGAATTTGTGTATTGGTTAGTACAATATTACTAAGGAGCCTTCATCAGAGCGATGGATACGCGTTCTTTGCATAATTGGCGGCCACACAATAGTTGGGCGCCCCAAAGAAGCTGCTCGGATTCGTTCCAAAGCCGCCGTAACAGTTCGTATAGTTCTGGCAGGATCGCAGTTCCAGGGGTGCAAAATTCAGGGCGTAGGCACCAGGAGGAGCACCATGTGTCAGATTTGGATACTTGTGCATATTGTTGGGTATCGGAGCGGCCACCAGCTGTGTGGCCGTTTCCAAAATTGGGCGGCCAATGCTGACGCTTCGCTCATTGCGACGGAACTTGGCTCGACGATTCTGAAACCAGACCTAGAAGATGTTCACAGATTTTAAAAACATCGGTAACATCGTTAAAAAGATATTAATTAATTTAATTTGGCATTAAGTCTGCAAATATATCTTTTTTTTGTGGAAATCATAAATTGCAAGAATAGTTTTTTAAATATTGTTCTCTAATAAAATTGTTCTTCTTTTAATAATAACACAAATCCAATAAATAACCAATGTAGCAATTTATCGGGTCAGCCATTCCCCGCCGGCTTACCTGAACACGCGCCTCACTCAAATGCACCTTGGTGGCCAGCTCCTCCCTGACAAATGCGTCCGGGTAATGGGTGCGCTCGAAGACCTTCTCCAATGCCGTCAGCTGTGCGGAACTGAAAGTAGTGCGATTTCGACGCGGCTTCCTCGAGTGCCCCGTTCCGTGATTGCTGGGATAATCCACGGCTCCACCGACGGCGCCTGCAATGCCAGAAAATGATAATGCCATTAGAAGAAAGTCGATGGATTTTAGTGGAATTCCTCGAATCTTATGCAATCGTAAATAATCGATTACAGTCAGCTCATCCATTGAGGAATTTGGTTAACATTTATGGATGTGAGCCCATAAAATTTTGCAGTTCCATCGAATCCTTTGTCAACGATGAAGCCGTTGGAAGGGGGGGGGGGGGGAGAGATAAGGTGGTGGGAGTAAGGTCATAAACAAATGGCATAGCTCATAAAATATATATATTTTCTCCGACATCGTCGGGCAGCTGTCTGTTCATTTTAGGTGCCGCGTCGACAACAACAAACAACAAACAACAAACGCAACAAACGCAACAAATTTACGATCTATTAATTAAACTGAAATTGTGACATTAAGCGGCAGCAACTTTCACTAATTGATTTCACTTCTAGAATTTTTATACAGAAGTACCCCGAAATACGGGGTAACAAAATCTAATAAATATTTATTTAGAAATATATTTTTGAACATTTCTATATAATAAACGATGTAATATATAATGCAAATAAATTCAAAGGCAGATTTTTTCCACATTTTTTTTTGTTTAACGGAAAGACAACTGCTAATTGAAAGAATACTTAGATTATTATGCCTTTTCAATTGTTCGATAATTTCTATTGAAAGTTTGTTTTTTAAAAATAAAAAAATAGTTTAGAAAATTAATATCGAGTTTAGGGCTTATTTTATTAGGTTGTTTTTGAGGACATTTGCTAAAAAAAAATCACATCCATCGACGCGTAGACAACTAATGCAAATTTCAATATTTAAGCTCTGAATTGTTAATGGTGCTATTTTTATTGCCTGCACTGTATGCATAGATAAATTCATTCTTCAATGATAAATTTGAATTGAAATGAGCTGAGAATTTATGAGATGATATGAGTGTGCATACTGGATAGATATGTGATTTATGCAGGAATTATTTGCATGTGTGCGTGTGTGTGTGTGTGTGTGTAAGTGGAACTCATGCATGACATCTAGGTGCCAGATGTGGGCGACATTTGCTCATTTATGCCGCCGCCAATTGCACATCCAAATGGCTGACAAGCATCATCTTTGCGTGCATCTCTAGCATTTTTTTTTTTGCATCTTTCTGCGTTGAGGCTAAGCCGCAGTTACACTGTAAGAAAATTAACAGGTATTCCGTGCTCACATTGATCGATTGAAGTATTTTATAAACATCTAAACCGAAAAGTGTTTATATTATGAATTGGTTTCTTGAGCATTTTAATTTTATGTTCGTATTTATAAATTAAGATGTGCCATTCTAGAATGGACATTTCTTCAAACACTAATCGCAATTTGGTATTTGTGTAGAAGGCTTTATTAAAGCATTGTTCTCTGTGTAGGTGTGTGTATATATATATCAGCGCTACAGCCACCAGCTTGTCAACATTAAAGGCGACATGTCGTCTAGTGGCCTGGTTGTATGTCCTTGTTGTTGTTGCACGCTTGTCAGCGGCATAATTTGCTATGAAATATGCCTGTCTCATTGTCATTGCTATCAGAAGCCGACTCAAAAAAAAAAAAAACGACAGAAATGTGAAAAAAACAAAAAACGGATTTTTCCCTTTTCGGTTGCATTTGGGAGTGCAACAAGAACGCCGACTGCAGACAACACTTCAACATTGTCAACATGACAAAACGTAATCAAAGCTGACATGATATTCCCTCAGAGGCCGGCATCGCATTGCCTTTGAACAGCCGAAGCGCCCATCAACCCGGCCCAGCCCCAGCCCCAGCCCCAGCGGAGCGCGAGCCTATCCTCTCCAAGTGGAGCATAAAACGAGCAGTCATCTCCCAATGCAGATGCCCAGCAAACCAGAAGTAGGCAGCCCGCAGCCCCTATTCGAGAGGCGTGTGTTTATTTTTATCATCGCTCCGATTGTAACATGTGCCACTCTGCAAACCCCCCCCTTATTTCCTTGCCCTTACTTTTACTCTTCTCCTCTTGGCGCACAAATCTGATTGAGGTTTCCCTTTCGATTTGGAGTTCTCGGTTCTCGGTTCTTTTTATTTTATATTTTTTGTTGATTTTATTAAGCTGCAACTGTTTTTTATCGCTGCCTCGGCGCTCGATTCGCTGGCAATTCAAATTAAACATCTCGCTTTTCCCACTGGTTACCCTCTCCTCCGCTTCCCGCAATTCCCCAAGGGAACTCATTGGATTCTTGTGGCATACTACACACAACTACGGCGCTGATCTACGATGCAATCCAGCCGACAGCTTCGCTGACAAATTGAGACAAATGGCGTGGGTAAAAAGATTTTGGTTGCTCTAAGTTACATGATAAAAAATGGGATTCCATGAAATACATTGCCCGATGATTACCACCCTGAAGCAGACTCTACACATAAAATGCCTCAAAATACTTCAAATATCCTTCCACGGAGAAGGGTTTCATAAATGTACTATTTACTTGAGTTTTTTAATCTTAAACTATTATATATAATATAAATATATAATATATATTCTTAGTGTGTAAATACTTTAGTTTTACTGAATTAAGATTATTTCGAACAACCCACGAAAATTACAAATTCTTTAAGGAGATTAGTTAAATTAGCATTTCCAGCCGAGTTAATTTAGTTCGGTTCATTTGTCCTTCAATCAGTTTGTCTGTTTTTTTTTCTATTCGAGAACCCATAAAGTATATTGATTCTTGATCAGCATCAGTTGTCATATTCATAAAACTTTAATAGGTTTTCTCTATGTATTTTTAGAGGCAGTAATAGCTGGCATAGAGATCATTCCTTGTAATATAAGGACTAGATATTTTTATTAACAAAGTTATACGCACCAATCTTCCAATCTAAATAAAAATATATGTTATTATATTATATATATATATATGTACTATATATGGCTGCGCATAAATCATATAGCTCATATAACACTTCCTTGTCTTCCTCACTCTTGATTAGAAATTACTTTACCCAACTTACCAAAATTATTGGTTAGCTCCATGCGCATTTTGTTTTTAGCGTAGCCATCCTGTTTCAGTTCAATGAGATTGTCCACCGAGAACCGATGCATTTTATCCAGTTCTCGACGATTGGCGATGATGTCCTTATCCTTGGCATAGGCGACATTCAGGTCTGCAGGCTGTGACTGTGGCTGATAAGCCGTCGCCGTCTCCTCGACGGATGTCAAATTGTTAGCTGGAGCTCCGGAACCCGGCCCGGATGCTGCACTGGATGCAGCCGACGGCGGCATCGTTGCAGCGGCATAGTAGAAACTGCTGGGATTGCCGACGGGCAGGGAATGCAGCTGATGCTGCTGATAGTTTAACATGGCTAACAAATTCAATTTACAATTGGCTTCAAATCACTGTTTCACTGGATAACTTTAACAAATGCCGCACTATGATAATGACGTGTGACGTGTGAGGGAGAGAGTCAGGTAGAGAAAGAGAAAGAGAGAGAGAGAGGGAGATGGAGATAGTTGCTACACAATTCAATCAGGCATGCGAATTGTGCGTGTGGAAATTCTTCATTTGTCTGTTTTTGTCTAATTGGCTGCTGATTGAATTAATTTATTTGCGTTTTCTTTGGCTCGCTGTGGCATCTGCTTCGGGGGCATCCTGCGCGAACTTGGTTAATTGGATTAGCACACAACACATAAACGAGTTAATTACGATAATTGTCGCGACGATACTAAACCGTGCCAAAGTCGTGTGCCCACTGAAATTAGCCTCAAGATGCCTCACAGATCTCTGCTCGCTGCACGCTGCTCTCAGCTCGCAGATCGCTGCTCACAGATCCATCCATCCATCCAACCACACCACACACGCACAACATCTCAAGTGCTCCCGTTCATTCTCTCTCAAGATCTGTGTCTAATTATAGCAAACGTCTCCGATTGGCTGCCCTGCAAGATCAACGCCTGCAGCCGACATTTTTATATTTTTATTTATTTTGTTTTTTTTTATTTGGGTGGGCGTTGCCACATGAAATATGAGGTGAAAAGTAGGCAACAAGTTTCGGAGGCATTTATGTAGCAATAAATACCAATTAGTTGGCCAGATATATCCTCGCTGCATCTGTTTTGTTTGTTTGTGTTCCATTTTCGCAGGATGTGCTCTACTCTTGAGATGGGCATTAATCATGCCGCGCACACAGTTTGTTATCCATTCGAGCAAATTTCCATAACCACAACATGTTGTTCAGGCATACATGTTTCCCATATATATATATATATATATATACACGATGCTTGTGACAAGTAGGCGGAACTATGTAACTCAGTGCATTATGCGAGTTGCGTCTCTTGTTGCATTTCAATTGCAGCTGTGTGACGCAAGTGCCACAGTTTGGCTTATGGTATGTGGAGAATATGGTAATTGATTATATGTTAATGTGTTATCAACATTAACGTGTCTCTGCTTATGAGATGTTTGAACAGTTGCTCACAGATCCCTATCAAGCAGCACTGACAGTAACTAAATGTAAATTTTATATTATTCTTGATTAGCATTAATAGTGGATTCTGTATGAAGAAGCCTGGCTGAAAAAATTCTCAATTACCATAGTTTGACCGGATTTATATAATTTTTTTAAAATTTACCAAGACTTATTCTTCATTAATTCTTCGATATCAATAATCATGACATGCCACCGTCTATTTATTTAGATAATGTATTTAAGAACTTTGAATTGTAATAACAATCGTTTCGCATACAATTTGAAATCCTTTGGTATTTCATTCATTCTTAGAATTTCTATTGTTTTTTTGCTTTATCTAGTTAGAATCTCGAAATGCCCATGGGATGAGCTATCGCTTATATATAAAATGTCTGCAAATTCATTTGTGATTTAGTTGTTAATCATTTGTTAATTGTGTTGTCAACTTTGCTGTGTTGCAAGTCAGTCATTAGCAGTCCTCGCTGTGTCCTTAAGGAACGTGTGCTCATTAGATGCCAGCAGAAGGCAGCAAACTATCAAGTAATATTCTAATATTTCCAAATATTCGCCTTGCGTCTCATACGTTTTACAACACTTACCACTACCCCAACGCCCCGCAAATTGAGCTGTCACAAAAGTTTATCCAAAGTACTTGACACTCCACTGCGGTAAGCAGCGCCAGGAGCTGGTGCAGGAAACGGAGCAGGAGCAGATACAGGCTCATAGGTCCTGCTGTATTCCAAATTATCGCACGTTTTCGTGAGCAAGTTCTTCGAGGAATGTTGCGGTGTGTATTTTTAATAAAACTTCAAAGTTTTGCGCTACTTGCGCTTCACTTTACAATGTCTCCCTCTCTCCCTCTCTCTCTCTTTCTATCTCTCTCTGGCTCATTTTCTGTATCTTTCTCCGACCTTTTTCTTCAGTTTCAGCTTGGAAATTCTTTGTCACGAAACATTTCTCGCATGCAATTGCCAGGAGTTGTGGGTTGCGCATCCCTTATCCATGTCCTAGCACAGGTAATACGTCTTAACTGAGGACACACACGAACACACACACACACACAGACACATCGCCCACACACTGAAAAAGTCAGCTTAAATTCTTTTGGCAAGTTAGAAATTTGAGCAGACACTTTTAATGTTCTCAGATAGCAAAAAGTAACTGCACTTGGCACAGCCACAATAAAGTTTTTATTTTAACTTGTTTTTTTTTTTTTTTTTTTTTGTGGCATCAGCATTGTTTCACATAATGGAAAGGAACCTCAAAAACGCCGTGGTATGTTCCCACGATGTTCAATTATAATGCACAGATATATATAGCAAATATATCAGAATATTAATGAAATTTATGCAATTTAAATAGAGAATTCAATTGGAAACCTAAGAAAGCCAAAAGGAATCGCAATTTTAAGTGTTAATTAGGAAAAATACTTGTTGCTTTCTTTGGCTGATTAACTTGTGAATCAAGAATTCAATTAGAAATCTGTGGAACCCAGAAGGAATCCTAATTTAGTACGCATATCTAGGTGTTAATTAAAGAAAATATCTGTTACTGTCTTTGGCTGATTAACTTGTGAGTTATTTGAGATGCACAGTTTTGAAGTTCCTAACAATTAGATTCTATGAAATCGACTTCTTCACTGGATTCAGTGTGGACAAAGACTCTACTAGAAAAGAGATGTTATTTTCAGCTACTAAAGCAATGCTTATAAATATTCATAGATAATATTTTGCACTGCTTTCGCTGCGGGTCCAGTTCAAGAATTGTATTCAAATTATTCACAAGTTTCAACATTTTCATAAATGCGTCATTATGTATCAGCACATGGGGGGGAATGGGGTAGCGGGTAGTTTGTTAGTTTAGAGATGTTTCCATTGTAACCACAGTTTTTCGTGCTGTACGGCCATGGGGCATGCCACATGGCAACACGAATTGGAATGCATGTAGTTGTGTGACAAGATTTAGTTGCAGGTGCAGGTATTGATACAGATACAGATGCAAACAGCGACCAGCAGAATCATGCAACATGTTGTGCCACAACAACACACAGTTGCCAGCGAAATGACAACAATTGGTTCACCCAAACAAACAAACAAAAAAATAATAATAATAAGCACAATTCCAATACCAGAATTGACAGCGGTTTGCATAAAATTGTACAGAAGAGAAGAAGATGGAATGGCAGGAGACTCCTCATCTGCCTGTCTCTGATGTCCGAGGCGGCACTCAGATTCAGATTCAGATTAAGATTCAAATGCCAGGGCTGCACTCATAAATTATGCAAATGTTTTTCAAATCGAACTTGCTTCCGCCTCCGCTGCTGCTGAGCTCAAAAAAAAGGCTTTGCCGCTGACCCAACTCAGAGAGACAACCGGAAAATTAATGTCTGCATGTGTGTGTGTGTGTGTGTGTGACATGTATAGTGTTGAGCACAAAATTGTCTGTGTGTTTGTGTGGCGATTCCTAATATCCTTTTCAAAGTTTTGCTGCTTCTGACTCAAATATTCAAGCGTTTTATATACAGTAGTCGTAGTTCTTGCCAGGCCTATGTCACAAAGAAAGTCAAAAAGCTTTTGCCTGCCTTAATTAAAGTAAATTTACTCCTCCTCCACACATACACACACACACACACACATTCAGCAGTTCAACTGCACACCGCCAGTTTGCGCCGCTGTTTCTGTATGCAGATGTAATTGATTTTCTGTTTATGCACTTGCCAAATTGCTTGCAACAAGGGGCGGTGGCAAGGGCAAGAGGTGTGTGATTGTGTGTGTGTGTGTGTTTGTGTTTGTGTCTGTGTGTGTGTGGTATGTCAAACAACACGCTTCCTATGCGCTGCTTCCGGTTATTTCTTGTTATTATATTTCATTGGCTTCGTCGTCTCTCATTGCGAAAACCAAAAACTTTTCATTGAAAAAGGCATACAGCGCGCAAAAGTTTTGTGATAGCAATACGCTTCTTAGAAGGGGTATATTCGCTGCTGGAGGGCAACATGCCAACACTTGTTTGCCGTTAAGTGATTTAGGCAAAAGTTTTAAACCCCTCGCACACCCTCCTGCAGCAGCTGCTGCTGCTGCTGTCAGGCAGCGTTTTTCATTTGGCATTCGTGTTTGGCATTTTGGTTAGACGACACGCTCGACGTGGCAGCACTGAGAGAAATACTCAGGTACAACAGTTACAGTTGTGTGCTGTGCAACATCAAGTTCAACACATGCTCAGATAACCTTAATTCATATGTGCAAACAGATCTTCGTTCCACGTTTTATCGATAACTTTTATCGTTTTCCAAATATTGATGGATAACGATTTCTTATAAATAAATATAGATTTTGCTAACCAAAAAGTATTTTCTTATTAACACACTTTATGTAGGCCTAATATTTATAAATCCACTGAGTACATGATTCTCCTAGTCGAGCGCGATTAGCGGTACTTCAGTATTATTTTAATAAGGAATCATAATTAAGTCAAACTTTAAATATATTACCCCAAGTAACCAAGTTTCAACTAATTAAATATATATCTCTAGTTTAAACACCGTACTTAAACTAATGTCAAATTATCAGACATGTCTTAAAAAAGCATTCTGGAATTAAGATTAATTTGGCGCACAAGTTACTCCTTGTTTTCCCATGTGCATAGATGATAAGTGAGGTGGGGAACTCTTGAAACTGGTACTACGTCGGCTGGGTGGTAGGGCGGAGGGGTAGAATATTGTGGAAGTGTAAATGCTGTTGTATTTGAAATATCGGAAATGTTTTACAAAACTTTCACTTCAGGCATAAGTTGGCTGACTGAGTGACTTGGCTGCCACATAATCGCCGTCAAGTGAAATTCATTTTCTTGACAAACAACATGAACATCAAAGAATCCCTTCCCTTCTTGTTGCTTTCTGTTCCGGTACGGAAATTAAAATGCTACGGATTAGTGTGAATGTGTGTGTGTGTGTGTGTAACATTTACACCTCTGCCAGCTTATTAATTGTGGTTGCAACTTGATTTGCCCGTCACTTTAATACTAGTTGTGGCAACGAGCACCTTGCTTAATTTATGATTTTAATCTATGCAATGCATATTTGTTAATAAACTATATTTTCTATTCTGGCCAATAACCGATTTAATTGGGTCTCAAATAATGTGAGATGTGAAGAGTAAAAACAAAATCCCTGCAGCTGTTATTGCCATGTCATTTGTTGATTGCACATTCGCAATCAATTTGTATCTTGTACTTTTATTTTTTTTGTGTCTTGTTATACCCTCGATTTAATATAATGAACTAAGATGGGGTATATTCACAAAGCGCATAACATTCCTTAAAATATGTAATCCAAGTTGTAAATTTGACAAGTGCAGTTCAGTTCAAAGTTCAGAAATGTGCAATCCACAGCTCGAACTTCCAACCTCTTTGGGTCGATTTGCTTGCATGAAGTACAGGGTATGTGATTGTCTAGCATGTTTAACTTATTCGCTCACATTTGTTTTTCTTAGAGTTTGGGGTCCTTTTTGTCAGCTCAGCTCAATGCAGTCAGCTGCAAAGTCGGCGACATTTAAATTTCGCTCACGTTCGCTGGCGGATGAGCTGAAAAATAACGTGAATGGAAAAACTACGGATACGGTTCAACGGTTGTACGGAAGTGAGAATCTCCAAACCAGCTGGCTGTCAACTGGCGACTGGGTAACCGGGGAAGATGTGCAATCAGATGCAATTAGAGACTCAATCCTTATCAATGCAGAAGACAAACAGAAGAATTGACACTGAAATTGGAAGCGCAAATGAAAATTGCAAGTGAAGTTTTCTTGACAAATCTGAATTGTTTGTTATTGTTTTTTGTTTTTTTTTTTTGGGTCAAGTAGTGAGAGATGTGTGCAGATACTTTTTTGAGTGACTGCTTATGGAATGTAATTATTGTGATGTGCAGCATTTCACGTAATTAATTTGCCAATTGATTACACATTCAAGTTGGATCCTTTTGCTCATCTTGTTTGTCATTCAGCTTGAATTGCTTGATGAGTGTTTTTTGGCTTTGTTTGTGTTTCCATTTTTGCCGGCCAACTCAAGTTTAAATGAATTTCATTTTGATTCAATAACTGTAACAGCACTCTTCAAATTTAATTTCATTTTAAAATTGCAATAGCTCTTTTGGAATATTAAATTAAACTAGTGTTTGCGAAATGCAATCGTTTCGCTTGAGCAGCTTTCTGATCGATTGAATTACCTGTTGATTTAATCAATTATTCAGTTGAATGTTCCTTTTTCAATAGTCTTCACATATTTTATGAAAATTCTCTAATAACTTTTGCAAAACACAGTTATTTTAAATTAAATTATTTATTAATATGCCACAAATTAGGAGTATCATAAGAGTAATTAACAAAAGTAAATTTAGCAGAATCTTAAAGTATTAAATATATAAAATCTTTTGCAGGAATTGATCAATATTTCCACATAATTTGTCAGATCCGATTTGCAAAAACCATGACAATTTAATCTTGATTTGAACGCGATTCTGCCTAGAATTATAGATTAAATTCTATTCAACAAATTATTTTTCAAATACCATAAAATTGTCAAAATTGAAACGTTTTTAAAAACCAGGCTTTCTTAAGCATGTTTTGATATGTTCTTTAATACTTTCATATATCTAACTTAACAAGTGGTGATCAGAGGAGCTGGCTAAAAACATAGGCCAGACTCTCTATAAATCTGTAGTACCTTAAACGATGCCAGTGGTGAAGCGCATAAATCAAAATGCGGCAGCAACTTTGTTTCTTCGCCGTTTTTGGGTGGCTCGGGAATATTTCATGTGCAGCGCTTAGTAAAAGCCATGCCCACAAAGGATTAGGCCAGGATGATATACGTTCCGCGGGCGTGAGCAGATTGCGCACCCAGCTTAATGCCGTAAAGGCAAGGGTGTCCTCTTTTCCTCCTGCCCCAACAAACACACCCATTTTATGACAACGCCCATCAAGGTGTCCTCCATTGCCGTTTTGGGGGCGCAAGGCACTCGCTGGCGTTTATTGTATGATGCCCGTGCCGCATAAACTCAGCGCCAGGTGGCGCCAAAAATCTGACTCGACGTGTGTGAGTGTGTGTGTGTGTTTGTGTGTGCCTCTACATTAAAAGCCATAAAAGATTCATAAAATGCATTTCGCACGCTGAAACCAAATATGCCGCAACATTCACGACACCACATCCATAAATACGAGAGCCGAGAGCCGTATACGGGTCTGTATACGGGTCTGTATACGGGTCTGTATACGGACATAAATTTTAAAGTTTGTAATGTGCAGGTGTTCATAAAAAGTATTTACGAGCACCGGCTTGTACCAAAAAGTAGCAAGCACACAGAAAAAATTGAAATGAAACCCAAAATCAAGCATATATTTTGAGTGCATCAAATGGAATTGAGTACACAGAAAGAATGAATTTTAAATTAAACTTAAAATACTTGAATCTTAATTTAAGCATGAATTCGTTTTGCGCAGTGTACATGCACTTATCTTAAAAGAATGTTCGCTTTAATTAAATCCCAATCCAAAAACCTACCCCAAAATAATCAACCTTTCTCGCAGCTTACTTTCATAGTTGCAGTTAAATATATTTATTTTTTTTTGGGGTAAAACTTTAATGCGATGGCTTTTGGGAGAACTTCAGCACGTACGCGACATTTGCCAATTGCTGAAAATTGTGCACAAATTATATCAATTTTGAAACGTAATCATTGAATCTTATCAATTTTCTCGGCACATCGAGCACCTCGAGCACATCGAGCACATCGAGCATTCAGCATTCCAGAACAGACATCCGGCCAGACCGAGACCAAGTCGAAGACGCAGACGAAGACGAAAGCGTTGTAAAATGTGAAAATCAAATATTTATGATACTTTTGAGCAAAATTTCTGGCCTTCGGCAAAAGCAAACTACAAATTTTCTTTTGACGCCATCTTTCTCCTGTTTTTCTCAACGTTTTCCCCCACTCTCTGCCCCTCTGAAGCTCGTTTCGCTGTATCCACAGTTGCGCCTTCGGATTTATGTGCGTGCCCTTTGCAAATTCAATTTAATTTTCAGTTTTTCTTTGCAGCGCTATGCAATTTTGCGAATGATTCGCATATTTTTTGAGTTATGATACAAATTTGAAGGTCTCTTCAAATGGGTATAAATTTTCTTCCTTTTAAAAACAATACATTATCTTGTTGATTACCAAAAAAGTTCTTGTAAAAGAAAGATTTTCATATTATGCCTTTAATTTCTATCTTATATTATATAAACAATTTGTGTGATAGCAAATTTATATTATAATTCTTTAAATACATAATGTCCTTTTTATAGAATAAAGAGAAGCGCAAATCTGTATTTTTTATAGCATCAAAATCAGCTTTATCGCTTCCTGTTTGCATTCATAGAGTTGAATTGTTTTGCATGGGTATCTTGACATGGAGCAGCAATGCAAATAAGTCGATTTGCATGAGCATTTGAGCCATCTGTTTGCCAGTATTGATTACACAGATAACGGCAAAACGTTAGCCAAAGCAGCTCGAAGCCCATTTGACACACTCTAAGCCAATTCCCACTGAAGAAAAGCAACTTCGCCTGACCGCTTCATGTTGAGCATTTGTACATATTATTACAATCGGGGGCCATGTTCGACTAACGGAGACACACGCCCCCACACACACACTCACACACACACACACACACACACAGAGTGAGCGATAAGCTCCCCAATTGAAGTTGCATTTGCCACTTGAACGAAACTGCAGTTCGGCACCAAACCACCCAAATCATGCACTCAGAAAAATAAAATCGACTTGAATTTAAAAAAATCAACAAATTTAATATTTGTTCTTATAGAAATAATTTCAAAGTATAAGAATATATTTAAATTAAGAAATGCATAGTAGAAATGTAAAATCTTAATTTTAGAAATAAAAAGAAATCGTAAGGATTTGAGTGGGATTTTCTGCCGAGTGTATTATGTGGAGGGTTAGTTGGTTGTCCTTTTCGTGCTGTTGGTTTTGGCTTCCTCTCAAGTTGAAGACGCTGCAATGCATTATGCTAAAATGTCATTGCGTGCTTATTGGCCCGTCCGTTCCTCTGTCCCGCTGTCCATCCATGCGACTGGCAATGCATATTGCCTTCCGGATGAAACAGCGACTTATGCTAAACTGACAGCCAGCAGTTGAATCAGCATTGGCAGCAGGAGCAGCAGCAACAGAAATTGAATGGAAGCTCGTTTATTTTGTTACCATTTGGCATTGTGGCAAGGAATTGATGCTCCATCGAGCGTCGCGATGCTGCGCCAGGATTTGTCAGTGTCGTCGTCTCCGTTTTGGGGGGACGAGCACAAGTTGCCAAGTTATAAATGCCTGGCAATCCCAACACAAAGGCATCCCGACAAAGGCATTACCATTTACCACACACACACAACCAATCCCACTCCCATTCCCATTCCCGTTGTCATTGCCATTCCTCTGACATACATTCCAGGAACTGTATGAAACTGACATCGCTTCGCTTGCTCGCAATTACACATGCCATTGGCACAGTTACTCCATGTGGGATAGCATATGATGTGGCATTGTATCATATAAGACAGCTCCTCCTGTTCCTTTCTTGTAGGCTTACACAACATTTTCGCTCATTATTCGCTTAACTTTTCGCATTTTACACATACATTTTTTAATAAGCTAAATAACAACTATTTTTCACATCATTTTTAATCTTGATATATATTTGCCAATTCGGTTCTGCATATCAAATTTGTTGTCTGATTGTTGAATTAAGTTTTTTTTCAAAATAACGTTTACTTTGGCTTCGTGTGAAGACACCAAAATAAATACCAGAATATCACACACACGCACACACACACACACACATAATCGTATTGACATAAAAAACTCAGACTTGCCAAACTTTAAATTGTGTCTGTGCCTGGCCAAAGAATATTGTGTTTTCTTTTGTTGTCCGTCTGCTGAATTGCCCTGGGCTATTTTTCATTCACGTTGTGTAAAAGTAAATATTCACACACCCACACACACACACCCACACCTACAGATAGTCGAAATTTGAATTTTAAGGGAACTTTGATAATAATTCCAATTTCATATTTAAGTTTGTTTATTATAAAGAAAGCGGTTTCTTTTTAAAAATCTTGTTCCTTAGAGACAATTTTGTGTTGTAAATCATATTGAATGAGAACCAATGAGTTGGTTACCATTGAACTGGAAAAAGCCATCACATTTGATCGTTGCACATCATAAAGACCAATGACAGACATTTTGAGGGGATTCCGTTTTAGTTGAAGCAGAAAGCTTTCGATCTGAAAAAAAAACGATCTTGAAATAAATCGAATAAACCGTTTCGTGAGGCACTCTTACAACCGCCTCCAGCCGCTCATCGAGTTCCGGAGAGAGGGTCGACATGTATTCCAGCATCTCGACCATTTTTGAATGATTATCCAGGAGAGACAAAAAGATTGTGAATGTGACCAGATTATCGGCAAAGAAGACAAAACATTGGATAGTAAACATAATGACGATGGACAAATTCCATTCCTTATCAAAGTTCTGCTTAACAGTGGTGAATATATAATAGACGCCGATCACAATGGTCGTGTAGGAATTCAGGTAAATTAACAATCCCTGTATGCCAAAAGTTTGGAGCATCGTGTCGAGCAGCGATTGCACCTCGGATTGTGTTATTGCTATGTCCTCCAGTTGGTCGGCAAGGCAGCAGCACTTGCTCATGAATGCAGCCCTGCGATGTACATGCTCCAGGCAGCTAATCTCAGCGCACACTGACTCAATCTCCTCATTGAGCAAAATGTAGTGGCTGAGCACAATTTGTGCGGCAATGAATTGGTGTGTGACTATCAAATTGATTAGAAATGCGGGTATATAAAGCGCAATGGTGTCAAATACCAAGGCAGACTTGAGATATGGCCACAAAAACATTAGGCTTAATACCACCTGCACAAGCTCTTTCAGGAGGTAAGTTATTGTTTTGTAGATGATGCGACGTCGACCCACTTGCAAAACATTTGGGTTGCGTAACGCCAGGTGACGAAATCCGTTCACCAGTCGAATGAGTCTGCGGCGTTGACACCAGCGATGGCATAGCGTTACCACCAGGCAAGTGAATCGCATTCCATTCACCGCCAGGTACAGGTACTCATGCATGTGTCCTGCCTCTGTGAACAGGTGTATTATCAGAGGGTTGGTACTCAGTTTAATTACCAATCCAAAGACCAGTCCATTCGCCAGGGCTGCATAGATCGTTGCTCGTCTCGTGATTCGAGGCAGGCCTGTCTCCATATTAATCTCGAAGTTGAGCACCCCACAGAGGCGCGACAAATAGTAGGCTATCCTAAGGATCAACTGCACCAGGTCAGACATTTTAAACGACTGAACAAAAAAACACCGATTGCCATTCAATTGGGTTCCTAATAAAAATGCACGGCTATTGACAGATCCACAGATAAGACTAATTACGAAATGGAATATGAAATGAATATAAGTTGAAACCAATCATGCGACAACGGACTTAGCCAATGAATAATGACCCCAATTAGTTAACAGGGTACCACAGAACAGGATGTGTGTAGCCAAGAAATACCGATCTTGGGAGTAAGTTCCTACTAATCTAGTCTCTTACATTGCCTTTGCCTTTTCCTCAGTTCTTTAAAAACTTTTCGATATATTTATTTCAATTTTTCAATTCATGTTGAATGAGGACCAGAGAATTCATTACAATTGAACTGGATACTGCAATTATATTTGCTCGATCCACATCGTAGCAATCCATAAGACGTATATGCAAAGGATTTCGTCTCAACTGAAGCTGAAAGGTTTCGATCTATATGCAAAATAGAAGGAATTTAATATTCATATAACTTAATTGCATCGGTATTTAGACGACTTACGACTTCTTCCAATCGCTCGTCCAGCCCTGGAGCGATCGTTGAGAACTGTTCCAACAGTCTGATCATATCGGCATGGACATCTGAGACAATGAAGAAATTGTTGATCGAGATCGCAGCGTCCACGTAGTAGGTGACCATTACAAATACATACATCATAATAAATGAGAGGGTCCCCTCGAAATTGTTGCTCATATAGAAAACGGTGAATGTAAAATATATAGCTCCGATCGTAGAGATGTAAGAAATGATAGATATGCAGACACCCTGTATATCAAATATTTGATTTACGCTGTTGAAGAGCGCCTGCAGTTCGGACTGTTGTCGGGCGATGTCCTCCAGTTGGTCCGACAAAACGCAGCATTTTGTCATGAATGCAGCCCTTCGATTTTCATATTCTAAGGAATTAACAGCGACGAGTATCGCTTGAATCTCCTGATTGAGAAGAATGTAGTGCCCATGAGCATTCACAATTATAAAGTAATAATGCGAGCCAATTACATTCGCTATTGTTGTCAACGAGTACATCACCAAGATCATTATTGTTACGTTTAGTTGCGGATATAGATCAAGTGAAAAGAAACCCACTGTCACCTGTCCCAGCTCTGAAAATAAATGGCTTATAGATTTCATAATGATTCCTTTTCGCCAGATTCTCGTAATTTGCGGTTTGCGACACCCCAAAAGGCGAAACGCGTTTATCACATCAATCAGCCGCCTCCGATGGTACCAACGATTAATCAAATTAGTCACCACACATATGATGCGAATGCAATGTATAATCAGAAAAATATATTCATGCAGCAGAGTCGCATTTTTCAATAACACATCAATCAGATAGCTGCTGCTCAGCAAAAATAGCGCACCAAAAACCAGTCCATTTACGAGTATGGCATAGATCGAAGCTAATCTCGTGATTCGCGCTCGACCTGTTCTCGTGTCAATTTCAAAGTTGATCACCCCAAGAATGCGGGAGTAATAATAGTATATCCGTAACATCCACTCAACCGGGTCAAACATGCTGAGCAACTGAACAGAACTATGATTGAACTATGGGCAGCCGGTCAAATGAAAATGTGTTGCATTTGATATGATTGAGAGATTAGCTGATATGACTAATTATGAAATGGAATTCCAACAACGAGTAGCTTTTGGAAAAATGCGTCATTTTTGTCAATATGAAATTGCTTCAAAGTAATATTTATTTATTTTCTAGAAAGCAAAAAGTAAATTTGCTGCAATTTGAGCTGACCAACTAATATATACAGACACAGTTAAGTTTTGAGTTCTTATTATCAAATTTATAAACAAGTACCCTTTTCTGACTGTGTACCTAGGGAATTAATGAAGAGCGATCAGAAGCAGTTAAATTTCTTGTTATATTAAAGTTCAGAAAAAGTTTATAAGATCTGAAATTGCTTTAAAGTAATATATATTTATTTTCTAGAAAGCAGACTTACTCAAATTTTGTGACTCCTTAATCATATGTATAAACAACTAAGTTCCCTTTTTCTGACTGTGTACCTAGTGATTTAATAAAGAGCGATCAGAAGCAGCCAAATTCGATGTTATTCTAAAGTTCAGAATAAGTTTATAAGATCTGAAATTGCTTTAAAGTAATATTTATTTATTTTCTAGAAAGCGAAGAGTAAAATTGCTGCAATTTGAGCTGATCAGGTAAATTTGGAGTTCTTATTATCATATTTATAAACAACTAAGTACCCTTTTCTGACTGTGTACCTAGGGAATTAATGAAGAGCGATAAGAAGCAGCCCAATTCCATGTTATATTAAAGTTCAGAAAAAGTTTATAAGATCTGAAATTGCTTCAAAGTAATATTTATTTATTTTCCTACTCAAATTTTGTGACTCCTTAATCACATGTATAAACAACTAAGTTCCCTTTTTCTGACTGTGTACCTAGTGATTTAATAAAGAGCGATCAGAAGCAGCCAAATTCCATGTTTTTCAACATACAACACGCATTCAGTTGAAGAAATGATTTTATCTTTCATCGCTGTCGTTATCCTTTGGCATTTCAGCTATAATTTGGCTGTCATTAATTACAATGTGTGTGTGTGTGTGATTTTTGCCGTTTTACTTGTCATATGTGAAACTGACTTTTCCCCAAGCTTTTTCATCAAACACATTCGAACATTTCTTTTGATTTCAGGTTTTTGTCGGCCATTTTCTGGCATCTTTATACGTGAATTTTTTCATTTCCGCCTCGTTGTTCCGGCATTTCTGTTCATTTTTCACACATTTTACGGTGCGGAGACTTTGTTCCACATATCTGTGCCTGTGTGTGTGTGTGTTCAAGCGAACACGCCAAGTGCCTTAAAAATGAGAACTCTCCATGTGCTTCTGATTTTCGCCGGATTTCTTTTGCTCTCCTTTCTTTGCCATTCCATTCAGTTCCTTGCAATTCATTTTTCATGTCGTCGTCTTTGTCGCTGTTGCTGTTGCTGCTGACGTTGGCTGGCTTTGCTTTAAAGCTTTTCGTAATCCTTTTAGAAATTACGTTTTTCTCCATTCAATATTATGTTTTATTCCAGCCGTGCCACATTGGCCGCATTGTCAATGCCGTTGAACAATGAGTTGCCAAAAGGATGGCCGCCGCATTTATCTTGAACACGCTGCCACTCAGAGTCGCCTCAAATACACAAGGGTGTGCGGATTTACCTGCTGGTTGCTGGCTGGTAACAACAATACAAATACAAACTACAAGCAAGCAGCAGTCGCCATAAGGAGTCATAAACCACTCAGTGGCCAAGTGAAAATACCGCAAATATTTGCCGCTAACCAACTCCAAATCTCGCACAGTTCGCTCTCGCTTTCCCTCGCTGAGAGTGGCGTTTATGTGCTTTACTCTTTTGCCTTTTGATATATGGCAAATGCCATCGCATTCTGCCATGGCCAAAATTGGGTTTTGTTTCTTTTTTTGGTTGATGGTCCCTAACTTCCTGCAATGGGGTAAAAACCGAAAGTGCTGCCATTTATTTTATTGCCACCTTGGCGAGAGCTGAGCTGTTGCGGCTGTGACTGCGGCTGCAGCTGCTCCATTTTGTTCAGGTGGGGGACACAGCGACGGACCGGAGACGCCGACAGTGTCAGGGCAATGAGTAAAAACTTTGAAAGCTGCCATAAAATAAACGGAGAAACGGACTGACCCAAATGTCCTGTCTTTTTACAGTATTTGGATTTGTGCAGAATTCGCTTCTATGATGGCATTTTTAACGAAATTTGCCTTGTCCAAATTGGGAAAGCTTTGGGGGCGAAGCAGTCAGTGTCCACAAGGTTAAGCTACCCATCAGCTGCTCGTAATCCGCACTCTTGCACTAAGAGAAACCCATAATGACAATTTCGTTCTTTATGCTTTACAAAAAAATAACTTCACATTTTTTAAAGCTGCATTTTTATATGCTTCAAATAAATGCTAAAAAGTGATTTTAGTGGATTTCGAAACTGTGTTTTCGTTCCTAAGAATATTCTTTCTATTAAAATTCTTTTTTTACAGTGTTTAGCTAATCAGCTAAACCAAAACCCAATTTAAAAGCACTTGCCAGCTCATTTTGGCCAAGTTAGCTAGCCGAAGCAGGCTGATTTCATCTTGCTCATTGGTTCGATGGCATCCCGAGTTCCAATTTCTGAAGTTGACACTTAATGCGAAACACCTTGTCCGAGCGGATGGCCAGGTTAAGTTGAACTGTTGGGCGGTGTGGGCGGTTAATTGAAAAGCAATGTTCTTACATAGTTTATGCTTAAAAGGCGATTACATTAATTTCACACACCACAAAACAGATGACAAAGTCTGGCAAAAGGGTTGTCCGGAACTTGTTGAGAATACTCAATGGACACGTGGACGCAGAGAGAGGGAAAACCACTCGAAAAAGCCACTCAGTCAGGTGTTAAAACTAATTTACGACAATTGGACCAGGAAACAACAATGCAAGGGTTGCCCTACTATTCGGTATGGGCGAGGCATGTGTGGGCGTGGCACATCACAAGTGCGTCGCATATTTCACACATTCGCATGAAAAGGGTGCCACATTGTGGACCAGAAACTGTCATCTGGCAGCTTGTCAAACCACAAAGCATCCCAATCGAATGTTGTCCCCGACAGACAAACACCAGTTTCCCTGCAGCTCTCGATAGAGAAGCGTCCAGATGGAGTTAACAGCAGTTAACCAACCGCATATGATCCCATTTGAAAAGCATGTTGCCTAATGTTGACATTTCAATGTGGGAATCTTAGTCATTGGCTAAAAGTAAGTTTCCGCTTCCCACCAAGAATTTATCGGGGCCAAGTAAATAAAAATAGAAATGCGAAAGATGATAAAAACGCAAAATAAAAGCAATTCATTTTGACCCAACAAATATGCCGGCTCATTGCGAAATAATTTGTATGTAATTAAAGTAGTTACGCCCCATTTTTTTGGGCGTTTCTAGAGTTGCGTTAATGATTGTTAGCTGAAATTTCTAAGTCGTCACAATTAGTACGCAATTATAATGATAAATGGATAAACTTTCGACTTTACCTTGCGGAGCTAAATGTCAATTGACAGTGTTGCAAAAGGGCTGCCTAAAGCAGTTCAGTATTGTAAGGTGGAAGTACTTAAATATGAAAATTTAACGCCTCTCAAATTTAATTTAATGCGATTTTTAATTGAATTGAATTTTATTATTCTATTCTATTCTATTTTTAATTTTATTTTATTAAACTCAAATAAAATATTATCTAATTAATTCGTAGAGTACGTTTGTCCTGTTGACCGCCCCAAACGTTGCACAGATGCCGATCACACACATCGTCCTTGACAAAGGATTTGCCCAAGGTGCTTCGCAGCTCGGCATCATAGTTGGCCTTCTCCTCGAGGAGCAGAGTGCTCATCTGCTCACGTCTCGCAGCCTGGGCCATCTTCTGTAGGCATTGCAGCTCCATTGTCATGGGGCGTAAGAGCTCCACACGTGGTGCATTATACGGAGGCGATTCGGTGCCATGGCACTTCATCCAGTTCACAATGCTACGTTAATAAATAATCAATAGTGTAGGCCACTTAATTGTTGCATAAATATATACTTACAAATTGCTCATATTACTTAAAGTTTTACAATAACCGGAACAGAAAATAGAGTTTAAAATTATGTGTATGAAATTTCGGCTCTAAGCAAATGTTATCAAAGAGCAGCAATTTAGCAAACGCCTACTAAATCCTTATAAAATCTTAGTAAAATCATAAAAAAAAAAACTCCTATTAACTACCAACTTATATGCACTACTACTAATAGTACCTCTGAATAGCCGTTGAATTTCCTCGTTAAAGCGCTTCCTTATTCATTCATCCTGGTCGAGCGACTAATGAATTGCAAGACCAGCCTCAAAAAAGCACCTGCAATGCTAAAGGCAAAGTCATTATATTATACATTTGGCCTAATGAGATTTTTTATGGTAATGATGGTCAGAAAAAAAGTGTGCTCGGTTGGGTTGGGTGGGGGGGGGGGGGGTTCGATACACGCAAGCAAGTCCTGTCCTAATTATTCACAATGAACCGAATATATGGCATTAAATCTATATATATAGGGCGGGAGAATCAGACATTTTGACACCTTTATGGCTCAATAAATTGGATGCCATTAAGACGAGTGTGTTGCAACAAAGAAAAAAACTGAAGAGAGGCAGTCAACAAACAGAGGCACGCAACGAAACTAGTTCATTAGAATCACGCTGGTTATTTTCATTTCGCCTCTGATTACACTTGAGATTTCGAATGCGTTGCAAACGTGGCACGTTAAGTTTTCAAATGCCACACTCTCTCTTTTGTGACTACTCGCATTGAAGTCATTCTAGACTTGGAAATGTAGCAAAATTCCCGCTTGAGGTCAGGTCAGCCAGGACAGACAGGAGTGAAATAGATGAGAGAGAGAGAGCGAAAGAGAGGGCATTAGGAAGAGGCCATTTGTTTGGTTAGCATGTCATTAAAGCGATATGATTCTTCATCTCTTCATTCTCTAACTCTACTCTATACTACTCATGAATAATATTATAATTTCAGGCTATAAATGTAGCGTTCTCGGCACGCAATTGCATGTTAAATGCATATGATTCCTCCCGAACTGGCATCAAAATTATGGCTTGCACTTTAAGAGGCTCTTTTGTTTATGTGTGTTTTTTTTTTAACCACAGAACTTGTTCGTACATAACACCTTACTTTACAACTTACTTTCGAAGCACTCTCATATATATATAGACATATGTTTTGAGTGTGTGTTAAGTGTTTAAGCTCGAATTGTTACCGCATTCACATTAATTAATGACGTCTGCACTTGACTCAAGCTAAATGCAAGCCAGCCGATTGCGTTGACTAATCACTAAATCTAAAGGGATTATATTTTTAGATTGAGTCAGTATACTCGAGAATAATTTTTGTAATAATATTATTTTCTATCTTTAGTTTAAGTGCATATTTGCTTTTGTACTTTCAAAAATGATTACTTAAATAGCATTAATTTTAAAGAAATTCCCATAAGACATTTAATTTGTTTCATTTTGCTCGCTTGCCTTTATATATTATTGTTTTATAATTGTAATAATAATTACTTATACAGCATTCATTTTAAAGAAATTCTCATCTTTCCTCATAACACATTTAATTTCGTTCACACTGAGCGCATTTAAATTTTGCGCGTAAAAGTATGCAACAGTTTTGTGTGCAGTTTTCATTAAATTTCAGACAGCAACCATTTTGCTCTGTTTGGTTGCTTCCGTTTCCGCAGCTGAGCTGAAATTGTGTTGGCTGCGCTATATTCACACGAATTTCGCTGTGGCCTCGTGTGCGCGCGCGTGTGTGTGTTATTTTTTTATTTTCTAATTTCGTTTCGGGTTTCATTTGATTTGGTTTCTGGTTATTTTTGGTATTTTGATTTTTCGCCTAAATTCACAGAAGCGAATTGTGTCAGCTTGCCGCACCCGGCGGGGGTTATTGCAATTTTTATGACACTTGACGCCAAACAACAAAAGCGGCAAACTGCAGCCAAATGCATACACATGGCCAAACTAATCGAAATAAGAAACAGGCGTTAAAATCGGTCAGCACGCAATTTGGCCACAAATATGCTTGAAATTATGTATGCACAAATATTTTTTTTTTGTCGTGTGGTCTACGATTAAAGGGAAAACACGTGAGATGGTGGGGTGTTGCTGGGGAGGGATTGGTCATAGCTGTTTGCCACCTGGAAACAGCTGCATCGCAACAGAAGGCGCAGCCTTGGGCCTTTGTCTACCTCAGTGTTTGCCAAAGATGCAGCGACACTCAGTATTGTGCCCGGGGGCTCTGTTTAATATGCACTTGTCTTGCTGTCGACGCTGTCGAAGTTTCGCACCGTCATTCAGCTATCTGACATATGTGGGAAACGTGAAGGAAGGGATACAGTGTGTGTGTGGGTGTGTGTGTCTCTGTGTAGTGCAATTCGACTCTTGGTGGATGCTGCTTTTCACTAAAAATAAGTGTTGTGCAAACATTTTATGGTTATAGAAATTTTGCTGCAACGTCATCTTTGTTATCACCACTGCCCCCCATCCACTATCTGCATCCACTTCCAATGAAACAGGGCCATGTTTGTCCAACGATGAACTAGGTCCTCTATGGCACTTTTACCATATATGTGTGTGTGCTTAAAGATGTTTAACACTTGCAGTCAGTCAGCCAGCGGGGAGGTTAGACATATTGACAGTAGCTTCAGCTTGAGGGGACATTTGAGAGAGGCACATGTTTACTAATTGGTTGAGGGTAAGAGACAATCAGAGAGAGAGAAAATAGTTGACTAAATAAAAGTCTCGGAAATTGCCTCGAGTTAAATGTTCTCGAAGATGATGTCAATTTGAACAGATTGAAGTAAACATGCTTTTCAAATTTCACTTCTCACATCAATTCATATATCAAATTTTCATGTTTAGCATTTTTTGTCTACTTCAATCCGTTTCGAACAATATTTTAGTCCAAAAACAGAGAATAAATTTATAAGTAAACACACATTTTTATTAATGAATAGATTCTACATAGGCCAGCGTGTTTATATACGTCGCTCGGATGGACGCTTTACTCAGGCTGTCATCGCTAAGCTTACTTACAATACTGTGACCGTGGAGTGGACGGAGGGTGTTACCATACTTGGCAAGTGTTTCCCGCGGGGGTTAATTGCTAAGCACAATTCACAGATCTTTAAGGCAATGTCGACACCTCAATTTATTCCGCACGGTGGACCGAGTGCTGGTCTCATGTCACGATCCGCTGTGGTCATTGCCACGATGCGAAATAATGATGTGCTGGAGATTGAGCGTCTAAAACGCGAACGTCGCAGCCAGCGTCAAATAAACGGCGATCAGGATCGGTATAATCCCAATTGGGAATATTCACACATGCTGCAATTGTATCGCCTTCAAATGGAATTCCAGCCGGTGGACAATGTGCAGAGAAAGGAAAATCAGATTATGGTATATGTTCGGAAACGTCCACTCAACGGAAGCGAGATTAGCCAACACGAGCTGGACCTGATTAGTGTGCCGAACAGGGAGCTGCTGTTGGTCCACGAGCCGCGGAAACAACTGAATCAAACAAAATTCCTAAAGCATCACTGCTTTCGGTTCGATCACATCTTCGACGAGCGGAGCAGAAACGCTCAGGTCTATGAGAGGGCAGTCTGCCCGTTGGTGCATCACATCTTCGAGGGTGGAGACGCAACCTGCTTTGCCTACGGCCAGACGGGCAGCGGCAAGACGCACACGATGGGCGGCGAGTTTACGGGCAATAAGCAGAATCTGCGCAGTGGCATTTATGCCCTTGCCGCTGACGATGTCTTCAAGAATCTTCAGGAGTCCCGCTATTCGTGTTTTGATCTACACGTTAGCTGCAGCTTCTTTGAGATATATGGCACTAGGGTTTACGATCTACTCAGGCCCGAGAAGCCAGAGCTGAGTGTCCTGGAGGATGGCAAGCGGCAGGTTCGAATCGTTCTCCTGTCGGAGGAAAATGTGACAAGCACTGACGAAGTGCTCCATCTGGTCGAGCGGGGCAGCAGTGTACGCACCTCCGGTCAGACATCCGCGAATTCCAAGTCGTCACGCTCCCATGCTGTGTTCCAGATTCTGTTGCGTTCCGGTGGCAAAGAGCATGGCAAAATCTCGCTTATTGATTTGGCTGGCAATGAGCGCGGTGCGGATAATTGTTGTGTCAGTCGAAAGACGCGTCTCGAGGGCTCCGAAATAAATAAGTCCTTGCTGGCGCTGAAAGAGTGTATCCGTGCCTTGGGTCGCCATTCGGCACATTTGCCGTTTCGCAGCTCAAAGTTGACGCAGGTGCTCCGTGATTCACTCATTGGCGGCAAGAAGGTGCGAACTTGTATGATAGCCATGATCTCGCCGGGATTTCAGTCCGTGGAGAACACACTCAACACTCTGCACTATGCGGATCGTGTCAAGGAGCTGTCTACGCAGCCATTCGCCAACTGCTCCAACCAAAGAGCCGCTCCAGAGCTTCAGAGCAGAGCAGCTCCAGCACCAGCAATTGGGCTAAATAATTGATAATTCCAGTCTTCTGACAACAAGCGCCGAAATACAAAAAAAAAATGTGGTTTTTGTATCAATCAAAATTAAATTCGAATCAATCAAAATTAAAGTGCTCAAAAAATGTATAATAAATTGAGTGCTTTCTATGAAGTCAACTCATAAATATGTAAAATATCTTTAATAAATTTCTCTAAATATATGCAACAGCAGCAGAAGCTATATAGTTATATATATTCTTGATCTGCATTATTAGCCGATTTGATTTAGCCAAGTGATTTTAATGTCATTGCTAGCCAGTTGTCAATAAATAAATACAATGATATAAATTTTTGTAGAATTACTATTGAAATATTTTAAAATACTAAACTGAATTCATGGTATGTCATAGTCAAGTTTTTTGGACTTAACAATTCGAGTTAGCTTTTTTTCAGTTTGCCCAATTCGTTACAAAAATTCAGATGTATTTCTTGCTAACCTTAAAGCAAATGCGAGCATTCTTTTCGCATAGTTGAGCATTAAGCCAAAAACTTACTTTTTCTTTCAGCTCTGTCTGAGACACGGTGAGGGAAGGACGGTGGAGGGCGAACAGTGACAGCTGTCAATATACAATATTGAGGATTATGATGGCAAAGACACGTCTTACGAGCAAGCTTTGTGTCAATATATTAAATTATGGCTTAAAGGCTTTCCCTTCCCGTCTTAGTGAAGTTCAACTTTTTGGCTTTTTGTCGAAGAGCGCAAAGGGGAGGGGCTGCAGGGCGCGCAGGTCAGGACTTGGTGTCCTTGTTGATGGGTAAACATTTGACATTAATTAGCGCTGCGAATTTGCATTCATCTAAATTATCGAACAGTCACACAAAGATGTATCATTTGAAACAATGCGAAGCGAGTTGATATTGAATGCAAACAATTGCATAATTCAATGGGTAAACATTTCGTTGTTGTTTTCCATTTCCAGTTAAATAAATATTTATTGCTGTGAACACACTAATCTGCAAATATGTGCATAGAAAACACCAAAACAAAAACAAAAACAAAATGTTTTTGCATAAAAGTTGTGCAGCTGCAACTTTTGCCATTAACATCAAAAAGCAATTAAAATTACTTTAATCAACTAGAAGGCAGAAATAAAATGACAACTCTGGTGGCATCCACCCCCCATCCTTCCCGTGCTTCTATCTATCTTTCAACGACTGACTGTGCTTCTTCGTGGCATCCACTTCACGTTGCTCATACGCACTGTGCGACCGTAAATCAAGTTTATTATAAACGCAAGGAGCTCGCACTTAACAAATCTGATGAAGGCAAATATTTTTTAATTAAAAAGCAACTGTTTACCTAAGCAGCATTCTATGGTCACGCCCACACATCTCACTCGAAGCCAATCTCTGCTTTATTTGCACTCAAGTCATAATTTTCAACTTGCCTAGCAATTTATTTGCATTTTTGCTCCATCTAGCGTTGGGCTTCAGTACACATTTAGTGGCTAATTTATGTGGCAAATGCTTTTTTTACTGCATTAAAATAAAGCTTATAATGTGTGTGTGTGTGTGTTTGTGTGTGGGTCGCAAAGCAATTAAAAGTTTTTTTTACTGAACAAAATAATTAATCCAATTTTGTGTCAGCAACAATATGTTTTACTTTCAAGCATTATCCACTTTGTCTCTCTGAGCTGGATTAGTATTAAAACTTAGCGTTTATAAAGAACTAACGGGCCATTGCTAGAGACAAGCAAATGTCATTGAATAAATCAATAATAATAAATATGAGAAAAAAAAATGTTGTTCGCCCCAAAGAGCAAAAATAATAAAATTCAATTCAGGGAAATCAGCTTGGTGTATTTTATTAGATTTTCAGTTTGTTTTTTTTTATTTTTTTGGTTGCTTCTGGGGCAACGGCTGTGTGCCACGCCCACTTGGTTGAAGTGTGACAAGTGTCGGAATAAGCAAAATGCGAAATGAGTCGTACAATTTGTCATAACTGCGAGGGACGTTTGGAACAGAAGAGCTTACAAGGATTCAGAAGCGAACATCATTCGATTTACGAGCTGGAGGAATATAGAAAACGATTGGATAGGTGGAGAGTCAGGGGGAGTGGTTGAGGGGGACTAGGTCGAGGTCGAAGCTGCCACAAGGCAATCAGCTGCACAATTGGAATAAAAACATTTGTCTCTCACATTACTCACACCACATCTCTCTCTCTCTCTCTCTCTCTCGGTCTGTCTGCCTGTCAGTCTGTCTGTCTGTCTGTCTGTCTCTTTCGCATTAATGAGCTGTCAACAGTCGAGTGTCGGAAAAATGCTTTGGGCCAAACAATTTGTCGCTGAGAGGTTTCATTAGCCATTGACTGAGCTGGGCTACGTGGCGTCAGTCAACACTGTACTTAATGAAGCACGGCTTTTGGCCAACTCTCGCATTTTACAACTCATTAATTTTGTGGCATTAATTTGGGCAAACAGCTGTCACATTGATAGCATTATTATTATTTATCTAGGTCACTTTTAGTTAGTGTTTATGCAAGCCAAAAAAAAAACAGATCTTTCTGCCGATTCAAAAGTTTGTCCAATTAAATCAAGTTTGACCGGCCTGCAGCAAACTTTTGATAAGCCAAATTCGCATTGTTTAACAAGTCGCTCAACAATCCGACAGATTCCGGAAGGGTGAATAATCTAAAACAATAAGCAGAAAAGGAGAATTGAGTTGTTGTCTGAGACACGAGGACTTTGAGGCTGATACGAATGAAAAACTTGACACATTTTTATGTGTTCGCATTATTTTTTTTGCTGCTGTTTGCACTTTATTACATTTTGACAAAACACCAAAAACACAATAACAAGAAAGCAAAAAAATAGAAAAATAGAACAAATCGTGAAAAACTTTGTTAGCTGAATTTTTCTCAACCAGTTTCAGTTACAGTTTCCGCAACGGCTTCCACTTATCTGACATATGTGTCTGTGTGTGTGTTCTTTCTCCCATTTCTCCCCCCTTAGAAAATACATATATTGAGTCTCGAGCAGCAGCAAGTTTATTGTTGTTTGGCTAAATTATGTTGTAGATTGCTTTACTGCAGAAATGGGGCTGGTAAATGGTAAGGAACAGGAATAAAAACAACACCAAGTGGAAAAACAGCAACTGCAAGCGTCGTAAAGCATCCAAAACTTTGCAGTCACCGGGTGCTATCAAGTAAATTTGTAACAGTAAAAAGAGTCAATAAAGTTTCACAGCTCATTGTTCCAGGGTTCATGGTACACTTGGGCTATCCATCCAGTACAGTTTTTATTTGTTGTTCTTGGCAGCAGTTTGCTGAAAGGCTGAAAACGAAATCAATATGAAATTTATAAGGCCACAAAAGTTTGGAGGCGATTCCAAGGCTTTTGTGCCCAGGGCAAAGGTCAAGTGTGTGCAACAACAAATTAAAATTAAAATTCAAACTCAAAATGAAATATTATACACTTGTCCCAAATACACAGCTGCCCCCTCCTCCACCCGCACCACCTCCTTTGCAATCGGCTCAAAGTCACGCGATTTTGTCAAGCTTTGCCGCTTGCTTTTGTGGCACGTTTTTTTTATAATTTTCATTTAATTACTGCTGGACTGGCAAGTAATTATATATATATGTAAATACTACTTAATTGTAGGTACTTTGAGGTCACTGAAAGTCTGCCATTTGGTATTGATTGCACCGCCATGAATAGCAAAAAACTGGAAAATAGAGTACATTAATTGCGGTTGATATTCTGTTAAGAGCGAATAATCATAATTAATAAAATGTCAAGTTTTTAATTGGACCGATAATTAATATTTGCTGAGCTTAATTTAAAAAAAAAATGATTTAAAGGGAATTTTATATTAGCTTGTGTGCAAATTTAAATGCTAATCATGAGCTTTTACTAGGTAAAATTAAGCTTAATGTATCTTTTCTCTCACACTCTCTCTCTCTCTCTCTCTCAGACATTCTCTATTATCTCTTTGTTTTCTGGCTAATGCATTGACTTAATTGCCACCAAAATGAGTAGCCACTCTCCAAAGCTAGTACAAAAAACTGCAAATCTTTTCAATTGGATGCACTTTCATAACTCATGCACACACATAAAAACACACACATACACACACACACACACATGAGTGACATCATTTCCATTTGCAGTAGATACGTGTGTGGTTCTGTGAAATGAATGCGCCCCTCTGATTTTGGTGGCAGCGAATTTAGTTATTATAAGAGCATAATACACAAATATATCCTTCCTGCTGGCTGTCGCCACACGTTGTCCTCGGCGCTGCTCTCGACTCCTGTCACCGCCCTTTGCCCCACCTACTGCCTCCACCTTGGTCTCCTGCAGCGCATTTGCATGTGGTAAGGTTGAAAGCAGAAAACACACAGCGAGCAGTTTTACTAACCTTACTCAAAGCACACAAAGAGTTTATTAAGAATCAGCAAAAGGTTTAAACTAAAATATTAAAATATTTTGCATATTATTTCCCCAAAAATTGCATATAAAACTATCACTTGAAATGTTAGTTTTGCTAGAGAACTGAAACTGATTTATATTGGGGAACAGTGTATATCCAAGTCGGGCATTTTCTGCACTTAGTTTTTGAACGTTTCGTCCTCTTTTTTGTCAGTCATTTTATTTGCGAAAATGTATATTTTTCTTTTGCGCTGGTTTGTCCTTATTGTTGTTGTTGCTTGCCACTGGTTTTTGGCAAGTATAAAAGAGTGAGAAAAGGAAGATCAAGTGAGAGATCCAAGGAGTGTACTTGGGTGTGTTTTCGGGTGTGTGTGTGTGTGTGTGTGTTTGTGACAGACATGCATAATTCAAAACGTGGCGGGAATAATTTTGTGTTTGCTCGTGTGGTGGCCACTTTTTATGCTGGTAATTCGACTATGGGGACGTGCGCCCCCAAGTGTGTGGTTATACATGTGTATGTGTGCGTGTTAACGTAATTTTCGCTGAACGAAAAAAAAAAACAACAAATAATAAAGAGACTGAAATTTACTAAACGAAAAGTAAAGAAAAAGTGCTTCTGGCCGACTACTTTTGCCGCCTTCGCCCTCTTCTTTGACATATTTTTCACACAACGTCTGCTTGTTAAATTGTTGGCGGCAATTGTGAGGTTAGCGTGACACCAACTCATACACACACACACACACACACACATATGTAAGCAGTATGTCACACACACACTGACAGCAAGATAATGCAACAAAGTTGATGTTTGTATATAGTTTTCAGGCATTGTTTGTTTTGTTTTTCGCACTTCTCACATCGACAATTTTCGCTTTTTGACTCTGTTGCCAAACAATTTATTGAACGCAGTACAATTTTATAAGCTGTCCTGATTAAAGTGCTTAATCTGAATTTGTCTATAATATATGCATCTGCCTTGGCGGTGGTTTCTCTTACATAGTTCTAATTGCAAAGTACATAAATACCACTCAGCTATTTCTAGAACTGTCAGTGTGTTGATAAACATGCAAATTCAGTTTATCCACAGGCACTTTCATTCCACATATTTTCCATATACTCTCACGCGAACTGCAGCAACCCAAATTGCATGTTTGCCACTTGACGGCTCAATATGCCATGATTTGGGTTAAGACATGGAAACGCCCCTCGTTGCGGGCAGTAAAAAGCACTTTAGCGAAACTGCTGAAGATTAGAATTAATTCAGGTGATATTAATGGGAAATTAACTAATTTTTTTGGATTCCTTAAACAAAAAAGATTTTAATTCGATATTTAAAAACTTGCACTTTAACATTGAAAGTGCAACTTTGACTCAATTTTCATGTTAAAAGAAAAATGAGTTAATGACAAAATGTATCTTTAAAAAATTTAATTCACTTAAGTCAGGCCTAAAATCGAATTGATTCCATTGCTTGAATGAGCTGCAGCACATTTGCATTATAAATAATTCAAAGGCAACCAACCAATAATCGGCAGAAGAGGCCAAATAGGCAGTCAACAGCATAAAAGGCAGCTGCCAAAAAGTTTATTGGTTTGTAGTGGAAAACAATCAATGCTGTTGCATAACAGACAGCAAACATGGCTATTATCGGCGTAAACATGTGCTGCAAATAAATGTCGGAGCAGAAACTGCAGACAAGTGCAAAATGTTTCCTCATGCAACATGCATAAACATATTTTTGTTAGGCCACATGGCGTATACATAATGTGGATCAAGTTGCAAACATCGAAAAACAACTACACATAAATGGTAATAGTTCAAATTAATAAAAAAAAGTAAATTAAAATTAAATTGAAATTTTGCTTAAAGATGAAGGAAAAGAAAGACTTTGAACTGAAATACTAACTGGAGTCATCAATTTGTTTGGTTCAAAAACAAGCGATGAACTTGCTATTGCTCTGCTTGATTTTCAGCTGGACTATAAATCCAAACTGCTGCCACATTAATCGCCGAAAACTTGCCGCCAGCTGGCAGGACTCTCTATCTGCCATTATCACGCTCAGTTGATAAGTGGAGGCCGGCAGAGTGTATCCAACAAACCATCCAACAAAATCCATCTGCAGCCTGCAGCCTGCAGCCAAGTTGCCAACAGTTTCAGTTACAGTTGCAGATTCGGTTTGGGGCTGGTTGCCTCAGTTTTAGTTGAGTTTTAGTTTGAGTTGCAAAGTGCATTAGATAAAGTAATCGATACAACAATTTCGTGCCAACGCAAGCTTATTTGTTGGCCAGAAATAAGTTTTTAAAAGCATTTCCCTCACACACTTGCGAGTGCCACAAGCAGGTTGCTTTAGAATCAAATTCTTGCGATTCTATATATATATATATACATATAAATGATAGATACATTTACACATTAATGGGACTTATCAGTTTCAAATTGAAATATTTGCACTTGGCTGATTCTGCACGCGTTTCCTTCCGGGTTTGCTGCTGCTGCTCCGTCTGTCTGTTTGTTTATGTTTGTGTTTATTTTGAGTGGGTCGATGTGTGTGTGTGTGTGTGTGTGTGTGCACTCAGTGTGCTTATCGAATTTGCGTAGGTGGTACAGGCATCTTGGAATGTGGCATATGGCATATGGCATGTGGCATGTGGCAAGTGCCACGGTTGGGTAGAGAGCTCTTCTAGCCGTTTTAATGCCAGGTTAGGTAAACACTTACGAAATGAATTAACTTTAATCCGCAAAATTTGCGCCCGTGTGAAGCTCTTTTAACATGTACTTCTCTCTCTTCCTCTCCCTCTCTCTCTATCTCTTGCTCTATCTGTGTGTATTTACTGTTGTGTGCGTGTGCACATAAAAGCTGGTAATTGTTTATTTACATAACCTGACATAAGATTAAAGACGCTTTGATTAACGACGCGCAGCATTTCTGAATTAAACTGTGCACATTAAATTTTGACAGCTACAATTTTTGATGGCACTGCGAGACAAAGAAACACCAAACAAACAAACAAGCTACAAAACAAACAAACCTCCATTAACATCTGAGTTAATGAATCACCATTCATTTATTTACACAGCTTTAAATAGCCCTAACTAAATGCTAAATACTATTCATACATATTTCACAATTAGGTATCAAATATATTCTGCATATACAAATATATATATATATATATATATTACATGATAAATACATACTCGACAAGCTATTAGGGATCAGGAATGGCTTCGCTCTGCAATCCACTCAAATTACAAGTTCTTTCCACATTTTACTCAGAGCAAACAAATATTTTTTAGCAAAAAACTTTTGTGGCAGCCAAAAACTTTGATATTTTTATGAATTTTATTTTTTTTATTCCAGTTTTTCCTATTTATTCTTTATTAATACATTTTCTTATTCGTTTTTCGGCGCGTTTTCTTCTGATTTAATATGCGGCTGGTACTTTTCTGCACAATTGCGAAAACAAAAATTTGACTTTACTTACTGCTCAGACGGTGGCCGGGCAACTTATGCAAATGACTTATACAGCGAATTTCCCTTGTGATCCACCAATTGTCCCACCGCACCCCCCACACCCCCCGCTACACCAACCCACTACCAGCGAAAACGAAGTCAAATAAATGCGAACTTTTGTTAGTTTGGCTTAAGTGCCGGGGCAAAGGCTGGGTTGGATATCCTGGGGTCAGTTCTTTGTGAGCTATGACGCCAGCTTTGTCTTTAAGCATAGAAAAATGGCTGAAAGAAGAAGAAGAAGTTTTCTATTGAGCATTGCAAAAATGCAGAAATAACTCAAACGCCTTGAACGTGAAATATTTGACAGCATTTCATTTGCATTTTACCAAACATTTTCACAACTCCACTAAACATGTGAGATGGAGTCAGAGGAGCAGCGGGAGCAGCGGGAGCGGAAGCGGTGGCAGAGTTAACCATACATTGAAAATATCTCAAGACTGCTGCCAGCCAATTTGTGGCCACTAATTCGGTCGTCTTGAGGCACTCGAGAAAGTGAGAGTACTGCGTGAAAGTACTCTCGGGCAGACTTTTAACGATGTCATCGCTGTATAAACTTGTGCCCCTATTCAGATACGGCAGCTACTTTTATCCATCCCCCCACTCCTACCTCTTGGATCTTAGTTCTAGTCCTCTCTCTCTCTCTCTCTCTCTCTGCCTCTGTCTTCCTCAGGCTGATGCTCCTTTATCAATTACGTTGGCTTTTTAATGATATCGGCTTTAGTAAGAGAGCGCAGCAGCAGAGTCCTTTGGCACCGCCTACGTTTCTTTCTGGACGCTTTTCTTTGCTTTTCTTTTGCTGACAAGTGCACATTTTTCTTTGGCCCCTCCTCCCTCCCCTCCGGCAGTCTATGCAGCACTCATACGACGTTCGCTGTTTTATTGCTCAAGAAGAGAAAAGCAAACTTTTTGCTGCTTCTTTCACTTGAAAAAAAAACTTTTCTACATCTTTAGGGTTTGTGGAAATTTTCTGAAAATATATTTTTTCTTATTTTATTTTTTGGAGTATCGAGCAAGTTTGAAGAATGCTCAAATTCATTTTTTTTTCGTTCTTCTTTTCATTCTGTTTGGTCTGTTAGCTTTTCAAATTATTCAGCCGTAAACACTTTTCAAAGTGCCTCTTTGGCTTTATTTGGTTTCTTCGCGAGCTCAAAAGTTAAATTTTTAATTAATTAGTTGGCGTAATTATTCTTATTACGAGTATCGATAGCAAGTCAAATATGATTCCATTGTTTGACAAGAATATTGCATATGCAAAAGATACAAAAAGAGAATATTTAACAAGGAATTGATTTTAATCTCTCAGCATCAAAAATACTACATTTGGATATCCTTTGATGCTTCTGTTCATAAAAACAGTAAATAGAAATGCGAATTCCTTTGATGGTTTTTATACCTACTATTTACAACTGCTACACAGAGAACAAAATGGTAATTTAAATATTTTTTCATATAAAAATCTAGATTCAAGTTTGTTAATTTAACAAAAAAAAGACTTCATCTAAGAAATTTATTTTAAGCCGGGCTAATTATTTCAAGGGCACATAATTAATTCAATGCTGAATTTCTCGTTGTGTATTTGTGTATATAGCATTTTCAATGATTTGCCTCACATTGTGCCAGACCGCTGTCTATGTGCAACTTGATGTGTTCCACTTTCCAATGTCCATCTGTGGGGCACACAGAGTGCTTATCGCACTGCGATAATCAGCCACAGCACCGTCGACCTTAAATCCACCGTCAAATATGAAAGTATTTATCACATAATCTAGACGGCTTGCATAGCTCCACTGAACACACACACACACACACACATATATACATTAATGGCAGCACGTTGTGTGAATAAGCAGGAGGCGCAAATGGATGGCAACTTGTTGCAAATGCTTATCAATTAATAAAAATCATTGCCTACTTTTTTGCGTCCATCTACCCCCAAGGGAAATTTATATGCTTCATGTATATATATATATATATGTGTGTGTGTGCGTGTGTGTGTGTGTGGGTTTATTTGTTTATGTGTGCTGAGCTTTTATTTATTGCGAGCGTTACGCTTTATCCGCATCATTTATACCAATTTGAGCCGAATAGTTGCCATATGTAAGCGAGCCACAAACATTTGGTTAGTTAATGTCCGCGTTGGGATTGAGGCATTGCGGCATCTCTACTAATCCGAATCAAAGTGATTCATTTGCTTGCGTGATTTTTTTCCCTTTCTTTTATCTATCCATAAGCATCTCTCTAAACGGGGATTAATGCTGCTAAAGCGAAAACTACTCCATTTAAATATAAATATCAATTGCATTGAATGTGCCCCTCTCAAATGTATTCATAAATCATTTTGTGTATAGTGTAAAATATTGCGCATAAATAATTTCCGTTTGAATACTAAACAATTTTCATACAAATGCAAATTATGAATTAAACAATGTATCGAATTGCGCATTCAGTGAATGCGTCGGATATTTTTCATTTATCCAAATATAGGCTATTAAAAATAAATTCAAATCAAAAGAGACAATGCGGTTGCAACGATTTTAAAGTAAAACTTTTTGGAAGTCAAATTTAGTTTAATAAACTGTGCAGAATCAACTGGTAACTGAACTGAGATACTTTTGAGTTTTTGTCTTCTGGCAAACCGGCAACAATTAGGGACAACTTTCCGGGGTCTTGTTTAATTGTTCTTGTCGCATACATAATAAACTAAACTGTGAGGAAGTTTGGGGCCCACCCTCAGGCAAAAGTGCTTAAGCACTTTCTTGCCTCTAATTCACTTGAGGCCGTAAAAGGAAATAGAATAAATTAATATTGGCCCCAAACGGGATGCCAGCTGTTGCCCAAGACTTTTGGGGCCAGCCAAGTGCTTTGTGCTTGTGTCCAGTGCGTAATTAATAAAGTTATTACCTCCGACGGGTTGGCGGACTCGACTCTCGAATGGAAACAGCTTACATGTGAACACCATTAAGTTGTAATTATGGCTAGTTGGCGATGCTTGGCTTTATTGCCAGCTTTATTGGCGGCCACTTGAGGCAAGACATAACACAATTGCAGCCGGGCCAAGATTGCAATTAAGTTTTTCAGATTTGGCTCAGTTATCGGCAAGGATTTATGAGCATCATTTTTGTAAAATCAATGCAGATCTGAGCAATTTCGACATTTTATAATTTCATCAGCACTCAGAAAAAAATGAACAAATTATTTTAAAGTTATTTTAGCTATATTACTTTATTTCATTTAATTTTCATATTATTCGTTTATTTTTTTAATACAGAGAAATTATTCTTTCGGCTGATAGAGATTTCATACGGCTGGTGTTAGCTGGATTTAAAGCAATGATAAATCAAAGCCAACGCACAGCACACAGCACCACACACAGAACACATGGCGTATGTGCAATGCTTACATCTGGCAGCTGACAAGCTAATACGGCTTATTGAATAATGATTGCATACTTTTTGGCGTTGCGGGAGGCCTAACCAAACAAGGGAAAACCGCAGGGCGTTTATACGTGCGGCGGAGCGAACTGTCGAGCTATCTATCTGTCTATCTATCCATTCTAATGATTTATGCCGCTACATTTCATTTATTGCGCATAATTCGTGGTAAGCCAGCGTTTCTTTACTCTTCATTTATCTAAACATTTGCAGCTTTTTGGGGCTGACCGAAAAACATTTGCTGAATAATCGAATGCCATTTTTTAGTGTCGCTTAAATAATATTTATTTACCGCCAGTGCGTCAAAAGCAAAACTTGCACGTACTTCACCTTTGCCAGAGATGGGGGGATATATATATATATATATATATATATATATGCGACGATATATGGGACAGTTGCGGGTGTGAAGTGGGGAGACTTGTCGTTAACATATTGTGGCATATTTATTTCTTTCATGCCGCCGCTGTCGCCATTTTCTTCGCACGTCAATTTCACCAGCAAAAGAAAAGCAAAAAAGAAAAGCAAAATGAAACTAAAATGAAAGAAGGCAAAAACAAAGTGTGAGGCAGCCAAAAGTGAACGAACGAATTCCTTTTGTACGTGCTCTGACATTTCATTGTTGGGCTTGCAGGGGCGCGAAACAAAGCGAGAGTGATCCAGATGAAAGAGAGAGGGCGTGGTGTGAGGGGTGTAAGGTTGTTGTATAGCAGTCGAGGTGGTGCCATCAATGGCAGCAACCTTCAAATGTCGCCTCTAAACCGAGGAGTCGATGTCGATACAATTTCGCTTTGCCCTCCAAGTCTTTATCCATTACATGGGGTATCGCTAAATTGACACTCAATTTGGAGTGCTCCAAATGAGTCATTGGCATTATTAGGGAGTGGGCCGATTGATGCTTTACCCACTTAAATTCATCTAGTCGAGTTTCTCAAAGTGCTATTGCCTTAAGTATTAAATACATATAGCATATGGTAGTTTGAAAACAGTAAATCCTGTCGAGGCATATTTTATGAACTACTTGTAAAATATCCTCATTTAATTTTTTCAGTTAGTTCGCAAGTCTATAAATATTAAGTACAAATAAAACATTAATTAATGCAGCTTTTAAAATTGCTTACTTTATATTTTTCAGGTAGAGTATCTTTGTCACATAATACGGATATATTTGTTAGCTTGTTTGGTTTTTGGGCTGCGTTTGTTTTTAGGTATTTTAGTCGCTATCGCAAGGTGGCATGTCAATTTATTTGTCAAAGGGAGAAAAATAACACAGGTAAAAGCGTAAGCAGGTAGTAGAAAAGAAGAAATGGCAACACCAATGGCTGCAACATAAAAGCGTCAAAGATACCAGCGGGAGGAAGGCCGAACACAATGACAGCCTTAAGTTGCTTCCTATTGAGGTATGTATCTACACATGAAGGTGTGCGTGTGTGCGTGGGTGTCAGTTCCATATGTGTGTGTGTAATCGGGAGGCGTGACTCGTATGTTTATGCTTATGTGTGTCTGTGTGTGTGTGATGGCAACTTTAAGCACTAGCTGACTATGCCTACGAGCCAGAAGTAATCGATATTTATAGTTATGGTAATCGCAAGACACGCCCCCGTTCCCGCCTTCACCCTTCAGTTGGGCATATCACATTGTTGTTGTTGCCCCAAAAGATAAGAAACAATATCGCACATTGGCATGAAAATATTTGCAGGCATATAGAAAATGGGTTCGTTTTTGACTCCTCTCCTTTTCTTTTCTTTTTACCGGTTACCATTTTCCCATTTCCCTCCTGGGGAAAGTTATTTTGTTGTTGTTGCTTCATTGTAACATTTGGTCTATAATCTGTCTGTTTTTAAAGCAACCCCCATTTCTCTCTTTAGGGAATGCGGCACGTTATTGTGCCAGCCCGACCTTGCCACATTTAATATGACAGCTTTAAAAGTTGGCTTTAATATTAACAAATTAATTTTAATATAAATAGCATAACTTTTGTTAATTAAGATTAGGCTGGCGCAGAAAAAGGATTAGCTAAATAATAAGATTGAATTTTCATGTTTTCCGTTCGCTGTTATTGGCCAAATCTATTCAATTATTTGACATAAATTAATCGGGCTCAGCAAACATTGTATTTTGTTTGTTGTCTCACTAACAGCTCAGCTCAGCTCAATTTACAGGGATTAATTTGTACTTGGCAGCTTGTCATGCTACATTGAATTAAATCTGGAACTTTTAAAATTTCACGTTCTAAATTTAAGATTTCAGATTTGAGATTAGAAAAATCATATTTTTTTTTTGGTCTGTGAAATATTTAATAATAATGTGAAAAGCTGTGGAATGACCTATCTTAAACATAGATTATGTTTTATTTTTCTGCAGTGAAGCGTACCTGTAAATTATTTGCGGGTTCCTTTGAGTTGACTTTGAGAACGCATTGACGCGAAAATGTGTGCAGAGCTCAGCTTATTCAGCTGATAATTGACAGTTTATTAAATTGATTTCGTTTTGGATTTAACAAACATGTCATGCTGCATCCACCTAGTCATCGTCCCAGTCACCGGCACCGTCAACGTCATCGTCATCACGCTTAACTTCCTCAAACGAGAGACTCACGCACAACTTGCCCTGACAAAAGCAGCTCCCAGACTCCCAAACTCTCTCCAGGCATAACCCAATTGAGGCGACAGCAAACTTGCCTACATATATTCTCCTGCTCGACTTTTATTCGAATCGAGCTGTCTGTTAAGTGGTCATAAAATATTTGCAAATGTTTGTGTGTCCTGAGCTCCCCAACACAGGACACATTTTGAAAGCTTACTCATATAGTCTCGGGGGTCTTTGAAAAATGCCGATTTTATTTTATATATTTTGTTTTTTTTTTTTTTAGTCTAATGCTGTCAATTAGCTCTTGTAAATAGTTAAACGCTTTGTAAAACAATGCCCCATCAGCAGCAGTGGCTGAGTCCGGAAAATGGTCTCATCTCGGCTAACTCAACACAACTTGGCCACAAAAACTGTAAACTGGTTGTTTTTGTTATAATTCTGGCAGTTGGTTTTTCACTTTTACGGTTTGAAAGCGGTCAGAAACTTTATGCGAAGGCCGCACTCTGTGCGTGTCCATAAGTAATTTGGTAATGTATCAGTGTGTGTGTGTGTGTGTGCCTGTGTGTGTGCGGACTTTTATCTACAATAAACTCGGTCAGGCATCTGACAGAGAACTTTTGCTTTTGCTTTTTCGAGAAACTTTTAACAAATTCATTAGCCAAAAGGAACGCATCATTTTACATTTGATATGCGAGAAATGAGAAATGCCACATGAAAAGTTTCGGATGGAAAACAATTGGAAAACTGGTCAAACAGCTGGGGGAATAAGAATAATATGTCACTTTGTGAAAAATATGCAAAAATCTAATATCACATGCGGACAATCAAATGCATAAAATAGAGTAAATCAGATGAAAATCAAATCAAATTTAAATGTCAATTCTGGAGGGACAAGAACTTTGTTGCAGTGTATTTTCTATTTAAGTTTCGCATAGGTTCTCAAGGTGGCAAGTCTTGTTCCTTCTAATCATCATTAACGGTAAAGATATACATTGATGTGTGTAAGTTGCAAGCGTGTTGTTTGCACAGTCAGAGATGGGGAAGAAAATCAAATACGAATATATGTATATATATATATATACTAGAAATGGGGCAAGTGGGGAGGTGTGGGGAAGTGCAAGAAGTGGGCAACATTTGTAGTGTTGTGTATATGAAGTATTTGCCAAGTAGATGGCTCTGGTGTAAAACAGGAAATGAAGTATACTTTTAGGCACACTTCACGCACGCAAGCCAACACCCACACACACACACACACACACACACACTTGTACACACACAGTTGCTGATACGTTTACATAAGCAGAGCGACGCACGTGAAACGTACGAAATTGTTATTTATTTTTTGAAGTGCCTCGCCAGATACCAACTGTGCGTGTGTGTGTGTGTGCGTGTGTGTGCTTTCTATGAGCAGGTGTCCTCGATACTGTATCTGTAACTGTATCTGTATACACACCCGCAGATACATTGGCAACGCATCTAGTTTGCTATTCGTTGTCACATTTGCCAAATTTACCGTGTAATTATCAGTAAAAACGCTGCAGCGAGACAGAGACACAAACAAAACCAATGAGTAAGGCTCGAGACAGAGAAGGAGATATAGAAAGAGAGGGGGAGAGGCGTTTAATGCTACCCAAAAATGCAACATGAAATGCGCAAATAAAAGCCTCTTTCCAAGCAGCGTAGAAAATGCTGTCTGTTGATATGCAAATTTTGGCTACATTTTCACATATGTGTGTGTGTGTGTGTGTGTGTGTGCTCCCTGCTGGCTTTGCTTGTTTGCCTAACTGGCATATTTGTTTAGCAACGGACCAAACCAGCAACAGTCGAGCTTCTAAACGATCGAATTTCATTTCGAATTCTCATTTTCATTTTCAATTTAGCTATTTTCACCATTTTCACGAAAAGCGTCGTTTTGGTTGACCAATTCGCTGCTACCAAAAATAAATGAAATTTAAGCTAATAAACCAATTTCAGTTTTTCCATAACATATTTCTCAAGATATTCATTTTTTATTTTTATTACAGCTCAACAATTATGCATTCAAATATTATGTTTTTTTATACAGTTTTTTTTTTTGCTAGATAAAATTGCGCTTACCCCCCCACCTAGTTGATTGTCATATTATGTAATAGCATAATAAAACTAAATAATTGTTGTCTGATTGCATTTCAAATTGAGTAGTTTTTAAATTGATTGAATTATCAAATAACGAAATCAACATTAAGCACATTGTGCTATTTGCATTAATTATCCATAAAAATAATATATATATATATATATATATATATGTTGGTTGAGTGTCATGAAATACAAATATATTAAATATATCTAAAACCTAAATGAATTGCATAAATAACTAATAAAGTAATATAAAATACAATTGAATTTACATGCCAGAGGCGTTGCCAAAAAAAACAGTGTTGTCAAATGTAATTTGTTTGTATTTGATAATCTGATTATAAAAATCATGAAATATATTGAATTAATTCTTGATTGCAGGTTTTTTTTGTTGGAACAGTTTTATGTATGATAACAGTGCATTTGGGTCACTGAGTCATAGAAAATCTTTTCAGACATTTTAGCTCTCCAGTTGCTGCTCCCATTTCCCTCCAATTTAAATTGAAGAACCAACCAGAACAATACAGAAAACTATTCGATACTTACTAGTTGGGGAAAACAATAACAAAAAATAGAAAAACAATAGCAATGTGGTTTTTTTTTGATACCACATTTTGCCTTTTACCCATTTTGCCTTACCCATTTATGAGTGAAGTGATTTCCGTTGTAGTTTCAGGACTCGTCGTGATTCAAGCTTCAAGCTTGAGGCTCCACCAAGCTGCAAGTTGCCGGCAAGTGCTCCGAGCGCCAGTGCATTCAATGGAGTGCACTTTCCGCAAGGAATACTTGAACCACCCCCCTCCCCCCACCCAAAGAAAAGACGCACAACAATAGTAAAATGCTTTGCATGGCTTTTGTTTGAGAAAATTGTTGTTTTTTGCCTCCGCATTTGTCAGTTCATTGGCATTGTTCCCCCATTTACATACAATGCTCGATGAGCAGTATCCCATAACAATTCAGCTCTAAAATATAGCGATAAATTCATCTATTGTTATTTTAAAAGTCATCCATCAAATGAAGAGTGCATCGATTTATTTACCAGAAAAACAGATCATTTACACAAAATACACGCGAGAATTTTAACACTACTCGAATTGTTATAGCTGAAAAGTATGATTGGGATGATAGCTGCGGGGAGGAAGGGAGGGAGGTGTGTACACATGTTTATTAAGCTTATGTTTGAAGTGTTCAATTTGGCAATACTTACATATCATCCCGAGCGAAGCGCAGAGTCTCCAACAAACGAGAAAGCGGATGAATTCCCGCACAAATTCGATAAATTATAGTGAATAGTGGAAATCTGTAAATGCATTAAAAGTCTAGTTGGTTTGAAGTTTACTTCTTTTGCCGTACTAACCTATCCTCCAGACCCTTCTTCTTGAGCATTATGTTTACCATCTCGGCGGTAATCGGACCCAGCGGCTCGTGTCCCACAATGAGCAAGTGCTCCAGTTCACACAGAGGTTTGCCCGTCTTCACAAAGGCCTCAGCCAACTTTCGATTTTGATTCGCTAAACGCAGCAGTGCATAAAAAACATATTCTTCTATTTTATATATATTATATATTACCATAACAGCTGGTAATCAAATCGGATAAGCCACACGCTTCGAAGAGGGTGGCCAAGCGACTGCCGGGATAAAAGATGTCCACAAATTGCAGTGTCTCCAAAAAGCCACGCCTCATAATACTAGCCTTGGTGTTCTCATTCAGATCCATGCCATCGGCAAGGCCAGCGCCAAATGCAATGATATTCTAAATTAAATATATTAATTATCGAGTTTAGTTATCGATAATCGATAAATTCTATAAGCATCTGAAGACTCACCCTCAAAGTGGCACAGATTTCAACACAATCCGCATCATCTGTGACAACACAACGGAATGTTTCCGATTGAAAGAGATCCCGCAATATGCGCATATATTTCTGATCCCGACAACCGATGGTGCCCTCGGCAAAGCGATTGTGGGCCAGCTCATTGGCCAAATTGCAGCCCACCAGCACCGAGCAGGAAATCTACTCAATTATATATAAATATATAGCATCGACTGCTCACCTTTAGTTGTCGCATTATGAGTTGAGAGATGAGCACAATTTGGCCATCGTCGCCACGCTCAAATCCCTTGATTAGGGAGACGGCATGCGCCAGGGGCTTCACCTTGCCCAGCAGCGTTTTGCAGCAGCTGCTCACAAATGTTGGCGGAATGACAAAGATCAGGATGTCCGCATCACGAGCCGTCGTCACCACATCATCAATTGCAACCTCAGTTCAGACCAAGTTAGAGATGGTGGCTGCATCTTTTGACGTACTTACCACATTTGGGGGCAACACATAGTCGGGCATATATTTCACATTGATATGAGTCGTGTTGATGATGTCAGTTAGCTTCCGGCCATCGATGTATTCCTCGTACACATACATATTCACCTTGGGATCAATTAGCTGTGACCGTGCGGCATTGTTGCCCACATTCTTGGCTATAGTCGTGGCCCAATTGCCCGATCCAATAATGCAGACGTTCAAGCGATCAGCCATAATTAAATAAAAAAAAAAAAAAAAAGAAAACTGAAAATGAAAAATGAAAAGAGTAAAAAAATTTATTTCAACTGACAAATTTCTCCTTATTGTACTTAATTCAAGTTTAATATGTGATTTAACGTTGACTCAAATTGCAATTCCAGACTATAAGTACAATAATATTAAATTTATCATTTATATTTACATATATTCATTTATTCCCACACACACACACACAGACACACACAGGCACACACACGTGCTTATTGATTGACTGCTCTACAAATAATTCATCAACGAATGCACACACAATATCAATGGACATAATTACATATGTTGTATGCATGTGTGTGTGTGTGTGTGTGTGTGTGTGTGTGTTGCACCCACTCAGTTCAGTCAGATAAGGGAAAAAATTACGCATACATCACGTTCGCCAAACTGGCTGGCAAATAATTAACTGTGGCCAGTTCGCTGGTTCATTCAGGCCAAAAATTTTACTGTGCACACATGAGGGCTTTCGCATATTCTCTATATATATTTATATATATATATATATATCTGTGTATTTATATATCCGTTTAATATGTTTACCACGTTAAATGTATGAGTGTATTTATTTTATTAATTACGATTCCGTTGAAAGTTCAGTGCACAAGTGCACCGCTAATTTATGAGCTGCCCCAGCCGCAGCAGCAGTGGCAAGTTAAGATGACTCTTGCAATAAATAAAATATCAAATTGCCAGAGTTGAATTGCAAAAGGCCCCCAAAGGCAAAGTGAAAGTTTTATTTTGCACTGCCAGCGAAATCAATGTGGCAAGAAAGTAAACACTTTGAAATTGTGCAACGACTGGTGACGTTGGCCAACCACACACACACACGCAAATCATACTCATGCAACCCCTTGCCGCCCAGCGATCCCTTCATTCCTTGACTCGCTTCGTCCACTCGACTATGAAATCAAAATGGATGCTGGGCGAAATGAAAATGGAATTTTTAATGAGTTGGCTTTCTGGCAAAGGCCAAACGAGAAGGCAAAACAATTGCTTTCGCTGCACTGAAAGGGGCGTGGCTATCAGACAAACTGAACGAGAACTAGTCAAGTTGTTTTATGAGTTTTTATTAAATATTTAAGCCATCCTTCAACGTTAATTAACTAATGGTAAGGGAAATAATATCTATAACTGAATAATGGAATATTGCATCCATTGCAGATCAAAGCCTAAAATGCCTAACTTTTTTTCCTATTTACTATATCTTTGTTCATTCAGCTTGTCAGATCAGTTTTCTGATTTTACACATGTTTATTATCTCACACAAAGTTTGCAACATAATTATTCTCGTTGCATTTATTATTACATCACTTTACTAATTTTTTTCACGCACATAATTCGGGGCATGCCACGCACAACCAACTCACACCAATTACACATGTGTGTTGCATGCAGCAAAGTTCTCACATCTGTTTGCACCATAAAAAAAAAACCCGGAAAAAAGTGTGCATTAATTTAAGATTTTATTTTGTTGGTTGGCCCATAAGGAAAACTAAACATGGGCCATTTCAGTTGGCATTATGGCCACAGTTGGTGTCAGCTGAGCCATCCATACATAAATTTGCCACGCATTTTTATGCATTTCATGTAATTTTTACGTAATTTTTTAATACCCTATACGGCTTTACAACCGGAGTGTAAAATTGTGGATTGATAAAAAGGAAAATCAAAATTTAAATTTAAAATTTGGTTACTTTTAGTATACTATAAAAAGAGAGAAAAGAATCGATTGTAAAACTTTGCTTAAATATTACAGCGTATCCGTTATTCGATCAGTTTACACTTTCTGCTACTTATTTTTTTCGCTATTAAAGTTCTTTGCTTCTGTGCCACTGTTTGCATTTTACTACACTTCGAGCTAATAAATGTTGCCACCTTCAGAGTCACCAGACTATTATCCCCCCATTCATCAGCCCGTTTCTTAGTCTTCAGCTAAGCGAAAGTTGCCTCACAGAGGGGTTGCCAGAGGGGAAGGCGAGACAAGACGCAAGTTGATGTTTTGTACTACAAAGTTGAATCGTAAATAAAATGATGCCCGTGTGTGTCTTGTTTGCGAGAACGTGATTTTGTCTGCGGGCCATGAAAGGAAAGTGAACTCCCAAACTAAAATCATAATTCTGGAAAACGACGTTAAATAATACAGTAAAAAAAAATATGTGAAAGTAGACTCAAGAAATTGTGGCTTGTGCTAGATTCAGTTTGCTTTGTGTGCCACAAAAGAACTTTTGCCACTTTATGACTCATTTTCAGCACAGACACACGCAGGCGGATTGCTGAGAAATTGTAGTCAAGCACATGGACACGGACATGGACACGGACATGGACATGGACATGGACAATAGTGAATAATGTACGCACAACAAGTTGCATGCTAAAGTGAAAGTATTTCGTCTTTCATACTAATCCTACTGGAAGGAGAAACAAACAAATAGTTGACTTTTAAATGAAGAGTCGCTTGCCACTAGATGGTTTTGCTTGCAACTTTTTGTGCCCCGTTGTCGTATTCAGCTGCTTCCTCTTTAAATAGCATTAAATTGTGCGCAAAGGAAAGTTTGACAAAAGTTTAAGACTGTGCCGAATGAAAATCAGATACAGATACAGATACAGTAACAGATACAGATACAAAAGCTTTAGCTCCGCTTGGGAATAGTAGAAACAAGCATGTAATGCAGTGAGTGGATGAGGGATGGGGGGGGGGATAAGGCAACTTCTAACTATGCTAAACTCCAACAGGGTGGCAAGGAATAAAATCAAGATAAACTACTCACAATATTTACTTTTAATTGGAGAAGTTCAAAGACTAAACAAATGCCAAAAGTGAAGGAGAGTGAGTTAAAAATAATAAGAATAGAAAACTTTTGTCTTTAGCCACATCGATTGGGCACAGAGACCTAGATTAGCACCGCATCCAAGTGGGCTTTAACTTTAAACAAACTGTAAATACATAAAAGGAGCCGTCGAAGAATATTTAACATCTTCTCTGCCCGAAAATTAAAACTCTGACAATATTTTTCTTTTATAGTTTGCTGTTTGCCTTTGCCCTCATGCAAACGAGACGCGTCTGCAGTTCTCTTTTATGTCTCTCTCTCTCTCTCTCTCTCTCTCTTTCTCCCTCTCTTGCTCTCTCCATCTGTTTTTGTTTTCGTCCAAATGGTAATTAAAATATGGCCCAGAGTTGCGGACCGTCTGCCGGGACCTACTCGCGGCGACGAGGTCAAATGCAATCAAAGTGCTCTCTTGTGGCGGCAAATCGTCCACTAATGGCTGAGTCTGTTATATATATATATATTAATATACATATATATTACTTTATATATATATATATGTATATCTGCATTTACTTCTTTCATTTTAATACTGTCTGAATAAGGAGTTGGCCAAAGAGCATTTTAATTGGATGAGCAAAGTCTCAGCTTGTTTGCCAGTTGTTCAGCTCATTTGAACTGGAATATTTAAGAATTTGTGTTGAATGCTAAGAAAAAATAGACATTTAATAAAAAACTATCAACAAAAAACACTTTAGCAAAACAACACATAAATTCTTAAACAGCTTCGCCATGATTTTTTTTAATTATTTTGATCATCTGCATAAATTCGGCAAGTTCTGAAAAGTAAAACAGAATTTGCTAACCAAAATATATTTTAATATTAAATAAGTTACTCGAGCATTTTAATAATACAAATTAAAAATATTTTACTTTGATGCGAAACTTACAAGCAACATATTTACCTCATAATAAAAGTAAGTTCAATTAAAAAACATATTACTGAAACATAAAAAAAAAAATAAAGGCAAAATATAACCGAACAAATTTGGCAAGTAAATTTTACCTTAATTAAACTTTATTCCTTATCTTTCTGTGGCCAAACCAATAATGTTGTTATTTATTTAAATACAGTTTATACATTTTGCCGTAATATTCGTATTTTCACAATTTAATTTTTAGCACACGTTTCAACTTTTCGCATACGAAATGAAGTCTTTTTAAAGAGCAATTCCGCTGCTCTCGCCGTTGCCATGGGGGGGCCTCTTTAAGGCCACTTTTCCAGAGGCGTCTGTTGAGGCAGCTTTGGAGTGGAACTGAAACTGTGTCAACGGAGCTATTTGCGCCAAACTGCTGCTACTTACTTCCATTTTTTTTTCTGCTTCGCTGATGGCGACATAAATATGTGTGTCTCTATTAAAGCAACCTGAAAACCATAGCCACCCTCAACCAGTCAAACTCCTGCATCCGCAGCCGCATCCCAAACCCGACTTCATTTTCAGGTAACAACCGCGTTGCTCATAAATGTAAACTTTTTCGGCTAGTTTCATGTAATTATTGCTTGTGCCCGGCGAACTGAGTAATGGTTATGGGTTGGCTTGGATGGGACGATGTTGCATCGATGTAGAGTCTGGCATATGATGAGCTTTTGGCCAATTTCCATGGCCGCGTCCCAGAGTCAACAGACTGTGACATTTTTCACGCAGCTTTTGCGTTTGAGTTGATTGCCAATTTAATCGGCACACAATTTCCGCGCACCGATGAGAAGGCGTACCGAGTGACGATTAGTAGATGGGCGTGGCAGCTGCAAATATATTTATATACATATATATATATATATATTGTATACAATTCACAAGCATGCATCGCCGCGAAGAAGATCTTTGCATTGGCATTTTCTGTTCTATTTTTTTTTGCATGCCCTACTGCTGAAATGTTTTACGTGGTGTGCGTGTGTGTGTGTGTCGTCGAATATTTTATTTATTTTGTGTTGTATGAGTGAGTCCTGGTCTGGTTGTGGCATGTATGCCCGTGTCCCGGCTCTCATCCTGGTCGCGCCACATAATTCCGAAACGTGCCTTGCATATGTTTGCTGCCCATCATTTTTCTTCTATACTCTTTATTTTTTGTGCGTGGTTGAAAGGGCATCTGGCTATACACACACACACACACACACACCCACGCACACACTATATATATATGTATTTCTGTACACGTAGTGGAAAAACAGGAAATTTGAATTGCACTCAAAGCGACTGCTGTCAAAGACGCGAATGCCACTCAATTAACTTAGCGCAAAGGAAAACGCAGCAAACTGTTGCAACAACGCCAATAAGCCGCATACACAGCGCGAAATTATGCATAGTAAAAGGCCGAAAACAAACGTAAAGGCTTAAATTATTAAGTTTATAAACTCAAGTTTATACACAAATATATTGGGATATATAAATGTGATTAAAGATTTTTTATTTTTAAAACGAAATTATTTAAAGTTTTTTTCCGTGGTTACAATTACAATTTTATTCCCTTGTGTATGAAAAGATTTCCTTTTTTTTTTGGTTTCTAACTAATTTTCATAAAGCTGCCTTTCAACTTACCTAAACCTCAAACCCTTTTGGCGGGCCATCCACGCAGCGCTTTGCGAGGACCTTTGACCGCTTTTGATAAACAGCGCCTTTTGCTATTTTTTAAGCTGCTCTAATTGTGATTTTGAGAGAAAGTAAATGGAAATGAACAGATTTCATTTGAAACTCGTGTGTGTGTGTGTGTGTGTGTGTTTGTTTAGCTGAGATGAACTCAGCTGTTAAATTCACTTTATGTCTCGTTCTCTGCATCTATCTGCCTCTTGTCATATTTGCTATCCTTTTTGTGTGTCGCTCAGGTGGCTGTTCGCGCTGCCATTTTGTGCCACACAAGAACCGACACACACACACACACACACACACACAAACACACTGGGTTTTTGCTGGTTTTATTCTTTGTGCTTTTTCACTTTTTTTTGCGCAGTTTTTCATACGAGGCTTTCTTTGTTTTTGCATTGTTTTATTTTCTGCACACAAACAAATAGACTTTTAAATATTTTTGCACTAAATTTATTTGACGGTTTGCGGCGTTAACACATTCGCATGGCCAGAGAGATAAGATTTATGACACAGCGCACCTGTGCTGCGGGTGTTGGTGGAGTGGGAGGGGAGGGGGGGAGTGGTGCGGACTAACTGGCATTGCACACAAAGATTGCGTCCATGGAGTGCACATATTTTCATATGCACATATTTATTTTGTGACATATTACTCAACTCGTCTGCTGTTCATATCCAATTTTTAGACAGACTCCAACATATGCTACGATTTTATTTGAAATGTGTAAATGATTGATTGCTTGCCGAATTTCGACAAATCATATTTAAATCGTTTTTTGCCTGGATAAATACAGCATTTATTTATTTAATAGTTAAATAATATTTTATATTTTGGAATATCGTAAAAGAGCACAACACAATTAATTTTATTTATTTGAAGCTCTTCTTTATTGTTGATGAAATTTCTCAAGGATTCGTTTTAAAATATTGCTAAACAGAGTTTAATGCTTTTCTGTGAGGCCTGTTGCAAATCTTAGTCGTATATTTGAATTACTTGTACTTAGCACACAAGTGGTATCCATTTATCACTTTTCACTTTAGATGCATTTGCAGTTGCTTTCTGTTGTTAGATTGCAATTTACAGTGGGCAACTAGAAAATATACAATCACAGCGGCAATACAAACAATACGACTACTTATATGAAAATTTATTTGCATTGCGATTTGGAAATTTATGCAACTTTTGCACATATTTCACAACAATAAACTTGAGCAATTTTAACTTTTTTGGCAGTGCTTTCCTTTGCTTTTTGCATAGCTCTGCCACTTTCTTTTACTGAGCTGAATTTATAACAGAAAGTTTTACATTTTGCAAATCATTTTTAACACCTGCGGCAGGTTAAAGTTCAGCCAGCGTAAAACTTTGCGAATTAGAAAAGCGAAGTCAACATTTTCATATTTATATCTCGCTCAGCGAACGCTTCCATTTAAAATGAGTTAAGCCGTTAATGGAATAATAATGGACGGTGCGGCAAAAAAAAAACAAAAAAAAAAACCACTAAGCGTTGCGCAGAGATACAAATATATAAGAAATGCGGTCATGAAAACATAATGCGAGTCCACACACCCAGCGAGCAACACATGTTTCACTTGGCCCAGATGTGGGCCAAGATGTTGCTGACCGCAAGCAAATGACAAGATTTATGGCCAAGTAATCGACATTGCCAGGCCATAAATCTAAACATAGGCTGGAATGTCAAAAGCCCTGCGCCCAGGAGGTGAAACTAAAAGCCAAGAAGTAGAAATAGGAAATCGCACATTAAAGCCATATTTAAATTGTCTATGCCATAAGTGCTATTTAACTAAGTAAAATATTTAACTAAGAAATATTTAGAGAAAGAGTAATATACTGCAGGAATGTTCATTACTTTAATTAGCTACAAATAATTGAATTAAGAAAATGACAGGATGTATGAATTGAAAAAGCTGACAATGAATAAGACAGATACGAATGGGAAATAACTGTAGGTGCTTAAAATAATTAATATGTTGCATTTATATTTTCTAATTAAGGGACATTTATGGCTGGGTTCCTTGCTGACGATTATTACGTAACCTTCGAAAATCTATAAGTGATTTTTGAATATTGTCGCATCCCCCAAAGTATGCAGCATGAAACAGATATTTCATTTTTTGTACAGCTCCAAAGTATGGATTAAATTTTTATTCGATTTATTGCTAATTCAATTACACATATTGTTTTTTATTCTTGTGTTTATCTTTTAAAATTAACCACAATTTTGCATCGAATAAGATAATAAATTACATATCATTTAATTTACAGACGCATATCAAAAAACTCTGCTGCTTTAATCCCTACACCAATGCAGCAAGATTGAAAAAATCATCCTATATTGACGAGCTGGAAATAAAAATAAATTAAATTAAATTAAGCTTAGGAAAAACTTTTTACCAAACTGTTGAAATAGAAAACATCAGTTATCCCAAACATTTTGCGAAATAAAAATAAATTATTATGCTAAAAAGTTTCTAAATAAAATTACGAAATAAGCTGCGTAAGCTTTACGAAAATCTCAAGCAGATTTGCAAACAATTTACAACAACAAAAAATTGCACAACGTAACCGAAATGAGATGAAAAGTTGCATCAAACTCATTTGGTCAATTTTTAATGGAATGCTCAGTGTGCACTTTTTACGCCTTTTAATTAAATGTGTTAAGAGTAAAGTTTGCACTTTGTTGGCAGTCGAAAAGCTGCAAAAAGCAACGCTTACTAAACGAGAAGTGCTCACAAACTACTTGCCAAAGACAATTTTTGACAGTTTTAAAGAGTTTAAACGGCAGCTTTGCATATTTTATAAAAGGATCTTAGGCTTTGCATGGTCCATCCAATGGATAACCCCAATTCATTTTCGGAGGGACACGCACACAACCCACATATGCGCCAGAAGGGAAACCGTAAAGTGTGACGGGGGAAGGGATGGAGAAACCATAACCACACCAGAAGGCGTCTGCCGATGTTTGCTTTCAAATTAATTACAACTTGACTATGGGCACCAAACTCCAAAGCAATTCGTGGACAACATCATCATCATTATCATCATCGACAACTAAAATGGCTCGAAATCCGAGTTGTAATTACCTCTTGACACCCGCAAACATATAATTAACTTAATGATGGTGGAGGAGGGGTTGTCAGTGGGTTACCCCGCCTGCCGTTTGAATTGTGTTAATGGCTGCCGGCATGTGGAAAAGTAACCGATATGGCGCTTCGTTATAGTCCTTGTCATCCTTGTTATCGGCACGTGTAATTGCCCGAAATAGGCTGGCGACACTTGAGAAATTTAAAACTTTTCAATTAATTGGCTCGACTAACAGCTTACATTATTCGGCCAACATACTCCCATTTTCTTTAAGCTAAATACATTTGCATGGCAAATACAAGTTGAGTTTATTTATGGGCCACATGCTCATAAATTTGAGACCAAGGACATCATCTGCACCTGTGCTGCATTTGAATAACAAAAAGCAGGCTGGTACAAATTGTAAAAAGAAAAACAAGAACTTTTACACGAACTTAAGAGCGCTTTAAAAATGTTTACCAAAAGCATTTTACTGACCAAGTTTTGAAGGTTTTTGCAAATTTTATGCTTTCCTTGGACATAATTGGACCTGAGCCTGCAGAAATGTGTCACAAACACAAAATGAAATCTCGCTACAAATTAATTGGCCCAACAAACTTGTATTGCGCTCAACGTCGAGCAAATATATATATATATTTGTGTATATATATGTATATGTGAGTATTGTGGGCATTGCACAAGCCCCAAGAGTCAACCCGTAGAATGTCTGTATATTTATGTAGGCAATTAACTTAATGATAAGGATGTTGATGGCGTTAGAATGAATGAAATAGTGGTGAAAATGACTTGAAGGCAAACTTCTTGGTGTTCGCCATCGTCATTAGCCGCAAAAATATGTCCGACTGCTTAATGATTAATACAGCCAATATTTGGCTTCCCAACAAGTCAGAGGCTATATAAACATACATACATAAATGTAATTATACATATGTATATATATGGAGATATGTTTCCCCTGACGATGCTGACCAAAAAAAATTACATTTTTCGTCACTCTGTAATTGCATATTTGAGAAGCAGCATAATGACGATAATAATGATGATGATGATGATGATGATGATGACATCGCTGATGTTTAGCTCAGACGGTATATTACAATTACTTATCTCTCCAGCTGTGCGCCCTTTCAGCTTCCATCCAAATTACTCAAGTTTGAGTGCCTAATTAAAAGCTTGTCAGGCCAAACTGAATCGGCGTTAATTTATGCAGAATCTGACAATTGGATTCACTTTTATATTGTAAATCGCTTTCTTTTATATTTACTTAATAAACATGTGTGTTTGAATAAGGCCTAGTAGACGATGCTGGAATAATCATAGCTATATTATAGATTATATATTCGAGCATACCAAGTATTTGTATAAACATAAAAAATTCAAGTAAAATTCTGGTAAAAATTCGTGGAGTACTGAAAAATGGATGATGACTTTAATCTCGATTTCTCAAAGCCAACAGGTGGCTATACAGTCGATTTGGACAGTGAGCGCTTGGACTGCGAGCATCTCGGTGAGTGGAGTATACAAATTGAACGAATCTATTTAATGTGAATTACTTTATAGATGATATAACCGAGCGTTGGATAGATCCAAATAGACCGACTTTTGTAACGGTGCTATTGCGCTTCTTTGGCAACATATTGGGTAAGTGGGAAATACTTCTTTGTAGTTCCGGAATATATATTAACTTATATATCTTTTTCTGCCTACAGTGGATTGCTTTAGAGCGATATTTGCCTAATGAATTTTGAGTGTGCTGTGTAAATTTTTTGGCAATAAAACATACGATTTAAAATACTATATGAAAACTTTATTATTCGATAACAATTACAAAAGTGCCGGCATTATGCAATGACAATTTGCTTGAGCCGACAAAATGTCGATGGCGTCTTTAAGGAAATGTTCAAGTTTTTGCGGAGTTCGAAAGATGTCCTTCTCAATAGTAAAGTTTGTGTCATTCCATATTTTCCAACGACGCATGCTGGCAATAACATCGCCACAAAAGTCGAGTTTATATTTTCCTCTTCGGTCGAGAATCTCATTGATTCGCTTGCGACGCTTGACTGGAAAAAAAAAATAATAAATAAATTTCTATAATAAAATTTGCACTCACTTTCATTTTTGTTAAAATTCTTATTGGTTTTGCGCGCATCTCGCATGGATTCATCGTAGGCAGCAATAATTCTGTACATTCGCTTGTCCATATCCTTTGTCTGATTCATAAATTCCCGGCAATTATCCTTACACATAACATCCGGATACGGCACTGTGGAATAATTTGCGGAATTCTTGAATTGCTGCCGATGCTTATTTAATTTATCCCGGCGATGGAGCATTCTTTTATGAACCTCTCCATTGTAGAAGCGAAATTGCAAACTGCTCAACAGCTTCTCAATACGAGACAAGCAGCTAATGGGAAGAGATTAGTTCAGATCTTAACTACTGTACCATTATCCTGTACTTACTGTGAGTTGGTCAGCGAGTATACACCTGGTATGGAGTAGGTGCGCAGCATGTGATGCAATTTGTAGGCCACACAATGCAACAGATCCTCCGCAGCACATGTCTGCAATTGACGACGTGCAGCCAAATCATCGAAATTTGAACGAATCCACCAGCCCCGGAAGAGCGCTTGGATCTTGGTTGCCGCCTTATTATAGTGGGCAAAAATCACATTCTGCAATCTCTGCTCCACATACAACGGGAAGCTTTTGCGCACCCGGTAACCACGCCACCATCTCTGTATGGTTATGGCTGCCTTCCATCGGTTTTCAATCCGGCGACGCATCCGCCAAATGCGAAAGTTCCTTTGTATAAGCCGTGCGGCCTTGAATTGGTTATAGTCCCGTATGAGCAAGGATATGCTAGAAACAGATTTTATTATTGAGAGATAATCGGATTAAGCCAGTTTTGATATTTTTTTTGCTTTGGTAGATTTTTGTAAAGCACTAAAACCTCACTCACCGTGTCAGGGATGCATCTATACTCAGATCTGATAAACATGAGAATTGGGAATAGGAGCCGTCCTCATTGTCCCTGAATGGATATGAAAAATAAATGACAAGTCGAAGCAGTATTTAACTGAATACTTACAAAGGGATATCAAAAGTGATCATTCTGCGGCTTGCAAGCATTTCGAAATTCTTATCTCGGAAAGTCATCGAATCGATTAGCTATGTCCTTTATCGAATATCTATGTAGTTGTGTGTGTGTGTGTGTACTTGTTGAATGTATTTATATATATATATATATATATATTTGTTTGAGAATCTCGTGTGCAAATGTTATTTGTTTTATGTGTTTATGATTTATCTCTTCATTGTTTCGTTGAATGATTTCGAACAGTTTACTTAAATTATGTATTATATTCTGAGATTTTCCGATTGTATCCTGTTTTATACACATCCTATTAGATATATAAATATATATACGCTTTGTATGTGGGTTTTGCCCTACAACAACATACACAAACTCCCTGTTATTCCTTACCAACCAGCTCTCGGAGCTGCATTTAATTGAATTGGGTTTTGGATGCAATCCAAAATGCACTCATCCAAAACTAGGGAGAACTTTCTGAACACAAATCGAGTATATATCTTGAATTTAGTGTAGGGGCTTTTCTCTGAGTGCAGTAGGCACAGCTGAGAGATATCGCATTTATGATGCCCTTGACACAATTGTGGGCCAACTGTAATTAGTGCTAATGCTGACAAATGGCACCTGGGCTCCCAACTGGCTAACGACTACACAAAGGTCAAGTTGTGCAGTTGCGGTTGCAGTTGCAGTTCCACTTGGCAAATGGCAGAATGGGCATGGACCATAAATTGTGCTATATTTTGTCCGGGCAAAGTTGCTACTTTAAATGAAAATCAATATTTGTATGTATAACCTACATTGTCAGGCCGTTCCAGGGTTTTTTTTTATTTTCTTTTTTTTTTCATTATTATTATTTGTATGGATGCTTCCTGTGCAGCTGGGCAACTCTCTCCCGCAGCGCCATGCGCGTCCTCCTTCTCCGGCAATGCTCATTATGCGCCACAAATGAACCACACACAAACAACGGAAATGAGTCGGAAATTCTCATTTATGGCGCCCTTGACGCCATTTGCTATTTCCACTATCCTATCTATTTCCAGCCTGTCCGCCTGCCTCTTCTGCTCCTCTCACCCTCCCGCCCCCTCTATCTAACTGTCCCTCTTGAGGCAGCTAGATAGCTGACAAGTTGGCACTGGTTTCTGTTACAGATTCTGGTTCCTGATTCCGCATCTGATTGCTGCGGCCATGAGATTTATGTCCTCTCATGTTATTGACGATGATGATGCGGCAACGGCAACGGCTGCTGATGCTGATGTTCATGTTGATGCCGATGCTGATGTCGATGCTTCTTCTCCTACTCCACTCCTCCTGTTGATTTTTACGGTCGCTGGCCAATCACTTTGTTAGCATTGTGACCCAGTAACTGAATTTGTAAATTTGGCCAAGCGTTGCACTTGCCTAAATACAAATAGTCAACAAGGTGTACAGTGTTTCAAATGCTTTAAGCCATTTAAAATTAAATTGTTATGAATACGGCATTAATTTAAATATTGATAACTGAATTTTGGTATATAACCAACGATTTATTGAACACATTGGTTAACATTTTCATACATGACTAATTTATACATCGATTTGATTTGCTGAATAACAAAAGAATTATTGCATTTTCGTAAATAAATAATCTGCGTTTACATAAATTGGAAATTAGTCCGCATTCTAGTTTTATTAATGTTCGAATTTAAAAAAGAAATACAGAACTAGTTATATAATCTGATTTGACCAAACTCTGCGACTGGCCTGGTATTTTTACATACTTACATGCGTATAAATATATATGTATTTTAGGCATCTCGTCCTGTGTCCTGTGCTCCTTCGATTTGCCCTTTCGAGCGCGACGTACGCACAAATTCAAGCACAGGCAAGGGACACAAAGCACAAGAAGCAGATGCAGAGAAGGAGTAGGAAGGAGAAGTTGAACGGTATTCACCCACTCCCCAGCAGAAGAAGAAGAAGAAAAAAAGTTTTTGGGGCCATACATCTGCATTTATGGCCACGTACAAAATTGGTAGCTGGAGTCCGGTTCTGGTTTCAATGTGTTTTGCGGTCTTTTGGCATGCATAGTTTAACCGTGACCATTGTGGACCCACATGGAATTGATGTAAATTAGTTTCCACACCTGACTGAATGCTATTTATGCATATTTTACAATATTTATCCTGGCTATTGCCGTCGGTCGTTGTTTTTAAACTTGAGACAAAAACCTTTTGATCCCTCGACGCGTGAACTTTGTTTAATTGGTTTATGTTTGTTTCAATTAAATTGGCATTGCAATTTAATCGGATAGTTGCTCTGCTTTTGGTCTAGACTGGATATTGTATTTTATGTGTAACTTACAATGTTATTTTTTGCCTTAGATTGTGTTGTGTAAATATTGCAAATGCTTTTAGGGTTCGCTTTTCACATTTTATGGCTGGTCGAAAGGGAGCAGATTTTGGACATTTTGAACACGGGGCTGCGACCGTTCCTAAATCTAATTTGAAAAGTACTAACCCGTAACGTAGCAACGGCCATATATCAAAAGCAAATTACACACACACTCACACCCACACACACACCCACACACATACACAAACGTGTGGAGATTTCTACGAATTTACGAGCGCGTCCAAGCAGAGTACCCCAAAAAATGTTTGGTTATAAAATTTGTGTGGGTCAGGTGGAGGGTCAAATGGTTGGCCATATTGCGGATAGCTGCAAAGCTGCATCTGAGCAATCCAGGTGTGCTCGTATTCTCCTGTTGTTCCCAACTTGAAACGACAGCCACTTGAAACACCTGCCTCCAGAATTTGTTATCAGCTGCGCGTTTTTGATTAATGCACTCGAGAAACTGACTAAGACAAACAATTCATTCAAAAATTCAAATTGCTATCCAAGAAACCATAAACCATAATACTTTCTTGATTATAGGTTTATTTGTGTTAACTCAGCTTTAAATATTAACATTTTTTCATTAGCCAGCAACTGTGCTGCGAGTGAAAATTGCATGCACATTTTTGTTTTTGCAAGTTCTTTTCTAGTTATTGCTTTTCACATTGCAGCGCTCAAGTTTCACTTCAAATCACCTAGGTGAAATAAAAAACTTTTCTGCCTTTATATTGGCCATTGTGGAAAAGTATGCAACTTGACGAGAGTTTTTCTATCCTTTTTATTCCTCCCTTTTTGTTTCCGCGCACACGGATACAAATTTATGAGCGACCAAAGTGTAATCAAGACTCGAGAACAAAAGCCCAAAGTAAACGTGTAGCGGGGTGAATTTGTTAACTTGGTTAACTGGCGAAATGCGCTACATGATGTGTCCGAAAAGCTGAGCGCCAAGCTTTCGATTATAATAAAACTAAAGGATGCTTAACGAAAAACTAAATACAACTGTAAACGGTTAACTGAATACTAAAGATGATTTTCAAATGTAATAGTATAGTCCCTTGTGTCCAATAAAGAAAACTTTAGTTTTTCAAATGAATTACTGAAGGAATTCCTTGCTAGAAACAGGACAAAAACAAAAGCAAAATCCGTCCAGATTCAGAATGCAGAGCAGATGCCAATCACTGCCTCCGCCGTCTTGTTGAATATTATTTTCGATGCACGTCCCAGCTGGCGCTTCCTCAGGCTTAAGAAATTGCCTAAAAAAAATACAGCTGAAATAAAAGCTCATTAAAATTGGTCTAAGCGTTTAGGATTTGAGTCAACTTGCCGAAATGAATTCATATTTTGTGCAACAAAGCGCAAACACTTTTTGTGGATTACACAAGGCGCCAAAATGCTAAAAGTATCGATGCTGTGCTTTTTTTAACCTGACTGTAGGCAGAAATTACTCGATACTCGATACCTGGTTTTGCATGCAAAAAAATCGACGCGCTAAATAAAATATGTATGTTATTAATATGAGGACAGCTTTTATTAATTAAAGACAGAGATTGGCTATAACCAATAAGATTAACAGTATTACAAATAGAATAAGTGCATCCAGAAGCAGCTCGTGAAATGAAATGTCCGCATTTCCGTCGTCAGCCACGCTGCCCACAAAAATACACTCATCTTTGCCAATATACACGATATGTCCAGAATTGAGATGTATTGCGATCGTATTTAAGTTGCCATGGATTTCTGGTATTCCCGTCTGATTGTCTGCTTTTCCTTCGCCATCTTTAATGATAATTGTAGCCATGTCGGTAAGAGAGTTTTGCATTTGCCTTGACTTTTGCAATTCACACTTCGAACGTCTGCCGACAACAATAATCGAACTAATTATCGATATACATATATATTCGACTACTATGTCGAATTTGCAGGGTTGCATTTGCTGGAGGCTAACGACTAAATTGAAACGGTGCAATGAAACGAAAAACAGAAGTGTAATTGATTTAGCAAACTTGGTAAATGCAAATGCATTAGAATGAATGAATGCGAATTAGCTGAAGTCCTTGCAAAATATTTAACAAGCAGTGTAAAATCCTCTTTCCAACTTCGTCCAAGTGTCATCACTCCTGCTGATGACGGCGATGATGATGATGATGATGAATTTGATGATGATGGCTACCCAACCACAAGCCTCTGCAGACTATTTGGTGCTCCTTGCTTCCTTTTGCCATTGGTAAATTGTGCAAATTTGCACAGATGCCGAAAATTGCAACTAATTTCATCTGAAGCAAAAGCCAAATCAGTTGTGCTCCCAAACTTTCTACAAACGTGACTAAAGCACACACACACTTACACACTAATACACACATACTGACATACTTGCAAAAACTTTAAAATTAGTTAAGTTATGCTGAGCAGTTACCAATAAAGCTGCCCCCTCAAATGTGAACAGACAAATTTATCTACTTACGTCTAGAGACTTTGCCTCTCACTCGCACTCACGCTCACTCTATCTCTCTCTCTCTCTCTCTTTCTACTGCTGTTGAATGCATTCACATTTATGTGTGGACTTTGGATAGGTTTGCTCGGTTAAAATTAGATCAACTTTGGTTGCTTTTCACGCTTTGATGTGGTCTCGGCACTGCGGCATATCAAACTTTCAGATAAACTTGATTAAAACTTTCAATCAAATTAGCAAACACGCTCTTCTGGCCAACACCCGTAGATGCCACACACGTTAGGGTTTTGCGTGCCGCGTTCCCTAATAGATGTTAATTATTTTCCCTGATTATTTTTCCTTCCTAAAATTGGAGTAAAGCTTCTTAACTGATTTGGCTCTTCAAAAATACTTTTCATTTTGTGGTCTACTTCTGTAAGGAGAGGGAGAACCGAAGTGAAAGTAAGTTCTCGCCAATTTAACGCAACACAAAAAGAGCCAAAGAAGCCAGAGGACAATTTGTGTCCTTTCTTTGGGCGTTCGGAATGTGCTCTTGAAGAAGAAAAAACGCAACCGAAAATACAAGGGGGAAAAATATACAAGGAAGCTTTGGCTTTCCACAACACATTTTCACGCAAACTTTGTTGTTATTTTTTCTATTTGGTTGTGCTTTTTCCCCTTTCGGTTCATCTTGTCTTTAACCTTTCCGCTCTGCCCCGCCGCACATCTCGCTGGTGAGAGGGACTAAGCCAGCCAAAGCACTACCACAGTTGGGTGGAATTTAAGAGCTACACTAGGCAAGGGAAAAGGTATGGCTGGGCTGAGTGTTGGAAGGGGGTAGTGCCAGGGTGGATGGGTTCTCGAGACGGTGGCAATGCGGCAAGTCGAAGCAAAACACTTAAGTTTTAACCCAAATTGTTGCCAACAAAGCGGTTTGTCTAACATTCTTTCGAGAACATTTTAGCAAAAATACTTTTTTCCTACCGAACAAAATACACACAGCACAAAACGCATACACCCACCTAGAGTAAAAGCACACACACAAAGCAGCGCACGCCCACAGAGTAAACATGACCCCAACGAGTGCAGCACCACTGAGAGCAGCCCAGATAACCATGCCGGAGCAGAGGAGTAACAAGAATAAGTGCACCAGCAAAATATCACAAACGTAGCACAAAATCCTACAAGGGGTTTCTCGAAAAATGAGAAGAGATTATAATGAAGGAACAGGTTCACGGGAAATGCTGCTCCAAGCAATGGGAAAACACTTTTAAAAAGGTGATATTGTAATTTTACCCTTTTTATTTTTAGTATTTTATTTGTTTGAAAATTCATTGTTATTCTAGGGAAATGATTGATGTTACAGAAGAATAATTATTTTCTCCTAAAAGTAAGATTAAATGTTATTAAACTGATTGCATTTTTGTATGTTTCTATCGTGAATAAATATTAAATAATAATATAATAAATAATATTTTATGATGCTAGAAATTTTAATTAAAACCAAATTTGTAACAATTCGATATATTTTTCAATGATGCTTCATAAACACATAGTTAAGGACGTCTCTAAAATGTGTCTTTATTGAAACAATATCAAAACGTTAAATATTTAATTTATAATAATAATATCATATCGAAATAATTCTGTAAGCTAAACAGCAAATTAAAACAGTTAAATAAAATAAAGCCGCAGCCAAATGTATGAATTAAATATCGGAATTTATATTGTAATAATGCAAAAAATATTTCAAAAATTTAAATCCCATTGAAACTACGCTGCTGTTCAAGTTGGAGTTATTCGCGAAATGGAAAACGCGCTTGGAGCTATTCCAGTGGCCATTGTAATGAATTACTTTTGCCAAAAAATGAGCTGTGCTTCAACTTAAACTCCAAAGTCAAACTTCAACTGCAACTGCAACTGCAACAACTCAAACAGAAACTCCAAACTTTTTGGGGCTTTAAGTTGGACATTGGCGGGATGTGGGGATTCATCGAACTGCGCAGCTACAGATAAGTAAACGATTTCAGATCGGGAGCAAAATTGCCAACTAATATTTTGTCTGACTGTCTGCCTAAATGCCCAACTGTCGGTCTGTCGGTCTGGCGCTGCTGCAGCCCGCCTGCCACTGACATGTTGACCTTAAAAACTTGACGTGTTCAAATGTTGCAAAACAACTCAAGGGCTTTCGACTTGAGCACCTCCACCCCCCTCCGACTCCCCCTTCACCCATCATCTGTTCGTCTCGCTTTGAATGGCGCCCCCTGTTTCCCTCTCGCTCTGTGTTTGAGGCACATGAAGTGCCGCACTTGAAATATGCTATTTGGCCCCCGGGCAAATAGTGTGCGGAAGGGGAAAAGCAGGCCGCCAACGCAGGAGGTGGCCAGGGGGGGTTGGGTAGGTGTGGAAAATGTGTTTTGACAAGTGTCACTTATGCGTAGCATACTATAAAATATGCAAACCTGTCAGCCTAGTCAACCCAAGCCCCAAGTCCGCCCCCCTCTTTGCTTATGTGGCTTGTTGTAATTGCAATTGAGCAAGTTGCAAGCACACACACACATGTCGTGCGGCGGCACAAACACACTCACTCAAAAAGAGACATATAGATATAGAGATAGAGAGAGAGGGGGGGTTATTTGGTATCTGCTTCTCTATGCGGTTATCGAGTGTGCATAAAAAATGAAAGAGGATGTAATTAATTTGCAATAAGCACTGGCAGGATTTGTGTGTGTTTGTGTGTGTGTGACAATTTCAGCATAGAGAAGAGCATGAAAAGCATTTTACCTTATCAAAGGCAAATGTCAAAAAGAATTATGGATGCAATATTCTATATACATATGTGCTTCAGGAACTAGTTGAGTGGCAAATCATCCCAGTCTATAAAGGGAATAACTCGCAGTACTGATTTAATGACACACTCCCACAATAATATGTGATTAAGGAAAATGCACATCAGGTTATTGGTTCAGATTGGATGGAATTGGATGGGCATTTTCTTAGGCCACCCACAAGATGGCCCACTCCGGAGGGAGGCGTCTGAGAGCCGTCAGGAGATAACGTCAAGTTCCTATTTAATATGCGAACCTTTTGCGTGCTTAAATTTTCAAATAGACACACAATCCATTGACCGCTGGGATTGGGCTATAAATATTAAACCTCAACTCCAGAGAGCTCCATATATATTTGATACAAAATTTAAGACCACCAAAATTCCCAACTGTCTGCGACCGGCCGCGTATACGCGAATGTGCCATTAATATTTAAGCCACGTTAAAGAAAGCTTCAGCAGCGTCTTAAAGCGAGCGTTAACCAGTCCATTTGGAAATCCATCCGGCAACCATTTCCCAGGGTCGCCGTCATTTGTCAGAATTAAAAGTTCTTGGAAATTAGAGCGCGATTCAAAAAGCAAAAAACTTCCAATGCCGAAGTCAGCAATGGAACACAACCCTTATTAATTAGCATTTAGCCACAAACTGAGGCAATTTCATTGAGGGGTATTTTGGTGAAATGTCATTTGCCACGAGTTCTATAAATTAAATATGAACAATCACAAAATTGCTGCCAAGGTTTCCATTACAAAACTAGTTGTTGGCAAACAATTTCGAAGACTGAAAAGTCTTAACTTTTTGGTGAATGCAGAACTCCAATTGTTACATACACTCGGAGAAAATTTGAGCTCTTAACAAAAGTGCAATCGGAAGCGCTACTCTCGGTAAGTATACCAAAACTTATACCTATGGAAATGGATTCCGAAACAATTTTATTGATTTTGATAGTGCAACTCTACTGCTATTTTTTTTTAGTTGCCACCAATATCGGGGCAAAGTCGCAACACCATTCTTAGCGTTCTCAATTTGCATAATAACAGGGAAGTTTCCTTGGCGCTGACTTGTTTCCCATTGCAATTCGAGTGCAATTTGCCGCAATGGCAGCTTTCCAAGTTGTTCACACCTTTTGCGTCAATTTGGGTCAAATGCGTAAGAATTACGGCACGTAACATTTAACACACTCACACACACACACACACACACACACACACTTACACTTTTAACCACACAAGCAAGCCACTTAGGTTTTCGTTTTCGTTTTGGTTTTAGTGGTTTTTTTTTTCTTGTTTCAAATTGCAAATCAGAGGGTCGCAAATTGAGAGCCAGGCCTGAAACGCTTAATAGCAATTACGAATTCCGGTTGTCATTTTGCCGGCGAACCGGAAGTCATTATCATGGCAAACAAAGCGCAACAGAGACGGTATCCACACAGACAAACCACAACAGTTACAACAACAACAGTTACAACAACAACATTGGCAACATTAGCAACAACAACTAACACACAATTACATGCAACATTTTGCGCCTTTGCGACAACTTGGGAAACGGGTCCGGCTTCGTCAACGAGGTTGCCCTCATTATCGAGTTAATTGTGTGTGTGAGTGTGTGTGTGTGTGTGACCAAAGATAATTACAGCCAGCGCTTCCTAATCTTGCCCAGCTTCTCTGTTTGCCTGTCAATGATGTAGCCAGTTCTCTCATTGAGTTTTACACCTTCGCCTCGCATTGTAATTAATTCGCCCGGCGACTGCCCTAATGATGTGGTTTGGTCTATTTACTTTGATGAATATCTAAGGCCACAAGAGCCACGCCTCCAAAACCGCCCAATACATTAAGTACAAGGCATTGGCATATTTATCACTATGTGTGTGTCTAACTTTAAGTTAGTTAATCTTAAATCATGTTTGAGGTTTCTTTCATCATTGATCACAATTAATCGACCTTTTTAAAGGTACGTCTAACATATCCTTGAACACTTGTTAATGGTCCTTTTAAGGGTTAGTTAAGTATATAGATTTTTGTAAAAATCCATTTACCCGTGAAAATTTGCCAACTGTTTGAAGTTGTATTTTTCAATCGGACTTATTGACCATTTCATCTCTTTCTCCTCTCTCACTCTCTCACACTTTCTCTGTCTCATTCTCAGTCGTCGTTCATTATCAAAGACCCAACTCAATGCTTATCCTAAAGGTTAATTACATTTATCCAAACGCAACTGACCCCGCAGGACATTGACTTAATTTCCCCAGCGTTTTTCCATTATTTTGTTGTTGTTTTTTTTTATTCTCCATTTGCTGTTTGCCCTTCTTTCTGTCTGTCCCCGGCGTCCCCCGCTTTTTTTTTGTGGCGCTTTTTAATTTTTTAATGCCTAAAAAATACAGCAGCAAATTTGAGCCAAATGGGCATGTAAAGCGCTACAAGCGATTTTGGGCGATTTTCAGTCAATTTTTCTTTTTTTCGCTCTTCTCCCTCTCTCTCTCTCCCTTTCTCTCTTCAGGCTTTTAGCCTGTGTTGTGCCCGTTCGAGCGGCTAAATGGTAATTAAAAATTGTTGCATTTCTGCTCCAATGCTCCAATGCTCCAATATTTATGTAGTTTGGCGCTTCTGCAATTTGCCTTTGTTTTTCGCATTCGCCTTTAATTTTTGCTCTGTTTTCTCCCACGAAAGCAATGTGGAAAATTAAGAGCTGTGAGGCAAATATATTTTTCAGCTGATAGGAAAATGAAAAATGAAGCATACAATTTAATTAAAATGTTATTAATAAGCATGTTTACTGAGTCACTTTTTATTATTTGCCAAATTTGAATATTTTTCTTCCACTCTTAAAGGCCTTCTGCATTCGTTTGCGGCTTAAATTTTCAGACTGGCAGCGCAGCAAACCGCTCACTTTATTTTCAATTTCTAGATAAAAAAAAAAAGGATTCGTTGTGAGAGCTCCGGCCAAAACTAACCGAAACCCTATCACGTAGAGCTCGACACTTCCGTCTCCGTCGTAGTTACCATTTTTCCTCCTTTTTTTTTTGGCGAACAGACCAAATTGCCAAAATCGAATGCACTGCCAAATAAATTTTGATTTTGACAGCAATATTCTGGGGGAAAATGCCAAGTTTTGTGAGGCGTCAGCACGTTTCTGCTGTTGCCACAAAAGCGAAACAGAGAGAGGGGAGCGGGGAGCGGGTAGAGTTGCAGAACGAGGGAATGGGAATGGGAAACGTGCAGGTGAAAAGCGACGGACAATAGCAGTAGGAGATGACGCAGTTGTCCGTGTGCCTCAAAAATCCCTTCTCTGCCATTGCTGGCGTTAAGTGTTCCAGTAGCATACCCAAAAATCCGCCACAGTTGCAAGCTGTGCTCTGGCCAAAGAGGACAAGGGCCTAATCCTAATCCTGCATCACGCAATATATGGGACACTGCCACTGCAACAGCAACAGACAGCAGCTGCAGTTGCAACAACTGCCCTATCATGCCATGAAGCATGGCCAAAACTCAGTAAAGTTCTCCATTCTCACTGCATACCCTGCACACATTGTTAGAGGTGAGTTGTGCAACACTTTGTTGGGGCCACCTGGTCAACTGCATTTGAAACTATGCAAATGACAAGTTGACTAACGCATATCTGTATAACTGGCCTGATCTGCACAAAGTCATTCGGAAGGGATATTCCCGTTGTGTAAACAGGATAGTTTAAAGTACAGACTAAAAGCATTTCAGCTTAAAAAAAAAAAGAACAAAAACAAGCGGCAAATCCTGTAAAACTCTGTGGGGGGAGTGGTCCATTCAGGCGTTGCAAGCTTAAATATTTAATTTCATTACGTCAGATGAAGGCGAGGCGTGCCACACAGCGGATTCAGACAGATAAATGCGCACTCAATGAGAGAGGGAGAGAGCGGGCGGGGGAGCAGATCAACCGCACAAAACTGCAAAGGGGGATTGGTTGAAAAGGATGCAACAAAGAACCCATTGAAGCCTCTTTGATTTCTGACTGACTACGCTGAATGCCGCCCGTTGCAGGTTGCCTTTAGTTTTGAAGTGAGCAAAAGCCGCGCAATTATGTCGAAGCTAATATATCTAAATAAAGGGAGAGCAGCTTACTAAAGTTATTCAGCTAACTCTAAGCAGCCATTCAGTATGCAATTTAAATACGGCTCATACCAAGAGCCATGCCCCACTCAAAGCCAGAACACATCTTTTAAGCTGCTACCCCAAAAATGCCTCCAGGAGTTTGCTAAACATTTCTGCGTTCGACTTTCAGTTTGAGTTTTGAGGCTTCACTGCCACACACACACACACACACACACACAAGCCAACTATATCCGCAGGATATTGCAAACATGATGCTGACATATGTGGTATATAAGATTCGCTACTTCCTTACCCAATCCTGCTCATCTTTTGCCGAATTCAATTAGAGTGGCAGCTGTAAGCTGCAAAACAACCACCGCTTACCCCTCAAGTGATTAGTGGGGGCGTGGCAGAAGGAGGAGCTGGTTATTCCTTCTGCTCCTGCACAAATTGAACTCTCACGCAAGCCACGCGAAAAATTACAAATTCGAGTCGAATTTCAATTTTGTGGGGCGCCGGCAATAATTTCGTCAATGTTATTGTTTACTTTTGTTGCCGAATTCCAAGTGGGTTGCTACTATATACACGACTATATACGATATTGATATATGAGCACAAGTCATGCAATGCGTCAAATGATAAACAGCCAACGCCTTCCACAACAGACACAAAACAATTGAAGCCACAATGGAAATATAATAATAAATGTGTTGGTTATTTGAACTTATTTTCAGCATGCTTTCTTCTAAGTATGATGAGCTGCAATTAACAAAAAATTAGATAAGAAATCTGTGAGTCACTTTCATTAATTCAGAAACAGCTGTTGAGAAAATGTTTAAGATGTTTTTCGAGAAGACAACTGTTTCTGCCACTTTCTGTCCAAGCCCAACTCAGCCACTCAGCAGGCAGTTTGCTAAAGCATTTCAGAGTGAAAACAGCTAAAAAATAATAAAAAAAAAAAATAAAAAATGGCAAATCAGACGACAATTTACGATTATAAAAATCTAACAGCAGAAATCAAAGGTTTGTCTTGGCCTTGTCGAAATTTCACTCAAAATTAATAAGTAAAATATCCAAATCTTCACAGCGAACATGACAAGCAATGCGGCAACTGAAAGCGAGTCCAAATACATTTTAATTGTGACCATAGCAACAATAACCTGGCTGCTCCTCAGCTGCCTAAGTATGCTAAATGAATTATCAATGCGTGCCAATTGCCCAGAGAGGAGACAATTTAATTGCAGGTGGCTTCATCTATTGCTGCAACTACTGGCAACTGTTGAGCAGCTCAGCGGGCATAGAAACAGAGGAGCCATCGGACCAATCGGACCAATCCGAGCAGTCGGAGCAATTGGAACTGTACCAACAGCAGCAGCGCATGCTGCTCGGCCAGCGAGGTGAACAGCAACCAAGGATTTGGGATTAACACGGAAGAGCAGGTTAAAACGGTGAACAAAGTGAAACAAAATAAATAAGCCAAAAACAAGGGCTGCTCAACAAAGGTATAAAAGCATAGAAGAAAGAGAGTGGAGCAGGTGAAGGAGCAGGAGCAGCTGACGTCGATCATCTGCTGGGCAATATGACGATGTGCAGCTTCCATTTCCGTTTCCGCACACACACAGAGAAAAACAAAACAAAAAATCAGCATGTGCTGCTTTTTCCTTTTGTGTGTTTTCTTCCTTCTCCTTTTTATGCTGCTTTAGTTCTTCATTTAAAAAAAAACAAAAAAATATGTTTTTGTATAACAGCTGCAGCTCAAGTAGAGTATATATGTATATATATATCTTTATATATATTTATATCCGCAACTTGGTCTTTCATTCCACTAAAATAGCGTCTTTTATGCAAATTTACAACGCTCAGAATAAGCAGAGCCCAACTCTGACTTCCGCTAACCTAACTGGCTTAATCTGGAAAGGAAACTCTCAGCAAAAAAAAAAAAAAAAAAAAAAAACATTAAAAGCAGCCCCCAAAAAAGGTGTATTAAACTAAGGTATTAAAGTGAAAGGCTTTAAGAGCGATGAAATTCCATCCATTGACTATTTTATATACAGTAGTCCAACTCCATATGACACATATCCTTTTGCCCGGAACAATTACTTTATCTCTCATGTCACAGAAAAACATGGCAACATAGGTGGCTAAAAGCAGGCTGCAACCAGTCCAAACACACACACACTCGAGGCGAGGACACTTTGTTTGAGCAGTGCCTAAAAGTTGGGCAAACTTTTTCTGGCAGCCTTTTGTTTAAATTAATAAAACAACAGACACAATTTAACGTACTTTGTCGTACAAACAAACTAAAATTAACTAAATTTCCCCGAGCAGAACAAAAAAAAAAAACATTAAGCAAACACAGGCGAAGAGTGTGCCTAAACTTTTGCGCATTACATAAATTCTCACACACACACACACACGCACACACATACAAGCATAAACGGGGAGAAAATGTAGTGAATGAAGTGCCATAAAAGCCTAGAGAAAGAGCCATAACATTTATCATGACCACTTAAGGATGCTTAAAATACACAGCCAGAGGACGCACCAAAAGTTTTGATGAGTGTGGAAGTGGGGGGGAGGTGCGGAGGGGTGTAATGGTGGCTGATGTGGCAAGTAACCAACAACCAGCAATACGCTTTGTTAAATCAATTTGATAAACTGTCAATAATGCGTCATAATTTAATAAACGCTTCCCAAACCACCCAAACAACAACAAAAACAACAAGTAGGAAAATTAGGACAAGTTGTTGTTTTGCAGATTCACTTTGACTGTTGTCATACGCAATTATTATGAACTTGGGGCGGCTTATCCAATGCCAACCCACATCCACATCCTCATCCGGCTGCGCTATTAGCACTTTGTAAAGCAAAGACGAATTTTTTGGTTTGCCGGGCAAGCGAAATGTTTGATTTTGCAAAAGATATCAGCGGATTGGAGTGGAGTGGAGCAAATGATGCAGACTGGACAAGAGTGCCATAAAGCAGAGGCACATAAACAGATGGAGTCCGGGTGGCAGATAACAATGGCAAATGTCGTTTTTGACGCTGGCGCAAATGGTGAGAATGATGACGACAAAGACGACGGCGACGACAATGATGACAACGGCACAAAGTGGGAGGCGGAGTAGCAATGGGGAGGGGTTGGGTATGAGCAAGTATGAACTCTGGGTGCGTGCGTGTCCTGAATCCTTTTTATGTGCTCGGCGGGGACTGTGGGAAACGACCTTCATAAAACAAACACGCCGATAATGAGTGACAGTCGAAGTGACGCTCGGTGCCAGCACAGCGACGAACAGAAGACAGAAACTTAAGCAGTAACCTGGCCAAGTGAAAGGATGGCATTGCAAGGCGGAAGGAAATGGCACATTTGGTGCCAGGCGTCACCGTCATTCGTCCTCGTCCTTTTTCTCAGAGTGCCCGGGAGTGCAACTAACTGGGCGATAATCGACATTTGATTTGGTGCCGCAGAAACTTTCCAACTGGGATTTGACAGAAAAGGGACTTGAGCGAAGATTGTAAATACTTACTTGCTACGTGCCACACACACACACACACACACCCAAAAGCTAACAGACATTTTGCCTGAAATTTGACTTTAAATAAATTAAATTTATTGAACAACGATTTATGTTAAATGAATAATTTATTTGGGCATGAATTTGGTCAATAAGGTCATATAAATTATAAGGCAACTCTTTAGTTAACTTGTAAAGAATTACAATTAAGGTAAAAATAAAAATTTTAAGGTTACTAAAAGATAGCTAAGTTGAGACACATTTGAATATGTGTGCATAAAACATTTGAATATTTGTTTATTTGTTTTATTCACTTCAGGTGCGACGAGTGCTTCAGGTAACATCTTCTGACTTTCTGCACAACTGCACTTCAGAGTCATCTGTCAGCTGGCTTTGTGCCATGTTCTACGGCGGATATTGTTGCTGCCTGGATACCACGCCCACGTGTAGCCAGTTGGGCGTGGCTCTGGCTGAGCATGTGGACGTGGCCGTGACGGACTTGCCATTGTCAAGGCACCAGACAAACGAGTCAACAATACAAAATTCTAAGAAGCAAAAAAAAAAAAATAGAGAACACAGAGTGAACAAGGGTGTTAAAGGGTGTGATTTATCCCATCTTGGCTGGTGGAGCCAGAAAAAAAGGGGTGGCAAGTCGCCACTCGAGACGCAGGCAAATTTGCGAGACACGTGTTTGATATGCACTTCACTTGCCAGGGGCTTAATTATTGGGCCAAAATGGAGCTGAGCATCTATAGAAAAAATAAAGCTTGTTCGATTTAAAAAAAAAAAGTATTATATAAAAATAATGTGAAATAAAAGAATGAAAACAAAGGTTTTTTTTAAATAAGAAAAATACTCAATGTGAGTACCAAATTTATTGCCGAAATTTAGGTGGAATTGCAACTTGGAATACACTTGAATAAAATACTTGAGCTTGTTGTCAATTTATGCGCGACAACGTTAACAATGGAAGAATGAGAAATGAATATCGGATTAGTTCTGAGCTGTTGCCTGCCACTCAATTGTCATTACATTTGTTGTTTGCCACGTTGTTTTCATTCCATTTGCAACAGGCAGACAGGCTGGCTGGCAAGCTGACTTACTACTTAGTCAAATCCTTAAGGATATCCCATAAGTTGCCATTGCATTACTGCTGCACACTTCCCTGCACTCGAATTGAATGCGTCGCATTTCTCGATGAGGTTGTGGCTAAGGGGGAAGGCTTAGGGGGGGAGGAGCGCCTCCCTTGTAAGCTGCTTGATAATATCAGCAAATTAATTGGCTTGCATAGAAATGTTTGTCATTCGAAGGCAATTGTTGAGAGCCCCAACTAAACTAACCTAGAAATGTATTCCAACATTCACAGAAAAGAGATTAACAATTGGAAAATGTCCAAACAAAAGATTATTTTATTCAGGTTAATTAATATGGAAAATGAATTTCAATTGGAAAATGTTCCACTGCAAGAAAGACATTAATAGAAAACCATAAAGTAGAAAATGTTTTACTGCTAAATTTATATTAATTGATGTATTTAAAAAAAATATTTCTACTAATATATAAATAATTATATTTAGAGATAAATTTTATTATAAAGAAATAATCGTAGAATATATGTAGATTGTTATGTGAGTGAGGCAGTATTTCGCTCAGTGCACAAGTGTAATCAAGCCAAAATCAGAGAAACAACCGAAACAACTTGTTACCATAAATAACATCATATTTTGGAAGGCTGATGAAGCGCTTGGCCAAGCGCTGTTGCCAAAGTTGAGCTGCCAAAGTTTGTTTCGACTGCATTCGCTATCTGTTTTCGGCGTGATTTTTCGACATGGCCAACACTTGTTTTTGGTCTAAGTGATTTAGGTAAAACTTTTCGCCCCAAAACAGCGGGAAGAGCAAAAAAACTTTTGTTGCGCATAATCGTTGCCTACTGCGCCCGGAACCGGATCAAAAGAAACTATATACATATATATATATATATATAGTTTGTAAACTTGGGCATTTTGAAATGCATTTTATTAAGTCTACCACTTTGGGCCATTCCAAGCGTTATCATTGTATAAATGTTGTGCCAATTCGCAATTCGTTCCATTAACACAATTCAAGTGAAATTAAATCAATAAACACTTGTTTACCCAGATAATTAGCCACTCGGAGAGTGTTTACGTGTGCCTGTCAAGCGCTCATTGCTGAGTTATGGGACCAGTCGAGGCACGTGTGTATGTATGTGCCAAACACGTGCCACAATTGGTGGCACAGCTGCTACAGCAACACATTTGCATAACCTAAACATCTGTCCGAAAGCCCGAACATGCTACGAAACCAGTTAGAAGGCACCAAACTCCGTTAATAACTACACTCATAAAAAAAGGAAATACATTTTTGTTGAAGTTAAATTTCATTTAAAAATGGACTCGATAAAAATTGTGAGATATACCGAAAATCGCGGAATCATTTCGTTGCCATTTTTATTTCAGCAGTTATTTTTTGGCTAATCATTTTTGCTCAGTTTCTAGAATGGCTTAAATAATCATAAGTTTTTCCATTTTTTCAGTGGTGGCTTTAATAAAATATAATCCGCAGAAGTGTTTAAATATGTAACTGGTATTTTCCCTATTATCATAGTTGAGCATGTACTTAATTTGGTTGCAACAGCGACGAGGCAGATTAATTGCCAGCTTGCTTGCCCCACTTTTAATATTCATTGCTCAGTTGCTGTCTAACTGCTGATGGCAGCTTAATGGCCTCAAATAATCCATCTCAAATCGGAGCAAATCAAAACTATTGTCAATCTTAATTTCAGCTCAATTTATATTTATTCACTCGACACATATTCATTTCGCATACATTTTTTAGTAGTCAGTTGGTAAGTTTTGATTGATTTACTTCTTGAGGAGCGTGGAGACGACGGCGGGTGCGGCATAGGTGGCTACGGGGGCGGCATACGCGGAGTACACAGAAGGCGCCGCATACGGGGCAGAGTAGACGGAGGGAGCGGCAGCGTATGTGGTATAGGCACGTGGAATGGCAGCAGAGTAGACGGAGGGAGCGGCAGCGTATGTGGCATAGGCACGTGGAATGGCAGCAGAGTAGACGGATGGAATGCCAGCCGAGTAGACGGATGGGGCAGCTGCGTAGGTGAGAGCGGGTGCGGCGGCATAGGTGGCAACTGGCGCCACTACATGAGCCTGAGCCACAGCGACCAAGAGTGCCAAGCAGATGAGGAACTGCAAATTTACAAATTTATATTTCGATTTTATTCAAATATCCTTTTAGCCAACTAAACTTACTTTCATGTTGATTGTGTTTGGGTTTGGTTTGTTGGACGAAACGTTCTGAAAGATTGAAGTGCGTTGACTGATACCATTCCAAAGACCAACTGCTCCATTTATACTCGATATGTGTGGTGGGCCCAAGAACAAGTTCTCATGATACGGATGTGAATTGGCTGGCAGTGGACACTAATCTGCCATGTCAAATGGATTAGCATTGTTCAACTTGAGTACTTCAACAATTGCTCACTACTTGAAGTGTGGGTTTTTTTTTATATCTATCTATTTATGTTTATAGGAATTCGAATTGGTTTTTGGCTTATTGTTTTTCGATTTCACCGCGTTGGATGACAAGCAAGAAAGACCCAAAAACACGAATATCAATCGAAAAGGCGAATCAAAATACAATTCTCATTTGGTTTGGATATCTGCGCACTTTTAGGCCGTCATTAAATTTACGTCATCGACAACATGATTAACAAGCCCATTGTTGAATTTTCCATTGATGTTGCAAAGTGCTGAAAGCGCCTTGAATTCATTATTGGGAAATTATTGATTTCTCATCAGCTAAAATGAAATGGCTTTAATAAGCAATTATTGTTTTGCTTTAATGTTTTTTATCGAAATCATGAAATTGTATTATATTCTATATTATATATATTATATTATATTATATTGCTTGTTATTGGAATTTATGGAATTATATTGGAATTTATGGAATGAAACAATTTATAATATTAACCCAACTTTTTATGTAAATGCAAAGTTTTTTATATTATTTTTTTTTGCAGATATTTGGGACAAGTTCTACAATTTTTGGCAGCTCATCGAGTCCAAGTAAAAAGCTGATTTATTTATTTGAAAAATTTGCTTGCTTTTATTTTAAATACTTTTTTCTACGCAGTTACTCATTGAAATTGTTATCGAAATACATTTTACTGTGTGAACGTCGCATGAAAAAGTTTCGAATAGTTTCCATTCGATAATTATCAAAAGCTTAAATAATCGGACGCCCTTTTTGTGAGTTTCCATCACTGGAAGAAAGAGCAGAAAGTGCAGGTCATTATTGTAATACAAATTTATATTCTGTGAAATATGGCAAGTCAAAGAAGTTTTTCAAGTGTACGTCGAACTCCGCAAATGGCACCAGCTCGATCCGGATCCGTAATGTCTCGCGGTGTGCAGTCAAACGGGGGAGGACCAATTTCCGCGCGTATAAAAAGAGCTGTAAGTAAATTGAAAGCTTCACAATTTTCGGCAAATATACCTACTTCTGCCATTTAGTGGGTGTACTACACTCAGAATAACATTCGGAACTTTGAGGCAGAGTTGGAGGATGCGCTGACGCTCGAAGTTGGCCGCCAGCCGGCCTACCAAAACGAATTGCTAAAAGTCTACACATTTCTAATGGGTCACTTTGTGCGCACGGCATGCAGCAAGCTGGACAAGGATCGTGTCGGCTATCTGGATAAGGTGAGGAACCTCATCGAGTCGTTGGAAAACTTGCAGCTGAACTGCACAGAGCTGCAGCATTTGCTGTGTCGCGGATTTGCACTGATCCTCATCGAGTTGCGACCCGAGCAGGCCGAACATGATTTTCTTACAGCTTTGCAACAAGCGCCGCAGTGTATTCCGGCATTGCTCGGGCTCGCCTGTTTGGCGTACAGTCAAGGCAAGTATTGGATCGCTTTGGGGTACTTAAAGAGCGTGATGCTGCATCATCCGCAGCGAGCAAAGGCCAATGTCCGTGTGGCCATCGCTCATTGCTTCCTGCAGCTGGGCGATTTGGATCGAGCGCGTCGTGCTTTCGAGCTGGCCCTGCAGCACAATGGTCGCTGCATAAATGCACTGATCGGCATTGCCCAGCTGAAGCTGAATCAACGCCAACCGGATTCCACAAAGGAGGGTGTCAATCTGTTGACCGAGGCCTTTGATCAGAACCCACATCATCCATTAGTGTTGACCTGGCTATCGGCCCACTGCTACTACGAGGGCGACTACGATAAACTGCAATTGCTAGCGGGGAATGCCTATCGCATCACGGATGACCCATTCCTACAGTCGCAGGATTGCTTTCAGCTGGCGCGCTGCTTTCATGCGATGAAGAATTATGAGTTCGCCTACAATTTCTATGGGAAATCGCTGAATGAGTATCCGGAACCGTATGTGCCGACTGAGTTTGGCATTGCCCAGATATACATAAGACGCGGAGATCTGGATAAAGGCGAGGAAATGCTCAAATCAGTGCTAAACAAGTTCCCACAGCATCAGCAGGCGCTGCTCATGCTTGGCACACTCTACTCGGAGGAGGGCAATTTTAAAGAAGCGATTGAACTCATCAAAAGTGCCCTGATGAAAGGCCTTGCTAATAATTGCGATATCTGGCTGGCTCTCGCCGACATCTATGAGCGGATGCAGGTCTGGGAGAGGGTTCAGCTCTCCTACGAAAGTGCCAAGCGCATCTATCAAGGACAGTCCACGTCGCCCAGAGCTTTGCCATTGACTTGGCGCAACAACATTGCAGCTGCACAATTTTACGCCAATCAATCGAAGGAAGCGCTGCAAACCCTAAGCCCCGTGCTGCCTGCGACTGAAGACGAGCATGGTGAGAGCAACATGCTCACACTGAAATTCAACCGGGCACGCATTCTGGAGGAACTGCGCTGCGACGAGGAGGCGGAGAGCAGCTACAAACAGCTGATGCGTAAGTATCCCAACTATACGGATTGCTACATTCGATTGGGCGCCATGGCCTATAAGCGCAACAAAATTGACACCGCCTTGCAGCTCTTCAATGCGGTGCTCCAGCAGGACGAGCACAACAAGGCAGCAAGGTGAGAGGCAGTGGGAGTGCATGCATTGATATGCCCATTAATTCTCATCCTTATCGCAGAACATATTTGGGCAACCATTATTGTAAGCAGGGCAACTCTTTAATTGCCATGACACACTACCGTGCGATTGGACGTAATCCACAGCATCAAAATGATGAGATACTCGTCGGCGAGGGCAATATATTGTTGATTCAAGCCAAAGATGATATTGAGCGCGGAGACCACGAAAAGTCCAGAAAAAATGTGGAGAATGCCCTGAAGCTATACAGAAATGTAAGTGATAAGAATCAAAAGTGAATTTTAATACTTTTTATTGTTTCCATCGTTTAGGTTTTTGAGCGAAACCAATGTAATTTGTGGGCAGCAAATGGCATTGGCGTCTCACTGACCAACGGACATCTGACGTATGCTGAGAAGATTTTCGAGCTAATTGTCCAGTCGAGCAATCGCTGCCCTGCTGCCATCCTGAATATGGGTCACATTGCGCTCGAGCAGCAAAAAAATGCAAAGGCAACTGAAATTTATACAAAATGCTTGGAGGAAGACTCGCTGCCAGTGAGTAGAGTAGAAGTGATGCAAAATCTGGCAAGATCTCTGTGCCAGGATGGGAAATGCGAAGAGGCAAGGGACGTGCTGTTGAGGGCGCGTCATGTGGCGCCGGAAAATCAAACTTTACTTTTTAATCTGGCAGTGGCAATGAAGCTGTACAGCCAAAGCGGAATTCAAGCAGATCAAGCCAGTCTGGAACTGGAAATGGCGGAACGGTAAGTTAAGAATTTGGTTTTTTAACTGTTGAAATTACTATTAACTAAATTCTTTTTTCGGAGGCAGATTTTGCCTATATGTGGGGCAGACACAGCCGACCAGCAGTTTGGTTGTGCATGCCCAGGAACTGGGTATCGAGTGCCGCAAACTGCTACAAAATGCAACCAAACGGCTGGGGGAAAACTGCCCGAAAAAAGAGAGAAAAAAACATAAGGCAAAGGATTTAGGTGATACAACGGATCAGACAGCCAAAAAGCGCAAAACAGATAAAAAAAAGAAATCAAAAAAAAATCCTAAACGAGTCGACTGAGAGAGGAAGTGCGTCGAAGATTGAATAGCAGGCTAAGAAAGATTAAATTTTCTAGTATATCAGCCGATTGGCATAATTTAAACAATAAATATACTGCAAGTGGTTGACCCACTTGCACCAAACCAAACCTTCGTTCTTATCCAAATTCCAAATAACCCGCGGGCCAAAGACGAAATGTGCAAACAGAAAGTTTTCCCATAGAATTTATTTGTTGAAACGGAATGTGGTCGAGAGCTCCCACAGCGACCACTCCACACACCCCGTTCTCCATGCTCCACTCCCCACTCTCCATTTGTTGTTCATTTGAATGTCGAGTCATGTTAAATAACCGCAGGACATTGGTTGTCGACTCAAATTACGTATACGGCGGGGCGTCCACTTTGTAACTGTCGAGAGTCAAACGAGCCAATGTCAAATTCAAACGCGGAAAAAAAATATGCTTGCTCATTAATATCAATTTATGAGCTGAGACACGAAATTAGTCAGTGACAAGTTTCGCAGCAGGATGTGTGAGGACTTTACAAGCACACTCACACACACCCACACACACACAGTAGCACACTCGTTTATTATTGTGGCTGTTTAGTTTTGGGCTTCGTCTGGGGTTTTGTTGTATTGCGTTAATTAATTCCAAAAATGTATTGCGTGTCCTGCCAAAAGGACAAATATGCGCAAACGAACTCATGTCATGTTTGAGTGTGTCCTGTTGCGTGTGTGCGCCTGTTGTCATTAGCAGCGACTCGGGGGTATGTGTACACTCTTTAAATTATGAAAAATGTCTATGGCAAACAGCGCAGCAAATCAACGTCAGCAACTGGCAGGACTCCTCGTCCTGGAGTGGTGTGGCGTATCCATCAGAGCAGACAACTTCTGACAGCTTCCCAAAATAACATATGCTCAACATCTAATTTTAAGCATTGGAAGCTTAATTAATTAAAATAGATTTAGGCTTTAAATAAAAATCGCATTTATTTTCAGATTTAGTTCTTTATTTATTCTTGCACATATTTCACGTTGTTTTTGTATTGTTTCTTCCTTGTTTTTTTTTTTTAATATTAAGATTTATTTGTAGTAGACGTAAAAAAAACGCGTTTTCTCAAATTATACACCAAAATAAATAGAGAACGTTTTGTTTTTTACAATTGCTTACAACTTAAATGATTGACAGAAAATGTCGAAAATGTAAAACTAAGTTTAGTGACAATTTCCAAAATAAATCGAATGTAACTTTAAAAAAATATGGGAAGTTATATTTAGTTAACTATACAATACTATATATTCATATATATATTTATTTATATATATTAATTCATTTATTCGTAATGTTAATTTACAATTCGAGTCACAATTATTATTTGATTTTGTCCATTGAAAAAGCACTTGCAATTTAGTATATGTATTTAGATGGTTCCAAAGAATTGTTCAACACTGGCAAAAACTTTTAGTTTAAGTGTTTATTTTTTTTTGTATTTTCTTTTTTTTTTTGTTTTTTTTTTTTGTATCTTAAAGAGTTGAATTTGAATATTGGGCGGGTGGCGAAAATATTTTTACATACACATTGAACATTGGCGCGGGCATTTTGGATTTATAATTACATTTAGACTTATATATATATATAGATTTGATATAGTTTTTTTTCCTTGCGTCAACAGATGCTCTCCAGAAAGTCTCGTTCACATTTAACAAAAAATATTATCGCTGATATACATAAACATATATATAGATATATATATATCGTAAATACATACATTTAATTTGCGCCTAGTCAGTTTTCCATTAAGTGTTGTGCTATATGTATTATCTATATATGATTTTTATATATATGTATATGCCATATATAAGTCAGTAATTTAGTCAGGATTTGTTCATTTTGTTTTGAAAGGGGGATAGTCTTTTCGTAGATTCAATGTGACTAACTAATTCAGTTTAGACTAAACAAGTTAAATGACTACAATTAATGCTAATCTTGTGACCGATCTGCTTCTCCCTTAGCCTAGTTATTATGTACAACTCTGGCTACAGCTAAAGTCCGCTTTTCGTTATTAATACACATATATTTATATATATATATATATATTTTTTTTTTAAGTAATTACTTTAAACTATGTGTCTCGATGAATTCACAAGCATAGCTCATAATTTTCACTGAAGTATATTTGCGTAGCTAATGTGGCTCAGTATTGGAACTGATTCATGGTACTCTTATCTAATCAGTATTGCCTGCTTTCACCGAAATATATTTATCCACTCACAAACACTGGTAAATGCTCTGTTCTGTTGTGGTTCAAGTCACTTCAGCGTCGCTAATTGCTATTTTCTAAACATTCTATGATCTGCTCTGCCATTCCTTATATATATTTATATATATTTTTGTTACTTTTGCTTTTTGGAAGTCTTTTAAATTGTTTGTTCGCAATATTTGTTGTTTGGGAGTTGGGACAAAAGTATCTGGGATTATTACATATCTTTCATTTGTGTGTGTGTCTGTGTGTGTGTGTGTTTTGTTTGTGAGGCAGCTTAACTATTTCTAGAACACATACATATATGTCTATATATAATACAGTAATGGATTACAGTTTCTTGGGTCTGTGGGGGGTGGGGGTTCTGGTTGCAGGCAGTATTTGCTGGCGATTCTAGACGATGGTGGTGCGCTCAGCGCCCGATGTGGTACACGTACTGCTCCCCCCAATGCAGACGATCTGACATTTAATGTCCTCCTTGGCTAACTCTCAGGAGCTCACCGTCTCATAGTTGCCAGCACCAACAACGACACCACCACCGACCACGCCCATCAATGAGCTGCCCACACTCAGCAGCGGTGACTGCGTACCCGTTCCCAAGCTGTAGGCGGTCTGAGCTCGGGGCGAGGTGAGCAGCGTTTGGGCAGCTCCAATTGTTATATTGCCACTCGTCATGGAGCTCGTCATTGCGGTAGAGATGCCGCCCGAGAGTCCCAAGCTGCCGGGATGCGGCAGTGTATTGCAGGCGGTGCCGCCAAGGCTGCCACTGTTCGTTTGCAGGGATCCATTCGATTGACCATTGAGGAGCGGCATGGTGCAGGTCGTCGTCGAGCCATACGGCGAGGTAGGCGAGGTGCGCGTCTCATAGGCCGGCAGATGATAGGTGCCACCACTGCTGCCCCTGCCCGGTATTCGCGTATAAATATTTGGAGGCGTCCGTGTCGACAAGAGCGGCGGTGGTGCCGTATAAATCGGACGCTGTGCCGCTGGTGCTCTCTGTGGCGTGTTGTACAAGCTGAACGCGGGATTTGTTGTCAGCGATAGTTCGCCATACTGCAAAGAGAGAAAGAGAAAGAGAGAGAGAGAGAGTTGCTCATAAATATATAATTAAAACTCGAGAGTGAAAATCTACATTAATTTCTAGTGCTGACAATATATTTGCACATGTGTGGCTAAAAGTTGGCAACCAACCACAAACATAACTTTTCTAATGAGCTTGTTAGCCAATGTGTAATAACATGCAATGGGAGCGAGGGGGGTGGGAGGGGGGCAGTGAGGAGTTGCCACAACACAAACTAAAAAGCAAAAGAGCAAAACTAACTTCAAATTTGACTGACCAAAAACCATGTTTAGCTCATCAAAATTTTATGTCGACCCTTTGTCATATAAAAAACGACAACAATAATAACAAAACACATTTTAGCCAAGTCTAACCGGCTAAGTAATACTTTCTGGCCAGGAACAGTTTCGACAATGCGATGAATGTGTTTAATTTTAGAATCAATTAATTTCCAGCAACTCTTGCATGTCATCAATTGTCGACAATTAGCAACACGAACATTTAAAATTAAAATTTTTGTGTGTTCTTATTTTTGAGTGTAAAACTTTCATCATTTAAATTTTTAAAACAAAACGAACCAAATTCTAAGCAGGGCAGTATTTAAATTTAAATAACTTTTTGTTGATTAGACACGATTCTCATACTTAATACAAAGATTTTTTTACTCAAACTCATTGTTAACTTGTCCTAATTAAATGGTTACTGCGGCAACTTATTGATATGAATTATAAATAATATGGCTTACAGTATATTAATCAAAATTGAATTCCCAGTTGGGGTCAAGACTGAGTAATTGTGGGTTATATAGGTTAACAATATTTGGCTATTTGGCTTGGGTCACACATGTAAGTATACGTTTTTCCACAGTTTGTAAACGTTTATCCTTGAATTTATCTAGATGGCCACGCCCACACACTTGCCGCCGCCGCCGCACCCCTTTAATCAATTTGCGTCAATAACAATAATAACTGCTGTGACCAAACCAGTAATTTCTGGCTCTGGCATTAGCCAAGAGCTGTGTTGCCTGTAAGTGGATATTGCTCGCCTTTAAATGAGCCAAGTTTATTTTAGAAGCAAACGTAAGTCTGGCTAAGAAACACACTCAAGTATTTTGTGACTTTGGCTAAATTTAGACACAATTTGATAGCCTGTAACTCTGCACTCGGTTTTTTGGCAGCCATACATAAAATAAATGCGCAAATTAAATTCAGCTTATGGCTTCTTATTTTCCAGCACAAAAAAAAGTTAACCGAACTTGGCCAACTTTGCGCAACTCTTGTCTCGGCTATTTGCTGTGCTTCTGCTCCACAAAATCAAGTTGACTGAGTTTTCCAAAACGTTTATAATGATGTTTTCATTTTTATATTTCTAAAGACATTCTGGTTTTTTTTTAATGAATTTAAATAAAGTTGCTTCACTTTTTCAGCGCACTTTAAGCTTTTGCAAACTTTTAAAAAATAAAATAATTATATTTCTAACATTTCGGAAATTAAAATTTATACTTAATATTCCAATTATTTTTTTGTTGATAATTTGTAAAAGTAAAAACATTTTCAGACGGTTTTTTTTTTCGCTCTGCTTAACACATATAAATATGCAATAAAAATAAGTTTGGAAAACGGAATCTAGAAGTATGCAACATGTACAAAAAACCCCCAAAAGCATGCAGCAATTTCAGCGAACCCCAAAACAAATCTAGTTTTGAGTAAAATTGATCGACAGTTGAAGCTGTGAAATTTTAAAGTGCATTTCAGCTGTGAATATTCACTCAAGCAGAAATCCACAAAAAAAAAGTGGATGCAATCCGCTGGCAGCATAAATCGGTTATCTTTTTGGGACTCACCTGTTTGCCAAATGTGGGCGATAGCGAGGGTGGCGGCGGCGGCGAGGCGGTGTTAATGCGTGTCGGAGGCGTATACAAAATGCGCTGAGATTCCATATTCAAGCGGTCGAATGCCTTTTCCTCCAAATGGAATTCGTCCTCGCTGTTGGCCTCCTGGGGCACAACATCCGGATTTTTGTCCTCCAAACTTGAATGGCTGCCCATATTGCGGGAGAGCGGCTCAGCGCTGCCCTTGTCCGCCTCGGTTGTGGTGGCATCGCCCGTTGCATGGTGGCGACTCCGCTTGCTGCGAAACTTAATAAAGATCACAACGCAAATGGCCACCAAAAAGAGTGTCGCAATGACGCCAACTAGTGCGCCCAGCAGTGGCGTCAATTGCACCAGCACTGCCGTTGACGATGCTGCAACAACAAAGCCAAACAAACAACAAACAAAAAAATTGTATGCAAATGAGTAAAATGGAAAATGGTAAATGGAAAATGGAAAATGGCAAACGGAAAAGCCGTCAGCATATCTCTGGCTTGGTTTGGTTTGGTTTGGTTTGGTTCTTACCTGTGCGCAGCAGGGGTGCGGAGAGTGTCCGGCCACGCACTCGATAGGCCGCCTTGCTGGCCCCTTGGGCATTCACGGCCGTCACGCGTATGTTGAAGGCCGAATCGCTGGGCAGTCGCTTCACCGTAAACTCCGGATACTTATACGATGCATTATAAAGTATCTGACGGGTAAGCTCATCGTACACCTGTGCATGAAAGTGCTGCGGTATGCCCCCATCGTAGCCCGGCACGCATTGTATCTGCAGCGAATTCGCCGTCGCATTGTACGCCGTACAATTCTTAACCGGTTCGGGAAGGTCTGCAATTAAAATATGCACATTATTAAATTAGTGGCATATTTGTGGTATATAAATGTAGCATGAAAGTTCATTGTGTGTGTGGCATAACAACTGAGAAATCTGCAGCTGAGTTCGAATTGGAGATACTCTGAAACCATCACTTAAAATTCGGAATAAAAATTGCTGAAACAAAATCTGTGTTTCTTACAATAAATATTATAAATCAAACAAATAAATCAATAATATTTAATATAAAAAAGTCGAACTCTTTTTAAATTAATATTATAATATATTATATTGCAAATTTAAATTCCTTAACTATTATAGTCTGTCAGACTAACACAATTATGCAGACAAAGAATATATATCGGATATAATATATTTTCCCTCTTTGATTTTGCCACATTTTTATATACATGTTTGATAAATAACATTTTTAATGCTTGGCCTCGCTTGAATAATCTATACAAATTAAAATTGAATTATTATATTTAAATTGTTAATTTTAATAAAAAAAAAAATACAGTTTATGACATTTTATATTGCCAACTCTATCTAAATGTATGCAACTTGATGACAAAATAACAGTCAGATTTCAGCCATAAATAAATTTGTTGCACTTAGCTTCAGGGTTGCCCCCCCCCCAATCGTCCCGATCTCTTGTTTACCGCTGCCATTATCCTGGTGACATTTCAGGCCATGGCCATTTTGTGTACTTAAAATTTAACGGCAACAGAAAGAGCCATTTGCCATTCGCCATTTGCTATCGGCGATAGGTAAATAAATGATGCGCCTTGCAATTTATTGCATTTGATTATCAGATTATTGGCGACACAGATTGAAGCTGCATCAACAACAGCAACAACAAACAACAACAACAAGAAGAACTGAATGTTGGTCAACGTGGTTTTTATTGCTGCCAGGGACATGGCCGGACTTGCTGCAAACAATTGCAACGCGTGAAATTGCCACATCAGTGTTGCTGTTGCTGCTGTTGCTGTTGCTGCAACACTGCCCCACAGTTTCAAAATGTAAATAACAACGCGCCGAGATTCACACACCAAATGGTGTCTGCCACTTGGCCGCGATACGTGCAACAATTTTCTACTGGTCACTCACACACTCGCTCACACTGCGGACAGCGCCTCGCAACCGCAACATCAACAGCAACGGTAACAGCATCAGCCGCAGGAATTGAGTAAACATGTTGCATGTCAACGTCATTGTTGAAAATGCTCGATGCGAAATTAATTAAAATTTATATATTTATCTCTTTATTCATTTGTTTGTTGCAGCTAACCAATCAAACGATTGACTTAACCCAGCCAACAAAGTCAGCAATCAATAAGATGGCTGCGAGAGACCGACTAGCAGATACCCTATAAAAACTTTCCTGATGAAAGAAAAGGTGCTTGACTAAAAAACTTATTCAAATTGAATTTATTAATATTTTTAGGTTTTAGCCCAATCTTAAAATCTAAAAAGTGTCAGTAAAAACTCACCTGCTGGCTGAATGTGATACCAACAGGGCTGACTGTGGCCCATTGGGCTGTTGGCCACACAGGAGATGGCGCCAAAGCTCTCGTAGCTCTCCACATGATAGCTGTAGACATTGTTCAATGGGGGCGCACTTGTCGTTGAGGGCGTGGCCAGCATTTGACGATGATGCTGCTGCTTGTGCAATGCCGCCAATCGCTTGCGTTCCGCCAACAACAATTGTTGTCCACTGCTCCCCGATTCGCTGGGGTTTTGATGGAGCTGCTGCTGCTGTTGCAGCTGTTGTTGTTGTTGTTGCTGCTGCTGTTGCAGTAGCTGTTTGCGCTGCGGCTGCTTGTTGTCCACGTGATTCTTGTGCACCATGTTGGAGTAGACCATTTGCGTATAGGGCTGCTCCACGTAATCCGTATAGCCTTCGAACTCGTGCTCGTGCTCCAGGTCGTATTCATCCTCGAAACGCACACTGGCCGTCATGTCCACAATGCTGGCGATGCGTCCATGTCGACCATGCAACAAACGTTGCCCGCTGCCGCTGCTGCTGCTGCTGCTGCTGGTGGCGTGTGTGTGCTTCCGTTTGCTGCGCTGATAATATCCGCCATTGCCGGAAGCCAACTGCTGGGGCAGGCTGAGTGCGGCAGGCAGCAGCAGCAGCTGCCCCAGTTGCGGCAACTCAATGAGATTCTCCAGAGAGTTGTTGAAGTGCCACTTGTAATTTAGATTATCGAGTGGATTCGCGTCCACCTCGCAGGTAATGTTGATTGTCTGCTTGAGTGCGGCGCGTATAATCGTCGATTCCGACTTGCACACGGGCGGATCTGTGGCACCACCCCAAAAGAAATGAAACAAAAGAATGAAAAATTGGAAAAATAAACAGGAGGAGAAGGAGGAGAAGGAGGAGGAGCAGAACAAGTGCTGCATAAGGTCGACTGCTTGGTCAAGTACTCGTTTTAGTTACTCAATCACGTACATTTCACATCGAGGTAAACTTCGTTGCTGGACACGCTGCCCTGCAGGTTGGTCGCTCGGCAAAAGTACTGGCCATGTGAGGACTTCGAGATACCCTGTAGCACCAGCGTTTGGTTCGAGATGATGATGCCGCGTGACGAGTGCAATTGTTTGTCCTGCGTGATTAGAAAACAGAAAATGAGAAATTGAGAGAAGAATGTGTTAGTCTAAAGGAGAAGGATATTTTCAGAGCTAGAACCAAAAACTCCCAGTTATATTTTCCACAAAAAATACACAAAATTGATGTAGCACCATTTTCTGGCTTGGGTTACTTACATTGTGATACCATTCGACGCGTGTGATGGCGGGATTAGCACGCACATCACACTCCAGATAAACATCGGAGCCCTTGAGTAAATTGTTTGGGTCGAGTGGTGCGCCCAAATTCAGAATAACAATGGGTGCATCTGCAGATGGACAGAGAGAGATTTACTAAAACAAGGTACAATCGAATAAAATCACTCTCAACTTACGCGTCACATTGAGCACTCGAGAGTCCTTCAGATAGAGACCTATATTGCCATTGCCCAGTGCTGTCATCACTGTTGTATCACCTTCGTGCAGCTGCTGCGATGTGATGCCCGAGTTGAGTGCAATGGAGCAGACCACTTGCCGCTCATTGTCCTCTGGCACCGGTATCAGCATTAGCTCCGATATGGTAGTGTTTCCATCTGAGGCAGTCTGTGTTTTGTAAAAATAATCAAAAGTTATTTGAATCGATTAATTAGTGCGTTGCTCTCTCTTTACTCACCGACTGTGAGGCTCCCTTTAGTATTTGACCAGCCTTGGACCAGATAATATCCGGCGGAGGACGAGCGCCGATTGCCGTGCAGGTCACATGGGTGCGTGTGCCAGCGACTACGGCATGATTGAGACCCTGCAGCAGCAGACTTAATGGAGGCACTGTGCATAAAGGAAAGGCGAATAAAGGGTAAATAATTAGTTTAAGAAGTATAAATGTAGAATTATAAAATGTTTGCTACTCAATTCACAATATTAAATTATATATAAAATATAAATAAAAATATAAAATTAAAAATATACTTTTACTGGTATAAAAACCAACAGTTTATTTGCTAACCCAACTAAAGCTTTTATTTCAAACTTGATTAAATTTAAATGTATTTTTTTATTAAAAACCCGAAACTAAAAAGCATTTCGCTTCCTGTTCAGGTAAGCAAAGTGTCAGATTTTCGTTGTCGCTGTTTAAAAATATGTCTAATTTTGGTACTGATCCCTTTTCTGAATTTCTAATTTTAAATATGCTCCGGTTTTTTTTGCAATATTGCTCACTATTCACATTCATAAATATTTGACAACTTTACTTGCATTCAATTAAAAAATAACGCCAAATATTCCCCAACTGCTTAAATAAAATGTTAACTTATATTAAGCATAAATATTAAACATGTTTATGCAAGCTTTACCAAATTTTCTGTTGTGTTTCATCTGAAACCGTAAACAGTGTTATCATTATTGCACTGTCTGCACTCGAGGGATCCGTAATGCGATTAGCATATAAAACAAACCCTTCTCTGCGCCCGCTCCCAACTTTACTACCTAGTTTTGCTGTCATAAATGCATAAACATCGCGTAACCACAATGACAAAAACTTTAATTACATTAATTTCCATGCAAAAAGGGCGCATCCACCTGGGCGCAAACACCAACCAACCCAGACCATGCCAGCAGCTGGCCTTGAACTGGCGACATTTGGCCAACTGCCTGCCCACGTCGACTGAGCCGTAAACATAATTACAAATGCCAACGCAAAACTGACTGCAGCAGCAACATTGTGGGTGGCTCTGAAGTTTATCAGCATCATTTGAATAAAATTTGTAATACGAAACGGGACATGCATATTAAAATAAAGATTGTCCGCCGGAAACTCAACTTACGCTTCATGTCGAGTATAACTTTTTTGGTCAACGCCGGCACAACATGGCCATTGGTCGCCTGGCAGGTGTACATCTGTAATTGGATGAAGAAAAAAGAGGAGAAAAATATACAGTTGATTTATGCATAATTCGATAATTAGACTTCTATTAATATAACAATATACAAATTGCAATTTATACAATATACGATAAAATATTGACGATAATGGTAGAACGTCTGAAGGATGATAAATCATCCTCGAGGTGAACATTTAATTTTAATTGCTTGAAATGCTTGTCGAACACGCAAACGAAAGAAAAGGAAAAAAAATAAGAAAATAATAAACAGAGCAAACCACGCACCGAAAACCACCACCCAGCACCCACCCAGTCCACTGGCCCCACTAGCAACTGCTCCACAAAATGTTAATCAATTATATTGCGTTCCAGGCAGGCTTCGTTGTGCTCTGTGTATTAATATCATAAATTCTGTTGGTTGACTTGTTGCCGTTGTTGTTGCTGTTGGTAATGCGATACTTTCTGGCCATATACGTTTCCAATGCGGACATTTTATTGAGGCACGAAAATTGTAACGATGTCTAATAAAAATATTTGCATAACTTCGGGGGGAAAATTAAAAGCAGGCTTGCTATCTATGGATTGGCCAGCACAACCAGTTGGTGGCCAAGACTGTCAAAGTGTCCGTTTTTTTTTTGGCTGGGAAATTAGGTCATAAATTTTCGTTGGGTTATACAATATGTCTTCAATAGGCATCGCCAGGTGAGGTCGCAGTGGGTCATCGCTTGTGTCCCGAATGTGTTTATTGCTAATGTTCAATGCATTTCTTGTTTGTTGTCATTTGTTTCTCTCGTTTAACGGAATTGCTTTCGATATTGAAATTTGTGTGTGTTTCTCGCTTTTAAATACCAATTGAGTTGAATTTGTGTGTTGAGCTGTTAATTATGCCTAAATTGACTTTTAAATCGAATTGCTTGACTCTAAAGCCATCGCATTCATAAATAACTAATGTTTTCCAATTTACATTATTGCACTTGACTAAATTCAAATTCATATTTGCTGTGTTTAAATTTCTAATTTGGAGTAGTTGTATTTTAACTAGGATTATGTCATTTGATTTATGGTGGTAGCCGTTAAGGAATGCAGTCAACTGAATAATTTGCTGTGACTTTGAAACCAACTGAGTGATTCTTGGGCCTCTTCAACCTACACTGGAGGAAAAGGTAGCTCAATCGTTCATCTCAAATAACTGTATGTAATTTATATTACAAATTTAAAGTAGAAAATTATTATTAAAGTTCTGGGTAATTTCTGCTTAAGCATGCCAAGCTAAGGTGTAATTTTGTCCAGTGTAGTCCAATGCTAGCGGCCAGCTTAGAACTTATTCAGGGAACCCTCAGTGTTGTCGTCTAATAATTTTGGGCTTTAGCACCGCACAAGGGGTTTCTCAAGTGATTTCTAGACCAGCATATTAATACGGTTTTCCTTCACAATGCTTGGCGCGAACACAAAAGAGCCGTCATTCACAAAGGCCTACAATTTGTACAAGTGGGCCGACAAAAACGAAAGGGAGAGGGGGAAGATGGAGGTGCTGTTGAATAACTGGATTAGCGGCGGTCTAACAATATTGTTCATTACCCAAAAGCAAAGCGAAATCGGCTTAGAATTAACTGCCAACAATATATTCCATTCCCCAATGCAGTCGGTCGCCGCTGTCGGAGCAGCTGCATTCGGTGCATTCAATTCCACAGGCGCTCTGATTTCTATTAGCTATTGTGGGTACTCCCGTACTCGGACTTGGACTCGGATTCAAAGCTCTTGGCCACACCGAGCGTTGTCATTAATGTTGGGTTTTCTGTGGCTAAGCGAAATAAATGGGCAGCGTTTGCCCATTGTGCGGATGGGTTATAGTATTGTATAGAAGCTGCTGGTGATGCTGCTGCTCTGGTTGGTTGTTCTTTTGTTGGGTTTACTCATAAATAAGGTTTACACGAGAATGTTCTGTGGGTGAATGTCAACGATGGCCACTTACCGTTAGCAGATCCTTGCGCTGTATATTCTTCAGGTGCAGAGCATTGCGCACAGAGCCATCGGGCAGCACCTGAAAGGAGTCATCGACCAGAGCATGTTCACGCCACCAGGATACACGAGGCGGGGGCACGCCCCCGCTGGACAGGCAGGTCAAATTGATGCTATCGCCCTCGAGATAGGGCCCGGCCATTTGATCTCGCACCGCCGCCCCATTGTGGTCCAGTATGGTCAACTGAGTGGGTGGCACTGTAAACGAAAACGAAAAGCGCAAAACGCAAAAGCGAAAATGGCAAATGGCAAATGAAAGTGGTGTTATAAAGCGACCAGAGATTTGAGGGTCTCTGATTTTGCTACGTACCAAGGACTGTCACATTAATGCGCCAATTGCGTGTCGGTGATTTATGGAAATCAACGCGACATTTGTAGAGCCCGGCATCTGTGGTCTGAATGTTCTTGATGCGCAAAGCCGGCGGATTTGTGTCATAGTAGAAGTGAGCCTTCTTGTTGAAGACATTCTCATCGGCCCAAGGCACCGCCTGATGCAGTGGACGACCTCTCGCGTCGAAGCTGTAAAACGAAGTTGAAGTTTGGTGTAAAATATATTCAATTAGATTATTCACAATTTGCATATTTTAAATGCCACTAAAGGGCTTTTACACTGTAATTGAATTCACTGAGTGCTTTTTTCCGCTTCCATTTACAATAATTTGACATAAATATTTATGTATTTTAAATATTTACTAACTGAAAATGCCCAGCTGTTGGCCAAAGCCAACCAAAGTAGATGCCATTTGGCCATAACTTTGACCCAAGCAATATTATTTTGCTGCTGGTTTGAACTCTTCCTTAATTCTACACTGGAATCATGGTTTGACCTGTACATGAAAACTGCATTCTAAATTGACTTTAATTCCATATTTAAATGGAAACTTTCCAATGTCATATCTTCCTTTTAAAACGTTTGGCTTTTTAATCATGGTTTGACCTCTGGATTAAACCTTCATTCATCGTTGAAAACGCGACTCTGACTCCATTTCCATGAAAAGCTTTAAATATTAAAACTGCCAGTAGAATCAATGTTTTATTTTTAAAGTAAATATCACGGCTTCAATATTAATATAACGTTTTGATAAAAATGCTTTGGAAAATTCTTAGCTAAAGAATCGCAAATTCATCTTCATTTCGACTTGATTCATTTGCAAAGTTGCTCACTATTTCTGTGAGAGTTCAATGCATTTGCGATTCAATCATTTTGACATTCCAAGCACGTCTTAAGAGCGAACAAAAAGAGTATCTATGAAAGCCATAAAGTTGATGCCTTCGTAGACACCCCAGACATTATTGCACAGGCAGACAGTCACTAGGGGATCACTTTTATAGACATCAATCGATTTTATTTGGTGGCAATTAAGAGGGAGAAACAAAAAAAAAACACGGCTATGTAGAGAAATGTGTGTCAAATCAGAAAAGAAATGGGTATATAAAAATTGCTGAAAATGCAAGGCAAATCAAAAATCTGGCAATCGCCAGTAAAAATAGAATGTCTCATTAGCTTTCCCCAGCAAATAGAACGGCAGTCCAATCAGAACGAACATACAAACAATGGAAAACTGAGAGAAGAAACAAAAAAGTAGTTTTTTTTATTGTTATTGGCAAATGTTTTTTTTTATTGTTGTTGTTCTTTTTTATGACTGTCTCTATGCATTTTGACAAAATGCCACATTAAATGTCAACGCCCCAAAGTTACGGCAGACCAGGAACAACAAAAATATCGTAAATAACCCAAAGTGCATTTCAGAACTTTCGATTTTTTTTCCGGAAATTTTTTAGTTTTTTAAACATTTTAAATGGTTACATTTAAATAGTAGTTTTTTTCAGACTGTGTGTTGCACATTTTTACTTTTCCCCAGTCGAATTAGTTTTCCTCTTTATGTGTGTGGCACTTAATTTGATGACACTTGTAAATTTTTAATTTGTTTTTTGTTGTTGTTTTGTTGTTTCGAATTTGCGCTGCCCTTTTTGTGTATATTTGCCGCACCCCCCTCCTAAAGTGCCACCAATTGTTGTTGCTGTTGTTGTTTGCTGGTCTGGTTTTTCCCCTTGATGCGCTGGAGACCGAAATAAATTTCGATGTTTATGTTAATTCATTGGCTGGGAACAGTGTTTTCTTTTTTTACAGTGTGCTTCAATTAATTAATTGATCAATTTAGCGCTGTTTGTTTGGGTGTAGTTTTTTTTAAGCCGATTCCATTTTAAATTAAGTTTTTATATTCCACTTTACTTATTTGGCCAGTGGCAGCATTTAAGCACATTTAAATAGGCTAAAGCCCTGGCATTAAAATATATATCTTATCATAAAAAGCAGAAGCATTCATTAAAAGTTTATTTTAAAATTTTTTTTATTTTTGTTTGTGGTCGCAAAGTAAAAGTTGAAATGCAACAAATGAACATGTGGATTTATCAGTTCAGCATGCGCTGCTAATTTAAAGCTACAACACACGCGGATTAAAAAAGATGTTCATAAATTAAATCTGCTAATGGACAAAGTTTTTACACAGTGAAAAAGAAAGCAAATCAAAAAAAATCAAAACCATTTACCGAAAACCTTAAATCAAGTTGGTTTAGCTTCTCACTTCTCATTCATGAAAAATCCATTTTTGATTTGAGATTTAATTGAGATTCTTTATTTTAGATTTTTAGGATGAGTTTATTTTGCTTTTATGTGGCTAATATGCAATTAATTTGTAGATTATCAGTAAAGGAATTTAAATTAAATATATAAATTAAATAATATCTGGTTTTAATCTTTTGGCGTTCATGCGCTGACCTGTCCAGCGCCACTTAACCTCTGCTCAAGTGGCTTTATTTATGATTGCCTGATATGAAAGCATTCACCCCAGATTATCGCATATCTTGAATATATCAAAAAGCTTATGTTTGCATATCAGCTGCCTCCCTTTTAGCCCCTATGTGTCGCTGGTGATTTATCACGAGGAAAAACTCAAATGCATCCAGACTCCTAAAATAAATCCAAAAGTGACTGCATTGTGTGGCAGAAAGGAGTACGAGAGTAAGTGCCACATGATGGATGGTTATTTCTTAATGGATTTACAGATAATTAAATTAGGTTCACAACAGTCAAAAAAAAAAAAATGAAGGAAATTGTGAACTGAATTCGTAAATCACCCACAAAATGGGGCCAGAGACTACTTATAAGTTTTTTTGGCCTCCATGCTCAAAATCTAGAAGTACATAAATATATATATTTATATATATGCACCCTGGGTAGTTAAAGGTCATTGGTTGTGGGGGAGGACGGGCAGTTGTACCTGACAGCAATTTTGGGCAACAAAGTTTTTTTCATGTAATTAATCTTGTCGACCTTCTCTGGCATATGGAAATTTCCCTCACTCCTCAGCAACACTGAGAACACAACGAAAATTTATGAAGTGTAGAAAAAAGCAAATTAAAATTGATGGAAAACAATAAAAATACAAAATGCGGGCACAAGCACGGTTATGGGTGAGAAAATAAAACAAAAACAAAAAACGCTTTATTTGGTAGCACTTCAGATCGGTTGTAGAACGATAGAGCCTGAAAAAGAAGGTGTGATGGGGGCCCGTAAAGTTTATGCTGGGGTTGGGGTGCTATGGGAAATGGGCTGGGAGTGGGAAATGGGCAGGCGGTCATAAAAAGCGGTATTCGGTAAATGTAATTGCAGTCACCGCGGCGAGTTTATATTGTAAAATCAATCGAACCACAGAATGCACATTTAACTTTGACACTTTGACTGCGCCCATAATCGATTCGATTTGGGCTGCCAAAGTGTGCGGTAGGCGTGGGTGTGGCTGTGTGTGTGTGTGTGGGTGTTCGCCAAGGATGCCAGAGTATGTAAAATAAATTTCTGGTCCTGTGAGCAATGGCACAATATCTTGTGTACCATTTTAAAGGCTCAAGGCAAAGCATTTCTTTTTGACTTGCTGGTGCGCCAATATTCAACTTCAGATCTAGGCTTTTATTATATATAAAAATATATATATATATATATATATGCATGTTTAAATGTATGACATTCCACCTGCTCACAATTTGGCATATTTCTGATTGCTTCGCTTGTTAAAAACCGTTTCGAGCTTGAATCTGTTCACCTGTCACAAGCCAAGAACAGCAACAAAAATAATATCAGGCCAACGCACGTACTGTGTTTATATAGCGGGGTCGGGGTGGGGAGGGGCACTATGTGTGTAAGTAATGCTTATACCGTAAAATTCACCATAAATGCCTAACGCTAATAGAATTTATAATGAGAGCGCAACTCAAGTCACGCGGATGCCGACATCTCTTCAGCTTTTCATAATTGGCGCAGAGCACAGGAAACCAATTCAACAAATTCACAAAAAAAAAGACACAAAAAAATTGTGTTTTTTTGTGTCAAATAAGTCGTTGGTTCTTGTCGGCAATAATAAAAAAAAAATATATATATATATATGTATATACATTATGCCAATTTATCAGTTAACTTTGTATAAGGGGGTGTTACTTTAATGGCATTCGACTTGGCAGATTAGAACGCCTTTTAATAAAATTATTGCTAAGAGGATTTCATGGACTTTTAAGTACTGCTAAAGGTGGCGAATATAAGTAGGAAATGTTGAGATTTCTAGAGAATTCTCGCTTAAGTAATGGTATATGCGAGCTGCGCAAAATGAACAAATGAGAATTTGGTAGCTAAAACAGCTTAACTGAAAAATACCCTGTACACAGCTAGTAAATATATTGAATTTTTTTTCGTTTGAATTGAACAAAATCTAATTAATATGTCATTTTTTTTAAGTTGATTGATTATCAATCTGAGTCATTTGGCAACAAAATTAATACAATTGTGTCTCTCATTGTTATCGAAAAACGATTTAAATCGATGTTTGCGAAAAGGTGCAATTATCGATTAAATAAAATTAACTAAGTATTTTAAAGCGAATGTCTCTCTCAAGCCGGTTCATACGTCCGTATATCTAAATCCACTTGGTATTTGATGTTGGAGATGTTTTCTTCTGGATTTTATCCTTGCTTAACTTCATTAACTTTAATTGCATCACATACTTAAATGTTATTAAACCAATAATTTGTAATTTAGGTACATACCTATAGATGGGTTTTACATTTCCCTCACGATACCAAATAACGATTTGAACCTTATCGGCTATCATCGTGCCGGGCATCAGATCACAAGGCAGCGCCACTTCCGAACCCACAGCTGTGAGTACCTCCGATAGAGGACCTGAAAAGAGAGTTAATTAATAAATTAATAAAATGTTACACAAAATGAAATATAATTGACATATTTATATATGTAATTTGTATGAATATTCGCCTCGCTTCTTGGGGCAGAGCCTAATTGAAATATATGTGAACTTTGATATTGTGCGTAAGACTTCATTGTGTGGAATTGTGTGTTGCTGTTGTGTTTTGATGTTGTGTGTGTGTGTTTTTTTTTTTGTGTAGTTGTTTGGTGTTTTGTCTAAGCACGCTTTTGAATATTGTGCTATATTGCCATAACCATAAATTGACTGACAGTTTGATTTCCTTTGATGATAAAACTGGCGCTGAAAGGGGTAACCAAAGCGAGGTCTGACTGCAATTTACACACAGAGAAAAACTGGAATACCAAACATCACGACTATTTTCCTCAAGTTTCCAGTAGAATTCAATATATTTTATATAAAAGTAAATTAAAGTAAAGTAAGTAAATTTAGTGATTTTGCGTTGAAAAAAAAAAATATTACTTGGAAAATTTTATTTTTTTGTCATTTTGTCTGAATTGATTTAAAGTTAGTATTTGGTTTTTCTCAGTGCAGATATAGAGTCGACATCGCTGTCATTTTCATCGCCATCATCAGCAACGACATAATCATCTATGCATCTACGACGACTGCTACGTGTGGCAGTGTCAATGCACAGCGCGAGTGTGGCGCCTCAACTCAGGCAAACTCAGTCGTCTCGCGACGTGGTGTCGACATCGATGGCTTCTTCTTCTTCGCCTATGTTTTCTGCTTCTTCTTCTTCTTTGTCATCATCTGCCCCACCCGCTTCGTTGGCGTCGCGCTGTGCGTGTCGCCCCGCTGTGGAGCAAAATGAGCCCGACTGGCGGGCGGGCAATTAGCTGTTGCCCTCAGTGTGACTCTCTGGCTGGGAACTGGGAACTTGGAACTTGGAACTGGGTGTAGCTTTCAACCGATTTTGGTCAATTGTAGCGATATTATTTATTGTTGTTGCTTCTTTAATTTCCAATGTTGATTGGGTGTTTTGTATTATCAAAGCATTTGTAATTATACAAATAATATTTTTCATATAACCAACAATGGCAATGGGCGTGTATTGTACGTGCCTATATGTGGCATGAACTTCCCCACCACCCCTACACACACACACCCTCTCCTCAGTTGCTTATCATTCATTTATGTCAACAGTTTTCGGCTTTCGTAGTTTTGTTTGCATTGCTTTTAAGCTTTTCAAAATATTAGTCCGCATTTATATCTATTGAGTTGATTATGAAAATACATAATTTCTTTCCGGCTTTTGTCGGTCCCACAAATTCAATTAAATTAATGCGTTTTTATTTCTCATAATTGGCCTTATTTTATATATATATATATAAATTAGTATGAATTGTAAACTCTTTATCTAACCCATGCTCAACGATCAATAAACTACTAGTCAGCTAACCAAGTTATTGCCATGCCCCGATTAATTGTTGTAATAAGCGCTAAACGCAACAAGCTTTGCATATAAAATTAATTCGCCCTGGGAATGAAGACACAGCATGGGTGTGGTCGGGGAGAGGTTGGCGGCAAGATTATTATTAGCTAATGAATTTTCGTGCCTGGAATGGAATGTTGTGGCTACCATTACCCATAATTTAATTAATTTTAGCCAGCAATGTTTATAGAAAAATTGCACAGAAAAAAAAACTTGTATGTTCAAGTTAAGCAATCAAATTACTTTGAACTTTTTTATAAAAATTTCTTAAAGATGTGAAAATGGTTTTTGATTTAAATGTTTGAGCCTTAAAACCAAATATGCGAAAATAGCTAGAGAATCATTTCAACTACAATTCCAATCAAGCTAAGAAGGAAAAACCAATTTGAATAAGCCCAAATGGATGTGAACTTTGTGATGTAAGCACGAGCAATACTATACATCAGTTTGATTGGGAACGGAACGAATCTTCCTGGTTAAACCATCTGTTTCACATTCATTCAATGGTTCGCTAACAAATGGGTGCAAACATTATTGGAACATGAAAAATGGGCATGGCCATTAGTTATAGCCGATAGACGAAACGAACAAGATGTGTCAAATCAGTGTAACAAATCGAGGGCCTCTCAAACAACCAAACCGCACCTCCACCCCCCCCACCCGCTAGAATTTCTATTACCACTTATTCAATGAATGGCGCCAAAAAAAAAAAATAGAGGAAAGAAAAAAAATATGACCGCAATTTTTGGGTATTGAACGAATGATTTAATTCTTTGAGGGCAAATGCAATTTGTTTTGGCTTCACTGGCGGGAAATGGGGTCAACAGATCAAAGCAATAAAAATTGGTGCTGCGGCCAAAAATGCGCTACGGATGAAGACGGCGGCGCTTTGGTCTGTCATCTGTTCAATTGTTAATTGCAATTTGGGGTTAACAAATGTTCACACACAAAACTGAGAACGATATAAAAATCGAAATCGAAATAGAATTGAAATTGAATGTTCATTCAAATAATGTGTGTTCGAGCGTTTTGCAACTTGTCATTTGTTCATCTGTTGGGAGGTCGTGCGATCAATTCGAAGCGGAAATTAGACGACAACCCATTCAATATATTCCAACGTACCCCAATCCCAACTCCCCCCCAGTGGGTAGATTTATTGTCACACGCGGCGAATTGGACGCATTGACGATTGAATGATTGAATGAATGTCAGTGGAGAGTGCATTTCAATGTTGCATCGCCTCGTAATGGGCTCTTAACTCTACTGATCCGCTTTGATCTGCTCCAAGGCCCTCTTTTCTTTTCTGTCTTTTTTTTTATTTACATTTTTTATTAGCCTACAATATTTTGACAAATTTTGTGCGTCCACCCTAAGAACCAGTCCGCCCCATCTCAACACCATCGCGCAGTCTTTTGCTGACGGATACTTGGCTGCTAATGGCGCATGCAACAAATTTCTCCGCATGATGTAGTCTATAATTAAGCGAGCGACATGTTCTTGCCCCAGCAGAAGAGAAGATGTTTGTCGCCTCATAATTGTGCCACTTAATGTGGGCGTCAACATGTTGCGACCGACTTGTTCTCGATTCAGTATAACATGTACTATTCTGTATGCAATATAAGTGGTTGTGGGTGGCAGCAGCTATAACATTTTGATAACGCATTTGGAGGGGTGCCACAAAAACATAATTTATATACTATATGCAACAATTGCATCAACTTCTTTAAATTGAGTGAGAGACTCACAGCATATTCAAAGAAATAGTGCTATTGAGAGAAGGAGTGAAAATGGTTGATTGAATAAGTTTGCTTCATTCCTTTTGGGCAACGCAACTTGCAACTTGCAACTTGGAACCCCATTGCTTTTTATTTGATCTTTACAGGCATTTGTTCAGCTCATTTACAGAGCGCTTGGCTAAACAATCAATGGCTAAGTGCAGGGCAATTATTCAGTCAATCAGTCATTCAGTCAGTGATTTTCTCTGTCACCCCTCTCCCCCCCTTGCTTTTGGCATAGTTTAAACGATCATTTATTTATTTATTTTGGCCTGCAGCTGGAAATGGAAAAGAAAATATTTTGACAACCGGCTGCATGTGGCGCATAACGCACTTTAGCTCCATGTTAGTGCAACAACGAGGTAATTATTTAGATCATTTGTTTGCTTTGCGCCCCAAAGGGGGCCTCTCACTGCAAATGCGAGGGGAGTAAGGGGAGTTCGGGAAAATGTGAAAGTAGACAAGCCTCGAGAGAGCTTTTCGTCGCATTCATAAATAAGCAATAACAAAAACTTGGCGCCTCTCGTTAAACAAACAACTAAGTTCCAAACAGATCAGCAAATTAATCAAATTGAATGTTTATGTTTTTCTTTCTTTCCGTTTTTTTAAAATGAAATTGATATGTGTGTGCACCAAAAGAGTATAGAAACGGAACTGGAAGACATCTTGTTATGAAAACGCTTAAAGCAGGAAGCTTAAGTGCAAATTGAAAGCATCCATAAATTAAGATAGTAGTTTATGGCAAATGCTAAATCAAATATAAAGCATAACTCAAAAGGAAGAAGTGTGTGTTGGATAAAATATAATTATATTTATCTGATATACCAAGAACCGCTTGTTCATAGAACAAACAAACAGACATGGCTAATTAATCCTGATTAGGAATAATATAATATATTATTAACAATATATCAGAGCTGGACAAATATTATGTGTAGTTCCACTTGGGAAAGGAAATTGAATTATTTGCAGAGATTAAATTGATTATAAATGAGAACGTGATGATAAGCCAAATGAGATGAACTGACAAAAGCGTGCGAGACATAATCATTAAAGATATATTTAAATGTGTTCAAGTAAGCAAATTATTGATTAGCTAAAAATAAATTTCGTCGGTACATTATCGTATCCATTAATATTAATCTGCTTAATGCTTGTCTTTTGTTTGCAGCTTGACTTGGCACTAATCCATACATATTTTGCATAAACTCTCCCACTTTGTGGCACTTGCAACGTTTGGATGAATGTTGAGTTTATAATGAAGTCAGCGACGGTTATTGCCACAAGAAGATAAAATGCGTTATTTAATATACTTAAAGTAATTCGTGATTTCAAAAATCAATAGATTATATGGCATAAATAAGAAATGTTCAGCTTTCAAATAAAATTCACTTATATATTTCCCCCAAGAATTGATATTGTCTTTGTGCCCCACATGTCAGCAGCACCTTCACAGCGACAAATTGGCAATGACTCAACTGAAAGTCCCTCATCCCTGGATCTCCTACGGGTTTAAGTAGGCGCCACTTGACAGTGGCAACAAAAACAGAAGGACAGCCAACGACTCTCTCCCTCTCTCTCTCTCTTTCTGTCTGGCCTTCAGCACGTGACCAATGACAATTTGCGCTTCAAGTTGTTGGCCATTTATGACCCGGCTTGATTCCGTTCTCGGCTTTTGCTGCTGTCATTTTATTTTTTGTATTTTATTTTTTTTGCTGTCGTTTATTTGACTTTGGGCCAAATTCCCTGGCCGCCCTGCCCTCTCCCGCGCACCACTGCTCCCTCTCTCTGCCTATGTTAAGAAGTTTTACTCGTTGTCGTCGATTTAAGCTTTAATATTTCCTGCAGGCACATTTGTCGCCTTTTTAGGGCCTACCCCACCAACAACACCAACAACAACAACATCAAAGCGTGTTTGGCGGAAGTTCCAATTGCTTTGGCCCCCTCCCAAAATACAATTGCGATTGCTTATGGCCAAACGACGTTACAGTGACAATCCCACCTAAATTAACTCCAAAATTAGCCAAGTGCTTCATGAGATTTGCTGAGGCTTTCAATAAAGTGCCTTTTGTACGCCTTATGCCGTCCAGAGGAAGTTATAAAATAAGGAAAATATTGTATATATTTACACATATACCTATGTGTGTGTGTGAGTGTGTGTGTGTGTGTGGGAGACCTTTTAGCAATTTTATTAGATTTTCATTCGATTGAGTTTGAGTATTTTATTATGCAGAAGACGTTGTAAGTTGCGCCTGGCTTTTTCTCATAGCCAAAGGTCTAACTAATAATATCGTTAAAAGGCATTTCAATTGAAAATTGTATAAGGGCAATTAAAATCTAGGAAAGGGTAAGTTTGATCCGGTGAGACCCCATTTACATCAACAGTATTTTGAAATGTATATATTTAATATATATCATATTTTACAAGTAGTATGTCATGTCTGGGCCACATTAATCATCCACATGTTTATTTATTTATGCACTGACAAAAATGAGGTGTTGCTGTTTAAAGATAAAATATCAAAAATGTACTTCTATAGAATTAATTATGTAAAAATCTCTGTAAGTATTTCCAATCTGTTCGATGTGTAAATATTTTCTACATTTTATTTCTACATTTACACAAAGTAAACTGGCACTTTCAAATATCAGAATATAATCAGTATGTTTAAAACTTCCACGATTTGTAGTAAAACGTTCAGTTGATCTTTTTTTTTTAGTGTAAAACCTTATGTAATAGTTCTGAATATATTTTATTTATAACAAGCTGCTCGTTGCGTTAATCTATGTTCAAAAATCTTTGTGCGCGCGCAGCAAAACAAATTTTATGATGGATTACCTGCGTGTCCACAACCCGCACCCCTTTCCGTATGGCCAAGCAGCGCAGGTGAATATCAATTGTAAAAAAATATATATAGATATCGTTTGTTTGCCTGTTGGTCGCCAGACTAGGTTCCACTGTGCTGCACTTATCGCGTCCGCTACGCTGTCCATCAAATGCAGCACCGCATGAGGCTCGCCACGCTTATCACACACACACACGCATGCACACACACACACGCACACTCTTACTCACTTTGAGTGCGAGGAGTTAAAGTTGCAGCTCCTTTTGCGCTAATAGAAACCTTAAAGTGCATTTTTTATTGTTGACATTTGTAAAATGCAAACAGAACACGCAAAGGCGATAGATATTTACGGATATGGTGAATGAAACCCGGTTAGAGACATCACTCAAAGTGATTAGATCACGGAGAGAGCACAGACGAACGGAATTACATAGATAGAGTATAGAATATATAGATAGATAGATAAGTAAGTTAAGCCGCTATTCGGGGCGGGCTCCATAGAAGTTCTGAGAGTTCCTTCTTCCTCTCTCCGTCTTACACATGTGGGAGCTGCAATTAGTTCGATTTTATTGCCCAAAATGGGCAGGGTTAGGGCGAAACGACTTGTTTTCCTATTTAGACCCCATTTGCTCGTTCCTGTTTTTCTCTTTTTTTTTACGATATTGACACTAGAAATCGTGACTTTTTCATTATGAACGGGATTTACACGTGTTTATGGCCGTGCCCATAAATGGGTTCGGAACACACTTCTCACAGTGGGGGTCGCAGTTGGTTCTTTGTCGTCGAGTTGAGTTGAGTTGAGTTTAATTCACTTTACTGCAGTTCGGGGTAAGTTGGTAAGTAAGTCGCAAATTTACGTTATTGTCGTTGCAAAGCTTCAGGTTGTACAAAGGACTGGCTGCAGACAGTCCATTAAGATCTGTTTGGAACTCGGAGTCTTTGCCTATTTCTGTCTGCGCTGTCTATGTGGGCTGGCATTGTTTGTTAAATGGAAGTTTGCTTTGAAGTGCCAGTATATGACACCTTCTGACAAATTGTTGCAATAAAATGTCCAAGTGTGCTGCGTGTTGTGCCCTCGTCTAAACTTTGTTAAGTTGTGACAGCCATCAATGTTTGAAAGTTAATACACAGTAAAAAACAAAAACTCTGACGTGATGAAAATATGCTAGGTAGATAATATATGAGCTTTGGAAACTGAATTGTTGTTCAGTTTTGGTGCCAAGCATATTTTAATTGAGAGAATAAATAGAAACGAAAACAAACAAAAAATATCAGCGTATGTTTACTTTTAATTAAATTGATGAATAATTTATAGTTGCAAGTTAAATAATTTTAATTTTTTTTTAATATGATTTTTATAATTACTATAATTAATTAAAAGTGAAAAGTGCTATAATAATTGATAATCCTGTTTAAGCTGCAAAATTGATCTGCATATACAGCAAAATAAATTCACATATTTTAATAAAATTGCATGAAAAGAAATTGAATTAAGATCTATACTTTTCCACTGTGTGAAGTTTGGCTAAGGATGGGCATGCTTGGCATGCAGACATATATCTCAATTTTTTAGGCGTTACTTGCTGCTTATGGACTAATTGTAAGGCAACATGAAATTCATGCCGCATCAAATTAGCCCGGCCAGCCACGTTGAGATACGTCGGCAAGCCGACTTTCAGCCAGAAAGAAGATATTATGTAAAATAATATATAATTTTGATAGCACCCAATTTGAGCCTGTCATAACAAATGTGCTAAAACAAGTCCTGAATATGTATAACCAGCCAGCAAGACACAACACATTACTTCACCCCACCCCTAGACACATCAAGTAAATTTCCCCATGATCAAAAAAAAAAGAAAACGAGCTCACAAGGCGAACAACAACAACAAAAATACACAAAACACGAGCGGTAAAAGTGAGCCTCCAAAAAAATCGATATATGTAAAAAATGTTTGCATGACTTTAGCAAATTTAGCAAAGTTTTTTTGTTGTTTTTTTCTTTTATTTTTTGCTGGGCCCTGAATCCTGGCGAGCGTGCTTGTCCTGACGGCTCGTTGGGCCTGCCCAAATAAAGCTTCATTGATATGAAAAATATCTTTTAAATGCCATAATGTAGCTGTCGAGAGAGAGAGAGAGAGAGAGAGAGAGAGAGGGGCCGGCCTTGTGCAAAGAGCGAGGCAAAAACAACGCTCATAAAATTAATATGATATAATAAAGAAAAATTTGCAAGCTGCCAAAACCATAACGATTGATTCTGAATTATAGCCCGAAGCGCAAAAGGGGAGTAGCGAGTATGGTGAAATAGAGATGGAGCTGGAGAGGGAGAGGAAGAGGAAGAGGGAGTGGCGAGGCAATGATTCCGCCTTCAAAGGCCACTTTGCCGCAGCAATATGTTCTGGTGGGGGCCCTAAGCGAGACCGATTCGAATAAATAACACGGCTACCAAACATAAAATCAAATATGTTGCGCCAAAACCCCCCCCAAAAAAAAAGCAGACGAAGAGATATGATTTTGGTGGCAGACGTGGCCGCAAGGAATTTTTGGAAGGGATTAGTGCGCCACTTGCTCCACGCAAAAGGGATGGAGGGGCGAGGAGCTAGAACTCAAACTAGAACTAGGGGGTATGTCAAATTAATCACGGCATTGTTCAGCGCTTTTCAAAATAATAAATACTTCAGCGCGACTATCAAATAAATTACTCAAAATCATTTCATTTCACTATCACAGAGACAAATTCGCTGGAATGGAAAGGAGAGAGGGAAACCGGAAGGGAGGGAGTTGGTGAGGACGCAGTGTGTGTGTTTGGACAGTTTTCAACATTTGGTTTCAGTTTTCCCTCCCGCTTCGCCTTTGTTCGTTGTCATGCGTTTTGTGTGTCAACTTCAAATGAAACTGAAATGCCTGGGGAATTTGTAGATCATTAATAATGTGGCACACAAAACAGCAACAGAAACTACAGAAAAATAAAACAACTACAACAAAAACGCATAGGGCCACTTAGGAGCCATGAATGGGCGTACGACTGGAGCGCAGCAGTTGTCAGCGGGAATACCAAAAATAAATACACACAGCCATACGCAATAAAAATGCCAGGGTGAACCCAAGAGCCTCATCGGATGGGGCATAAAATTGGAATGGCAAAAATTAATCACAGCTGGAGGAATGAATGAAAAATGCAATCCCGGAGAGGAGATACCTTTTTATTCTTTTTCTTGGTATGTGTGCGGGTGTGCGTGTGTTTGTAAATCAAAATACGCAAATAGAATATATATGTGAGGCCAAGATGAGATCAGCTGTTGTTTGTATTCCCCATGCGGATTATTTGTTGTTTGTGACAAGACCTAGATTTAATTTGAGCTATATTTATATATTTGGGTTATAATCAATCAAAGTGAGTGACAGTTAATGCTTTAATATTACCTGAAGAAATTCAGAAGATTTAATGCAGCTTATAAATTAAATTATTAAATTTCAAATCTCAATCAGCTCGATCTTAATTTTACACAGAATTAATTAGCAATATATTTAGGCATAAGATCCTTAAACCCTTCCATCCGTCTATCTCTATATATATATATCAATTATATTTTTATTAAACAAGCAACATATCATAGATTAAATTTCACTCAATTCAAATTAAGCTCAGTCAATCAATTTCAATTTTAATTCAGAATCAGTTATCATCAATACTCAATCAGTTCGTTTTTAGACGAAAAAACAAGGACACTTCAATCACATTTCTTGCTAAATCAGGTACCATCAATATAATCAACACAAGTTCCAAATTTGGACATAAACATCCCTGACTGCCAGTTGAAGCGTCTCTCAATCGAGCAATTATCTTAACTCACAGCTTGATGTTCTCATCGGTATTTGTTGCGTATTTTTAGGAACTCCATGGCATTTTTAATTCCCAGCGATTTATGTGGAATTGAAACTAAATTCATGTGCATATTTATGTTGGGGTTTTTCATTTCACTTTTCTCGTTAAATCCCGACGCTCCCTGCCCACCCTGCACTCTCCTTCCCGTCCTCCATCACTTCACTTGCAAACTGGCACAGCAATTTTCCATTTTCGTATTTACTTTTTTTTTTTTTTGTTCTCTTATTACTATTTTGTTGTGGTTGCATTTCGTTTTGCTCTTGTGTTCTTGTTTTCGTTGGGGAGTTTTCTAATTTTTTTTTGGTTTTTTAGATTTTTTTAATTTGTTTTAGTTTTTTTGCGTAGCGGCCACTTCCGCCCCAAGTTTTGGCTTTGTTTTCGTCTGGCGGCATGCTTTTTTAACGCTGCACTTGGGAGTAGAGACCAAATTGGGGAACGAGGGGTGGAAAAGGTGCCCATAAAATATTTCGTGTGCATCTCTTGCTTTGTTTGCGTTTAATTTGGAGCAAGAAATGTCAAAAAGTTACACAAAATTGAGTAAACAAACTATAAAACTAGATTATGCTGACTTATAAACATAAGCTAAACGACACACCATTTAAATAGAAATACATATATATATACATATATATATATACACCTATATATAGACAGATATATCTCAAAGTTACCAAATATGCAAATTTAATATTGTAAAGTGACAAAACAGTAAAATATAACTCAACGCTGCAAACTTAATTAACAAATGCCGCCTTTTAAGATACTTGTCAGTTTTCCAGTTTAGTTCTGGTCCCAAACAAAAAAATTGAGAAATATATATGCATCCAGTGCTCATGAATATTCATCGGAAACGACGAACACAAAACACTTGATGAAGTCATAAATTTTCCGAAACTGTCTCTTTTTTTTTAAATATGCATGAAAATTAAATTCGCCTTTTTGGCTGCACACAAGCCGATGTTTAAATTTTAGATGAAGCAGATATGTTTTATTGCCAAGCTATGTCACTTTTACGACGCGAGTTGATTTGTATATATATAAATGATTTCAACCTAATTGATGGAGAGGGCAATGGTGGGGGGTGGCGAATGGCGCACAGGAAATGTAGAGTGTCAAAAATTTGGCCCTGAATAATTTGTACATATCTAACGCAGAAGGTTTGTTGCTTTTTTATGTGACAAGATTGATGTATAGATAATGCGACTGATACATCTCCATTACGCAGCAGTATCCTTTTTTTTGTGCTGCCTGCCTCGGCTCCGCTGAGAGTTAATTTTGGAAGACAATCAGCCGATATTTGGCTGTGTCATTGTCGTCCTTAGCAAAGGTGATTTGTGGAAACGCCCAACCACCGATAAAATGCCGAACAAGCAACTTGTGCTTTTGCTCCATTTGTCAAGGTAGGCGACTGCCAAATAGTGATTGAGAATCTGAGAGAAGGCGCCATAAAATAGTCGTCGATTGATTGCCATCAATGATGGCATTTTAACCAAATCACCACATTCATTTGCGGCACACATATCTAACTGACACAAACGTGTCATCGTTAAACTGGTCAACAGCACAGTCATAAACTTTACCATCTGTGCAACTAACTGAAAGGTGTCGTCTCTGCGACCAATTGTTAAACATGAGGCACATAAATCGATTTCTAATCCGGTCAAGTGTCACGCTAACCAGACAAAAATTAACACATCAATAATAAAATTTGCTGCTTTGACACAAGTAAAAGAGAGGGAATAATATATAGATTAACCCAATTAATCAACTAAAATCCTTTCAAATGAAATTAAATATGCAAATTATTATTAAAAGAGCTAATTAAAACACATACACACACATACATGCACATGTTGTGTGAGAATGTGTTTTCAATAAGAATAGAATTATTATAAAATCACTTAAACATGAGAGTGCCAGAGGCGAAATTGTTTTTTGGCTGGAATGGAATCTAATATTGATTTCTTTAAGTAAGCAAAGCAGACAATTTGTTTTTCTCACAATGTATGCGTAGAGAAAGAGACAGCGGGAAAGAGAGAGAGAGAGAGGGGTATAGGAGGAGTTAGAGCATAGTAAAAGCATTTGGAGTGAAAATAAATAGTACGAGGCAGCAGCGAATAAGAACAACTGGCAAGAAAAACAACAAACATCAAAGGAAGAAACACACACATTGAGACTAAAACACACCCACACTTACACACACACGCACATACACATGCACAGACATAGAGAAAATCGCTTATGCAGGAAGCACTTCTTAGGGGCTCCCGCTGAGATTTTCCACGCGGCAAATGCAGCAAGGACAAGAGTTTCAGCTCTTATCCTTCTTCTAACTCGACAGGCCCTTTTATGTTTCTGTGTCTGTGTGTGTGTGTGTGTGTGTGTGTGGGAACGTGCTTTCAGCATAATTCCGTATATCAGCGCATAAATGGAGCATGCCAGTGACACACACACACACAAACAGACACACAGACCCGTAAACTTACACACACACACAATCAGAGTCAGGGCCACATGCCGCCAGGAGCTAAAGGACCAAGCTGCACTTTTCCGGTTTATTGCGGCAGGCAGCTGTCTTCATCTGCTTCTTCTGCATCTTTGCTCAGCTATCAGCTGGAAGGCGGGTCAAGTACATTAAAAACGAATGCCAAATTTGTTCAAAATCCCTGCATATTTATGTCTGTATGCTCTGAGTGTGTCAAGAAGGAGAAGTAAATGCCGAGAATCCTCAAAAACACCCTCAAGTCAAACATCCAACTAATCATGTAAGTTTGTGTGTGTGTGTGTGTGTGTGTGTGTATGTGGATAGCTCAAGAAATTGCCCGCAAGCTATTTGGGTTAAGAGTCATGTTAAATATGACCTGTCTGGCCAAGTGCCAAGTATAACCCTTGCTACACTTTAATCAGCCAAAAATACCTATCCCAAAACTGTATCCTTTTCACAGGAGCATTGCATTATTGATGATTTCCTGAATTTTGAGTGCATATTACATTTAAATTTTGCAGCAGCTACTTTAGTCTGTTCGGAATTCTATGCTCGACTGCTCTAACTAAGCCTATTCGGGAAAAGCAATGAATTTTCAATCATAATTTGCCTTTAATTTCAACAATCAAGTTTGACTTTCAATATTAGCTGTATCTTTACAAGCGACCCTCGCACATCGCAGAAGCACCGCATACACGAAACCAAAGCGACCATCCGCCAGTTTTGGAAATCGAAAATCATCGAGTGGCAATTTACAATTTGCAAATCGAGAAGGGAACCCGATGATGATCCCAATGCCAATGCGCAATCCTCATACATACTCAATTCAAATGCCGCAGGCATATGGCCAACAGGCGGCTGAAACGGCACCGTCAAAGCCTTGACCGCATCGACACACACACACACAAACGCACACACAATCACACACACACACAGGCTCAGCGCCACAGAGAGAATCATGGCATGGTTTGCGAAACATAAAATTCGAGCGCTTTAAAATTGAGCCCATTGATTTTTGAGCTGAGCTCGTCCGTTTCCGTTTCGTTTCTCTCGTGTGTGTGTGTGTGCGTTTGTGTGTTTGGTGTGTATTTGTTTTTGAAAAATATTTCTGGCTTTTCCGCAGTTTCATTCATACCGCTGAGAGCGTCAAAGGTACAGCAATCCATTCACAGTCACATCCACATTCACATTTAAATATTCCCAGCAGGATGTTTGTTGCGGGTGGGTAATTTTTCAAGTACCATGTTCCCAAATGCTGTTTGCTTAGCTTCTGACAGAAAGGGTCGGAATTCCCTATGTATGTTTTATGGTTGCTTTTTTTTTTGTTTTTCCTTTTGTATTTCCAATATATTATTGGTACAAGAAATCAAGGATTAAAATGAGCAAAGCACACTGGTTGGCTACGTATTTGCCTTCGCGCTTAGCGCCGTCAAGGATTCTGATTTCATCAGCATCAGGTTTCGGTTCTCAGCTGCTGGTTACCCCAAAAAAAAAGAAAATAAAAAAATCACATTTTGCATATTTACAAATTGTTGTACAAATATTTGTCTTTCAAAGTTGGCTGCCAAAAGGAAAAAACAATGCCAAGAACTCTCTGGTCAGCATGGAAAAAAGAGCGATATTCCCGATACGCGTTTATTGAAATAATGGATTATTTCAGTGTCAAAACATCTGTGCTCTCCACCAATTTTATTATTTATTCCAAAATCCGAGCGATATTTATTTACTTTTTTTCCCTCTCCACGCTTATTTCTGTAGCTATAAAGTTGACAACAAAAACCACATTTGGTTTGTCGCAATTGAAATTAAAGTCAGCGCTAATAATTAAATTGAAATTAACAATTAAATATTCAAAGTAAATTTAGATTTAATTAACAATGCTTATGACAAAGCTCGGGTTGTTTTCATTTTGCCCTTATTTTCGATGCCGTAATAGTATTTATTTATTTTTAACTGGCACTTTGCTTGGGCTCAATAAACTCTTGACATTTGTTTTTGTTTGTCAGGTTTTATGGTTTGCTTTTATACATTTTTAAAAGGATTTCTTGTTGCTGTTTATATTTTAGGTACCCGCTTGAATTTTTATAGAAAATGGGTAAAAAGGTATATTGAAATTGTGCCAAAGTAAACAACACAGAAGGAAGCACCTCCGACCTCATAAAATAAATTAATAATTGAATTTTATCTCTGTTCAGGGTATTTTCATGTTGAGCCTTCTCGACTAGAGCACTCTTCCTGGCTTCACTCGTTTAATTGCAATTTTGAAGCTCTGACCTAATTCAGAAAATGTTAATCCCTAAAAATTGCACAGCTTTCGCTTTTGACGCTCGCAACTACATAATTGTTGGACACCTCTGAGCTCTGCCCACTAAAAATGATGCCAAATAGTTTGTTGCATGTTTAAATTACATTACAAAGCAAAACGCCAAAAAAAAAACAGGCAACAATCAGAGCTGAATCACAGCGGTGTGCAAATACAACTACTAAGAGAAAAGCACAAAAAGCCATGTCAATTTTCTATTCCAATTGGCCAAACATCCACACAAAAAGGGGGGGTTTAAGAGTTTTGTGGCAACTACAGTTGTAGGCCCGGCTTTTTATTTTTATTGGCCACATTCATTCCAATTGCGGCTACTCACACACATCCAACTGGAGTGGCCGCCTAAACACATGCCACAAATTGGCCAAAAGGAAAATCGAGGCACTTCTGAAAACGTTGTTGTTGTTGTGTTTGTTGTTACTGTTTTTTTTTGCGCATTAAAATGCACTTGTTAACAAGTAATTTGTCGGGGAATGGCAGATATTTGCTTATCGCAGTCATGAAATCAGTACAGCCAAATAAAAAAGGTTGAATATTTGATTAGATAGCCAACTACACCGAACCTTACCAAAAAAAAAGAAGAAGAAAATGTGAAAAGGATAGCGTTTTGTAGTCGAACATTTAATGTAGTCGAAAAGCAGTTTGAACACTGCGGCTTGTATGACATTCTGATGGCTGATGCTTTGGCTATAATTGGATTTTGGGGAGCACTATGTAAATGCATAATTAGAGTGCAGACTGAGGATGCACTTATAGTTTAGATAAAGACATCTTTATGTCTGAAAATATGAAACTCACTTCCCACACATCAAATATAAGTACTTCATAAGTCTCAAAACTTAATCTTTGAGCAGGCCCTGAAACATAAAAAATAAAAAAAAAACACTTTCATTACGAAAACGAGGGAAATTACAACTGAAGGAAAAGTATAAGTTTAACACTTAAGCCGATGCAAAGTCAACTTGAGCACTTGAAAAATAATACTACAATATTGTTATGGTTCTCGACAACAAGGGAACAAAAAACAATACGGGAATCAAGTTAAATCCCCAGCGAGACCAAATCAATTTCAATCAAACAAATGCAACGGTCCGAGAAGAGAGAGAGAGGCTCAGGCATCGAAATCCACTCAAGTGAACCAATAAAAGAAACAAGCAACAAATGAGAGCCCCGACGAAGTTTAGATACCCTTGCAGAATCATAAACTAGAGAACGACCGATTATTCCTGTGAAAGCTATATGATATTTTGGTCTTATGTGGCTAGTTTTTGTCAACTTTTTAGGAAGCAGAAATTATGAGTTTGTTTTGGATAGCAAGGTAAATAAAAAAGAACTAATTTTTGTGCAGATTGTTATTATGTCTGCTGCTATATTACATAGTAGTCTGATCGAGCTGGTTCTGATATATTTGAGGAACTATAGAACGACATGAAAAGAATCTTCTAGCTTCTGATCATTCAAATATATATCATTAATGAAGTCTACTTGCTCTAACTCTTTAAACTTAACGGCACACTTTTAATACCCTGTGCAAGGGTATACGAATCATGAAAAGTCACAACCATCAGGGGATGATGATTAGAGTTTAGTGAATGAGCATCGAAGCGAGTCCGGAGGGGTATTCTTAAAATGAAATTGAAATGAAATGCATGTTACAAAATAATTGAGAATAATCGAATTTAAATCACATTTGGTTGACGCTGATGATGATAATAATGAAGATGCCGATGACGATGACTATGATAATAATAATGATCAACTGGCGATGGCATCGATAACAACGACAACTGTTTTCAATGATGCAAGCGTTCAGGCTGAGGGGTTGCGAAGGATGGAAAGCGGAAGGGGGGAGAGTGTCACAGTTTGTCAGCAGCAGCATAAATCCAATTACACATGGCACGATTCGACAGGCGATTTGTGTGAACATTTTTAGAGCCCAGCGAGACCCCAACTCCAAACGCAAAACTCACCCCACCCCGCAATTGAATCTGAGTCAAATTTTGGATGACATGTTGCAACATCATCAACAAATCGCTCTACCGCCAACCAAGCGCAACATTACAAAACGCCGAAAAGTGCATTTCCCATTTTACAGTCCCTAGTAATTAACGGTGAACGTGAATTTTGTGACTGCATTTCGATGCCAGATGTTTGACCCGAAAGGTTACGCCTCCATTTCAAACTACACATAAGTCAACGCACACCACACACAAACACACACACACGGAGTCAGGCAAACAAAACAGTATAATCATAGTGTGCGGTAAAATCCAGGCGACGACAGAGCAACAGAAATCCAGCAATCAAGCAATCCACAACGAGCAAAACAAAAACTAACCAGCAACCCTGAGGAATCCATTCGACATTCACTCGAATTTCAGTTAATGTGCGTGAAATACATTAAAATAAAATGGGATAAAATGTTTTTACGTTAAAGAGTCACGACCCTGTTAGGGGAATTATTTTGTGTAGTATTCGATCAAACTGAGAAATCGATGCATGAAAATCGAGCCAGAATTTGGTTTCCAACTTTAAATAAACAGTTTTCACTTTAAGAAAATCGGATCACATTTGACAAAGTTTTGACTGATATGATATATGAAAATGCTCGACTACAGGGTATTTCTCTGTCAGTGCATTATTTAGTTGTTAATTTTGATATTTAATACAGTCACCCCATAATTAAAAAGAACACAAGCATTTTTTCATCCATAGGGTTACGAATCCTTAGGCGACAACATCAAATTAAAAACCTGTCAAAATGTTATTCCCATTTACCATTTAATTTAATTTAAAATACAAAAGAATAAACAACTCAAATTTACTTATATTTGTGGGTAGGTTTTTTTATAGAGTAGTCACTGGTAACCCCCCGATTTTCCATTGAGCAAAAAAACTGTTAATGTCGAAATTGCTTTTATTTTCACTTCGTTTTGCGTTTGCAGTATTTTTTGGTTACGGTTTTTGGTTTGCGTTTGAGTTGCTGTTTCTATTTCGATTTGGTGCCGACTGCAACCCTGCGCACTTTTTAAACACTTCCGTTTCCGCAAACTTTTCGTCTCGTGTCGATTTGTGGTAACGCTATTTATTGAGGTTTTGACGCCGCAATTGCGTCAATGTCTGCGAGTGTTTTATTTGTGCCTCCACACAGAATTTATTAGTGCGTGCAACCCTGTGCACCCAACATATATGCATATATATATATATATATATATATATATATGTGTGTGTGAAGTCTCAACACTTACCTTCATCAGCCGTCGCCGGGTGTTGTTCAGCAAGGTTGCCTGGGATATTCAGTGTCAGGACAACGCCAGCCAAGGCAATCCACAGCTGAAGCTCCTTGTTCCCGTTCCGGTTCCCGTTCCTGTTACTGTTATTTTTATTGTTGCTGTTGCACATCGTGTGGCAATTGCGCTTTGCGGCTTTTTTATGAGCTTACGTGGAGTGGGAATCGAGTAGGAAAACTTTTTGCCTGCTCTCAGTCAGTGATTTCGACTGGCTTATCTAACTAAACCGAAACCGTATCTCTGAATGCGTTTTCTCTATGCTTAAAGTTTTTATTTTTATTTTTTTTTTGGTATTTCAGTTTTGCATTGCGTCGAGCTGATTTTTCGATATGCTCGCCAAAATTGTTGCAATTGAAGCTTGTGTTGTGTTCATCGTATTGAATTTCCTTGCATTGCTCCACTCCACTCCCCTCTCTCACTCACATACTTTCTCTCTCTCTTTCTCTGTCTCTGTTTCACTCTTTCTCTGTCTGTCTCTGTGTGTGGTTCTTTTGGTCTTGTTTCAAATCAATTTGATTTGCATTGGGTTTTTGCCACTGCCGTGCGCCACTGTAAATAGAAAATATTCACGAATTAGTTTTCATTTATGCATAACAAGTTCAGTGAAATAACAAAATATTCAATTGCAAATGCAAATGGTATGAATCAAAGAATTCCTATTAAATTGCTATTTTCGTTGCATTTATTTTTGTACTAGGTTATTTGCTTACTTTCGCACTATTTAATAAATATTTGTTTGGTGCCATTTGTTTTGGCTTCTCAGAGCTTTGAAAGTTTATAATCTCGAAAAGGTTTCGATCCGCTTTACTAAATTGCTACAAATTTTTAATTAAAAACTTTATGCTTCACTTAACAAAATAAGCACATTACAAAAACCAATCTCAACTCTTGTTACTAAGAAAATAAACAGTTTAAAATGCTCAAGTTGAAAAAGATTGCCAGGTGTTTAATATGAAAATTTACATCCATCACTAATATGTGTGGGAATATTTTGTATATATAAGAAATCAACTTTTGATGCAGATCAAGAATATATATTCATTAAATTATTTATTTTTATTACTTTGTACAGCTTCATTAAACGTGTTTCCAATTCATTTTATAACAGATATAAAGATTTGGCCATTGAATATTTTTCTATGCCCCAAAAGCATTCGAAAAGAATTGAAAATTATAATTTGACACGCACATAAGAAAATTACAAAATGCCTTTGGCTAAGCAAGAAACAAGAGACTATCAAGTTTTTTTTTGACAAAAAGGCCTTTAGTAAAAATAACTTATTTGGAATGTTTGACCCCCAATCTTACCCCGCTCTGCTCCCTCCCCTAATACGGTTGGCCTTTTAGATGGCAACTATTTAAATATTAAAAATGCCTGGAAGCCGCTCACAATGCTACAACAACCACAGCCTCAGCTTAGCAGCAATATTTCAGATATATTACAGCACCCATACCATTCCCCCTTCCACTTGCCTTCCCCCTCTGTGCCCTGAGCAGTTAAAATGACCAGGTTGCAGTTGCTGTCTCGTTAGCCGTTAGTCGTTAGCGCTTGTTGTTGGTCAACAGCGAGGGTCGCAGTAAATAATAAATAAATAAATATTTATTTTAATATTAAACAAGAAGAATGCTGAACACGTCGCCTGGGGATTCGGCCAGCTTTCAATATGACATAATAAATTGACCTCAATTTCCCTCCATTCCCCATTCTTTTAGCAATCTTTTCTTTGCTCAGAGTAATCGTGAAGTCAGCCAAAAAAATATAAAAAAGGAGCAAACTTAACCAAATAGAAATGCACAAGGCAAGCACACACACATACACACTGGCCAAGGGTGGGGATGCAGGGGTTTATGAGAGATTGACTGTCATTCACAGTAAAAGTGTCGTTGTGTGTGTGTGTGTGTGTGTGTGTGTGTGTGTGGGTAGGTAAAATATTGCTTAATATGAAGTAAATACAAAGGTTTAAGTAGCAATCAGGCTTCATCGCCACATGGATGCTTCTGCCTGCAGTAATTTTGCTAGAGGCTTACCAGCAATTCATCTAATATAAGCACACACACACACACACAGACACACACACAGATACACACACACAAATTGACACCTTCGTTAGTCAGGAGCGGTTTGCGGATTTTGGCTTGCCAACTGGCAAATGATTTATAATTTATTAACAATAAACTGAATAAAACTAAATAAGAACAAAACACTTTAAATCATCTACCAATCGTGATCATCTTCATCGGAACTATTATCATCGCTTTCCAATGAAGATCCATCACTTTCCCCATCGGGTATAACAATCAGGGGAACAGCGCTTTTCCGCTCAAAATATGAGAATCTACTGCGGCACAATGGACAGCAGCGAAAGCACGTCACATTGTTGCAGTAGGCCGACATGCAACTGAAGCAGAACGAGTGCTTGCAACGCAGGAACACCTCGTTGGTCTTTGGCATCAGGCAAATGGAACAACAGTCCGTCTCGTCCTTCAAATGATCCGTTTGATTGTTGCTCTTGTTGAACTGCGCCATTTGATGTTGTTTGTTGTTCATGATTTTCACAATATATATTTACGACACTTTGAGACAAGTAGATGTTGGGCACTTAATGAGCAAACTTAAATTGACATATAGTTTACACAGTTCGCCTGTTGCTTTATATAATTTAAATTTTTTTAGTGTGACATTTACATACTTTATTATAAAGGCACAGACAGAAATGTATCATTATAAATCACATATTGAGAGAAAGTTTCTGATTCTAATCTCTTTCAGGCTGTAGACGGTCCTGTGCCAAGGCAAAACTGGAGGTGAAGCAACTACCAACTATTAACTACCTTCGGGCAACGGGCAAACTGGCAAACTTGGCTACAATGCACGGGCTGCCATTCATAATATTAGCGCGTCGAGGCGATGACGAGGATGATGGCAACGAGGACGAGAACAAGACACGTTGAGGCAAACAAAAGGCACTCGAGTCATGTGCAAGGAGGCACGCTGTTGTGGGCACGTCAACGCATCGGTAAATATATATATATATATATATATATATATATATAGAGGCTGGATACTGAGGATTGAGTGCCACAAACTACACGTGTACGCAACGTAATCAACAAGCAGGATACGAGGCGAATGAGTAACATAAATAATAAAAATAAGAGTCACTGGGGTGTGCAGGCATCCGCCTCACCCGAGCACCTACATATATATATCTGCCACACACAAACATTCGTATGAATGATGTCAGAATGGCAAATGCGTGAGTGGCAGCCTGAGAGTGGGGTAGAGGGAAGAGAGAGAGAGAGAGAGGGTGTCGAGGGAAAACGGTCTGCTTATTTATGCTGTGCCTATTGGCCACACTTGAGACACGAGACCTGAGACTCCGCAGTACTCCACTCCATGCGCTCCTATTCGAACGCAACGCAAATAGAAAATATTTATGTATTATGCAAAAGCGAAATGCGTCGAATTCAAGATTATTTTTTTTCTTTCTTTCTTTTTTTTGCACATAATGGGGAAACCTGTTGGCTGAAAATCTAATTTTCATGCAGCCAGGCAGCCAGGGTAGTCCACCTGGCAGGGCACAAATCCCACTATACGTGTAAATATACACAAATTCTGGCAAACTGAGGCAGGCTGGCACAGCACAGAGCACATAACTCACTGTTAAGTGGCAAGGAGAAGTTGAGGAGACTTCACATGGGTATTTAATTTGGGTTTACGCGTCTGTTGCCCGTGCCAAGGATTATGCGGAAACTGATAAGTGTACATGTTAAATACACATGCTTCCCTATGTACTTGTAAATATATATATATATCAATAAGTATATATATATAAATATATATATATGCTATATACTTTATGCGGAACAGACAGCTCTCAAGAGGAAGAGATAGGCTATTGTAGGGCTTAAGTAAGTTTTATATTGACTGAATAACTTTGTTCATTTCAAAATATCTATCAAAACCTTTGCAATTCGAATACAGAAAACGAAAGTTGAATCTGAATTCTTAACGATTTAACTTATTAATTGTAAGTCTTAAAATAATGATTCCAGTTTCATAAATTGTATATAATATTTTTTCATCAATTGCATAAGTTTTCGAGAATTAATATAACAAGGATATATTTAAGGGAAAATCTATAGCTGAATTTATTTTCACGTTGTAGTTGATTATTGACTACATAAATTCGTTGCTTAGGTTACCCCCCTCCCCACACTCCGCTCAACAACGAAATAATGAGAAAATGCAACATGCCAAGCCAATTTGCATAAGTGATTTTGCTGCTGATTTCGTGTTGAATGATGTCTGCTGATGATTTCTGTACTGGGTTCCAGTTCGCTTCACATGATCTCTTCATTCCATCATCAAGCGCTGCTTGACTGTTGAGGTAAACTGCGTCAAAATGGGTGGTAGTTAGAAGTGAAGGGATGGCCGGTGGGTGGGAATGTGGCATGACAACGTGACGCCAACAAATTTATGAACAGAGAGGAGTCCTGCACATGCAAAAGCGAATTTGAGACAACAACAACAACAACAGCTCAACACAACTCAATTCAACTCGGTGCTTGCTGCGGGGCAACTAGATAGATTGTGGACCATGTCACATTGGCAGCTATGAAGCATGCCAGGAGGGGGATGAGGATAAGGAGTAGGAGGATGAGGATGAGGATGAGAATGGACTGCTGCAGCAGTAAGTGAAATTAATTAAAAAGGACGCATAGCGTTAGTCAAGGATGCTTGTTGGCAGACTGTGGCGGACAGTGGGACAGAACCGAGGACAACACAATGAATGGGCAAAAAGATGTCAACACTTTATTCAAGATGATGACGTTATTGTTGTCATTTTTGTTGTTGTTGCTGCTGTCCATTGTTGGCTGTCATTGTTTCATATTGCTCTTCTCGTCTGCTGCTGCTGCTGCTGTTTATGAAGTGGCAGGATATCTGCACGTCGCCTTAGAGCGACGAAACAAGGCACATTGTTAATAATAGAATCTTGTTTCTATTTTTGCCCGTTTCGCCTTACAAACGTGGCAACAACAACAACAACGACAACAAATAGCACTTATTCTTTATTTTGTTTCCACTTGAGTCTGACGGGATTCTTTTTTTTTTGCATTTTGAAAGAGGTATCTTTGCTCTTTCAGTTTCTATTTTGTTTTTTCTGTTTCAGTTTCAGTTTCAGTGCCGTTTTTTTTTTAATTTTCACGTAATTTCTGTTTTAGACCACTTTTTATATTTATAATAACATAATTAATTAATATATATAAATCATTTTCCCGTCTGCTGTTTCTTTTCGACTATAATTGTTTAGCGCATCGCTTGTCATTCAAATAATTGAATTTAATATTTAAAATGCCAAATTCTTCTTAAATTAAAAACAAAAATAACAAAATCTGAAAACGTGACAAAAATGCGTTATGCTGTGCATTTTTAGGGCTGCAAATCCTGTTAAAATTTTTACCACAGAATTTAACAAAAAATAATTGCTTAAATCTGATGTAGATTTTTTGATGCTTTTTGGCTTTAGCAAACATTTTGACTAATGAATTTCCCGTTAAAGTCAAACAGTTTCCAACTTTGTGGTTACTTGGATTGGACACACAACATTGAAGACAAAAAGAGTTTCCAAATGATTCTATGTTCTGTGGTCGACCGCAAAAAAAACTAAATGCAAAAAACGGCAAACTTTAAAAAATTCATTTCACATGTGGCTTTACTTTGTATATTTAGTAAAATGAAAAGCAAATAAATTCAGAACTCGTGATAATATTTGCCATGAAATATACAACGGCAAACAAAACAAAGCACAACACATTTTTTTTACACATATAACCCTATATAAGCAAATATGCATATGCAGGTTATTATTATTATTATTTCAGTGCATTTTATTAATTAAAAGCAAAAAGTCAAAACTGAGGTAAGAGGCGCGTTTTCTGCGTTTCCCTAGAGAAATCCAAATGACAGGACATAAATACAAAACACAACACAGTGAACCAATTCCCAAATAACAATGCCACCAAAAGGCCAAAAACAACTAGAGAGAATGCGCTAGTCGAATGAGCTCGACTTGGAGTTATTCTGTAGTCAAATCGATTTTCGTTCGTATTTCTCTCTTTTGTTTCTATAGGTAATCGATTTTTATCGACAAGAAACTAAGTAAGCTGCAGATACATTTTCAAAATAGTTAGTAAATTAGTTTATCCTATTTCACATATCTGTTAACTGAAATTATTATATATCTCATCAGAGTCTTGCCTCCCTGAAATCCACAAAATAACCCATAAAGCCCAAAATACAGGGTATATGGGACAACAGCTGAACATCATTAAATATGCATTTGCTCGTATCTATATATATTTATAGAAACTCACATTATAACAGTATTCTATATAAATATAACGGCATTTGTTTATATAAATGGAATCGAATTCTTGTCGGCTTCTTTTCTACCCACCAATGACAAAAAACTGTTGCTTGTTTTGAGTTTTTCATTTGTATCTCGTTTTAGTTTGTATCTAGCTTGTTTGCCACTTCCTTTTGGTGCCTGTCATTTTGTTTACATTGAGGCAAAAACTGATTTATCCACAGCGTATCTCGTATGGATGCCACACACACAAAAAGTGCCGTGTAACGAGCCAAAAGTTGCGCCAAACACACCCCTAGGTACCTAACCACAATTTCTATTTACAGCTACATGCGGACACTGCGAGCCATTATTTTGCGTATTTAATATTTATTTGCTACATTAAAATTATTAAAATTAAAATGTATAAAAGTGGCTGAGTAGAAATGAACAAACCAAACAATTGTCTGGTAAAATTAAGTCTTTTTTTTGCAATTCAATCAAACGTAACAAAAACAAGATTTTTCTATGGATATAATGATTGTTTACAGTGTAATTGTGTACTAAGGATACTTGACATTTTTTTGAAATGTGTTTCCCAAATGTTTGGAAAATTATTTTCGAATGTGCCACCAGAGAATTTTCCTTTTGGCCTGCTTGCTACATTTGCTGCCATTTTAACAGCAGGGAACGGGATAGAGGGGAGGGAAGCATAGCTTCAAAACGGTGGTTAAAACATGTTTTATTGGCCCGGTCGCATGTTTTTCACAATTTATAACGTGCTGGGCTGCAGCCCAAGAGGAAGGACGAGTGAAGCGTGTCGATGGGGGATGGCGGGGAAGCAATGTGTGGGGGAGGTAGAGAAATGCCACCAAATTGAGGTCGTTGTCTGGCTGTGAATGCGTTTGGCGGTTTTCATTAGCCTACGCACGTGCCAAAGGCAAGTTCTTGACTTGTTCGAGTGAGTGTGTGTATTTGCGTGGGTGTGTGTGTATTAATTGATGGTTGAGTATTTGCTATAGATAAGTAAAGGGATGCGTGTGTGTGTGTGTGTGGTAGCTAAACAGGATGTGCGGCAAGTGGGCATGGCAACGCTGTTGAATGTTAACTTAATTGGCTGGTGTGAAATTAATTGGATTTTTACGCATATTCTTGGTTTTAATTACTCACTCCCCATTCCTTTGCACCCCGCCAAAAAAAAACCTCCCTCCCTTCACCAACAGATTCAGCTTTTGAATGTGGCAAGTGACGCCTTATGCAGTCAACAGAGAATATTTTGAGCTCTCTTGGACAAAACTGAATTAACAGAGCATTTAGCCGGTTTTTGGTTGCTTTATCGATTTATTTATCGCCCTTGTCAGTTAATGGACAGCCGAAGCAACGACTTTATCATCTACCGACCATTAACCGCTCGTGCTGCTCCTTCTTCGCGCTGCCCGCTCCCAGTGCAGTTAATGTTCTATGAATTATGATGCGGTTGGCATGTTACAACCACCGCAACAACTATAAAACAATACCTGTAAACAACACACACACACACACAAACTTCAACAGCTAGCGAACACTTTGTGCGATGGCACTTTGGACATTACGGAAAGTTCCCTAATTCACCAGACCGACAATCTACCCTCAAGCTGACGCCAGCCAACTTTTCCTCTTTATATCTCTCTCACTCTTTCTTTTCTTCTCTCTCTCTCTCTCTAATTGAGATTAACTTTATCCCACAACCCGTCGACAATGTGTTGAAATATCTTTGATAAGTAATTAGGATGTCTTTTTTTTTTTGATACCCTTAAATAAAAAACAAAGTTTTAAATTTATTCTAAAAATGTGTTGAAAATTTAAATTATTATTTTCTTATATAGTATAAATTATGTAGAGAATTTCATTTCGAAAACGTAAGCCAAAATTAAGCGCTTGTAACTCAAATCCAAAACCTTTTTTTTTTTTAATTTTTAACACTAAAAGTTAAAAAATTTATCATATAATACCCCTGACAACAGCCACATTTACAGGGTATGCGAATACAGTTTATATTGCGTTTTCTTTTCTTTTTGTTTTTTTTTTGTGTCTACGACAAACAAGGCTTAGTTTGACATATGCACAGAAACAGGGAAAGAGGGAAGAGCAACACGCAGCAGCAGGCACACGTTGAAGCAGGCTATCTCTGCTAGCTCTGCTCAAAGGAGAGGGGGAAGGGGGAGTAGAATGGTGATGAGTGTGTGGTGTGTGTGCGGTGTGTGGGGCAGGACTCAGAGGCGTTGCTGGGTCACGCACAACGCACAAATTTTTCATCGTTAACAGCCATAAAGAAGGCACAAGGAGCAGAAGCAGCCGGGCAGAGGATGTTGAAGGAGGAAAGGGAAAGGTAACAAGGGGAGGTGTATGGGTAGAGGTAGAGAGAACAGACCACAGCTAATGCAAAAACAAACACAGCAACCAAACCAATTTGCACATTGCACAAACACACACAAAGAGTGAGAGAGTGAGTGAAAGAGAGAGACACAGACAGAGAGAGAGAGAGAGAGATGGGAAGATTTAGTGGAAGATACTAAGCCACAAATGGCAGTGGCTGCTAATAACAAAACAAGCGACGCTGACAACAAGCTACACCAACAACAATCGCCACTACAACAACACATGTTAGGCTTCGCTTTGTCGGCACAGAGTTGCCTTTGTGTGTATGTGTCTGCGTGTGTGTGTGGGTGTATATGTGTGTGTGTGTCTAAAAGTGGAACTTTTGTGGCTATTTGTCGCTTTTTGAAATTATGCAACCAAAAATGCAGCAGTAGTTGCAACATGATAAGAAAGGTGCTGAAAACCCCGAATTGAATTTTACGGTTTTTTTTTAATTATTCTCCCAAAAAAAGTGCATAAACTTTCCAAAGAGTAATCAGATTTTTAGTCTCGGTTTGTTTTAGAACAAAACAACATTTAAAGTTGGATACGCAATTTCGACCCGAAATTCATATTAAAATTATGCACCGCAAAAAAGTTTGTGTAAACTTTCCACAGCCAAACTTCAGCATAGTTTTTATTTTCTGTAATTAACACAGAAAAACAAAAATTGTTGTATAAAAAATATGTTGTTTTTTTTCTCATATATTAAAAAGAATAATATTTTTATGTATGATTTTCTTCCGTTTTAATAGAACATTGTGAAATGGTTCACTCAACTGTGTTTTCTACTGTTCTACTGCATTTTTAATATCGTTCCTAGCCGCATACACACACACACACACACACCCTCAACAACAGACATGTGTTTACTGTGGCGTCAGCGTCATGTTAAAGTATTTGTATGCGCCACCTAGCTAGAATCCCTCGTCGCCACATTCCTTCCCCTTCCTCCTCCTCTCGTATCCCGTTTGCAATCCCTTTTGGCGCCACGTAGGCAAACAAGGAGGGATTGGGGTGAAGAAGTGCGCCTAGGCGTGAATTATGACCTATTGAAACCTCAAACAAGTCGCACCACAACAATAACAAAGGGGAACCACACACACACCGAGAGTATTACAACACCTACATGCCCCTGACTTATTTCGTCATTTGTTGTGCAACATACACACACTAACACACACACACACATGCACACTCCTTTTATTCATACTGCACGGGTCTCGGAGCTCCATTCTGCCAGCAATTTTACTTTATGACTTTATTTTGTCCTCGTTTTATGCATTTTTTATGCCCTCCTCGACTCGTCGCGGTTTTCCAACATTGTTTGGGCCGACAGACAAATCCACTGGCCCCCGATCCCAGGGCAAAAAATGAAAAAATTTCGTTGTTGCTTTTGTTGTTAAAGTTGCTGCTGTTCCTGCTTAGTTTTCCACTCTCTTCGTTTGTTGTCGAAAGAGTGTTTTTTTTCTAGTTGTATTATTTATGCATTATTTAGTTGAAGCGACAATTATTGGTTGTTAGCAAGTTGCATGTGTACGGCAAAGGAATCCCCCAAGAGGATGCAACAGAAAATTGACGAACTGGCAGACAGACTGACTAACTAAATGATCTACGGACTGATTGGCTGAGTGTCTGACTAACTGAGTGACTGATTAACTGAAATACGGCGTCTCTTCCAATGAGCTATGGCTCTGATCGCCTCACGCGACTAAAATCCTCATATACTGAAGATCTTATTGTACCAGATTGTTTTGAAAATAGCTAATAAGAAACTTAATAATAACAGGTAAGAAATATTATTTCTTATATTTAACTGAACAGAATTTTATGAAATAAATGTTGGGTACACAGCGGAAAGTTGTCATATAGAACAGCTAAATACTCTTCTTGGTTATTGTTGCTGCTTTAGTCCAAATAGTAATCATTGAGAAGAGGATTAAAGAGAGAAAAGGGAGATTATCTACTTTAATTGTCTGCTTAATGTATGGCTTTTGTCTGCAGCTTTATTCGGCGATAATCCATCTGATATTTTTGGTATGCTTTGTGGCACTTGCAACGTTTGGATGACTTTTATCTATTGGCTATTGTGTTCATCATGAAGTCAGCGAGGGTTATTATTGTCACAAGAGGGTAGCTGAGATGAAATGTACAACAATGCAGCTTAACACAATCCTGAATACATATTTATTTATAACTATATTATAGAACGTTCATCTATGGGTTATGGATACAAAGATTTATACATAATTAGATTATAGATTATAACATAAAATCAAAACAACTTATAAAAAAAAAATAAAATTAAAAACAACTAGTTAGACCATCTGATAAACATTTGAATAAACGATAGAAATTTTCAAGAAAATTATTAAAATTAAATACCGAGAAGAAGAAGAAGAAGCAAACGTAATGTTTGTTAAATTTAATGCAATTCAAATTGTGAAAATCAAATTAATTTTCAGAGACAGTTAGTGGCGCAGTTCGTAGCCAATTTATTGGAAAAAATACGAAAAAGAATTCGAAATGAAGTATGAAATATAAAAGTGGGGTGAGTTGATGGGTGGTGGGATGTTGGATGTTGCACAAAAAAAGTCAACTGAATTATATTCCATAATAAAAAAGTTATGACTGTAAAATTTTTTAATTGCACATTTGAGAGTTTTCTTCTGTTTATTTAAAATTTTTTTTGCTCTGCTTGCTGTTTATTTAATTTTAAATTCGAGACATGTTTTCATTGGGGGGGTGCAGGAGGGGTGGGGTGTGTAGCAAACACTAAAACGACTTCATTGACATTTTCCGTACCAACAACTTTGTCAGAAAAGTTTTTTTTGTTTTTTAGATTTTTGGTTTTTGTGGTGTTCGCCAATGAAAACAAAAGTTAAACACTTTCCACAACAAAAGCAACAATAAACCAACACTCAGCTGTTGTTAACGTTATTTGTTATTGATGTTGTTGCTGTTGTTGCTTTTGTTTTGGCTGGGCAAACATTGTCAGGCGTTTTTTCACATTTTCCTTTTGTTTAAGCGAAAAATGAGCGATTAATGGCCTTTAGGCAAATGTTCTCCACAGAACACGCGCTTGTGTGCGTGTGTGTGTTAGGATTGTGTTTGCTTCTGATGTTTCAGCCTGAATTGAGGAAATTGAATTTATTAGCACATTTATGCGGTTCTGTTGAGTTGAAAGTTTAAACACTCATAAGTGAAAAAGATGGATTACGGTTAAAGAAAAACAAAAAAAAAGGAAGAGCTTAAACAAAGCCTGACACAAGTTGGATTCTTCACACAGAATTTGAACTCAATTTATATTAAATCTATTTACAATCAATCTACATACATAATTTTATTTATTTATTTTGAGTGGGATATTAGGCAATCAAATATTGCACTTATTTGACTTAATCTCTTTTTTTAATTCTTTTTTTTTGTTTTTCTTATGGCTAGCTTCAACTTAATACCTTTAAATAGTTGTCTTAACAAACTATTCATTCAATAGCCAATAAGCTATTTTTTAATAACAAAAAGCCTCAATTATTGTTACCCTCTGTGCAAAAAGTAAGTAAAATACTTAACTTTAAGTATTTAGTCTTTATATGAGGAGCATAATAAAAATTTAAATCGGTAATAGCTTGGTAAGGTTTTTTTAAAAAAGTTTTTCATATATTTTTTAATGTAATTATTATATTTTGTTTTATTATTATAATTATGATTATTATTATTAATATTATTATTACTATAATTCATACAACAGCTAAATGATAACCTCTACTCAGTTCCTACAAAGTTGTGAAAACACTCAAACTACGCTCGAAAGAGCAAAGCATCTGTACAAAAGTCAACTCAAAACACTCAAAGCAGAGAATTTATGAGTTAAAGTTTAAACTTTATAGCTAATCTGCGGCGCCCCGCTTTTGAATCCGGCCAAAAACATTTACAAATTAATTAAAAGAACAAAACGCGCGACACAAATAAACAACAACAAAAAAACAGACTGGCAACAGTTTCAGAAAGAAAAAAGAAAAAGAACTAAATTAAAATAAAAACCACAAAAGCAAAACCAAAACAACACACAGACACACACACACACATACATCTAAACAAAATGAAAACAAAATTAAGGCACTAAAAACAACAACAGCAGGCAAATGTTTGTGAGTAGTTGAAAAGGCAATTTGCACAAGCAAGTCTAACCCCAAACAACACCCACCACTCTACCCACATACTCCCAAAACTCCAACAACAACAAGGACAAAAGCAACAGCAATAAGGACAACGCCGACGGCAAATGTAAAAAGTCAAAACTCGGACGCAGAAAGAAAGCGCGTAGAAACGCACACAAATAATAATAAAATAAATGTGTGGACAAAGAGAAGGAGAGAGGGGGAGAGGATGTGGAGAGTGTGGACTCTGCTAAGGTGGTTGGTGGTTTTTGAGGGTGCTGAGGGGTGAGAGGTTGGTTGGTTTTTGACGGTTTCAGTGAGCACAGTAAATTATAAATTAACGCTGCAGGCGACACGAGGTGAACTCTGGCCAACTTTGCCAATGAGTTGACCCACCCCCCCCCCCCCACCCCTTATTACACACCCAACTCCCCCACCCCCACCCCCACCCCACCAACAACAAACCGTGTGGCCTGCAAGCGTTGTGGTTTGTTTTTTTTTGCTAAGTTTAGCACTCGGCACTTTTTTTTTGCGTGCATTACTCTACCCTCCCTCCATATTTTCTCCCTCTCATCTACTTTGGCTGATGTTCATTTCACGTGCAAAAAGAAAAGCACGGCACGCTGCTAAAACTGACCGCAAAAAACAGGCGGAGTGTGGTCATAGCAGGAAGTGGGGGTAAGGCCATGAGAATTTAAGAAACAGGCGACAAAAGTGGAATGAGGATTTAAGAAACAGGCGACAACAGTTCAAGTTCAATTGAAATAAAGATGTGAGTTAAGCAGAGATACAAAGCAAGTGAGGAGGTGTAAGGGGGGGATAAAGAATGAGCTCAGCAGCGAAATGACCACATTACGATTCGTAATCTATGCTTTGTGGACAGTGTAACTTTAAATCCACGATCCGAATTACTCTCCCAAAACATTGCAGATTACTGCATTACTTTGTAATGGAATACTTAAAGACTCCATATACCAAGATATTTATTAAGTAACGTTATATAAATACATTTATATATTTATTTTTAAAACTACATGATTGATAAGGAAAACTAAATATAGTTAAACAGATTAGAAATATATAAATTTAGATATATTAATAAATATTAATATTTCTTTAGATGGAAATTATCAATTGATTAATAACTATAAGAAGAGAGTTTGTCTTTATTTTGATTAGAATCTATATTCACCAAAATGAATTAGTTGTCGATAGTATAAAAAAAAACTTAATTTTTGGTTCGAAATATTAAGTATTTTGCTCTTACAGTTTTTAAATGGTGATCAATATTATTCATATATATATTGGTATGGGTATTTAAGTAACCATTTAAGCTAACTCTTAGAAATAAGCAAATTGTATTGAATCGAAAGACAAGTATACTTTTCAAGTCATAATAAGAATAAATCCCCTGAACAGATAAATCTTTATTTTACATCATTAGGTATATACCTGCAGTAACATTATTCCAACATTAATAAAATACGTTGAGAAAATTTAACCCTTTTAGAATATGTTAGGTGCTTAAAATATTCCTTTAAGCATATATTCAAACATTAACATATTTCGTACAAAATATTGAAATTAAAATACCCCTTCAAGGAATACTGAATAAATGCATTCCACAAAATATATCTTTAAAAATATTAAACATATTTAAACATTGAAATAACAAAGTTCTTCCCCAAATCGTTTCCAGCAATCCATTAGAAATTTAGTCAATTTGGCCAAGAACTTCAAAGAGGGTTCTGAGTTAAGGGATTAAGTTACTCAATTAAATGCTCACTGCATTTTAAGGGGTACTCTTTTTGGGTGTGGGTGTTTAAGGGGTGGCGAGGTGGAGGTTTGGGGTATGTTCATAAACCGGAAACGGCTGCAAGTTTATTCAAAGTATGATGAATATGCGTAAAACATGCGGCCAGGATATGCGAGGGTGTGGGTAGTGTAGTTGGTAGGGTATATGGGGGGGCGTAACCGGCACGACATGCTGGGATACGCACACACAGGCTCCCATAACCCCCTGCCACAAGGGGGTGAATTGGGACACGCGTGCACAATTAAAAATTTCATTGACTCGCAACATGGACACGGACGGACATTCTGTGGGCGGTGGTCAGACTTGGCATAAATTAATGTAAAAGTTTGGTTACACATTTTCATAATTATAATCATAGAATTAATTATTTTAACATATGTAAATTACTTTGTTATTTAATCCTTGCTGTAATCCTTGGCAAATATCCCGTTGTTTCTTTTGCTCAACTAATTTAATATTTTACACACAGGCACACTCACTACACACAGTTACACCTCCTTCTGCTTCTTCTTCCATTCAAGCTGCATTCAATTTGAAGCAGCGAAAAACACAAACACATAAAAAGGACACGCGAAGCAGCTCAAATTAATATTTTTTTGCTTGCGCTGCCTTTGTCCGTCAAAAACCGTTACCCGGCTTTTATTTTCGTTTACAACTCAATTGTTTTAACCGTTCTAGCGAGAAGTTCAGGCGAACAAAGGAAAGCGAAAAAGAAACGATCGACAAACTGTCGGATCTTTTTGGCAGACCAAATATATAATAAACGACAATGACGACGACGACTATATAACGGTGACGACGAACGCACGCACGAACGGACGCGAATCGGATATCTCAAGTTGCAACGTAACGCCACCCGCTACGACAACCACTACGCTTCAGACACTCGGCAACACTGAGTTGGGCAAGTTGCACACGACTGTTAACACCAAACAGCAAATGTAAACAAGCTGCTGCTACTCTTCTGCACTGCTGAGTGTGGATTGTGTGAGAGCGTGAAAGCGTAAGAGAGAGAGAGCGAATGTCTGTTTAAGAATTGCATTATGTTAAGCGACAGTTTGCCGCTGAAGGATAGCATTACTTAAAATAATATTCTACTACTAAGTGCTCAACTAAGTTTACGTCTAAAAATTAATCTGCCCTGTTAGTTAGTAGGAGCCATCATCATAATAATTATACTTGAGCTTGAGTGATTTACTAATGGTGCGCCATTAGAAATATAATGTGAACGTACAGCCTAAATATTTGACTAATGTCTGTTTGAATAAATTTTGATTAGTTTGTTGTCCACTACTTTTAACATTGATTTACCTCTTTGCGGCACTTGGCAATATGACTTTGCGTTAACAGAATGACATAGTTATGAGAAATGGTCCTCATATTAACAGCGCGCTCTCTTTCAAGTTAACAGTCTGTTGGGAGCTTACTTGCTCTTCATGTGGATCTTAAGTCTCTGTCAATTTTAGCGGTTGAAGTTTGAAAATGAATCTAATAAATACAGCATGATAATTAAGCGAATGTATTAACTAAATATACTAATTTATTTTAAGAATTCCTCAACATTGCGTCTTCAGTATTGAGTATTGAGTATTTTCTATTATTACTTCCATTCGGAGTAATGAGTTCCACATTGTGCTTAAGAGCGCAATGCTGTTAATAGCAGTCCGGCACATAATAGAAACACAATTCGGACAAAATGCTATGATAGAAAAGTTGACACAGCTTACATGTTTTAACTGACCTACACAACAAAAATCATTCAAGAGTCGATTAACATTAACAGAATGTTTTAATTGATGCAAAGTTTATTCTGCTACAATTGAAATTTCAATAAATAAGAATTTATAACTGAATAGAATCTGCCAAACAAACCAATATTGTTTGAAAATGACTTATTTGTAATTCCATTAAAATACTTATATTTACATGCCTTCATTGAAAGTACTTTCTACTTCCACATCAAGACGAAGAAGAAGAAGAGCGTTATTTGTTTTGATTTTTATCTGTTGAAGAAGACAAAGAAAAATAGCGATTAAATCAGAAAAATGCGCAACCAAAATTGAGATTGTTGTTGAATTTAATTTTCTTTTTATTTTTTGCTACAGTTTCCAGGTTATTTAGTTGAATGCAATTTGAATACAAGCGAAGATAAACCATTAAATACCTTTTAAAGTATCAGAATACAACAATAAGAACAACAACAACTGCAAGAAGACAGGGCAACATGGCTGGAAAAAAATAACAGCGATTTTAATACCAATTAGGATACTTTTTCAGGCTTAACTCTGGAATGAGAATGAAACGTCAAGTGGTCGTGGGCCAAGGGATCGGAGGGAAACAACAACAACAACAAAAGTGCAGTGGCAGCCTAAAGAAATGGGACCTGTTCGTTTGCTGAAGCACACGCGTCTCAGAGAGAGAGAGAGCAACAACAAGAACAACAAATGTGCTGAGCAGGAGAAGAAGAAGTGGAATACAAAATTAAGAACTAAGCATGTAAAAAAAAACTAAATTGCAGCAAAGCGAATTTCAAATACCCTGACATTTAAATATAAGAAGTTGCTTGAATGTACTAAATATAATGCATAGTAGTATATAATATATAGTAATATATAATAACTGTTGAATTGGTTAAAGTTATTTATAAGATATTATCTTTATATATGTATTACACAATTCATTACATTACTTATATAATCATACTACCGCTCACTCTCTGCAAGGGTATAATAAAGCAAGGCAGTAGCAAGAAGAAGCAGGTCAAACGCACAAAGCGATGGAGTGAGGGAGACAGATAGTCGAGGGCAGCGCAGTGGAGATTAAAATCAGAATGACAGTAAACAGCAGCACGGCAGCAGCAGAAGAAGAAGAAGCAGCAGCAGTAGAAATGAAGAACGAAAGAAAATAATGCAAATTCAGATGGATATCAAAAGTTGAAGTTGTGATAGGTAAGGGCCAAAGGTAGACTATGTGTTGGTAGAGGGTGTCGGGAGGGTTATGGGTGTGCCGAGGCCGGACACACAAAGGACAAATGAATAGGCAAAATGTTGATAACGTTGAGCATGACGAGGATGAAGAAGAAGCAAGAGAAGAATATGATGACTATGAAGCATTCATACAGCACCACGTCCCCACCTTTGTACCCCACTGGGTCGTTGAACCATTTAGTGCAGCTGACAAGCGCGCATAGATAGCCCCTCTCTCCCTTCCCCTGTACCAACCATAATGGAAAGATGCAACTGCCAGAAAGGATAAACTTGTCAGTCATCATGGAAGTGACAAGTGGAAGGGGAGTTGGAGTGTTGGTAGATGCAATCCACTTTAATCTACACTTAAAAAAAAATCGTACATAATTACAAGCTTCCCATTTCCACGCTCATCTACACTCAACAAAATCTTGCATAGTTTTGAATTTAAAACTTTTTCTCAATAACAAACAAATTTATGGAGACTTTTTTTTGCTCAGTGCATGTATTGCTTTGCTTTGCGCATTTTAGATTTATATAATTCGTAAGCAGCTTGGCAAAAACGATCATTAAAACAAACAACTATTTTTAGCTTATGCCTCAATCAATGCACAGAAAAGAAAAAGCAGAAGAATGCTCGTAACATGATTGAGGGAGAGAGAGTTAGGGAGAGATAGTGAGAATACGACAAGCAGCTTAAAGTGTTTTTCCAGTCTCTTTGCTCGTTTTGTTTCCACATGCATCCTTGGGATTAAGCTTTATTGTGGTTGTTGTTCTCTCTTTCTATCCCGACCCTCACCCATCTTCAGTTTTGTTTTTTGTTTGATTTGTAACAAAAGCAAAGCGTCGGAAAAATATCAAAGAAAATGCCTGAAAATTCAATTTAAATTCCAATTTAAATGTTGCCTAAAAAAAAAATCCTTTTTGGCTACCTGGCTGCACTTTGTGTTTTAAGCGTTGATTTCTTGTTGTTGTTGTGGCACCTGTTACAGTTTGGGCTGGAAACTGGAAACTGGAGTGGAAAGTGGAACGGCGCTTCGATTTTATTGGCCTCATTAAGTGCGCTTCCCTTTTTGGTATTCCTTTTTTCTTTGTTTTTCGTCTTGGAAACTCATTCAGTTCGGCATTTTCATTTTGTTTCCTTTTCTTGTATTTTCTTTTGTTTTTCTTTTTGTACCTTTACCAAGCATTCTTTTGCATGCAACCGTAATTGCAGTAGCAGTAGTATAAATAGTAGTAAAGCCATAAATGGTAATTGTGTTGTAAATAGTAGTAGTGCTGTAAATGATCCATAAAAGGCCAAATTTATACTACTACTCCTACTACGAATTGTGTAAGTGTATTTATAATGTAGGTACTGTTATTTTAATATCTATAATACTATTTTTATTGATAATAATAACACTGCTACTTATTCTACTACCATTCCTACTACTACTATATTTAATTTATTACTAATACTACTACTCTTATTATTACTTTACTTTCTATTACTAATGCTAAATCTATCTTCTGTCTGATTTATTACAATTTGAGTTTGCAAATGTTTACAGCAATTTAGTATAATTTATTCAATTTAATTTTATTATCAGCTGGCGTTGAAAATAGAATCGAGTTGAGTTATTCCCCAACTAGTGTTACCAGAGTGTGGAATAAATTAGGAATGTGCAAAGCGTATTTCATCATCAGCATAGCATCTGCCTGTTTCTCTACCGCTCTCTCTTGCTCCTGTTTGCTGCCTACTCGCACTCGCAAATTGCGCATCAATTTCGGTTGGCATTCACAAATTCAACAAATTTTATATTTGTGCGCCTATTTGGCGTTTAACGGTTGAAAGACGGGCAAAAAAGCACAAACAAAACTGACGCTGTTTACCGTTTAATGAATTTTTATTTGAAGCAACGCCCAAAAATTCAACACATCCCATTCCCCCAAAAACACCCCACACTCCGCCATTCACTGCTCTTGCTCACCTTATGGTGGTCATAAAAAGGGTTCACAGACGATTTGCTCGAATTAATTGCGCTGCCATTAACGCAGCGACGTCGACAGAAACGTCACTAGCGGGCAACCACCCTCCGCCTCCCTTGACAAGTATTTGCTTGTAATTTATTTTTGCCTTTGTTCGAAACCCGAACGTAGAGCCAAAAAGGAAGTACAAAACATTTTTTCATCTTCTGCTTTAATTTGGGGTTTTGTTGCACTGCAATAATTGTTTATTTGATTTTATTTAGCAAGGGTCGTGTAAGGAGTCGTTGAATGGGATGGAGTGGGGGGAGGGGAGTGGTCAGCAGACATGAAATGCAAATTGAGTTTGGGGATTTTTACAATCGAGAATCGACGCACGGCAACAGGTTTTCGGCTAATTAAATATTTCTCTTTTTTTGTGCAAAACTTGTGGATTTTTTGTTAACTAAATATTTACCCCATAAAAGCAATTTGAATGGGTTTAATGAAGAGTGTTGATTGGATTGATTTGATTTGATTTGGTAATTCAAATAAAATACTTTTTTTTAATTTATTTGAATTCTTTTTGCTTTGACTGGTTTTCAGGCTGTTCAATAATTTCTCATTAGAAAAGCAACAAATTGATCAGATATCGGTGAGCAGCATCAGATAAATTTGTTAATCATTAGAAAAACAAATTCTTTATTTGATTTCATAATAAGTTTTTAGCAGCTAAAAGATACATTTAGCCCAAACGCAGATACATATCAAATGTCATTAAATTAAATTCTTTGTTGTGGGTGCTCAACAAGTTTCGAATCCAAATCCGTTTTCAAAACCTAACCAAATCGGAAATGAACCCAGAAATAAAGCTAATTAACTTGTTATTTGAGTATCGTTTTCAACTATTAACAAACGCTTTAAAAATGTTGCTTGTTTTTTTGGGGTTAGCCCTTTTGTAGCTGCAATCATATATAGCTATAGGTAGCCTCATTTAATGACCATCATCAAGATTACGCCCCCCTGAAACCCCAGCCCCATAATTATCTACTACATCATATTCAAATTCCAATTCTCGCCCCAAAACAATAAACGCTGAGAATGCAATTAAAGATGCGTAGAAACGACGAGTTCACTCAACTATCCAAAACTATCCAACCTATTCAAAGTCACGGATTTGATTTCTTAATTCTCCAATCGCTGCGATTACCTAACATCCCGACGAAAGCCTGCGGCGGCTGTGTGGGGTACACTAAAAAAAAAAAAGTAAAAACTTTAAATTTTTAGTGCATATTTTTATATAAAAAATGAAAATAATTAATTTGTTACTTTTAAAAAAATCTTTTTTTTATTCATTTCATAATAGCAAATTATTTTATTTATAATTAAATATTTTTATAAATAAAAGCAACAATATTTTGTTCAGTGTAAGATCAGAGCGTGCGACAAACGGCAGAATCCTAACCTAAGACATTAAATGGTCGGCAATAAAAAGATAGAAACAGTGAGAGAAGTAAATGAAGAGAGGGGAAGAGAGAGATGCGAGAAGTTGTTGGTGTGTGTTAGGTGGTTGGGGGGCGGGGTAAGACAGGCCATCATCTCACGCAATCCAGTTAATCCCGTGCAAGGCAGCTGCAGCTCATAAAAAAAAACACACAACAACAAAACAAAACAAAAACAACGATGAAAGAAACCCTTTTTGGAGTGACCGAAACAAAGTCCAATGATTTTTCCAGTTTCTCAATTCCCTCTCTCCCTCTCTTTCGCTCTCTCTTTCGTTCTGTCGCTCTCTTTGGAATTTTTATTGTATCCGCATCTTTATGGGCGTTTATTAATTACCCATCGAAGAAGGCATTGATTTCTGAGCGCAGTTCAACTGAATTGAATCAAACTGAACTGAATCGAATACCTCTGCCCTTGGCGGCAGCGCTTTTATCAAGTTGAGTGTCGATTTTTTACCTAAAAGCCAAAAAAAAAAATCACCGACCCGACGACAAATCCAAGGCGTTGATTTCATTTGTGTCCAGGCCGACTACATTTATGGGAAGACTTTGCGATAAAGCGTTTAGTTGGAGTCGTCGCCCAAAGATAAAAGCGTAGAAGCTGCGTAGAAGCTGCCCTTATTGATGACCGCCTGTCGGCCAAAAGACCAAAATAAAGATAAGGTGCGCTCCAAACAAAAAAACAACAACAGCAACAAAAAAGCAGACAACAAAAAGTAAAAAAAAACCTGAGAAAATGCAATCGTTGTGTTGTGCGAGATAAGCTTCTGTTGCAGCTTCCTTCCCTCCTCCCTCTGTTCGCACAATTGTAAATGCATTAACCATGCCCTGCTCGGCCGTAATGAGCTGAAACTGAAGCTGCAGCTGGAGCTGAAGCTGGAGCTGAAGCTGAAGTTGGAGCTGTAGCTGAATCTGCCTTAAGTCGGCGGAGAAGGTGTGAATATGTGAGAAATGCCACAGCGATAAGAAGGCGAAGCTCTGAAAATTTTAATTAAGCTGGCGGAGAAGCAGCTTTTAAATTATATAAGGATTGTACGTCAGCTAATTGAATCAGCCAACGGGCAGAGATTGTGAGAGAGAGAGGGACAGGAAGGGAGAAAATGAGGGAGACAGGCCTGATAAGACAAGGCAAGGCAACAATAAACATGAGCATACCCTGTACAAAGTGGAGAAAGGGGTGTTTTGGCAGGAAAAGCTATGGTAATATATAGATTTATACCAAGCATTCTTTAAGATTATAATTTTCACATGGATGTTGACTCAGAAACACTTTTTATATAGTATTTATAATATTTATTTTATCTATAACAAAAATACTGAAATTCGTGCAGAAACTGGGGTTAATGGAGGAGCTATGATCTCAGAAGGAGGCACTAAAGATCTAATAGGTCGTGGTGCAGAAGCCACCAATTTATATTATATATTATATATATATTTATCTAGATTAAAATATTTTTGATAATCGCTTAAGATTGAACAGAGTTAAAGTAGAATAATAATATGATATAACACCTAGAAACGACTTATTAAATTTAAATAAAGTATTAATTAAATCATAAATAAAAATCAGAAGTTTTTGAAAATCGCTAAAGATTGAACAGAGTAAAAGTAGCACAATATTATTACCTAGAAACAAGTATTGAAATTTAAATCAGTATTAAACAAATTATAAATAAAATTCAGTTTTTTAAAAATTGTTACAGATTTGACAAAGAATAATTCTCAATTGGATTATTTGTAAATATTTTATGTTCGAGAAACTTGTTTTTTCTCACTTCAAGATTTAACATTAAAAAAGCTGTTTATTTTATTATTTTAAATAATATTTATATATAAAAATGTATTTATTGAAAATCCTTGCGTTTGAATTTGTCCAGATCGTAGAAGGATGTCATCACGATGCGTCCACTGAAGCGTCTGCCACTCAAAGCTTTCAGCGCCTTCTTGCAGTCATGGGTGTTCTCGTAGCGAACGTAGACCTTGCCACAGCCGGACTGTGGCGACTCACCGAAGGGGCGCGGCATCTTGATGCTCTTGATCTTGCCAAATTTGGCGCATTCGTCCTTGATGTCCTTGCGTATATCCTCGTAATCGGTGTCGTCCAACAGCTCATCGGGCGACACCATGTTGAGCAAGCAGAGCACCTCGGTTGCCTTGCCCACTTTGTCAATAGCTGGAAAGCCGGGCACTTGCACCACGGGCAACTGATGCTCCACCAGGTTCCGTACACTGGCCAGAGAACGTTGCACGACCAGCTTACGGTCGTTCAGTTGCATGCCGTGGAGCCCAGCGATGGCCTGATCCGCTATCGAGGCATCTATGTACTCGCAGAAGGCATAGCCCTTGCTGAATCCCAGCTCATCCTTGACCAGGTTGAAGCCACGCAAATGGCCGAAGGTCAGCAGCAGCTCCATGACCTGCTCTTCGTTGAGCAAGGTGGGCAAGCCACCAATATACAGCTTATGCGGTGTATCCGGCACCACACTGGCAATGGCCGCAATCGATGGCAACACTGCACCAGATATCTCCCGAAGGGAATGGTAGTCGTGTGGACGTCGTATCTTCAACGCTTGGCCGCGAAAATTGATGCCATCGAAGGACATGGCCAACGTAGTCTCATCCATTGAGCGTAGCTCGAGAAAGGCGAAATTCTTCTCCAGATTCGTTTGGCAGGTGAGCACAGCGTTGCCATCGCTCTCAAATCTGCCGGACATGCGCTTGATCTGCACATTGAAGAACTCCCCCATCTCCTCGTTGGTGATGTTGAAGGGTATGTTGCCAACATACAAGCGACGCGCCTGTCGCGTCACAGTAGCTATCGATGCCGACTCGCCCGTGGGCAATGCACTGGGCATGATTCTCAAAGCAATCTGTCCGCTGGCCTGCATCGACTTGTATTCCAGCGGCGTCAGATGCTCATAGCCCAACGGTGGCACATCCCAGGCGCTGCCGGCACGGCGCGCTTTACGCGCCTTGTTCTCCTTCCCAGTTTTGGTCCGGGATGATTCCACCTCCTTGCTGCGATAATGCGACGTGCGATGTTTGGATTGCGAACGGGATCGGGAACGGGAACCCGTTCGAGCTGGCGCATAAGTACGATATTTATTTCCCCGATTGCGCGATTGATAAATATTTTTGTAATCACCTCCCATTTTTTTGGAAAATTAAAATAAAATTAAAGTTGAAAGATGAAAATTGGAAATGAAATAATTGGAAAACCCTTTTCAACTGTCAGCTTTCAAAGGCAACTCTGTTGAGTTCGACAATGCTTGAATTTTAAGAGGAATCAGGTTAGCCTACTAGAGAGTAATACTAAAACAAATATTTATAAAAATAATATATATATTAAGATTTTAGCACAATAAAAAGAAGAGCGAAATTAAAAGATTTCCTTTTTTTTTATGTATTTAAAAATTATTTAATTACTTATATATAATAAAATATATATAATATATATATAGCTATATACGGATCAAAATTGTCATATGTAGCCCATATAGGGTCAGCTACTGTTACTTCTGCCCTTTGAATATTTTTGTTCAACTTCTTTAAGCCATTTTTTATCAATAAGGAATTAAAAAATATGCAATCATTTTCATATTTTTTACACTGCTATAAAAAATGCTTCTTTATTTCTCTCTTAACTTTTTCTGCCTCTATTTCGCTTTGTGCAGCAATTATATAATTTACATATGCTTCATCAAAAATATATTTGTTGAAATGATAATTTCGAACGCTTCGAAAATCTGTTGAAAGCCGCAATTAAGTCATTTATCATTTATCGAGAATTTTTGGCTTTCGCTGCAAATTGACAGACTCGAAATATCTTTGGACAGCAGTTGTAAAAAAAGAAGAAATAAAAAATTATAAATATAAATTATTAAATCATACTGCGGGTGCAAACGCGATAATTTCATGCGAATTGACATCAACTTAATAATCATCCGTTAATATTGCTAATCAATTATAATTAATTGGCAATGCGGCCCGCAGTTAATAAAAAAATGTACATATATATATATATGCATACATTATATGTAGCCATATTCTCCGATTCGATGAAGCCACCAAATTGGGGAACGCCATGTGTGGTCGGCACATGATAGAAACGGGATAGAAGCTGCAGGCAGGCAACCAAAAACATTCCACGGAAACGACTTAATTTTGAAAGCCACAAAAATGGAAAAGAAAAAAAATAAATGTGGAGTCTCTCAATTAATTCCCAAAAAAAGGCGACACAATCACAAATGTCAACTGACACGAAATGGTGGGCAGGGAGCACGGCATAGGAAGGAGTCCCTTCTCTGGATTGATCCTCCTACACGACAGCCACAGAACAAAAAAAAGTCATTTAATCGAAAAAATCAAACTGTGTGATAATTAATGTCCACAGTTGGAGTTGGGATCCCCCCTGTGTTTTTTTTTATATTATTATTCACTGTTCGTGTGGGTTCCCAAAAAGGGTTCGGCTCAGTTTGGCTGCGATTGCTGGATAGACAAGGATAATGGTCACGCTGGCAACCGTTTAATGGGCATTTGATGATCAGACGCCGATCGCACAGATAACAAGATTTATAACGATTTTAAATGCAACCAATAATTCAACGACAATTGGCACTTGTATAAAAATAAATAAAAAAAAGAGTATTTTCATTAATGCTGAATTGAACACATTTCAGCGCCGTCCACAGAAAAAAAACCAATTAATTTTTTTATATTTGTTTTTGGGTTTCAATGAGAATCAGTCCCAGCCACGAACAAAAACATGACAAACGCAATTAATTTGTCCATTTAAATTCAGGCAACGCTTTTGCTGCTGCTGCTTCTGCAGACATTTGATGTTGCACGTTGCGCGTTGCACGTTGCGCGTTGTACGATCGGTCGCTTCGATTTTGTTTCGTTATTATTTTGATGCGATAAATTAATTTCGAAACAAAATATATATATATATATATATATATATATATATTTATATATTTATGTAAGATAAAACGCAATAAAAATTCATAACAAACTCTTTTAAATGGAAATGAGCAAAGAAAAATCATTATAATAATATATTAATATATTCAGGCTGTGCGATTTCAAATCTTGGTCCCTGAATATGAAGTTCTTGAAATAAAATACATAGAAATAAAATTGGAAACATATTACATACCCTTGAAATCTTTTGGAAAATCTAATTGAAATTGATGTGGGTTTAAAAATTGACACGCTTAGATTAAATCGATACTATTTTTAAATATTTAAGATGCGCATGTCTAAAAAATAAGTAAAGCGCGAAAATCTTTATTTGAAACAATTGATATATATTTAATTGACATTGATTTGGGAAATTTTGCAAGTCTTCTTCCTTCCTATTTTTATACTTTAAAAGAACAAAATTTAGATTTTTGATTACTGTCCTTTATGTTTTTTATTATCTTTAAATCAGATTCAAAATATATCCTACAGAAATTCCATTGATTTACTAGTTTCCAGGCCTTTCAAATGCATTAGTCATTTGCCATTTGGGATGCGATATTTTCAGCCACAAATCTGTTTTTTTTTTTTTTTCAGATTTCGAATAAAATGCTCGTTTTGAGTGTTGAAGTGTCGGTTTTCTGGTTCGTTGCGGCTTTTAGGTCGGTTAGCCACCAAAATATTTATAACATTCAAATATATGAAAATGTTGCCAAAGCGTTGCTGTTCGGGTGTATTTTTATAATGAAATGTTCATAAATATTAAGTGATAGAAAAGCAAAATAAAAATGTTTTGGCGACGCTTAACTAACGTGAAATGAAAACGATGATATGCAAAGTTTTGACCACACACACGGAGAATGGGTTCCGAATGGGTTTGGGTTTCCGTTTGGCCCCAGGGGCAAATCCATTTAGTTGAAATGGCCATAACCAAAACGTCCCATCGAATTGAAGTTTTGTTGCGGTTACCACGAAAATGGGAGCCTCATTTTATTTTTTGTTTTTTGTTTTTTCAGCTTTATTTTTTGTTGTCAAACATAGATGTATATAAATAAAAGTTTTAATGAACTTGTTGGTCGATTGGATAGATTGGTTGGTGGATTTTTGTTGGGTTATTTAGCTCGGTTGTGTGTGTGTGTGTGTGTGTCTGTGTGTGTGTGTGCTTTTGTATCAATTGATTTGTGGCCATAGGCGTGTGAACGTGATTTTATTATCAAATATTTTATGCTGTTAGTTTTAGTAAATTAAATAAATCAACAGAGCAAACACAACTTGGCCGAAACATGACAGATGCCCAACTGCATTTTGTGTTGTTTTTTCTGACTCTTCTTATATGGTTTTTGTTGTTGTTTTTTTTTTTTTTTTGGTTTTTTGGTTAAATGTCAACAAGAGCATTTCAATTTATTTTCTGATGAATCAACAGAAAAACAATTCGCAATGAGTTTATTTGTTTTTTGTTGGGATTTTTGCTTTTTTGGGTCTGCCCTTTGCTCTTGGGCTGCGCACTCGTAAATATCTTTCGAGTGCATCCGCAACTACTTCAGATTACAGATTTCAGCATAACAATTTATTTTTGATATGTATTTTTTATGCAATTTCTCGACAAATTTGTCGACGCTGCTACCCCCCCACCAGCCCCTCCGCCCAACGCCATCAAAAAGCAGGCTGCATCCTTCATTTCCCTTTTTTTTGGTTTTTTTTTGTTGCGAGGAATTTGCATCATAAATTGTCAGCAATGTCATAAAATGTTTTTTCTTGACTGTTTTTTTTTTTTGTATTTGGCATGCCCCATCAACATAATCATCCTCATCATCATCATCATCGTCATTATTATTATTACTGGTGCAGTTGTGTCATCATTTTATTTCGAGTGTATTTTTCTTCTGGCGTCTCGCTTGGGAGTTTTAAAACTGACAGAGAATTTCTAATGATATTCTGGCGCCCAAAAATGATCTGCTACCAGTTTCCATCTGACAGCGAAATGTGAGAAAATCTACTAAGTAATCAAATAATATTCACAAACAAAATGCTAGACATGTTTATTTTTTTTTTTTGGTTTTTTGTTTTTTTGAATTTTCAGCACTTGCCTCAACAAACAGTGAGGAGTCAGCTTAAATTGAGCTGACTAAAACAAGTTTGCTATTTACAAGAAAACCAAAAAGTTTATTTATTACACCCCTTTGAAGCCCCTTTTGCCCCTACAACCCTCACACAAAATAAAGTTGCCCTTTTTTCTTTCGTTTATTTTATGGCTGCAATTACAATATTTATTTGCTGGTCTTCGTCTTTCACTTTAAACCCTTGAATGCACTTTGGCAATTGATTTCTCCTCCACCCGCACTCCGCCACACAATAGTTTAGTCGGGTGTAAAATTTATGTTTTTCCCATTTTAGCCATTATGCGTCGAAATGGTTATAATTCAATAACCAGATTCCTTAATGGCATTGATGATGATTCTTTGTTCGGATTTGCCGCGTTAAAATCAATTCAGAATTTATGCGCATTTGCTTGTAATTTATTTTATGAATGTTTAATAATCTGTGCACTGGGTAAATTTATGACAATTGCATGTTAATTGCCTGCTTGGCGCCGATATGTCAACTCCAGTTGTGGGTTGCGTCGCCGGAGCGGGCGGCAGGGGCGCAAAGGGGGCGTCGTTCGCATTGAACCCTCATTGGGTTTACAATCAATTTCATAAGTGGCAAGTGGCAAGTGGGGAGCAAGTGGGGCGCAGTGGCCCTGTGGCCCTGTTGTTGTTGTCCACCATTGTTGACTCGGCGTTGAGCTTTGAAGCGTACCCCTCCCCCGCACCGCAGCCCTCTTTCACACCCTCTATGACAAACAGTTGACATGCTGAACACATTATTATAGACGCCCTTTCAAGTTTACGATATCGATTCCAAGTTTATTCAGGCATTTAAAAATGAGGGCTAATAGCTTTCTGAGCAACACTAAGGGAATTGTGTGTGTGTGTGCGTGTGTGTGTGAAAGCTCTTTAATAATGAGCAGTTATTGAGGGCCAATTATTGTGCACTGAGTATGAGGATGGTCTTTTGCGACGCAGCTGGTTTGGCCTCTGGAGTATCTTTAACAAGAACTTCTTTTTTTATTAGTTTTCTTGAGTACCCCATAATCTGAAACTTGAAGTAATGAATGGAGTGGAATAATGCCAAGAGTACTTACTATTTGACACAGAAATTTAGGTAAATTATATGGATTAAACGAGTAATAAAAAAGGATTAATATTTAATACTGATAATCAGCTGCTAAGCTCAAAACAAAATTAAGATGAGGCTTCAAATTTTTAATTTATAATTAAATTAATTTTGAATTTATACTAAAATATTTATTACCTATAATGCCAAATTTTAAATCAGTTTTAATGTTTGCTTACTTTCTACTTTTATGCTCATTTTGAGGACATTTCAGAACCTAAAATTAATTTTAACTTTTAATAAGCTAATTTTAATTAAAGTTTATCAACAACAAAACTGCAAAATTATTTAATTTTTATGCAGAAAAATGGTGAATTTAATAAAATCATAATTTGTAGCAAAAATTCAGTTTGTACGACTTGCATTCTGTGCCGAGCAGCAGCTGTTTGTCAGCCTTGACATTAGCTGCAAGCTGGCACAGTTTTAGCCCAGTTGGCAACAACGCCGCATAAATCGCAGCGGCAACTCTGGTTGGCTGAGTTACTTGGCCATGTTTTTGTTGTTGTTGTTGTTGTTTTGCTGGCAGCTCTTCATCATGCACAGTGTGACACTTGTTTGTCTAAGCGCTGTCGCGTGGCAACCTTAGTGGCACTGTGGCCCCAAGACCCCGAGCATGCAGGCGAGGTCGCCTCGTGATCTATCCATAAACTTTACCCAATGCAACAGCAACAACAACAACAACAACAACAACATTCAAGCTTCAAACTTCAAGATGATTTATGAAACTCTACACATCATAAGCGAATGCGTTTATCATTTTTTAGTCTCGCACTTTGCTCGAAGTTGGAAAAAATCTTGAAACTGGCGACATTGACAAATGACAAAAAAACTGCGTCGACGTCCATTTATGCTGCTATCCGCTCCCTGCCCCCTGGTTGCAAGACCAAGTTACTCTTAATTTTATCCAGCACGCGCATCCGGCAAGGCTCATATATATATACATATATATGTATATATGTGTATGTATATATTTATTCTATGGGCCAAAACCACAGGCTTGTCATTAAATATGCAATAGATTCGCTTCGGCCAACTTTTAATGCGTCACAAGTCGCATAAATTATTCTGTTAACAACTTGTGTCAACACGATCATTAACAACAACAACAACAACAACTACAACTAAAACAGCTGGTACATCTGTGATGAGTCTGAAATGTGATACGATGACAACAAAGCAACAAATGAAACTTTTCTTTGGCATGCAACAAAAACATATTTTTCTGACAAGACTTCAACATTTGCAATGATAATGCGAGAAACAGCAAACAGCAAACAGAAGGATTAATCCCAGAAGATTGTTTTGTTATACAACTGAATCTATTAAGTGGCAAATGAAATTCGCTTGATATATTAATCTCAAATAGATTGACTGGTTTCAACATTCAAGTGTCAAACAACAACAGCGAAATAAAGGAATTTTTATACACTGAAACTTTAGATATAAACAAAGGTATTTTACAGGTACTCTCTATATATCTCTATAATTACTCAAATTGACAAATCTGACAATTTTAAGGTAGTTAATTAATTTACTCAGAATTAATTATTTTTCATTTTATTTTTATTAGCTGCTCAAAGTTGGCTTTGGAATTGTAAGTTTGTCGTTGGAAACATGTGATTTATATTATATATTATAAATTGAGTGATTGAGAATTGATTCTGATTTAAAATCTGGTAAGTAGATAATATTTATATATATAATATTGACAAAATATATAGCTTTATGTGGAACTGTAATTAGAGCTGATATAAAAAATAAATTACTTTTCTGTGATTGAGAATTGATTGTCTAAATTAAAAATATGCTAGATAAAATTTATATATATAATATGAACAAAATATATACTAATATATATAATATAGAGTATAAATATATACTATGGAACTGTATATATATGATTTGATAAAAATGTGGTATGTAATCCAAATTTATATATATAATATTGGCAGAAAATATAAATTTATTTGTAACTGTAATTATAAAAAATAAATCAGAACAAATTATAGCCAGAGCTGAAGGACTCAACTTGCTCTCGCCTGTATTATTATCTATTTTATATTTAAATGTATTTTTTTAAATATTAATATATAAATAATTATCATGCACTTGCTTAGCTACTCGTTTTAGCTACATTGTAAAATTTTAGCAATTATTTTTTGCATTATTAAAGTCAGTTCAAGTCTCGCAATTCAACGAATTTAATTTATTTCAGCGCCAAGCTGGCTCCAATATATCGTAAAAATGGCAATTATGAATATGAAGTCAAAGACTGCGGAAGTCCCCCAACATAAACAACAAAGTTGATAGTCGAAGGCGTTGTTGGAGCTGGAGTCGGAGCTGGAGTCGGAGTTGGAGTCATCGTCTTAGCGCCGGGGACAATCATGTTTTATGCATTTAGAATGCAACTTGGAGTGCGTATGATTCATGTATATATCGGAGTTATGGACAATTGAGGCATTGTGGCCAAGTATATAAACTGCTTATATATATATATATATATACATATGTGTGTATGTAAACAATAGAAAAAGCGATGATTTTTGAAGCGCCAAACGCTGCACATGCGAGGCCTAATTGGATTTTTGCGACGGGACTGTTGACTGGTCAGCAGCAAATGGCAGGGGTATGCGCGGGGTATGTAGGTGGCAACACTAAACAATAAATGTGGCACGAATGTGCAGACACACACACAGAGAGAGGGCTCAGAGAATGGCTTTCCAGGTTGCAGAGTGTTGTTCCGCTGCTGCGGCATAAAGTGAAATTGTGCGTAAAATTCGTTGGTCACGTTTCCACGTCTGTTGACAATTGTTTTTGTTTGCCCCTGAATGCGTAGAGAGAAGCGCATGCAACGCGTTGCCTGCCCCGTTTTTGCTGTTTGCCTGCCATTAAACGCGTGTCCACATGCTGGGCACTCGACTACCTCGTCTCTGGTAGATCTACATGAGTAGGATGCTCCTTGTTTCCATGTTCGTGTCGCTAGCAAAAAGTGCTGCTAATCTTTTGTTTAGGCCCCGACACAGACACAGACAGAGGCAGGCAGGCAGGCAAATGGCACAACTGGCCAACATCACCACACGCGTTGAGGTCCCAGCGAGCGTCCCTCAATTAGCCAAAAAACATTCTTGTCCCGTCTGCCGAGTCAGTTACCAGCGAGATCATATCGCTCGCTTGAGCCCAAAAATTACACTGGACAACGGGACAATGGACACACCTTTGTCAGTGCTGTTATTATTCGCAGGGATTTGGACTCATTAGGCGGCATCGTACGACGCCAAATCCGGCTAGCTGAATGCCACTTTTAACGAGCTGCCTTCCTGTCTCCCTCTCTCCCTGTCTCCCTCTCTCCCTGTCTGCCTGGCTGTGTTGTGGTTTTGGTTTCGATTAGAGGGCAACTTTTCAATCTGACAGGAATTGCTAATCAATGAATGGCCAAAATGAAAGATGAGATGAGTGGCAAGAAGAGCATTTGCTGTTGTTGCCACACGCATCAGTTATTTGTGTGCAAATATTCAATGCGTTTAATTCATAGAATAATGTGGAAAATATTACAGAACTTCAGTTTAATACTACTTCAAAAAATGTGAAATCCTTTTACTAATTTTACAGATTTTCAATAGTTTTTTCTTTTTTATTGTATTTAAGGTATGCATTTTTTTAAATAAAGCTGCTAATAAAAGCCTCTTAAATCATTAAACAGACTATTAAATCAGATTATTTATATATTTTTTTCTTTAATCAGATTCTCAATGATATGTTTATTAAATTATATATATATAAAAAATATTAAATAAGTAAAAAATAATAAATCCACATATTGTTTATTCAATAATAGTAGTAGTAAACAGTTTTCTTTAATGTTGTGTTTAAAATATTTAATAAATTCAGCGGCATTTAGATAATCTATATATAATCATAGGGGAATTGTCATCATGTTGTATATAATATTTATTGGTAAAATGCAATTATAAAATCAATGTATCAGATATATTTTTTTCTCGCTTTATTGAGAAGAAGATTTTAGGTGATATTTTTTAATGGTAAAAGTTTATACGGAATTTGCTTATGATTAGCTCAAAAAAAAAGAGAATTATTATTCGGATTCTGATGGTTCTACGTTCTTATATCATTTTAATATTGGTGTTGTTGAACTATTCCCAAATTTGAGAAACTCTGTAATTATACCCTTGTTGGCATATTAATTATTTTTTTTTTTACAACATTTTTGTAGCTAAGTATTTAATAGTTATGTGATTTTTATATTGCAGTTAAGAACATTTCAATATATTATTATTTAACACCATTTCCCTATTATTATTTAACAGCTATTTTCTGTTTATGTTGTAGTCGAAAACATTTTAATATATTAATATTTAACACCATTTCCCTATTAATATTTAACAGCTATTTTCTGTTTATATTTTAGTCGAGAATATTTTGTTTAATTATTATTATTATATTTTAAACTAAGAATTATTAAGCCAAAGCAGTCACTCGTTGCTGTGGAAGCTTTTTGACTGAGAAAGTGGAAGAGTGAAAGCCAAAGCAGTGAAATAGAGTCCTCGAGCAAAGAGCTAAAAGAAGGACTTACAGCGAGGTAAGTACACTGGTTGCCTGGTTGCCTGGTTTGCTTTTGCAATGGTTTGCCAGGGGGCAGCAGGGGACTGAAATGGCAAATATTGTAATACAAGTGAAATGCTTAAAGGTACCACTACAAAGACAAAGGGCCAACACGGCAGTAAACAAGATTTAAGCAAATTTTTGTGTGTTGGCCCGAACCTCATTTTGTGAACCCCAGGCAAGGCAGGGGTTATGCCACTGCCAAGTGCCCTTTAAGTTGCGACACTCAAAGGAGCTGACCAGAGGCAGGCTTACGGAATGGCAAATGCTGCAGTCAAGGCAATTGCTGGCGGTGTTGGATTTCGATTGGCTGGATAATGTCAGATGTTTGCAGCTTAAAAAGGATTACGTTGCCTGGCAGCGCGGTTCATAATGTGACAGCAGAGGCAACAACAACAACAACAACAACAACAGAGGCAACAACTGCCATAAAGTTCATCGCGTCGAGTCGAGTTTTCCCGCTCGTATTTACCCCTCGATATTGTTTGCATTATAAACTGACTGCTTCTCATTTTTATTATTTGCATGCTGCTGTATCCTGGTTGCTGCTACTGAAAATGCAAAAATTATTGCACAATGTTTTTTATGACGAGCGAAATATTTGTTCAGTGCTTTTTTTTCCCATTCATTTTTTATGCGGCTTTGTTGTTATTTTTACTCCTTTCATTCTCACACGTTCCGCTCTGTTGCTTCCTGTTTTTTTCCCCCCCAGTTGTTGTTGTTGTTGTTGCTGTTCTTGGGGTTATTATTATTATTTTTGTTGTACGCAACTGTGTTTGCCCTGATGCCATCCTGATGTCATGGTGATTTTTAAGCCTTTGGCCATTTTATTTATTTTAAATAAAACTCGAGGCATTAATGCGCTCTCAAAAAAAACTGAAGCCAACACAGCGAATTATAAATGCAGTACAAAAAAAAAAAAAACAACCAAAAATAAAATAATTAAAATTCTAAAAAAATGTGCTCAATTGAAAATATATTTTTAGTATTGGATATAAATTTCTGCAAAATAGAGTAGTACAGCAAAGCAGTTATAATTTGGTTACTGTCCTCCGACTTGTCAAATGTTAAGCCATTCTTGAGTGGAATTCAGTTGAGCCCGCTGAGAAAGTTGGAAAGCAGGCCAAACCATTTTCCAAGAGCTTACGGCCAGTTTCACCCCACGGCGAAAGCAAAATATTTGTATTTAATAAAGCCCAGGGTAAGTGGCAGTGTTGGTGGGTCGCTTGACTTTGCATATGCGACTTGCGGAATTTAATGTATCCAGCGGTGCGGCGACAACAAGAAGGTCCTCAATGGAACAACAAAACTGGGGGAAAACAGCAAGCAGCAAAAGAATAAAAAAAAAAAACAAGAAAAGTGAGCAAAAGGCAAAGTATATATATATATATAAAAAAATACAATAAAATTCGAACATGAAAAGCCTATTTAAAATGCTGACATACGAAATGCGAAGAACGAATGAACTCTGCCGCCGCTCAACACTTGGGGGCGCCACAGTGCAACAGGGACTAGCCAGAGCGAACGAGGTGGGATTGGGGCGGAGACGGGACGGAGTGAATTACCATAAAATGAAAAAAACAAAAGGCGCCAATGAAGTCCGGAGTAAGTGATGGAGGCAATGGAGGCGAGGCGTTGGAGGGGACACCAATGCAGGCAGCGCGAATGTGAAAATATGAAAATTGAGTGAAAATATGTAAATATAATGAAATATTGTTTTCACTGGCAATGCTAAAAAGGAACACAACAAAAACAACAGACGAGGTTGCACACAACGTCAAGGATTTACTTAGCTACTCCGAGAGAGATGGAGAGAGGGAGAACGGGGGAACGGGAGAGTGAGTGAGAGAGCGCCTGCCGACTTGGCGCCTCCAAAAATTTATGCGTAACAAGTCGCTGCTCCATTTATCATTTCCCAAGCGGCTTCCTTACTCTGTCTCTCTCTTCCTCTCTCTCTCACTCTCTCACACTCTCTCTGGCTGACTGTGATTTACACTCTCGCTTTCTCGCAGGCAAATTCTCTGCCTCTGTCAGTCAGTTCAGGTCAGGCAGGCAACCTGACAGTCTGTCAGCTCCGGCAGCACTGCTGTGGCAAAGTATTGAAGCCGTTTTGGCTGTTATTTAAATTATGAAAATTATTCAAACCACAAATGGAATCATCATCATCAGTTATCGTTGTCGCCCCCCGCTACCCCCGCGCGCACCACAGCTTCTTCTCAGCCACAATCGTAACAACACGCACTTAACCACACTGAACTCCAGCTGGCAAGGGATTTCATATGTGCGTCAGTCACAGACAGACAGACAGACAGATATATATATATATATATTTCCCCCAACATTTGGCAATATAAAAGAAAAGCTCTTTTTTTGTGAGTAATGTGCACAGATTTTATGACAACCGATTGAAATTCAATGTTTTGTAGTTTATTTCCTAAGCAGTTCTCTCAACACATTTATTGATCGCTTATCCCTCGAGTATTACGAAAGTAATTGAAATTCAACTATGAATAATTTGTAAACATTTAATAATATTTTGAACTTAGTTAAGTGAAATCAAAATATATATTTTTCGAGATAATTTTTGACTGCTGCAGTTTTGGTTTGTGCTCAATTTCAATTGGAATATTGGTTTGACAGGCGCATTAGTGTTATATCCTCTTTGAGGCACTTTAAATTAATTATGGCACTGGCAATTCACAAATAGCCAAAAGATATTCAATCTAAGCCGGAGATGCTTCAGCTGTCAGGCAACATGAAATGCACAAATTATTGCCACTTTAAATTAGAAAGCACTCAAAGCATGAAGGCCATAAGAACCAAGAGCAGAGGCCAGAGACCTGAGACCAGAGATCAGAGACCAGAGACAACACATGGAGCCAAATAAAGTGAATGAAATGGAATGAAATGAAATGAGTGTTTACCTCAATTGGACATGTCATTAATAAATCCCGTCTGTTTGTGCCAATGTTAAACAAATGACAAATGACATTTTCCCAAAATGTTTGCACACTCAAACTCGGACACATGGAAAATATTCTCAAAATATTTGTATGTCTTTTGAATAGACATAGATTTAGATACAGATACAGATACAGATACAGATACAGATACAGATACAGATAGATATTCACTGCTAATGAGTTAATTCAATTACGAAAATAACACACACACACACACACACAGCAGGCCCCTTGGCTAAGTGAATGTTGCAGGAGTGGGAAATGGTGGAGGAAAGGGAGAAGGGGGAAGGAAAAAGTCCAGCTTGATCCCGACAGCATTTGACTCTTACAATTTGACAGTTTTCAATTAGTCAAAGTGTCATTTGGGTCACGATGAAAACTTGCCCACAACACAGGTAGTAAACACGAGAGAGAGAAAAACCAACTGACTCTGGCTCTGTGGATGGGGCAAAGGCTGTGGCACTGGCTGTGGCAGAGAATGTGGCAGAGACTGTGGCAGAGACTGTGGCAAGCTAGCCACTGCTGTGTAGCGAATTGTAAATACTCTGGTAAAAATTATATACAAATTAAAATATAAATTTAAATTAAATTTTTTGTAGATATTTTAAGTGTTGCTGTTTTGGATTGTAAAATAAAACGACCTTTTTATATAGATGTATATATATATATATATAATTCTGATCAGCATCAATAGCCAGTAAAAATCATTGTAATTTTAGATTTTAGATTTATATAAAAAATTATCAAATGATATTTAACAAGTTATCCAATAAAAACTTAACTTAATATAAATTTATTTTCTTTTCTAAAAAAAAAAAAATTAAAAAAAATTAGACAAATTTGTCATAGAGATTTCATAGAAAGAATCAAAACTTTTATTTATATTTAGAGTACAATTTTATCTGTTGGCAATTTGACTTGGTTTTTTGGAAATATCTAAACTTTAAAGTTGCTAAGTTTCTGGTTGTCCTGTTGCCCTTAAGATCAATAGGACTCCTTTTGGGTAAGTGCACATTTTCTGTTTTAATTAGTCATTGACCCAAATGTTAAATAAATAAAATAACAATCAAGTGAATTCGATCTAATTCCGGAAGTTCATGCGTTGCGTAGGCGCAAAATTTCTTGGGTGGACATTTAAAATCGACATTTCTAATTTAATGAGTTTTCTAACGGTTTCGGCGCACTCCTGGGCCCTGAGCAAAAATAAACACCGAAGCGTTAATGTCAAAGATATTTAATTTATACGTACCTCCAACCAGCCACCCATCCGTGCATCCATGCATCCATTCGACTGAGTGTTTTTATGGGTCAGCGTTGATGATGGGCAAAGAGCAAACGCCAAAGGCGCCAGTTTCTGACACCGCGCTCCGATGTCCAACAGCGGCTAATAAAAATCAAATATGTGAAGGGGACACAAATGCGATGCCAAGCCAAGCCAGGTGGCCCAGCAGGTGGAGCATGTGGCTCAGCTGCTCGAGTGGCAAGCGCTTTTGTGTGTGTGTGTGTGTGTGTGTGTGCTCTACTCTGATGAGTGGTGCTGCCTGACAAGGACTTCAAACTGCGGCTGTGATGAGTGGTCTTGGGAGTTGGGACTGTGTTGCCTGGTCCCTCGACTCTGGCCTCAGTGTTGGAGCACGTGGCGATAAAGAAGACATTCAAAGCACTTTGTTCGAACATTAAGTGGATTTAATGTAAAGTTTATGTTTTCTTAGGTTACGTGGTCGATTTCCGTTTTATTGCCTTAATTAAAAGATAGGGCCGGTCCTTGTCCTACGTTAAATACACACACACGCACACACACACGCACACACACAAATGTACATGCTCACATATAATCAAGCATATTTATGGCTATTTGAAATATTTATTCGGGACTTCTTAGCATTTTATGGTCGACCTGTCACAGGGCGAAATACACACATTTTACGATCGAATTCCAAAATGTGCACCTCAAAATTAAAATCGCATAACTTGACCAGTTTCTTTATTTAATAGGCTATATGGTAAATCCCATAAGTCCATGCATGCTTTACACTGTAATAAAGATAAAACCAGGCGAAAAGCCAAAAATAGTTTAAAAGCAAAAATTAAATGAAATCGAAATGATTTTGTAGTATTTTGTAAAGGTGTTAAAGTGCTAAAAAAAAAGATTTTGTTATAGGGAAATAAAAAATTTTTTTTAACTACTTTCCAATTTATTCACTAATAAAGTTTTCGTATTTTTTTTAACCTTATTAATTTTATGAATAAAATGCCACTTTATTTGGCATTAAATGTAAGCCAACCTATTTTACCATATTTAGTTTTAATAACCTTTAATCAATTGCTGTGATTATTGCCATTTTTAACGGCTTGCCTAACAAGGCAGCAATAAAAACCTTAAACTTAAATTAGCTGTTAATATTACCTAATCCAAAATACATTTTGACGCCTCAATCTAAAAAGCTGATGTTTTTTTTTTTTATTTGTGGGTGTTTATTGCCTGTCACCACGCATTGTTTGGCATTTTTTTTTTTTTGGTAATCTTTTTTTTTTTTTTTGATTGGTGTAAATTTGAGATCAGCCATAAATACGGCCATAAATCGACCACGCAATTTGCACAGCTCGGCCTCCAGCAAACTACATGTGACAATCATTAACTGCCTCAGCTTATCAGGCAGATAAAAAAAAGAGCAAATCCATATCAAAATTGTGGACAACTCACTTTCATTTTCACACCGGCTCAGACAAAAGCGAAACACATAAAAAGACTTAGCTCCAACTTCTCAGAATACAAATTTTGTGTGTTGGATTAGTGCCTCAAAGGTATCCATAAAGTTGAATAAATAATCGAAGAAGCTGCAGCAAAGATGGCCATCTTCATATCGGTTAAGATCATGTATGCCATATATATGGAGATCTGGGGGATTGACAATAAGAAAGCATTCAGTTTGAGGATTATTACTTGTAACTTAAGATTAAGTTTATATCAGATGAAAAACTTTAGCTGCCAGAAACTTCTTCAAAGAGCTTTTTTAATTTGAGCACAAAACAATTTATTTATATTATTCATGTGATGAAATTACTCAAAATGACTGCATTTTTATTGTATATTTTTTTCTCCACTGTTTGTAAATTTAAATAAATAATCAAATAAAGGTAAACAAAACATTTTTTTACGGTGCGCTGCTTTTCTTACATTACAAATCCACTTGCATCCACAAAAAAAATGTATTGTTGTCGATGTTGTTGTTGTTTTTTGTTGCTGGGTTGCAACGCATTTTACAACTTCTCATGACAACAACTGGCTGCTGCCTCAGATCCGGCCAAAGCGCTTGACAACCCACTTGTGGAGCAGCAGCATCCAAGGTAAATGCAAACATGCAAGTAGCTCACAAGAAAGAGAGCAGAACGAGTTGGCAGCTGCATAGCCGAATAAAGTAGATACTCTACAAATTCTAAAAATGCAAATAAAATAATTGATTTTATGTAATTTTGAAGAAATTTTATTTTATGACTTACAAAATTAGCTTGCTTATTATACATTTTTTTTTTAGAAAAAAAAATATTAAGCTATAAATTAATGATTTCAGTTGGAACTTTTTTTTGTTACCCGTTGAACCATTAAATCATATTAAAAAAAATATTTTTTAGAGTGTATAAGAGTGTATGTATTCGGAAGCCAAATAACTGAAAGCCTTTTGGAAGTTGAAGTAGCCGTTCAAGTGCGGCAAGAGTAGACGTGGAGTTTGGGGGCAGCTGTTGCTGCTGCTGCTTCTGTTGCGACTTTAATGCAAACAAAGAAATTAAACTTCGCTGCTAGAGCGAGAGAGAGAGAGAGAGAGAGAGAGCTAGAGAGTTGGAGAGAGTGAAAGGTTTTTGGGAAAGGGGAAAGAGCTTGCAACAAGCTGGTATTTAAATAGAGTGCGGTTCTTTCTTGGAGTATATCGGCCAACAGCATCATTGTCGTTACTTAATTGCGTAGGTTGGTAGCCAGTGCTTGAGCCGCGGCCACTTCAGTTGACGCGCACTTGACATGCCACCGGCTGGGGCAACTTAACCTTCCACAAGCTGCACCCCACCAAACGCTGCTCATCTTTGCTTCGCACACCTTTTTTGTGGCTGCTGCTGCTGTTGCTGCTGCCATGTTTACATATTTACTAATTTACAACAATTTTCGTTGTACTTGAATACAGAATGCAACATTGCCACGCGCACCTCCGCAACTGCCCCCGCACCACTCCCCTACCACCCACAATGGCGTGTGCTACTTTATGCGAGTGCGCGCAGGCATTAAAGACGCAAGCAAAGTGTATGTTGCTGCAAGTGAGGGGGACGGGGGGGCAAAAAATAACAAGATGATGCCAAGCAGCAGTAAGAACAATAACAACAGCAAAAAAAAAAAACAACAAAGCAACAGCAGCAAAATATTTAAATGAGGTTAAGTTAGTATAACAACTATTTAGATCCCCACTCCGTCTCCCTCTCTCTCTATATATCTCTCTCGCTTGCACACTTGTCTTAGCCTTGTTTTTGTGCTCTTTTGTTGCTTGCCACTTTTTAGCCGAGATTGCAACCAAAAAACTTCAAAATTTATGCACATTGCTGTGTGATTCTGTGAATATATTCATATTTGGCTGGTTTTTTTTTTCGCTTTCTTTATAAGTCTGCATTTGGGTCTTGGTAAGCACCTGCTGCCAAAAGTTGAACAAGAACTTTTTCAGCAGAGATTGGATGGGTGAACAGAAGAGGCTACAGTTCATTAAATGTCACAATTAGACAAAGTGCATCCATATTTTGAAGCAGACAAGTAAATAGAATATAATTTTTAAGAGCTAAACAAAAACTATACTCGAAAAATTATAGTTCAAATAAATTATACCATAAATAAAAGAGTTTAAAAAAAACTATTATTATTATCAAATAAATTAACACATACATAAAAGAGTTAAATACTGACTAAAGAGACCCAATTCGCTTACTCTGAATTCTTAAAATAATATTTTATTCAGCCGCTTTTTATTTATACTCAACTAAAACTGCCCAAATAATTTCTCAATATCTTGCCACATATTTGCCTGCAGCCTTTCGTCGCGCTATGTAATTTTTTTTGAAAGTTATTAAGCAAATTGAATTCCACTAAAATGCCGCTGAAATGCTAGTTGGCCAATAATAGCTATCAAGTTAGCATCAGTTGCCAAACTCGAAAAGTTGTGCTTTTTCCCCTGAGCCATGTTTTTCTCGTAAATAAATATTACAATGCAACTCATTGAATTCCATTTCGAAATTAAATGTATTTTATTCGACATTAACCACAAACGTTGATCGGGGCTCTTATGTAAATTTAATATTGAATATTTTGAATATATCTAGCTCTATCTCTCTCTTTCTCTCTCCCTTTGTCTCTGTCTCTGTGGCAGAATGAGATCGTTGCAGCGTTGGCACAATTCCAGATGCTGGACAAAAAGAATGTGGAAGCCACTTAATCAAATTAAAAGTGTACATTATAATTTTCATATTTAATACTGAATGTGGCACACTTCATTTGCGGGATTGCATAACAACAGACACGCAAACAGACAGACAGACAGAGAGACAGACAGACAGGATATTCGAGAAATTAACATGTGAAATTTAATATATATTTTATACTTATTTTCATATGCATAAACTCAATGTTGACTTAAATGAATTTGTCTGAATTTATTTGCACATGTTTGTCAGATATAAGCACACACACACATATATATATATACTAACATGTACATACGTATGTATATATATTACATACTTATGTAGAGAGGCAGCCAGTGCAAACACAATACAAAATAAATAAACAAATAACACACACAACAGAAATGTCTGGTCTTATTATTAATATCAAGTATTTGTATATATATATCTGGTAACTGGTATCTGGTATATCATTTGCTGGGTAACGGTAAGCTTGTGTACCGAATCCCCCCTCGGCTGCTGGTGCAGATAATATGTCAAAGTCTCAAGCGAAATCAACAAGCACATATCCTGCGGATATTTTGGCCAACAAAATTTGTCAGCTCTCGTTGTCACTCACTAACTGACACACACACGCACACACACGCACACACACACACACACACACAGATGATAATGATGATGAGCACGTAAGCAAGTCAGACACTGAATAATAAATTGCAATTAGCACAATTACAGCAGATTGTCACAAATATACAATTACACAACTACCTGAAATGTTCCCTCCCCCCCTCACCAACCCCCTCAGCAAAAAGTTTTGATATACTTATATAAATTGTGCGCATTCATTATATAATTTTTTTACATTACAATCTGAATTATTTAGCAAACGTTTGTCTGAAGGGGGGAACATGAAACAATTGTTCCGTTCTAGGCCACAACAGCTCACCCCAAAAAAATGTTATCCAAGCCCAAAATTTTCAATCCCTTTCACAATTTCCTACCCCAAAAACACACACACACACACACACTTACGAGACAATTCTGTAATGCACAGTGGTGGACAGTGGCAAATGTGTTTAGAAAATGATCGGAGAAGGGGAATTGAAGCTGGTTTTTTTTTTTTTTGCCCTTTTGTGGCGACTCCCCTCATTGTTTATGAGCGTATCGAATTTTTGCTGGGGTTACTTTGCGGTGCCGTTGGGAACATAAATATTTATCCAGCGATAAAAGAATTTGGGTTATTTTCGTGGTATATAAATAGCACAATTTAACTTGGTTAACCTAAGCCAGTTCGCAAGCGGATGCAGCCACCGCCAACCACGCCGAGAATACGTTTAGCATGCAGAGTGCAAATGTCAAAGGAGCCATAAAAATGGGGTCCCAAACCCAAGAGTTATGCATGTTCAACAACAAACTAAATATAGTGCTAGAATTGGAATAGTTTGACAATGGACAAAAATATAATTTCATTAAATTTCAAGTAAAGACATTAAATTTTCTGGGATTTGAATAAGCTTTCATCTGTGCATTAAAAATTCAAATTGTGATTTGGGTTGTCATTGAATAATAATAAAAAGCATTTTTAAATATTTAATTTTGTTAATGTTAGTTTACCGGCAAAGAACCAGCTGTATTTGGTTTAGATGACCGTTATTTTAAAATATATTCAAATGACTTAAAAAGTTCGAAAATATTAGTTTTCCTAAATATTTGTTAAGGTCAAAGTTTCACACAAAACAAATGCAGCTGTCAAAATAACCCTTTGCAGATTGTTAAAAATTTAATTTTTGGTTGGGGAAAATAGATTAAATTATGTTAAAAATTATTGAGAAAAGCGTTTTTATAACACTTTTAATTTTGCATATATTTTGTATACCACAGTGCAAGCAACTGGATATGCTGTGGCAAGCAGATAGTGTGGCACGTGGCTTGGCCTGAAGCAAAACAATGAAAATTACTAAGAGATGGGGGGAGAGAAAGAGACAGAGATAGAGATAGAGTGAGAGATAGAGAGATGATGATGACAACGTGGCTGACGACAACAAAACAACACACAGCCACCTGTAAGCCACACACACACACACACAGGTGCTGAGAAGGGGGAGATTCCCTTAAATGAAACGGTTACATTATGTGGCTGTTCCCCTTACCACCCCTCTAGTATCAATATTGACGCAGACCATATCTTTTTATGACATATTTTTTGGCTACTGTCAACTGTGGTTCTGGCTCTGCTTGTGGGTTGCATTGTGGCAACGTTGGGTTTGTTTGCATCCTCGTCCCTTTGGCTTCGTCAACTGCTCGTCGAGTATTTATTTTTTTTGTCCAAGTTGATAACGCGATGTAGGCATAATATGTATATACATATGTATTTACGTAAAATCTCTTGTACAACTCACCAAGGCTGACAGCAAAGAAAGAATGAGAGAAAAAAATCAACTAGGCCCAAACATAAATCGCGCACTTGGCTGAACTTTGCTTTGATGTCTTGGTTAGTCAATCTGGGTTACTGGGTAACTGCAGCAGAACAAACTGCTCCATTTCACACAGAAAAAGAGAGGGAAAGATATATAAAGAGAGAGATGGGTGTTGAGGGACGTTGGACAACTCGATCACATTTGCATTATGACCGCGTAAAGCAGCTGAAGACGACTTGACAGGTTCTCCACATTTCTTTGTCCATTCCATTTTCCATTGGGTGGCTCTTTTTGTTGACAACTGACGCGAAGCTGGCACACAACCAGCATTTGAATATGGTCAAGAAAACAATATGTGTATCCACAAAGCGACTAACGAATGCGCTGAATATATATTATATATATATATATCCACATAAATATTTAATTAAATTCTTGCTTTTATTGCCATTTGCTAAAATTTATTGTCTGCCGTTAGAAAATTTATGAAACTTGTTCAAAAATTAATATTTCGCCAAAGATACAAAATTTCAATTACTATAAATTTGAATTAGGTTAGTTAATTTATCACATCTAAACGAAAATAAAACTATCTACATTTTCTAAAAAAAAGTGTTGATTTATATTTAAATTTCGTGATTTATTAGTAAGACTACAAAATTAATTTTTAATTTGTATTTCTACTTTTTTATATATAAAATGAACTTTCGAAATTTATGTTTTATGTTCACATGGCAAAGGCCACAACAAATTTAATAATGCCCAGCAAAAGTGTATCGAAATGAATTTCTAATCCCATAAATTAGGCGATTCGCCCAGTTTGGAATAGTTTGGATGCAATGTTCGTCTGAGGGAGGGATGGAGGGAGTGCTGTGTATAAATGGATGGAGGGCTGTGAATTTATGCTGACATCAAATCCAGCGCGATTTTCTTGGAAGCGCAAGACACACACCATACACAACACACCACACACACAGCAGCAGCAGGGGCAGACGAGTGTCAACTGTCAGTGGCTGGACTTAAGTGGCCATAAAGTAGGCAAATCACGTGGTTGTTGGTTGCTTGTGTTGCAGGTGTTGGCCACTAGGTGTCGCCCGCTGACAGTTGCGGCAAGGCCCACGCACAGTGCGGCCTGGAATTTTAAATGACTCAACGTCGACGCCGCCGCGAATGACAATCGACTCGAAAGGATCATCAGCGGCGCATGCGTGAATGTATTCGATTACCAATTGCCACAAATTCCGACTAAAATTGCAATTTGATCAACCGGATTTGAACCTGCTGTTTCCGCAAAAAACGGCAGTCTTTTTTTTTTATTTTTTATTTTTTATTTGATTTGCGGGTTTTGCGGCAAGTGGCGATCAATTTGCATGACAAATCGGCGCACCACCAGCCAAGATTGCCACCGCAGCGAGAGTTCTGTGTGCTGACAACGAAACCAGCTGACAACTGGTGAAACCGTAGAAGTTGGCAGCCATGAGCAATGCCACAATTTGCAATGGATCACGATCTCTGCCCCTCAACTTGTGTATCGCATTTCAATGACACGACCACATTCCGCGCTATTTGCAGGGTTTCTATGGAAACTCTGATACACCGATATAGATTTCCAACTCTGGCATTGTCCAAATGCGTTAATGATGATGATTTCTGTGGTCAACTTGCTTAAGTGGGCGCCAATTCCTTTCTACTCCAGTCGCAGTCTCAGTTTGTGTCTCAGTTTGTGTCTCAGTTTGTGTCTCAGTTTGTGTCTCTTGTAATCCGATACGAATACTCAATTAATTTCACTTTGGCTAACATTTGACATAATATGCGTTTCCCTAACGTTTCCGGCCGTTGCTGCCGCATTTACCGACAAAGCACCAACAACAACAACAACAAGATATGCAGCACGTCGCACACGTTTCTATCTTGTCCATAAATCTCAATATCAAAATATGCTAAATGACCACCCGTATGAAGCAGACAATAGTTCACCAGATGAAAATAACTAAAAATGCAAATAACTGCACGAATCGCAAATGCGTCTTGTATGCATGTGCACTGAAAAAAAATGAGAGTTACAAATTAATTAATTGTCAGTATTTTTTACAATATTATTATCGACATGTTAATTCTTATAATACTTAATTTAAAAAAAAAAAAATGCTTTTAGACTTTTTTAAAATTATTAAAATAATTAATCTGTTCATAATTTGTATGCATGTGCACTGAAAAAAAATTAGAGTTACAATTTAATTAAATGTCAGCATTATTTACAATATTATTAACGGCACGTTAAAAAATCCCTCCAGCGAAACTTACTTTATACATATATCATTTAATTTATTTAAGAAAACGGTTTAATATTTTTTTTTAAATATTTAAATAATATTTCTTCTCAATTTTCTATTAAGTGAATTAATTTTTACATCGATTTCTATCATTTTATTTATTTAAGAAAATGATTTAATATATTTTTTTTAATTATTTAAATAATATTTCTTCTCAATTTACTTTTTAGTGAATTAATTTTCATATCGATTTCTATCATTTAATTTATTTAAGAAAAGGGTTTAATATTTTTTTTTAATATTTAAATAATATTTCTTCTCAATTTACATTTTAGTGAATTAATTTTCATATCAATTTTTATCAACTGTGCAAATTGAATATTTATCGAAGTTAGTTTTGTGTTCTTAGGCAGCGTTTTGTGCTGTGTATCTTTTGCCGTATCTGTGAGATACTTGCGCATAAATCTACAATAGTGACGACCCCCACTCCGCACGCCGCCAACCCCCCTTGAAACTCCCGCATAAAAAATGCCTAGTTGGATTCGTTTTCGATTCGTTTTTGTTATGTTTCGCTTGGATTCGAATCGGGGCGGTTCTTTCATTAAACGCGGCGCATGCAAACAATGAACCGTGTTGACAGGTCTCGTTTTTCCAACTTACGTTTGATTGATTTAACCTGAATCGCCTGACAGGTAGGAGAGCATTTTGGCATGCCCATGTCACGAGATACCCGCCGCACCGAACGAGATGCTCGATTTGTATACAAAATACAGCCTGCTTTAGTTATGGAAATCTACGGATACTTATGCTAAGCGCGGTTCAAGCAACTTGGGCGGGAACTGGGTACGAAAACCATTGACTGCCCCAGCTGTGCAACGGTGTTGTTTGAAACTCTAAACTCAACTCTCGATCGGCACAGAGTAGGACCAAAAGAAGTGCGACAATCAAGCGAAGTTATGCAGAACAAAATACCATATACAAATCGGCATACATATTCATAAATACCTTCTATAATTACAATGGAATATTTTCATGCACTTATCGGTTTTGAATAACGTTTAGCTTGAATAGAAAAATATATACATAGAAGAATTTGGACAGATATCAAGGAATTTTCTAGTAATTTACAGCTAGATTGAAATGCGTGCAGTTTTAAACAGTAGATGTGAGTAATTATGTTGGACAGCGACCGTTAGATGAATTTCCTTTGGCTATATACCAGAGAGACAATTGACGATTGTCTGTAGCCTCAAGCTTCTGGACCCGACGCAACTTCCCCCACTTCAGTGTGTACAATGTGCTGCACTCCACGCAACCCATGGATGCAGCTCATGATGAATGCGAGACGAATGAACGGAGTTTGGAGTGGAGTGGAGGGGTTTTAAATTGATTGACAGTTGAATGATTTAATGAGCAACAAGATAAACGATGCTGGTCTGCCAACCGCAGCGAAATGAATTACTTATTTTTTCATTCGAATTTCAATTTGAATCTCTCAAGGCGCAATGCACACAATGCATACTGGCAAGTGTGCATTGCGCTCAAATAAGTATCTGTTGTAGTTGTTGTTGCCATTGTGTGTGCCGTGCCACACATAGTTGTAACACGGCGGGTTCATAAAAGATGCTTATCGCTCAAAAAAAAAAAATAATAATAATACTACAAAAATACAAACTCTTGCCGCGTTTTCTTGCCCCGTCATGTGACGAGACGACGACGACCACGCATTTTGTGTCAACCAGTCAACGGAGCTGGGAATTGATAAACTAATGTTAGCTCAACTTGTTGGAAAACATATATATTCACAATTGAGTTTCCATAGCAGCCCATTTCCATAGACCAGCAATGAAATGTTAGAGCAGTTAAAGAAAAACGAAAGTTGGTCAGAAATATTTAAATTTAATAAAAAAATTTTGTAAATATTTTTAAAGGCAAATTATATTAAAAAAGATCACTTTTAAATTTAAGCAATCAATATTTTGTTACATTATTTTATATATATACCAACTGGATTTTTTTTTTATTTTTCTTTATTTTCTTTTCTTTTTCTTTAAGTGTAGCTACCACAGCGATCTTGAGCAGCTACTCTTTAATTTTCAATTAAATTTCTTACACATAATTAAATTCGCCTCGCCATTTAAATACACATCTCCAAAGCGCAACAATTGCATTTAAAGCTCTTTTTTCATTTATTTTCTTCTTTTGCTGCTCATTTTTATGTCGTTTGCGTGTGATCCAGAGTTAGATCCGGGAAAAGAGATGCTGAACCCGTAGCGCACTTGTCCCACGCAACTTTTAGATACATCGAGATACTCGAAACACTCACGCAACTCGCAACTCTAAATATATAATTTATGTATCGGTCAAATAATGATTTTGGCATTTTCAAATAATGTTTTCTTTTTTGTGAAGTGCATCGGTGAATCTCCTTGAATGATCTTGATCTAGTCTCGCTTTTTCTTTATATATAAGATGCATATTTGTCTCCCATAAAAATCTCAATTGCAGCACAACCAAAGAAAAGCTCTGAAAGGCGCCTTACGGATTCACCTAAAAGTTGCAAGTGCCACAAAACATGTTTTCAAATGTAGTCACATATATTGAATTATCTACTAAATATTTATATTGTATATCAGTTTATTCGAATTATTTGTCAAAATTTTGTTATACACAATCGAAAAAAAAATAAATAAATTTAAACAATTTTAGGTTAATTGAAAATTGCAGAAAAATGCCAAGAAGTTAATAGCCGAATAAATAATGTTAATTAGTTTTCTAATCAATCATGCCGCACTGCGTAATTGTTGCATTGGCTGCGTGGCATGTCGAGTCCCGCTGGGTGCAAGATCAAGTGAGCCACCTTTGAACTGTCGACAGCTGCACGGCAGCAAGTGGAAGCGTCAAAATGCATTGAACGAACAGCAGAAGAAGATCATACCAAAGTTGGTATATCTGCACAATCCGTGGAAGTATCTGATGACCAAGTTCAATATGTGGCGGCTCAAGTGGCTGTGGGATTATGGGTTCAGTGAGGCGGAGTTTATTGAGGGCTCCAAGCAGGCATTCATTGTGATGACGGACATAATACGGGAACAAAGTGCGGAAAAGCTCAGTGAGCTAACAACGCCGGTTGGCCTCCAACAGATCACACGGGACATGCTGCTCTCCCGCAACGATACGCGACTGAAACTGGTGCGCTTCGACAAGGAGCACATCCGACGGGCCATTCCCATGAAGGTGGCGACACGCAAGAATTTTGGTCGCAAATATGCTTTCATCGACATGCTCTTCGTTGGCCTGCGAAATACAAAGGACTTTGACTCAGCCGCCGAGCAGGTGGAGATCAACAATCTATTGCGTCGCATGGACATTGAGTTGAAGACGCCACATGATATTATCTCTGTGCCGCATCGCATTGTTTTTGCCGAGATTTTCATACGCTTTCGTCGCGATTACACGGCGGAGGGGAAACGCAAACAGGATGTGCCTCGGTATCCGAGCAGCGATTCGAGTCTCAAGCAAAACGATGCTCATTCCTTGGAGCAAATGAAATCCTCATCATCCGAAGAGAACCTGTTGATGGAACACATTTTGTCACGCTTAAACGATCCGAGCTGGTCGGTGTCCTTCTACAAGATTCTCACCTTCGATGTGCTCAACTTCGATCCGAAGCCAAATCGGCGCTTTTGAAACATATTTTCTGCTAAATTATTTTGAATAAAATTTTGCGTGGTATATTCTCATTTATTTAAAATTATCTTTCAGCTGCCCGCATCTTATGATTTATATTGTTAAATTACGCTCACACCTCAAAATGTATGTTATTGTTGTTGTTTTAACAAAATGATGTTGTAATGAGCCCCATTACACGATTCGATGTTGTTAGCTTTTATCATTGTTATTGTTAATGTTGTTGTTGTTGTTGTTGTTCGCCCTGCTTACATTTGTCGCTCTCGGCTCTAATTAGTTTTCAAACATGGGTTTGGCCTTGCCATGTTCGAATCTCAGTCCGTTAATCAAAAGAGTTGAAGAAAAAAATAATCAGAAATCAACATATGTCATTATCTGTACATATTTGTGTTCATGTTTTACACATTTTTGCATAATTTGTACAACATGCTAAACATCTTTTCCACATTATGTACACTATTGTCGGAACCGTGACTCTTTTTTGGACATTTAACACGCTTTTCATTTCAATTGAATTCGATGATTAAAGCATGAATAGAAAATGTTTTGAAATGATTGGAATGCTAATGGGAACACACAAAAAATTGTGACTTTTGTGTGACAAGTACTAAAATAACATATTTTAAAAGAATGTTGATATGGATTTTATTTTTTGTTTTTTTCTGAGTTCCCATTTCTACATATTTAATCTGTATGTTTTTAGAACTCGTAAGCCTCACTTGAAAAGACCCATCCAATTACGTTTGAAATGTTTTTGCATGTTGCATTATTAGAAAGTTAAGAGTTTTGAGTGACTTTCCCACTGAAAGCTATTTGCTCACGTTAAATAACGAGAAAAACCTAAATCCCAACGGCTAAGACGGTCGGGGGGGACTGGGAAAGAATAAATAACAACATGTCAAAAAGGAGAAATAATTTAAATAAGAAAAACACAAACAGCTGTTGCAGTTCTGAGCTCCGGCCGGAGATGAAAATGTGCCAGACACACACACACATACACATACAAATCGTTATACAATAACACGCAGTTACAGTTACAAGCAAAAGGGATAATCTCATTATAATGAAACGCAAGTTATGCACGCGCAGTCGGCAGCCGCTAGATGGCGCCAGCGAGGCGTCAGTCAAGTGTCGCCCGACCTCAGCTTAGAAGCAAATGAAGGAGTAGGCGAACAACAACAACAACACCAATGACAACAAAGTCGCAGCTGCCAAGGCAAGGAATATGGCACCCGGTTGTATTCCCGCATCCCCTCAGCCCGTTCGCCTGCTCCATCGCTTGAGCTGACATGCGAAACACGCTGGCATAAATAAAAAAAAGGAAACGGAATTAAAATAATTTATGTAAATATTTTGCCCTCGCCGGACAACTCAATCTGCGGCACGCTGTCTACTGCTCCATCTATGCAAGTTATTTTTTGAATATGGAGCACAGTGGTAACTCAGCTAATTGTGACAAGTTTAAACTTTGTAAAATAAATTAAAGTAATTAAAATTATTATTATAATTAATGTTAGCGGAAAAGTCCAGTGAAAAACCCATTTTATGATTGGTTACAATCTTTTGTATATTCTCCTCTATGCAGCTTGCTTATTATTCTCGATTCTCATGATGCTGCACTGCTCTTGAATACTATATTTATATTCCTTGAAATTATAAATTATTGAAATTATATAGGAGTCATCCCAGACTCTCTAACACATCTTTAATATTCAAACTCGCAAATAGAAAAAAAGCACGTGAAGAACATTTCATCTTTTTAATGTTTTTTGTCTTGTTTGCCAAAGATAGCAAATAAATTTAGAAAAATGTTTGCTTATCCATCATCGGAAGAGGATGATTTGGGCGGAGGCTGAACAAATATTATGAGTCGTTCCGCTTTGAGAACGCGCATGGGGCGAGTTTTCAGGAAAAGAGATTAGCCTCATTGGAAAGGTCAAAGTTGTGACTTTGAGCACTCGAAGAAAGAATTAAAAAAATGATAATATTGGTATATATATCGTAATAAAAAACACATAGAAACAATGTATATTATAAATAAAAATTGGGCACTATATTCATATACAATATATCTATACTCAAGTGTGAATCTGCGAATAGTTTGTGTGTTCAAAATTTGATTTGTAATAATTTATAAAACTAAAAAGATTTACTAAATCAAAATCAGAAGCGGTTGCAGATGTGGATAAAGCACTACTCATGAGCATAGATAGGATAAAATGAAAGCCTACAAAAATGATCATATTGGGCAAATACACTGAAGATGCCAAAGATGATGAGTCAAAAGTTCACAGCTGGACAACAATCCATGGAATGAGGGCAATTGTAATTATAACATATCCCCAAGAAGATAAGACCCAAAAAGGTTGAGTTTTTAGCTAATTTCGCTCGAAACTTTGGCTCGCCAATATGATGAATTATTGAATTATTTATTAAATTAAAATATTTAAATTATTATTTTTTTAATTGTTTCTCCGACGCGAACCAATGTGCAACCCCATATGCCGGGTCCACATCTTAGGTCACAAGCCATCGCGACTGCCACTACTGCAGCAGCAATAGTGGCGGGCAGTGGGTGGATCCCATGGCTTAAGTTTAACAAGCGGCTTAATTTCAAACTCATTTGCAAATATTTACACACAGAGAATCGAGGCGAAAAGGAAACCCTTTCGCACAACGGATGCGCATCCCAAATCCAAGAGCGTAACAGGTGCGTCGACCCACAAGTGACTCATACTCCAATAAAAAAACAAATACCCTACACAAAGACGGGTTCAAAAACTTTTTTCATAAATTCTTCTATACACATACAATTTTTTTTGTGCTTTTCCCTTTACAGATTAATTACAAGTCTTGCGTAATGAGCGGATTTCCGTTGCGTTCTCCTCGCACATCTTGCGTTTAATAAAAATTGAATGAAATTTATGAATTATTTGCGCGCAACGCATAGAAATGCGGCCACCCACAGATGGGCTAACCGGAAAGGTGGAACGAGCACCGCCTGCAGTCCATGTCTGCAATCTCGGCAGCAACGTCTTCACCGTCCGCCAATCGTTGATCTTCATTAGCGCCGGGAGCCCCGGCGCCGACGACGACGACGTCGACGACGTCTTCATAGACATTGTTACCTACACTGCTCTAAAGCTTTAAATTTATGGCAACGCATTTGCGGTACGCACGCTTACGGTCATAATACCATGGCCAACAACAAGCACTTTAAGTTGGGCATGCTCGACATCGAAATACCCTTTAGCAAGCACTAACTTATATTCCCAGCTGCATGCTGTGTCTGCTAGGCTCTCAATTCCAAATATTATTATTATTATTTATTATTATTATTTATTATAAATATATATATAAGTCCTCATACATATTCTGCAATTTTGTGGATTGTATGAGGGAAGTTATTATTTTTATTATTATTTATTATTATTTATTTTATTAAGTCCTCAAACATACTGTGCAATTTTCTGGAGTGTAAGAAGGAATTTTTTAAAGAATTCTCAACAACTTCTAGACAACATATTTAATAATATGCTAATTAATTTACTTTTCATCTAATTTAAAATATTAAATATTATTAAATTAATTAAATTAAAATTAAATATTATTAAAATAAATAAACTAAATTTATTGTAGATATTTCTTATGCACTCTTTTCTAATCCACATTGTCTCATGTGTGCAGTTTCTAGGTTCGATGATGTTTTCTTTACATTGTAGATTACCAAATACCCTTTCTTAATGAATACAGGGTATAACAACAACAACAACAACAACATAGCCTAGCTAATAAAGCGTCGGCGTCGTCGTAGTCGTTGTCATGGCTGTCCTTTATTAGTTCATTTCTTGGCTGCCTCTTTGCTTTTGGCGTTTCTGTGGGCTTCGCCGCTCTTGGTTCTTGGTTCTTGGGTATCATATCCATTTACACTTGGATATTTATCGTCTCGACCTCCTGTGCCGCGGCGCGCCATCAAATGGAGTTGTCCCATAATTTTCAGCTCTGAACAAGCTAAATACGCCATTTAACACAACATTTAAAATGCATATCGATCGTATATCAAAAGCTCGTTTCATTTTCATTACATAATCACAGCCAGCCAGTGTGTGTGTGTGAGTGTGTGGGTGTGTATAAAAAGTGGTTCACTGCCACTTGAGTGCCTGCCTGCACAAATATTTATTGCAAGTTATTTGAAAGTTATGAAGAATTATTATAGAGTTAGTAAAGTATTTGATATATATATATAGAATTCTGCGTAAGAAATTTAAAACTAGTCAAGTCTGCTGATGATGGAAAATTCTATATAATCCGATCACTTGTTATTTAGTAATAAAATAGAACTGATGCCAGCCAGCTTATAACATAAATATTTATATAAAGGCAATACGTTAAAAATGTGTGACGAATGCCCAACAATTTTCTCCAATTTGAGTGTGAAATTTAAAACGCTTTAAGCCAACCCAGCTCATACAGTTTAAGCCCACCAGGTAAGTAGTCTGGCTGCTTCCAATAACAAACCGATAATTGTATGCTGGCAAACACATATTTTCAATATTTATGCAGTTAAAATCGATTTGCTGAAGCTCTCAGACAATTGTAATGTCATTTTGCATTCGCATTCAACGGATGGCAAACAGTTTTTAAGCTGTTTTATTTATTTTTGGTTGTTTATTTTTGCTTGACTTAACATGGCTGCAGGCACTGGCCATCGCTCATAAAAATGTCGACGATTGGCAGAGACAAGACGGCACAATATTTATGGTACACACTGTATTTAAGAACTGGCTAAATTGCCACTTGGCGCCAAAACAAGAGCCTGCCCCGCCCCCAGCCAAATCATCTATAAAAATTGGGGAAACTCTTGAAATGTCCGGCCGCCGCTGTAGCTGTCAGCTTTAAGACTATCTGCATAAATTTTGTATTCAAAAAATATAAAATCGAAATTTTTTGTTTTAATTTAAAACACATTTCGTATGCAAGGCGATCAAAAATAAGGGGCTGAGGGTAAAAACGAAAGATGCCACAGTAAAACTGAAACATAAATAAATCTGAAATGTTATTCACTCACAGTAAAAAAAAAAGGGACGATGCCAAATCTTGTGTGGAGCACACATAAAAGCTGCTCGCAAAAAAAATAAAGTAAAAAACAACTTTTGTTTTTCAAAAGTTCGTCATAATGTGGATGTTGTTGTTGGTATTTTTGGTACGCTGCTTGTTAAACATGCAATTTCTTTCGGGTTGCATTCGATTGCTGCGGTTCGACAGGCGACAGCAGCTGCAACAACAAGCGGCAAGGACAAAAGCCAACAATGGATTATTAGTGGCTCTTAAGCAAGCACGGTCCAAAAGCATTGGCAGGGCGTGCCCCAGCGACTTATGGCAAAAGCTCGTGTGAGTATGTGTGTGTGCGTGTGTGCGTGTGTGTGTATCGTCCGTCGCCTGCTGTTGTCGTTTAATCTTGCCCTCGGTCTTCGCCGTCGCCGTCGTCGTTGCCACTGATTTATCGCTGAAATGTGGGCGTTTTTAATTAATTTCGCTGCGCTGCGCTTCCAACAGATTTTTGTGCTTGGCTCATAAAGCGTTGTAATAAAACACAAGAAGCACACACACACAAATAAAAATCCAAAAGAAAATTGTATATATATATATATATAACTAACCAAAAACCAACACATTGAGACCGTGCTCCGGCTCTGATTTACTTAACAATTTCGCACTCGCAAATGGAGTTCAAGTGGCAGCTAAAGAGTGCTTCATGCGAAAACCGCAAGAAATTTCCTGTGGTTTCGTTGCATTTAAGGGCTGCTCCCGAGTGGTGCTCTTAAGTGTGGTGCATTGTGGTGCCAATTTGAAGTGTTACTCAGGTGTGAAATATCAGGCATATGGCAACTGCTTATAATAGTTTAAGTAATAACAAAATTTATTGCTGGTTGTCGCAAATAATATTTTTTTTAGAGAGGGAAGCAAATATTAATTTTGTAAATTTTAATAAAGCAGGTCGAATGAAGCACAAATAAAATATCTGTAAAATTGTGTTTTTATTGGTATCGAAAATGAATATTTATTAATTCTGGATAAATTTGAAAAGGTTATCAAAAAAATTAAATTAACTTAATCTACTTTTAATTCATATTAAAATATAGTTATTTTTCCTGCATTTTTTAAATTTCTTCAACTTTAGTTAAGATACTCAGCTGAACTGGAAGCATTTAGGAGCACTGCACTTGAAAATAAACCCATTTAACAGAGAACACACAGAAGCACACACATATTGTGAAAGTAATTTCATTTTTGGCTAATTCTGTTGCTTGCACAAAAACTTTGTTCTTCTTCTTGTTTAGCTGTTTGGCAAGTTTTGCAGCTTTTAATTCTAATTTTCACGCTGGCGCAATTTTGACGCTGTTGCTAATTTGCCTTCAACTTTCAACTTGGAAATTTCCAGGGAATTAAACCAGCAACCAACAACTGCAACTTGATAATGCTGATGCTCATGATGATAATGATGATGTGTTTGCCAGTTGGAAAATCTCAATGTGTCACCAAATATTTTGGTCGTTTTCCTTGGCAAATGGATATTTATGGTAGAGCGAATGATAAAAGTTTGGAAAATGTTTGAAGAGTTTTGCCAAATATTTTTAATTGTCTAACTCTAATGGCTGGAAATTGATTTTGAAATCGTTTTCCATATGAGTCTGACTTTAACTCGTTATATGGTCTTGGACGAGGGTATTTGGATGGGGATGGGGATGGGGTCACAACAATAATTTAATTTAGCTTCGCTGCAGTTGAATATTACAATTTTTGCCCGTTGCTTTGCACAATTATGCGGAAGGAACTAATTAGGACCACAACCACGAAGAGTGCGCCTCCAGAGTCTGACTCTGGCGTAGCAATATTAAATTTCATTTTATTGCATGCTAAAGTTCATTATGCGCTGCAAATTCAAATTAAGTCATAAAAATAACGGTAGCAAAATTGTTGTATATTGTTGTTGTTATTATTTTCTCCAGCTGGTTTTTTTTTTATTTTATAGTGAAAATCATGCAATCCAAAACAGGGGTGAACATAAAACAAATTGTCGCCAATTAATAAGAAGGGAAAAAAAATATTTATTATACATTTTTCCTAGAAACCGCACAAATAACAAATAAAAATTGTGCAAGAAGGAAAAATAAATTGACTTGTAGATACACTGACTTTATTTATTATATGTTGTCAGACAGACAGACGGACATGTCTTGACCAAAAAAAAAATCTACTATTTACAGCAATCTGTAATTAAAAGTAATTAAATTGATTTGTAGAAAAGTCGATCAGCAAATCGTTTTAATGTTTATAACATTTCGTAGGCTATTAACTAAAAAAATACTTCCTTTTTTTTGAAAAGCTTTAAGACTGTAAAAGATAGATTTGTAAAAATATAGCTGGGTATTAATAAATATTAATTGTTTTCAATATTTCATTGAAGTCATTTCAGAGATAATGAAATGGCCACTCGTTCAAATTCGCCCGCTCAGTTTTATTGATGTTGCAACGCCCACCGAAATGTAACTGTTTTTTTTTTTGGCGCGGCACACTTTGAATTTGAATGGTGAATGTGTTTCGAAAACGTTAAATCTTGTTTTTGTTTTATGGTTGGTGCTAAAACTGGGTAGAAACGACAGCCTCTTACAGATTAAAAGGCATAAATATGGCAATATTTGAACTTCAGTTGTCTGACGGACTTAATTGATTTATGCGTTTCAATAAAATGGCGCAAGACGAGTTAAGACTGAATTTTATAGCTACAGCGGCAAAGCTTAAACAAACCAATTTCAGCCTAGGATAGAGCCGAGAGCCAACTGCACCCTGGGGCCAATAAAGAATTTTTACGATTAACACCAAGAGACAGTGTGAAGAAAATGTGCGTCTTTGTCTCCGTCTCCGTTTCAGTTTGCGACTGCGCCACTGGCCACGGAAGCCGCTTGACATTGAGATTGAGTGGCATGGAGTTGGAGTTGCCAGTTGGGAGTTGTTGGGTTTGGGGTTCGGTTAAAGTGTCCATGGCTGTGACGAAGTCTGAGCTGAGTGTCCACGTCGAGTTCTTCAATTAGTGTAAACAGAAACGATGACACCAACACAGCGTAGCCAATTTTCAGTCTTATTTTCACTGCAGACACTTTAATATTTAACGCGACAATGGCAACAGGGATGGCGATGGAGATGGAGTTGGAGATGGAGTTGGAGATGGGGAGCGGGAGCAGGAGAAGATGCAGAACGCCAACATATTCCACGAATATGTTCGTGATCATAAAATTATAATTTATGGAACAAAGCGTGAGGACCAATGGTGCAATGGAGCAACGCAGCTCCAAGTTCAGGGCAGTCACGCGGCCACTTGGCCCGGCGAGAGCTTATCTGGCGATGGCATCTGAGTGCGCATACAAGTATATGTATGGTGCAAGAGATGCCGTTGCAAGATGCAAGATGCGAAGTGTAAGATGCAGATGGAGTCGATACAGGGAACAGCGTCGATGACAACGTTGACGGCGATTTGGAGCGACGCGCGCGTCAATTTTCTTCTCCTTCTTTGTCTTCTTCTTCTTATTTTTTTGGTTTGGTTGAAGTGGCACGAAGTCAGCAGAGAGCTGATAAGAGGCTGGCATAGTGGCATCGGAAGCTGCTACCACACTGAAATTAATAAATAATTAAATAACAACTATAAAAATGTATTAATCATATAAATTATTTTTGAGCTATTTTACTTTTTAATATTAATTATTTTTATTATTTAAATTATTCACTATTTATTTAATTTTATTTAATTGCATTTCTATAAGCATTTTTTTTTTTTAATTTATCTACTATTTTCAGACCACATTAAATATATAATAAAAATAAATAAATATATAACTTTTTTTTTTTTTGAGTGTCGAACAGAGGCCAAGGAAGAAGCGGCTGTCAGTCATGGGGGTGATGCTGCCGCTGCCTGTTGCTGTTGTTGATGTTGTTATTGTTCTTGGTATTGTTCTTGTTGGGTTTCCTGGAAAGATGCCTTCGGCGGCGGCAGCAACAGCAACAGCAGCAGCAGCAGCAGCAGCAGCAGCAGCAGCAGCAGCAGCGGCAGCAGCTCGAACAATATTTTCTTATTTATTTTGTCTCTTGCTATGGTTTTGGTTATATTGTGGATGCGTTTGACATTGGGGGGCAACAACTGGCAACGAGCAACTGGCAACTGGCAACGAGCAGCGAGCAACGGGCAGCTCTGGTTGCTTGTTGTTGTACCATCTGTGGCACGCTGTGGCAGGCAACTAATTTGCGGTTTTTGTTGCAAGCACTCGAGTCTTCGCGTCTGTGTAATTTACCAACTTGCCAGCTTAGGTTCAAGTCCGAACTTGTTTGAGTCTTTGTTATTTTGCCACTTAACCAAACTGACACGCCCCACAGCCCCTTATACATATATGTATATACACAGAAAATATATATATATGTACATAGTTGGTTGAGCCCACTGTTGCCTCTGTTTAATAAGTTCGGTTTGCTCCGGCAACCTTTTGGGGGGGGTCAAGTCTCTCAAATTCAATTCGAAATAAGCCAGAGGCAACTGGTAAATCTCTTTGCCTACTTCTTCAACTGCTCTTCGGATAACTAACTGAGTTTGTTAGTTTTAGGCAAATTGCAGAAGGCATTCATTTGGTTTCAGGCGTGCTTAATTAAATTCTTTTCAATTCTGGACATGAACCAATTTTGTTCGGACCCAAAATTGGGTTAGCTGCCCAAAGTTCGTCAATTAAATAGCTATTTATGATGAATTATTCGACTTGGCTGTCTGCACAAAGGATTCCAATTTGCCCAGCTATAATTAAACTTTGGCATTGCATTTTCTGTGAAATCCATTTAATAGCATTGTTACAATGAATAAATTTCTAAACCTGCCATCTCAAAGTGGTTTTCAAGGTGATCGCTTCTTACTTTTAATTAAATCAAATCAATTCATTTAATTTATTTATAAATGCAACGAAATAACTTAAATGGGGACAATAGACCTAATAGCTCGCAGTGCAGTTACCCCAATCATAATAATATATATTATTGCCTATTTGCCTATGCCTTATCAGGGCGTCGAAAATGAAGCTTCCACAATTTGCATGATTTTAAATACATTTATTTTCATGTTTATTTATTTATTTTTTTATTTGATAAATTTTATTATGGTGCAATCGGGCGCAAAGTGTCGCTGACAGGCGTGTCATCAGCACTTCGAGTCGATGCAGATGCAGCATTGCAGCAATGTGGCAGCAATGAACCAGCAATGCACCAGCAACGGCAACAAATGCAATGCAGCAATTTCATTAAAATTTACTGCACGCTGCAAAAAGAAAAAAGAACGAAATGGGGCAAGAAAAAAATGTTTGCGGTCAATTAACGTCAACAGCGGCTGCCTGCTGCCTGCATCCTCCACAAACCCAAACCCCTTCCACCACACACCCCCCCTCCCTTCGATCATCACACTTTCCACACACCCATCAGGCTGGCTGCTCATTAACAGCACGCTGAATTCACACGCATTTTTGTTTATTGTTGCTGCCGTGAATAAATAAATAAATTTCATTGACATATGCTTAAATAAATAATAGAGCAATTTTTAAAATTATTACAACCAGACAACGCTGGCATGCGGTTCTTTGTCGTGTGTGTGTGTGTGTGTGAGGGGAGATGGCAGAGCGGGACTATCCTTACAGAGACAGGCTTGGCCTGTGAATTATATGATTGGTCAGCTAAGGGTATCGGATACGGCTCGCCAGCCTCCAACTCCAGCTCCACCTTAAGCTCAAAAATTCATACTCGATATCGAGGGAGGAGTAGAGCGATCTGAGCGCCATACGATTATAAACTGCTCTCCACAATCTGTGGTATCCACATTTTCAACAATGACTGGGCTACTTGAGCAGAATGATTAAAAAATTATATTAATAAATTGTCAGAGCAGAATAATTGCTTTTGATACGAAATAAATGTGAATGTCAGAATGTTGCAAATAAATTATTAATAAATTTTCAACAGTTTAAAGCTTTGCATAAGTGTTTGGAATTGTTTATGTATGCGTAACAAGTTAAAATGAAATTGAACTTAATCAATTAAAAATTGTTTTTAATTTATTTGCACTTTGTTACCATAAAATATATTGGTATGCAAGGGATACAATTTATTGAAGTAAAATTCTGATATTAAATATTTTAAATATGCTATTCACATTATTAAAATATTTTTAATATGCTATTTACATTTTTAAAATATTTTTAATATGCTATTTACATTTTTAAAATATTTTAAATATGCTATTCACATTATTAAAATATTTTTAATATGCTATTTACATTTTTAAAATATTTTAAATATGCTATTCACATTTTTAAAATATTTCAAATATGCTATTCACATTATTAAAATATTTAAAATATGCTATTCACATTATTAAAATATTTTTAATATGCTATTCATATTATTAAAATATTTTAAATATGATATTTAAATTTTTTTAAATATGCTATTCACATTATTAAAATATTTTAAATCTGCTATTCATATTATTAAAATATTTTAAATATGCTATTCACATTATTAAAATATTTTAAATATGCTATTTTAATTTTTTTAAATATTTTAAATATGCTATATCACATAATTAAAATATTTAAAATATGCTATTCACATTATTAAAATATTTTAAATATGCTATTCTCTTTTTTAAAATATTTAACAACGTAAGAGTAATTTTTATACTTTCCTGATTACAATCGCTATCTATATAATACATCTGTGTAACTTTATTTGTACTTATCGGAAGTCAGCAAGTGAATTATTTCTTGCAACCTTATTTTTCAACCTGTTGCTGCCACGTTCAGTACGGGGCACCGCTTCCTTGTCGAGCAGAGGATAAGCAGCCGGAGATTGTGTACTTTGTGCAGCAGAGTGTTGACATTGGTGCATAAATAAGCAAATATTTATACACGCTGACTTCAGGTGGAGGCGCAGTCAAAATGCCAATGCCATGGCGATAGCAGAGAGACACGAGGCACGAAATTCGCAAAATCAAATATTCGCCCATAAATAATGGTGCCACGGGGAAAGAGGGGGGAGAGACCGCAGTTGCAACTTCCAAGAAGCAGGCAGGCAGCAACAACTGCCACTGCGGAGACACTCAACAACAATGCGGCATTTTAATAATATTTCGCTTTCAATATCTTTTTTTTACACCTTTTTTTTTTTTTTGCTTTGTTGGTTTGGAAACTTGGGTGCGAACCGAGAACTGCGTCGAGTGAGTGAGTTCGCCTCTCCACTTGATATCTTATTTGGGGCAACGAAATTGTTGCAATGCCACCTTTTGGCGGATCCACAGTTATTTATATTTATGTGCCTGCGAGGTGTGTGTGCAAGTGTGTGTGCAGGTGTGTGTGTGCAGGTGTGACAACATGAAAATTTATCTGGCAACTGTGGTCGAATTGTAGGAATTGCATTTTTCACTTGCGAGTCCTCCAATTGGGATTTATATGCGAAACAGGGGCGCAAATGTAGCCTTAATGCGACGTAAACTTTGCAAATCTGTGTGCTCAACAGATGCCCATTGGAACACCTGTGGCTGCCACAACGATTTTAATATACTGTGCAACAGATATACGATTATCTGACCAACGTATAGTATAGTCAATTTAATTAATTCAATCCATCATTTCTCAAAAGCATTGGACAATCGGGAACCGTAGTGTTGAATTAATACAACTGGAGCACGGAGCTTCATTTCGCTGAACGTAATCAATTCGGGTATCTTGCGACCCTTGAAACGCAAGAAGAACATTTGTTCGCCGCCATCGTTAAGGTAGGAGCCAAGAATCAAATCTGGCGTCAGATTTCGACTAAATCCATTGCGATCCGTTGGCTTCAACTGGCCATCATTACGTGCGAGTACCTTGATAATAACCTGTCCCCGATCTACGCTGTTCGCTCTTTGCCGAGTGACATCCGTAACTTGGTTACGGGGACGACCCTATAGGCGAATTAAAAAATGTATATTTCAAAAAAAGTATAATACTTTTGATATAACCATGGTGAACATTTTCAGTTCTGCTGTTGCGTAACAAACAAATAAGCATGCAGAGCAAGATTGACTCTATTAATGATAATTATTAGAAATATTTATATAGGCTTCATGGCATCCGTTCGAAAGTCACCAGTTATGACTCACAAAAGTCTTGAGGACACCGGATAGCTTTCATTGATTCAACTTTTGAGGTTATCTGCAGTCTGCAACATTCGATGCCAAATTAGATTGAATATATAAATCACTGCAAGCTATATTATAAAGATGTCGCTATTCAGTTCGGAAGAGCTGATTTGAAAGTTGTTAAATACAAAAACCAAAAGATAAATTCACTTTTCATGCTTATTGTGTTTGTTAAAATTGCCAAAAATGACTGAGTCACAGCAGAATTCAGCTCTTTGTATAAAACTTACACGTCGCGGAGCTCCATTTGGTGGGGATGACGGAGATTCCTCACGGCCATTTCCTGTTTAAATGCATGCTTATATTTTAAGAGGTTAGCTTGATGATGCAGCATAACTTACCCCGAATCTCAGGCTGATAGGGCGCTTTCTTGGTATACTGTAAGCATTAAAATAAAGAAAACAATAGTTTTTTTTTATTTCAAAAATCATTTTTTGCGCTTACCCGGGCTCTGCTCATTTCTAAAATAGACTTTTTTAGTTAAAATTCACAGAAATTACAACTTTCAAGTTGAGTTAGCAAAAGGGAAATAAATGTAAAGCGAGGCAACTAACGAGTGAGACCAGACTTCTGTCAGTAGCTGCTTTTACACATCTGACAATTTAGTATTTCGATAAACCAGGGCTACTCAGTCGTGCTTCCATACAAGTTTATAATTTTACAAATATTTGCTGTGAGTGAGAAAAGTACAAAAATATATAATTAATGTTTTGCCAGAAAATATTTTAAGTGTATTTAAAAACGATTTGCAGAGATGTTGGGGAACACCTTAAGGATATTATGTGGACACATATCATCACCATCAAAAGCCCAACAATGAGGCTGTCCATAAATATAAATGATAATCGCTGAAATGTACAAAGTACGCAGATTATAATTAAAATAATTGCCATTATGACACAGCAAAAAAAAAAACAAAACAAAAAATATTTAAAGGCATCTTTCAGAAATCAATTAGCAATTTTTGCTGCAAAAGAAGAGCAGATGAGAGATCAGAGATGTGGCTGACAACATAATGCCACCCAGGTGGGACCACACAGCAAGTCCAGACCAAGTCAGTCAGTCCTAGCGAGTTGCTAGTAATGAAAATGAAACCTGGTCACGCACAGTCAGCCCCTGAATCGTGAACTTCTCTTGGCCAATAAAAAAATATATTCAAATGCCTCACACACACACACACACACATGTATATGTATATGTATAGAAATATATATATAAATATACATTTAAGTTAATCCACACAGCGGGTTGTCGTCTCCAGTGGATTTCTGATCTGCTCAGACTATGCTCACTTTTCATTTCGTTGGAGCGATTAGTGGCTCTGAGGAATCGGGTATTCCTTGTGGCGCCACCACCATCACCATCACCTTCTCCACCTTGTCTGTGCACGTTTTGCTGTTGATGGAGGGGCGCCAGCTCTTAATCATTATTAATTATATGCTGCCTGGTCGCATTAATCATTTGTGCTTACTCTGCATTTGTTACCTGCAACCAGATTCAGCGATAGTCATCATTCTCAAAACTTGGCCCAAAAGGCCATGGTCAGAAGGAGCCGCCAGCGAAATCTCATCTATTCCTGGCTCAGCATTTAAGCCGAGAAACGTAGCTAATCATTATCAGCCAGCTGGGCATTAACAATTCATTTATTTTAGCATCTAGTTGAATATTTAATACCGTTTATAAAGTCCAATAGAATTATGCGATAAACGAGACAAGCCTGCCATGCAGCAAAGAGACGGATTTGTGCCAAGTTTAAACAGATTCCAAATTTGGGAATTATGAATTGAAGATGACTTCAACTTGGTGTCTATCTTTGTGATCCAGCGTCCAGCACAAAATCGAATTCTCAGATTTCAATGATTCCATTCCAATCCTGTCACATCTTTGCGATCAGCGAGTGTTGCTTGTTCCCATCAAAATTCAGTCCTTCTAATTAAAAATAAATAAAAAAATAATAAAAACTTTTTCTATACAAATCTACAAACTGCTCAACTCATTCTCACCTCGATGTTTTTCTTAGTATTTGAAGTGGGCTTTGGACATCTTGAGTTGGCCCAATGGCTAATCTGTCAAGCCAATGGGCTGTGCATAAATATGTATTGTGTATGTTTTGGGTATGTTAATGAACTTGACACTCGAGAGTAGTTAAGAGCTCTGTGTAAACGATACCTTAGGAGTTTTTTTCGGGGTATTTTTTTATTAACGCTGGTTTCGTTTTTGGGTCTCAGTTAGCTGTTTTTAAAGTGTCAAATCATCACGGTTTCTGGCTGCCACTCGACCTCGTCTGCGATGCATGAGAGGATTAGGCGGGTGGCGCGAAAAAGTGTCAACCGCAATCGACGCCGGCTGACAGCCAACAACAACAAAAACGGCAAGCACATTGGCCAGCTTGTGAAATGGGGCTAAGAAACGTGTTAGTTGGTCTAAAAGCTAACTGCGACATTGACATTGTCCGCAATTGGAATGATGATGATGCTGATGTTAATGATGATGAAGTTGATGCTGTAAGTGATATTGGCAGGCAGCGACACAGATACACCTGAAACGTTAGCCCAGTTTGTTGTTGGCCAACTCGTTTTCTGAATGATCCTCAATTCAACTGAAGTGCGCTCATCTGCAGCTGCAGATCTAAAAATACCTACAAAAGCCAGATTCTTGAATTTGCATTTGTCATTAATTAAATGCAACATGCTTTTGACGATGTATTAATTAGCAAACACACTTAAAATAAACTTAATTGCTGAAATAAATCAATTATTTTTAGATCACTGCAAACACTTTTAAATTAAGTTTTATGCCAATATTATTATTACAATATCTACGTCCATTATTTTTTTGGCAAAACACTTCAAAATCAGTCGTTGATAAAATAAACAATTATCGCCAATCACATTATTTGCATGTATTTAAATGTTTTCTTTTGTGGTCGTCAGTTTTGACAGCTCCTGACTCAGATTTCATTAGCTCTCCTTAGGAGGGACCACCTATGGCTCGGTGCGCTGCCTGCTGTCAAGCCTTCGATGGATTCGAGACAGACCCACAACGATGCAATTAAGTTGGAAATCCGTCGAAAACAATCGGGCAACGACAGACTCAAGTTGAGCCACAAAAAATTTTAAGTAGGTTTTCACAAAAGCGCAAAAAGGTAAAGACAACAAGAAGGCACAAGTCAAAAAGGGTTTTTAAATTTAACAACAAAATAAATAATCAAAAAAAGAGCAACATCCACTTGAGACCCATCAAATGTCAAGTTGTTGATTCGCCGATGTACGGAATATTTATATATTTATGTACATATCTTTATGTATGTATGTAATAAGTGAGGTCGTAAAATTACTTACATATCCAGACAAATATTTGGGTTTCTTCTGACTTTTGCAGTTGAACACCCTTTTACAAAGAACTTGTGTCACTGGAGGAAGAAAGCATTTCCCCGTACCATAAGGTAAATATATTCTCAGTCGACTTCAGTTCAATTATGGAATTTCAACTATGGTAATACGTATATAAGATAAGCAAACAATAAACAATCAAAGCTTTATGGCAGCCCTGTTCCGATACTATTTGGCGGGGAGTAATCGATTAATACTGATATACCGAGAGTATTATCGATGTCTGATCGTGAGCTTAACTTTTAAGAACCAACTTATATCGATAGGCCAAACCATTATAATAAATTCAATAATTATCTTAACCACTTAAATAAATCATTATCTACATAAATTGGATTTTTTTTCTGAGTTTCTCCAATTCATTTAATAAATATTTGCCTCTTTTGCATTTCAATACCACAGATAATTTTTGATATGAATATTTTAATTATTTTTCTCTTAACTTTTTCCCAATTAATTTTTTATAATTTAATTATTCATTTTTATTTATTAAAGCCGTTAAAAACAATTGGACAGCTTTTTAAATACTTTAATAATACCACAAATAATTTTTGATATGAATATTTGAATTATTTTCCTCTTAACTTTTTCCCAATTAATTTTTTATAATTTAATTAAACATTTTTATTTATTAAAGCCGTTAAAAACAATTGGAAAGCTCTTTAAATACTTCAATAAATAAACAAACTCTCCTGGCCAAACCCACTTCAGCAAGAAAGATGTGTGTTGCCATCTGTTATCGATAGGGAATATATATACATATAGTGAATCGATTAAATATTTATGTATATATGGATATCTGCTACTGATGATTCATAATATAGAATATGTTTTTGGTATGCACAAATTTTAAGTTTAAATCAGTCTGAAATTCACTTTGGCATCTGCTGCTTGCTTTAATATCATTTAAGCTTAATGGAACCAGACATCGTACTTGGGCATCTGCTACTTTCCCAGCCATTGATCCGCAACAACAACGAACGGACACAACAGCAGCAACAACAACAACAACAACAGGGATATATATAATAACAAAGAGACCGGCAAAACAAAAGGCGGCAATTGGTTAACATCGAATGGAATCGCTTCGTTTGACGTCGGTTCGCTGATTTAACGCTGATTAATTGGAGCAAAATTATTATTACGGCTTGTTATTGAGGCGCTCCCAGCTCTGCCCCAGTCGCTGTCCTCCCTGCGGCTCCCGTTGACCAATTCATATAATTTACTGCGGACGAACACTTTAATCAGACTTTTGATGTTGTTTTCATTTAAAAACAAGTAAAAGGGCATATCGGTCAAGCAGACGGAAGCGTCGCCAACACCAAAGATATATATATATATATATAAATATAAATATTATTGATCTGAATCTACAGTCGAGTCCATTAAGAGATGTCTGTCTCTCTATCTGTTTGTACATGCTGATCTCAGAAATATAAGTGCTCTGGATACATTTTTTAAATGTCTCAGCTAAAATTGTGATTTTTTTTTTTACCATTGCAGATTATTATTATATTCAATTTTCCTATTCGGTTAAATTTATAGACACATTACAAACTGTTATATATATATCTATATATGTTTATAATTTTATTATCATATTCCGGCGACTTCTATATAAATTTAATCAAAAATGTATTTACTTAAATAAAAAATATATTGTAGTTCTATCACATTTGTTTTGCCAATAAGGGCACTGAGGCTAAAGAATATTCGCAATGTGGAAATGAAACCGCATCTTCAGTATCCTTGCCGTTATCCTATCAAGTAAGAGGATCTCATAGATTATAAAATTTAGTTGTAATTTTTCGACTGCTTGGCTCTCAAATGAATGGATAAAACAGTTTTCCCTATCTTAAAGGTTAACTTGATTTAGCTTGAACTAGAAATAAACGATAAAAAAAAATTCTCTCCTTCTTAGGAACTAAAAATCCCTATTTAAAAATCCCACACTGTCCCTCGCTCCCTTTCAAGTTATAGAAAATAAAACTCGCTTTCAACTTGGCTTTCTAATTGTTTTCCAAATGCGATATTCATTTATTACAGCGATCTGGATGCAGCATTTAGCCAACTATTCCTCAAGCATTTCGCGCTGATATGGCCAACGAAATGCAAATACCACAATTGCATAACATATCGCCAAGCGACGAGCATCATTTATCAATGGTTGCAAGTGGGAAAGGGCGCAAGGACGCAGAGGAGGTGGATAGAGGTGCTGCTGTTGCTACAGCTTGCAATGGAAACAAAAACAAACAAACTCAACAAAATAACAAAAAAAAACAAAGATAGAGTGAAAAAACGAGAGGTAAAACAGGCAAAGTGAATTCCCGTGGAGCGTTTAATCAAAATTTACCGGCGAACGCGTTCGCTGACAATGAGAAATTGCAACAAATTGGCAGCAGCGCAATGGGGTTAAAGTAAGGGGCGATGGGGAGGTGAGCAGTTTAGCTTGCACACAAAAACAAAGCGTTATTCGAAGAAGACACACACACACACTCAAATACACACAAGTACACACAGAAGAGCACACCGAAACTGCGATCACGTTCAGAGTTCGCGTCGTTTTCGCAGCCAGTTTGAAAAGGGTTCGTGGCGTTTAGGGGGGGGTGTCGAGGGGAGCGTGCTGGTTACATTTTACAATTGTGGCTCCCGCTGTTAGCTGCTACTCGATTTCCCTGGCATCGTCTGTACATTGTTTGGCTGGCAGTTATGAAAAATGATGCCGCTACAAATTTAACAGCCAAAAGTGCTCAGGGTTCAACTTGCACCAAACCTGCCCCCCAACACCCCAAACCAGCCACGCCACAGCGCAACTGCCACAAGTGAAGTGCAGCAAGTTGATTGATGGGAAACTGCGGCCGGCTCACCCACAATTGGTGGGCGTTGTTGATGGCAATGGGGAAATGTGAAATGATCAGCGAGTCGTGCAGCGGCTGGCTGGAAATCAATCTGGCTGCTAAACGGTAGCAAATGGGCGACCAAAGGATGTGGGCGCCCCCCTGCTCTAGCTGCCCCCGTGTTATGAATAGTTGTGCATATCGATCAACAATAAATCAGGTGGGCAGCCTAAGCCCAATTAAATGGCAAGTGAACGAAAACAGTCAAGCAAAATATTTGATATTTGCATTTAGAAAATTGAGAAAAAAATATAAAAAGGATAAATAAATTTTAAATAACTTAACAATTTATCAATAAAACTCTCCCAGAATAACATTCTAAGCTTTTCAAAGCCACTTTTTAACTTTTCAGCCAGGCCATAACAATCAATCCTTATGCAACTATCAATTTGCCTATCCAAAAACAACTTCACAGAATTCCCAATAAAATGCATGCCCAAAATGCAGATAAGAGCAAAAACACAGCAAAAAAAAGGCTCAAATTTCGCCAAACAAAACGAAGCTGTCGAAGTTGTGTGTAACTCTTAACTGGGCCCAGAGTCGGCTGGCCTGAGTCAGAGGCAGAGCAGAAGAAGTCTTTGCAAGTAGGCCACAACAGCCGATGGAAATTGGAAATATGCCAGTTAAATAAACAGTTATTGAGTTGACTTTTTGACACTTCCCGCTGCGATAGGCGATTGTTGTGCCTTTGGGCCAGTAAGAATTGGCAGCAGTTGTTGGTCAACAAGCAGCCAAGCAGCCAGCACCTGGTGGTCACCAACTCCTTGGCCACACTATTAATTAGATTACATTTCGATATAAATTCAAATGGGCAAAGCGTGCGCGATTACAAATTCTAATTGGAGTATTGCAGGCTAGCCACCCAATTAGAGTACGTTGCAAGTGTCAGGGCAGGGGGGTGTGGAGGGGGGAGAGAGGTTGCTGTACAAGGCCCGCCCACTGTGTGACCAAATACACCAAACATACATAAGTCATGTCGATTCAATTGTTGTAATTGTTTCTGGCAAAGGTGTGCAAGCTTTTCATTTGCCTTTCCCTTGACCAAACAAATACACAGTAAACAATTTTAGCTGCAATTCCAGAGAGAAGTGTTCTTTACGATGAAACTGAAATTGGCATAGCAGAGTCATATTGTTAGCTTTTTTCAGCTATATATACGATTTCTGTAACTGACTAATATTAGGATTAATTTATAATTTCTGCGAGTTGGAAGAAAAAAGTTGTTGTGAAGATCGCAGCAGCTATAAATAATATATATATATATATATATAACGCATTATTTTAATGAGACAATTAGTTGATATTTTAAAATTTAATTTTTCAAATGTTATTACCAGCTGGGGAAGATGGTCTGTATAAGTTTATATTGCAAGTGAAAATTCAGATTCTTTAATAACTTCGAAAAATGCAAAATCAATTTTAGTTTGCCATTTCTTTTTTCAAGTGTATGAAATTTGGTTTTCCCTGATAAAAAGAGTATAAATGATTTTTAAGAAATATGGTTAATAGCCTGATTTTGTATCTTAAATTCTGTGCCACAAACAATGGCAACAAAGAGTGTTGGTTCTAGTATTATTACTGTCTCCCTTTTTCTCTCTCTCTCTCCCTCTTTCTCTCTTTCTCTCTCTAACTGTGTACCTTAAGCGCTTTGGCTGGGCTGGCAACTCTTTTTCTGCCTCACCTCTCTGGCAGTTTCAAATTTCATTAATCACCCAAAATGCTTATCGCCAGAGCAACACTCGCAGTCCTCGTTCTCCAAGAGAATCGCAACAAGTTGTTGTTGTTTTTGCTGCTGTTGTTTTTGTAGTCACAATCGTGGTCATAATTTGTCTGGCAAATGCCTCCTCGCCTCTGCTGCCAAATGGTGTGAATGTGAAATGAATGTGAAAATACGCTCGCCTGACCATCAACCTAACCTTAGCTCCACATTCACATTTACCTGGGTAACAGCTTACCGTTCATGTGCAGACTCGCATTATGACTTCTACACTCAAAAAAAAAATATGTACAAAAACTAAAAAACAAAATTAAGTTTGTAAAAGTTGCACATTATCTGCCACGCTTGAATACATTTTAAAACTAATAAATTTTTACTTAAAAAATGCAATTCACTTTTATCGCAGTGTATTGAACTAGGCGAGCAGGCGGACAGGCAGTCTAGTGATTATGCACACACTCTGGTGATGGGTCAATTTCTGGTCCACTGTCCGAGTTGGGGGCCCGAGTCTGATGCATTATGTGGGCGGCTTAAGTGATGAGTACATCTTTATGCTGGCAATTGCACAGCTCTGCCGCATGTGGCATATAGCATGCAGCTGCAACTGGCGATAAAAGTAGCACAGGCCAAATGGACATGTAATGCCATCACACGGGATTTGCCATAAAATATTATAACTTATGTAAAGTTAGTTTTATAATCAGTGGATGGAAAAAATATCTCTTGTGGGGATTGCTCGCGAGAGAAGGGTCTTAGTATATATTTTCATGATCAGTAACGTTAATATTTTTTTAAAGCAAGAATTTATTACAAATAAACAAAGTTGCTAAATTTGTTTAATAATTCAAAAAAAAGTTTGCATAAGATATTAAAAAAAAAATAATATTTCGAGCTCTGGACTAAAAATCTGGACTTGCTGGACTTCTTCTTGCTAAACTAACTTAAAAAAGTAAATACAACTTTTTTCAAGAAATTAATGCACAAAATTTAAATTTAATCTAAGCCAGACTAGAACAGAATATTTTTCAATTAATGCTCTGCTTTTAATATTAAATCTCAAGTCACCTTTAATTTTTCGCAATAAACAAGTTTTTTTCAGTTTGGTGTTTTGTTTATGGTTGAAATGAACTAAAGTCGCCGTTAACATGGCGAATGTTATCTAATTAAGATAGCTGTCTGGTCTGCTATCAGCTACATATTAAAATGAATGCACCCCCGGGGCGGGCAGTCGTAACTTATGTCCGACGATGGCCTTTTGATGGCCCCACAAAGTTCACAAGGAGATGCAAAAGGCAACGGAGACCTCGTTTGGCCTTGTCAATGCTTCCTTTTGGCCGCAAGAGAGGAGGCAGTTGGGATGGGGTATGGTCTCAGGACACACAACAACAGGACGATGCTATGGTAATTCTGGTCCAGCATCCTGGCAAGGACAACAAGGAGTCGTTGCCAAAAAGTGTGCAATACAATCTTGAAACTTGAATAAACGGAAATAAAAATTATGAGCGAGAATATTTTAACGTCTCTCGTTCCTCCATTTGCATAAGTAAACCGTTAAGAAACATAGCAACATCCCGGCACCCCAACCCCACACATTTCGAACGTGCCTCTCTCTCCCATTCAAGAGTGGCCACAAGATGAAGGCGACCCGCCCTACCACGCACCACGCACCCCGCACTCCTTGTCATCTTTTAGTCACCGCTTGTTTATTGTTGTTTGGCGTTGTAATTGATAAGTTAATTTACATTTTTATTGAATGGCATCAGCAAACCCCACCCGCACCCCACCACACCCCCTGGCAATTGTTGTTTGTAAATGTCCTTGTGCGGACCTACATTTCCAATGCGCCCCACCTCCTTCCGTTGACAAAAGTCAGAGTACATGTTTTGCATATTATTTCACAGCTAATACACTTGGAAAAATATACTATTATTCATTTCATTTAAATTAGTAGAAATTTTTCATAGACGTTGGCAATAAATAAAATAACTATTAATAAATATTATGTATATAGAATATTTATATTTATATATTTGAATATTTATGTATCTTCTACAAATTTATTTGTGCAAGTGCATTGGCATATTTTCTGCGCTGTTTCCGTTTATTTCTCGGGAGTGTTTTGACTGTAAATCAAATCGAAAACATTTGTGGTTTATGTTTCTAGCAAATCGACTGTACACTGAATGCTCAATTGTGTAAAAAGACAAGCAAAACCAACTCAAAAAGTAGGCGTTAAAAGAAATTTAAAAAAAGCTAGAAAATAAAGAAAAAATTAATTTAATCACTTTGACAATTGTAAAATCCGCTAATGGGATTTAATTTTCTATTTCCGCTAGCTTTATTCAGTGTTCATTCAGAGATCTACCATGATCGAGAAGATGGATGAGGAACGTTATCCAGCTGGTGGCTGGAATCCGCGTCCGTCGGAGCGTGGAGAAGCCAAATATGGCAAGATGCTACACCTGGCTGGAGCCTCAAGTGTTCTAGCTGCAATTGGATTCTTCATTTTCATTTATCTATTGTATTTTACAAATATTTTAAATAATTGAATTCGTTGTATAATTGGAGGAGATTCATGATTTTTTAAGGAGCGGTATGTTATTTCGAATTTTGCATACTTTCGAAAATGATTTGCCAGTTAAATTTAATAAGTTTTCTTATAAGATGAGCAGCGATATATAGTCGTGTCCATTTTATTCTAGACTTCTTCATCGATCCGATTGTATGTTGATTATGATTATATTTACCATATCATAAGGCCTCTCCATGTGTTCAAGAAATCTGTCTGTTATATAGCCGATACAAAAACAATCGATCAGATTTTGAAGCTCATAATAAAGTTAAAAATGTGGTCTGTAAAAATATTTAAGATTGCCTGACGCAAGCGTATCCTGTCCATATACGTACACACACACATTGATATGTAAAGGAAACTAGAGCTGCATACCATTTTTTTTTTAAGAGACTTTATCCCAGAGTGTGTAGCGTGACTTCCTCAGTGGTACATGAAAAGTTAACGAGAATGGATGTTGCATGTTGCGCAATGGAAAACAAAGCATAAATTTCTCAGTTTGCCGGTTGGCAGCTACAAATACATACATATATGTGTGTGTGTGTATGTAACATACATGGTTGCATTTCGAACGCATCGCTTTCGATATATCGATCCTCTCACTCTCTCTCCTCCTCTCTCTTTCTCTCTCCAGTAAATGCGACGATGCATAAATTTCAACACAGCGAATTCAATTTGCGTAACGCATGAATCGCGAATCTTGAATGTACATCGTGAATGTGTTGGCCCAAATTTAACCTTACACCATTACTGAATACCCTTTGCAAATTGTTGCAGAAAATATTCGCACAAAATTTGTGTCATTTCTTTTAATTTCATATTAAAATTAAAAACTATTTGCGGTTTTCCTGTGACATTTATTTCGGGACGCAAAAAACCTTTAAAATTGGTAGGTAGATGCTAAAATCTGTCGTGAAAACTAATTGCTTAATATTATCATAAAGCATACAATTTATTTTAAGAATATAACACCTGCCTAGGTATTACATAAGCCATATATATATTAGAGAATTTATTGTTGATCATAACTGATAGCCATGTCTGTCTGTTCGCTTAAATAAACAAGCCAAAAATGTTAAATTTTTAGCAATAACAGATACAATTTGAAGATGTGGTATTTTAATTGAATAATACACACACACAAAATACTAAGAAACTGCTAAAACTATTAAAGGGTATCTACTAGTCGAGCTGTCTCAGGAGTGGAGCACTCTAACTTGTTTTCTGTCTCTGCCTTAGACCGGCCATCAACTAGAGTGTGTTGATCTTTATGCTGCACTATCCATAATCCACACTCACGCAGTGTGGTGTGCACTTGATGGGTATTAACCCCTCCCCCACACCAACCCAACCCACCCGGAGCTCAAAATGACGCATGCAATCAGCGCCTAATCTACATCCCGTTGTTTTTTGCCAGCTGTTGTTGTTGCATGCAAATCTGCCCGTTGACTTGCGGTCACTGTGGGTGGCAGAGAATTACCAGTTACCAGTTGGAGTAGTCAGAGTCTCCATCACAGCTCACGCTTTCTGTTTCGGAGTTGATGAATTGCAGCCGCGAAGAAGTGGTCAAAATTTCACTTTAAGCCAAAAATCTTAATTATCATTCCCTTTTGGTGGATTAGCTAGTGAGGCAAAGTCTTATTATGGCAAAAAGTAAATAAAACAAACCATAAATAAACCTAAAAGAAAATCGATGAAAGAAGTGGAATCAATAGTCAAGGTCAATTTTTTTTATTAGAGTTTTCCCATAAGACTCTGCGGAAATTCATACAAATCAAGCGCAGAAAAAATCGATACCAAATTAAATACAAAAATATTCAACAAAACGAAATTGAGAAATTCATTGAAAGCATTTTTCAATTAAAGGCAAAATTTTTGCTTCCACGAATTTAATGCTTTTATTCCAATATTAGCCTGGCTTTGTTCTCTTCAGCTCGCCTTCTTAGGAGATATTTGCACTCACTACTTGCATCCCCTCGGTTCCCTCGATTCTATTAACGCTGCCAGTGTTTTTGGGGTAACGGTTATTGAAATTGTTTCGAACAATTGACGCCATCACTTTTTGGTTGGGAAGAGGGGGAGGGGTTGGGCGTTGTCTCTAGCTTGATTGTATATTTTCTCTTATTGGTCGCTTGACTTTGTCACGTGTCAAACGGATGGGGTGGAGTTGGCGTTGCCATCTGGGCGACATTCGCGGTAGCTGATTTCAATTTTAATTTATCCCCCTTCCTTCCTCCTCCATCTCTTCCTCCACCACTTTCTTCATTCTAATCGACCTCGACGGCCAAAAGTTTTTTGCTATTGCCAGCGTTTGGTAAACTTTGAGGAATTTCCATTATAAATATCAAAGCGTTGCCACTTGACTGTTTGGACGAGTATTGGCGGAAAACGCAAAGGAGCAAACTGAGCCACAAAGTGTCTCCTTTCGGTCTAAAGACTCATAGCAATTTAAGGAACTAAATTCAAGTAGATAACAAATGTGGACAATAGGATTGTTGCCTACTTTCATACTTATCAAAATACTATTATAATATGCAAAATTAATCTGACTTATATAAAATAAATTGAGCAGATCCTCATAAGAAAATCCCCTTTAAAAAATCCTGTGCTGTTTTCATTTTCAATAAAGTATTACAAAAAATTAAAGCCATTTCTGAAACTACCTTGTTTTGGATAGCTTGAAAAAAACAGAAATATTTTTGTGTGTCACTTGAAAATCTGGTGTCAGTCAATAAATAAAAATAAGTCCAGCAGAACTGAAATAATTTTATGCAAATATATAAAAATCCGAACAAAAGAAATATTTTTTTCATACACAAATATATGCAAAAAAAAACTATCTTAAATCGATTTATGAAATGTTCAGCCTTTATTGACTGGAGGAGCTGCGATTGATGCGCAGAACAGAAAACAATGAACCAATTTCATTTAAATCGCATAAATTCAAATAAACACCAAGTCGGTGGACGGGGAGACCTGATTGAAAGATTGAATTCTGGGTGCCCAGTTCTGGACTCATGTTATATGCGGCCTCAACAAAGATTTAATAAAATCAAGCACACACAGCAAAAAAAAAACAACAAAAAAACAATGAGATTGACACCCGGACGGACTCACAAACACAAAAATCAATAAACAATAAAGTTGATTTATGCGTCAAAGTGTCAATTGACAGCAGGGCAGAGCGGCAGTTGCAGTTGCAGTTGCAACCAGAGTTGCAGCCAGTGTTGTCGCAATTTATAACTTGGGCATGCCTATATCGAAATTCTAGTTCCAGTTTTTGTGTTTAATCTGAATATTGATAATGAATCTCGATATTAATAATTTAAATTTGTTCAAATGTTTGCCATATATTTCAAATAAGAGATCTTCCTCAAATTTAGAAATTTCTCATAATGCTGGCAACAAGTGTTCCCCACTTTGATATAGAAAGTACATTTATAAAATTGAGTTGTGACTTTCAAAAAACCATAGGCGAATTTTTGAAAAATTTAGAAAAGTATGCGCAATTTTAGGCTGCTGATTCCTAAGAAGAAGAAGACTTCATAGAAGATTTCATGCATTGTATTTATTGTTACAAAATATAATTTTTTTTAAGAAATCCCATAAATTAAATTATTTCAATTCAATTTTCTTCTAAATTTATGCCTTTTAATAAACTAGAGCTTTTCTACTACTTTTCAATAGCTGCGCTGAAATAGCTAAAGCAACATCACTGACAGCAGCAGCAGCAGCAGCAGTGGCAGCAGCAGCAGTTGCAGTCACAGTCGCAACTAGCTGGCTTTTCATTTTGGGTCCTCGGTGGCGTATGCGTAATTGCATTTGAATGGTCGGCGGCCTGAAACGCATTTAAGTGCTTCATTCAATATTCCAATGCTCGATGCGCTCTATATATCTCTCTCTGTCTATTTATCTGCTGTCTCTCATCTCACTGACAGGGGACCACGCCCCCTTTGTGACATTTTATGCATTGGAAATATTGCAATGCCTGATGGAAAATATGTTTTTGATTTTATTGTCGCTGACCAGCAGCAACTGTTGCAATTGTTACAGTTGTTGTTGTTGTTGTTGTTATGCTGTCATTTATAGGTTGCTGTTTTTTGCTGTTGGTGTTGCTGTTGCAGTTGCTGTTGCTCCTCATCCGCATCCGCACAACGACTCCACAATTCAACTGTCGACCAAATCAATTTTTGTGGCTTCAGCCATTTATCTCTGTTAGCGTTCGACTGACAACTGCAACCGTAGCCAGTTTGTCAGTTTGTCAGTATGTCAATTGTGCCAGTTAGCTAGTTTGGCAGCAGCAGTTATTGATTTGGAACAGCGGCTAATTGAGCAACTGCATATCACAGCTCCTCATCATAATTGGCCTTTAATTGGCCCAAAGCCTCAAATTTCCCCCAGCCAAAGCAAATACAGCAAACTATCGCAAATATTAGACTAATATATAAATCTACAGGATTTTGCTTTCAATTCATGTGCAAATTTTAATCCTGCAATAAGCGCCTTAAATTTTTGTTAAAAAACACCATTCATGAAAATTAAATCATGTTAAAAATGTAATCATAAAAATTGCAAGCAATTTATCAAAAGTGGCTCTGATTTTTAAAAATGTTTAAATCTGAGATAAAAGCTGCTTTTAATATACGAATTTAGGTTGAAGTTAAAATACCATTAAATATTTAAATGTTGAACTCTGCTGATAAAAATCGTACAATTCAATATGAATTCCGAATCCATTCGTCCACTATTCGCTCAACTCTTGCCTGATTATAGTTATTTTGGATGTGTAAAACTCCTCTAATCCGCTGTCAATTGACACGTGTTTTATAACTGCTGGAAGCTGCTTCTTCTTCATGCCACAACATCAGTGGCAAACACACAGAATTCTTATGAACAGGTGGATTTTAGTTCACATTGTCCGCTTCCATTTCCATTACGCAGCGAATTCTTTTAAATCTGTTGAGCTAATATGACACATCGCTAATACGACGGACACCAGCTCTGAATACCCTACACTGCGCTACACACTACACTATCCGACCCATCAAACGACAACATTGGATGTGTTGTGCTTTAATCTGCACGGTGACAGCATTAACTTTTCAGTGAAAATATTACACTGCAAAAAAAAAAGAGTTTACTTTTTGCACCACTTAAATATTGTTTTGAATTTAAGGTAGCATACTCCATAGAAAAGTTTAAAAAATCATAAAATAATAATTTAAGTTTATATTTTATTAAATTGTTGACAATAATTAATTGTGCGCAATTTTACATTTTTGGTAAAAAAGTCAAATTAATTTGTATTTACTATATTAATAATATAACAGGATATAGAATATGTGTGTATTATGTTCATCATCTATGCTGATATAGAAAAATTTCTGTCAGTGTATGGCATCATAAGGATGACGCTGCATGTATAAGCTGTAGGAGGAGGGGACATGCAGGAGGAGACGCAGGAGATAACAGGCACAGTTGCTAAACTAATGCCCATAGACAGCAGCAGCTTAAAGCTCCTCCCATTCCGATGCCAGGCAACATTTTATTAGTATTTTTCGTCCTAGTGTGGACGAGGAGTTAGGGGGGGAGGGCTGGATGGAGGGGTGCCTCTGCCGGACATGTCAACGGGCATATTGAGGCGTTAGCTACTTAGGCACCAGCCAAAAAGTTTAACGTGACAAGCACAAAATGCTTCCCACCAAGGACACCCTAGAACTCTTCCCTTCTTCCTCTGTTCTTGCTTGTGAAAATCTGTTAGCAATTTGACTTTGTATGGCCCCTCTCCCTCTCCCCATCACACACACGTACACACGCACATGCGAACTGCTGCCAGGATGTTGGATGCAGGATGCAGAAGAAGCATTCGTCGCTTTTCGAATGCTTCAAAATGGACTTCCATGCTCATTTATTCTCTGCACTTGCTCAACTTTCTGACCAACACTGGCACCTCAATAAAAACAATTTAAAAGTCATCGTCATCTCCTCTAACCCTCCCTCGTTCCCGCTCTCCTGCTTAGCCAGTGAAAGCTTGTCAGCTTGTTCATTTATTTTGCTGAGCATTATCTGCAAGCCGTGGACTGGAACACATCCACATCCAGGCACATGTGGCTGGTTATCCACGTCCAAAGTCTGTCTCTCAAAATTGAACTTAAAGTGTTCATCCTGTTTGTGTGAGTTTAAGGATTTCTTTGCAGTCTTCAGGGGCGTGGCAATCACGTCCGCCAATTAAATTTTATCTAATCAATTTTATCTATAAACTTTATCAACTTCAAGTTTCAGGTTTGTTTTAATCAATATAAAATTCGATTATAAAAAAAGTAGGAATGCTTTGGTCGAGAGAGATCGACTATGATTTAAATAAAAAAAAAATAGACCCCACCTAACTTTAACTGATTTTAAGTTATATTATCTAATCCATATAATTGACAGCAGTGTTTTGGATAACTTAAGGTCTCATCAAATGTTCGGCTGCAGGGTATCCTAGCGAGACCTCCCTCTCTCTCTCCTAGAATGGGCTGACTTTTTTTTAATGGCATTATGGATATTACAAATTCTGTTTTGTGTTAGGTCCTCCGTCAAAGTTCGTTGAGTGCATTTTTGGGAGTATGCACATTAGAGATGTGCACAACTCGTGTGCAGCCATATTTCCTATATTATCACTAAGAATGAGTTGAAAAAAATGCATGTTTTATGCAATAGTGAATATTAGTCTTGAATTTAATATTAATGCTCAGCTACATTGGAATGTACATTATGTGTCTTATCTTTCTCATCTCCTGCTCGCTCCCTCCATCTCCGTAACTCTATCTTCCGTATCAAATTAACACATGCCGCGTTAAAGGCGCCGGGCGATTTGAATGCCGAAATGCATTTAAATTATTTATTTGGCAACACTCGCAGTAATTTGCATTTTTTTTACAGAGAGGGATTGGAGTTGTGAGGCGGTTCGCAATTTTTTTCTCATCTCTTTTTCTCATTTTGTAATTTCTGTTCCTAAAATGGGGTATATTGAATTATTCTTACACTGTGGAATGTCGAAAAGAGACTAACATTGGTATTTCCAATAAACGATGTTAAAGATTGATACAATAATTTTATAGTCGGGCTTAGTTCAGACTCAGTATCGACCAAATGCGTATATCCAATAATTCTATAGCTAGAATATGCATCCATCCCATCTCTTATTCCAACGAAATTTGGAAGTTAAGTTACCAGAAATATTTTCTTAGAATTGCCAGTTGATTAAACACAGTTTGCAAAGGATTCCACAGTCGGTTCTCACCTGTTTTGTATGCATTTTTTTAAGGTAAATTTTTTGGCACATGATATGGAGGCACTTATGTAGAAACAATTTTTTGTTTTTTTTTTTATCTAAAGGATACTCATAGTTGGTTCAGTCTCTCTGTAGTTTCACTCACTTCAAAGTTAATTATGTTGACATAGTCAGTTCCAGTTATTTCTTTCTTTTAGCAGCCCAAAGACCACGCCCCCCACACACCCACACAGAGAGACACACTCAGCATGTGCATTAAGAATTCATGCCACACCCGTGCAGCAACAAAGACGCCGAGGAGGGTTATCAGTGAGGGAGCGCGGGGGGTAGTCATCTAACCGGCCGGCTGCCAAGTTACTCAAATTAATTAAGTTTCGCCTTTGCCAACATTGCGCATAAGACCAGTATACCTTTTCCCCCTCCCCCATTACACCCTTTCAAACCCTGCTGTGCCCCATGCTTAGCTGGTCCTGGTGGAGGGGGGTGGTCGTCATGACTGCACAACCTTTCAATTTTTCAAGTGACATTTGCCAGACGTCGCCCAATGTTTAATATTTTCTAACCGCAGCGCCAGCCACGCCTCCTTCCCCCCACACACACATACGCCCACACTGTGGAAATTTAAAATTAATTGCTTTAGCGCAGTTTTAATTATTAAAAAAAAACTATCGCAAAATGGGCAAAAATTATGCACTTAAATTCATACAAAATGGGTATTTGAAAGTTTTTCCCAAAAGTGGAATAGGAAAAATATCCTGTGGGAATTTTAAATGTATGCAATTAGCGCAATTAATAAGAATAACATATTAAATGGCAATCAACAAAATAAATCCAATAATATGAATAGAAAATATTTATAACCAACTAACTAACTATGTATAGAAAGAATTATTAAATAATAAAATATGTTTTGTTTGTTTTTGTATTAATAAATGTAAAAATTCAATTATTTTTCATCGATAAAGGAAATTTTACTGCTACCTAATTTGGGAAATTTGTAAATGCTGCTGTCGGTCAGAAGATTTTTAATTTCCCTTTATACTTCATGTTGCTCTAGCCAACAACACATACGCGAAAAATGAATGTATGTGTGTATGCGTAAACGTTTTTATATTTATGTATGTATGTGTAAAGAGTGTGGTCCGCTGCACGTGCGATGGCTGCTGCTGTTGTGATTGTTGCAGTTGCAAATTCTATTAGGTTAAATGCAAAATTAGCAAACAATTTTGTTCAAATAATTGAGAGACACCCGAGGGCAGCTGTTCATCATCGAGGAACGACTTGTAGATACTCTGCAATCAGCAAACGAATCTTTCTATTTTTTTCATATTTACCTTTTCTGTTTTGTTTTTATTTGAGCAATACATATGAAAATGTTTTAATCAAGACATCCATAATATTTTAGGATATATATAAAAAGTGAGTATCAAAATAACAAAAAAGAATTTAGATAAAAATCATGGAAGACGACTAAAAATTTAGATAACATTTTAAGCTGCTAAAAATTCATTTGATTTTATTCAATAAAACTTTCAATTTGACCTAAATTCTAGCATAGCATTGCAACACATAAAAATATTTCTAATTCTTAATAATTTGTTAAAAATGTCTAAAGGTAATTTTAAAATAAAAAACTTTTTATTTCAAGTGAATATTTTTTTTTTGAGTCTGCCAAGTTGCATAAAAATTTGATGGTCTTTCGACGTGCAACACAAGTTCAGAATTATTGTAATATTTTGCTGAGTGTAAAAATGCTGTTGAATTGCAATCAACAGCTGCAGCTAGAGCTTCACCTCTCTTTCCCACCATGGCAGCTCCATGCTTTTTGCCACATTTTGTTGCAACGACAAATTTGCTGTTTTGCTTGTTGCACATTGGCTCTAGCCTTCTGCTCGCATTGTTGTGCATTGTGTATTGATGTTGCGTCCATTGTTGAAAATGACGTGGCCATGCATGCCACGAACACTAACCCCCCCTCTCACCAACCCCCTAACCGACACCAACCCCACGCTCCATATGGAATAAACAACGTGTTTGGCTACGTGCCTCGTTTGCAATGCGACGCGTTTAAAAAACAATCAATTTTCATTTCAATTTAAATTAGTTTCTGTTGCCGCAGTAGCAAGCCTTGCGCCTCTCCCCCCTCACAGCACACACACTCCACTTGCAACCGCAGGCAACTTAACGCCGTTGCATTGACCATAAAATTATTTTTGCTCATTTGTGTTCTGTTGGTCTTTGTTGTTGGCCATTGTTCTCTTACCAATTGTTGTTGTTGTTGTTTTTCATGAATGCAATTTTGTTGATTTTGTTTTTTTTTTCGCTCTTTTCATTTTACGTTTTTAATTGCATTTAATGCTAAACTCATGCAATTGTTGCAATAAATTTTACTTAAAAATATTCCATGAATTTCAAATGCATTAGCCAGCCTCTCACCCCTCCTTACACCTACAACACACACACACACAAAAACACATTTGTTTTGTTTTATTGTTTCACACATTGTCCAACGAAATGTGAATTGCATAAGCTAAATATAAATGTTTAGAATGAACACAGAAATAAGCATTAAATGAAATTTAAATATTAAATGCAGTTAACAATTTTATAATTTAACAAATTTTAGTCAGATCACTTTCTGCATTCATCTTGTCTTAAATTAAAATGAATTCAATCAGAATTAAAGTCAAGCACTTAGAAAAAAAGGAGCAAAAAATCACTTATCCTCTGTCATTTATATTGGAATTTAAATGCGTTAAGAAACTTCAGATTTCTTAAGTCTTATGCCAATCTGTTGTTTGTGAGCAACTGCCTCTTTCTTATATAAAATATATATAATTTAGTTATGCCCGACCAAGGAAGATAACTCAAACTGATTTGTACCCTTGCAAATTGGGATTAAGTGTGTGTGCGTGTGTGTGCGTGTGTGTGTTGTTGTGTGTGCAGGTTACGTTAACGTTAACGCTTTTGCCCGTGGGGCTTATCCCAACCCAAATCAATCAAATCAAGCGAGCACAAGCCGGGTGAGGGGAATGTGCCGGCACGCAAATCAGCCACAGCCACAGATTCATTTGTGTAGAAGCGCATGTGTCTCAGTGTATGCACTTAGCGAAATCAGTAAGACTGAATCAGTGTCGAAAATCATAGAGTTTGTTTAAGGATAATACTTAATTATACAGAGGATGAACTTCAAAAAAATTTTGATTCCAAAAAGCTCAATTTGATTTTATTTTTACTGCAAAAAAAAATTAATTTTAATTGTTTAATTCTTATAATTTGAGTAAGGCATAAAATAAGCAGAATTTTGTTTAGTGTGATAATATTTTATGTCAGTTATCTAAGTGTTTTGGAAACATTCTGCAAGTGTATGTGTGTGTGTGTGTGAGTGTATTAGCCCGGCTCACTTCGACTAAGCAGCAATTTAACGTAATTTACTTCTTAGCCAGGAATTCAACATATGTTGGCTTTAAGCCCAGTTGAGCAGATACAAGCTACAATATCTAAAATTCACATGCCAAACACATTCTGAATTTCGATTGCCGCAGAACATGTGTTCCCATAAGTAGACCCAAGAACTTTATATGTTGCTGTTATTATATTCACACTAATGCTCCCATTCCCATTAAAATCACCCAATCCATATTCCATTCTACAACAACAACATTTGCGTATCTGCGGTTGCGTTGTCTTAACTTGTAGCGAAATCAAAGCATTTAATGCCGCTTTTAATCTTGTTAATCGACCTTTGGCCGGGTTAGCACAGATTTTCAGATACTAGTTGTAGTTTCGACCATTTCGTGCACATGTTCTTGTTGTCGTTTATGTGTGTGTTGGTGTGTGTGTTTGAGTGTGGGTGTAATGGGGCGCTTTAAGGAATGTATTGAAAAGGTCTTGTTTAATGCAAATGCTTTTGAGTTTGCTTAGTGATATATAGATATATACTTATATATATATATATATAGGGGTATTTTATTTAAAAACATTTTTAAATAAATAATGATATAATTAATAATGCATGTAAGAGCACTTGAATATTAAATCGAGTGCCTTGAATACTTGCCATATTAATAATAACTGATTACATTTCCTAACTACTTACAAATTGCTTATTTATCAATATATATATTAAACAGCTGGAAATATCCGGCATATTTTGCTGATTAAACCTTTCCTAATGAAAAAGTAGGGCTACATAATTAGGAATAGCAAGACTATTATTAATTCCAAAATATTTAGAATTTATACCTTATAGATTGATTATACATTTAGTGTGCTAATTTTCATAGTGTGAAGAATATGTTTTCAATAAATGTATAAAATACCAAAAATGCTTTTTCATTTTGGTTTGAACTAAATGGTTTATTTGTATATATTTTGGCCTCTTCACTAGTTCTACTTGGCTTAACTTTTAACAAACAATTTGATTGCTAGAGCTGAGTTTAAAGTGCTTATTTATGTCTTAATAGTTTTATGAATAAAATATTATGTTTGGTTGCTGTTTTGGCATTTGAGTTTGAATTTCATCAAATGCATAAAAAGTGAGGTTGTCTGCATAGTTGATTTAAAATGATTTAATCTAAGAATATGTTGCATACTTTCGTGCGTCTTTAAAACTGTAAAAACTCTTCTTGCCACTTCAGTGGTTTTTCCTTAAGTGGCATGTCGCATATCGCTATGAAATTCTCTTTATTCGCTCGCCGTTCGTCAAGGACAATGAATTTGACATCCTTTTGCCTGAATGCAGATTCTTTTTGCCGCTTAAGCACGACACCGAATGAATATTATTTCCTTATGCTAATTTTTTTTGCTCAACTTGCCACTTGTTGTTGTTATTGTTGTTGTTGACTGGCTGCCAAGTCCGTCTCAAAATCTCCCCCCCACTGGCTCTGTCACTGTCTCTTTCACTCCCATAATATTTTGCTGAGCAAGACAAATGATTCCCATTTCATTTATTTTCGCTGCTTACTCTTTCTAAGACTGAAAGTGGCCCGGCGAAAGGACTTAGCTGAATAAATTGTGGGTTGAGTTGTAATATTTTTGTGGGTGGATCAAAACTGCAAGGAAGAGAAGAAGTATTGAGCGAAACAGAGAAATAGAGAGAGACAGAGAGAGAGAGTGTGTGAAATAAATAATTAACAAAATACATTCTTTAATTCTGTCTCCATTTCTAAGAATATATAAAATCTATTTTTTTTAAAAAAAAAAAACGTTTTTGTTCTTGTCATCTCCAATTAGCTTTTGGTAATTTAGCTAACGAGTTCTTCATAGGAACTCAGAATGCATTTCATGTATTAAGAATTAAAAAGAAAAGGAAAGCTATAAAATGATCACAAATTTGTATTTGAATAAAAATTAACCCTTTTTTCTTGTAGTGCACTTCTTAAAAGAAAATACTGCAGCTCTTCCTGGCAACAGCTGCTGCCAATGTGCGCGCTTATATTGGTTTGGGCCCGGCTTATAAGCTTTGCCAGCTGGCCAAGTCTGCTGCGCTTGTAGCCAGAAAAACGTGTGTGGGCAATGCGAACTGAAATTTCACACTTTGTTGCTTTTGCATAAGTGTGCGGCATGCAACTAAACCGGGGAGTCGGAAGAAGTTGAACGGGAAGGCAAAAGCAGCGATTACAAAAGGCGCCGACTTGTAAATGGGGGCCAAGCGAGGCGTTCATCGCGTGTCAGCCGCGATAATGAAAACTGAAAGCAAACTGGCCAAGAAAAAGTTGCTGTTGGCTGAATAAATATTTTGTTTTTAGTTGTTTTATTGCAGCGTACAAAATATGTGCTGCAATAAGTTAAGGCAGTCAAAGTCAAAGTAGAAATATCCAGGGTAACTTGCAGCCGCGCATTTTAAGATATCGTTTTTTTCTTCATTTTTTTTTTGCCAACTAATCAAGTGCAAATCCGAATCCGAATCCGAAATGGGAGTCTGAACGTTAGCCGGCGATGCGTGCAGGTTTTTCAATTAATTTGGTTTAGTCTGCTGCAGGAGAATGAATTCTGAGTTGGGAATTCTGAGCCACAAGCTATACGCTATTTACGGTTGAGTTATTTCAAAAATGTTTTGCATATCAGATCTGAGCTGCTGCATTGCTTGGCTTTGCTCTGCTCCGGGGCGCACTTAAACGCCTTCGTTTTAATTTAATAAGAGCTTTGCCAACGCAACTGGCAACTGCAACAGCGGAGAAATGCATTTGAAATGAAAACTGAGAAGAGTCTGAACGACTGCCAGATACCCAGTAAAAATGTGCTTTACCTTTCCAAAGTTTGCAATAATTAAAAGCCAAAACTGAAAAGCATTTTTATAGACCAAAAATGCAGACTTTTATTAAAGCTGTTAATTTTTTTGTTTAGAGTTTAATTCATCCGATTTCCTGTTGCAGATACCCCATTTGGGGCAGTTAGTAATTGTGCAGAGGCAAATGCACACGAGTCGCGGCTGCAACTGCAACTGCAACTTATAAGAGCGACTCCGGCTGGCACATGTCAAATTTGAATTTAGCTGCAATTTTTACAACTGTTGCATTTGCAACTCAGCCTCCCTCTGCGAAACTCAGCCGCGCCTGGCTAAACCAGCTCCCGTCAGACAGTTGGCAATTTGCATAAATTTAGATTAGTGACATCTGACGTCAGTCTTACGATACGAAACGACCAAGTAGAGTGCTGTGTAGGAGATGTTGGTGAGGGGGGAGAGAGAGAGAGAGAGAGGTATTAGCGGATGCATTAAGTAGGCGAATGCACGATTGCCACCTCCGAAAACGGAGCGAAGATTAGCTGGCAATGACAATGCCATATGATTTATGAAATAACTCCCAAACGATGTTGCCTGTCTGCTCGACGACGAGCATCATCAGCTCATGTGGAAAATTAATCGCATGCAAGCTCATTATGAACTATATATATATATATATATATATATATATATATATCTATTAGTGCTTCTGAGTCATATAGCTAATTTAATTGGAGTGTTAAAACTATTGAATTTAATGTAATTAATTTTTATTTTATTATTATTAGAGTCAAGTTTAGTTGAAATTTATTTGCGTGAAATATCTCAGCGATTGGCTACACATATCGATCCAAGTGAAAATTTGTGGTTCACCTGTTCATTATTTATCTTGCCTTCTCTGCGACCTGTTCCCGAGTTTAATATAGACTCGATTCTCTGTTGGGATGCGGAGAGGTAACGACATTTATACTTGGTAAAATCATAGAAAGAAGGTAAATTTGTCTAGGAACTAAAAACTAATAAGTTGGAAAATAAGTTTGTATACCTCATGCAGATAAATTCTGCTACATTTGATCGATTTCCTCCATTTCACAAATATAGACAAATATATATATTATCTGCTCTACTTCAGACTCAACAATAAGATTTAACAAAAAACCCGTCTTTATATTTCTACAGTCTTTCTCATTTTATTATAGGAATAGTTCGCAAGATTTAATATGTTTAATTCCACATTCGACAATTGCCAAATGTAATAATGCAATTAAAACACAAAATTTTAATTAAATCAGTTGTATTTGATGCTATTTCAATTAAAGTGCTCAACACATATTAAATATATTTGTATTTTAACTTTATTTGATGTGGTATTTTTTTTTTTAAGTAACATAAGAAATTAGAACCCGAACGTTGCCAAAGGCGAAACATTAATTCGGGAAGCTCAAAAACACATTTATATAGATATAGACAGGGTAAGTAAGAAAGGGGTGCGGGGGGGGGGGGAGGGATGGAGAGACATGTACACATGCTCGCAGCAGCATCCTTTGTTTGTAATTAATTTCAATATAGCGAAGCATTACAAGTGAAGCTCAGTAAATTTCAAAGTATGCTGCGAGCCCAATAAACTCAGACAGGCCCACCACGACGATGGGCGCTAGAGGGGTAGGGATGAGGGGTGCTGGTCGTGGATCCTGGCACAATACACATTCAGTTTATTGCAAACGCGAGACGCGTGAGATGAAAGGAAATGTGGAAATTGTAAACTTGCACGTGAAAAAGTCAGACAGTATGGGAAGATGGGGTTTTGGAGTGGGGAAAGACTGGGAAGGGGGTGGATAAAGTCGTTCCGTGTCGGGCATTACTCTGCCCATAAAAGTAGTAAAATTATGTTGACTGGAAGCAGCGGCAAATATTTGCCGCCATGCTGCATACAAGGGCAAAGATTGTGGGGCGTGGCACGATTGGGTGTACAAAATACCCATTCTTATTTCGCTACAGATAAAAGTAACTCGCTGCCTCATTTCAGTTAAAACATTTGCACGCTTTCGCAGCCCCAGCGGTTTTCCGCCAGCGTGCATCTCTCAGATACTTTTCTGTTTTTGGTTACTGCCAGATACAATTGCGGCTCATTTCAATGAATGGCCTGGGAATTGGCTGTGTGTGTTTTTTTTTGGAGCAATGCATAATTTTAATTTACAGAACGAATCGAAAAAAGTGTAAAAGGGTGGGAGAGAAGCAAGGACATTTAATACTACACAGATAACAATATAGTTTTGGAGATACTTCAGTCTGTTTTGATTTATGAATAATGTTGCCTATCTAAAATTGTGAAATGAACATTTTACAAAGCGTAATAAATTCTATAATCAGATAATCGTGCATAATTAGCTCGCAATAGTTTAAGCCTATTTAGTTAAATAAATATTTATGGATTGACCTACGAAGCGAGAAATATAAATTCTAATTGATTCTTGGTAAATCATTCGAAAAAATAGAATCCAATTATTAATAAATATGCATAACGTATTTTTTTTAATTTCTATTTGCGTTTGTCCCAAATCAATTATGCGCCATCGATTTATGATGTATGAGTAGAAAATGAATAAAAAATGTGAAACTAATTAAAAATGTTATTCAAACAAATAAACAAGAGATAAACAGACAGACAACCAGACAAAGGCAAAGGGCAATTTTTCAATTGTGTACACAATTTTACAAGATAAACATTAAAAAAGCGTTTTAGGTTGAAGAAGGAAAGGAATTACAATTTTCCGAGCATAATTGCATAAGCAGAAAAGAAACTGCAGAGTGCATGGGAAAACTTTTATGCCAAGATAAACACGACGAGGAGAAACAGAGAAATTCGGAAAAGCCGCTGACGAAAAGTCAACATGTCGAATAACAAAGAAAAGTTGCAAAAAAAAAAAAAGAAAAAAATATGGCGGCAAGAAATGCAAAGAAAAATGGATATTCGCAAAGGGGCGCTGCATGTTTGCACATCAAAAATATGAGAATTTTGGGTGGGCGTGGCAGCTAAGGCAATTAGCAGCCAGCAAAAACTGAATTTGGCAGACATCTTTCTAGTCACATTTTTCACACAACAATTAACAAAAGATACTTTCCTTTTTTGCTGCTGCTGCCAGACAGACCCTTCTCCCCCTGCCAAACCAGTTTTTGAATTTACGCAAATCTAATTTTCAGCTAGACAAGAATAAAGTGGAAAAATACGGCTAAAAGGCAGAAAAGCGACGCTTCAAAACATTCTTTATGATATTGTCTGGCGCAGCTGTTCCAAACAATGTGTGTGTGCTTATGCGTGTGAGTGTGTTGGTGTGTGTGCTTGACAAACTAATGAAATTTGCATCTTTATGGCATTGGAAATTGTTTTCCACAACGCGTCTGCCTAAAATGCAATCTCATATCCAGGCGACAACTAAAACTGGCATTCATTTTTGGCTCAGCACAAAAAAAAAATCGGATCAAAGACTTAAAATCTGTCATCTGCAAAGAGTTTTTCTACGGCTCGGCTCTGAATAGAATTAACTATCTTAAACCGATTTTATGGCACATATCAAGCAAGAAAAATTAATTTCATAAGGTATAAATATATATTAATATTTTAAGTATAATCTTATTAATTTTGGAGGGTAACTTGTAGTTGATCACACTTACTTCTTATGTTTGTCTGGCGTAAAAAATATAGGTAAATAAATTCTTATCACTTGCTGAATATCAAGTTCAAGGCTTTTAATGATATTTGGGTCATGTGTCATATAGAATTATGGTCATATGGTAATCTAGATTGTGAAGCCATATAGGCCATTGCTGCTTGAAGAAGTTTAGACACTGAATCTGTTCACGAAATATAAAGTTATATTTTTAAATTAATTATGAAATATTAAAACAGTTTCTATATTTATCAGTTTGTATATTTTTGCACTGAGTATATAGAGTATATAGGTACTACGAGCAGATAAAACCGAAGGATTCACATTATTGCAAGCGATGATGCACACTGTTATCCTTAGGCGATCGGCTAATGGAGCATGAGATGAAGGAGCAGAAGGAGGAGCAGGAGAAGGTGGAGGAGGACAATGGAGCTGAACTGCGGCTGCGGTTGAAATTAAAAAGGAATTTACCCAAATTGCTATTGAAGACCGCGAAGTGATGCGTTTGCCAGGCTTTTGATTTTGGTATTGCTTTTGCGCTTTTGCTTCTGCGGCTTGGGCAAAGTGCCAAACCAGGCGAGGCCAGGCCAGGACGGGCCAGGACGGGCCAGGCTAGGCAACAGTTACCCAATATGGATGAGCTGAAGTGGGCTGCCAGAGGAGGCAGTTTCTTTTTTAGGCGACAGCTTAATTGGGTTAGCCGCGTCAACGGGATGACGGCTTGATGGGAGATAGGAGAGAGGAAAAAGAGGGGGTGGCGTGATGTGTAAAGCGTAGATGAGAGCCGTCCATTTCAATCGCCAATCGCAAAATGAAATCGATTTTCTTTCGGCACACCGTTCACACTGGATTATTTTGTAATTAAACGCGAATGTAGCCAGACTAAAGAAGAGCCTTTCTTCTGCCTGTTTTTTTTCCAGCCCAAATGATGTGGAAGAGGGTGCGAAGGGAAGGGTGGTAAAGGCTGTTGTAAAGTTGTTGTTGTTTGAGTGACCACCAAAGAGTGTGCCGCTTGATGGCCATGTTTGCTGACTAATTAATGCCACTTGAATGCTTGATTTAACTTCGCTGCTGGGCTTTGGGCCACGCTTCCTTATCAGAGTCACAGTCAGAGAGCGGTCAGCTTTCCGATGAAATGCTAATGACCTTGTGCCCGGCTTCTGTGCCAGAAGTAGTTCCTTGACCCATTGGGCAATCGAACTGTTTCATTTTGTTTATTCAACAGCGTTTGCCATTCACAATTTGTTGGACAAACTGTTGGCGGCTTCGATTGAAATTGACAAGGGTTTCCCAAAGTGTTTGTTTTCGATTAGTTTTTGGGCAGCAAGTGTTTTGCCAGAGTGAAGTGTGCTCGATACGCGACTGAGAGATTCTTTCCCTCCATTGGCTAAATTTAGGCCAGGTTCAGCACACATTTAATTTGTGGTATCCAAACTCTTCATCGTTTAGTTTGCCATTGGCTGTTAAGTGATATTATTTGTTGTTTGCCAAATTTAACACCCAGAGACCCGCAGCGATGCAGCTGCCAACTGCTAATTGCAGGCAGCGGCACAGGCCAGCACAGGTACCAGGACCAGTAAAAGGACTCGTTCTGCATCATAATTAATTCAAATTTAAATTTCGTTTGGTGCAGTACACGTGCCACGCTGTGGAGAGAGAGGGCCGCGGTCAGTTTGTTATAATCAGGCACGGCTTTTAGCGTCTGCCACGCCTCTCCACAAAAAGGGAAGCCCTTCACATATGTGTGTGTGTGTGCCTGCCAGCATAATAAGCTGTTTAAATATTTAGTTGAAAAGAGTTTTTAATGCTCATTTGCGCTTTTAGCTCAGCTGTTTAACGTTTTTGGCTGCTCGGGTCAAAATATAAAAAAAAGAGATATGCACTTGATATTTTTCATGTTGTTATTGTTGGAGTGGCATCATGAAATTGCCCTTACGTAATTACAGATTGCGATTCCAGCACGCTTCGTTGAGTCGAGCAGCTGCTTCCAAACATCAGAAACGGATAGTCCAAAAGGCTGGCAGCAGCAGCAGCAGCGGCTTATTAATTTTTAATTATGCCCAAAAGACTGCTTGACCTTTTTTTGATACCCTCAACCTTTTGAAAACGATAAAGTGGGCTATGATGAACTTGGGCTAGAAGAAGCCAACAGGCGGAAAGGAAGCAGCTTGATCAGCCGAGTCGATCTAGTCAAGCATCGAGATGGAAAATATATATTTTTTTATATTTATATTTGTCTCAATATTCAATACTCTTTTTGTATGGGTAAACACTTGGTTGCAGGGCATTTCTTAGTCCAGCACCCTCGACTAGGATTTTCCCTTTCGGTATTTATGCAGCGCAGAGCAGAAAGCGAACTTTTTCTTGACGCTGAATCGGAGCTTATATAATACGATTCGGGCTTGGTTCTGTTTCTTTTTATGCCCGGATGAGAGTAATCAGCTTGAATGATTAAGCTAAAGCTTAAAGTGACATTTGGCCGTTGAATGTACACAATTCGCATGTTAATAAGGCAGTTTAAATGTGGAACTCTTGCAACTCATTCACATGTCAAATTAATATGCCCAAAGCAAACAAAGGAGGGAAATGGCTTTTCATTTTAATTTCTGCCACTGCGAGTATTTTTTTTTTTTTTCATTTTTCCGTGTTTATTTTCCGATTGCCGAAGCAGAAAATGTAACATCAGAAATGCGCAATGCCGTCAATTAAGAGCCAAAATCACAGAATTATTTTGTTTGCCATTTCGCAATTATTCAAATTGTCAGCTGAGGATGAGGGTAGAGGGAAGGATAGGGAGGGCGGGAGAAGCGGAAGTTGGTTAGCTGTCATTTTGTTGAGTGCTGCACCAGCAGCAGTCCTTCAGTCTCATCACATTGTATGAAGTGCGAAAAGTGGCACGCAATGCAGCAGCATGTTTAGAGCCAGTGCAGCACAGTGAAACCTGTCTGGCTTGTCTGCCGTTGAAACTGCAGCTGTGCTGCACATGCAACCTGACCCCGAGGCCACAAATCTCAACAATAAATTACAAAACTGAATGCCCAGAAGCGGCATAAAATTAATTACTCTATTAAAAGCCATAGCTAGATTGACGAGAAAAATAACAGTTGAAATTCTATAGTCTGGCGTGCTCCTCTATAGAATGCTCTGAATCCTACTTCCAATCACGATCTATATATATATATAAATACATATTTAGTTTTATCCATTTTTTACATCTACATACTTTTACACAAGTTAATAAACACAATTTTAAACATAATTTTTAATAATATTAGAAATATTTTGACAAAGAAAAATTACAAATGAAGCGTTGATTGAGTACAAAATATTAATTATTTCAATTCATTTGCAGAGTAAACTGATTATTGTATTAAATGTTTGCATTTATTTAATTTGCATTTAATTGCTTGCAACATGGTTTTTGATTTTATATAGAAATATGATTATGCCTAATAAACTACACAAAACTATAAAATTGTATTTGTTTTTGATTAAATATAAATAAAAAATGAATTGAAAACAAATGGCAGATTATTAAATATATGCGTTAAATTTACTGAATATTTATTATTTTTGTGCACTTAATATTATTTGAAAATAAAATTGGAATTTGTATTTTCTGTAAGGTAATTTTTGTTTAACTGAACTGCATCTGCTTTTGTATTAAAGTTAATTTTCTGTCCGCGTTGCAGTTGAGTGATGAAGTAAAAATGCTTCTGACTCACGAATTTTCCAGCAAAACGCGTGAAGTTCCATCTTGGGCATACCGAGGACTGAATACCCTAGCAGACTGAAGTCAGACTATTGACATATGAAAACTTACTAACAGAATAATTATGATGGCTTCAACACTATATGGATAGTTGAGTATATATTTCCAATGGGATCAGAATAATATTATATGAATATTCTAAAGATAGGTATAAATAAGAAAATTCATCTACGGTAACATTTCAAATGGATTGCCGAGTGCAACAAATGCGCTTCTAAAAGTTACCCAAACAACCAACAATCAGTCAAATAGCCCAGTCAGTCAGACGAGTTAGTCAGAAGAGTCAGTCGGACTCGTCAGTCAGTAAGTCAGTCGAGATGAGCAGCGAGTTGGGTTACGAACACGGTTGCGGAAAACATATACTGTCAGCTACATCTCTTGGCCCTTATCCCATTGCGGGCTCTAAACTGTGTCAGCAGCCTGGGTGAGCAGGAGTTTCCCAAAAATGCAATTCGCCGGCAAATGACGCGTGCCACTAACTGACTGACAAGCATTGCTGCTGCTGCTGCTGCTCCTGTTCTTCCTTTTGGGTTTGTGGTCGTTTGCCAGCCATATTTTGGTCCTGTTTGCAGAAGCTGACAGACGGCAAACTGAAATTGAAATGCAGCTGAAGAATGATACTAGTGGTATTCAGTGTTCAGAAAGTCGTAAAATAGCATAGAAGTAATCCAAGTGATTGATACGTGAAAAATAAACATGCTTTACATAAGTTACAAATATCTTTTGCATTTTATTCACTGCATTTTGAATATGTAAAACTGAACTAAAAAAAAATAAAAAAAATATAAAGGTAGTTTTCAAACAATGAAGTTAAAATTCTCTTCAAAAATTGTATAAGGTAAATATTTCAAATTTCAAGTAATGAAATAATTATAAGATGTAAAACAATACAGATGAAAAAACTATTGCTGTCAATTTATCCAACATTTAACAGCAGATAAGTTTAAAAACTTAAAACTTTCAGTTTAATGCGAAGTGCGGGCTCTATCTAATTGGAATTCATTGCCTCTGTGAGAAGCTTTATGTTACTTTCAACGGTTTTTGTCACATCCATGGACAAATTCCAAGAAATAGTGTCATTTTCCTTATCCAGCTGCTGGTGGCATTTCACATATCGACGTTTATTAGGCATCAGCGTCAAGGTACTCGGATACTCTATGAAGACAATCAGATCCATTGACTCGGCCATCTCAATGATGCGATGCAAGTAACGACTGCAAATCCATTTGGGCTGCAGACAACAAAATACCAAAAATAAGCCTGCTGATCAATGGCTATGAAGAGTAGGTGAAACTTACAGGGGAACTGCTATTGTTGGTGCTACCCGCCGCACCCGGGCTGTTCATAAAATAGGCCGTCACAAATTGCATACAAACGAATTCGCTGAGCTGTGATTAAATCGGATGTAGATGATTTATTTATAAAAAAATTAACTTATTTACGCACATTTTCGAGATGTCCCAGAAAGAGCAGCGACTGCTTGGCCGTCTGAGCCAGTGCCATTTGAAGGGACACCATCAATATGTCCATGATATTGTGATCAGCACGTTGCCAAAAGGTATTGCTCTCATCGCGCGTCAATTTAATGCAGGTGCGCACTTCGCTCAAATCAAAGTCATCCAAACTCTGTGAAGTGAACATTATTTGGTATTGCATCTAAGCCTGATTCGGATAAACTTACCACACTATTCAGGGCAGTGTAGCAATTGAGGCGCGGCACAAAAAACCACACGGTATACTCATAAACAGTGATGTACTCGAAAGTGGAACGGGTCAGATTAAAAATGTTGAGCAAGAAACGCTTTTCACTGAGACGAGTCGTTTCATTTATGGCCAAACAGTTAGTGGCCAGTTTTTCCAATTGCTTCTGCTGTTCCGAGTCCTGACGACCGAAGAGCTTGGCAAAGGTGTCAAACGGATTGCCATCCTCACTGCAAATATGTGATAATATAGATATAAGCTAAAGTAATAAACTCCCAATCAATCACCTGAGAATGTTGTAGTTTTTGTTGTCTGCCTGAATGATCTTTAGCCAATTGTGGGCATAACTCTGATGCGTTTGTGCAAGCAGCAGTTCATATGTGTGCGGCTGCTGCACAAAAAATATGCCATGGAACTCTTCAACGGCTACCTCATTCCACTCGCTCCCGTTAACCTGGTAGTGGATGCGATTGAGTTGCTCCACCTGGTCAAAGTGACGCTGCACATTCACCTCGTACAGAGTGCGGTGACGTGTGCGTTTCGATTCCTTTCTTTTCATTTCACGCTCCTCGGCCTCCTTGGAAGTGGACGGCTGCATGTCCTCATCACTCTCTTCAACACAAATGCCATCCAGACGATCCAGTTTAAAGGTCATTTTCACACAACCTTTGCCAATTTTTAGCTGCGGCATGCGTTCCAGACTGGCCGCGTCAGGAAACTCCATGGTGCACATTAATTGTAGGGCATTGCCAACGGGTGTCACCATTATCGGTGTTGTTGGATTATTTTCATTCGGCTTGATCAGCGAGTAGATCAAGAGATGAGCGGTGTCCACCGGCGAAAAAATGACGCTTGCATTCTTACAGCCCAGACACTCCTCAATGCTCAACTGTCATAATATATTGTATTAGTAAAAATATGAAGTATAAAATCGATTTACTCACAGACAAAATGCGTAATACTATTTTTCCACAGTTTTGAGCCATTGTTTAGATAAACCAATTTACTCTTGCAAAATATTAATCTTATTGCTGTCCAGAAAAAGCGGCAAAGCAGCAGTGTTGGTAAACGAACTGTACTTACCGATTCTATCATCTCTTTCTTAATTAGCAATATCGAATGAAATCATCGAATATTTCTGCGATTGCATTTTCTTGCAATTATATTAAATTATTTTAATAGATTAATTGCCAATCAATAATGGATCCAACAGGTCACAGTGCAAGTTCTCCAATTTATAATAACATATGTGGCAATGTCGATTATAGTTATCGATAAGACTATTGTAAATTTGCAACTAGGCAAGAAATGCAACCCTGTTTTATTTTTGTTCGGATGAATTCTTAATTTCATTCCCAACTAATTGTCAATTAGGGCAAAACTAACTGAACCGGAGGAATTTTGTGACTTATTCGATATGGTTTAAAATCTGTAATCAAATGCCAAAATGTTTGTACATCAACAAGAAATTAACATGATGTGCGTAACTTTCCCTTGCTGCGTAAGTGAGGCATTAAATTGGGAACTGTCATAATATATTGTATTAGTAATAATATAAAATATAAAATCGATTTACTCACAGACAAAATGCGTAATACTATTTTTCCACAGTTTTGAGCCATTGTTTAGATAAACCAATTTACTCTTGCAAAATATTAATTTTATTGCTGTCCAGAAAAAGCGGCAAAGCAGCAGTGTTGGTAAACGAACTGCACTTACCGATTCTATCATCTCTTTCTTAATTAGCAATATCGAATGAAATCATCGAATATTTCTGCGATTGCTTTTTTTTGCAATTATATTAAATTATTTTAATAGATTAATTTCCAATCAACAATGCACCTTATAGGACACAGTGCAGGTTCTCTAAATTATAATAACATATGTGTCAATGGGTCGATTATAGTTATTATCGATAAGATAATTGTATTTTTGCAACTACGCAAGAAATGCAACCCTGTTTTATTTTTGTTCGGATGAATTCTTAATTTCATTCCCAACTAATTGTCAATTAGGGCAAAACTAACTGAACCGGAGGAATTTTGTGACTTATTCGATATGGTTTAAAATCTGTAATATGCCAAAATGTTTGTACATCAACAAGAAATTAACATGATGTGCGTAACTTTCCCTTGCTGCGTAAATGAGGCATTAAATTGGGAACTGTCATAATATATTGTATTAGTAATAATATAAAATATAAAATCGATTTACTCACAGACAAAATGCGTAATACTATTTTTCCACAGTTTTGAGCCATTGTTTAGATAAACCAATTTACTCTTGCAAAATATTAATTTTATTGCTGTCCAGAAAAAGCGGCAAAGCAGCAGTGTTGGTAAACGAACTGCACTTATCGATTCTATCATCTCTTTCTTAATTAGCAATATCGAATGAAATCATCGAATATTTCTGCGTTTGCATTTTCTTGTATTATATTAAATTATATTAATAGATTAATTGCCAATCAATAATGGATCCAACAGGTCACAGTGCAAGTTCTCCAATTTATAATAACATATGTGGCAATGTCGATTATAGTTATCGATAAGACTATTGTAAATTTGCAACTAGGCAAGAAATGCAACCCTGTTTTATTTTTGTTCGGATGAATTCTTAATTTCATTCCCAACTAATTGTCAATGGGCAAAACTAACTGAACCGGAGGAATTTTGTGACTTATTCGATATGGTTTAAAATCTGTAATCAAATGCCAAAATGTTTGTACATCAACAAGAAATTAACATGATGTGCGTAACTTTCCCTTGCTGCGTAAGTGAGGCATTAAATTGGGAACTGTCATAATATATTGTATTAGTAATAATATAAAATATAAAATCGATTTACTCACAGACAAAATGCGTAATACTATTTTTCCACAGTTTTGAGCCATTGTTTAGATAAACCAATTTACTCTTGCAAAATATTAATTTTATTGCTGTCCAGAAAAAGCGGCAAAGCAGCAGTGTTGGTAAACGAACTGCACTTATCGATTCTATCATCTCTTTCTTAATTAGCAATATCGAATGAAATCATCGAATATTTCTGCGTTTGCATTTTCTTGTATTATATTAAATTATATTAATAGATTAATTGCCAATCAATAATGGATCCAACAGGTCACAGTGCAAGTTCTCCAATTTATAATAACATATGTGGCAATGTCGATTATAGTTATCGATAAGACTATTGTAAATTTGCAACTAGGCAAGAAATGCAACCCTGTTTTATTTTTGTTCGGATGAATTCTTAATTTCATTCTCAACTAATTGTCAATTTGGGAAAAACTAACTGAACCGGAGGAATTTTGTGACATGGTTTAAAATCTGTAATTAAATGCCAAAATGTTTGTAAATCAACAAGAAATTAACATGATGTGCGTAACTTTCCCTTGCCGCGTAAGTGAGGCATTAAATTGGGAACTCAAAAATATAGTATAAATTTACATAAAATTAGGATTAACGGCTTTCTAAGTGCTATCAAAAAGTCCCCACAGTGTTTTTTTTGTATTCTACTCTTCTTCTCCATCATTCGCTGGCTAACAATTAGTGCAACGTGGCATATTAAAATCGCTATAAAATTGAGAAAACGAACTTTTTATTTCACCACAACAAGCAACGAGACGCGTCGTAAAAGTGCGCACAAAGTTAACTGTATGTATTCTAAACCAGTAAAAGCAAAAATTTGCTGATTTTTTCTTTTAATTTTTATGAGGCTCTTCTTTTTGGTACAGTACCAAAGAGTTTCCTGATGCTGTCATTTTTATGGCCGCAGCTCCAAAGAACGAATCTCTACTTGGCTTCATCTTTGCTTTTGATGTGAAAAGTAGCGCGACTCAAGGAAATCATTTTTATACTTATGTATATATAAATATATATAATTATTTTTTTTTTGTGTATTTTGTTTTATGCGTTTTATGCGCTTTCGAAATTTTAATGATGATTGCCTTTTGGCGCAATGCGTGTCGCTTGATTTATAACTTCTCTTTTGGCCAGATGCGGTTTAAGGCTCCATTGCGTCGCTATAGTCTAAACGTTGACCACACTCAAAAAAACCACAACTAAGAATCCATTAGTAGAGCTCAAACGCATCTGCTAAATATACTGAATTGTTGAAGTTAATATTATAATCACTCTCTGTAAGCATTTATTGCAGTGCATAATTTTCTGAGCGCTTTCAAAACGGGGATGCGAAAAATATCCATTATTTTGAGTGTCATTTGATTTTGGACCACACAAGTAGCATTTATTTACAAATGTGCTTGATTTCTGCTCAATGCCAACCAGCTGCATCAAATAACTGCAATTTGATTTTGCATTACCATTAAGACCAGTAATTCAATAAGCCCCCCATTTACCAATGTATATAAAAAAAACTGGCCTCGCATAACAAAACACTTAAGCCGCCTTTTAAAAAGTATTCAATAACTAAATATCGCAGACAGTTGGCAACAGAGCTGTGGCCACCTAATAAGCAAAAAAAAAATTTCCCCTTTGGCGCAACTTGCCAGCTCGTAATGCTAAAGAAATGATTGCAATTTAACGGGAGGATCGCAATCCTCTCAAGACTTGCTCGCAATTAGATGTGGCCTGGGGTTGCCGGGTCTGCAGACTGCAGTCAACATTTTGAAGCTGAGCTCTGCTTTGGTCGGTAGTCGTTTGGGATTTTATCGCCAACATAAATTTCCAACAGATAAAAGCGCGAAAATGTTGCACATAGACTTGGCAACATGTCCACACAAACACAGAAACTTGAATACCTTGTCGGCTGTTGCCACCCCCGCCCCACCCTAGTCCTGATTCCTAGCATAGTTTTCGATCATTGGGTAAGAAAGAAATTATAGCAATTTGCTTGTCAAATTGTTGCGGATCGCCACAATAAATCGTTGCTCTTTATGGGCTGTTTTTTCTTCTTTCAGTTTTACCATCGCCCACCGATCGCGATAGAGTTGTTTTGGAAATAAATTATCCCCAAGGCAGCAGAGCAGCGAGCTGGAAGTCCTCTGCGGATCTGTTGTGGATTCTCCATACAGTCGTTTAGTGCTCTTAAAATTGTAAAATGTGCAATTTCATTTGGCGTTTGCTGCCTTTTACTTGAAACTGATCATTTTCTGCACTAATTTAATGGTGCCATACCATGAGGCAGGGCAATTGAATAGCTGCCAGACAAATGGACCGACGGCTAAATTGATTGAAATATTGTTATATTGATTTATTTTCGAGCATGCGTGGATGTTATTTTCTTTATTGCTCTCAAATGGTCTTTTAAGTGGATAGTTGAGTGTAGAATGTTTGACATGCTATTAAATATTCTAGGAATTGAATTCTTATAAATATTCAAGGAAAATGGATTCGCATTTGACGAACTTAAACGGTTTGTAGCACTTGGTGAGAAGAGCTATTAAATGTAATTGATAGACTATACAAATTTTAAGTTTAGACTGATTTTTATTAATTTCTCAGTTATTCCAATTAAAAAACTGTTTGCATATTGCTTAGAGCAAAAGTTTCAATCAAAATTGTAGTCAGCACTTTAGTAACTCAATCTGCTGCCAGTATTCAACTGATCCAGTTTAATGCCACAATTATTCCAACTTCACGAAAAATATAGTAAAATATTTGCTATAACTGCAGAGGTCAACTAACGATTTTGGGATTTCCTGTCGCTTTTCAGCTAAGCCAGCCAGAAAATGCGAAATCGCAGCTGCAATTACGAGCAATTTTTATTGTCTCTGCTTGCAACGGTTTGTGGTGCGCTTCTGTTGTATGTTGTATGTTGTCGGAGCGCCTGGGAGCTATCCACATCCATTGTTGCCGTCGTAATTCGAAATGTTTACGGTACATTTAATTTCATTTGGATTATTACAATATGCTTTAGGTGGTTTGCTGCAGAACATTTTTGTCTATTGCCTTGGGTTCCTCTCGCTCCCACCCGCTCTCTTTCCATCTCTCTCCCCTGTCTCTGTTATGCTCCATTTGCGGGGCCTTCGCCGGAACAATGAGCCATGAAGTGGTCGTTGGGGTGTGGTGTTTGTTGTGTGGATTCTATTTAATATTCAGGTGGCTCGTATTTCATTTGTTACTTGCCAAAATGTAATTGCGAATTTTCCAGACAAATGTGAAATTTGAATTTACAAGCTTAACTTTTCTTGTAACGAGTGAAATCATTTGTTTGGCTTGCTCACAGACACACAAACACACAAACACACTACACATGCCACACTGCTGCTCCATTTTGAAGCCGTGTGCAGTTGGCAATCCTCGACTAAGTTCATTTGTTCCATTTCAACGCTCACTGGAGCAACAGCAGCAGGCAGCAGGCAGCAGAAGGCAGCTTCCGTCGCAACGTCTTGCCAGGTCGCATAAACAAATGTACTTTTGCCGTTTTTGAAGTACCATCATCGCATCCCCTCCACCGTCAACTGTAACAAAGATTTTCAATCTTTATGCTACCTGCTTTTTGCCGTCGTCACCATTTCGACAATGGCAACCGTTGCGTATTTCCTGCTTTTTGTATTACGCTTTGTTGGATTGCGTCACATTAAAGTCCAGCAGCAAAGCCAGGACTAAGTTTAGGGCTAAAACCAGTCATTAAACTTTACATAATTCTTGTACATTTAGAAACAGATTCGTCCTTATTAATTGAAGAAAATAATCATCCTTAAGTGTGACATAATTATTTCAGTCAAGTTATGAAATGTTGCCGGGTTGCAAGAGACCCTTTGGCAGAGATATCTTTGAGGATATATATAGGAAATATCTTTGAGGATTTATATAAAAAATGTGGCGGCGCGTGTTGACATTTACAATTAGCTGTGCTATAATGGCGAGATAATACCATTGGCACTGCTGCCAAAGGTTAACCGGGTCGACAGCTTGGGCAAGCTGGTTAATGGCAAATTTCCCATTTTATTTCAGCAGCCACAATAATCCGCAGGCGCAACAGGTTTGCGGATATGTCAAAGCACGGAATTGGACGACTGGAAGGCTGCCCAGCAGCAGGATATTGGCATCACTAAGCTATATGTCGCACAACATATTGAGCATATGCCTCAGCAGCGGGGTCAGCACCGTAGTGGGATTTCAGTGGAGTGAGACACCGATTATTATTGCATTCGGTGGTTGCCTCGTTTCGCAGTGCAAAGTTCGACTCGAATCCGCGTCGCTTGGATGTACTTCTGTCGCATGCTACTTGCTGATGATACTCATTGGTAATCCCAGACTTTCCATAAAACAAAATACATATTGGAATCGAAAAACAAAGCTGCACTATAAAAACATAATTCGGAAAATGAATGGCTAAGAAATTCCGTTGTTGCAACAACTATTGCAGAATCTGTTCAGAAATCCCTTCAAGCATCTTTTCTTAAATATGTTTTTAGATTCTCTTAAAGCATCTTTTGAAGCAACTGTAACAAATGCCATAATCTGTTTTAGGTTCAGAATCTGCTCCAGCTTTTGTTACTAATACTAAGCTAAAATTCTAATAAACTAAATTTAATTTTTGAAGGTTTTCCACTTTGTTGTTTATCAAAAGAAAACTAAATGAAATTTGCTAATTGAATTTATTTTTTCATAGCTGGCTGCTGAGAATTGCCAGGGTATTTACATGTCGTTGCCAAATGTGTGGCAAGTTTCCATTCGCATCCATTTGTTAACTTGTTTGGCTTTTGTGCACGTTGAAGAGGGAAAGCTTTGTGCTCGACCATCATCCCGAAAATGTTGCATTTCACGTATTGTTGGCTCTTCTGGCTGGGCATCATCATATTTTCTAGTGCGGCTGCTGCTGCTGCTGCTGTTGCAAGGACTCAAAAACCAAAACCAATGTGGTGTGTTCCGGTCTGCCGCATAAAACACTGGCACAGCTCACAGTCCACAATAGCCCTATCCGCTTGGCAACTCTCCGCAACTCCCCCTCTCCCTCCCTCTCTCTTTTTACACCCACTTCAGCAACTCCTTGGCATGCACACATGCACAAATACAATTAGAGACTTGGTTTGTTGGTTCAACTTGTTTACTTACATTCAACTTACTTCACTTCTGCTGCGATAGTTTTTTTTTCTCTTTCTCGCTCTCTCTTTCGCTCTTTGTCTCTGTCTCACTCTTATGTAAGTTTTTGGCCAAAAGTTTGTGCTCGTCATTGTGCGAGCGCCTTAACTTAATTTTGTACATTTCTATGCATTTCTCTGCGTGTTTTGTCTGAGTGTGTGTGTGTGTGTGCGTGTGTGTATAAGAGGAGTTTTGTGTGTTGTTTAAATGTTGTATAATTCACTGATTTCTTGTGGCTTTTGTTGTTGCTTTGTGTGAGTTGGTTGCTTGTGATTGCGTTCGGTTTGCAAATCTGGGCGCACGATGCGTATGAGCAATGTTTCATTTGTTGTCCTGCTCGTACAATTCTTAAGTGGAAATATGAGAAAATGGAATAATTAAATGCCTTTTTGCCAGACATTGTTAAAATTTCAGTTTGCACAACAGACATGCATTCCATTGTAAATGACCAAATAAATATTTCACAAAACCATTTTCATTTTTGCATTCGAGTTTAATCAAAATTTATGAATTACATTTGTGGTCAAATAAATGCACGTTCTTTGCAAACACTCGATTAGAATTCGCATCATTATGGCTATCTCCAATTGCTGATCGACGCAATAAAATAGTCGATATACTTAACCCAACAAAATAAAATATATATAAAAATAAAAAAAACCATCCACTGCAAATTGTTGTATCACGAAATTTATTGGCATCACTTATCAGATTTGCTCATAAATCTGAACCAAAAAAAATCAAGTAGACAGAGCCCTACTTTTGCAGTGGGAGAGGCGTGGGTGGGTCGCTGGGTGGCTGGTTGGTTGGCAGCGAGACATTTATTTGCATGGTCCACTCTGTCTGGCAACAATCCACAAATTAACATGACATTTTTACAAGCCCAAACATGTGTACACATGAGCCTCCGGTCTGCGTCCGTTCCGGACCCGGTTCGAGTCCAGCCAGTCGAAATTAATAGCCATTCAGCCAGGACAACCAAATCAGCAGCTACACTCGACAAATTCATGCAGAGCATAGACTCATTTAAAGTTAAAAAAAGAGAAATATTTGTTTAGAATTATGAGTCTAATTCAAAAATGTTTTTACCTCAAAATTATGCATTTTTAAGTCAACCAGAAATTGTTAGCCATATGAAAATTATATACTTAATCAGAGTATTTTGTCTAAAATTAAGTAACATATTAAAAAAGTCTATTATTATTATGATTATCAAGAAAATGTGTGCTCAAAGCTGTTTCCTTTAATACTTTAATTTAAACTTAATTTAAATGATTTATTTGAAATTTATAAATTTGAAATTCTATAAATTTTTTATTTAAGTTGAGATAAAAGCTTTTCTCCGAGTGTAGAAATACCCGGGCCTACACAATGGTCAGTTGTGTGAACGTGGCCCAAAAAGTCAAACATTTGAACAACATCTGGGACCATGGAATATTGAGATCGAAGCGAACAGGTTGCCAGGTTTATGCATGTGCCGCCAGGCCATAAATTTAATTACTCAAAGCACCCAAAATGAGCAAAACAAAAAGCCATTAGCTTAGGTGCATTCCATGGCCCTTCCCTTTCCCACTCCGCCTCCCCTTTGGACAGCCCTTTAAAACACAATACGCCTTTAAACCGCTTCATACCAGACAACATTCGATAATCTGGGGCAAGTGATGTGTGCACACACACACACACACACACACACACACGGGCAAGGCTTTACCAAAATATCCATTGACAGTAGTTCATAAAAACCAAATGCTTTGTAGAAAATAAAATAAAAAAAAATGCCCAAAGAGCTGGGCAAATCATGACAAAACATTTGGTGAACAAGTTTTAGTTTTTGTGTTCGCTTTTCGATGCAAATATTCATACATGACAAGGACGCTGATGGCGATGATGAAGTTATCAGCAAAAACTAGCCAAATGCTGGCACAGTTTCAAAAAGCCAAAAAAAAAACAACGACAACAAAATGGACAGAGCAAAAATACCGAGAGACAACAATCAAAAGAGCACATTGCAAATTCTAAACAGGGCACAAAGTTTACAATGCAACAGAAACCTTTGGTGGGCAGTGGGGGGAGGCAGGGCAGGACAGCCGCCAGAGAATCCCTGTGTGACCGGTAGATGGAACATGCCACATGCTGCACTTTGTGAGTGCAAAAAAGCTATGTCAAAGCTGTAAATGTTTTGTGCAGCAGGCAGGCAAACAAGCAAACAAACAAACAAACAACAAGTCAAATTCATGTTGACAATCTTTGCCAGCCAAAATAGAATTGAAATCATTTTTGCTGCTTAAGCACTTATTTCAATGCAGTTGAACACCCCTCACTCATCACCCCGCCTCTTCCACAAACCAAGTAAGCACATTTTAAAATGTGACAAATGCCAAAAACAAAAATATATATCTGAAAGCCAACAATTTGATTGTGGCTCAAAGTCAACTGCTTAAAATTGCCAACGCATTAAAATTGCTTGATTTGAATATTATTCAATAATCGATTTTGGTTTAACAGGTAAACCGCAGAGCTTATCTTATTTTAAGACATTGTCTGGCGGATTTGCTAAATAATAGAAAATATTGAAAATTAAGTAAAGAATTTTGTATTTAAGAATGCTTGTTTTCTGCCCATTTGTGAAAAGGCTTTTAATTTAATTCTCTAAAGTTTGGTGTTAGTCAACTAAATTGTGAAAATGCTTGGCTTTTTTTTTAAAATAATATTCTAGCTGACTGCATTTAAATAAGTATTTGTACATTGCACATTTTCTGCATTCATTTGAATATCTCATAAATTTTGAGCACATAAATACAAACAACTAAAATCCTATTGGAGGATTTATAAGCTGCTTTTGCCAATTGATGGCTGCAAATGTCTCAAAAATGCAGGTGCAGCCACTTAAATGTGTGTTTTGCCAGATATTTGCATTAAAATAAAATTGCACAAAATGCACACAAAATTCATTGTTGCGCATTAAATATTTGATGTCAATATTACATTCTTCACGGTGTTTTTTCATGGCAATATGAGCAAGTATATACTGGAAAAAAATTTGACGTATGTTGATGCTGACATGAAGTTGCCAACAATATGATAAAATGATTCTAATAAATTTTGTGCTACGAAATATTATAATGCCTCCAACTTTGAGAGCTCCACTTTTGCCTTCAAGCGGAAATTGCACATTTTGCAGAAAGTGCTCTACGGCTTGTCTTGTGTGTGTGTGTTGGTGTGTTGGTGTGTGTTTTAGGGGGAAGAGCTCTGTATAGGAATTAGGAATGCAATTTGAGGTTATGTTGGCAATGTGCGCCCAGGCAGAGATCAGTTCTTGTTGTTGCTGTTAGACGCCTTCGTATCCAAGCAACCGCATTTACTGTGTGTTTATGTGTGTGTGTGTGTGTGTGTGTGTGTCTGTCAGTTAGACAAACAGACAGTTGCTCTGGCAGTTGGACATATGCAGACGCTGCTCAAAAGCAACCAACAACCAACACTCACCGGCTCCACCCCTCCCCCCTCCCCCTCTCTTTGGGAACTATGCTCGAGCTCATCCCAACAATTGCCTAGATATTAATAGAGAACATTTTGAGAGTATTGCTTCCGTCATGAATAAAATTTTGGCTGTAATAGCAATGAACATGGGCTTCTCGCAACTTTTTGGACAAGCCACCCCACATCACCCCCTTCTCCCGCCATCTAACTTCAGTTTACATTCCGTTTACAGGACAGACCCCCTCGGAGTGCGCTGCACACACATTTGTCGTGTGCTGCGTCAGTTTCTTTGGGGCATCTGCTGCTGCTTTTCACCGAAAAACTTTTCAAATGTCCAGCATTCAACGTCCATTCAGCTGTCTGTTTTTGTGGGTATGTGTGTGTATTTTTTCTTTAATTTTAATGATGCCCCAGCTGCCCCCCACACAGCGCCCTTGCCACGCAGCAGAGAAAAGAATGTAAAATACTTGCGGGAGCTGCTTCTGCAAAATTCTCAACCAAAACAATTTTGGGCATGTGCATTTTATGTGCACTTTGGGACCGGCTTCAAATATCAAAGTATTTCATGGGTGTGTATGTGCAGAGTGTGTGTAAGTGTGTGTAAGTGTGTGTTTGTGCTTGTGTTTCTCCTCTCGAGCTGACAGTTTAAATGAGATTTTAGTTTTGAGCATAGTTGAAGTTTGGGCAAATTGTAATATTTTGAATATTTTTCTTGTTTATTTTTAACAGATTTGTGATATAATTTCTTCTCCTAACAATGAATTTAAAAAAATAATTACAGGCTATAACATTTAAATATTAAGTAAAGTTTGGCAAGAATTTAAGCTTCTGCAGTTCTGTTTACTCTTGGCTGCCTCAAGTTAATATTATTCTAAAATTAAACTCAATCAAAAACTTTTAAAATTAATATTTGTGCGCTTGCTTAAAATATTTACTCTAAACAAGCAACTTATTTTTTTTTTTGCTATTTACTGCAATTAAATTGCAATTAAAATATCAAACAGACAAATCTGGCCAACTGGCCGAGGCTGAGTTGAGTGTCAGTTGTCAGGCCACGATTGGCGCCACGTTGCTCAAAAAGTGAAGCGACTGCGGCCAGAATATAAAAACCGAGTCTAAAGTGTGGAAATGGCTAACTTTGCTTGAATAAACAACTTAAAGATTTATGATGCCAAAGCGAGTGTCCCATAAAATATTCACACCTTCGCTGCCCTGAATCTAACGAGCAGCAGCAACGCATATATATTTATCCAAGTGTACATGTATTTGTTTAAGTGTACGACCCACTGCGTGCACAGTAATATAGTATGGCAAACGCCAGCTGATGCCGTTGACTCGATAAAGCCATTGTTTATATACGGTCGAACGAGTTGGATTGCATTTTGGCCAAAAGTTGGCAGCATTTTTTATGCGTTCATCATGCGGTCAGCATAAATTTTTCATCGTCGTTTGTTCGGTTTGCTTGACTCAATTTTTTTCTTTTTTTTTAGCCAAATGTCTTGATGTTTGTATGCCCGCAGTCAGCCAGCTAGAGCTTGTTGCAACATGTTGCCTATTTTGATGTCTGAATGCCATAAATCAAAGCGTTTAATGCTAAAAATCCGCAGCCAAAGTGAAAACCCGACGCCAAATGCATTTGTGCCCGCCAGCGAAAATTGTGAAAACTTTTACTTTACCCCTCCACAAACTGTTTCTCTTGTTGTTGTTGTTGTTATTGTTGTTGTTGATGCCATTGTGGTCGTTGCGGCTGTGGTTGACTAAAGATTCATACAAAAAGCTTGCTCAGCTCCCTTTCCTTTCAGGGAGAAAGCGAGAAAAGCTCATTGTTGGTTATCCTCAAAAGTGCCATCATGAATTTGGCATGATATTGTTTTAATTTTAATAAAGATTTTCGCCCATGAGAAACACTTTTAGCTGACTTAAATTGCGAACAGAATTAAATTCAAAAATAAAACAGATAAGAATTAATTTATTTCCAAGACTTTATTCACACAAACCGAGTACTTTATACAAATTCAATTGATATGCAAATAACACGAATAATTTTACTTGATCGAAATTCATAGAAAAATATGCAACATAAGCTTGAAAGATTAGCGCCAATGGGTCATCTTTTTGGCTGAAAAGGTGGAAAAGAGTTGATGAACATTTTGATGAAAGCTTATAAAATATGCTGGCCTAAATCAAGCTAATAAAATATCATGGTTGGACATCTAAATTAAGAATGCATTCAAATTGGAAAATTATTGAAACATTTGTTTAATGATTTAAATTGGGCAAAAAAAATTACAAATTAATATTTTAAAATTAATTTTTTAAATTTAATCTATTTGCAAAAAGTAGGAGGTGCTCTAATAGTCATCAATATTGTTTTGCTACTTACCAGGGAGGGATCCATTGTTATCTCTCAATCTCATAGACTGCATTGAAGGCGAGCTGAAAGCAACAAAATGATTAAAGCCATGATTTGGAATTGTTAATTTTGTTTAGATCATTTACTTTAAGCCATTGCGAGCTTCCCTGTAGTTGTTATTGTTGCACCCATAATTATAATTTGATTTCATGCGCTGCTGTTGTTGTTGTTGTTGAAGTTGCTGTTGCAACTCCTGCTGTTGCAGGTGCTGAATGAGCTGTTGTTGTTGTTGCTGCTGCTGGTGTGGTTGCTGCTGCACGTTTGGATATCCCTGAGAATAGTTCCACATATTGTTGGGCATCATTTGGTTGCCAGCAGTCCAATTGGATTGACCGTCAACAGAGTCGCCGCCAGCCATACGACCATGATGCATTTGTGGCCCCTGATTATTGGCACTCATTTGGGATGACATGGCGGACATTGGCTGCAGGCCGGGCACAACCACATTCATGCCACCGCCATCGATGGTACCAGCACCGCCGCCCATCAGTGGCATCACCGAGACGCTGCTCAAGGGCGTCACAGCACCCGGCGGTAGTTGTGACATCGACATGGACACTTGATTGGCCTGTGTCGGCTGCATCTGAGGCATCATGCCCATCGGCTGTGACTGCATCACGGTCCGCTGCATCGGATAGGACCCACTCGGCATTGACATCATCGGCGCCATGTTGTTGCCCATGGGCAACTGCATTTGATTCGCCGGCATGCCCGCAGCTGCTGGCATACTCATGGGCATGTTCATCGGCATGTGTCCTTGGCCAGCCCCTTGCATACCCATCTGTGGTATGCTCATCTGCAAGGAGCTCGAAAAGACTTATTCCAATGTTGGTACACACAAATTATCAATACCTACCTCATCCGGGTAGTTCGCCTCATAAGGCATATTGTTGCTGTAATTCATGTTCATTTTTGAAGATTAAAATAAAAAATTTATTTGAGAGAAAAAAAAAATTTAATAAAATTTTATATTATTTTTTTCGGTCTGAATTTTTTCGAGAGTCAACTAACTAAAATAATTTTATTTGCTTAGAAATCTAAATATGACGAAAAGTGCAAAGCTTGCTTAAAATTTAATATTGGTTTAAAAACTTTATTTATTTTTTTTTTTATTATTTTTACATTTAATATTTACACTAAATTGAAGTCAATTTAAGTCAATTGTAGGCTTTCTACAATTTAACTAATTATAATTATAATTAAAACAAAGCAAAAGCAAAGTTGCTGTTGATTCAAATATTTGCCTTGACTGCACTTAAAGCCACATTCAGCAGTCAATTGGCAACATATTTCTTGGCTTTGTCTACTGCAAACGGGCTGATCTAGTTGCTGAATTAAGTGCGGATTCGGATGACAGGAGACTGCTTCGATTGAGCACTCAAAGTGTCCAGTTTTTGTTGTTGTTGTTGTTGTTAACTTAATTGATGGCAATTATGCGGTTATCATTTTTTTTATTCAACTTCCATTCGATTGTTGATATCAGGCTCGCCCGGGCATAATTAAAATGTTTCGTTTGAGCAAAAAGTGGACAAGCAGAAACGCATGAATAAACACCGCCAAAGTGGGGCCAATTAAAAGACACAGAGAGAGAGAGAGAGAGGGACTCCACCTGTGGATGGTGCACAAAAAAGCATTAAATCAATTCCACTGTCAGCGAGCTGACAGCCGAAGAGAACCCCTTGGACACTCTTGGACACTGGCCACCGAAATGCTCAAAAGTTACCGCCAGCAGCTGGTGTACAGAATGGAGTCCATGTGTGTAGTGTTGTCGTAGTAGTAGGCACAAACAGATGGATGGCCTAACCAAACGAGAGGGCATGCATCGGTGCCCGCTGTTGCCATCGACATTGAGGGAGCCGCGGGCACACAAAGGGGATCGGAGGCTGGCCAATGGCCGGAGCATGCTGGAGCAATGCCAGCAATTTAACACAGTGAAAACGCCAAGAAATTTCAGCAATTCGCAACGACAATGAGAAATGCGTCGAGGTTACGCTCAATCAATCTGAACAGTTGGACAACTGTCCCACTGATTCGTCTCGTGGGCCCACCACGACTGACGGCAACTGTGGACAGGCTCTAAAGGAGAGGGCCTAAAACGTGGCTAACTGCTGCATACGGCCAGCTAAAGGTGTCGCTTGGCCGATGGCTTCATTAAAGTCGAGCTGAGCCCATGTTTTATTCAAGCCAAATTGCTTTAATTGGCTTTTAATTGGCTGTTAAAAGCTTTCAAGCAAAGAACTATCGTTATTTATTTTATTATTTAAATGAAATGACTCAGTAAAAGCAAAAAAAAAATGGTAGACAGGGGAAGATAAAGTGTGCCCCGTCCGACCATATTTGGCTACCAGACTAGTTTTTCATTCCTGCAGTAATTTGAGGCAACGTATCCAGTTCGTGACTTTGATGAATATAGTCAGTTTCTGTGCTTGGACATCGGAATGCCCTGATTAGGTAGAGCCCAAATTATTGTAGTCTTCTGCCCACATGGGCTGGTCAAGGATAGTGTAAGTGATGAATGCTACATCAAGGCAGCTTCTGCAGACGTCCTATTAATCTTACTAGGGAGTAGCTTTGTCTGATTGGCACAACTTGATCTTATCTTAAGTAATTCAGGTTGGAAGTTTCCCATTCGCTGCTCGTCAATTCATGACTATTGACTAACTGAAAAGATACATCTCATAAAAACATAATTTTATGAAAATATAATCCGGCAACATTACAACCATTTTGCATGTTCCTAATCGTCTTATCATTGATTACTCGTCTCCTGGACAATAATCTCGGGCAGAATCAGTCCAAGGCAGTTCAGTTAATGGAACTCTGCATATTTGCAGCTCAAGCTGATTACGTGCCAATTTTTTTTTTATAGTACTTTAATTACAATAGTGAATGCTTTGAAGCTGTCCATTTGTCCGCTTGTCCGCTTGTCCCCTTGTCTGCTTCTCCCCTTGTCTAGTTGCTCGTCTTCATTTCCTTCGTTATTTCCGCGCTGCTAATTCGCAAAAGAAAGTAATTAAGCGAACTTCTTTTGCTGCAATTCCGATTTGATTTTGATGCGCTCTCAAAAGTGGTTGGTCAATCAAGGGTAGGAGTGGTAGATGGGGAGGGGAGGATGATAATGGGGGCTCTAAACACTAATACATCATTTACACTTTCTCGCACATCATTCGCATTAAAGTCCTTGCCAACTGGCCACATCTAATTAGTATGCAATTTGTGCTTTGCTCATGATTTCAAATTACCTTGGATCTCTTTACTCGCACTTCCTCTCTCTCTCTCTCACTTCCTCTCTCTCTCTCTGTAGTATTGGGCCAACTTCGACTATGGGCTCTTGGTAAATGTAGCTATTGCAGCTTTTGCTGTCTAATTAAAACTCGTTTAACAACGTTTTCAATTGGCTAAAGAACCTGTTGCCTCAAAACACCCCCTCACCCTTTCTCTTCAACCTCTCTCCCCTGACAAGCCTAGCACCCACTGGGCAATCATTTCGCTTCTTTTTTTTTTGTTTTTTTTGCAACAAGGTTTCCATTTCTGTTGCTGCTGAAAATGCTTCTGTTGCTGCTGCTTTTTGCTGATTGTGTAATTTTAATGTAATTCGCTTTTATTGTTTTTTATTCCACTCTGCGACCGTCCTTGTCCTCGTCGTCCTCGTTGCTGTCGTCTGTGTGTCTGACATTAATTGCAACTGAAAAGAGCTGGTTGGGTAAAATATAATAATTTATTTTCGCCAACTTTTTATGCATGCTTTATTGATTCAATTTCCCCACTAAAAGTGCGCATTATAGGTGTGTACATACATATATATATATATATATACCTATATAGATAGTGTGGGTGTTTCGGAAGCACCCATAAATCAAACAAATCGGTTTTCGGGCAGGCCATCTTCCCATCCCACCACTATCCGAAGAGCAATTAAAGTTTTTTTTTTTTTTGCTCCTTTTCAAGGGTCTGAGTGCAATCATGGAGCAGTCGAAACACAAAGCAAGACGCTAATTGTGGGCAGTCTGGGGAGGTGGCAACTGACAGGTGCTGGTCGCTGCTGGCATCTCGCACAAATCTACATTACAATGATAATTTATTACACCAACCAATAAGATGATGGCAAGTTGTGTGGAAAATCCTGCAGAGCATTGCACTGCTCCAAAGAAGGGGCTAAAAATTAATGCTGATTTGCCAAAGTGTGTGCTGATGATAATAGAGATTCTAGCTCAATATATACAAACTGCTAACTGGTTATTAATATTAATATTCAATTAAAGCCAGTTTTAGTTACTAACTTAATTGCAAATTGCATAAATATTGATAGCAATTTCTGCCGATGTTAGGTAAGCATTTGAGACTCTATCTATATGAAGAATCTACCCATGTTATTATTATTGAATTAAGGCCAACTTCAGTTACTGACTTAATTAAGCATTGAAAAAGAATTATAAGTTTTTAAAAATAATTTCAACAATTTTAAAACATAAATAAGCCGAAAAATGACATGTTTAAATAACGCTCTTTAATCGAATCCCTTTTTAAGCAACGCCTCTGCTTTAGATAATATAAAAACACGTGCAGATCTCAGCCAGACAAATAATTTCTGGCTGAAATTGGATATTGTTGTTGTTGTTGTTCCTTATAGAGGCGAACTAATCAAAAGCGGCTTTGCAGGCACTGTCAAAGGAGTACATTGTTTGGTACCAATATTTATCTGGCAATCGTATTAAAGCCCATGTGGCGCATCGAGTTGGGCGCAAGAGTTATGGCCAAAGGTGGGGTGGTGGGGGAGAGGTACTATCAAAAAAAAAGAAGAAGAAAAAAACGAAAGAAAAAAAATGCAGACAAAACACGAAAACGTTGAGTCCATCAAAAGGGGATTTCGAAATACAAATGAATTTTCGGCACCGGCAAAGAGCAGCGAATCCTGTGTCCTGTGAGAAATGCCGAGAGGAGAACGCTGCTCAAACAAACACCCACCCACACACGGCCAAAATGGAGGTAAATGAGTATGACTATGAGTGTGAGTATCAGAATGAGTACGAGAACGAGTACTCGTAGTTGCAATCAGCTACAAAAAAGTACTGAAACACTTGCCGGCAGTCAAGTTCCTGCCCAAACCCAAACCCCACTGTAGCTTGGAGGTGTTGGGCTCTCGAGAAGCACAGCAAAGCAGCAAAAAAAAAAAAATAGGAAAAAAGAAAGGCTTTCTGCTTACTCTGCGAGAAATGCCAATCAACCCTTTCTTTGCCCTGGTATGTGGAATATGCACGAGCGAATGCCAGCCGCTGGTCTTGGCCGGGCTTTAGGGAATTTCCAAGCTGGGGTAAATGGGGGAGTTGAATTGGGGCACAGGGTTTGTATAACGTCAACATCAACGCCGACTCATTTGTATTTCCTTGTGTCTGTCGCCGATGTCGGCGTTGTCGTTGTCGTCTTGTCGTCTTGTCCCCGCTGGTTGTTGTAATTTTCCAAATCATTTCAGCGATTCAGTTGGCAAACTTTTCAAACGTTTAACTAGCCGACATTCCGGGACGTTTAGGATGTGGCATACCAAAAAGTGGGGAATGGGTTTTGACGGGGGGGCTGGAGGGCTCAGTGGCAGCGGCGAGGAAAGCGCAAAATGAGCAAATACGTGAAGTAAAAGGCAGCGAGGCGGATTTAAAAGTTTAAATAACTTTTACGTATCTCATTACTCAGAGCGACAACTTTACGAACTCTGAATACCCCAAAGACTCCTCTATCTCTCTCTCTGTCTCTCTCCCTCGCTTTATCTATATCCCTATCTCTCTTCCGTTCACTCACGCAGCCAGCTTGTCTGCAGATTGTGAAGCCCTGAGCTTTGAAATAATCACAATAAAATCGCATAATTCAATTACAAGCCTCGTTAAGCCGGCTCAAGTGATTTTGTCACACTGTGCCCCGGGTGCCTCATAAAACTATGAGGCGCGTAGAAAAATAGAACAAGCAACAAAAAAAAAACAACAGGAGAAACTGATAAAACTAAATAAATCGCGTTAGTCGATGGACGAAAGAGTTCCAGTGATTTATGTTGGATCTAAATCTGACGATTATCGCTTAAATCGACAGATAGGCAACAACCGAAGGCTTGCAAAAAAGATGTGGGTATTAACTGGGCTATTAGATAACACAAAAGTCAAGTCACTGGGGGGGGGAAAGAAATTAAAACTGAATAGTTTAAGCAGTGCTCAGTGAATTGAAATGGAGCTGGATAGAATATGTTCATGTAAGTCAACTTGTTGTTCCATTTTAAAAGAGTTTTCTTATAAATTATTCATGTCATCTAAACTTTTATATATATTTATAAGTATCCAAAATAAATATGCGGGAATTTTTTTTTATCGGAAAAGAAGTTTACCAAGCTTATATTTATATCCAATCTTGTATCAGCAAATGTCATTATATTTTTTAAGCCGATTTGGATGTAAGGAATCGGCCAAGTTAACCCAATTGAGCTGTTCACCAAACCAGACCAAAAAAGAGGACAACCGACTTTAAGTGTAGTGTTCAATCCGTTTATATATATACATAACTATTCAAAATAAATTTGCGGCAATTTGTTAACGGAAAAGAAGTTTATGAAACTTATATTTAATCTTGTATCAGCAAATTTCGTTACACTTTTTAAGTGGTAACGAATCGAGTAAGTTAACTAAATTGAGCTGTCACTTTTTGACCAAACCAGATGAACGGCAAAAAAAAAAATCAAACGACTTTAAGAGGAGTGTAAAATCCGTTTATATAAATTTATAAGTATCCAAAATAAATATGCGCCAATTTTTTTTTTATCGTAAAAGAAGTTTATCAAAATTATATTTATATTTAATCTTGTCAATTAAATATCTTTACACTTTTTAAGCCGATTTAGATGTAAGGAATCGAGTAAGTTAACTAAATTGAGCTGTCACTTTTTGACCAAACCAGATGAGCAGCAAAAAAGATTACAATCGACTTTTAGTGGAGTATTCAACTGCCGCACATCAACAATTAAAGACGATTTGAAGCTTTTTACCTCACTTCACTTTTCTGCTGCTCTAATTGTGAGGCACACTTTTTGCCGCAGAACCACAGGCAGCAAGAGGAAAAACCATTTTACCCCTATTTTACTGACCAGACGCAACAAGATTCCTGCAAAAAAAAAGAATTCGCCAGCTTAAAACTGCTTTTGCCTTGTTGCTGTTGCTTGAATTTACACCTTTTGAAAACAGCGACACAGAGAAAGTGAGAAAGATTTGGGATAGGGGAGGGGGGAGGGATAGACGTTATTTTGCATATTTAGTTTGTTTTAAATGAAATCTAAATGCTTTTACTGCCACTGGGTTCCTCCGTCCTAAGTACGATTCTGGTCATTATCACAGAAGCATTTTAAGTTGGCTATCGGAATTCGTTTTGTTGTCGCTTTTTTATTTGCTCCCTTTCCTTCTGCATTTTCTTTATTTTTTTTTGTAGAGTGTAAACAGCATTTGCTGGTCGGTTACCCAGTGTCCGCCTCCTGGTTACATTCCTCTATCCCCACCTTTGAATGTACTGTGAAGTTCTTGCCTCTAACTCATTGTGATACCAAAAAAAAAGGAAGCTTTTTGCGTTGCGTTTCGTTTGTTTTCATTACAGACTCTGACCCTGTGGCCAAGTTAACAAAGGACCCGGAACCGAAGCCGAAAATTCCCTAAACACTTGTAATTTTAACCATCAAGCCATGAACACAAACAGTCAGTCAGACAAACAGGCCAAAAGACAGACATACACTCAGAGGCATTCGCATCCATTCATTATGGCCGAGAACACGCGACGGGTTCGTTTCATAAAACACGCTTAAAAAACGGCGAAGTTGCGTCAGGAAACCCAGAAAAAATATATAACTCGAAGGAATTTCGCATAAAATTGTATCATTCTATTTGTGAATGTAAAAAAAACTCACTGCGAAATGTTTACATTTTCGTCCTTTTGTTGTTTCGTATTTGGCATTTCGTTTTAAGTACATAGTTTGATTCCTTTGACAATTTCCGGTTTGTTGACTCCTTGCCTTTGTCCTTTGTAGGGACTGGGACAGCGGCTTTTATGGCTTGTTATTTAAAAGCCGTAAAATTCAGCACATGTCTTCAATTTGTGCGTCCCACAGACCAGCATCAAATTGGCCAGTTCCGTTGGGAGACAGCCGGGAGTTGTCGAAGCTGCATCAAATTTTGTGGGCCGTAAAACCAAGTGCTCAAAAATGAAGGCATCTACCAAATTTGCTGGATTGGCCAAATCAACAGAAGTAGACAAGTTAGTTGAAACTTCCAGTCCCCTGAGGCGAAACAGTTCCAGCTAATGCTGATTTTATAATAGTTTTTTCTATCTGAGAAATGTTTATTATTTAAAATAATATAGAAGAAAAATGCTATCAAGAACACCGAAAATTGACTACCCCTGCAGATTCATATATATAAAATAATATATATAAATTAATTCTAATCTGTTGTTCACAATAATAAATGATAAGAAATTCGAAATTGACTTTTTTGATATGTTTATTGTTTTTTGCTAGACAATTAACTAAGAGTGTTTTAACTGGTTTTCGACTATTAATTTCTCATTAGGCAAAACATTGCTGTAATTGCATTGTAATTATATAATGATTCTAACTTTTAAAAAGCCATTAACTGAATTCTATTTGTGTGTCATTGAAGGGATAAATACATTGAAAAAATAAATAAATAAATTGCAAGTCTTTGAATAAAAACATGTCTAATTAAAAATACAAAAAAAAGCAATAATCAAGCAATAAATTCCTCTGTCTGCAAATTCAGATTATAAAAATCGAAGGCAGAAAAAGCTGTTATCAGCGTCTTGCGACAAACGAGAGCATATAAAAAAATTGCTTATATATAGTCATATATATATATATATATACATAGCTCTATAGGTTAATAAAAAGATTACAGAAATATGAATCATTTTTCAGCGGTCAATGACTCTTATCGCATTAATGTTAATTTTAATTGTTCCTCAGCTTTATTTATTGCTTATTGATAAGACACATGAGATGAGTCAGAAAACGAGCGAATCATTATCACTAATGACTATATATATATGCATGACTTGCATAAATACAGTTGCGATTAAATATTTATAGAATGTAAATATTATTTTACGTTTGTGGGTCAAGGACAAAGATTAAATTAATTAGATTAAAACAGCCGGATCGGTGCCTATAAGTTGAGCAAATGAATGCTCAGATTCTTCAGTCTAAATAAACATTTCAATTTATTAAATGCAAAAATGATGCTAAAAATTTTATATCCCATATTCCTAATAAATATGCTGACATGTGAAGTGGCAAATGTTGCACTGGATGATAATACTGGCAATACAACCGAAAGCAATCAGTTTCCCAACAGCTGCGCGGAGGTGCCGGCTCTGAGTCGTCGTAGTGGCATCCATGAGATCCTCGTGTCCGGCTACAGTCTGCAACCCTTCAATGTTAGCTGCGATGAGGAGACACAGGGAGGGGGCTGGACAACAGTGCTGAGGCGTCAAGACGGCAGTGTGGATTTCTTTCTCTTCTGGGATGACTACAAAAAAGGCTTTGGCAATTTAACTGGCGAGTTCTTCATAGGCCTCGAAAAACTACACTTTATGACCAAAAGGATCAATCAAGAATTACTTATAATAATGGAAGATTTCAAAGGAGAACAAAGGTATGCAAAGTATGCTCGATTTGCAATCGCTGGCGAAGCGAAAGACTATAAAATTATCGCTTTGGGTAAATACTCCGGAGATGCCGGCGATGACTTGCGATATCATGCGGGTCAAAAGTTCTCAACGCGGGATCGGGACAACGATCAATCCCAAAGAGGCAATTGTGCTGAGCGATTTACGGGTGCCTGGTGGTACAACCATTGCCATAACAGGTACATTAAAAATGATTTTTCTAAAAGTGAATAACTTTATATAATATATATATATTTTGCAGCAATCTGATGGGCTCATATAATGACAACAACTATGGCAAAGGCGTTACTTGGAAGAGCTTTTCGACTTATATCAGTTCATTGAAAAGTGTTGAGATGAAGATAAGGCGGAGAAGGGTTACTAACAAAATACCTAAAAAAAAAAAATATAAACTATAAATCAATTGTAGGAAGTATAACAGCCGAGTCTTAAATTAAAAATAAAAAGTTTAATTTTAAAAAGAATTTAATTGAGATTCTTCTTATTACAAACTTATTAAAACCTTGACATGTAAAAAGCTTTGTTGAAACTATAGTTAAACCAGAAGTGTTTAATTAACTTCACCCTCCCTGTCTCACTCTCTCTCTCTATCTATTTCTCTCTCTTTCGCACCTTTACAATTAAATAGAGTGAAAAGCATTTTAAAATTTGAGTCGGCAATGTTCTTTGAAATGCAGCAATCAATTAAAAAGAGAATTGCTCAACAGCCACTCTTTGCCTTTTACAGCGCATAGTACTCCAATTAAATACGTATTCCGATATATGTATGTGTGTATAAATGCATGCATATACACTATAAACATTCTCTATTATTGTACTTTAAATTGCAGTTTGGCGCTCTGTGCTCCAGATCTTGAACAAAAGCATTTTAACAAGTGAAATAAATGGCGATTAAATTTCCACATGCCGCATTTTCAACGAAAAAGCAACACACACACACAAACACACACACACACACACATAAGTGAGACTATTCTTGTGTGTATTACAAAGCAACAATGCAACAAATGTGCTGAGAAAACTTACAGTTGAATGCACTCTGTATGGGCACTGCCACGCCCACGAAAAATCAAAATCGAGCTCAACTTTGCCCTCTCAACACTTGAGCAGCATGTGGATATGCAAATTTTTCATTAGTTAGTTGATTTAGCCAAGTGATTGAAGGAGACCTCCACACAGAAGGGTCCCTTTGTGGACGCCACCTTTTTGCCCTGCTCGACCCTCTCCGATTTTCACGTCCGGCACGATGACTGAGCGATTTTTTATCAAATCGGTGCCCCGATTATTATGGTGCAATCTGAGTTGCTGGAATGTTGAAACTATAATTCGAGAATTATGCGAACCAAGAGCAAAGGAGGCGGCTGCTCTACCAAAGAGTGGAGGGAGGTTGGCGGGTGTGGTAGGGTAAGCAATTTGTTTGCTAAAACAAACTGGCGCTAAAAAAAAACACAATTGCTAAAAAAATGGAGCTCAATTTAACACATTTCATATGTAAATACCGCAAGTACAACATCACGCATGGCACCCAAAAGAGACCCTCGGGTGTAGGCTAGGCGGACTCTCCGGTTGCTCCGCATCCTCTTCCGTCCCCGTCTGCAAATGCAAACTTGTTTCCCCACAAGGGCCAGTAAATTACCAGAGCACGCAAGTCCCAAAGCAGACAGGGAGAGAGCTCTTCGAACCGGGCCATAATAATCGCCTTTAATAAATTATCGGCTTGCGCGGCGCGAAAAAACGCGAAAGGTCCCAGCACCCAAACAAGGGGGCTGGTCAGGACGAACCACAGGGGGAAAGAGGGCTGCACGAGGGGGGAGGAGTTTGTACTTGCTGCATCACTCAATGGTCAACAAGGCAAACGGGAGCATGTTCGCGCCCAGACGCCAGACCGGACCCAGGCGATGGCCGACATTTAAATTGCACTACATATCGCCTCCGCCTCCGCACCTGCCCAGCCCCCGTTGTCCCCATTGATCCTTTATACCACTCGCGGACCGCCCTTTTGGCTGCTCCTATTACGTTTAACTTGCGTGAAATTTCAATTCGCGGCTTTCAGTCTCCGACTGGCTGAAGCGAGTGAGGAGTGGGGGAAGAGGCAGCCAGTTCCGATGGGGCAATTGCAATAATGAAGTGCTTCAATGCCAATCAGCCGCGGCGGCGGTGGCGACGGCGTTGGCGGCGTTGAAAGCCGTCTCCTTTATGCGAGGTGAGACCCTAAAATCTATCAGAGAAATAACAAATTTTATATAGAAAAACTTCACAAAAATAGTTTACTAACATATATAAAAAAAATGAATAAAACAAACTATTTAAGACAAGGTTTTTAATTTTTAATATGTAATTTGCAATTCAAAAAAAAAAAAATATGGCTTTAAATTTAAAAAAAAAAATATTACATAATATGTAATAAAAAAATATTAAATAATATACTCCAAAGATTTATCGATAAAAAGATAATGAATTTTATTAAGTCAGATTTTTTGGCAAGCTCTAAAAATATTAATTTAAGTTACAAATTGAAAAAAAAGACTCATTATTTTATTTTATAATTATTGTATTTTTAAAAATCTTCTACAACTTTTTGGCTTAACCTCGCTGTTGGCTTAACCTTAACCCGTCAATGGTTTTGGCCCTCGCTCTGAATGTGTGGCATTGGCAAGCAATTTTGTCATAATTTTGATAAGTTGTTAACAAAAAGGATGCCAAATTGTTGAGTAAATAAATTTGGATTTTATATTCATTTGGCTTTTTTCTGCATGGAGTCACGTAAGCAACATTGACGTGGACATGTAATGGTGCTGGGTGTATTAACTTTACCCCCTGCCCCGCTTGTCCTGTGAACATATTGCAATTACCCGTTGGTCCGCGCATGAAAATAATTGTTGTGTTCGCGTTGTTGTTGAATTTATGAGGTGATTTTTCATAAACGCTTAAACGTTGACTCGTCCAATTTTTACATATTTTTCTCTTGGTTTTCACTTCGTCTTTTTTTTCTTTTTCTGGCGTCAACATGTTGAAATTAATTTATGAATTATTTTGTTTAAAATACCAAGAATAAACAACATGTGGCGGACAATTAACGGGGTGTTTTTCGAAAGGAGGAGTTGTGGAAGTGGTTGCGGGGCGGAGTGCAGTGAAAGGCAGTGCCCCAAAGCTAAAGTCAACAACGAGTCGCAAAATGTTCAAGTTTTTTTTTGTTTTAATAGGCAAGTGTTGAAAATTGCCAGTCTGGGCACATTGACAGATTTATATCTATTTATTATCTGCAGAGCGAATTTAGCCAGCGGTTAAATGCGACAGTTGAGGACAATTAATAATATTAAGATACAAATCTAAAACTTTCCATCGTAGAAGAAATATAAATTAAAATATAAAAGACTATAAATTGTATTTTAAATAGATTTATTCTCATTCTCCGTTCAGATAGAAATCTTAAAAATCTCCTCAAACTTAGACACATTAATTCGATTGCCATCAACAAATTGCCGGATCGGTTTCAGTTCATTTACGCATTAAATTGCAGCGCAACACATTTAGTTGATGTAATCAATGTGCAAATTACATTTTGGCGCACAGATGTGCCTGGCAAAGACCAAAGGGGGGACCAAAGGCCTTAATGGCACTGCGTCAATCAGAGCAGAGTTGGCTTGACCTCCATTTAAATCATTGACGAAGCCGTCGAGTGACATGCGTTGTCAATGAACGAAACGGAACGGAAGATGAAAACCAGCAAACACAAACACACACACACGCACACACATAAACACACACATACAATACACACATGAGAAAGATGGTGCTCTGAGCCTGGCCAAAGAGGAAACGCTTGGCAAACGTAATCAAGTAATCAAAAGTCCAAATCATGCCAACTGACAGACCCAAAAGATATAAGATGAGGAGGTAGGTGAAGGTGAAGGGGGGAGGGTGATGCGAAAGCGAATGCATTGCGTGCTTTCTCGCCAGAGATCTGTGACAGGTTGTCGGACTGGGTGTAGTGTGTGTGTGGTGTGGGGGGGAGATCTGTGAATTGGGTGCTGGTTGACAGACGCAACATGCAAAGATGGCACTTAACGAAAGCAGTCGACCGACAACTGATTGAAGTGAAACAAACCAATGAACAGACACTTAGACCAGCAGTTTGTGCGGCAAGTGCAACAACGTACAGACGATGTTGCCCCGGCCAGAGATACAAGTGGCCAGACACTCCGGCAACTTGCTGCTTCGATGTTGCCGTTGTCTACACACTCGGACACGTAGTCTTAATACTGAGAATGACATTAGCCGCAATCGAAAAGACAAATGGTAAACTTTGGCTTTTGCCATATAGCCACAAAAAAAAGCATCAAGGAAAGAGCACAAAAATCATTGCTCAATTTAGTGGAGCATTTGGCTTTAAAGTTCGAATTTCGAAAAAAAAAATTCGTTTATTTTCATTTCATTTGATTTGTTTTTTTTTTTTTGGCAAGCTTTGGCAACTGGCAAAATAGAGCAGAGCAAAAACAGCTTTTGAGGCATTGGAATTTGTAGAACTTTGTGTTGAGGTATTTTTGAATGCTGTCAATCTGTTGCAGTAGTTGGATTTTTATCGGATTGGGCTTACTCCGAATTTTAAATAGATGTTTGACTAGAAAACTGACAGATTTAAACTATAAAAAGTAGATACGAACTTAATTGGCATTGACTAACAAACATTTGAAGCCTGAGAAATGCAGGCAAACTGAGGTGCTGAGGTGAGGCAAACCAATTTGTCTGACGGCCCGCACAATCTGAATGACCCCCATGACCTTGCCTCCAACCATCATCGATTGCTTTGAACTTGTAACCAGAGATGGCACGTAGCTGAACCTAAGCTCACATCAGGTCTGCCCAGAGTGGGAGAGGGCGATGCGGGGGGTTGGGCAGTGGGGTGTCCTGCAGAAACTACTACAAAGATTGTAACAAGTTGTGCAGCAGTCAGCAAAACTATTCGTCAAGTCGTGCGGAGCGCTTATGCTTCTTGTTGTATTTTGGAACGTGACTTTGATTTGGACGCGTCGCCTGGCGCAGAAAGGTGACATTTGCCAAAGCAGCAAGTAGCAAGTAGCAAGCAGCAAGTTGCAAGGCGCCGCTACGTCTGCGTCTCCACAAAACAAGACGTCATAAAAATGTCGCAGAATTGCTGGCAGCGCGCATTTGGCTACAAATTTCTGACCAGCTGGGTATCCTCGAGCAGATATTTCGATTTGCACTCAGACCCACTTCCGATTCGATTCTGGCATTCTGATGGCATTCTGCGAGTGGCTTCAGCTGCCAGAGCCGTTTAACTGTTTAGCGGCAGCAAAATCACTGCAAATCCTCGACTGCTCCTGCTGCTGCTCCTGCAGTTGTTAGTTATCCAATCCCAGCGGTCGATCTAATTGCAAATGCAGCCGACTGCAGACTGCAGCCGAACGTGCCGCGCATTGTGACAACGATTTCAGTTAACAGAATTGGTTGCACGTACCAAGGATCAAAGTCTAACTGATGGCCCAGACTCAAATTAGGGTAGACTGCTGGCCTCTAAATGATTTAAGGTTTCCATTGCGCCACAGAAATATGCAAATCATATTCTGTAGGAAAAATCCTTAGCATGCAGATTAACTTCTGCATATCCTCTAAAAAGAATCTTTAAAAATGATTATTAAATTTATATTCAAACTCAATTTTAGAGAATTCAGCCAGCAACTTTCAAAAAAGTCACATCAAAGTTCTAACAAGATTTGTCAAAGTTCATGAGTTAATTGTAATACCCTCCAGCAAGGGTATGCACCAAACTAAGGTCAAAGCTCAATGCCAAATTTGGTTACTTCTAAAAAAATGGCAAACGAGTTCAGTGTACTAATTTTTTCGCTTTCGATTTGATGGCTTTTACGTCTGGACCGCAGTCTCACTTGATTCTCCACTTCTGTTAGACTAATTTAAATGCTGCCCTTCGGAGAACTCACAAGTCAAAAAAAAAAAAAAAAAAAAAAAAAGATATGAAGACCCAAAATTTCGAGACGCAGGCGTTTTCAAGGGGCGTAACTTCGTTTAATCTTTAATTTGAGGCCTATTGACATTGGCCTCTGCCTTTTGTCTCCTCGCCTGGTTTTTTTTTACAACAAACGGAAATTCGTCTTTTGGCTTTTTGGGGGCTTTGAGCCTGCAGGTGCTAAGCCGCGTTACTTTCCCAAATTGGGCCAGGCCATGAATTATGAATAGGCCGCAGTGCCACTTATTATGTGTGGATGGAAGCGAATATTTTTTGCAGATTTCGCATAATTTGCTGCGGGCCTTTTGAGAACTGGTTCAGTTTCAATATTTTTTTTTTGTATTTAGTTCGATTCTTGTGCGTAACATGAATTTTTCTGGTTGAGTTAAACTGGTTCAGGCCAACTGCTCTGATATTCATTTGCGGCTTGATTTCACATTGAGCTGTGTTGGCTTATGCCATAAACTAATTGACAGTTAATTAATAATTCAATTTTTGCCTGCTAAGATATTCATTGCAATTTCTCGACTCTTCAATTAAATGGCAATCTCGGTTGTAAGTTCTGTGTGCGGATTACGTTGCAATGGAAAATATTTGCTAACATGGCCAATAGCCATGACGATTGTAATCTTTTATTAATTGAATAAAAAAAGATGCATTTACAAGTTCTTCGAATCGAATAGTCAAATGTGGCAGAATACATATCTTATATATGTACGAATGATATATATATATATATATATATGCTGACTGCTGTCCGACTCTGATAGCGTTGGAGCAACGTAAACCAATTTCATTGGAATTAAAATTCTAAATAAAATAAACAGCGCTGGCTAACGAAACAACGAAGGACATCCACGTGGACATGGCTCTAAATGTGGATGTGGATGTGAATCTGGCTGAAGCTATGCACATGGCGAAGGGGCTGCAAATCGCCATCGGCTGCTGCTTATGACCAGACCAAGGAAATGGTACTGCATTCGAACAGTTTTAGCTGTACTTGTACTTTTAGTGCAGCAAATCCAAATCCCAATCTCAACGCCAGTCCAATGACGCCTGCAGTCAAAGACGACGTCGCCGTCGCCGACAGAGATGCTGGAGCTGATCCTGAGATTGTGTTGTAACAAGTTAATTGAATTTGCACTCAGCCAAGCGTCATGCATCGGCATCCCGAGCTGAATGCAGACGAGGCGATATGCTGGCTAAGAGCGAGAGCGAAGATGAGAGCGAGAAAGGGAGAAAAAGTACCTGCACTGAGATAAATAAATGACTAAGTAGTTGATTCTAAAAATAGCTTAGCTTTTAGAATATGTAAAAAACATCGATTTAATTTAAAATTAAACTTTGGATTTTTCAAAAATAGTTTCGAAATATATTTTTAATTATTTTAAGTAATTTTTAAAATGTACTGTGAAGTTGTTCAGCTTTAAATCTTTAAAATTGTGTTTTTAAATAATGTTGAATTAATAAATAAAAATAAAATAAATGGTGGCTTTTGCTTAACTTTTCTAAAAACAAAATCTAGTTCAGATCATAAATTTTTTTTTTAAGTGTATTGACACCGATACAACTTACTTAGTTTATTACCAAACCGGCAGCAGTCCTTCCCCCTATTTTTGTGTCCGTATTCGATTTTAGCTTTCACTTCATCTTCAGTACACACACACACACACACACACACACACACACACACACAGCAACAAACAGTTGCCTGCCCCAATTTCCACTGCCTTCATTTTTCGTTTAGCAAAATTTTGTGATTTGCACAGATTTTTGCTTGTTGTTCACAAGTTCGCTTTATTTTGTTTTGGCCCTGCTTTGTTTTGAGCCTGTTTCTGTACTGTTTCTGTTTTTGTCGAAACTGGCGCATTTGATCCTGCGCAACATTGTTGTAGTAGTGAATGCTGTATAGCCAGCAGCTTTGGAGTTCATTAAGCACATGTGAGCAGGTGCCAAACAATGTCACACGAAGTACAAAGCTACAACCCCCCCCCCCCCCCTCTGCCCCTTTACCCAAATGCGTTGCTCTGTTAAATCTGGCAGACAAATGAGCCAGCTGCTGAAAGTCGAAGCAGACGCAGAAGCAGCAGCAGAAGCAGAAGCTTTTAGCAGATTAGTTTTCATCATCTTAACATTCCTAATTAATGACGCTATTGTTCAGCTCCGTTTAGGTGTTAAATCAAAGACATCCAGATGCATATATGCATGCCTCATGACTAATGAGTTGCAAGAGATGACAGAGTTCAAATGTGTTGCTGATTTGAGTCGACTCTGAAATGTTGATGAGCTGCGCTGACATAAGTAGCATTTAATTTCGAAGTCTACACCATTTGTTATTCGTCTCGCAGTGTAGTTAAATTAATTATATTTAATTTGGTTTTTGCTGCCTGTACGACAAAAAAAAAACCAACCATTTTCTGCTCTTGCAATAATTTTATATAAAATTGTTTTTGCATATTTTTTGGTAATTATTTTTATTTGATTTTTACAACTTTACGAAACCTAAACGAATTTCAGCATAATAAAATTAGTTGGAAAGTCTACAGCTGTTTTTTTTGTATACATCAATAACTGTTTTATAAACCATAGTTTTCACACCATATTTATTATGACTACTCATGCAGATTTTATTAAGTTTCTAATTTCTATTTATTTATTTTAGACAACACGCAGTCAATTTTAATTGTTATATTTCGCAAATGCATTTGTGAAATTCATTCGAGTGAGTAGAAATTATAAGAGTGCAACACTTACTGCATTTAAATGTATGTACAATTTTAATGCAATTATCTAACATAAACACACACATAAACACACACTCACACACACACACACACATTTATTAACATTGCACTTAATTAGATGTGCTGGTTACATTTGGTTTAATCAGCTTGAATGGGACTTCGTGACAATTTACGGCAAATGGAAATCAACAGTGCATTTTGCAAAATACAATTTGGCCATTAATGTTATTTGTATTTTGTATTTTGTATTTTTGGGCAGCAGCTTAATATAATGTAAATAATAATTATGGTTGTGATGGGCAAACACCGGGCGAAAAGTAGCCAACAATGAAGCGAGCAGGCGACGCCAATAGTAAAATACTAGAAGCGGAAAAGTTTGTAAAACTAATTTCCTAGTGGGAAATATCAAAATGTTTTTGACAAGTCCAATTTTGGAAAATTTCAAAATTTTGCCATAATTAACTTTTGGGCTAAGGCAATTAGCGACGCGCAGAAACTAATTTATTTTATGTGCACAATTGTGCGCGTGTTGATTTGTGTTTGTTTGTATGGGTGTTTATGTGCGGGTGTGTGTGTGTGTGTGGGTGTGTGTGCGTGTGTGTGTGTATTTAGCTACTGTCCAGAACACTCGAACCCTTGTACAAACAGTCTATAGCATTATGTCAACATGGTAAATATAAGTTGTATAACAAGTGCATGCATATTTTGCATAATAATTACACTGGTAATATATTTTGAACAGGAGCGGAATTTAAATATATACAATATATATATATATATACATATATACAATATAGAAAATATAAAATACAATATATACAATATATACAAAATATACAATATATACAATAATTAAATTAAGCCTTATTTAAATAATTTAATATAATATACAACATTAAGAATTAGAATATTAGCTAAAATATAATAAAAATAATTCAGACTATTTAGTAAAACAATTTTTGACTTATTGCAATATATTTATATAAAATAAATGTTTAATTTAATAAATTATTTTTTATAAAATACTTGATATGGCTAGTAATCTATCTGAGTTATCTCAGCTATGATAGATAATCGGACTATATCTGCAGGCAATAGAAACTTAGCTTAAAACAGTTATGTGCCTTGCCTTGTGGTTTGTTGGGCCCACTTTTAACCTGAATTTGCTCCTGTGTGCGTGTCTCTAGAATGCAAAAATCGAAATGAGGCGAGTGTCGTTTAGTCCCCCATGAGAAATGGGAGTAACTGAGTGCGTGAAGTGAGTAAATGAGCAAATGAGCAAATGAGTGAGTGAGTGAGTGAGTGACAGCGGCAGGAGCAGGAGCAGGAGCAGGACAGGATGGCTGGCGTTGGCTGACATTACACTTGTCAACGGGTAGTAATTGCTTTGACGATGCCACGCGATGCGATGAGCGCGAGAGCTGCTGCCTCCGACTGCGGCTTGCCAGTCAACACAGCTCATCACAAGGCACAATAATTGCCAAGTGAGGATGGCGAATGGTGAGAGGAATTGGTGGGGATTTGGTGTTGCTGTTGCGCTAACTTGGCCAAGGGGCCAACGCCAAGTTGGCAGCAAGTCAACAGGCGGCAAAGCTGTGGGGCACAAAATCACTCCCATTTATCAACCAAACGGGTAGGAGCAGCAGCTGGAGCTGGAGCAGCAGCAGCAGCGACAGCGGCATCAGCTAATTGCAGTTCATGCGAAAAACATCGTTAATCAACTCATTGACAGTTTGTTATTTGTTAAACAAAGCTAATGACTTAATGGCATAAATGGTGTGGCAACTGAGCAGCGGACAAACGGAGCACAGCCAACAACAACAACAACAATAGGAACAACCACATGCCACATGCACACAGGAGGATATCCGAAAGCAGGACGAGCAAAAGCAGATCCTTCCGATAGGTGAGACTATCTCCCTCTCCCACACCCACTCCCCCTACCCCACTCCGACTCCCTGTCGTATTCTCGTGTTTATGTAGATAAACAATAAAATGACAAGCGAAGGTAAAATTAATTGTCCATGGCGCACGGCAACATGCAACCAGGAGACAGGTTTATATTCATCATGCTATGCCCAGGAGATAAGCTGACACAGAAGCAAGCAGACAACTAAACAGCTCATTTAACCTCAATGTTGACTATATCATAGCATACAGCTAAAGGAGTACATTTTGCCAGCATGTTGGTATTGACATTGCCAGATATAGGATATGGCTAGGGTTGAAAATAATTTCTGATCCGACTCTTTCTCTCAAACTCTTCCATCTGGCACTATCTCTGCTTAGTCTATATTGCCGTCTATCTTTCTTTGTCTTTCTCATCTTTCTTTTACATAGATAGTAAGTCTCTCTCTCTCTCTCTCTCTCTTTCTCTAACTCTCTCTCTCTAACTTACTTGTCTTACACTCCAACTTTATTTTCCTTAAGCTTCATTTCTTATAAGCCAACCTGTTTTTTGCTGCCTCTTTTTTACATTACCATAATTGCATTATCTCATACTCTCTCTCTCTCTCTCCGCTTCCAATCAATCACAGTATTCTTTAAGAATTGAATAGTTTTCAACAGTTATTGTTATTATTCAATTGAATATTTTAATTTAAGAAAATCAAAATCACAAAAAGTCTGTCAAAAGTGAGCAGATTTTTGCGCCGGAAATAATCTCGATTGATCTGAGGAATGTGACATTTCCCGTCCGTCCGTCCATCTGTACTCCATCTCTGAAGCTCATTCAGCGTGTTTCTCGTCTTATTTTTATATTTTTCTTTTACTGGTTGCCGTAATGGAATTTACAAGTCTTGTTTCCAATATTGGTATTTAAATTTTTATTTTTTGTCAATTTGAAGCATTTATTTTTAAAACAGGACAAGGGCCGCCGAGCAAGCAGCGAATCTGTGCATATCAAAAATGTGAAAGCATTTCCATCAACACATCAAAAAACACGCCCAGCCCAAATGTATTTCCATGAAAATTGCGAGATTTTCCGCCTTTCCTTTTTTTCCTTTTTTTTTTGCTGTTTGCCCCCAACAGCATTTAGCGCTCTTTGTGCCTTGTTTTTTGCTGCTCAGGAAAAACTACATATAACAACGAGTGGAGTTTTTGGTTTATTTACTTTTTTGGTAGCTATTTTTTTATTTGGTTTTGTTTTTAATTAAAAGTGAACTTTAATCGGAAATTGACAAACGCTGCGGAACTTTAATGGCTCGGCAGCTGATGATGATGACCATGATGAAGATGATGATGCTGTCCAGAATATTTAAGTGATTTTATAGAGTATTTTTTTTTTTTTTTGGACAAATAAACCGGGTTTTACAATTGGTTTTCCATCAAACAAATTGAAACACTCGTTGCTCTCTCTCATTCTCTGTCTCTGTCTCTCTCTGTCTCTGTCGTGCTTTCAGTGCTTGGCTTGGCTTGGCTTTTACACACTTCGACTGCACTTAACTTGAAAACGTTTCATTTTATGTGGTTTTAGCCGAGACAGCCCCTCTGCTCACCCCCCCTGTGGGGAATTGAGGGGGAACCGAGGGTCGGGCCGATGGGCGCCATAAGGTATGCAACTTCATTGATAACATTTATTTCAAATGCACTCAAAAACCACTCAATAGTATGAAATTTGTTGCACTTTACCTGCACACAATTCACCCAGAGAGTTATCAAGCACACACATACACATAAACACACACACACACACCAACACACACACACACTTCAAGCCTCGTCCCGTGGGCTTCAAGTGACGCGTGCTCATATTGCATAGTTCGGCAAATGAGCATACTACACACACACACACACACACACATACACACACACACACTCGTACACACACACACACACACACACACACACTTAACTTAAATGTGCATGGCTTGTGTATTTGTATTAAAAACAGTTATTTATTATATTTCCCACATGCTTTGCATGTCTGCTCCTGTTCTCCTGTCCATGTGTGTGTGTGTGTGTCTGCTACAATATATCCTGGTTTTGTGTTGCACACATTTTATTGAATGTGTTCACATTCATTTCCCGTTCAATTTGTGTGTGCATAAAAGTTGATACACAAATAGTTCACTGAATGCGCACAATGGTTCAATCGATATTCATTGCCTAATGATTGCATAATTCTGTCAACTTTAAAATATGGCCTGAATTAAGGTTAACTGTAAAACTTAAGTCCAACTGCATTCGCATTTTGATTGCCTGCAATTAAGTGACAAATTTACTCAGTAGTTTTTGTTGAACGTTTAAATTTTACAACACTTTGTGCAACGATAAGCAAATTTAAAATTTGTCATAATTTGCATATTAAATTGTAAATTGCCACTATAAAATTTAAAATTCTAAATCAATTTAAATATGTTAAATTCACACGTTGCCATTTTTTATGCACATTAAAAATTGGTAAGAGGGTATAATGATTTTGAGCCAGATTATGTGACAGGCAGAAGAAAATATTTGCAATTCCAGGTGATATATTATTGATCTGAAAGATCAGTAGAGTTAATAAAGCTATGTCCGAAAATCCATTTGTATATTTTATTTAACTGCTATTTTAAGGGTATTTCTTAGTCAATCTAACTGAACTATACAAATCTAATTTGTTTTTATTTTGCGCTTAAATTCCACAAAGTGTGAAAAATGATTGGATGCATATTTTAAATGAAATGAAAAGCAGATTATAAGTAAAATATATTGTTTATCAACTTATGTTAATGTAACTTTTATTTAAGTCTGTAGCAATTGATTTTTAAATTCCAAAACATGTTCAACTTTTTGCTGCAAATCATGCTTAACACAAATATAAATATATACAAAATATATATATATATATACATGTCGATTTAGATTCATTAAAGCATTGGCATACAATATGTTCAGTTATGTTTTGGTTTGAGTCTGGCCTGATGGGAATTTGGTCATGTTCGACATACACTAAAACTGTGTACTTATCCAAATAAAAAAAGGATGTGCACAAGTGTGCGTGTGTGTGTGGTTGTGTCTGCGTGTGTGTGTTGAATAGCTAAAATATTACCAGTTGGCTTGTTGGGGTCGATTTTTGCATAAATTAGCAACAAACAGTGGACGGGTGAAAACAACAAATTAGGTTACGTCGTCAATGTTGTGGAAAGTAAAATAAATAAGCCAAAATATATATTTATATATATGTGTATGTGTATGCATATATATATTGCATGTATACATATGTTTTGTGTGCTGCTCTAAGCACATATACTTATTATAAAAGGATCTGACCCAAATTTTGGGGACCAGAGTAAACGGAAAACACATGCAAAAGTGCAATTTCATTTGGCTACATGCGAATTAATAGCAAATGGCCAAAAACAATGCAATGGCGGCAATGGCAATGGCAACAGCACAGATAACAAATTACTTGCTATGCATAATAATCAAGTGCAGTCCATGCGTCCCTTTGTCCTCTGTCCCTCTGTCCATAACTAATGGTACACGCCCAGCTATCCATCCAAGCAAGGAGTCCGTAATGAATTTCAGATGACAATGACGACAACGATGGCCATGTTGACAAGCCGATGAACATAAAAGATGCGCACAGAAACAGCCTGAACAAGCAAACATAAGTAAATATATATATATATATATATATAGTGAGCATATATTCATAAGTATATTTTTATGTATATTATATAAATTTACACATTCCAGCATTTGAAATCAAGTGGAAAAAGCAGCAAATAAAAACAATTTATTAAATATAAAAAAAAAATGCATTTTCGATTAAAATGCATATTTAAAAACATAAATAATTTAAAACATTTATTTTGTAGCTTAAAAACTCTACGAAAACTCTTGGAAAACTCCAGTTAAATCAACTTAAACTTTCAGACACATTAAATGCGAGTGTTGCCCCAAAAAGTATGCTGCATGCAATGTGACTTAATCTATGCGAAATCGAGTTAAAATTGTTAACGAGAACTTTGACATTTAGTTAAAAATTGCCCTGGACGAGCAGAAACAATGAAGAAAATTTCATTACCGAACCCAGCCATGGAGTGTGGGGAGGGTGGAGGAGATGCAATCTTGACGACAATTGAAATGGAAAAGAAAACGAATGAAATGTGCTCTTATTGCGGGGCACAAAGAGACGCCGCTTGCCCCACCACCCCCCATTCTTGCCACAACACTGCAGCATTGCAACTGCCACTGCCTCATCGTTATTCTCGCTGTTGCGCTGTCAAGTTGTCGCACCCTCGACACTCGACCCCCTTGCCACTCTCCACTCTCCACTCTCTGGTTATTTGCATTAAAAATATTATTCATTGCAATCACAAGGATTTCCACAAAAATGTCCCTTTTTGAGAAAATGTAGATGTATTTATAGATACATATTTATGTATATATATATGTATGTCGATGTCGACGCTTTGTCATCAACGGAATAAGCGGATAATGGAATAGTTGTGACACAATTTGGCAATCACATAAAAAGCTGAAAAAACAATCGATAACAAAATAAAGCGCAAAAAGTTATGCAGAATTTGACAAGCGACAAGTTGTTGAACGAAAAGCTGACAAAATAAGCGATGAAAAGTGCAATGGAAAATATAATAAATTAGTATATATAATAGGAAAGTAACTTGGGCGATTCCCAACCGACCTTAATGAAATTTGCATATTATATAACAATTATAAACCTCTACCATTAACTTTTGTTCCCATCGAAAATCGATATGTATTTTACTGCTCATCTTGAATTGAACTTGAAACAAAAATATATTTTTGATTGAATTGTGTTTTGCAGTTTAAGCTTTAAGCAAAAGATTCCCAAAGGTATTCAGCTACTATCCCAATCCCTTATCATCATTATTATCATCTGACCACTTTTTAATGATCTCTCGTAACCCGCAATTATACCTATTAATTACTTTGAGAATGATATTCTCATTAAATCTTTTCTTCCGATTGCTGTCAAATATAAAAATATATTAAAATATAGAATTAATTGTTAATAAAATCTGTAACTAAATAATACCTGTTATGGGAATGGTTCCACTCGTACCACCTGGCACCTGTCTGACCTTTTGCACAAGTGTCTTTAATAAATAAATCGCTGTCTCAATCCTGAGTTGTGTACTTTTTATCCTATTGTTCTCGTAAGGATTTGCCTGCATCTCAAGAATTTTTGTCCAACGTGGTCAGATTGTAAGTTTCTTTTTCGCTTCCGAGTGCAAATCGATTATACTTTACAAGTTAGTAAGTAAAATTCTTGATCAGCAGCTTCGGTCAGAGAAGTGCAGATTTTCGAGTCATATTATAAACTCGTCTATGACTCCGCTGAAACCTCTTTTGCAATCCTCTCAGAAGAGATACCACTTCACACTGCCAAACCCTCTCCTTAACACACTTGTCCAATTCCATCCCAGTATCTCCTCTAACGGATGTTGACTGTAGCGGTTCACATCCATCTGATAAACGTTACTAGGACTACTCAGAGCAGCAGTCTCTGCACAGCTACTGGAAAACTGATTTGGCTCCCAGCTTGCCAACTTATTGAATTTCTCTCTGAGTTTATCCATTACCTCATTCAGCAATTTTGCTCTGATGATTCAGTTGTGCTCTGCAAATAAAATATAAAAATCAAATCAAATCAAATTTCAAATAAAAACCGCTTCACAACGAGCTGAAAACTCCTGAAATTGCTTGCTGGTTGTCTTTCTTTTATTTTCATTTATTAATAATAAATCGCACTTTTTTTATTCTGTTGAATATTTTTAAATTTCAGCAAAGGAATATAAAATAAACTTACAACTTTTTTGTATTACCACAACCTGAAAAAACAGAGCTGAAATCTGTTAAATTTATAGGCAGCAAAAAAAACATGGTTTTTCAAATTTTCCAAGATTTTGTGTTTCTAGGAAATAACTAAATCGTCTCTATTACTGATGCCGATCAAGAATAGATATCCATTAAGTTGTCGGGGATGCTTCCTGAAAGCTACCTGATTGTATTTGAGTGTGCAGCAATTTATTGAAGTTCATTTTAAACCCAGCTAATTTCAGGGTATCTTCCAGTCGAGCTCTATTTGTGTGCCACATGAATTTTTATTGCCACAACAATCTTTGTGGTAAGTAATTGGCAAGCGTTGCACTTAGTTAAATGTGCTATCTTCGTCGCTTCTATTTGCAGTCATATTATTAAAAACCCGACTGATATGAAAAATTTGCATTAAGCATAGCGCAGCGTTTGTTGCAACAGGGAAACACAAGCAGCAGCAGCAACAACAACAACAACAACAAACCAACTAATTGCCGCGAATTTCAAGAGATATGCGACTAATGTGCAGTTGCCGCCTCCAAAGTGGCAATAAATGGAGAACACACGGCGACAGCAACAGCAGCAGCAACAACAGCCGCTGCAACAACGCTTTGATGTTGCCCCACGTTGCATGTGTGCGGGGGGAGTGGCTGCAAAGCGTGTATGTGTCTATGTGGGGCCAGCAGCTGATATATTGCAAGTGCATCTGACACCGAAGCTGTTTTGTAGCTGCAGAGAAGATTTTGCCAGTTGTTGTTGCTGATGTTGCCAGTTGCTGATGTTGCAAGTTGTTGCTGCTCTGCACTGACAAAAGTAAAAATCCATCTGATCGCCTAACAATAGAATTTATCTGTAGAATCATATAAAACATATCTAAAATATTTGCCAAATGTTTTATAATTTTATAAATATTTTTTTTAATCTGTTTAACACACATATAAAAAAAACGGACTTTAAATTGTGCACATTTTAAATACAATTTTTATAAATTTAATACGAAAAATGCTCGTTTTCCGCAAGAATTGAAAATATATAATTTGTAGTTAGCAGGCTGCAATTATTTCGCTGAGTGTACTTGTGTAATGTTGTTGCCGCTGTTGTTGTTGTTGTTGTTGCTGTCGTTGTTTCAGTTGTTGTTGTTGGGGAGGCGCGTGTCTTCATCTGCTTCTTCACGGCTGCCCTGGCGCTGCATTTGCATTTGTTGTCATCATCATCCGCCTGCCCCTGCGTCTTCGTCTCGACTCTGTTAATGAAAATGCCAAAGGAGGCATCGTCCGTAGCTTCCACACTCATTTCCTTTCCTCTAACCTGCCAACTCCAACTCCTCCTCGCTTAAAGGAGCATATTCGAACGTGTTCCTTGGCAGCGGCAACAAAACATGGACAACAGCACCCAAATACGTGCAGACAAAAGCAACTGCTCGAACTGGTGATACCCTGTACATGTAGATTACTGCCTAGTAATAGCCTTTCGGAGCTTTTGATATCCTGTAATATTTTATTCCATCTTTGTTTTTATGAAAAAACTAGCTAACTTTGAAATAAATCCTTTTTGTTAATTTTAAACTTTCCAAACTGAATCAAAACGCATCCGATTTTAATTCGAATATTTTATTAGTCATTTTTTATATAGCAAAGCAGAATTAATCGCCCGATTTCTTAATTTTAGTCAACTTAAAGGTTATCTTTTGATTAATTCTTTAGGTATATAATATAGTACTCCAATCTGGTTATAAATTGTACCAAAATGGAGGCAGTTGCATAGACGAAAATATTGAGTAAATAGCTAATTTTATTAAATTATCAATTTCCCAAAAATTATTTTCCGTATACTTCTCAAATCTTAAAGTCTTATCAAAACTGAATTCACATTTTGAACTCATGAGTTTTACTTCAGATTAAGATTAAGATTTATAAGAATCGTATAAGTCATTTTCCGCAGGGTATTACAGGTATAACCACTCACACACACACACACACACACATACACCTACATGCAGGCGGGCAGCAATTGGCGCTGAGTCAAATGAAGATGCCGCTTTCCAGCTGCACATCATCCAAGCTGCCAGCTCCCAGCTCAGCAGTCACGCTCGCTTGTCAAACACTCTCAACTCAGTCCACTGCTCCCACCTCCCCATCCCTCTCACTACCTATTAACTCGCTCTGCCCCTCATCCCCCGCTCTATGCCATTGCATGCTTGCCACAGTGTTCGCTTGACAAAATCCATTTGCATATTTGCATCCTTATGCCTGCCAGTTAACTGCCACTGTCTCCCATGCCACACCCAGCCTCACTCCTTCCCGCTTCCCGCTTCCACTTACCCACACCCTCTCAATCCTCTAAGCCACCTTCCACGCTTTCCAGTTTCCACCCATTTGGATGGCAAGCGGCGCGGCTTTTAACGACAAAGTGTGAAATTTCATTGAATTTGAGCTCGTTGACAAAAGTGGAATGGCAACAACAACAATAACAACCACAACAAAAATAGCGTTGCAGGTGCTGAACTTTTGTTGTTGTTGCTGTTGTTGCATTTGCAAATTAATTTAAATTATAGTTTTTGTTATCGTCGCATGCTTTTTAAGCGCATATTAGCCAAGAAACAGTGGGCGAAAATGGAATGGAAAATGGAATAAAAAAAAAATAAACCAAATCGTGTGGCGCATGTGGCATGTGCGGCATGATGGTGCAACTATGGAGCATTTTTCTATGGAAGCTAGCTAATTTGGTGGAAAATGATAGCCACAATTAATATGCCGTCAACGTTGTTGTTGTCCTTCTGCATTATTATTTTATGCAAATTTTCGTAGCATGCTGAAATTGGAGTAGAACAGATGAACAGGCGAAAGGGGGGGGTGGCGAAGTGGCAAATGGAATGTGGCAGCTTGTCACTCAACTGAAATAGTTTATGCACTGCAACACAAACCATTTCTTTTTTTCTCATTTATAATTTTAAATATATATATATTTAGTCTGCATTACATAACAATAGTAGGTAGATTTTTTTCGAGTGTAGTATTTTACACAATATGCATAAAAGGTGTCGTTTCTAATTGACACATGTTGTAAATTTGACAGCATTGAATTCAAATTGAATTTGCATTTGAATTTGAATTTACATTTTACAATTTATAACTTGAATTTATATGGCAAGCAAATACTTTAAAATCTAAAATTATGATGAGCAAATAAATCAACTAATTTTAAATTTTAAATAAAAAAGAAAAAAACCAACGATGAGCGCATAAATATTAAATTTATTTAAATAATATTATTTTAGATGCTCGCAAACTTGTTCAGTAAAAATGCCAGTCAAGAACGAAGCAATTTGGACAGTGCTCCAAATGTAAGAAGGATTCACAAAAAAAAAAGCTCGATTTAGTTGCTGACTTGGAAAAGTGCAGCGAGAAGATGGAGTCGAATGATTGCCAGGAACAGTTGAGGAATTCTCTTTTACATTTTTGCAAGCAACAAAATCCAAGAAATTCAGAAAATGTGAACTACTTTTTGCTGGATAGCAATGTGCTAGTTGAGAGCCTTCTCCTTATGCAGGATGTGGCCAATTTTCGGCTGCATGGCAATGCAGGCAGCATATTAAATGTGCCCTATATGGTGACCAAGAAGCTGGAAACAAGAGGCAGAGAGTTGCCGCCAGAGGCGCCATCTGAATGATATGTTTGATGATCGCGATAAGATCGAAGATGCCGAGCAGTTGATCTATATAGATAATGCCGATGATAGCATTGACAATTTTTGCCTGCAACTGCAACATATTGCTGCAGACCAACGATAACAATCTGCGTCTAAAGGCACATGCCTTCTCCTTAAGGGTCTCTACTTGCTCTGAGATGATCAGCTGCTGGACTCTGACCAGGAATCGTCTTCGCAGAATTAGAGCTAGAATTTAGCATTGGGTATATTTAATAATAGTAAGTTTCGATTTGGTTTAGGTATTCCTTTTATATATTAAAAGATATATATAAATAGTTGCTTGCTAAAAAATTCAATGTGTATTTCTCTGGAGAAATACAAAGAGATTAAATTAAAAATAACTGCAATCTGTATTAAATGTTATTCTTTGGGTATAAATAAATTGGCCTTTTAATGTTTTTGCAGCAATAAAATTGAGAAAACATGTTGCAAAGCTTGTTCCTTAATTACAACAGGCGAGTCGAGTCGAGTGTGTGTGTGTGTGTGTGTGTGTGTGTTGGGCGACATCAATGCATAAAACAATATCTCAACTTTTGGCGCAAAATGACTGCAATAACAAAAGCAGAGGAAAAACATCCAAATACATATATATATATATATATATATATATAGATAAATATACGACCAACTTTCGCTCGCTAACGAACTTTATCTATAAATCAAAATAATAACTTCTAAGCTGGGCTAAAACATTGTGCTGCATGCCTCAGCTCCCCCCTCTCTCTATCTCTCCCTCTCTCTCTATCTCTCTCTCTCTCTATCTATGTATCTTTTTAATGGCAATGGTATTTCCTGCATTCGGTGTCTGTGCGTGTCTTTTTTGGGTTGTCATCAACAAATGTTGCAGCCAGCATTGGGCGGCGCACAACCACAATAGATGGGGCATGGATAATGGCTGCGGGGGGGGGAGGCAACACTTATTTCTCGTAGCATGCGATAAATTAAATAAATTACAAACCAAATCCGCAAATTTGTTTGAATTCCAAAATAAAAATAAGAAGTTTGAAAAAAAGTCAGTTGGCTTCGCGCTGCTTGCCAAAATGGCAGTGGTGACATTTTCCACGGCGTTTGTGCAACATATGTGAGACAGCAGCTGATGGGTGAAAGGGGAAAAGTGTGGAAGGGAGGGGTGTGATTCTACAGAGGGGAGATGTTTGCATTTTGTGGGCAAAAGTTTCACTGTAAATTGCTTTTAATCTAATGAACACCGCTAAAGAAGTAGAAGTGTGCGAGTGTGTGTGTGTGTGTTTGTGTGCGTGTGTGTGTGCGTGTGTGTTTTCCTCGTAGGTGGCACAACAAACGACCTCCGACGCCAAACTCATTTTTCCTCTGCGGTTTTCATTAGGAAATTACTTAAGCCAAAGTCGCCCAATATCCTAGCTCCCACAACTTGGGAAGGAGTGGGAAAATGTGCCGCTTCAAGTCCAGCTGAAAAGTGCATCAAGGGGTTATCTCAATTTGGAGCAGCAGCAGCAGCAGCTTCGTGAAGTGGATTAAACTACACACGTATTTTGAAAAGAGTAATTAATGATATGGTTTTGCCAAATCGAGAGAGTAAACAGATTCGGAAAAATTTAAAATAGAAGGAACAATAAAGTCTTCCAAAAACTAGCTAATCCGCAGATCCTAAATGAAATCCACCCTAATTAGTTTTCTAACTATCCATTAATTTAATACTGATCAGGAAAGTCGACAATTGGAAAATAAAAATTCATAATATAAAAATAATAATAATAAAATAAAAATAAATAATTTAAAGAAAATATTTAAAGTAAAATTTAATTTAAATTAATGTATAAAATTGCAATCTTTTTTTTTTTGATTTAAATCAAAATGCCACATTAAATTTTGTCATAATCCTTTAGACACTTTGTGCCTTCTCCTTGTTGGCAGCTGCCACCTGGGCTTGGACACTATTCACCCTCAGCTTCTGCGAAGTCAAATCCCTGCTCGTGCAAGGCATTTCAGGGATCATCTGAGTACTCTGCGAGTCCAAGCAAAATATATCATGCAGATCATTGCAGTCCGTGTTGCAGATGTTTCGCCAGCCCTTGTCGTTGATATGATACAGCCGCACAATGCCGCCCGAATAGGCATCCTTTCTGGTGGCATGATATATGGCACGACGTGCCAAATCGTATGCCTCCTCATCAGTTAGATCCCAGCGATAGCCCGTGTCAAGCACGCCCAAGGCATACATGGAGCCACTGCCCACAGAGAAGACGCTGCCATGCGAACGCATACCTTCCGAATCGACATAGATCAACTTGCAGCCCTCGTCATCGCAGCCGGCTAGCATCATGCCCATGACGAGTCCCATGCCCTTGTACTCGGCACATATGTTGCACATCATGCGCGCGGCGGCATCCACCGTGATGCGCCGCTTGTAGCGCAACTCGTGGAGTCGACACTCTCTGGCCAGCACCCGATCCCAGTAGACACAATCGGCGGCACCGCCAGCCAACGTGCCCAACATATAATTATTCAGCTCGACAATTTTTCGCATCGTCTGCGAGCCAATATACTCGCCGGAAGTGGCACGCGAATCGGCACAGAGCACAACTCCGCCCTGGTACTTGAAGCCCAACGTGGTCGTTCCATGCTGAAACTCCAGCCGCAGCTTGCAGTGCTTCAGTATCTTGGCCAGATTCACAGCCGGCTGCAGGCAAAGCTATTTTTATATATATATTTATTTATTTTAATTACACACTTATTACATTTTCAAAGGGTGGTGCCATCAGGGCGTAGGGATTTGTCATGTTGCTGGTGGCTCTTTGTATCTGCAGCATTTGCCACTCCTTTTGCATTGCATCAAAGCGTTGCATGAACGGCAGCTTGTTCACGCCGCATATCGCCTCCAAAGCCATTCTTAAAGGATTACAAAAACTGAGCTATTTTGAAAAAATTTTGAGTCCAATAAGATTTAAATTGAAGTATAAATCAAGTCTTTCAAGTAAAATAAAAATTTGAGCTTTTACAGATAACAAAGTTTTCTATTTTTTAATTGAATTATAAAATCAGCAACTATTTAATAAAAATGTTATTTCTTTTAACTTATTCTGTTGGCCATGATTTAGGGCACTTTATTGCATTTGCAGACATTTCGCTGGCGCTGAACTCAGCTAATTTGCAGTGCAAGTCCAAATCTGGCTGCTCCTCACTTGGCGTCATCTTCAGACGCACACTTATTAAAACAGGTTCGTCTTCAACTAAGCTCCAATTAATTGCCAAGTCAGCGAGGAAAGAGCTGTAATGCTTGGCCCTCTAATAAACTGGCAGCGGAGATTTTTAACAAGTTGCCCGTTTGCCAGAGAGTTTCACGGCTAGACAGAGCTGTAATTAACGCAACTCCTCAAAAGAAGGTGAATACACGCTGAGAAAAATATGCCACAAAATGCAAAAAAAAAAACGATAATGAGAATTGTACAAAATATATAAAAATGTTAACTTTCATCGCTAATGATTTGGCCTAAACTTGATGGGAAACACAATTTTTGACGTATATATAAAAATAATTCTAGGCTTTCTATATAAATATAAATAATTTTTGGTTAGTTCTTCTTTTTCTTTAAAGTGTATAAAAAGATTTGCAAAACCAAATTCATTTTCCATTTCTGATAATTTTATAGAAAATTCCAAAAGCGGTAACTGGTGTAAATAAATATATTTAAAGTAGCTGTAAGGCTTTCTCTGAGTGTAGTCGTAGTTGCATCCAACTGAGTTCTGCAACTGCCTTTTTTTCGCGATGCGACTTTAAAGCAACGCTCCTGGCTAAACTAGTTGTGATTTTGCATATCAGATTGCCCAGACTGCAGTTCGCCTTGTGATTTAATAATCAGCCAAACTGGCAAACGGCAACTGGCAACCTGCAACTTGCAACTGGCAACTTGCAACAACTGCTCCTGTTTCTGTTTCTTATTCTGTTTTGCCCGTTTCAGTTTCCAGCTGCCGTCAAATGAATGGCTTTGCAGCGCTGTGGCAGTGCCATTAAGAGGGCCAAACGAACTGCGAACTGGAGGCGCGTGCAACATGAAATATGTGAACAAACGTGGCGCACGCACATCCCCAGTTAGCCAGACACTACAGTACAGTGGACATTCGGCCAGATGCCAGCAGCTGGCAGCAGCTGCCAATTTGCATAAATTTAGATCACTGTCAATTGACCGTCGCTGGCAAAGTGACCATAGTTTCTGTCGCTCTCTCTCTCTCACACTCGCTTTCTCTTTCTCATCTCTCTCTCTCTCTCTTTTTAAATAGTCGTTTAATTAGAAAGAAAACCGTTTGCTTTGCTTTTTAGCTAATTTAGCAGAGTCTCTCTGATTTTACAGCATTTGCTGTCGGGCCAATTAAAATGTCATGTTTTTTTCACATTGGCGCCAAAAGTCGCCATCTGTCTCTCTCTCTCTCTCTCTCTCTCTCTCTTTCTCTTTCTCTTTCTCCACTTCTCACTCAAACTGCACTTGCTTTAAAAAATGTTCGTAGGCGTTGTGTTTTTATTGGAGTATTGCTGTCTGCTCTGCGCCTTGATTGGCTGCTCATTAAAGCCTGTCTTAATTGAAGGTAATCGCTTTTATAAGCTGCAATCAAACAGTTGCAATCGGCTTGTAGCACGAGTGGAATTCAGTGGGTGGCTACACTCACAAATAAAAATCGACATACATTTCAGAAAAATCTACTTGAAAACTAGAAAGATCCTCTGACTTCTAGCTAAAAGTTTAAAAAAAAACCCCTTTAACTAAAATGCCATTTGTATTTATTAAAAAAAAATTTATTGTCTTACAAAATAATTTAAAAAAAAAATATGTAAATAAATTTAAAAACCCATTTCTTTTACAAACTTTCTTATTAAAAATCTTTTTAAAATTGTTTTTCGAAATATTATGTTTTTTCAGAAGTAATTTATGCATTACCTAAAAACTAGAAAGATTTTCTAGCATCTAGCTCTAATTATTATTTAATTTAATATTTATTAAAAAAGATTTGTTTTCTTATGAAATAATTTTGAAAAAAAAGGAAGAAATAAAGTTAAAAAAAAACCCATCTCTTATTACAAAATGTAACTTTTTCAAACTGTTCTTCTTAATATTCTGTTACTTCCAGCAATAAGTGCTATTTACGCATTACCTAAAGTAATATTATTATCCGGCACTTCTCATCAAAAGCAGCTTTCATAACTCCCACATTAACATGCTAAAAACATGCGCTTGGCAAAGGCAGCTGCCAAACCTTAAAACAATACTAAAAATAAGTGAATAAAAAAACAACAACAGTAATAATAATAACGAAATTCAGCAAAAAGGAAATGTGTGTTTTAGCAAATTTATTTTAATTTTATTTGGATTTTATTTCATTTAAGTTAACGTGTCGCACACTTTACTTTGTTTACATTGCTGCTTAGCATTATTGTTTGAAAATCTGACAAATCCTTTGTTTTACTGCTTATTGGCAGTAAAACTTTCGCTAAGCAACTTTTAAGCTTGCTCAAGGCACAGCACAGCTGGATGGAGATGGGCTGGGGGAAGGGTGAAGACTTGGATTTCCATTGCGAACTGCGATGGCATGTTTTGGGCAGCTTCCATCATCATATAAACAGACATTTTGACTTGTCGCCCCCCCCCCCCCCCCTCCACAGCCTACTATTGCAGTGTGTAGGCGACAGCCACATCCAATTTACAGTTCATCATGTTGGGCTGTCAAAAGACGCGCTCTCTCAGCACTCTCCGCACTCTCCGCTCTCTCGACATTTTGACACTGCGGCTAATTGAGCCGCAAACAGTTTTGACATTTGCGACCGCTTGCGCCGCATTTAATTTATTTTAATTGAAACAACGGTCACGCGACGGATTTGGCCCGGCCTAATCCTCTTCAAAGCAGCGAGAGTTCAAAGTTTGGCCTGCAACTGAAATAGAAACAGAAACCGAAACTGAAACACAAACTTTTCGCCAAACTTGCTTATTAGGTCAGAATTGGCTGACAGCTGGTGATGCGGGCCAAGAGGCCAAGATTAGCTGGTAGACGAGACTCCAAAGGGGGGTACCAAAACGAAACTATTTTTACAGCCGACTCGCTAACAAAGTATCCAATTTTTACGACGATGCATTAAATTAAAAAGTTTTCGAATGGCGAATTTCCATTGCACCAGAATTTCCGCCTAATATTGATGCCCTTCCAGATGGCCAACACAATTTTGCCAACAAGTTTGGCACATATTAAAATTCTATTTGGCTTTCTACATCGAACATTTGTTAGCCTTATGTTTACAAAAAGTTAATAAAAATTATTTTTCCAGTTCTGCCGGAAGAAGTGTGTAGAAACGTTAACAATTCACATTAGACACAACTTTGGTTTCTTTTAACGACTTTGCAATGGTTCCAATTCCCCATTGGGGAGTTCAGGTTTTTATGGCCAACAACATATTCGCATTCCACATCGCGTTGCACTCACATCCTTAGGACTTTTGGCTAATTGTTGCGCCGACGAATTTTACGGCACTTTGAAAGCCATTAATCCGCATTTTATGTACTTAATTAGTTTCCGAAACGCAATTTTATTACGCACTTTGGGCAATGTCTCGTTAATTTTGATGATCGATTTGCATCGATGAGCAAAGTTTGAAGTGTAGCCCCAAAAAGATACCAAGATAGATAGATAGATACGCAGATAAGCCTAACAGCTTAGTTTTTTATGGCTCACACATCGTACCATGAATTTTTCTTGGCCAGAAATTGAATTTCATGGCTGCCTAAATATTCTCTTAAAGCAGTTGATTAATCATCAAAAATGCTGCTTAACTAATTTTAGAGAGAAAAATTATTTTTATATAGAAGAAAATATTTAACAAAATTTAAAAAGTCAGCAAAATGTTTAAGTATTATTTAAAAAATATACTCAAATATAAATCTCATTTTAGATTAAAAAAAAAGGCATCTACATCTCTGACAATTCAGTTTTCATGGCCAAACGAAATCATTAATAGTTCTTTACTTTAACTAACCAAGTTGAATTGACCAAGTTTGTCTAACTTAAATGCACATAAGGCCAGAACGGCGGCAATTGAAAGTGTTTTTTGTGTTTGCCAGAAAGCGGAAAAAATAACCAGAGACGATGGCTAATGTGGCAAGTGGCAGCCTGCCACTGCCTCTGTTTAAAGGCCAATCGATGCGTTGTCAACTTGCAACACGTTTATCGTTCGCTTCGCAATTCATTTGCATTCGGATTTGGACTCGGAATCGGAATCACATTTCGCATGCTTTGTTTTCTCGTGCTGCTAATTTGGCCACAAAGCGTAGAATTTGCTCAACCATGTGCCTTTGTCCAACGTTTTTGGTTGCACCGTGGCACGGGGCACGGGGCATGGGGCACGGGTATCGTAATTGGCGCAACCCGTTCCATTTGCCGAGCTCTAATCAAGTTTTTATACTGCTGCACAATGCGATGCACACACATTGCACAAATGCCAAAGTGATGCTCGTTCTCGGCGTCAATTACACAAACTCCAGCAGCCAGTTCAACGAACACACCAACACACACACACACACACACACACACATATATATATATGTATCCTTGCACATCTGTAAAAATCATTGGAACGCACATTTGATACAAAATTACTAATGGAATAGAGTTGTGCTCTGGGGGGACGGGGGAAACAAGAGTGTGGAATACCTATGCAAAATATTTCCTTTGCATAGTCAGAAATATTTGCACATTTGCAGTCGTAGAGGAATTCCAAACAAATATCAAAATGCAAAAAATTCACATTTGACTTGTTTTGAGAATTACTCAATAAACGATTAGGGCAAAAATAGTTGATAGAATAATGAGTTTAATTTGATTTCCTGTGAGCCTTTTTGAATGTTTCTTTAGCTTTTATATTAATTATTAAAATATAGTGGCACTTTTTATTAGACCTACAAGATATTAGCTCTATAAATATATATCGATACTTTCAGTTATTTTTACACAATTTCCATTTCATTTGGCTTCAGTGCTGCAAATAGTTGCAAGTTTTGTCAAGTCACTGCAACAATTGCAGCCATTTCCAACAGTAGCCAGGAATCCGGGCAGGTGAAGTTGAGACAGCACAGGTAATATTAAAGTGCAGCTAATAAAGCGGCAATAATCTGCACAACGTGTTTTTCCAACTTTATTGTCAATCAATAGAAAATGGCAAAATCAAAGTCAATTGGGCATCGCATTATTCCCACATGCGACAACTTGGCAAAAAGGAAAGAAAAAAAATTGTTAACCACATTCTTTGGTTGAGTTCACTTCACTTGGCTGCAGATTTCAACTGCAGAAACTCACATTTCACATTTCAATTTCACATTTTCTGCTCAAGTTGAGAAGTGAAGCACAGCGATTGCTTTCGATAGGATAATTAAATAATGTTTTGTATATACAACTGAGACCAAATAGCACATAAAAAAAAAGATATTTCAACAAAATTTTAATGGAAAAGCAACATTTTAATTAATTGCATTGTGTGTGAGTGTGTGTGTGGCGCATTTTAAATGTCTAGCCCACACATATGCAAAAATACTTCAATGGCTTCCATTAACCAAAATATGTAGCAATTAATTGACTTTGCTGCTCTCAATTTAATTAATTTTTATTTATATATATTTCTGGCGCCCAAGTTAAAAATGCGCTTAAATTAGTTAAATTGCTTGTTAACCGATGTCAGCGTATTAATCAAAAGTGTGTGTGCACAACAAGCGGCAAGGCAAGTGTTTATTAATTGCTTTTGTAACCGGCTATTTCACTTCCTAAATTGAACCGGTTTTTCATGTGCGAGTTGGCTCAGAAGGTGGCTGCTGAGGCTGAACAGAATTGATATGGGAAGTTGGATTTTACACTTTGATATATACATTCTGAGATCGGAGATGTCTGCTCTTTTTTAGTTAAATTTATTATATAAAGAGAGCAATGCTAATCCATCCCCTCCCCTCCTCATAATAGTTGTTTTTTAGCTGCTTTGTTAAAGCAAGAAAATTGTAAGAAAAGTGTCAGCCAAAAAGTGAGATTCTTGTTTGCACAAATTTTATTTATAATTGTACTGGCGACAGGTGCAAGAGCAAAGTGCCCGCTGCTTGACCCACAAAGAACCGCAAGCGTTTTCTTACTGCCAAGGAGGTGTAGGGGGGGAGCGAGGCTGTTTTGAAAAAACAAACAACTTTTGGTTGTTGTACGTTAAAAACGCGCTGGGCGAGCACAAAAGGGGAACAAGCCAAGGACATGGCAAGTAAATGTAAACAGCTTAATTAAAAAGTAAAACTTCTTCATGTGTTTAAAACCGCATGCATTTTGCTACATAACCTTTGAGTGTGTAAGTGTGTGTGTGTGTGTGTATGTGTGTGTGTGTGTGTTTGGTGTGTGTGTGTGTCACGGCGGGACGCCCACGCGATCGTCGCTCTTTATTTGCTTAAATGCACGAAAGTGTTTTTAATTTAATTTTTCATCTCCGTTTTTTTTTTGCCACAAAATCTTTTGCTTTTTGCCCACAGCTCCTAATTAAAACGAAAGTAATTTTTTCACCAAACCAACGCTCGCAAAAATTGTGCACATATATACATAATTTGATATATTTATACACCAACACACACACATACATAAAACATTTTCTTAGTTATGCAAGTGCTCATTAAAAATAATGTTGATATGCTTCGCACAGCGTTTTTTTTAATATTAATATATCAAATAAAATACACACACACACACACATACTACACACACCCATATAAGTAGTTTCGAGTAAGAAAAAATTGCAAAATTATTTGTTTCACAAATAATCTTAAAAGTATCGCTAAGTTCTTCATTCCATCGTCAGCTGTGCTCTCCAAACTGTTTATTTAATTTTCTCTCTTGCCCCAGTCAAACTTTTCTTTTAAATATTTACCATACTTACCCCATGTGCTGCTGCAAAAGTTTTCTGCACACACGCATTCGAGCAGTGTGTGTGGGGTGTTGGGGCAAGGTTATAGTCGGGTTTGAGTGGCACGAAGGGTTCTTAATATGTATATGCAAGGAACGCAACATCAATGCGGTGAGTAATTATAAAGTTTGATTGTTGCAACTTTGCTTTTAAAATGTGCGAAATATTTCAACAAAGAAAATATTTAAGTCAAAGACAACCAAAGTGTTTGCATATGCAAATTAATTCCATCTAGCTTATGCAAAACCCACGACTTAAATTAATATCTGAAATCAGAATATATATATATATATATATATATATACCGAAACGCAGGCAGTTTTCGATTAGACTGATATAATTCACCGAATGAACTTGTAACCAAAATTTGATGTCAGCTGGAAGTGTTCTGGGTATATAAATTATATAAAATTTACATGCATTTTTTTAGTTGTATTTTTCTTAATGTCAAATTCTAATTTACTTCATCAATTCAGTTGCATTAAACTGTTTTTTTTTTTTGTGAATTTTTTGCTTTTGTCGTCTTGCATCTTCCAAAGAAATTAATTTTTGGCATACGCAACAAAAGCAATTTGCATTGTTTGCTTGTATGTAAACAAATAAACATATTTAAATATTTATATTTATAGCTGTTAAATTTAAATGAAATATAATTTTCAAAGTGTTTTACAGCTTTTTCTTCACCTGGTCGAAACAAAAGCGTTTAATTGCCCAAACAAACAGCAATTGTAATCGCATAATAATGATTGGATTTATGGCAATTTTGTCGAGAAAGGTAATTAAAATTGTTTAGAGCACATAAAAGAGATAATTGGCAGAAGGACGAAGGATTTGCATTTTAAATCCATCATTTAAAGCTCAGCAATAATTCTAAAGAATTTTCTTGCTCAAATCTCAATCGTTTTGTCTGCTTTTTAATTGTCTGGCTTATCGAAAATATACTATAATTGCTCTTTTGCATTGATTGTCAAATTGCTTTAAGAAAAGAAAAACTAAATGCAGCAAAAATCACTTTACCAGCAAATTCAGATAATAAATATAACTAAACAATGAGTAATATTTTCACCACATGCAGCAAAAGTAGAAAATAGCTGAACAAGAATAAATTGTTTATATTAAATAAAAACCATTTATAATAATGCTTTGAGTTTACTTTCAATGGAAACAGCTTTTAATTATTTTCAGCAATCATGCTTTAATGTGTTGATCAAATTGTCATAAGTTGCACTGATTCTGTTGCTGTTGCAAGTGCAAAGACACCTGTATTTGAAATTCAAACCAACGCATCTGCTTTTCCCGGCTGTCTGCCTAGTTGGGAAAAGTCAGTGAATGTCTTTTTAATAGTGTCTCTGCCTGTTCATTGTCGATGCTGCAGGCAACGCGTGACTTGGACATGGCTACACTGAGATTAAAATATGCTCAACATTTATACATTTATTTAAAACCAATTTAATTTAACACTTTTGTTTCTAGCGCCTTATGTAATAAAAAGTAATAATAAATAAATAACAATAAAATATATAAATATAATAAATATAAATTATAATAAATTAAAATATATATAAATTACTTAAGGCTAAAAATAATGCATTTCTCAATCTTAAGAAATCGTTAGAAATTGCTGTGATAACATTCAGAAAAGTACACCAATATATTAAAAGTCCTTTGAGTACTTTTGCAGGCTAAGATTTATCATATTTTCTCTGAAATTAAATAAAAAGTTGATAATTTAATTTTGCAAAAGGATTTTTCATTTCATCGCTTAGAAATTAGTTGTTAAAAAAATGAATAGGTAATATAAATAATTTAAATAAATAAGTTGCCTTATTTTAAATTGTGCACAATATTTTTTATATTTTGTCTTATTAAAATATTACTTTTATTTTATTTGACTGATCTATAATTTATTTTCTATATATGTATTTATTTATTTATACATACTCAAATATATTTAAAATTCCGTTGTTCAGGCACAGATTCATTTAGTTCAGTTCAGATCTTGGTCATGTTTTTTTGCGAGTGTATTCGCTAGCCGCAGCCAGAGTGCTGACAGTGAACGCAGTCTGCGGTGTGGCGACCACACCTGCAATTTAAGAGCTGCATGAGGACCGCAACGTGTTGCGAGGGGGAAGGCGGGTTGCCAGCACAATTTGCAGCGTCTGGCAACGCTCGTGCGAAAATGAAGTCATAAAGTCTGATTTCGCCCACTCATGCTCATTACCACGTAACCTTAACGATGATAACGATAATGATGATGACGATGACGATGATGATGATAATGGTGATAATGATGCTCATTATGGGGCAAACTATTATTGCAGTGCGGTGCACTGCACTCGGCTCTCATTTATTTTGCAGCAGCTGCTAAACTTTCTGACCATAGCTGACACTTTCCATGAAACAATTTAAAAAGTCATTGTCATCAGACCGGCCAAGTGCGGCAAGTGTCCTGTCAATGGCATCGTTTGTTTTATTGCCCATTACAGCGGTCACTCTCCGAATTCGACTGACTGGCAACCCGGCAACCCGGCAGCAGCAGTCTGGCGTCTGTGTTGCAAAATGAAATTGTCATTGCTGGAAATGACCCGCAAATGCAACATATCAAATTGTTTGTTTGCCTTTACAACAACCGGATACTTTAGCTATTCAAATGGCTTGGTAATACAACAAAAAAATTAAGTACAGCTGACAGTTTGAGTTCATCCTTTGTGGTTTTAAGGATACCATATTCAACCTGTTTGAAGCTCTACTCAACTGCAATTTGTCAAAGGATATTGAAAGTTCGTCAAAACCGATGGATATCTTTGCCAGTTATGCCAACTTTTCTCTTGCACCCAGCAAACTTGCTCCGAGTCCTTTTCTTACTCTGTTGCTGTTGTTCCTTCAGGGGAGTTCGGGGGGGAGAGTGCGGTGTTGGCTGCGATGCTTTTGTGGGATTGCGTGACATTGCAATTTCGAAAACAATTTCAAGTTTTTCAACACGCCCAACTTGTTGTCGCCTGCACCCCCCTCTGACCCTTTCAGCTTGAAAAACTTGACAACAAATGATGTATGAGATATACGGAAATGCGTGTGTACTGCACTTTTTTAGCAGTTTTAGCCATCTTCCAATAAGTTTCTCATTGTTGTGTGGCCAAATGAAAACTTGAAAGTCGATTTATAATAATACAACAGCAGTAAAAATGCTCAATGAAATAAATGCCAAAATCTGCATTGAAATAAAGTTCTATGCATAATAAAATTCTTAAAGTCAACTCACAAAAAGTTATAGCCAAGTTAAGCAATTTCTTTAAGATCAGTTTTTAAGAAAGTGAATTCTTTTGGAGTTGAATTTATATGCTTTACTGGTATTTATTAAAAATTCTATTGATTTCTCTTAAACCTATAACAATCCAATCTCAACTTGCCTGAATTTCTATGATATTTATTTTTAACTGAATTTTTTAACAAGAAACAAGAATTCAAATTAGCTGCACAATAAAATTAAAAACTCATTTCACCAATTAACCCAGGCCAAAATCACGCATTTTCAAGTTTATGGCCTTTCAATGTTTTGTTGCTGCTCATTAAAGTTGGTATGCTGATTATGACCAATATTACTGATCCGTTATACGGACGGACGGACGGACAGCGTCTTGGAAAATTACGCTTTGCGAAACCACAAAAATTTATAAAGCGTAAAATTAAAAGCATAAAATTGCATGCTTTAAATTCAAATGCAACGAAGCAGGAGAGGCAGAAGAGGCAGAGGCAGCAGCAGACGCAGACGCAGCAGAGGCAGCAGCGGCAGCAGCAGAGGCAGCAGCAGAGGCAGCAGCGGCAGCTGCCCCAGTGATGTCCACAGCAAGCATATCGCACAAAAGTTCAAACAAAGAAGCATTTCAACTTCCTCCCCCCCCCCCACACTCCCCCGTCTTCACTTTTCCCCTCTCTAACTGTGCAGCACACGCACACTAAATTCACAGTTATCGACAGTCTGCCATGCAACGTGTTCTGATAAGCGCCACACTTAAATGCGCCACAAACTGCGACGACTTTCTACTACCACGACTTGCCGCATTTGCCGCCTTGCGGCCACCAACATGATATGCGGCGATTGTGGCATGAGAGATATATTGCCACACGATAGTCACCAGAACTAATGGCGACTGTGGCCAAATATCTGGTTTGCATTTCTTAAAGATGAAAGTTTGAACGAATCTTGAAAGCTTTTGCTCAAATGGCGGCATAAATCTGATATACAAAAATGGGTAAATAAAATAATTAATTTAAAATTTATGCATGCCAAAATATGTTAAATTAATAATAATATTTAGTGGCTGAATATTTCTTCTTATATAAAATTGATCAACCTTTTTTCTTGTTAACTTTTTTTTGTTAACTTTAAATTTATTTATTTGTTTAAATTTGTTCTTATTCCTTTCAGTTACTTGAAATAAGCCAAGAAAGAAAGCAGCTTTCAATGGCGAAAAATGGCAAATAAATTCAGTTCATTGTTGTCCTGGAAATAAGCTTGACCATTTCAAGTGGTTGTCGTCAATAGAGGTCCTTATGCAGTTGTCCACTTGTAGCTGACTAGCGTTAAGCTCTGCATGGCCATCAGTCAAGTGGCGCCTTGCTCCGCCCTCCACCCTCCGCTATCCCCCCTCTATTTCTGTCCCTACTGTTTACCATTAGAAATTCATGAACAGCGTCGCCAGCTCATCAACAGCACAACAAAGTTGTCTGCTGAAGATGGAGGAAGAAGAAGGAGGAGGAGGAGCAGCTTGAGTGGCAGGACTAAGTGAAGCAACACATCTTGCACTTTGCAGTTTCTTCCTTAGCTGTTTTCCTTTCTACTTTTTTTTCTCCTCTTTACATGAGTTTGCTGTTTACCCGGCTGGCGCCACCTGGCGGGGGGCGCTCAAAGCTCATTATCGTACAGATTATGGACGCCTTAGCTTCTAGTCAAAACACAACTGGCTTATGATGCAACAAAGTCAACAACAACAACAACAACTGCGACTTGCACAACTTTTATTCACAAGAAAATACAAATTTAAATTATTTAATTTATTTTTTTTTTACGCCATCACTTTTAAATTTTCTGAGTTCCGATTGAACGTATTATTCAAAAGAATTGTGCACATCCAGTTCCAGGATTTTAAAACTGGAAATTAACCAATGGCCAGAACGCAAATTGGCTGGCAATGAATAATCCCGACGAAAGCGAACAAATATCTTGGCAAACACAGTTGGATTTGGAACTTGATCAGCCTTTTGCAAATGCTCCTCAAGCAGTATTTGCATCTCACATAATTCCAGCTCGGTGGCAAAATCATTTGCTCTTCTTCTGGCCAGGAAGAGCATGTCTATGAAGGCGAATTTGCGATCATATTGGTTCAAGCGATGCACCTTCAATGGCATCGCCCGATAAATGTGCCGTGGCTCGAAACGCATTAGCTGACATGGCCAGCACTTGGCCACGGAGTCCTGCTCATCTGGTCTGAGCAGATCGTGCCAGATCTGCTTGTAACCCATGGGCGTAGTACAAAATTTGAGATATTCCTCACGTTGCTGGGCTATGAATCCGGTGGCCAGCACCAGCGCCTGTTTGGAATTCTCCACAAATAGTGACTCGCTAAATGTCCAGTCCCAGAAAAATTTCAGTTGCCATAGATTCCACTTAATGTTCATCGCCTGCCACGGCAAGAACAGATGAGTCAGCACTGGCAACGACAGCTCCCTACTTTTATCATCCTCCTTTGCGGGCAGTATTTCTATATGCAGCTTCCACTTGGGTTGCTCCTCTCGGGTTGGCAACTCCGAGCTGGAGGCCATCATCCGACGATTCGTGTGCAGCCCAAGGCAAGTTTTGGACATTCGACCATTTGCTTGTAGCTGGTTTCTGTACACATTTGTCAGATGGACCCATCCCAATTTCGAAGAACTTTTTATAAACATATTTCCATAATTTTGAATATTATTGCAATCTTTTTTTTATGGGGCCAAATGATTTCTAATTGTAAAATTATTCTGACGGATAAATCAATTCTACAGAATACAGAATTGTGTTTTTAAAAATAAATAAATAAATAACAAAATAAAAAAAAGATTTGAAGAAATTGAATTTTAAGAATCGAATCCTTTTTGAGAAAGTTATGGCAAGGAAGGATTGGCACTTTCAGAGTATCCCAGAGAATCCCATAATGAACACTAAAATGTATTATATAAATAGAGTTCAAACCATAAATAAAAATTGTAATTTAATTTAATAATTTTAACATTAATTTAGAGCCAGAATTACGTTTTCAAATTCAAGTCTGTTATTAATATAAAAATAGAATAATTATCAAAATACCATTTAAAAATCTAATCACTTTTGAGAATTTGATGGCTTTGCTAAATTTGTAGCCATTCTCACTCCCAAATTTATCTATCTTTAAATTCATTATAAAGCTAGGGGTTAATCCGGGATTATAAGACCCCGGCAATTGATATAGAATAGAGATGATTATTGCATATTTGACTCCAAGTGGGAGAAAATTGGACACGTTTTCAATTGTTGCAAAATTAGAAGTTGTCTTCAGTTGGGCTTTGTCAGGTTAATTGTATGTGCATTCATACATACATAAATACATTGATAGAGAGATGTACATAAGTACATGCGATTAAGCAGAACAATGAGCTCTAATTGTGGCAACAAGAGGATAATCGATTCACCTGACTTTGTGGACCGACTGATTGATGAAGCTGCCTCGTGGGAACCCGAAGCTGTTTGCTGAGCATTGATTCGCAATGCACAGTTTGCCAACGTGCAATTATCGAACGCATTAGCAAATGGAAAACATTTGTAAGCAATCCCCACACCACAGCCCCTTCGGCATTCATAGTTGCATTTCGACCAACTACCCCCCGCACCCTCACCCACTCTCTATTTGTTTATCCAGGTGTGTTGTGTGTTTGTTCTGTGTGTTGCGTGTCTCTGTTTCTCTTTTGCATATGTGTGTGTGTGCACTTGAGTTCTGTTAACTGAATACAAACAATGGCTAACGAGACACACATGCACACGCACACACGTGGAAGACACGCCCACTTATCGCCCAGCCCCAAGCCATGTTTGCCAACTTATATCATTTGGGTTAATTGCTTCGCAATTGCCCTCAAAATTTGCATTCAGCCAATGTTCATATCAATTATTGCCCAATATATATATATATATGCGATTATCAATTCTGTAAAATCTGGTTAATTTATTGATTTTATGTGTATCTTAATTTATTATCTCTCTCTCTCTGTCCCTCTCACACGTTTTCGTCCTCTCCCTCTTTTCAGTCAGCTGCTTTTTGGGCCATACTCAAACAGCTGACGATGGGGTTGCTGCTGCTGTGTTTTAAACACTTTGATTGTCTTCAGCTTTGGCTTGTCCAGCAGGCTGGTGATTGTCAAGCTGCGCCAGAATGTCCATCACACCCTGAAGATTCACTTGATTCTCCAAGTTATAAACACGCTCGCGTTTCATGGCCTCAATTGCAACCGCTTTATTGTGCTTCAGCTCATCCTCTGTGGACATCGACGAGGAGCCGGAAGAGGAGCCGGAGGAGCCGGTGGAGCCGGAGGAGCCGGAGGAGGAGGAGCCATCATCACTATCAGACTCCGACCCAGACGAACTGCTACCCTCATCTTTCTTATCTTTTACGTCCTCTTGCGTCTTTGCCGCAAAACATGCCGGTTTTTCCAGCGATGAATTGCTTTGGATTTTGTCATTCGAATCAATTGTGTTCATTTGCTTATTCATTTTACAAAATTCTATTTCGATTTTGCCGTGCCACGTGTTTTTCTTCTTCTTCCTCTTGCAGCAGTCAACTAATTTTTAGGTATGATTTATAAAGTTATCGATAGCTGAGCGATTTAATCAATTGAAGTGTTTTACGATTACTGTGCAATAAGTCTGTTGTCAGAGTTGTCAACATATTTAATTAATGTGTTTTTCTTGTAAAGAGCACAATTTTACCAGCAGCCATTTAGTGGCTATAAATATTTACTGTTATGTTTGAATCTTGCCCGATTTATCACATAAATTGCTGACAATAAAACTATGCCCAAAAATATATATGTTTATAGTATGACAAGCATCTGCGTGTTTGTGTTCTATACATAAATGCATAAGCCAACAGTGGCGATCAAATATGGCAAAAATGAAAATATGTTGCTCAAATCTCACAGTGACAAACAAATCCGCAACATAATCTGGCCCAAAAAGCGACACGAGGCCAACATGGAGCACAAAAGTATCGCAATAAAATATGTTAAGTAAATGCGGAAAGGCAGATGGGGACAAAGAAGATAGAAGCAGATAGATAAAGAGAGACAGAGAGAGTTGGAGAGAGAGAGAGAGAGAGAGAGAGAGATAGAGACTAAACAATAAGCCAAAAAGTACGCTTGATTAAGTTTAACTTCCGGTTTGTTATAAATTGAGCATTTATGTGGGATTTGTTTGCGAAAACAGTTTCTACTTTGTTGGGCAAAACAAATGTTTGCCAGCCAGTCAACCAGCCAGCCAGACAGGCAGTCAGCCATTGAGCCAATATAACTGACTGCCTAACGCTTTTTGCTTGTATGTCTATTTCCGGCGGAAGTGGTGAATAAAACATGAAACGAAATAAAATAAACAAAGTAACCAGCTGCCAGCTAAGTATACAAACACACACACACACACACAGAGAGAGAGTGTGTGTGTGTGTGGCCAGAAGTGAACTTCCGTTATGCCTTGTTGTCCGTTAGATTAGTTTTTCGTTTCTCAAATCTCTGAATTATTCCAAGGGTCCATCGATGCAACCGAAAAATATTATGAGCCGCCTGCTGCTATAAACTCGAACTCCTGCAATGGCCCAGTGGAATAATGCCAGGCCAATAGTCGACCATTTTGGCCAATGATGTAAGGCATTTAATATCCGTAAATGAAATATTCAATTTCCCCCCAAAGACACAACTAGGAAATAGGCAAAAACTCCCACCTGCCCAGATCTGCACAACAACAACAAAAAGTTCATCTGGAAAGCCACAAAATGAGCCCAGCGCCTACTGGACAACCTTTGTGGAGATTGCAATTTTTATTATTCATTTTGTTGTCTGTTGTTCAAATGGAAAACATCAATTTTAACAGTTTCAAACATTCAGTTTGAAATTGATAAGATACACAAAAATATTTCAATCAAATTTAATAATTTATATTAAATAATAAACATTTATTCATTTATAAATTGAAATAAAACAGCCTTTAAATAAGCAGCTTGAAATTCAAGTTGAAGGTAAGCAAATATTTCATTCAAATTTAATAATGAATTTGTAATAATTAATTTACATAATTAGCAAAAGATTTACTTAGCTGATTTATTGTATACAATTGGCCACTTTTGACTTGCTATTGTAAAATAACCAATATTCCATTTAATTTTACATTTAATTTCGGTTGAGAAATAATAATATTTCTAGCTGAAATCCATTGCAATTCCACTTGCCTTTTGGCCTTGCACAGCCATCTAATCTTTATGACCCGACCAAGAAGCTTTTGGATTTTGTTCGTACCAAATGACAATTTATGCAAGCAGTTAAGCTCTTTGTCCCCCCCACTGCATCCCCCGCCAACCGAAATTAATTTCAATTGCAGTTGAATTGCATTTAATTTGGGAAAGTGCATGCAAGCTTTTGTTAACGATCTGGTTTCCCGCAAATTATTTAAAATAGATTCCCATTTGCCGGACAACCAAGACAATTAATCCCACACTGGCTAGCTAAAGTGGCAATCGGCTGGCCAATAAGCAAATATTGTTGTTGGGCATATATATATTTATTGTTGGTTATTTCATCTATTTTGGTAATGGCAACAATTGTGACAACCGCAACGGGCATTCCAATTGGGTCTGCACTTCCACATGCAGCGCCTCAGATGATAATTATAAGGACAACGACAGGTGCAAGGACTCCAGCATTGGACTCGCTTGCAACAGTTGCCGTTGCAATGCCATCTCATATTTTGGCAATTGCAGCATGGTTTTTGCTCGACTTCAGATTCGGGTTCAGGTTCAGGTTCGGGGTCAGGCTCGGGCTCAGGTTCGGGTTCGGGTTCAGGCTCGGGTTCGGGTTCGGGTTCAGGTTGGGGTTCAGGTTCGGGTTCGGGTTCAGGTTCGGGTTCGGGCTTAGGTTCTGGAGGCTCAACGATATTCGTCTCCGATTCACTTCCGGATACAACATTATAAACAGACTCGATCTGGCCAGTATGATCGTCATGGATTTGATGTTCTGTAACTTTGTAAAAGCGCCTTTTAATTTTCGGTTTATCCTCATTCTTTTGTCGATCAGATACATCTAGCGGAGAACTGCCGGAAACCTCCCTCGATGCTTGCTTATTGTCAGCAGCTGGTTTTTCTGTGGATTTCTTTGGTTCTTCCTCTCTCTTCGACAATTCTAAAACTGACTCTTTTAATTCATTGTCAATCGAAAAACCGCTCTTTTCTTTTGCAGCGATGTTCTTTAGGATCTCAGACCTTTCGGAACAGCGCGAGGTAATCTCTCTATTTCGATTTCGTATTTCTTTACCAGTCCCATTAAATCTGGATACGGATGTTTTTCTCGACACGTCAATTGAAGAACCGCCATTCTCTTTTGAATCGATGTTCCTTAGTATCTCAGACCTTTCGGATCCCCGAGAATTTTTCGAGGTAATATTTCGTAATTCTTTACCGGTCCCATTAAACCAGGATTCGGATATTTTTCTCGCCACGTCTAATTCATCATCAGTCAAAGAACCGGCCTTTGAATCCTTTAAATCGATGTTCCTTAGTATCTCGGACCTTTCGGAGCCCCGAGAATTTTTTGAGGTAATCGATTCGTCTCTATTTCGTTTTCGTATTTCTTTGCCGATAACATTTAATCTGGCTACGGATGTTTTTGTTGACGCGTGTGTATTCAGCGAACCAACGGAAGTTTCATAGGCGAAAAACTCGTCTCTTTCAATTTCATGACCAGTTTTGTCATATATGGTAACAGTTTCAGTTGTCTTTACTCCTTTTGTGTTATCACTTGGATTAAATGTTGTAGTCGATTCTACTTTCCTAACCCTAATCTCCCTTTCACCTGTGGCAGCAGTCACATCGTATTCCTCCAACTCGATCTCTTTATCCATATATGTTTTTTTTACATCCGGAAATTGTGTGGTTTTATCTTCCTGTGGAATATCCGAGGTCTGAACGATTTTCGCAAACATCTTTGGTTTCTTGATTCTTTTACGTCTCGTGGGACTTGTATGCGGACAGCAAATACAATAATTTTTTGGGTGTTCATATGAAGGACACATCTTGGGGCAGTAGACAGCCATAAAGGGATTGTCATCCTCAGGCTTGCAATCTTTCTCATTTTGTCTGTACTTTAATGGGTGCTCATTGCCTGGATAACAACTACAACTTGATTCATCCCAATAGCCTGATGACGAGCGCCCTCCAGCGCATTCCAATCCATTCCATTTAGATCCAGTTGGTGTGTAATTTGTTGTATGGAATCCTCCTCCGACGGTTCCAGCACCTTTTCGAGCAGAGCAACAGGGTGGTTTCACTGGTTTACATCTTGGTGCCTGGCATTTTCGGACATCTCTTTTGGCATTCCAATTGCCAACTTCTTCAATTGGTCGATATTTTAAGGGTGGGCACACATCCGGATTTCGCATATACTTTCCAGCACCCGACGATCCTCTTGGCAGCGACATGTTCACCTTCAACTCAAATTTATCTGCAACATTCTATCTAAAATTTTGATGCCCAACAAAATGATTTAATTCAATGTACATAAAAGCAAATGTTTTGCGATGGATAAAAAAGTAAAACATAATTTGAAACATTTTCATATTCAACATAATTTAAATAAATATTTTTAAATAATATAAAAGTCTTTTGGGTAGATTAAGAGGACGCTTAGGAAACATCTAAAGATATAATTGGTTAATTTAGAAATAATAAAATATATATTATATTTAGTATATTTAGTTCGCTCTGAGTCATGGGAATGATTATTATTTTAAACACTTGGACTCCATTTAGATATTCGAACAAGTAAACTTTGTCTCTCTCAAAGTTGTCAGTGTTTAGATTTTACACAATTAAAAAATCACTTCACAAAAGTTAGAAGAAATTTGTAAAATAAAATTGACACGTTTTCAAAAATTATGTGTAAAAATTGTGATACAAAATGGGACATCTTGATTATCAGCGCAAATTAGAAGAATTTCAAAGTGCACTCCATGTTCCTAAGTGGTATGCGGGTCTCTCCGATTACCAGGAGCGAGCCATCAAAGAGTTGTGCAACGATCTGCGAGATGATTTCGAGCAGGGCACAAGTTTTCGTGTCGAGAAGATCCTAATGCGTCTCGGCCTGAGCCCAATGATTACCCAGAAGAAAATCCGCACCATGGTGCAATTGAGTCGGGGCAATGATCTCGCCTTTCTCTTCTTTATACTCGAGGGATATTATATTAGTTGCCGCAAGAATGGAGAATACACTTCGAATGAGAAACTGCTAATGGTTGCCATGGCCAAAATTGATTTGTTGGCCACTTTGCGGGAATTGGATCGGATATTGCCGCCGCCGCAACTCAGCGAATTGGATCTGAAGAGGCAACGGACAAGTGCGATAATCCCGCAGAATTCCAAGGAACATCGAATGACGCAGCCGAGGAAGTCAAAAAAATCTACAAAATTGCCATACTTTCAAAGCCAGCCACGGCCCAAAGAAATTCCGGTTAAGTACACCAGTAAGCCACCGCAACTGATAGCCAAGTTCCCATTTTGGCCACTGGATCAGCCACCCAATTATGGCAAGCAAACCGATTCGCCTTGGTTTGCCGATTACAATTTGAATCCGGTTAGTCGATTGGTGAAGAAAACCGTTGGGGAAGCGGTGGACAAATATTTCGATCAACTCGATCACATCAAACAGCTGGAGTCCAAGGCTCGAGTTAGCCGGCGAGCAACGCTGGCCTTGCAGAAGGCCATCTCACAGAACACCGACGAGATGCCACTCTGTGGCTATCATCGTTTTGCCATGGGCGAGGCACAGCTGGTGAAGGATGAACTGACTGTCCTGGCACGCGATCGCTGCATCGAACTGATGGATGTGACTCTGCCATATCGCAAGTTGCGAAAGAGGCGCATTCTGGAACAGCTCGAACATGATGTGGACTGCTGCATGAAACGCTATGCGTTGAAAATGGAGAGTACAACGGTGCACACGATAAGCAGGAGATTTGATTGTGTCATCTGTCAGGAGCAGCGTGTTGACTTGCCGGTGGCTAAGCCACAGGAGCGGGGGGGTCGCGCCTTGGTCGGTGACTGTCTCAATTTGGTCCACACCCAGGCGATGAAGCACAGCGTCGGTGAACGTCTAACGGGCGGTGGCCTGCATCGGCAGCCCATCGATTTTGGGGGTAAACTGGGTAAATGTAAGAATCCAACTGAGTTTGATGACTTCCACTACGAACCGGATCCATCATCCTGTTTGGCCCACAAGGGCAAACATCAGCAGCGCATTTCGTTCCTCATTGATGACAGCAAAATGAAGAGGCTCCGCAAGAAGCGTAAGGATCAAGCGGTGGAGGTGCGCTTCGAGTCCAAGCAGACCAAGAAGATCTTCTTCACGGCGCCCGGCGAACACAAGCCGTATCAGTTCAAGTACCAGCGCATCTTCAAGACCGGCCAGGAGAAGCCATTCGATGTGAAGAAGTTCATTGATCGGGCCTTTCTGAATGCCCTGGACAAAGGCGATGCGTCGCCAAGACCGTTGTGCGAGAAGCCCCAGGCGGCCTCCTCCTCCGAAGATGACGCCCGTCTGGAAATGGAGATGAGTGGCATACGGCTAACGGACAGTTGTGGGTCCACGGATGAATTGAGTGAGCACAGCGAACGCAGTCACGAAGATCACCGGGCGGACATTGTCGATGCCGTTGTGCGATGTGCCAAGGATATCTGGATGAGGGGCGTCAACATGAAACGGTCTGAAATGGAGGCGGCCGAAGAGCACGAACGACTGACTGAGGCAGAGCTAAAAAATCTCACCTTTGGCGTCGATCACATTGATCCCGACAATGCCGAGTTGATGAGTCGTATGCTCCAAGAGGGTCTCCAGCAGTTGTGCAAGAATCGAAGATTTGTGCTCGCCTCGTTGCCGGAGGCGCACAAGCTGCCCGTGCTGCAGGAGTGGATAAAGCGACGCTATGGCAAACTGTACACCGAGCAGGAGATCCAAAAGAGTCTCCGGGAATCGTTAAAGGTATTCGAGATGATAATCATGCTGCAGAATCGCACCCCATCCGTTGATCTAATGGGCATGGATCACTTGCCGCCGCACAAGGAGACATTCGCCTACTACAGCCAAGCCAAGGATTTGGTGAGTATAATAACACTGCTTAAAATATATATCTGTTTGACTTATTTTAAGTTAATTTAATTATTCATTAAGTGAAATTATAATAACTGAATGAATTGTGATTAATTTTTAAGTTAAGTAAATTAAATTTGAAAGTCATTTTTTATCGGTATAAAAAGCTCAAATTTATTTGTCTAACTAAAAATTAATTGCAAAGCACTTAAAAAAAAGTGGGTTTATTATCAGTAAACTAAAAATAAGTTGCATTTTAATATAATATTTAATTGCTTAAAATGCTTACAATTACTTGACTAACTAAAAAATAAATGCTTAAATTGTGGTCCAATATTTTCATTTAGTTTTTAATGGGTTAAAATGCTTTATTACTTATCGAAAGCCATGTTTTTTAAGTAGAATTATTGTTTACTAACTAACTAATAAATTGTGATATATTTTTAGTTAAATAAGGTAGATTTTAAAGTAATTTTTTAATCGGTATGAAAATTTTAAATTTGGGTGGATTTTCTGTAAACTAAAAATGAGTTCGATCTTCACATAATACTTAAATGATTAAATTGCTTACATTTATTTAACTAGCTAAAAATAAAATGCCATTTAGCTAAAATTGTTGTGGATTTTTTACATATTTTTTAATGGGCTTAAACTAAAACTTAAATGCAATTTAACTTTAATTGAGATAGTTTTTAACTCTTTTTTAATGGTTTAAAATGGTTTATTATTTTTATTTATATAATAGAAATTTGACTAACACAAATTGCAAGCGATGCAGTTTATTTTCAATAGATTTAATTTCCCTATAATAGCCACTAATTTTATAAACTAAACTAAAATTCAAATTACCACTGCTAAATCTTGAGTTGAGCTAAAATTTAAAATATATTTTAAATATTTATAAAAAGAGGTTAATTAATACTCACATTTTTATTTCATCTCATCTGATCCGTCTGCAGGCTGGCAAAGTGAAAGCGAATTACTACAAAAAGCTCAACGATATTTATATGAAAAATACGATTGCCTGTTGGTCGGCGATGGGCAATTATCAGTGCCGTGGAGGACCTCCGAGGAAGACGTTCTATGCCTACATGTCGGCCAATACGAGGGACATAATGCGCAACAAGGTGTGGAATGGAGAATATAGAAATATTCGACGATTTCGCGATAACTACAGAGAGGCTCACAAGAAATAGAAATAAAGTGGTTAATTATTGTTGTTTATTGAATAAATTATAGATATGTATATATGTATAAATACATATATATATAAGTATTTGCTCAATGGCCCTTTTGCCTTTTAATGCGAGTGACGCGTTCGCCAGTTACTCCATTTTTGGTCAGATAGGCCAAAAGGGTGCGTCTTGTGTCGGCTTTCATTTGGTGCACATATAGCTCCAGCTCACATTTAGCATTAATATAGTCGTAGTCCTCCAGCTCTCTAATTAGGTGTACCACATTCAGGAGCATAGTACCAGTCAACTGCTGCATCCGTATATACAAATCAATATCCTCTGCGGCGGTCAGCGGCAACTGGTCCCCTTGGCTCTTGTCATCCAATTCGATTTCAACATAGCTCGATTCATTTGATTCATCACTGGTGGATGACCACGTAATGCTAGGAGAGGCGTAGTGTTTGACATTGGACTGCGGCACAGTGGAAAACAGATCCTCGAAGATGCCCTGCAGCTCGTGGGCCATTTGGTAACAGACATGATCCGGACTCGTATACAAATAGACATTGCCGAACATCAAACGGATATCGCTTGCAAAACACATGGCATTTAAATAGTAATGTGAGTTGATGCGATCTTTGATTGTCCCCAGATCCATGGGCTCCGCCACAATGTCGTAGTAGTCATCTAATAGGAGCACATCTGGCTCGATGGGTTCATAAAATATCCAGGCCAGTTTTCGGTACTTCACCGAGCAAAGACTACGGAGAATATTCTTGCAAGCCATTATCTCCGGCGTAAACATTCTGCTTAAATATAAAATTGGATAAAACTTGCTTTTTTTAAAGTATTTTCTTAAAATTACCTATAAGCAAATATTTTCTTAAAGCAAAAAAAAAAAAAGAATTAGGAATGTGCAAAATAGAACAAGCGAATAAATATTGACTTATTCGATGAATATCAATTATATGTACTAATTATAACATCGATAACATGTAAGCAAAGTTTCTATGGCCTATAAAAAGCACAATAAAATTGATGTATTTCATATCGATAAATTACATATTAAATATTTAAAGATTTAACAAGTGCTTGCAACAAATGTATCTCCTCCATTCATCTAGCTGGTGGCTCCTTAAATATGTTGAATCTGCATATCTTATAAACGGACACCAGCCAGCGATTCGTATGGTTGGCCAGCTCCTGGCCAGAGATTTGCTCGACATTGGAATAGTTGCGTCGGAAGCGCATAAATAGCTCAATGAACACGTACGGCAATTGAGCACTTGGATCCTCCAGTTGTAACTTTAATTCCGGTTCGATTTCCATCAGAGCAGTCTTCATTTTGGCCAAATCCTCATCGCTCTCACAGTCGGCCACGTGACGCAAACCCACGAGGGCCACATCGATGACGGCATACTTCAAGCCGAGTATATTATGAAGATTGACATTAATCGGCACCGCCTTACGAATATCCTGTGGACGGAAACGCAACAACTCGACAAATGCCTCATGTGGCAAGTTGACTGCCTCATTGGCCATTTGGAAGTAGACATTTGAAGTCGAATAGGCCTCAATATTGGTCATGTCGCGCAACCGTAGAATATTCGTCAGGCAGACAGCTGCCTGCTTGGACTCCTCCACAAAGTCCTGCTCCTTGAACTCCCGATCCCAGGTCCAACGCAGCTTCAACATGCGCAACTTGCTCAGATAATATTTGAGCGGATTGTATTTGAGGACCAGTTGGGGCACAATTCTCTTGTTGAAGATCTTCACTTGAGACGGCTGCTCCACCTGCTGACTCGGGGGCAGTAAAAATTGCCTTGCCAGCAACTGCAACTGCGTCGGCTTTGCACCAGCCACGTGCCTCATCATATCAGTGCTCAATTTACCAAACAATTTCGAGCACATTTTATTTGTAAGTGAGTTGAACAATTAAATTTTTAAAATGGCAATGCATAAAACTAGCCTGCTTTGTTAACTGGCATTGGATAAATATAGAAAAATTATATTTAGTTTGTAGAAAATTCTAACTTAATATAAAATTTCATTTAAATTGATAATTAAACAAAAAACTATACGAAATATGCATATAAAAAGTGAATCTACTGTTTGCGGTGCCCCAAAAAAAAATCCCAAATATTTTATTTTATTTACACAAAAATTAAATGGATTTTTATATTTATATAAACTAATTAAATAATAATATATTTGACTTATCCCATTGACTTTTAAACTTACTGTTGTATACATTTTGTTTATTAATTATTTTAAATTTTAAAATTTAAATTGATTTGTTTATATAATTATACAAAAAAGTATACAATATGTGCATATAAAAAATTAATATATTGTTTGCGGTGCCCCGTAATAAAATCCCAAATTTTTGATTATATTCACAAATAAATTTAAAGGGATTTTATATATAATATAAACTAATTTAATATTAATATATTTGACTTTTTTTATTGCACTTTCATAGCTTTATTAATTGTTTAAAATTGACTAGGAAAATGCCAACTTCTGATTCAAATTTACAAGTTGTGTTTTATTTGGCTGCAACTAATAATTATTAATTAAATTATTTTTATTATTACTCTACGCTTTTTGCTTAGTCTGCTCTCAATTCCAGGCCATTCTTTTTGGGTTCGAGGAACTCCTCGACAACGGATTCGACCATCCGATGAAGCGTTTGCTCGAGTTCTTCCCATCGTTTGTTCTCCGCTTTGCCGCACATCTCGGCATAGTATTTGATTTTGGGCTCGGTGCCGCTGGTGCGCAGGGTGACCACGAAGCCATTCCTGAAGGTGAACGTTATCATCTGGATGCTCTCGTTGACCGGCAGGATGGCCTTCTTATCGGATGTGCTGCTATCGTAACCCGTCGTCAAATCGCGCACACTTTCAATCTCGAAGTCGCCATCAAGTATGCTGCTGGGATAGGTGTTCTCCTCATCCTCGAAGGTGCGCAATCGCTTAAAGATCTTCTCCACGAGGGTCTTGTCCTTGCAGATGACATAGGATACGATGCTCGTGTGGTAGCCATAGGATTCGTATATATCACGCAGCTTCTCCTGCAGTGTCATGCACATTTTGCACTTCAGGTAGCAGGCCATTGTTGCCACATGGGCTGCCGCACTGATGCCATCCTTGTCGAACACATTGGTGGATAGCATATAGCCAATGGATTCCTCGAACGCAAACAGCACCTTTCTGCCCGCATTCTGTTCGTCAAGCACCTTGTTGCCAATCCATTTGAAGCCCGTCAACGTTTCCTGGTAATTGAAACCCTCCAATTCAGCCATCGATCTGAGTATCTTGGAGCTGACCGTACTGGCAACCATCGAACAATTGGATAAATCGCTGCAGTCCTCTTTCATCCGATAGTTGTGCAATGCCCACCAGCCCAACAGGGCACCCAGTTCATTGCCACTGAATAGCTTATATTTGTTCTTCTCCTCCACAACGGCGACAGCCAGACGATCTGCATCCGGATCATTGGCTAGAATGATAGGACTCTTCTTTGCGGTCGCAAGACACAGCGCCAACTGCAGGCATTCCTTGCCCTCCTCCGGATTGGGCTTTGGTGTCGTTGGGAACTCGGGATCGGGTTCAACTTGCTCGCTCACCGGAATCACCGGCTTGAGATTAATCTTGGCAAAGGCCAACTTCACATAAGGATAACCAACGCCATGCAGCGCTGTATAAGTAAAAGTCAAAGTGCATCTGCCGTTGGACGCCATCAGTGGACAGGAGATCTCCCTTTTGAGCGCATCATAATAGGCGGGCACAACATTATTGTAGGGATCGCTCAACAACTCATTGGCGCAGAGCACCGTCTCATCCCAGGAATCGGAAGTCGGCTGCAAATTATCGAGGATGCACTGATGGATGGCCTCATCGTGTGGTGGAATTACCTGAGCACCATTTGTCCAATAGATCTGAGAAAGCAAAGAATCATAGCATGAGTAAATTTTATGTACAAAATATTGATTGATTGATTGACTGCTTGATTGAGCAACCGACTGGTGGATTGCTAAACTGATTAGAATTGTCATCATATCAACAATTAATTTAACAGAATGATTGAAAACTAAAATCTAAGAATACCTTGTAGCCATTTTCCTGCTTTGGATTGTGGGAGGCAGTCACCATGACGCCGGCCAAGCAATTCAGCCTCAATACGGAGTAGGGCACAAAGGGCGTTGGAACGAGACATTTGAATTGAAATACGCGAAAATTCTGGCTCAAAAACACAATCGTTGTCAGCTCGGCAAAGCGTTGACTGTTGTAGCGACCATCGAAGCCAACAACTATGCCTCGATCGGGCCACATTGCCTCATCCGGATACTGTTCCTTTAGATAGGCACACAAGCCCTGCGCCGTCCTGCCAAAGGATGTGTCTCAGAATGTATCTCAATTGTAACCCAATCCTTAACTTACTGCACAACAACCAACTCGTTCATTGAATCGAAACCAGCTCGCATCACGGATCGCAAACCAGATGTTCCAAATGAGATTCTATTGCAGAGACGACATCTTAATCTGTTGATTGATTGATATGATTATATAATATTGATTATATATATGGGTGCTTATTACGTGTCCCAATCTTCCAGTTTGAGTGCCTCCATGATTTGGAACAGTGTGTCCTGGTTGCGATCCCATTTGATCCACTTCTTTATCTGGTCATCCAGCTCCTTATCGCCAGAGAGCGGCATTTTCTTTAGTTCGCACAAAGCGTTGCCCATTGATTGACACATTTTGCATTTAGGCAGAAAATTTTGAATTCTATCTAATAAAAATCCGAAAACTTCAATCAATAATATTTGTGCCTAACAACAAATGTTGACAATAATTTCAACACATGATTAACGATAAAGCCAACAAAAATAATAATTATAATAGAAAAAAAATAAATATAATAACCATAAAGGAAAAACACTTAGCCTAGGAATAAATTTCTATATAAACTGTCATCATTTGGCCTTCAATCAACGGCAGGACATGTTGACAGGAATTAAGACATGGCGCCGCGGGGCTTTCTTGCTGGGATTGTTGGCCAACTAATCACATGTGTACATATATATATGGCAAACATATATTTAATATTCGTTAATTATGCAAATGATGCGACAAGAAAATTATGATAATGAAGCAGGACAACAAAATAAAGCTTTGACTAATTGTTACTCATAATTAGGAACAAGCTAATTACCAAAAAAAAAAAAGAAAAAATAGTAAAGAGAAAATAGAGAAGAAAAATTTCCCTAATTTGAAGACAGTTTTCAGCCACAACTTGCGACAGTTTAAAGCCAGCAATTTGAAGTTGCGCAAAAGTTTTTGGCGCTGGCCAGCAAAGGACTCCAGCCGCAGATTGAATTAGTTCAACTAATTTTACCATAATATGAAAAGGCCAAGTTTCTCAGGCCAAAAAGGAGGGGAGAGAGAGAGAGCGTGACACTTTTGGTCAACCACTAACGTCAATTGCCCAAGGGGGTGGGAAATAAACAAAACAAAACAGAATCAAACAAAACGAAACTAAACATGGAAACTTCAGTCATTTCCTGCACAGTGGCCTGTATAAATTTGCTTGAGAAAATATTTAATTTGCATATTTATGTTTCCATTTATACAGATGTCAGTGTATCGCTTTTCAATATGTCGAAATGTTTTTATTTAATTTATGCCAAAAAAAAAAACACAAAAAAAAAAAGAGGAGCCTCAAGCAATGCAGAAAATTGCTGAATTTTGGTTTATCTTTGATTGCTTATTAGAACGAAACTTTTGACCCACAGTTTATTTATAACCGACCACACACACACGCACTCACACAGCTATGTTAGGCCACAGTCAACAAGTACGCTTAAAATTTCCCTCAAGCGTTGCTGTTAACTTGACATCCACATAGAGTAACCGCGCTGAGCGGCGCTTGGGGAAGTTCTCTCTCTCTCACTATCGTTTTCTCTTTCGCTGTTCGACTTGCTCTTGCTGGTGCTGTTATCTCATGGTGCACACTGTGCTCTTGCTGTTAAGTGAAGTTTTCGTTTAGCAACATTTTTTTTTCTTTCCACTTCAGTTCTGGCAAAGACTTTGCTCAAGTTGGCTGCAAATTGGCGAATTCGAAATGTTATTGCTGGCTCAAGTCAAAGTTTAAAGTCGTTGCAATTAGTGACCCAGTTGGGCAAAGCGAGTTGCAACCTTTGACACGCATTTAAACGCATCGTTAATTAATATGGTGAGGCGCGCAGCAGAAGTCGCATAAAATTAACGAGTAACATTCGCCTTTGACTTGTACTAGCAACCGCCTCTTAGCTTCCACTTCCCTTCCCCCCTCCCCCACTCGACATGGCTTCTTTCTTCTACTTGCTACACGCATCGTTTCTTATTGGAAATTATGCATGCATTCGCAAACCAACAATTAGAGAGAATCCTCTTCTGGGGCAGCAAGTGCTTCATATTCAGACAACTCCAACTCCAACTCAAAGCGAGTCTCGATTTTATGCAGCAATATTATTTTCGTTTTTTATGCCTCTTTTGATTTTATGGCGGGTATTTTCTGAATTTCTGTTTTCCTTGTTTTTTGCTTCACTCGTATCTGCATCTTTTTACATGATATTCCTTTTAATATTGCCGATTCATTGACAACTTGCCTCTTCGCCAAAAGTGAAGTCAGCCTGTAGGGGGTTTCGGCCAAAACGTGTTTGGTTCAGTAGCTTTCAGCCATTTGTTTGTCTTTAACATGCCTCCGTTTCTAAAAGCTCAACTACGAAATAGTTAATTTTTTTTTTGCTATATTCAATTTATTAAAAAAAAAAATTATATAAATATAAATATATTTATAAATATCTTAATAGTCATATTAAAATGAAAATTGAGTAATTCTAAAATCTTTTTATTTAACTGCAAATCAAAATATTTTTAAAGTAAAAAAATTAATCTTAATTTAACATAAAAAAAACAAGCCATTGCATTGAAAATCAAGTTTTTGTGGTCTTTAAAAGTATAAATCCTTGAACTGCATTTAACCCGTTTAAGCCATGTTGACAAAAGAAATTATACACTGCGAGTTGCGTGTGTCCGTGGGGGGAGAGTAGGTAGGGCTGCCGGGGGAATAGGTGACAAAAGGCTGAAGAATATATTATTTAGACTCCTGGCTAACAACACTCAGCACTTTTTGCAGCAGGTCAACAAAAACGTGCGAGATTCTCAGCCAATACATATATGTATTTAAACATGTGTGTGTGTGTATAAAAAAAACTTTGCACAAGTAAAACGCGGGCTATATGAAAGTGAAGCAAAAAGCAGCAATGGCGCGAGAGAGATGCGGAGAGGGAAGAGTGTGAGTTATAGTAAGGCAGACAGAGTCAGAGGGAGACAGACAGTCACATGTCAAACATTCTTTTGACACTTTGTCATAGCATCTCGCAGTGACACTTGTCACCAGTCGGATTTCACAATTCACAATTCGCTCCTCTCCGCTCCCCTCGCTCACATTGCGGAGTAAAGCTGTTGTAGTTATTGCTGTTTTTATTGTTGTCCTCTTCCCACACCACTTCACAGTTGATTTATAGCCTGTGAGCAAGTAGAAGTATACACACACACATACATAAACACCCAATCACATGTTACTTATGCATCTCTTTCGCGAATTCAATTTTCCTAATGATATTTGCTGCTGGCAGTGTCTGCACTTTGGCAACGACATCGAGCAGCCATTTTAAATAGATTTACACTTAAATTTGAAGTCTATCAAAGTTATTTAAAGCTGCAAAAATTAAGCTTTCTTTCAAACTCTTAATTAAAGAATATAGACACTCTTTCAAATCGTTTATATAAAACAATTTATTTATATATTAAATAAAAAAATGTCAGTCTTTAAATCGTTTTTATAAATTTATTTATTTATAATAAACAAAAAAAAAAACATACATTTTTTTAAACCTTAAAAATAAATAAACGTTTTGATGTATCAATCTTCAATACAGATATAAAACACTCTTTTAAATTGTACAAATAAATATATTTATTTATTTATCGTGCAAATAGATTTAAAGCACTCCTAAGAATATTTGATATATGGGCATCTGTATAAATAAAGATATAAATCACTCTTTTAAATCTCTGGAATAAATACATTTGTTTACTTGTCTTAAGGCACTTTTGTAAATCAAAGCTTTTCTAAGAGCTCACCCACAAAAACACAGCAATTTGCCCCCATAGAAGTCATGGTACAATGCTGCGTATGAGTAATATAACTAAAAATTTCAATTCACATATTTACAACAAGTGAAAAACATGAATATGCATATTTCTTTCACACTTAAAGTCTTATTTATAATATACGTATATACGAAATAAATCCTTTAACATGTATTTACAAATGTAGGCCAAAGATTTGCTTTTCTGTAATATTATTATATTAGAGCCCATCTGAGTCTCGCAAAACAGTTTAATAAACTTTAGCAATCCGCTTTAAAATGTCGCATTGTCCCAAAAGCAACAGCAAGAACAACAACAACAACAATTGCAATTTCACTGCGGACTAAGCAGCTGCTTTTGGCCAAAAACTTTTTGCTTACAGCTGGTGATGCCCAATTTGAATGGCACACACTGAAGTAAAATGGCATTAAAGCAACATTCAATGATTTAAACACACAGATATATATACATATATATGTATATATATATATGTCTCTATATACATAAGTACACACACACAATTGCAGACACAAAAGTTTGTTTAAATACTCTCGCATGTGGCGCAAGTTGGCTGGAAAATCAGCTTGGCATAAAATTGCAGCCAATGTCGGTCACTGCCTGGCACAAAAAGGATACACAGGATGTGTGTGCTTCTGTGTGTGTGTATGTGTGTGTGTGTGTGCTTAAACTTTAACATGTTGTCCTTTAGTATTTGCAATATTTGCTGCACTATTTTGGCCTTGTAACATTTTGTTGCACATATTTTTGCTGGATGTCAGCCAAAAAGAAAAGAAACGATAAAAAAACCGAGAAAAAGCTAGAATAAATAAGCTGCCCAAATTGTTTTGTCATACGTGCGGTTGTTCAAACGGGGAGGAAGGGGAGGTGAGGGTATGTGTGTGTGTGTGTATAGCATGCCTGGTTGAGGCAGCATTCTTCCAAGTGCTCATCTCCCCCCTCATCCCCCCCCCCCCACTACACACTTACCGTGTGTCAGCAAAAGTTGGCTCCAATATTTGCAGGAGCATTCAGCTTATGTTTGCTGCGTAAAATGGCTAAACATGTTTTTTGTGCTTCCGTGCGGACTTAACCCATTCTCAGCGCAAAATTCCTTGCTCCGGAAATTCAGCTTATCCATTCAGCTGCTCTTGGCCACTTATTGCATCTGCCCGAGCTCTTTAAGTTGACCACTTATGGGGCAGCATTGTGACTCCAGAGCAACACTTTAAAAATCAAAATGCCGTTGCCTTCTGAGTGCCTCATAAATGTGTTTAACCTTGAACTTGAGCCATAAAGTGGGATGTAGCAAGCTCTTGTGGCCAACAGTTCATGCTACATTGCTGTATGTTTATATATATTTATATGTATATGTATTATATATTCGTTCACTGGCTTTTCACAAGCAATTTCAGAATCCGTAAATTAGTTTTATTTTGCTCGATTTTTGCTTTTATTAAATTACCTTTTTCCATGATTACTTGTAAACTTCATTTGGAAAAATGCCTTCGAACGGAAATGGGCAACGCCGACGTTGTCGTCGAGTCCCTTCGTCCTTTGCCCCATTTTGTAATTTCATGGAGGCACTGGCTCCAACTTCTCTCCTCCTCCTCCATCTTCCTCCTCTCCCACTTGCCTACTTTTCTTTGCACAGCATCAGAGCCATTTGCTCTTCCGCTTCAAGGGTCGCCGGGCCTAATAAAGAGTCAGAGTCCTTGCCGGCAAAGATACTAGTAATATATACTACATATATATACTATGTACTATATATGTATATATGTATATACTACTATATGTTTGCTCGCTGCCTCTGTCGACGTCGCTGTTAACAGTCTACAGGTTAATTATCTTTGGCGTAATTTAGTGGCCGTTGCGGCGGCAACCGAAAAAGGCTTTTCTTCTTAATTTATTTGACCAGTAAAAGGATTAGATTAGACAACCTGATAAATGGCCTTCAGCGTACTAGTTAACTGGCAAACTCTACGCTCTCTCTCCCTCTCCCTTCCCCCTCATCCACTCTCAATCTTAGCCCTAATGCGCTAATTGTGTTTAGAGCCCAAACCAAAATTTTTTGCAACTTTCGCAAAAGGTTTTTTTTTATGGGTTTGTGTTGAGTTTTTAGATTTATCAGCGCAGATTATTATCAGCATATTCTGTACTCATATTTAATACCAACATTAAATTGTAAGTTTATATTTTTTAAATATTTTTTTTACATTTAATATTTATATAAAACTTAGCAACAATTATTTATCTATTAAACATATCACATGGCTCAAATCTTCTCTCAACTCTTGACTAAAATGTTTTGGTATTTGTGTATACTTAATAATATTACACATACGCCACAGAGCACCGCAAGGCTTTTGTTTCGCTTGCTTAAATATTCAAAAATTAATCTCTTTAAAATGCAAAACATGACTTTAAGTTCTTTGTCCATGTTTAACAAGGACAGTAATAAACCTTTTAGTAACTCTGCATATGCCAGGAGTTCACTTTTGCTGCCTGAACGATTCATTCATTGTTTTTTATGACACTTTCACTTTGCATATTTCTCCTTTTTTTTATTCTCAAGGATGTGTCTATCCTTGAACATGCTATGCATAACTGGCTGGCAACTTTAATTTAAAGGTAAACAATCAGTGAACCCCACTTTGTCACCCAAAGAAAAAGCTAATAAGAAATAAAACGAAAGAAAAAAAACCACAAAATTGTTAAGTAAAATAAGGAAAAAGACAGCACACAAAAATTAAAATCCATTTTAATTTCTATTATGCAAATTTTTGGACAAGTGGCTGCGCCAGTTGAGTGCTTGTAGTGTGCTGCCAACCTGTGAGGATACACCTACTCTACACACACACACACACCACATCATGTATAAACACACAAGTTGTCTAGTCGGAAACTGGAAGCTTGCGCCTCTGCCGACAGCCTCACTTTGAATGCATGCATAATAATGTCATTTAGGATGAAGAAGGCTTTCAGCCGGAACTCTAACATGAACCCAGTCTACTAGAGAGAGATAGAGAGAGAGAGAGAGATAAATAGAGAGGCTCGTCTAGCCCACCCACATTTTTAACAACTTAATTTGGTTTTGTGGCGAGAAATTTGTGCCTGTCTCCGTTGTGCATACTTTGGCTGGTTAATTCAATTCGGCTTGCATTATATTTATGAAAAAAGTCATAGATATATATATATATATATATATACATGTTGCACAAAGCGACGCTAAAGCAGCCCAATTTAAACGTTTCGCCGAGTGACAGGCAGCAAGCAAAGCGAGCAGAGATGTGAGAGAAGAGAGAAGAGAGAAGTGCAAGAGAAACAACAGCAGCGGCAAAGCAAAGTGGGTCAAAACACCGAAAGCAATAAGCCAACAGTTTGAGAGTGGGGAGTGCTTGACTCGTAGCATACCCTGTAAGTAGAACTGCTCATTCGGCTATAGTAGCTATATTTTTGGACCTTATTTATTTGTTTTTATTAGAAGTGAAAACTTTAATTGGCAATTAAGGCCAACATTGATTCTAAAATAAATTCAGGGCATAAAGCAGAAAACAAATTTACTAACCTGCAGTGTTTATTTTCGTATTTATATATAAATTTATCTATCCATCTATTAATAAATAAATGTCTATATTTATTTATGTATCGATCTGTATCAATTTGCCTGTTGTCACACTTTTTATTTGGGTTTTTCTTCTGATTGGCATTTTTTGGGTTTGACGTTGAATCATTTTACATTTTAATGTCCACTGATTTATTATGTATTTTTTTTTTATTTCATTCCACATTTTAATGGTATATAATAATACCACTTATTCCATATAGTTTATAACTTTCATTTTTGTATTAAATTTTTAAAGCTTCTGTTTTATTGAGCAAATAAATAAACAAATCTCGAACAACTCTTACAAAAAAACCGGCAGCTATATAGATATATATCTTATTTTTTATATGCACTCGTTCAATAAAAACAGATACTTTAAGCAGATCATAAATCGCTTCCTGGCACCTGTTCCAAACATGTGGCACAGCCGCATGATACCCCTTCGGTATCCATTTCTAATGGGTGCCGGTTATAAAAATGCGGCGTATTTCCCGCGGGGCAAACAGACGGAACACAGAAGCAGATGTGTGTGTGAAACACACACACACGCACACACACATAGAGAGAGAGCATGAAGCTGCCGCTGTGGCATGTAAGCATGTTAAACAGTGCCCTTGCCTTGCCACAGCCATTGTGCCCTGCACACGCCCATGCCACAAGGGCCCAGCGGTGTCAGCGGCGGCAGCACTTTGACATTTTTGGAGCAATGTGCCGCGAACCGAGCGACGCGATGGCCATGCTCGAGTTTTGAGCTTCAGTTTGAGTTTGAGTTTCAGTTTGAATTTAAGTTCATGCGGTGGCGCCTCGAACGAAAGCCAAATCATGTGCGGCCTCAGCCGACAACAACAGCCACAGCCACAGAATGCAAAGCTGGTCTGCATGCAAATAGAATAAATGGGGCAGGCAACACATGAGAGCAAGGGAGCAGGGGAGCAGCCAGCAGCCCATTCAGGATTCCAAGTCGCTGCAGAACCAGCTGCTGACATTGATTTCACATTTGGCATCTCGCAGAGGCGCGAATCGGTTTACGTATGTCGCCGGCGTTCAGGCAAAAGGATATAATAAAATTTTATGATCGACGCGAGGCGACGACGTGGTGTCACTTTTTATTGTTATACGCCTCCACGCGACTCCTTGCAACATCATAAACTTAAAATCGATTAGTCCACGACGCAACCCAACTCAAAGTGCTCAAGTGACAAAAGTTTTTATTTTGATTTATGGCCCGGAATCCTGCCCAAGAAATCAAAGTCATTGTCAGTAGTCGCCAGAAAGATAAAGGCCAAGTCGTGGCAAACGACATGCCAACCAAATAAATCATACAAATTAAACGCAGTCCAATGCAATTTCACTTTTCACAGAAAAAAAAATACTTGCCCAAAAGTTCCGCACGAGTCGGCAAACGGATTCCGAATTGGTGTTGGTAATGGACAAGATATTGCTGCTCCTGCTGCTGCTGCTGGGAAAACCTGATCAACATTTTTATGATGCGGCCAAACTTTACACTTTTTTTATATGCCACGTAGCTTATGGGTTGCAAGGCATATTAACTGAAAAAAAAAACAATTTTTTATCTAGCCTAAATTATATATCCCATATCTAGTTTTTAATCGTAATTTGACTTTTTATAAGATAAACATATTGCAAAGAATTATTAAGAAAACTTTTGAAAATCTAGCTAATTTATAATTATTTCATTTCTGCTTATTTATCTACCTTTTTCTTTTTGTATGTATTTTTTTTTTATTTCTTTATATACTAAATTTATTTTTATGCTGCTTTTTAACTAAGTTTTCATAACTTTCCCCTATTAAGTGGTATCTATAAGTCGACACCAGCTTTTTGTTTATCGTATTTCATTTCTTTTTACATTTGCAACTTTTTGGGAAATGCCATTTTTATGCATTTAGCTTTATTGCACTGGATTTGTGCCGATAAAAATGAACAACAACTTTTGCCTACACTTTTATCTTCGACTCAGTCAAATTGTTGCTATTTTCGGTTGAATAAATTGTTAAGGTTTCTATTTACTTGTCTCGCTTGCTGCTTCACTTAACCCACCTTGAAGGAAACCCACTCCTCCACCACCTGATGATAGCCCGGCTTCATTTGCACGTTTATTTCTTTTGTTATATTTCCAAGTGCATAATAATAACAGGGCCAAAATAATTACAAGTTTGCGCAACTAACAAATACCTTGGAGCCAGGTTGCTGGTAGCCTGGTAAATAAAAAATAAAAAAAAAAACGGACTAGTTTTATAAATGTTGTTCAACTCATAAATACACTGTAACAAAGCCAGAGTTGACTGCATTTAAAAAAGGAAATATAAAAGAAAATATTTACTATCTAAGCTATACAAATTTTATAAAGATTTTAAATATTAACAATTAAATATATTTTTTGCTGGCTCCAAATTTAAAACAGATTTTATAATGAAAATATGCAAGCAAACAATTAATCATTAAAAAATTTGTCTTTTTCGCAAATGTATTTTAATTTTGTATATAATTTAATATATTTTGAATGCCGTCGATATTTAATTAAAGGCAGAGTTTCGCTAAAAAATTAAACTAAAAGCTTTAAACTTTTAAGATAAATACAACTATTTCTATTTAAATATATATGTTTTGTAGAATTAAATATATATTGCTTCTACAGATAAAAATATCTCTAAAAAGAAATACTAAATTTTCCCTGCATCAGATAACTTTTGCTTATTTTTGCAAAAATTACTTTTACTTACTTTTGCTTATTTTACAAAATATTAATTTTTTATGCATTGATAGGCAGACAGGGTATAGTTATTGGTCCAAGTAGCATGTGTGTGTTTCTGTGAGTGTGCGTGTGTGTTTGTTTAGGTATAAGGGCTTATGTAAATTGACTTCACTTCTAGTCGTTTACTTCGTCCCTCTCTTCAGCCACAGAAACACACATTGCCCCTGGACATTTGCCTTAAGTGCTCACAATTTTCTTATTGCTGAGGACTTTGTTTTTTTTTTCTTATTTTCTTATTTTTATTTGTGTCCTATATGCTATGTACTCTGTCTCTGGATTGGGTGTCCTCTTCGCTTGTCCATAACATGCACAAATAACATAATTTTTGGCATTAAAATCAATTTTCATCGTTCCCCAGACGCCATCACTTGTAGCCTGGGCCAGGCTTTTGACTCTTCCTTTCTTGTTGTACGTTGGGGGTTGGCAGGAGTCGGGGAGTTCGGGGCATAGTCAATTCTATAAAAGCCCCACTTCGCATTCCATTCTATTTCATACGAATTGGCCGCATTGTCGTGAAAATAATGCAAATAGCAATTTCTGGGATTGCCTCGTGTCCAAGGCAACCAAAGACTCTCTCTTCCATTCAGACTCCCATCATAATGGAGCTACACAGACAGCGTAGACATCGGCCTGGGCTAATGACAATGGCACCATTTCCATTTGGTATTTCTGGGGCACATACAACAAAAAAGAGAGAGAATTCATTTCGTTATGAAGCATGACGAAACATTTTCACTTTAATATTCAAAAGATACATTTTCCTTTCGAAAATCAATTTCTTAAAGGCTTACCAAAAATGTGTCGCAGCAGATGGGCAGCTCGAAAAAAGGGTTTTTTTTCTCCCGTGGAATGTAATAATACATTACAAAATAATATAAATGGGAAATGTGCCCGACAAGGGATTTTGCTGGTGGGTTTTCGGCGGTGCTGGGCAAAGGGGGGTACGTGTGAAAAATGAAAGGAAATGCCGCGACGCCGAAGCGGAAATGAAAAATGCACGAAAAGAAAAACGAAAATGCTACCAACAGCGATAAGAATGCTTAACAGCAGCACAACAACAACAATAACAATAGCAAACACAAAAACAACAATAACAACAACAAGAAAAACTACTACAACCGCTGCTGAGCAAACCAAGCAGATGAAGTACGAGAAGTAAATAAACAATGAACAACAAATAAACAAAAAAAACAACATGTTCAGTGGAAATGCATTAAAAATGGCACAAAATAAATGCATATGCCAGTGTGTGTGTGTGTGTGTGTGTTTAAATATGTATGCATATGTATTTATGCAATGACAAGGCCATTTGGTAATGTTTACGCCCACAAAAGTCAAATATTAATATATAATGGAATTTACATCGGAATATTGCTGTATAGGTATTCGCTGTAAATTGATTAATTCCTTATTAAAATACATTTAACATTTTTTAAAATAAGTTAAGCAATTTTGTTTGCTTATAGAAATAGGCAGATAAAATCGTTATGTAATAATTAATAATTAAACAATTTTAACAAAACCAAAATATAAATCTTTAATACAGATTTCTTTGTACAAACTGAGGCAATTTTAAATTCAAATCGCACACAATACAATATTTAAATTTAAAAACGCGATGCTGACTCGATTTTCATATTAAGTTTCTATCCATTTTATGCATCTCTTTTTTTATGTTATAGAATTTAATTTGCTGTTCTTCGTTGCGTGTCAAATAAATGTATTGTAAGCTTTGTTTAATGTCAACAATAAAAAAATAAAATAAATAAAGAGTGGAAACGGAATTGCGAATTTCCTACTACCAACCAATTTCTAAATACGGAACTTCATCAATTAAACAAATTTTGTTTGTTTTGCACTCAAAGTTATTTAAATAATTCAATGCTTTTGCATTTGTGTGTTGAATTGCATGTCAAGCGCTTAATTGAAGCTCCTGATTTGCGCTAATTGTGTGGCTGTGAGATCCCCCCAAGGGTCAAGTGCCCGGGGCAGCGGAGACACAACAACAACTTCAAAAAAAAAAATATAAAAAAAAATGTGGAGGAGTATGACGAAAGGAAACGTGTTAGATGAGCGACTTTTGAGCCATGGGCCAGACAATGGAAGTGGACTCCGTCCCCGACTCAGACTCAGAATCTGACTGAGATGCAGACTCGGGTAGCTCAAGCAACGACCCTGTTCCCATTCATATTTCATGGGCCCAAAATTGCTGCGTGTTTGTTTGGCTTTTCACACCGAACTTTGCAACTTCCGTCGTCGACTGTCTGGGCTTTAAGGCACCGCGTGACAAAAGGACCAATTGTCAGAAGGCCGTTCGAGAAATGAGTCATTAAACAATAAACAAAGCACTTGCAAAGGGACCAAAAAAAAAACAAAAAGGGGCACAAATTTGCACACGCGCTATCAATTTGTTGGACAACAATGGGGCAGGGACAACGCCAGGATAATTTTTTTGCAGGCGCGTGCCGGCAATCAAAAATAATAAACACCCCTAATTTTAAGGAATCCTAAGGAAGCCGGCAGAAGAAGGAGAATCGCTGTTGTTGATGCTGCACGTTGTACGCTCCACGCTCCTCATTAAAATAAAACACCAACGATGAATGATATTCCAGACAACGCAGCGTCATTAATATTTGGCGCTTAGGCAAATGCAGCCAACTCCCTCCTCTCCACCCTCCCCTTATGGGTAGACCACCCGCTAAGCTAGCTGCTGTCATGCGCCACCGAAACACAATGCCACGTAGACGCATTGTTTTGTGTTGCAAGGTGGTAAGGCGGGTGGAGAGACAGAGATTTGAATCTTTGCTGCCATTGTTAGCAGCATCGAAATAACGCCGTTTCATGCATATGCAGTGCCGAATTGAATGTGTGTCTGCTGCTGCTGGCTGCCTCACTTGCTTGCCACCAACGAGAGAGAGAGAGAGATAGAATAAGAGAAAGACAGACAGTTGGCAATCAAATGTGACTGCGAATAAAACAGCTCTGCTTAATATGCAATGCAGCATGCAACACGATTCCATTATTATCGGCAAGCTTGCCACTAATTTAACATAGCTGCAAAATCGCATCAAAGGTGAAACAACACTTTGCACTCGATATGCAACGAATTTAAATCAGTTAACAGCTATTCCCAAAAAAAAAAAATTGTGAATATTCTTTTGGGGCGGATGCAGAAAATATTTTGAGCGGGCAACAAAAGATGTTGCCTACTTTTAGGCGCTCGAATTAAATCAGTGAAAAATGCTTCGAATATTTGTGAAAAACTATTAAATAAGAAAAACTAACAATTGTTATTATTTTTATTATTAATATTATTATTATTATTATTATTAGCTCCTGCGACCACTTGGCACTAATGTGCCTCACCCTTATAACTGAGCTATATTTATTGATGTTGATCTTATTCTTTGCAAATTCTTGTCAGAAAATTGTACAAAATTGTTGCCACAAGCAACAAATAAAACATTTTTACTTAACTCAAGTGTTTTATGTGATTTGATGTTGCGTTGAGTGTGTGGCAGTAGTTTGAGTCAAGATAAAAGCACTTATCTATAGCGTTTTTTATTTAACTAGCTATTTGCAGGCAGCTCCCAAGGAGCAACAAACCAGATGATGTCCTGTAACACATTTTAGTTTGTAGTGCTATTGTTGTTGTTGTTGTTGTTGTTGTTGTTTTTGTCATACTTGTCTCTCGAGGTGGCTTCAAGTTGTGTTGCCTGAGTCGCCTCCGTTAAAGCATTGCTCTATTGGTTTTCCCCTTCGATGCGTGCCAAAAAGTGTTTTTCCTTTTTCTTGGCAGCGGGGATGGCTGAGACCTGAGTAAACAGCGGCAGCAACAGCAGCAGCAACAACACCTCCAATAAAAACAACAACAACAAGAAGAAGCACTTAAAATTTGGCGCTTTGAACTTGACGTTTTTGTTTTGTTTTGTTTTTTTTTTTTGCTTTTGTTGGCCATGTTATTGCTACGCTGCCAGCCACTTTTCACTGAGTTTGTTATTTAAGGCGTGGCAATGGGTGGGCAGCTGTGTAACGGCTGTGTTTTACTATAGTTTGAAGGTCATATTCAACGAGCGTGCATTCTCCACAATTGGCCTTTTAAAGTGGTCAACTGCAAAATTAGCTTTTGCATTTAAATAAAATGCAAAAGTTTGCAATCTTTTTTTGATGCTTTTGTCTGTCAATGTCATTATAATATCTAAAGTCGTCTTTTTGCATTTCAAGTTGATGTCTTCATATTCCTGTATATATATATATATTCTTGATTAACATCACTAGACAAGAGTCGAGTGCTTTTTATTTACCAAAGTATCTTAACTAAATTGACGAAATTTGCATGCTTTTGTGTTGCTCACATTCAGACAAAATAAAAGATCAATATCAGACAAGTATATATATATATATATATATAGAGAGTTTAATCTATGGAATGACTAGGCTAAAACCATGAATAATAATTGAAATATCAAATGAGTCAACAATAATTGTTATACATATACAATTTCTGAACTATGTTATTCTTGCAGCTATAAATTTAAATATATATTCCAGATTGTGCGACTAATGTCAACAATGTTAAATACCAAGAATAACTTAATTTTCTCATGAAATACAGCAAAACCCCGACGGAAGGGGTATTAACTGTGGCAGCTGTTGCAACAAATTATGCACTTTAAATTGCCGTACACGAAAAGATTACAAGTGCTGTTGCAAGTTGTCTGAGAAGCGTTTGTCTTGCAGCTGTTGCAGCTACAGAATTTAAGGCTAAGAAAATGCAGCAACCAGTTGGAGTATAAAATATTTGCAATTTAATTAAACGAAATTAAACAATCTTGCCAGCATTTGTGCAAACATGTGTGGCAATTGTGCATCTAATCTAAATTTTCCAAGTTTGCCATCTGTGGAGTGGCAAGAGAGAGACAGAGACAGAGAGAGAGAGAGAGAGAGAGAGAATGAAGTTACCTCTAGAATTTGGGCAACTTGGTTGCTGGTCCGGTTCAGTTGTAAGTTTTTGGATTCGTTGCTGCTTTTGTGGCAATTGGTTGGTGGCAAGTTTCCATGGAATGTCTCTGCCTGGCGGCAGCCAACCGAGCACCAAGGACCAAGAACTACTTTGCACGTCCTGCTGAATTCCAAAACAAAAACTCTGGGAAGGATGCAATAAATGCAAAGCAAAACTTTTTGTTTCTAATGACGTTGATAAAGGCACCTTCCATTCCAACAAAATAAAAGACAAAGTACGAAGAATTCAAAATAAATTAAACTGCAAATCGATATTTCTGTGTATATATATTTGTAAAATATTTGCATTTAATATTCGCATTGCTGCATTATATCGAAATAAACTTTTTAATGAATTTATTCACTGCTGTTCGCCATTAAAAAGTAAACAACATTTTCTTGTGGCCCCTCTTCCAACCCCAAAAGCCCCTCGCAACTGTGCTTTACTTTATGGCGTAAACAAAATGGCACAAAAGAAAGTAACATAAACATGCAACTTAAGGGGCAAACAAGCTGCACAATTTACAACAAAAGTTAATTCCAGTGCGTCCTCCAGGTGTGTCCCATAATTGAAACAAACGCGCTCAAATACACACATATATAAATATATATATATATACATTTGTTTGTATATCTGGCGACCCAATTGAATTACAATGAACTACCACAAAATTCCCATAATGGCAGTCGATAGTCGTCGCCATATTCAATTAGAGCTAATTAGTCAATTTTCTAATGGCCAAGTAGCGCTCTTGCCCATGTTGCCACCGGAGCACGCATCGAGAAATTCAATTTTAATGCGTTATTACATAATTTGATCCTTGTCGTGCCACACAGACGCTTCCTGCATATTAATTATCATTCAAAACTCTATATTCCAAGTGTGTGGCAATCAGCAAACTGCTAACTTGGCCAAAATTGGCAGCCGCTTCTGAGAACACAGAAACTGTGGCAGACACAAAACTTTGTGCCACAAGCATCTTGAATGTGAGCAATCGAAATGTTGTCTGCACCCCGAATCGAAATCGATTAATGTTAATTCACTCGAAGGACAATCATGATAAGGTCTATCAAATATCCTGTGCATTCAGAGGATACAATTAGCTAAAGTGTTTTCTACAGTTATAAAAAAATTTGTATCTTTTTTTGTGTTGACATTTACCAAATACCATACAAAATATGCCATTTATTCAGGCTTATTATGGCTGGCAAAAATTGAAATATGAAACTCCAACGGGATCATTAGTGGAATATGAAAAATCTTTTTCACGCTTCATAATTTTTTATATTAACATTACAGTTTCAATATTTGTTTATTTGAATACATTTATTAATCGTTTATACCAGCAACTGATTCATAGGAGAGCAGGGAGCGGGGTGGGGGAGGTATGCAAATTGAAGAAGTCCTCGTTGGATTTTCTGTTTGCAAATTGGTAATTTGACACGCAAATAATATTAAAGTGTCACATTCACGTGTTGGCGTTCAATTAATTTATAATAAATAAACAAGTAAAAGCATCGTCGTAATACAAACACGAAACATTTATAATTCTTTTGGCGCTGTCAGTACGCATTAATTTCATTTACTCACACCCACCCACACACACTCCCCACACACACGCAACAATTTATTTAATATGCATCCTGTTTATCCTTCTCTCTTTTTTTTTTTTTTGGATAACTGCTTTAATGGCGTTAATTTTATGATTGGACCGTTTTTTATTTGCCTTTAAATATTTATCGCTGGCAAAAATGTGCCAACAAATTAAAAAAACGGCTGACTAACAATTAAATACCCTGTAATTATGTAAGCAATGTATTTTAATTTCATTTTGAAGTTGCATTTTTAAATGAAAATCCCTGTTTTTTTGCGCTTATAAATTAATTTGAATTTCGTGATAAATTTTCGCCTGATTAAAAACTGGTCTTGTAAAATGGCAGACAAACTGGTTGAGGCTAAATCAAGCGTGAATAATGCAACTTGTTAATGCACTTTAATTGAAATGCTGGATTATGTTGTCCAACACACATGCAACATTTGCATTTGAAATTTCCATTGAATTGGCAACATGGCATAATCCCACTGAAATGGTTTAAACCATATGTAAAAGCAAGCGAATCCAAACTGCTGTCTCCGAGGCAAGTCGTCAATTCATTTTTGATCAATTTGACTAATTGGCAGGGATAATAAACGAGAGGAAGTAGAAGCCAGAGAAAAGGCTAAAATGTTGTTTAGCTGTGCTTCTATATATATATATAGATGTAGTTGGAAGACCATCCGCATCATCATTCTAGCCATGTGTCATGGCCAGGACCGAAGAGCGAAACATTTTGTCATCTTCGTGTAAACGTCAAATGCCAAGCGAAACAAAGCGCAAATACTGGTTGTGTGTGTGTGTGTGTGTGTGTGTGTGTGTGTGTGTCTCCTGTGTCAAGCAATTTACAAGTCAAAGGAACGACAGCCAAGTTTGTGACAGGCCCAAGCAGCTGGATGCCAAAAGGCCCAGCAGGTTGCCAACGCACATCTTCGTCATCCTCATCCTCATCCTCCTCATTTTGACTCCTTTCAATTTCAATGCACGGATTTCATCATCATTGGCTTAATTAATACAAACCTACAACATTGTTGAATGAGGAATGTGGAATGTGGAATGTTGGTTGTTGCATGTTCGTTGTTGTATTTGACTTGAGAACAAAAGTTTAGTTTTGCTCGCTCTGCTGTGATTTGGCGTCAAAACTTTAGCCTCGATTTTATCAATTAGCCAAGACACCTCCTTGGCTTAAATATATTTACTTATGGCTGCGATAAAGTGTGTGGCACGTTGCTTTAACCAATTCAAATTAATATTGCGCATATGAAACGCTGCTCTCAGATGCTGCTCAAATTTGGCGAGTCCTTTCAGCTGCTGCCACAATTTCAATTCATCGAGTTGGCCGTGCGGATTACCGATTATGGCTAAGAGCAAACTCTTGATTTCCCTCGAGCTAAACTTGTCACTGTGAATGGAAATTGAATTGAAAATTAAATTGTGTTTTTCAAGTAATCAGCAAGTTTTACTCACTTAATTATTTTGGCATGTTGCAGCACATGTTCACCGCATGGCAGTGCAACATTTTGGCGTTGCAATGCTGAATTCACGGCAACTATATAATTAGATCTTGTCGACTTATCTGTGGACTCCAGTAGATAATCCAGAAACTCTTGTAGCTGATTAAAATTCCGACTACAGCCAAGTTCTTTAGCCCAAGCGGTTTTCCGGGACTCAATTGTGGAGTTCTTGAAACGTTGCCACATCGATTGGAATTGCTCTTGGCTGCCATGTTCGATGCTGGCACAGGACATAATGTCCCTCAAATTAATGGGTACTTCTTCGATTTGGCCAAAACTTAAAGCCTGCTCGATGCAGTCTTCCAGTTGGTAGCGACAGGCTTGACCATAAGCCAATCGATGAAGGGCTCTCAGTGGACTTGACTTGGTTCGCGCTGCCACCGAGTTCACCTTGGGGCAACGTGCGTAGAGTGGGCCAACAAGTTGCTGCATGAAGGCCTGCAAAGGTCGGTTAATAAATATTTAAGCCAAATAAATCCCCTCCTTCAACTTACTCGAAACTTGCCCGCCTGTTCGCCCCGCAGCAGGTCACCATGATTTTTGAGCAAATTCAGAATTGTGTTCCAGGGCAAAAGTTCCTGCTCCCTGGGCAGATACTCCAGCGAACTTAAAGCCAGCTCGTAGCTCTGCCGATTTGTCCAGGCCAGTGCTAGTAGATCATCCATTAGCTGTGCCCGATTCAGTACATGAATATCTTTTGAGTGTTCCGTTGAGTTAAGTGTTTGAATTATCAGCTGCCAGTTGGGGTCATCGTAGTTGACCCGATAAATGCTATTCACTTGAGGATTCAGCATAATCCATTCATTTGAGTTGGATTGCTTGAGTAATGGTTGGGTTACCTCGGCACTGGGACATGGCAGCCAAAATTGTGGCCGAGTGTCGTTAAAGTTCGCATTTTGTTGGGTGACAAAAGTCAGTGGAATCCACCAGCAGGATTCATTTTGTTCCTTTGATTTGTCTGTCAGCAGAAAAGGCGATTGATTTATTTGCACGTTGCCCGTTTCATAGTCTCGGACAACATTCACTAGCGGATATCCGCCTTGTAGTGTCCAGGAGTCCATCACAGTGGACAGTTGAATATCTGAACTGAGTGCACCCTTCGAATCCACTGCCTGCTGCAGTGCCTCAAAGAGATCCGATTGGGTGACACTGCCATAAGCATGTCGCTTCAAATAGTTGCGGATGCCCAGGAAGAACACCTCATCCCCTAGGAGCAAATGCAGCATTCGCATGGTTAGGGAACCCTTCTTGTACACATATGGCGAGAACTGCTCGAGAACACTCTTCGAATCCTGCACCGGACGTGAAATGGCAATTGTGTTGTTGACCATATCATCCTGAAAGAATTTGGCCAAATCACTGCCTATTAAATGCTGGCTACTGCCCCAATCCGGCATCAGTGCATCCAGTGCCAGATAGGCAAAGTATGTGGACGGTCCCTCCTTTAACCAGAGATCATTCCACCAATTAAGAGCCACCAGATTACCAAACCATTGATGGGCATACTCATGGGCCACAGTCTGCGCCTTTGATTCCTTCGCCTGCTGCAGCTCCTCGGTGTCGTTGTGCACAAAGTGACTCTGTTTGAAGGTGGTCAGACCCCAGTTCTCCATCGCACTGAATTTGTGCGTTGGCAACGCCAGCTGATCCACTTTGCTCAATGGAAACGCATACTCAAATAGTTGCTCCAAATAACTCAGTGCCTTCGGGGCAAAATTCACACAGAATTCACTTTCCCCCACAACTTGGGGCTGCATCCAGCTGCGAAAGCTGACATTTTGAATGGTTTCGCTTGGTGGACTCGGAACGCTGCTTAAATTGTGCACAGAATATGCCACCAAATATGTTGAGGTTGCCAACAATGGCTCATGCTGGCACCAAATATAGTTTTCCAGGGATTCACTGAAATGGAGCAGGAATGAAACAAGAATAGAGAGCAACAGATAATAGAGGAAAAAGGGATAAAGAGAAGTCCAACAATTTAATACTTGGATTGAGAGAAGACTTAGCGAACTGACAACTAAATGCTTTAGTAGAAAATTAAAAAAAAAAAGTAGATTTTTAAAAACTAAATTGTTTGCTCCGACTTAAATTTTAATGGTTGTTTTCAGTAACAAATATTTTCCTCTTTTGCAATTCAAACTTTTTTAAATTCTTTTCAAACATTTAATGACTTCAGATATATATGGATATTTTTTAATTAAAAGATACAGCATCCTAGGGATACATGTTATAAATGTCAAAGACATAGTAGCCCTCGACCCATCAAAGATCCTGACATTCGTTCAGGAACTGGGGTTGATGGAGGAGCTATAAGCTCGGAAGGGGGCATAATAGATCTATTAGGTCGCAGTGCACAGGACCCCCAATTAATAATAATAATGTAATAATAATAATTATATATAATAAATTTTAATTATATTCATCACTTACTGCGCTTCACAGTTCCTCACTGGCGTATTGCTCAAACCCGTGTAATTTCTGTGGTAACCCAATGTGACCCTAAAGGTGGCCCTCAAATGTGGCTCATCAAAGCAGGGAAAAGCAGTTCGGGCAAAAGTTGGCGAAAATTGTGTTGCCGCCAAATACCTAAAAAAAAAAAAAAAAAAAAATTGATTTACTCACATAAATATATAAGACACCAAAGCGAGTGCTCACTGTGTTGGCTCTGTGAGTGAATCATTGTAGGAGCTCCAATAGTAACCAGTATCATTTTCACTTAATTGCGCATGGAAAGGAATCATCAATTCATATTGCTCCAACGCTGCCAGTTCCTCATCCACATGCAAGATGAAAAACTCCTGCTCCTCCATCAGCTCAGTTTTCATTATGTTTGTCTTTCGGCCATTTTGGGTTGACAAAGTAATCTGGCTTTCGTCTATGGTCAAATTCTTGGCATGAAGCGTTATATTATTTGTTGGCTGTTCAACTTTAAAATCAATCTTGACCCAACCCTCGAAATGCAGCTGATCGCGTCCATTCAGATGGGTTAAAATGCGCAAATCGTAGTGTTTTGGTCGGACAACGTTGGGCAATCGATAGGGATTAGGAATAGACAAGACTCCAGTTGCCAGTAGAAGACTGGCAAAGTAGTACAGAAAAGCCAACATGCTGTGGGGAAGTAGAAAAAAAGCCAATTAATATGGAAAATAAATTATTATTTTGGTTTTATGTTTGAAATAAAAATATGGCTAATTCAATAAACAATATAGTCTTAACGTTTGTTTTCAATTTTGGCAGCTCAAGTCTAAAATTGAAGCAATTTGAAATTTTTAGTCTCGTACAAAAATATTATAAATTTTCAGCTTTCAACTTAAATCAATTTGCCATTTAAACACTTTTCGGCTCATTTTAATTTTGAAATATTTTTTGCAAAATTATGGCCAAGTTTGTGGGTAGCTCTACCATTCGCCTTTGTCATCCAAAATTGTTACGTTTGACCAGAAGTCCAAGACGCGCACTGAGCTATCAATCAGTTCGTGGCATGAATGAAGCCCTGAGGGATTGGTGGAGTGGAGTGCGTTGCCGCTACAACATGTGGAAGCTGCGTCGGCTGTTGGGGCCCGAGTTCGATGAGTTTGACTTTCTGGTGGGGACACGTCAGGCGGCCACACAGATGATGGAGGCAGTGCGTCGGGCGGACTGGAGTCGCATACGCAGCTGCTGCACAGATCAGGGCGCTTGTGACATTTATGGCCTAACCCAGAGTCAGCGGAAAACCCAATACACCCAACTGGTGCGCTTCGAGCGACAGCATCTGACCCATGTCGAGCCGATCTCCGTGTGGCGTCTCTGCGAGGATGGACGCAACTATCTTTATGTGAGTATTGGTTTTGTGGGACTGCGCGATATGCGCGACTTTGCGTGCAGTGTGGAGCAGCAGGAGATGTGGCAGCAGATGCGGCAGGTGCTTCAAAAGTCTCAAATACCCGAACAATTGGCAACCACCAATCACCGGATTGTGATCGGCGAGTTCCAATTGACGCTGCGCAAGGAGCTGCGGAGTCCGGCGTCCACAGAGGACACGGACACCAAAGGTTGGCTGGTTGATTTTTATAAAGTCCACGGCTTCACACTGGTCAACTTCAGTCCCGTCACGTTGCAGTATCGAGTGATTGAGTTCCTAAAACCAGTTAAGGACGCACCTTGAAAACAGTTTGGGTCCACTCAATCTCGGCCTGCGTGCGTTCACCTCGCTTGAATCATGGAACGCATTCAAATTGAACCGATGTCAAAAATATATATCTCGAAACCGACTAAAAAACACGTCTGCACCGCCGGCAGCAGCGATGTTAACTGAAATGCCACTGCCAATTTTTCTGTGGGGCGTTTTTGCATAATGCTCGCAGTTGTCATCGTTAATCAAGAACTTTATATATATATTATGGCTTTTTTTTGTTAAGGTTCTTGTTATTGTATATATATATATATATAGGTATACATAAATCATTTTTTAGTCTACCTAAATTATCGCTATGTTTTCCACTTACTTACTAAATGCACTTGGAGAAAAATGTCGGAGTTATTAAATTCGCCAGACTATCGGAGTCAAGGGTAACTAATTAATTTGCCAATAACAAAATTTATATAAACGGCAATCGGTGGAATAATAATCACGTACACTGAAAGGTGATCCGAAGAGCAAAATAATAAGACGACGACGATGTTGTTTAAGGTTCGAACACAGACTGCTGCCGAATTGCTTCGGCAGGTTTATTGAAAACTTCTAAATTATCTTACAGCTAGATACAACTATTCTTATCCTAGGACATTATCTAGTTACATATTTACTGCTGCAAATGTGTCTAGACTCATTATCCTATCAGTTCGGAGAACTCTTATCGCGGACGGTTTTCTTACGGTCACAATCAGTAACTCAGCTGACTATTCAGATAGTTCTCAAAAATTGAGTATATATATACATAAAGCATTTTTTAGTCTATGTTTTCCAATTACTTACTAAGTGCACTCGGAGAAAAATGTCGGAGCTTAAGAGTTTTAGAGTCATGGGTAACTCGCCTTATTATTCTGCAAGTTCTCGAAATTTTAATATATATAATATATAATATATATATATATATATATATAAAAACATTTTAAAGTCTAGCTAAATGGTCGCTGTGTTTTTCAATTACTTGCTATGTGCACTCAGAGAAAAATGTGTGAGCTAAAGAAATTCGCCAGACTTTCGGATTCGCCTTATTATTCAGAAAGTGCCTAAAAAATTAATATATCTGTCACTTATCACAAGGAATATAGATGATATAATTTCCAAAAAAAAACAAGTAATCCAAATATATTTATTTTAATTATTAGGTCAACTTCGACGAACGCAGTAGGTTTTTTTGTCACTGTGTAGATAAAACTTACTTGCTGAATTGCAAGTTCAAATGTTATGTGTAATCATGGCTTAAAACCTATTTATAGATCGGTAAAAAACACAAATATCGCCAGTCTTTCGACTCTTATAACTTACACAGACTTAAAAATAATGATGCAGTTTTCCATTTAGCTTTTTGCTGCTGCTGCTGCTGCTGCTGCTGCTGCTGGTTATATAAATTGCAAGTATTGTATAAGTTAGCAGTCGTCATGGTATTTCTTTCAATTTCACCCCAATGCACATGGATCTGGTGGCACTTAAGCCCTATTTGCCACCACTCTTCACTGAGACTCAGTTGGCCAACACCGGCCTGAACGTTAACCGCTACGTTTTTCAGTTACCCCCTTTTTGTTTACACACTCTTATTATGTGTTTTTTTTTTTGTTTTTTTTTTGCCATTTTGCACTTTTCTCTGGGCTCTGAGTGAAAAATAAACTATTCTCACACTTTTCACATGGAATCACGGCGTGTCGCTTTCGAAAGCCACATAAAAAATGGAGGGCTTAATTAAAAAGCAAAAATGTGCTGCGATTTTCCGCTTTTTTAACCCAAAGTGCAACAACTACCATACCCATCCCCTCTACCACACCCCACCCAACATCGGGTCTCAGCCAGCAAACAGGGAGAAATGGACAAAAAGAAAACACTACTTAGTGGCGACGTTTTATTTGCTCTTGTTCCATGCCAAACAGACAGACAGAGAGACAGACAGACGGACAGACGGAAGGACAGCCATCTCAAATGTGCCCCCAGCTCGTGTTGCCCATGTGTCTTGCAACTTATTCTTTGGCAGCAGGTCTCTCATTTGGCACCCTCAAGAGAAGCCTCCATGGGGAAAGGGGCGGACAGCATTTTTTGTTCATTAAAGTTACTGCGCAAAATAAAAGGGCAACAAGTGCTCATTAAAAAATTAAATGTCCCTCTGGAAAAATAATAATGTTGTTTGTGCTGAGAGCAGCTACTGACAGAAAGTTCATTTATTAAGAATATTCGATAAATAATTGAATCGAAATATATTAAAATTGACCTGAGTATTACTTTGTCTACTATACTAAATTTCAAGAACCAGTGATTTTTCTAGACTTAAAAATGATTTTCATTTGGAATTTATTTTATTTCACAATTCCATGCCAAAATTCCATGCCACTGCCAGAGATATATCTAAACTAAACTCATTTTTAATTAGGATAAAGTTACACAAAATAAATATATAATACATAAATTTTCTAATAATAAAATTTTGTACCTAGTTTAAATAGTAGTTTTAACAATTTATGTCAACAGTTTACTTTAGCTGGCCATATCCGATATAAGTTTCAGTTATTGCACTGCAGCCCATCTATATATATATATATATATATATGTTATGCATCCGTGTGTGAGTGTTGTAAATTTATGTGCCCCTTATATGGGTGGCACATTAAAACTGTACACAAAACCAAATGGCGAAGAATCCATCACAATTTACAGCGCAAACGGACCAAACTTGGCAATAAAATTTAATTTATATGCTGCTCGCTGGCGCTGCCAGCTCTGTTTGTAAAGGCAAAACGCGTCCAAGTGTGTTTGCAAAACATTTAATTCCATTTTCGATTACTGCTGCTATATATACTCTCTGTGTATGGCTAGATGGGGGAGACAAGGGGTCTTGCCGCAGGCAGGCATATTGTTGCCAGAGGAGGAGTGTGTGCAAAAATGCAATTGCAAATTCCCGACAAATTTGATATTTGAATTGGCAAAACTACCTGACAACCAGACAAGAGTACGGACGACCAGCTGGACAGACGGAGGGAGAGACAGACAGGTCTCGAGACTCGCCTAGTGTCATTTGTAAGCGTTGTCCAGCATCCACTCGAAGCACACAGCATTTGTTTGGGTTACGGAGTGCTTTCCTCCCCGCAGCTGACAACTTGGCGTTGCAGCTGTTTCCATTCTCGATCTGCACGTGGCAAAAAAAAATCATGACTCAAAAATTAAACATTTGCAAACGGTTTTATTTATTTATTTAAAAAAAATTATTTGCTAGGCCAGCTAAATTTTGTACGACTTGAAAAACTTGGATTCCATAAATATCTCCATTTTTCAAGTAAAAGCTGAAATCATTTTATAATATTTTTAGCAAATCTTTTACAACTCTAAATACAAGTCTTATTTAAAAAAAAGAAACATTTTATTCACCAATTCCTAAAAAGAATTCTTGTTTTAGATTTTCCAAAAAATAATGAATTATTTTATTTAACAGAAAGATTAAATTTGAGCTATAAAAAATAATTTCTACATTTATATATATAAACCTTATACACCCTAACATACAGAAATAATATAGCCACTTTCTTGAAAGTAAAGTTTAGTGATTTACGCAGCTTTTGGCTACTTTATATACAAACGAGAGCTTATGGGTTTTTTCGCTAAGTGTGGGTGAATCAGGGCAATTGAAGTGCCTTAAAGTGCTTCATGGCAGGAACATAAATAAATGTTTGTACATTTACTTTACCTTCGGTCTGCAGTGTGTGTTTGTGTGTGTGGACGAGGCTACTAGTGTTGTGGGTTGTTTGTTTGTTTGTTTCTTGTTGTTGTTGTTGTTGTTGTTGTTGCCTGCTGGCTTCGATTCGTTGCGCTTCCTGTTCCCAGCACGTTCATAACTCAACTCTTATGGTGCGGGAGGGTTGAGAGGGCGATCGGTTTATTTGCTTGTAATTTGCAGCTGAAGCTGGAATTGGAGCTGGAGCTGGAGCAGGAGCTGTGCTGCTGCAGTAATCTTCGATACAAATTCTCAACACAGCTCAAATGGCAAAACGGAGCCAACTGGAGCACTGCAATGCAGTTGAGGACCCCAGAATTCTCCCCCAAGAGCAGCGTTTGCCATAACTTTGTGTGTTGTAATGGCGATGCAATTGACTGCATCTTCAAGCAGCAATTTATATATATATATATATCTTAACACTTGCAACTTTGAGCAGTTATCAACTGACAGTTACTAATTTTCAAATCAAGCACTCCGCAACAGCTCAAACGGATGCAGAAATGCGACAACTCGTCAGTTCTTAGCATCAGTTGGGGGCGATTAGCGACTCGCAAAACCACAGTACCAAAACCAGGACCTGCACCAGAATCAGAGTCAGAATCAGAGTCGGAGTCAGTGCCACTGCCAGAGCCAATTCGAGTGAAGCTCACGTTTCCCAAAGCGCACATTACCAAATGGGTTACCCACAACCAGCAGTCCCTGGAGATGCGCATTGAGTCACAGATAAATGATTAGATTAAATATTATCAGTAAAGATAAACAAAAATTAAGCAGTCTTACATATTATTTATTCCTGTGCATATTTTTAAACATTAAAAAAATCAAATTGCTAAAACAAAATTTAAAAAAAAAATAAAAACTAACATTTGGCATTATATCTAAATTTTCATGTTTATAAATACTTCCTTCACTTAATTGCACCCATTTTTTTATAGGTAATTATTTCATCTACAAAGTATAAGTTGACATTTTTATTTTTCTAATTCGATAAGTCCACTAATTCACATGTAAAAGTGAACCTGCAGAAAAACACTAACTTTTGGTCAAATATAGAAAATTTACATTTTTATATCCACTTTACTTAATTAAAAAAATTCTTTTCACTGTTTTTGATTATAACTTTGTGCCACATAAGAGTGGTCTCAGTAGCTTAATATATAAAAAAGCTGACTAAAATATTGAAAAACTGATTTAATTATTTCACTCCAGATATTTCACAGCTTCGATTCACAGGATATGCCTAAAGTAGTCACTTTTGGGCACAGCTCTAGAAGATGAGGAGCACCACATAGTTTTCATATTTGCTTCGGTTACGAGTTTGTGACGAGTGGCATAATGTGTGTGTGTGTGTGAGTGTGTGTGTGGAGAACTATGTGTCATTTACAGTTGACGATTCTCTCTCTCTCTGACTCTGTTGCTCTGTCGCTGTATGTCTCTCTCTCTCTCTTTCTGCTCATTTCAGGCAGTTAGCAAAATGTCACGTAGCAAATGTGACAGCGTGGTCAACATAATGAATGGTTGCCACCCCGGAAAAGAGCAGCGCAAAAGTGTGGCAAGACGCAGGTGCATGTGTTGCTGTCCTCTCCCCCAACAGTGTGTCACAGTGTGTGTGTGTGTGTGTGTGTGTGTGTGTGTTAGCTTTGTGCTGCTACGAGCTTAACACATGCACTTTGGGAGTTCATGTCTCTGGCATTGATTGCCTTAGCGGCGATTCCAATAACCCAACGCTGCTCATGTGTTCAAAGTTCAAAGCGCGCGCCCAAAAATGCCACGACTTGCAGCGTGGGGCATCGGGCACCGGGCATCCATCGGGCATCGGGCATTTGTGCTGGCAACGGCCCCAAAAATGTGTCCATGCACGTGACACTTGAATGCAATTTGCAATTTGATTTTCTGCCCCCTCACTCCCCCCCCCCCGTCTAGCAACAAAGTTGCAGTTGTTGGCTGCATAAGTTCAGGGATTCAAATTGATTTCAATGTTGTCGTTGTCGTCGCCGCTTTGCTGCTCCCATGTGTTGGACTTGGTGTCGACCCAGAGCCTAGAGAGTGTCTTTATGTGCATGTCTATATATATATTTTTTTTTTTTGTATTTTTGGAATACCCCTTGACAACATTATATAATACTAAATGGGAAGTTGTGCAATTGTGTGTCAGAGTCAGTGTCAATCATGGAGAATATATATACGAACAGGCAACTTATTATGGCCAAATTAGCTTATTGTAAGTGTCCTCATATTGATCTCTGATGGAAGAATATAAAAAGTGAAGTGTTCAAATTTTAAATGTAAAGTTTCCTTAATCAAATGTATATAATTTTGGCCTGATTACACAATGATACTCTATCAATTCTTCTGATACTCTGGAAATTCATAGAAAATTTATTTAAAAATTAATTTGTCAATAGAAGCAGAAGCACAGTTTATTGAGTACAGGGTATCCTTCTAGTCGGGCACTCAATCTGCTATCTGCTATTTTACAACTGACATAAATTAGTAAAAATCTAAATTAACAATTGATTTTAAGTTGAAACACAGCTTGCGATGTGTAAGTAATTTGTTGTATAAGTTACAGGGTATCCACCTAGTCGAGCACTACATCTAGTCGAGCGCTCACTCAGCTTGCCACTCTTTCAATCCGGTCGCTATCTCTGCCTCTGTGTTGGCGTCTTTACATTGTTACACTTGACCAATTCGAATTGCAATTACACACCTGAGTGTAGCAAGCTCTACTCTTCTTCACACCCCTCCACAGCACCACTCCCTTTGCCACCCCGCATATGACTTTTGTCGAAGAACGATTTGTGTTGGCTTTTCTCGTTGTTTGCCAAATTTTAAGTTAAATGGCAGCCATTCCTCTGCTTGGCTACAGTCGCCAAATATAAAGGCTAACAGAGAAGAGCTGTTTAGCAGACGGGTCCTTTTGCAGCATCATCGAGTCCTTTCTATACCCTAAACCCATTAAAAATGCTATAATGGTTTTGTGCAAATGTAAGCAACACGCAGAAGGAAGCATCTTCTATCCCATTAAGTATATATAGTCTTTGGATTGAAATAGCCGCAATTTTAATTTCTAATTAACACATATGATGCATATTATAATTCAACTGTTCGAATTTCATGAAGATCAGATAAGAAACATCCAAGTTATGGTCAAAAATGTTTTCATATTGATCTCATTTCTACCAGCAGCCGCAACCATTTTCTGTATGCATAAATATGCGAGCAGATGTGTGGGAAAGGGATGGCATGACGATGCGAGCGTTAATAGGTGTTTGTGTTTATTCTGCAGAGCCCCGTTACGTCCGTAGCCAGCCAGCCAATTAGAGATCAGTTCGGGCTTGTCATGCGATGCATTTGTGTTTTTGATCTAAAATTTTAATATATATAACAATTGTGTTCAGGGTATATCGTAGTCGTGGCTCACTCGACTACAGCTTTCTTACTTGTTAGTTATTCTGCGCTCTAATAGACTAATGAAAAGTCCAGTGTAGTTTCTTTTAGAGAAGGTACTACGCTTAATTACAAAAGTGGTTGGTTGCCAGCCAACAACGTTTATCCACGTTGCCAATAAAATTGATTGTGTTTTGTTTTTCAAGCCAACGAGTGTTTGCACTTAAAGGACAAAATTTGACAGAAACATTTGATTAAAATGAAGAGATTGCAACCAGACGTATTCCAGCACGTTAACCACAATCCCTTTCGCCTTCCCTCTTACCTATTTCCCCTTTGCTTTAGTGACCTCGTTTCAGCTGACCTTCGATATGCCGACAAAGTTAAGTGCGTTTTCGACTTTACATTCAAATGGTTTTGATTTCCTTCCTGGCCCTAATACTCCCACACGTGTGGTTATCCACATGCCACATTAATCTTGTTGGCCCATTGTGTTAATTAACGCCATTTAACATGATTATTGAGCTTTGTTTGACAATGACTTAAGGCTTTTTACTATCTAAAGATTTATGTAGTTATCTAAGTGGTGTTAAGCGGGCCAATTAAAGCCTTGACACATCGCTTTTATATATTGTTCAGTCTGCAGAAAATATTGTTTATATTAGCAGCGTATATTATATATTTCTCTCAACTGAATAATCAATAATTTAGCAATTTCTCAATTGACTTAACATCAATGTTATTATTTATATTTATATGCAGTTTCAGACCATATTTTGATTGCATATCAAAATGTACATCGATTTGTAAATAATTGCAATTAGTTGAAGTTATTATCTGTATTGGAATATGCCCTTCCTTTCAGATTGAAACTGGCTGCAAAATGGGACTTTATCAAGGTCGCCTTTCCAGAACCGGCTTTAACCTTTAAGCATTGAATGGAATACCGCCCAGGGCCAGGTCATTAAATCCCGTGAGAAGCAAATGCGTGAAATCTGTGAGCAGGAAACGTGCCAACAGCTCCTGGAGGTCAAGCGTTCAAATCCAATGTTAAAGTCGAATATCTGTCAATAAAGCTGGTTACCAATGGGCATGATGCCAAATAGACGCCATTCAATTTAAATTCACAAGTCTTAAAAGCCAAAAATATTGAAAGCACTAACCACTAAAAAAAAAAAAATTAAAAGTTGTTGCCCTCAAAATTTGTTGTCTGCTAAAGTAACTAAAATGTGCATTGCAAAAAAGTCAGTTAATGTATTTATTTTATGCGGTCAACTGTCTGCCGTATAATTTGTGTGTGTAATAAATTGATTTAGTCCGTTTTTGGTTTACAGCCATTAATCTAGAGGTGACACGCCCCCATTTGCAACATTTGTGCTGTGTTTATTGTTTAATGAATGAATGTGAAATTTCACATTGGAGGCGTTTCTAATGCGCCGCATCCACTTCAAGTCTAGAAATATGGTTTTTGTCTCCTTCATTTCTTAAGGCGGCTTTCTCTGTTCGCCTTTGTTCTCTGTGTGTGTGTGTGTGTGTGTGTGTGTGTGTGTGGCAAGAACAGCAAATGCAAAACTGATTATCATGGGCTGCTTTTGTTAGTGATGGTTTTTGTGGTTGGGTTCCAATAAAAAACGCCACTTGTAATATTAATTGAAAGCTGAAGATAAAACTTTAGGCCAAGGCAAGGCAGGGCTAAGTCAAGGCATCCTTTTCCATTGCCACCGCTTCATCATCATTTGTCATTGTCTCAGTTAACTGAGTGTGATTTACCAACTCACAGGCCACCCATACTATCCACACACCCTACCCCCCTCTCACACACAGCCTTCTTTCGCCCGCCATTAGCATGTTCAATAGAGAGCTCAGATAAGAGGCTTAGAAATGCTCCACTCCCACTTTCTGGACGAATAGGTTCAGTTGCATTCAAATGCACATCCGTTGAACTTTTGTAGCGCCTCCATTTGCTTCCCCTGTGTGTGCAGTCAGCGATGTGCTAATCAAATTATAAATTATATACCCATTGGTAAAGTCATTGAGTGCAGCACGGAGTCCAACACACCAAGAATTGACATTGTCATCATCAGCATTCCCAACTCATAACTCTCTCTCCTTCTCCTTCTCTCTCTTTCTCTTTCTCTCTTTCTGTCTGTCTCATTCACACACAAAAAAAAGTTACCTTTTTATGCAATGCACATTTTCTTCCTTATGCTCCCCGAACCCAGCTATTTGGGAAGCATAATGGGAAAACGGCATCGCAACTGGGTCGCGGCTCCATTTGCAATGGCTGCTGCCCTTTGCTCTTTGCCATTTTGCCAGTTTTTTTTGTGCAAAGTTTGTGCGTGTAATTGAGGGAAATTGAGGGATGGGAATTGGGGAACTGGGGAATGAGAAATGGGGATTGGGGATTGGGGATTGGGTTTTGCATGCAGGTGTTGAAGCGTGTGGCACCCACAAGGGGCACATTAAACAATGCATTCCTTTAATTAACAATTTGCATTTACCATTTTTCCCTTTCACATGTATGCGTGTATGTGTGTGTGCTTGTGTGTGTGTGTGTGCTTGTGTGAAGGCCTTTTGTTTCACATAATTGATATTTACATTGGCAATGTTCGCAAACGCTTGACAAAAGGATGCTTTAATATTCTTACACTTTATGTCAAACAATTGATTTTGTTTTTTTTTGTGCATTTAAATAAATTAAATAAATTAAATTTAGTAAAATTTAAAATCGACAATCTTTAAAAAGTAAAGCTTAACACAAATTTAAATTATAGCAATGAATAGAGACAACATGTCGATTACATCTGACAACTTCATTTGCTAATGATAAAAAAAAAAACCGTGTTCCTTGAGCTGCATATATGCATAGTTTTTTTGTTGCACTTGTAATCCATTTCCTACCATTAACACATTTGATGTTACTTTTTTTTTGTGTTGTGTTGTGCCTCTGATGGAATTGTACAGCTGCTTTTTTTTGTAGCTATCTTTTGGCTGTTTCGTATGGCATTCAGTTTGTGCCCCACATTTAGCAAAAATGAAGAAATTGCAATCACCTTTGTGATTGTGCTTTGCCTTATTCAGCCTTATCGCAATTTTCATTCAACAGAGTTCTTCGCTTTGAGCACTAAAAGTATTAAATTTCTACCAAATGCCATACTAGAAAACAGTCCAAGCATTTGCTCAACTCCCACTTGGAGTAACAGAAACATGATGCGGTCGGCCTTTCAAGGAATGGCGAATTCTCCCATTTGCAATTCATTGGTCAGCAATGGAAAGTCTCAACGCCCTACCACTTCCATTCTTCTTCTCTTACTTACATCTAAGCCATGAATGCTCTTAATGGTTTTGCAGCCATTTCTTATCATTATCTAGGCAAGCGTTTTAGTTTAAACGACTTTTGTATTGTGGTTTCTTGTTGTTATTGTTGTTGATGCTGCCACTGGTTCTGCTCCTGTTGGTTGTGCAAATTGTATGCACTTCATTGTCCCGATTGAATCCAGAATACTATTATTACATCACTGCACTTTCTACTTACTTTTGGCGCATTTCCGTCAACTGGCATTCGTTTACAAAGTGCTTCGAAGCTTAAATATTATATAAGTATGTCTGCATTTGTATTATGGCAAAAGCGTATTTTGTTCTGAATCTACCAGAAATAAAATAATGACTTGACTAAGCCAGATTTTTTGTGTAACCAACTGACATATTCTAAAAGACTTTCACTGCTCTGTTCTCCTTTAATAAATCTCATTGATTAAAGAGAAGAATTGTTTTAAAAAATTATTCAGCCAGTTCTCTTCGGTCTTATCATCATCTGGTTTTATTCAATATATTTAACTGAATCTAGTCGAGATCAAATATAAATATACAAATTTATATTTAAAGAACTTCGGTGTTTTGTTTATTTCTGATACGGCTTGGTCTTATCATCATCTCGACACGTTTAAGTGACGTTGAGTAACCCGTAAACATAACCCAAGTAATGCCATAGCCATTTTGGTGTATATATTTTCCCATCAGATTGCTGTCATATAAAGAAATTTGATCAAACAATTGCTAATTAATCAAAGCTGTATATATATTACCAGTCATTGCAGTTTTCATACCACCAGGCGCCCGTAAACAGTTCAGCACAATTGCCAGCATAATTATCATTGTCCCGATCCCTGGTTGTGAACTTCTGACCGGCATGCGAACGTAAGGAATCGCCAGCATCTCCGGAGTAATCGCCCAATGTGATCAGCTTATATGCTTTATTTTCGCTATCGATTGCAAATCGATCATACTTTGCAAACCTATGTCGTCCATTGAAGTCCTCCATTGTGATGAGTAATTCCTGATCGACATCTTTGGTCATGAAATGGAGCTTCTGGAGTCCTATAAAGTACTCGCCAGTTAAATTGCCAAAGCCGTTCTTATAGTCCTCCCAGAAGAGATAGAAATCAACACTCCCATCCTCACGTCGCAGCACCGTTGTCCAACCCCCACCCTGTGTCTCCCCATCGCAACTAACATTGAAGGGATGTAGACTATAGCCAGGCACTAGAATCTCATGGATGCCACTAAGGCAACTTAGCTCCGGCACCTCTGCACATTTCAGCACAGATATATTAAATAGAAATATAATGCATATAATTTTGAGCCACATTATAGCATTGAACGAGACTAAAGCAGCTGAGCTGATTGCTACAGAATTTATAGTCAACAATTCAGCTCGTATTTATTTTTGGAGTATGTATGTAATTAATGTATGTACAATTCTTATCTTTCTTTTTGCCTTTCTCTTTCTACATACATTTAATTAAAAAGTTTCTAAAAGCAATAAATATATTTTGTTTTTGATAATGATTTTCTACCATTCATTAGGTAGTTGAATTATATTGTCCATTACAATATAAATACTACATTAAAGTTTGATATTATTCTGAAATTCATGTAATATTTATATAAGAAGTATTGCTATATTCAAATTTAATAAATACATTCACATTATTTTGTGTATTTTAGGCCTTTTGGTACAAATTCACATTTGAATTTTAAACCTGTTGCATCTTTTAAAAAGTAACGTCTACTTTTTGCTGCTCTGCTTTTGACGTCAGTGCAAGCGCAGGGTTGATTTTAAGCGATGAATCTCAATTGAGTCGATATTAGCTTTCAGTCTTTGTATGTTTATAATGCACTGACACAAGTTGAAAGTATGCACTATTTTATCTCAGTTATTTTATAAGTACTTTATTGCAGCTTCCAATGCGACACTTTAATGAAGTTATGAAATAAACTTCAGAACACACTCTCACGACTGATTAATTCAAAAAGTTCATGTTGTGCTACTTTGAGAACAAGGATTAAATTTAAGCTGCTGTCATTGAAATCAGATTTGTGATTGCGAAGCTGAAGCCGGGTCACATTCAAGTTCGGCGAGAGAGAAGAGCACATGTTGAAGCCATTGTTGCCATTGTGTCGAGGTTTACCGCAATTGATCTCATTTGGGTTTAAATCCTCAATCGTAAATCAACGTAACAATTCAACTTTGTGCAAGAACAACAAAATGACGGATAAGATTGCATTGGATGCAGCCAAGAAGCTAGCAGCAATTATCGCCGTTGACCAGTGGGTCACTGAGGAGACAAAAGTGGTGGGCATTGGCAGTGGATCAACGGTTGTCTTTGCCGTCGAACGCATTGCGGAACGTTTTTGGAAGGATGGCGCCTTGGTGGACCTCATCTGTGTGCCATCATCGTATCAGGCACGACAACTGATTATCGATCATAAGTTATCATTGGGCGATTTGGATCGTTATAGCAAAATCGATGTTTACATCGATGGTGCCGATGAGGTGGACAACGCCATGGTATTGATCAAGGGCGGCGGCGGTTGCCTGCTGCAGGAAAAAATTGTTGCATCGTGTGCCAAGAAGATGATTGTTATTGCCGATTACACAAAGCAATCAAAGCGTCTGGGCGAACAGTGGTGCCGTGGCATTCCAATCGAGGTGTCACCACAAGCTCATGTGCCGGTCAAACTGAAAATCGAGGAGCTCTTCGATGGAAATGCTGAGCTGCGTTTGGCAGTGAAGAAAGCCGGCCCTATTGTCACCGACAATGGCAACTTTCTGATCGACTGGAAGTTTGTGGCGAAACGTGAATATAACTGGGATGAGGTGAATCGAGCGATAACCATGATCCCGGGCGTCATGGAGACGGGTCTCTTTGTCGACATGGCAATCAAGTGCTATTTTGGCATGGCTGACGGCACCGTCAAAGTCCAAAACAAATAAATCACTGTCACTCTCCATGTTTGCATCATTTGAATCTATATTAATTCTAAAAAAGGGGCTTGTATTACAAAATAAATAACTAAAGGGTCATTAAATTTTTTACAATAAATAGATTCGCATTCCCTCTCTTAAAACGATTTCTTGCTGCGTCCTGGCAACAACGTCTCCTTCGCATAGTTAAAAATCGAGAGTAAGCCAACCTTTTTGTTCCCCGAGAAGTAATTGCTGACCACATCCGGATTACTACTGCCCAATCTTCTTTCATTCTGGCCAATTGTTGTTGGCAAAACATTGTCATTGGCACTGACAGAAACGAACAGCGCAAAAGGAACCATCCACATGCAAATTGTAAAATAGGCGAGCACCTGCAAAAGGTATATACAAATCTATATTCAACATGTCACGTCCAAAAGTCGGTAGACTCACCTGCGTAAAGGGCACATAGACGCTGGTAAAATACTGAAAGGCGAGCAGATGATTAATCACCAGCATCGCAATTGAGCCGATAAATGGGAGCGAGAGCAATCGTATAAATGGAAAACTAGTCATAATACTGAAATGAAATGCCTGCGCCGTCAAACCGCATAACATCATCGTCCACGAGAAGTCCTCAAAGAAGATTAACATAATGTACACGAATATAGTGAAACTAATCATAAACAATATAAAACGACGCGTTGACGTTGTATATTCTTCGGCCAATTCAGCTAGATAATAAAGTCCCGCAACTGTAAAATATAAGGGCATATATTAGGTAATATGCAATGCTCGCTTAGTTGGTCACCTACCTAAGGACAGTGTTAAGAAGATGATCTGTAATGCCAGGGATATCCAACTAAGTATGAAGAGGAAACCCATTTTATTGTCTAAATTATTAATCAATGAGCGTTGGTTGTTGATATAGTGCCCAAAACAAAACAATGACACGACACATCGATAACATTTTTACGCGATATGCGGCGATTTATTTGCATACGGCGTTGCCAGATAATCAATGATTGAATAGGTGATTTTTTGCATACGAAGTTGACAGTTAACTAGTGATTCAATATGCGGAGATTTGTGTGTTTTAAAATTTGCCACATAATTAAACTAGCTGTTGAATATGTACAACGAACAACTTCAACTAAAAAGTTATTTTAATTTCGAGATATATCGGACCCAGTCGCGATTCACACGCTCTCCTCTCTGGTAAGGCTTATGGTCACACTGTTTCATTGGCTAAAAAAAGAGAAGCGCGTGGTTTAGCGGCAAGGAATTTGCATTGTATTCCACTCGATCGCATCGTAAATATAAACACTTGAAATTTTAACAAAGTTCGTAATAATTTAAAAAATTGGCGTGCAGCGCTTGCCTTGTGGTCCGCTCGCAAAATGTCGCATGCGAATGAGAATAATGATGGGAATGCCGCGGCTCAGGAGGAAGAAGATGCTGCTGATGAAATTATGAGAAATGACAACGACACATCCCTGGATAATGCCGTATTTGCGGCTGCCTATCAAAGCGATGACAGCATAGGCGATGCATTGGAACTGGCGGGGGAAGGGGAAGCAGATGCTCAAAGTGAAAGCAATTCAGTTGCTGAAGGCGAGGGGGAAGCAGAAGGTGAAGCTGAGGGCGATGGAGAAGCTGATGGCGATGGAGGAGCTGATGATGATGTAGAAGTTGATGGCGATGGCGACGGCGAGGCTGCTGCTGAAGATGATGCCGATGATGCAGGCAATGGCAATGCAGATGATGATCCAACCGACAAACGCTCGGCCGCCAAAAAGGAACTCACCCAAATCATTGAGAAATGGGAGCAGGAGCAAACAACAAGTGGTTACGATCCAGTGAACACGCTCAGAAGGTAAAAGTCATTGAATATATATATTTCCATATATTCATATATATATAAATATACTTTTTGATAATTGCAGTCTGGCTGAGATATTTGAGCGCGAAAAGGATGCGTATATGCGCAAGGATCCGGACCCATTGGATCTGAGACATCCTTATCGCACCGATCCCAGCTGCCAGTATGGACTGCTGCTAAAGCTGCTCTTTCGCAAGGATCAGTTCATGGGCAAGGTAAAATAAGCTGAAATTGTTATAATTCTAATTAAATTTTTGTATTTCTATTATTAAATTTCCTTAATTTTTAATTGTTTTACCCTTAGCTGCTCAACGAGTATCTCCGGGAGAACTATTTCACGCGACAGAACGTGAGTCGCAGCTCACTGGAGCTGAATATCATTGCGTGTCGCCTGATATTGGTGGTTATGCCGGGATTGGAGACGACTGCCGTGTTTCAAACCGCCGAGGAAGATGGCATCATTAATCGTCTGTATAATTGGGCGGAGGACAGCATTGAGCCACTGCAGAGCTATGCAACCGGTCTGTTGGCCGCTGCCATGGAGGTCAGCGACATTGCCATCACATGTCGCGATCAAAATATGCGCCTGGTGCCCAAGATGATCAAGCGCCTCCATTTGCTACTCGCCTGCAGTCGCATTAATAAAAGCAACTCAAAACAGGAATCCGCTGACGGCGGATGTGCGGCCGGCACATCACAACACAACAACTCGGCGGACACCAGTTTCTCGCCGGGCATGCTCAGCTGGATGGCGTGTGGTGGTGTTACATCCGCACCACAATCGCCGCAGCATAACGGCAGTGCCAGCAACATGTCCATTCTCTTCGAGAACAGTCGCGATGCGTTTCCACAGTCGCGTTATTACAAACGCATGTATATTCCACTGCATCCGCCGACAGCGGACACCAGCCAGATGCTCATCATGCGCTTCCTGACCAGCCTGGGCGAGTATCAGGAGTTTCTGGGCATGGCCTTCGGTAACAATGTGATGTCGCTCATCTTTGGCCATCTCGAGGAATTGGACAGACGCGACACTTGCCTCGCCTACGAGGTGCTCAAATATCTCGCCTCGCTGCTCTGTCACAAGAAGTTTGCCTTGGAGTTCATTTCGCGCGGTGGCCTGGAGGTGAGTTGCTGAATCGAAATCGAGATTATATCTTATAATAATTTGTATATTGCCGCAGGTACTTTTGAATGTGCCACGTCCCAGTTTAGCCACCACTGGCGTCTCCATAGCCATTTACTATTTGGCCTACTGTGAGGATGCCATGGAACGCATTTGCAGCATGCCGCGTCCCCTAATATCGAATCTAGTGCGCTATGCCCTGTGGATATTGGGTCGTTGTCATGACTCTTCCAAGTGCCATGCGACCATGTTCTTCAGTCTGAGCTTTCAGTTTAAGGTTATACTCGATGAGTTTGATGCACAGGATGGCCTCCGAAAGCTGTACAATGTCGTGAGTTGAACTTGCCTTACGAATCTCAACTAGTCCTGCTCACATCAACTTACTTATGCTTACCCAGATATCCGTGTTGAAGATCTTGGATCCCACGCAGAACGACAACGACAACGCCTCGGATATTAATGAGGATGTGGAGTGCGCATCGCGTCAAATGGTGCGACATGTGTGCATCGCCCTCAAGCGTTATATGGAGGCACATTTTTTCTACAAGTACAACAACTTCCTATGCCAACACTATGCGACGTCGTCCGCCTCCTCGTCGGCACACTACTTTAGCCAGCAGCCAACGGTTGCGGCCAAGTTGACTTTTGATCAGTTGCACGAACAGCTACGCACCCTGCAGGAGCACACCTCGGTGCGTGCCCATTGGGAGCCAGTGGATCAGCTGCTCAAGCTGGGTGGTATTGCAATGTTATTACGCATCATTGCGTTCAGCTATGACTGGGTGAACACTGGTCGATCGGAGACAGTGCGCTCCGCACTGGATGTGCTCAGTGTTTGTTGTGTGATACCACGTGTCTATTTGGTGCTCTGCGAGCGTCTCCAGATGCTCGACAAGACAACAACGTCCGGTTTCTGTTCGGTGCTGGGCGCCGCTGCTGGTGAAATTACTGCCGATGCTGAGGTCATCAAATCCGCTCTGGCCGTGCTCTGCCATTGCGTCTGTTCGCCCATCATACGCAAGGATAACGGAAGCAAAGCTCTCCTCAAGTTCGCTAGTTCGTCGCGTAAGAATAAAGCGAATCAGAAATATGCCGAGGAACTGGTCGAGAAGGTATGGGAATCGGTGTGCTCCAACAATGGCATTGTGGTGTTGCTCTCGCTGATGCAGACCAAAGGACCCATAACCGACGCGGACTGCATACGCGGCATGGCATGCCGTGCTCTGGCCGGACTCGCCCGCTCGGATCGTGTGCGTCAAATTGTTGGCAAACTGCCGTTGTTTGCCGGCGGTCAGCTGCAGACACTGATGCGTGATCCCATACTGCAGGAGAAGCGGGCGGAGCATGTGCTCTTCCAAAAACATGCCCTCGAGCTGCTCGAACGTATCTCGGGCAAAACGAAGCCGCTAAATAATCCGTTGGACCCGTCGCTAGCCAACATGCACAAGGCAAATGTGATAGCCCAGACGCGCATCCAATACAATGAACAGCAACTGTACCAGCTGATCTTTGAGCATTTGGAGAGCAAAGGTATGGGTCAAACAGCCCAGATGCTGCAACAAGAAGTGGGCCTCCCACTGCAGACGACGACAACGCGCAGTTTTCATCAGTCACCCTTCGACTATAAGGGATTAACTGGCATCAGCTCGATGTCGCGCAGTCGCTTGCGCCATCGCATGCAGGATGTGAATGCGGCCATCATGAACAACAATGGTGAATTACAGAATCGCAGTGAAGATCTATCGCCGCACTGCAGCAGCAGTTGTGGAGGTGCCTCCACCTCAGCAGCTGCTGCTGGTGGTGGTGGTGGTGGCGCTGCATCTGCTACATTTGGTGTGCCCAATTTTAACTACCTCAGCGCACAGACGCCCATCAAGCTGCGCAAAACGGAACGTTCCACCTCATCTGTCAGTCGCTCCATCCAAAAACAGACAGGTGAATCAAATTCCGGCGTGTCTGGATTAGCAGATGACTTGGCTGTGTCGCCCATCTTGCATCCGAAGCGTGTGACGCTCAACAGCATTGTCACCGAGTATCTGACGAATCAGCATTCGTTGTGCAACAATCCGGTGACAACCTGTCCACAGTTCGATCTCTACGAACCGCACAAGTGTCCCGATCCACGGCCCAGTCGAATGGTCAGCTCCAACTACAATCTGACATCGCGACACTTTCGCACCCAGGCTGGATTCAATGCGTCTCGCTACGATACTCGACATGTGCATACACATTTTGCACCGTGGCGCACCATGCGCTCCTCGGACTACGATGATCTGGAGTTCACGTGCTGTGATATCGTTGGCAATTATTTGATTGTGGGCACCCATCAGGGCGAAAGCAAAGTGTTCAACATGAACGATGGCGTCGAACAATTCTCCGCCATTTGCCACACGTACGGCGTGGATGCAATACAGGCGAATCGCGCCGGAGATCTGGTGTTGACCACCAGTCTGTGGCGTCTACGCACCACGGTGCTGTGGTCCATCAGTGACAAAGAGTTCCGCAGCAAACTGCGGCTGCCGGAGGTGGGCTACTGTGAGTTTAGCCAGACCACACAGGATCGTCTGCTGGGCACCCACACAGATGTGAGCTCTGAGATTGCTTTTGCTCCTGAATCAACCATTAAACTTTTCTTTTTCCTATTTCAGTGCGCTGTGTTGTACGATGTGAATACGGGCTCCAAAGTGTCCACCTTTACACCCACCATACCCAATCAGTACACCAAGAACCGAGCCACACTCTGCCGCACAGACGAACTGCTCCTTTCAGGTGATAAATATTTAATATATTTTTTTTTATATATTTATATTCTAATATATATATTTATTTTGTCAATCCAGATGGCGTGCTCTGGGATGTACGCTCTGGCAAAGAGATACACAAGTTTGACAAGTTCAATCAGTGCATTTCGGGCGTGTTTCATCCCAACTGCCTTGAGGTGAGTCCTGAAAGAAACTCCTTAATTGCTATATAAACTCCCTTTTTATTTAACAGATTATAGCCAATACGGAAGTATGGGATCTGCGCACTTTCCATCTGCTGCAGACTGTGCCGGTGTTGGATCAACGCAATTGCACCTTCTCGGCAATGCATGTGATATATGGCGCTAGCTTGGGTGCAGATAGGGATCATGATATGGAGACGACCACTTACGATACAAGCTTTAATGTACTGGATGCGTACGATTATTCGAGCATTGCGACCATCGATGTGAAACGGAATATCAACGATTTGAGTGTTAACGCGAATGGCAGCTTGATAGCCGTTGTCGAGGATCACAGCGGATACGATTCAAAACAGGAGACTTATGTGAAAATCTATGCAGTCGGCGTTAAAAAGAGCGAACGCTCGGAAGAGGTGCGTCCGGTTAAGGATCTGGCCGTCGATGAGGGTGGCGTTAGAGGCGGTGCTTCTGCGTCCGCTGCATCGGTGGATCCGCCACCGTCGGCCATTCAAGCAGCCGGAGGTGGTGATTCCGTTTTTATTCGATTCGTAGAAGGGGCAGCACCACGCCCCCATACGCCAGCGCCAAATTTAGCTTTGCTTGATGCCGATGGGGCCAATGTTGATGCTGCTGTGCCAATTGCTGTTCCATTAGATGCATTGGATGCAGCAGCCATTGGTGCTGGCCGTCGTCCCATTTTGCTGAGGCCAACAGCGTCCAATGCCAATTCGAATGTGGCTCGCCAGCATGCACCCAATAACTCAATTGCTGGTGTGCGAAGGCGAGCACGTACACTTGGTGGTGCCGGTGCCGGTGCCGTAGCCTCTGTCGATTTCAGAACGTTCATGCGGCAGATCGATGATATTGAATTTAATATTATGTCTATGCTTGCAGGAAGATGATGAGGAGGTGCCCGAATCCAATGAGGAGGGCTCCGACACGGGCTCCGATACGGGCTCTGAAAATGGTAAATATTTAAATTTATATATTTAAAACTATTATGATATTTTATATACTTACATAATTCATTCTGTTTGGACAGCTTTTGCACTCGGCCCGAATTTTCTTGGTTTCCCGTTGCGTAGCCATCGCGATCTCATGCATGCATGGTCCTCGGGCGATGATGATGATGATGACAACGATAGCGATAGCGATTTGGAGGATGGCGATGATGACGATGAGGAAGATATAGTCATTCTCAATGACGAGGATATTGATTTTGAAGCAGACGGCAGTAGCGATGGTAAGCTGTCCCAAAAATATCTTATCAAATTCCCCTTTAATCCATCAATTTATCAACAGATTGATTCGACTTCTCCTTCAGTGCTTGGTTTACTTTGCACAGCTTGTGGAGCCCTCGAAATTGCACCCCTCTCTTAGCTATGTCTCTATGCCTAGTTTTAAAAGCTGTTATCTTAAACTGTATTTTTATGTTCAAGTTTGTACAAATGGTTCAATATGTAAAAATATCATCAAAACGAAATACTAAACTGACCTGTTAAGAAGCAATTGTAAGGAAAACAAAAAAAAAACAAAAATGAAAAAAAAAACAAGAATTGTTCAACAATTTTAAAATTTACAATAATTATTAAAATATATACTTTTCTATTATTGAATAAAAATATTAAATGAAACAACTTACTTTTGTAAAGCAGTTGTAAACATTAATTGAGGCTTCATTTTATTTTTGTTAAACTTAGCAAATGATATTTAATAGATATTTATAATCAAATTATGTTTGAACATATTTCAGCAGCGTTTCGTCACTATGGGGACTCATTCCCTGACTCTGATATTCCCACCTGAGTTATAATCTTATCTCTGAAATGACGTGCAAGCGATAAATGGTATTTTTTTTTCTTTTTGTTGAATGCTAATCAATATAGTTGTTTTTCCGATTTAATTTGGCGTTCGCCATGCTCCGAGTTTATCCTCCAAGCAAATAGATAAATATGGCTATAAGGCTACGTATTTATCGTCAAGTTGAATGACTGAATTCACTGACCAATTGACAACACAAAAAAAAAGCTGGCCAATTCTAATTGTAAAATTTAGTTACGATTTGTCGTCGAAGTCGCACGCAACGGAAAACTTTACTCAACGCAACAAAGTAAAACCTGCAATGGGAATGTTTGCATTTGGATTGCTGCTGCTCCTCTGCCTGCTGCTCTCCACGTCCAGCTGTCTGGCGTTTGAGGAGCGTGCGGATTTCTGCATTAAGACGGAACCATTGCTGCTCAGTGAGTTAGAGCGACGAGTGTTCCTTGCCAGAAACGAGGAGCACGCCAAGTGTAACATAACAGCCATAACCCTGACTGCCAAGGAGAAGGTGAGTCCAACAAAGTTCATAAGCATTTTTATTTAAAATAAATTGTTTAATTAATTTTTATAAATTCTAACTTACATTAACTATATTTATTACTAATTTTAATTTGTATTAAATTAATTTTTATCAATTCAAACTAGGTTTTATCGATCAAAATTCTTTGAGGTATTTGGAAATTCGCTTTTAATAATGTAAATAAATTATTGCCTCAGTTCAATCAATGTCCACTTGTCAGATTATATAGATATCAATTCTAATAATGTATATATATATATATATATATATATATATATTATATATTATTTTATCTTAATGATGTAATGTACATTTTTAACACATTGTTAAAATTAATAGCCTTTTTTAGGCATTGCTTCGATCAGTCAGCCGAGGTTAAGATGGGGTTGACGCAGTCACCTGTCCAAAACAAGCTGTTTGCCATTGAATCTCTAAATGACAAGCTCAAGGCTCTTCAATCTTTATATGGCCAATTAAGATTACATACAACAAAATAAATCAAAGTCGAGTGTCTTTACATTCTATATATATAAATATTTATATAAATGCCAAATTCAATTAGCTGTGCAGATAATAAAAATAATAAAAAAAAGCCTGGAAACGAGGAAAAGTGTCTGTGAATAGATAATGTGAACAGGGCAAACCGATAATGGTTATAGATAAGAGTAAGATTATATATGCGAGTATATTCTTATGGAATATATCTTATTCCAAAATTTACTAATCCCCAGAAAATCCTCATTGATACGCTGTGCACTGATCACGGCTCGACTTTGATCAAACAAAGCAACAATCAATTCTTCAAGCTGCACAATGGGGAGCTAAGTGGACGAGGCGGTCAACGGGATATATGCCGTGGGAATGCAAGCTCCGTTTTGGCATGGGTGCCCTACACCACCATGATAAAGCAGTATGCGAGCGAACTGAATCCCAAGGAGCGACTCAGCTATATTGCCAAGGCGACGAATGTGGAGCGTGAAAAGACCGAATTGTGTCATTTTCGACACGCGGACCTGGTCAACAATGTGGTAGACAACATGTTCACCTGTGTGGTCATGATCTTTGAGGATAATTTTGTAAGTAAAGTGATGCACCCGCTTCTCCTACCAATACAATTATCAATTGAATGCTCTTCTTTCTGCTTCAGTATGGCATTGATGATAATATCGATGTGCTCGTCGAGCTGCAGCCGCTGATGTATCAGCTGAGGAATATGACCTATTTGCCCTGGCGGAATGTGACCAACAGCTACAAGATGAAACTGGGCGATGGAGTACTCAAGAATCCCAGTGTACAGCGGAAGCCCATCTATGGCAGTCTCAGCTATGAGTTTGTGGAAAAGATACGAGTAAATACGAGCAGCATATTCCAGCAGGAGCATCTGGTGAAGCTGCCACTGCTGCTGGAGCATCGTGGCTCTGTGCTGGAACTGGATGCGGATGGTGTGGGCGGCTTGGATGTGAAGGAGCAGGCGTACTTTGGCCGTACCATGGATGCGAGAAGTGAGGTAAAGTTGCAGGTGATTGGTCAGTGGGTGGATCAGCATCGCCAATTTGATGCGGACATCTACGAGTATTTTGGACATGGATTACTCCGCTCCAAGCAGCCGCTAACCGGTGCCCATTTGACCATCGTGCGCATCGATGGCACCGAACCAGCCTTCGAATCACCCGATTCACAGAATCTGGCAAAGGCTTCACTTTTCCGTGATGGGAATCCAGCGCCGGCGAGGATGACCATCAATGCCACGGAAGGCTTTAACGAATGGTCGTCAACGGAGGAGGAGGGCAACTCCTCGTTTTATCCCTGGTTTGTACTGAGTTGCCTGCTGTTTGCCATTGTCCTCGTTGTCGTCATCTATGGCATTGTTCGGGTCTACAACAAAAAGACAAAGGATCGTCAAAAATACGAATTGGCAAACACAAACATAAACAATAAACAGGCCAATTCAACCTGCCTAGAATCTAAGTAAACAACTCACAATTTACAGCAATTATTACGAATTTCGTTTTGTGTGTTTAATTAAATCATTTTCTTAAATTTAAAGCAATTAATTTTGGATTTGATTCTCATTTCACTTTAAAAAAAAGCGCCAAACGTAATATTTTTGCTTATTAATCGATATATCGATTAGGCTGGACAGCAATTGTGACGTCAGCTCAAATTCATTGTGGCACCTTATTCCGTTTGCCATGGCATTACAGTCCTTAAAATATCTCGAACCGGGCGCAGCTGTTACGTGGGCGTGTGAAAGATGTGAATTGCTGTCTCTTTTTGTCTGGCGAATAAAAGTAATTGCAAAATCTATTATAAATATGCCAACAGGCGACGACCTAATAAAAAAAAGGGCAATATCCGGACGTCAAAACAAAGTCGCCGAAGTGCAATGGTGTAAAAGTGTGTGCGTAAGTGAATGCGTTTGTCAAGGCGAGATGTGAAATTTACATTCTACAACGCAGGTAAGCGATATACATTTATACAAACACCCAGAGAAATTATTACGCTCTAAGTTAAGTTTATTTATAAAAATCAACAAACAAAAATTTGTTTGTTATGATTTTATAAGCGGAATTTGGTGTTTTCGATTTAAGCGAGTTGGCAGCACCAGCACGCCACATACACATATCTCACTCACACACACAAGCAGCAGGCTAGGCCAAAAAAAAGAGAGAACTATATATATATATGTATATGTGTGTGTGTAGTCGTCGTTTCACATCGTTTAAACTGCCTCGCGCATCATTCTACAGTCGCAAGAAAAAGACAAAAGGAGGAACAGCAGCACCAGCAACTGCCCCGATTGCACGCACAAATTTCATTCATCGAATTTTTATTAATTTGGTTGGCACTCTCTGGTCGAAGTCTAGTTATTTCATTTACTTGCCAGAATAACCAACTGGTGCTGTCGCTGTTGTTTTTGTTTTTTTGTTTCGCCTCAATTCAAAACACACAAAAACTCGCGCTCATTGTGTAAAATGTGATTTAATTACGTTTTTTCACTCGCAAATCGTGTGACGCGGCCATATTTGAAACGAATTTAATGTTGAATGCTGTGAAAAGGCCACAGAAATTATATAAATACTGCTTTGGTAAGTAGAAAATGTGAATTTTTTCCCAGCGAAAACCTTTATCAAGTGGCCACAGAGTATGAGAAATATGTGAAATAATTGCATAAATGCTACATATTTAAGAAAAAAACAAAATACATTTTGTGTCGTTTGCAACGAAAGTAGTTAAAAATCTGATTTTTCGCTCGCACCAATACCAGGATGCTAAAGTGTGTATAACTAGTTGTCGTCGTTGTCGTGTCTTTGCCACCCTATTGCCGTCTCGCCTGCACCGCCAGTGTCGAGTTGCCAGAGCGTTGTGGTAGTAACAGTGCTGCCAGACAGCCACAGAAGGCGCAATTTTCAAATACAGTGTTATCAGTAAATATTTCTCATACTCCGCCAGCCTTTTGATAAATGGTTTTTCATCTCAGGGCAACAAGTGTAAAGTATTAATTTATATTCTTTGCTTATAGAAGGCAGTTGTAATTAAAGTAACATCCAACCACATTCAAGCCTCCATTATGATGGACCGCAAGAAGGTGTTGGAATTGGACAAAATCTGCCGGCTTTGCATATCGGAACGGAAGGAAATGCGTCCGCTATTCAGCGAAAAAGTGCCCGAAATGTTAATGGACTGCACAAGTGTACGCGTAGAGCCCACAGAGGGATGGCCGGACAAGATATGCGTGCAGTGCGTTCATGCCGTCAGCCGGAATCATGCATTCAAAACGCTCGTCGAGCGGAGCGACAAAGAATTACGCGAATATATTCGAGGCCTCACAGTGCGCATGGTCACCGATGAGTCGTTGACGCCGCAGGAGCGCAAACAGCAAAAGCTGCTGCTGCAAAAACAGCTCAAACAGCAGCAACAACAACAACTAGAGGAGCAGCAACAATTGTTAATGCAGCAACAGCTGCTCCAACAACAACAGCAACAGCAGCAACAACATTCGCCCATTTTTGTGCTGCAGCAGCCGCAACAACAACAGCAACAATTGCAGCTCAAGGTAAAATCCTTGACATATATATGTTCCTAGCAAAATTTAAAACATTCTCCTTGCCACAGCCCAAGAGTAAATTGAAGCCACTGATTCGCAAGGCCGTCGCACGTCAAACGAAAAAGCAGCACGAGATTGTGCAATTACTGCCAGAGCCAGCACCACCCCCGCCACCTCCACTGATAACCCAGCAGCAACAACAACAACAGCAGCAGCAGCAACAACACATACAACAAATGCAGCTGCCAACGCTGCAACCGGCTCCAACGCAACTGATGCCGACAACAACAACACAACAGCAAATCCTACTGCCCAATGGTCAGTTTATCACCACACAGATTGTGACGCCGCAGCTGGCACAGATAATCAGTTCGCAGGCGACAACAAATGCGAATGCGACGCAAGCGCAATTTCTGCCACAGCTCCTGCAAGCGCCCAATGGTCAAACGTTGCAAATTGTCCAGCAACCGAATGGTACACAGACGCTGCAGCTTGTCCAGCTGGTGCCACAGCGCACCATGTCGGCGGCGACGGCAGCGTTAACCACAACAACAACAGCGGAGCTGTGTGCGGCGAGTGGAAACGGTGGCGCCTCTTTAGCCGATGCAGATGTGCATCTGCTGGACGATGGTGAAATGGTAGATGATGAGGAGCTGGATGAGGTGTATGAACAGCTCGATGGGAAGGGACACACATTCGAGACGATTGTGCTGGACGATGAGCAGCAGCAGGATTATCTCAAGGAGCAGCAACAGCAGCATCATCACCATCATCATCATCAGGTGCTCATCGACGAGGAGTTGACGCATAGCGACATCCATGATCCGGAGCACGACCATGAACAGGAATTGGACCACGAGCAGGACCAGGAGCATGATGGGTATTTTGATGAGCAATTGATGCAGCATGAGGATGGCAGCGGCATTGTCAAACCGGAAGATGAGGATGCAGATAATTTCATCATTGAGGAAATCCAGCTCGATGATGAAGATATGCTTGACGATGGCGAGGGCGGTGAAATGGAGGGCGATGTGGATGATATGACGCCAGTGGATGAATGCGAATATATTACGGATGACCCGGAGCATGGTGGACTCGCCGGCGAAGTCGATGATGAGTTGCACTATGCGATTATGGAGCCAACCGATGGCGATGTGAGCGCCAGCGATATTGAACAGGCCTTCATCGATGTCGATGCACAGCAGCAGCAGCAACAGTTGCAGGAGCAACAGCAACAACAATTGCATGAGCAACAGCAACAGTTGCAGGAGCAGCAGCAGCAGCAACAGCAACAACAATCCATGGAACTGCAGAGTTTATCGCTGGAGAATGCAGTTGTGGAGTTTAGACAGGATACGCTCACGCTGCACGTGAACAGCACCCCAAGTCCCACGCCCAGCGCTGTCAAACGATCCCGTCGCAACAACAACAACCAGCAGCAGCAACTTGTGGAACAACCCTGCAATCATCATCAGCACAGTCCACCCACAATAAGCAGTAAACTCGCCGCAGCCAATTCACGGCAATTGGTGCAAACTGCATCGGTGATTGCAGCAGCAGGTGCAGATGATAACTACGAGATCGACGCGAATCTGGTGACGGAGTTCATAAGGCAACACACGTCACCACTCGGATCGGGTCGGTACATCTGCCACTTGTGCAGCACGGAGTTCCGGCAGTTCAAAGGCCTGCAGAATCACATGCATTCGCACACCAATTGGATAAGGGCGAACTGCAAGAAGCAGCCGCAATGCGAGATCTGTTTGAAGAGCTTCAAGGGACCCGGCATGTTGCGCATGCACATGAAGACGCACGATGCGGAGACGAGTACGCCGGTGTGCAACATTTGCAATCGCACGTTCAAATCGAAGGCGATTCTGTATCGGCACCGGCAGACGCATCAGCAGCGTGCATATTGCTGTGGCGTCGCCAATTGCCGCAAGAACTTCTCGAATGCGGCGAATCTGCGCTGGCACGTCGAACGCAAGCATCCCGAGTGTGTGGAGCCCTTCTACAAGTGCGGCGAGTGTCTGACGCTGTACGATAATATCGATGGGCTGCAACAGCATGTGGAGACAACGGATCATGGCAGCAGCAGTGTGGTCAACGAACAGCTAATTGCCACTGATTCATCAAACGTCACAGCGACTGAGGCTGCAGCAGCTGCATTTAGCGGTGCGGTTAGCATTGTTAGCAACAGTACCGATATGTCCGATATGAATAGCATGATTGCTGCCGCTCCAAATGCATTGGGCGGCGGCACTGCTGGACACACGGGTGACACACATGCCGTGGTCGTTGGCTCCTCCGGCGAGATGTATTTTGTGACGCAGGCGTAGCCCGGGCAGTTTGCCGAGTGCCTGCTCGGCGTCTAAATCCCAAATAAAAAACCAGAATAACTGAAATGAAACAAATGCCCATGCAAACTAGACTTACCACACAGATTCGTACACGTATATATATATATATATATTTTTATACTACTAACTAGACATATATATATATATAGATATATATCTATATATAACTGTAGTCTATAAATAATTAGCGCACTTATCGCAATCCTAGTTGTCTGTCAATCGTAGCGCTCTTTGGTCGGCCAACCGACAAATTGTATATTGAAGAAAATAAAAGTTAAGTAAATTAAACTAAACTAAAGAAATGCCGTTTTAGCCATTTAAGACTTAGTTTTGTAGAAACAAAACAAAAACCACAACAAACAGCAAAAGAAACCAACAAGCAAAATCAGCCGCAATGCTTTAAATAATGAATAAACTAATTAATAAATTAGATATATATGTGTGTATAAGGCTATGGAATACTCGATTGTATGTTTGTCTCTAAGGTATTCATTGCGGCTAATATATATATGTATACATCCCTTATCCCACAACCCATCTCCTAATCCCCATTCAGTGGCTATTTGTTTCGATATTTTTTAGACTAAAATTTTGAACGGCTTTTGGTTTTTATTGTTGGATATTTTGATTAATACTAAAAAACAAATAAAAATGAAATTGTTTTAAATGCAAAATAAAATTCAATAACTGTAATTATAAGCAAAATGTTGTTTACCTTAAATTTAAGCCGCTTTCCTCTTATGATTGCAACATAAATATTTTGCTCAAAGCAAAACAAAACTTGGCAAAACAACATAAATAATCGGCTAATACAAATTACCCAATTAAGTCAAGGTCTCCCTGCCCCCCTTTGCTCATCGATTCTCTGTACACGTGTCGAAACGGTTAACGTCAGACGTATTTGTTTTTTTGTGATTCCGTTTTTGATTCTGATTCCGATTCCCAGTTTTACAATTTGTTCTTTGGGCATTAACAGTTTGGACAGTTGAATTTCGGTGCTGTCCCCTGGGAATTATGTGGAATTTGCAACGTCTGCACACAAAAATAGCTTTTAATTTGTTGAGCCCAGCTGTCTTATGTATTAAATTGATATTGTTTTAAAACTAAAGCTCTTTTATTGCTATATTTATTTCAATTTTTAGTCTCTTATAATTGATTTGGGCTTTGCGGGCATTTGACTTTTATGACAATTATTTATTTGAATTCTATTTTTGCAACCGTTTAAAACATTTCTGCCTCTCTTTTTCTATGCAAACTTTAAACTTCTTGAATCTTGGTATACAATTATCTTTTTACTGCAGTCTGTACATATGCGAGAGACAGCTGGATCGACTAACTATATCATATAATTGGCATAGAAACGATCGAAAAAAAAAAAAAATAGAATCTGCTGTGAAGAAGTTTTTGGTTTATCGTTAGCCAAAAAAAGTGATTTAGAGGCAAAGAAAATCGTCAACTTCGGGCAACCATATCATATAGCTCCCATAAATTAAATATATGAATATTGAAATTTACAATCCAACAGATTGTCTCTTATATATGTAATCTTTGAAGTGTTCTTTCTTGTTCTAACTATAAAATTTATTATCATCAAACTTGATTGAATACTTCTAAAAACTATTCTGCTTACTTTTGATGCATTCTTAAGTTTTTACTCCAAGCAGATGTAGAATAATACTTTTCAATTTATGCCCAAACACGATGTCTAATTTGAGGTTCATGTTCGATCGTATATCTCGGGTTATATTGTTTATTTTGAGTGCCACATTTCAATTGTTGCCTCAAAATATGAGCGCTAAATCAGTCAAATTAACTGCAGTCGCCAGTTTGCATAATGTGTGCCCCAAATGGGATCCCATTTCAGTGGAACAAAGGGAATGTTTATTATTGTCCAGCTGGAAAAGCCCAAAAGAAAAGACGCAGCTGAAACTGAGTGCGATTGGAGTTTACTTTGTGGTTGTTTATGTTATGTTTTTGTTGTTGTCTTTTTTTGTGGAACGCTGTCATCAAAATATGCGTCATTTAATGCGCAACACATTTACCCAGAAAAGTATTCGAGTTGCCACAACGCAATTTGAAACAATTCCAGCTACGTTTTTCTAAAAACTAAAAATGATTTACTTTGCTTACTTGCAGGTGTGACTTCTTGACTATATACATATTTATTTATATATATATATATATATATAAGATTCCAGTTCCCCATTTGTATTTCGGGTCTGCAAATAATTATCAGTTGATAAACTGAAGTGCACACTTTCCTATAAGCCACCTATGTCAATATTATTGTCCAATTTGATAATTATTATTAATTAGCAAAAGCAAAATAGAAAAAATCAACTTTTAACGAATCCATTAATGTTAGTGTCTGCCAAATTGGCTGACAACCAAAAAAACCCATCAATTTACGATTATTTATGACGAAAATTGTATATTTTTTTTTTGTTTTGCCGCCCATAGCGAATAATCGAATACTCGAATAGTCACACTCACACTCGATAAGATAAGCACTCAAACTTGGGGAAAGCCATCAATTAGACAAACAGAGCTTCAAAGTGCGTGACTCCTCGAATTATTCGCCAACGATAAGCTTTATTCGTCGAATTAAGGAACTATTCATGGACATAATGATGGGTTAGCACGTATATATCCTCTATAATTTATATGCTAAGTGGACGCATCAAAAAATCAATATGGCCAAAAGAAAAACCGCTTGCGAAGTTCGTAACAGGAATTTCACATGACATCATTTATTTTATCTAGAAATGGATTTAATGAGTGGGGATTGTGAATTCGAAATTTATATTGGTTCCCATTACGATTAGATATTCACTAACTCTATGTTCTCATATCGATTAAATCAGTTGCTGCAACTGGTTATTAAAATACGATTAATTTGAGTTTCAGTTCAGAATTTCAATTGCAGTTCAGGTTACATTTCCGGTTTGACAACCTGACTATAATATGATAATTTCTGTCTATATCTAAATAATATATATATATTATTAGATTAAAGATGCTTCCTTCTATATACTTCATGCATTTGAACAACGTCATTATATATATTTCACTCAGGATAATATCTTTTATCGCTCAAAAGTTCGCATTTCTTTTGAGCTGTTCAAAAAATGTTTATATAATCATTTCCTTGAATGAATTTATATATACGCAATTTGGAATTTTATTTTGGCGTCCTTGAACTTTATAAAAACGTTGCCCGGGCCCAGCAAAAATGAATATAAATATTCAATCTACAATATATATTTTAAACGTATAAATGCAAAATTTACTCAATAATGAGAACTGTGTAATTTGTAGTTTTCGCCGCACTTGCCAAATTATATCAAATTTAATTGGTTCAAAATGCCAGAACAAATGTGTTGCAAACGCTTACATATAAATAAAAGATATTTCTCTATGATTTCATTTGGAATTACAGTGCTAAAATTATAATAATTGAATTCATTGAAATTATGCGCATTTATGTTTTGCATTTCTCTGCTTTATTTACCTACTCAAACTAGATATTTAGATTCGTGCCAAATGTGTTACGTGCCTTAAGCATGAATAAACATTTAAAAAGCGTCATTAGCGGCATATATTATTAATTATTAAATTTAATTATATTCGAGGAATTTATAAACGGATTATGAAAGATAAAAGCTGTCGTTTAAATATTGTCACTGCATTCATTTTGCTGGAACATGACTCAATTAATTTACGCCTCATTATTTTATATGTATGGAAATATCTTTTTTCAACAGTATTATTAAATCACAGAAAATTGAGGAAGTTTTTTTGTAGATTCTTATACAACACTATCCTCTTAAACTAAATTGGAGTAAACTAAACTGGAGAAGTCTGGGTTTCAATTCCAATGAGTAAACTCTTTGATTCTTATATATAGAAGGATAAATCATATATACCAAGAAACTAGAATATTTATAGCTTTTGTGGTAGAAGAAGGCAATTTTTTGCCTTTCTGCTTTGTGGTGGAACTTTGAACCATTTTTAATGGGTTCATGGAAAGTAAACAACAACAAAACAAATCGTTTTTGTTCTTTTCCATAAATTCATTTCTATTTCTATTTTGAATCAATCTTCATGTATTTAAAGCAATGCAATTATTAACAGATGCCAAATTCGCTATTTTACGTTCATCATTTGTATATACGCCGCATTTAACAATAAACTGTTTGAAAAACAAAAACAAATAAGTTGACTGACGCTGACTAAGCAGCATTTTGTTTATGTCATCAAGTCGGCAAAGAGAGCAGAGCAGAGAATGGAAGAGAAGAGAAGATAAGAGAAGAGAAGAGTGTCTGTCATCATGCTGCGTTGCCGGAAGAAACCGAAAGCGTATGCGATGCGGCGATGTTTACAATTCAGTTGAGTTTGTTCAGTTCGGAACGGTTTGCAATAGATCATTTAGTGAAATGACTACGTATACAGTGCGTATGTGAAATCTTTTGAAATGATGGGTGCCGATTCTGTTTTTCGGTTCGGGTTATGCGCTCGACTCGAGTCCCGCCCCCTTTTTGAAAGGCTGTCTGTCTTTTTGTCTATCTGTTTGATTTTGGTTGCCATTGACGTAGTTGAAAATAAATACGTACAAGTAAGATTGATGTAGTCGAGCGATCCCGACAATGATATACCCTGAACGCAATTGTTAAAAAAATGTTACCGTTTTCGGCAAATTTCCCTTTAAAAAAGTTGTACACCCAGATATGAGCAGGCTAAGTCATTTCGTATAGCAAGCACAGGCATATTTTTATTGACAATCTTGAACTGATCCCTAATTGGCTGGCTAGGTACAGGTGCATATATACTTACATACATACATATGTATACGCAATTGTACGTAACGGGTCTCTGCAAAATACACAAAAAATATTTACGCTTGCAACGATTTTCATGCCATCTCCTTCCCACACATGTGCTCGCATATTTATGCATAAACAGGAAATGCCTGCGGCTTTTGGTAGAAATTAGATTAATATAAAAATACATTTTTGACCAAAACTCGGGTGTTTCTTATTCGATCTTGATGAAATTCGAACAGTTGAATTATAATATGCATCATATGTGTTAATTATAAATTATAATTGTGGCAATTTTAATTCAAAGAATATATATACTTAAAGGGATAGACGATGCTTGCTTCTGCCTGTTACATACATATGCACAAAACAGTTATACCCTTTTTTTTATCCATTTTCAATGCGTTCAATGCATACGTTGCAGTGTCCAACGACATTTTCAATAATTCGGGTGCTTAGCTCGCATTAGTTTATTTATTTTACGTTTGTGTATTTGTTTTTCTCTTTTTTATTTTTTTTTTATTTTTGCAGGCACGTCAACAGTATTTTCCTTTTTGCTTATGTGCAAAATCACGAAATTGCAATTCACACTATGATTCTCACATTGTTTTTTGCTTTTCGCGTCGTCGTTCGTTTTTTGAGAGGTTTTATTTGTAGTTTGGGGCATATTAGTTATTAAATGGAGTTGATTGTTTGTCGGGAAACGAATAAGGAAAAAATGCAGGAATGTTTAAAGTTCTCACTCTTGATTCAATAACTTTAATTAAAAGCATAATTACAAAATTATAGGAAGAAAGAAGTCAACTTAATTTGTTGGCTTTTCATTTTACTAAAATAAATTAATATTTTTAATATATACGCATTTAAATTTCGTATTTGCTGGTATTTTTTAAAGAAATTTGTGTTCTCAAACTTGTTCAATTTATTTGAGTTTAAAAAAACATATTTTTATCAATTGAATCTACCTAAACGATTTGTACAGCATATCGCAGTCGAGCTAGTTTCACTTTTTCAGCATTTGCTTTCTTTCCTTGTATTTATTTATTTTTGTTATCGTTGGCATTAAATTAAACTTGATCTACAAATGTTTGAGTACATAAGCATTTGTGAGAGTGTCTATGTAAATAAGTACATAAGCATGCAGTTAACAACAATTGCCTTAGAAATATTTACTCAAGGCATTTAATTATAGACCTGCAAATTTTGGATATCATTATTAATAGTAACGTCGCACAGGTTTGCCAATGAATATAAAATCTATATATAAATATGGATAAAAATATATTTTGCGTCGCAGTTTCGTCTTCGTTTTGCCAAAAAGCGGGAATTATATAAAAGAAAAGAATAAAAAAAAAACGTGTCTGCTACTTGGCTAACAATTGTGGTTGGGCAGAACAAGCGAGACACACTTTTTTTGTTCTACTTGTCTGATTTTTTTTTGGCAACTGCTATTGACATTGATTGGCGCGCTTAGTGGGTCATGAGTACCTCCTTTCTATTTGCATGTGATTTGGGTGTGTGAGTCAAAAACATTATATTCATGCCATAAGTTTGACAATGTTTGCAGTCATGTTTAAGGTAATATAGTCTACTTATTTGGGCGTGTCTAAGTTACTTGCTTTGTTTTTTAATGTGGATACCAGAAGAGTAGTCACTTTTTTTTTAATATATGAAAATTATATAAATATATACAGCAAAATCGTGCCATAAATGGCAGCAGCTAATTTCAAGTTTCGCATATGATGAATGATAAATGTATGTGCCCTTGTGGGGGGCGCATCGATGCCATGGAAATTGCTGGCATTGGGCCAACATATTTGTTGAACCGCCCACCGAATCGGATTCGATGGTACTGTATTGGTCTTAGTTGGCAACAGCTGCTAACAAAGTTCATTTGTTCAATCGTTTGGCATGGTCAGTGCTTTTGTATACTCATTATACCCATTCAAAAATGGCCATGTAAAAGAGGGTATTTTGCAAGCATTTGTGACGCTATAAATTTTACAAATATCAGTCGAGCCTCTCTCAGTGAGCAATAAACTTTAAATTTTTCAAATAAGTTCTTGATTACTTTTCTCTTTTCGCAAATATCGATACTAATCGATGACCGATATCCGATAAATGATAGCCTTTTAAAGATACATATTTATATTCGGGTTTTCTTATACATAATTGAAAAATATGGAATAAAAATATATTTTCAAAATAAGAAAACTACAAGATCAAACTTTTACATGCCTAGAGGGTATCTGCTGCTCGATCTCCCTCCACATAGATCACTCTTACTTTGTATGTGTATACTATAAGTTCTTTTTATCAAAATACTAAGCGAAATCCAATTTGGGGGCACCCATGAAAAACGCCGGCCATTGGCCATGATTGTTGCCTTTGTTGCCTCATGCTTGGCGCTTGGGGAATGCTCTACTCCTGTCTCCGCCTAGCACCCAATCCCAATCCTTCGCAAGCGAACCCGGAAGCGAATGCGACATGCTTTCACGGACCCAACGCGTGGCCATTGTACTGTTCCGGTAAGAAGTGACGTCTCGTCTGGTTTAGTTTACTACTTACTTGCTTAAAGGTGTGCGATACAAATATAAATAAATAAATCGAGAAATTGCTTAAATTTCGCCATACTCAAATAGAAAATACTTTTGGGTCTCTTACTTTCTTCTTAGCCACCTTTCAATGTCAGGGCCCATATGTTGTCTGTGTGCTTGCTTTGAAATCGAATTGTTTGCAGTATATATCTATTATATATAGTAGCCTATATACCATGTTGATATGTCATAGGTTTTTTTGCTTGGTATTTCTGTTAACACATTTTTAATCAAAAGTATCTGAATATCATTTAAAAAATTTCAATGTGCTGCCAAATAATTTTTTGCTTTGAATTTGTCAGTGTTCAAAGTTCTATTCAGAATTTATCTCGTAAAAATTTAGATATTATATATATATTTGTGTTTATTTTTATTATATATTCATAAGAGATCAAAAACATTCCTCATTTAGTATTAATGAGCAATATCATGATAAATTTTCATCATTTCTTGTGTTTTGTGCATTTTGAGAGACGTGCAAGACAAGTGTTTTAGTCTTTTGGCTATATATTGTAGATTTATATAAAATTACAGAAGGTTTTTATAAACAAATATATTTGTTTTTTTTTAATTAGCCATGCATATTTATAATACTAAATTCAATTAACTCTTAACTATATTGTAAAGGATTTTAATAATTGTCTGTTGAAAAGACGAATCTGAATTTTAATTGTTTACACGAAAAGATATTGAAGATCTTCTGATTACCACTTTTCATAATAAATATCATGTATAAAGTAAACATTTAATTAATATTGATGACGATAGCAGTGACCTACATTAAAGCAGAGCATATTACAGCAATTTGCCAACGCGCAATCATGAATAAGATTGAATGAGTGGCTGTGATTGGTTGAATGAATGCGCCACTCAAATCAATGACAGCTGCTCAAATCGAAAGCAGCTGTTTGCTGATGACTGCTGTTTATTGTTTGTTGTTGTTAGTTGATAGATGATATTCACTCAATTTATCGCCTTTGCAAGTCACATTATTATCGGCTAAACAAGTGTAGCTAAAACAACTTTATTGTTGCTGCAACAAATTTCAATTGCTCATCACGCGGACTGTTTTCAATTAAACGTTGACAAGCGCGTGTTTTCAATAAACCTCTCTCAAAACGCCTCCCCCTCCCCCCTGCAACTCACATAGAACTAGCCAGACAGGCACGAAGTGGAAATAGAATTGAAATTGGCTGTCAAATGGCAAATAATAGTACTAATTTGAAAGTGAGTACAAATTAAAAACAGCTGAACAAAATAATTGCTTTGCAGCACGCATTTCTCATACTTCTGATTCTTCTTCTTATTTATGAGTCATTATCATCGGAACAATGTGCATTATATATGCATTGTCAGGATTTTTTTTTAGCTAGAGAGAAAAATTAGCCCTGTTAAATGTGAGAAATGTGGTTGGGATATTTTTGTACCCCTTTGATAATGAAAATGTAACAGACAAAAAAAAGTATTATGTATATATATATATTCTTGATTAGCATGCAAAGCCGAGTTGATCTAGATAATTTCGTCTGTATGTCTATATGAAAAATCTTAAATAAAAGTCAATATAAGCTTAAGAATTCAAATTGTATACCATAAGCAGATCACCTTTGTTTTAATTAATTGATAACTTTTCACATTTTTTCAATATCGATAAATATCGATTACCGATAGCTATAAGATATAGCTATATAAAGAAGAGTTTCTTTTGTTGAATTTGTATTTAGCTTGACTTAATATTGAACACCTATGAAAAAAATGCATTAAGCTTGTTTAAGAAAGAGGGAAGAAATTGTATAATACATAAAAAAAAGAGCCGTGGTATCTACTATTCGATCACTCACGACTAGTGCATTCTTACTTGTCAAGCATGTTAAACATTTATTCTGCTAATTTTCCCTTTTTCCTTTTGGCAGCAAGGCTTCAATTTACTAATGTCAGCTCAATGCCACAGAGATAGAGACAGAGAGAGGGAGAAAAATAGAGAGAGAGAGAAGGACATCATGCATATCCTGCAGCATAGCCTTGCAGTGGCCTCACCTATTTGACAGTGTCCTTGAGACGCACTGTGAATAGTGAGTGGGTGGTTGGGTGGATTGTTTGCTAGGCACTCAACCAACCATCCATCAAAGTTTGCTTTTCATAAAGAAGGCTTTTGAGGCACTCAATTTATATTTATTAGCCCCATCTGTGCTCAGCCAATATTTGCATCTGTTTTAGCCCTTAAGCAATTTGCGTAAATAATTGAGCTAAATTGCAATAATCAAGTCGTTTAGCAGATTGACGCGATTGTGGCCCAGACAAACAGACGGCTCATATTATCAGCTAACAGCAGTTTTCCTTTACTTTTGTCGGCTGTCAACTGAATTGGCTGAGGGATGACTAATCAGCAAGCGCAAAAATATATTATTATATATATATTTATTATATATATATATATATAAAAATGTATGTGTATTTTTTTTACAACTTTTGACTAACAGTTTGTAAATAAGCACTAATAAATAATAGGCAAAGTGACAAACAAATATTGCTAAATGCACTTTCTTCGAACAGAACTTATATATATATATATATATATACCAGATTTATATATGTAATGCATGTGAAAAATTGAGTCACATGTTAATATTTTGAGTTAGTCAGGCATATTTTAGACAGTGCTTTAGAATTGGGCATTTACATTTTGAAAGGCACAAATAAAATAGGTTTTACAAATATTTAAAAATTAAAAAATACATTTTTTGTTTGATGATCTCATTTAATAAATTGTTAAACTTAAACTGTTCACTTTTAGATAGCGGATATTGCATCTTCTAAGCCAAAAGCTTCTAATTTTCAAACTACCCTTTTTGATCAATTTCAGAAATACTAAATCGAATTTGCATGTTTTTAGCCAACTTTAGTCACGAATCAGGACAAAAGTAATGATTGATTTTGCCCTTTCAGAGGGTATGCTGATTAGGTTGTGATGTTTGTAAGCAGACTATATATATATATATTTTATTGATGAGTTGCACTAGATATATTTATAGTCCTGTTCCTGATCTTTTTCATCTGTTTTACAACTTTCCTGATGATCGAATGCATAACAACGATTTTATTCCCACAGATATCCTAGCAAAACTTACCCACCAAGCCAATTACTATATCAATGAGTTCTCATAGGAACAATCCGTTAAAATTAAGTTTTAATCAGTTTTATTCTGTTTTTCACATCTGTAAAAAAAAGGTTCAACATCGGAATGCTAAATCGTATAGCTTTTAGGGGAATATTCGGTCGCTGTTTAAAATTAATATTCCTATTCAGATATAGCCAAGGGTATCTAATTTTCGATTCGCCACAGACCAACGTTTTTACTTGATTTTGTCATCACGATGGGGCCATTTGCCCCATGTGCCATGTGCGCTCTAAGTGCATCCTCATGTTGGATGTGAATGGTTCTTTTATATTACTGTGGCCTCCATTCAAAGTCAATGTCAGTGTCAAGGATGCAAAACTCAGGCACTGCCAGGCATGCAACACAATGGGAAAAGCGAGCAATTCAAGCGGCGCCCACTTGGCTGCTTGGTGCTCGTCGTCCAGGGTCAAAAAGGCAGCTGAATAAATCATGAAGAGGACAAATCCAAAAGAGGCAACTTCTGCTTCTCCCCCTCTCTCCCACAAGTAGCCTTGAGCGAGCTTAAATGTTAAATGTGAAAATGGAAAGTATTGCGAGGAGTAGACCACTTTTTTAATAAATTACATATGCTGGTTATACTATCCACCCCTCGATCTCCCTCTCCCTGGCATTATCTCTCCTCCGCCCAGCATTAAAGGTCTTGGAATTTGAATGCGTCACATTTTGGTGGCTGTTTCGCCCTCTTTTTGGTTATTATCAGCAGCCTACAACTTTGCCTAGATCTATTTTGGTTTTGGTTTTGTTTGGTTTTTTTTTTTATTGGTGGTGTAAAAATATCAAATTGTTGCGTCATTAGTTTAACATTTAGCTGACATTTAGCAACAGCCCAGGACACAATTTAAAAGATATTTTCGAAACGTGCCAAAATAAAAATCGACAGCGAATTGTTTATAAAAAGTGAGTTGCACACGCGATTTTCTTATTATTATTATTGTTATTATTATCTTGGGGCGATATCACCGGGCCGAGACACGCCCGTTTCGTGCAATTGAAATTGAAATTGTATCTACAAGTACGTCATTTGTATCTTTTGCAAGTCAGTTACTTCGTCAAGCCCATAAAAAGTAGGCAGAGTTTTAATGAGTTTTTCTGCTTAAGTGTCTGATTTGTTTGCCTTAAGAAAATAGTGTGAAAACCAAGTTTAGCTTTGACATTTAATTTGCAAACAGCCATTTTTTTGAAACTTTATCTGTTTTTTTATCTGCAGGCTGTCAAAACAAAGCTGCGAGCAGAACTTTAGAACTGAAATTTAAATTCAATACTTAACGGATAAGATAACATTTGATGAAGTTGAAATCGATATCTATTCGCTTTTTATTTACATTCAAATTGATACCAGCTCTAAAGAACAAATAATAAAATGTAAAATTTATAGCCCTGTTGTTCTCTAAATCTAACTTTATTTTTGAGCGTTGTAAGTTACAGCTAGAAAAGTTTCACTTTACATATTGCCCATGAATATTTAAGCTTTTTTAACTTGAAGACGATCTGTCGATAATCACTCTGAATTCAGCTGAATTTGGGTTTAGTTAGGAAAAAGAGTTAAAACAGCCCATGGAATCTGATCTTAATTTGCTTGCGGATTGTGATATCAAATATAGAGAACAAAGTGTTGGCTGTTTCCCGTTGACTGTTTTCTGTATGCTGCTGCTTGATAAGAACTGAACGATAAGAAATTAACAAACAGCTGTTCTCCGTCTGCTGGCACCTGCATTTGGCGACAATTTAATTAGTTTTTCTCATTCACAAATCGGAAGGCGTTTTGTTTGTTTTGTGTATTGTTTTGTGCCATTAGCCACCAGTTGATAAATATTTGTTTTCTCGTTTTTATTGGCGAGGAAAAAACAACTTTACGAAAGAGTTTTCATACTGCTGCTGCTCGTAGCAAATTTCTAGGAATTGTTATTGTTATGGTTATTAATTTGTTGTTAAAATTATGGCACTTGAATTTATTTACGATTTGCGATTAGATTTTCAATCGGAGTCATATATTCATGTTTTCTGTTGCTATTAAATAAATAGATAAATATTTTCGCTGCAGCTTGCATTTATTTATTTAATAAGAGTTCCACACATACGGATACAATTCGTATCTAGTTCAACCTGGTTCAACCCAATTGCAATCCTTATTGCAAATACACCCTGCAATTCCGCTGCATGAGATTGTGCTCTTAAATAAAGATAAAGAGCGTAGATGGTAAATGCAGTAGCTGCTGAGAGAGTAGCGCGCAGCTGTTAAGAAAAGTATCTGTGTGAGTAGGGAAGCGCAGTAGCATGCTTTGCTGCTCGCACGCACAGCTGTGACCACAATCAAGCGAACAAGTGTTGCGGTGCTGTATAGTTAGCTCGCTCGCACCAACTCACAGTTGTTCGGTCGTTGGCACTGCGAACATATTCTGCCTGGCCAAAGCGACTTAAATGAATTTTGCTTGCATTCAGTTTAGCCTCTCAACTCTCTCGGATCGGACGTGCCTAACGCATGAAAACAACATCAAATAATCATAGTCATATAAAGTGCAAGTCGCGCAAATCAGCCCAAATCGCGCGTGTGAGAAAATCAAAATTAATTGAGAAGCTAAATTTGTATATATATGTGTCTGCGTGTGTTCAGCCATAAGTGCGGAGCAAAAGCCAAAGTGTAACTGTGCTTTGCTTCGTCTCCCCCACCCACCCAGTCGCCTATATATATACATATATATATACCAGTGTGTGTGTGTGAAATTTTTCACATACAAACCTAATGTGAAAAATTGAATTGAGAAATTTGTGTAGCAAATACAAATGAATGAAAACTGAAACAAGACGTAATTCAAATAATAAAAAACATAGCAAACGGTGTCTTTAAAAAGGTAAACTAACAAATAAAATTAAGTGCAAAACGTTTAGAAATCATTTTTTCTTCTCTGTTGCGTGCCCTTTGCAAATGTATGTGTGTGTGTGTGTGTTTGTGTGCGAGCGAGCCTGGGCTTGTATTAGTGATATAAGTGAACTGCTGTAAAAATAGCCAAAGTAAAGAGCAGGCGGCGGCAACAAAAAAAGACAAAAAATGGACAGCAAGCGAGCCACGCAATGCAAGAGCAGCTATCAAAAGAGTGACAGCTTGCGAGAGTGAGAGTGGGAGAGAGGCCCACAATTCACATACAAAGAGAGAGAGAGAGAAAGAGAAAGAGCGACAGAAACTTAAATCGTCGTCAGTTGAAGAGTTGATTCTGTTTTTTTTCCCTTTTTTTCCTTTATTTTTTTTATTGCTGCTGTTGCTGCTTGCCTCGCTATTTGTCTTGATCTTTTGTTTTGAATAGGTTTATTTGTGTTATTGTTGTTGCTATGCGTACGTGTTTTTATCAGCGCTTCGTCTACTGTTTTTGTCGTCACTGTTGTCATCGTCATCGACATCGACTTTTTCTTCTTGTTTTTTTTCACCACAGCTGCTTTTTGTTTTGATATGTGAAATTCACAATCAAGCAGCGACCGTGTGGCTGTGTAATTTAGTGCGCCTTTCTGTGTTGGTTTGTATAAATTATTAACACATATTTCGAGACTTCGAACTTGTTTCAGGTGATCTGGCCACAAAATTAAAAGCTCTTGTTAATTATGAGAAATGTTTGGCGAAACCTCCTAAAAATACTCAATAATATTCAACTGAATGGTGTGATCATCAATGATTTTTATATTATTCCAGAGAGTGTTCACAAATTTTCTTATCACATTCCAAACACTCATCACGATTGATTGATTCTACAAATGTTGTGAATATACTTAAGTATTGAGGCCTCTAACCGTCTGCACTGAATTATTTATAATGAATTACGCACGGCCATAGAAAAAGCTTTCTTTATTGCTGCTAATAAGCTTGTTCAAACTTAATTATATGATAAGATATGACTGGCAATCCATCAAAACATCTTAGGGCGAAATATTAACAAAAAAGTTTGCGGGGATTTTCTTCAAAAATTAAATGACAAAAGAAATTATAATTGTCTAATTATTGATTTTAACATTATTAATCATAGTTTCCAAGCCTGTCCAACATAATTACTTTCTCCCATTTCTGCCTCTCAATTCGCTCATTGACTTGTAAACGTTCTCTGTTATCAGCAGCTTTACACACACAAGCGTCGAAACAAGACGGGCCTTTTTTTGAGCTGCTTTGATTTATATGTTTATATAATGTTCCAATTTCAAAATGTTTCTATTTATGTTCATATGCACCTGCGACTGATACACATATATATATAAATATATATGTGTAGGCATGTTCAGACATGTTCTTTTTTTTTTGCCCATAACTCAATGTGTGCGAAGACTTCTGGGCCTGCGGGAATGTGTTAAACGAATTTAAAAAACATTTGCTTAACAATTCGTAAACGTGTCTTTTTTTCAATGAGATAGTAATACAAAGATATACGATGGAATTTAATATTTCAGATAATTTTTCGATAGGAGTTACGTTGTCAAAAGCAAGCTAGAAATTTCCTCGGTTTATCCGTCTTCTGCGGGAAAATTTACAAATGGAATTTCCCTTCATTGTACTACCGGGTATTTTATAGTTGAGCTCTGACAATCAGCTGTTTTTTGAAGCAGCTGCAGCAACTGCTGTGGCTATATGCAAATAAATTTTTACAAATACAAACATATGCGAAATATAAAAAATATATAAACAGATGTCACTTTTGTTTTCTTCGCTCGCATATTGCGTTCTGTTTGTTTAATACTACAATGTGTTTATTTATATTATTAATGTTATTATTATTAATATTATTGTTATTATTTGCGTCGCTTTGATTCCGACTTTAGGTTTTGTAATTGAATACTAATTTAGCCTAGCCTTTGTTTTACAGGCGCAACTTGCAGACAGAGAGAGACAACTGCTATTGCTGTCTTTTCCGTTGCTTCTCTCTGTTCCGATATCTGCGACACTTTGACCCACTTTTGGGCCATATATTTATATATATATATATATACATGCCTTTATATATACTGCATATACACACACAGGCAAATGGAGCATGGGAAATTTCATCGTTTGTTTACTTTCATTTTGGCTGTGTGAATTCAACATTTGTTTGTGGCCCACTTTATGTGGGTCTCCGGGGAAGCAAATGGGGCGATGCAGTGGATGTGGAGTGGTCAGGTCTAGCCTAGCGACTGATAAGGGTAGGACCGTGACTGTACACTTAGAAAAATAAGTAAAAGTATTAAATCAAAGTTCCTTAAATCTATGAAATATTTTTTATAATTTTTCTTAGAAAGATATTTAATTTTCGTTATATAAATAAATAAGATTTTATTAGTTAAAGTTCATAAGTGCAAATTGCTGCTGATAAGCTTTTTTCTAAGTGTATCGCATGTTCAGCGCTGACTCAGCGTTATCTCTATGCTTCTATCTCTTTCTCTCACATTATCACTAGCACAATCGATCAACTTTCGTCTGCGTCGCAATTAAGGCTTTCCCTGTCGACGACAAAGTGCAAAGTTTTCCATAATCATATACGACAAGTAAATCTCAAACACCTAATTAGTTTACCACACCAACCCCTCCTTTGAAAAGCTTTGATCATTGTTTTCCGTGTTCCATTCGAGAATTGTTTTGTTTTGCCTAGCTAAACAATTGACGATTGACAGTTTTAATTGACGCATTCAGTTAGTGCGCTATTAATATGGCCAAGTGAACACTAAAAATAAATGGCGAAAATACAAAAATAACACGTCGAGTACTACGCATCGAGTACACGGATTTGGTCAGTCACAGTAAATTAATAAAAAAAAAACATAAAAAAAAGTAAAGAAAAGAAAATATAAGCGATGCGCAGTGAGTTCAAAACAATACAGCTTTTGGATCAGTCAACGGTCAAATATGCGAACAACGCCCGATCGTTGACTGCCCCTTAAGTTAATGACACTCACCGATCTTTGATTACGTGCGTCGTATTTACTTATCGACTGCGCAGACTTCTCCACAAACAGCACATTTGAGCTAACCGTTTATCTGATCGTCGAGTGGTTCCCCCAAGTCGTTGCAGTTTTAATTTATTTTTTTTTGTATAGGTAAAACTAGTTTGGCCGACAGACTTTGGGGAAATACAAAACTTAGCAATAATGACATCAATTTAAGCCACAGTTGAATGAAGTTTTTCTGAATTGGGTAATAGACAGATGAAAGCAACTAACAACCCCATAAAGTTTAGATTTTATTGATCAACAGCAAAAACCGAATCGATTTAGCTAAGTGAGTCGATTTAAAAATATATGCTTCAAATTTGACATGTTGACATTTTATGATATATATGCATATATTAGATATTTTTTACTAAAATAGGTATTATATATATCATAATTCACATTCACTTAATAGAAGACATGGAAGTCTTCAGGCAAGCTCTCTCGCCTGAAGCATTCTTACTTGTTTTTATGGACAGATTCTTAAAATTAAATTAATTTATTATCAGATTCGAAGGTTCATAATCAAATGTGCTAATAAACAAAAAAAATATATATTTATAAGCAAACAATTTACATAAACTAATTCTCACAGTTTGCATTCAGTTAAGACTGAGATTTAAACAAGTCTCGCCGTCTGGTCGGTGGCTGTTGGCTGCCAGCTGGCTTTATTTAAGCCACCGTCTAACGCAATTAGTCATACGCAAATATTTGTGCCAGATAAAGATACAAAAATACACACATTTCGAGATACAGATACAGAAATAATAGATAAATAGATATTTACTGTTTGTTACAACACAAATGTAATTATGCATTTTTTTTTATTATGTCTGCAGTTTATTTGCATTTGTTGTTTAAGAGCCTATATGAAAGGGGCAGTGAGTGTGTGTGTGTGTGTTGCCAGACAGAATGCGCAATTTATGGATTTGCGCTATCTATTGCAATATGCCAAACGATAATTAAATTACCATTTGCGCCCCGTCTGATAACTGTTCTGAATTTTGATTTTAGCTTTAGCATTAATAATAATAATGTCAATTTCAATGACCGATGATTGTCCACAAAATCAAACGCAGTTCGCAATTGAATTCAATTAAGCAACATGCTAGACTAAATGCCTCTAATATTTAAATAAATATATTTGTTTTGTATACACAGATGTGTTGCATGGTTCACAGATCGCTTTGATTGCGGGTCGAGTCGATCAGCCAATTAGGTGATACGATTGCGCTTCAGATGAATGCACCAATGATTTTTCTATTTGCCCTGCGACAGACACAATCGAAATTATTGTGACTGATTTCAGCTTAGGATAGTAATGAAAAAACTGTTTCTAGCAGAAAGTTGATCAATTTTTTTGTTGTTACTGTCGAAAAGTTAACTTATCAGTCAGTCGAACAAAGCACTTTTCTAGCCACGTCGCAAAAGATTAAAAGATATGCAATAAATCACTTTGTGATCTTCTGTCTTATTCCACTTGTGCAAGGTGAATAATCTTGTAAAATTGTCAGTTGACATATTTTTGCTTATGCTTCGAAGCTATTGCGTTCTATCTACAGCTTTTCATCAAATTTTCTTAGTAAAAGTTGCCGTCTCAGATAGCTCAACTTGAATTGCAAATAATGTCAACAATTATCTTTAAAAGTTTATTGAAGGAGAAAGTCAACTAACTTTTAATCATTTATAAATTAATCCTTGTCGATCCCTGATATATTGAACCTCTGTTTTTGATTAATTCGTGTAAATATCAATATCAATCAAGTAATATCAATATCAATATCAATCAAGTAATATCAATTTTCAAGGCACAATACATAAACAATCAAAAGCGGAAAACGCAAGTTATCAAGTTTTATATAGATGCAGTTATTTTGCATTGCGTGTTGCGATTAGGGAAGTAACATTGAACCCACAACGCATTGAAATGCACAATTGTGCATGATTCAGATTAAGTCAACAAATTATTGAGAGTTCTCAGAAAATCACATGCGATTTTTTGTATTAATAAATTGTGAGTTGCTGCTTGCTGTAAAATAAACCGGTTTGAAGCGAACGTTTAACACATACGTTTAACCCAATTAAAATGCAATTCTTGTTTCTCATTTCAGATACAACAACAACAAGCAGACCAACGGAATATAGAACAGCATCAGCAGCAGCAGCAGCAGTAGCAGCAACAGTTGCAACCACAACAACAACAACAACAAACAACCAACTTGTTAAACTGTTTCGCGTGGCAGGGAATGGTATATTTCTTGGGGGATTGGGGCATGGGAGATTCTGACTTGTCGTCATATCAGCAGCATGTTCCAAATATACAGCAGCAACAACAACAGCGCATCCATGGACAACAACATCAGCAGCAACAGCAGCAGCAACAACAACAGCAGCAGCAGCAACAACAACAACAGCAGCAACAACAGCAGCAGCAGCAACAACAACAGCTGGTTGCACAAATCTCAACTAGTTTAAGCCTATTGCAATCGCAGCTACAATTTGCCAGCGGCTCCAGCTTTCTTCAACAGCAGCAGCAACAGACACAGCAGCAACATGTTGCCGGCAGCAATACTAACAACAGCAGCAGCAGTTTGGTAACCGCCAATCTACAGCAACTGACTGTCAGCAGCAACACGCCCACCAAACAGCAGTTGCAGCAGATTGTTGTTGTTGACTCCACCACCACCACTCATCATCCCTCCCAACAATCCCCAGCAACCCACAAGTTACACCCAACATGGCTGCGACAATGCTCCGAGTCCAATTCAAACTCGAATTCGCAATTGACGTCAGATAGCAAAGCGGGGGGAGCAGCAGCAGCGAAGCAGCCGCAATCATCTCAGTCTCAGCAGCTCAGCATCAAGGATCATCTTCTGGATATTGAGGATAATGAAGTCGCTGTTCATCCACTTTCGAATCAGGTAAGAAAAAAGAGATTACTCTCTGAAACTATTTAATATAACTATTTTTTATATATATATATATAATATTCTGTATGATCAATCTGTATCCTATTCCTCGCTCAATTGCAATCTTCGATTCATTGTCTCCGCCTCTTTGAGCAATTGCTGCTGTAGCGCATAGAAATATTCTGCCATTCCCTCCACCGAATGCTTCAATATGAATGTTTTCACGATTGCCCATGTCGATTTGACAAAATTTACATCGGCCACAACGAGAATATCTGTGGTATTCCCAGGTGAACGCTTCAGGCAGTAGTGCATCAGTATGGTAAAGACATCGGCATAGGGTATACCCTGATTGATGCTCTCCACATCTATCGAGTACATCTCACCTTTGGCACTGCACTGACGGATGGATTGATGCTCAACGATCCGTGCATTTTTGGGTCCCAAATTCGCTTGGAGGGCAACAATCATGCTGACTTGTCGCTCCTGCTGCCCCGCCACATTGCACATCCATTTACCAAAACTCAGATCTGTCGAACTGCGAGCCGCATGGAATTGTCGTAGAAATGTGGAGCCAGTGGGTGAGAATAGCAACTCGAAGAGTGCGTCCACCTCGAGCTGCAGATTTGTCTTGATGAAAATGCGACCATCGTGTTGGCCATCGCATTGGTGGCTGGTACCCACAGATAGATCCCTGATCATTTCCACTTGACTCTGCGTCCGCTTTGGGCCGTGACTGGTCTGGGCTTTAACGCTCTTCTTTCGCTGTTGGCTCACCAAGTGGCTTGTGCCTCTGGTTGTCTTTCGCTTTCCATAAATGATCGACTTTTGCGTTTGTCTCGTACGCGTTCTGCTCGTTGATGGATATATTGTTGGTCTCGCTGTATGATCCAGGTTTATGGATTCCGACCGCATTTCTTCAGTGAAATTCACCGATGTTACAGATGAATATTTCGAGTTACGCTCGTTCAGCTTGCGGGGCTCCATTGCAACACGAAATGTCAAAAAGTAAAGCCTATAAATTATCTTAAGTTTGTTATAAAAAATAGAAACAATGTTTAAATTTTACATGTGATCAACAACAGTTTGCAAAATACTCCACTTATTGTGTTAATATAACGGAAAACATATTCACAAAAAGTCTTTACAATTTCAAGACACAATGACCAGAATTTTGACTTATAAAACCCGGTGGAATTTTGATACTATTGTGATATATTTGTGATTTCTGCAGGTTTTTCTAGTTGCTTTCATTATTATTATCCGCTCAAGTTTTGTTTACCTAAACCTGCTGACAACCAGCCATAAAATGTAAAATGCTGGCAAAGAAAGCTTCTGTTGACAACTGAAAGCTCCACAAGATTACAGGCCACAATCATTGACATGGACAGCAGTTCTGCTTATCAAAAAGTCGCATGACGTAGGATCGATTAGATATGGTAAAACTAGTCAGTATGGCCACGCGACCAGCGAGTCTTATTTACCCTTATAGAGGCTGTTTCTATATTGCTCCCAAGTTTGTGACAAAGAAAATAAAAACCAGTTTTGTAATTAGTTTTCGACAGATTGTAAAACTGGAACCGAAATTTAACTATTTTCTAATAGTAAAACCAGTTACAAGAACCAAATATAAAAAAGGTATACTCGTAGGATTATAACAAAACTGAATATCAAAGTAACCAATTTGTACCGATTCAACAACTTTTTGGTTATACCAGTTTAATAATTTAATTTATTATTAATTTAATTTTTTCTCATTGTTCTTTGCCACTTCTTGTTGCAGGTTGGAGGACATACGCGCCTGTTGCTGCTCAACCAGTCGACGGTGATCAAGCCGCTGAACTTGCGCGAATTGGACTTCTATCAGAACATTCCGCAGGACGTACAGAAGTTTGTGCCCAAGTATAAAGGTAAGATACCGCCTATATTCCATTCCAATTAACCAATCAGCCACAACGATTCTCGTTCCACTCGAAGCGCTTCATCTGATATACATATACATTTATATATATATATATATATCTTTCGTTTCGAATTAACTGCTCGTCGAATCATATATTTAAAAAAAAAAAATAAAAAAATAAAAAATAAAAAAATATTACCAAAGAAACGAAAAAAAAAAAAATTTATGTGATAAAACCATTTTTTTGTCTTGAGTTTTTGAAGTCGCTGTTTTTGCGCTGCTGTATTTTCAACTTTTGTTTTGTACTAACTCGCATTTGTTCAAAATCAACAATTATGCGCTCCACTGTACTCTGTCCTTATATCATTTTTATTTTAAGTATATATATGTGATATATCTGTAGTCTGTAAGTCTTTATATTGAATGAAAACAAATAAAAACATAGCACAAAAAACAAACTAAAAAAAAAGAAAGCAATAAAGAAAAGTGATGCAAAAAGAAAAAAAATATAAATATATCAATAAAGACTGAAAACCATAAAGTAAACTTTAGCTTTAACAATTTGTAAAATACAAAAAGCGAAATAAATATATTATAGACGCCATGCCCAATTATTGTCTGCTCCAAAAGCTCCAAACTACAATATAAATATATATTTAATCACATAAGAACTTTTAGTAAGTAGCGAACTGACAACAATGGGTAAGTCGCAGAAACACACAACAATAAAAACAACAAAAAGAAAAAAACTTAAAATTATAAAGAAATATTAAAAAATATGCAACTTCTCTTTAGCAAAAGATTTATATCGAAAACGTTTGTTGTAAAATTTTTCGGTCTTATTGCCCAAAAATTTTACAATTATTTTAAATGAAAAATTTTTTTACTTAAACTATTAAAAATGCGCACGCTCTTTGGGCACAGGTGGAGTTAATTAAATTAATTATAAAGATAAAGCCTGAAGCTCTGGGGGCGTGCCACCTCTGCCACTACATATCTACGCTCTATGCTCGTATTATCCAAAGGTTCGAAGTGTGTGCCGACTGACAGACCCGCTCCTGTGTGTGTGTGTGTGAGATCTGCTGCGAACGGCTGAACCAAACCAAACCGAACCGAACCGAACCGCACCAAACACTGAACCAACTGCGGAGAGCAGCCTCGATACACTGAAACCAAACTGAAACTGAAATACAGCGTAAAATAATATTACTTAAAGAAACAAATTACAAAAATCAATATGCAATTTTTTACTCCAAGTTTTTGTTTTTTTTCGCAACTAGAGAAAAACAAACTACGAAAAATCGTGTGTTTATATTTTTGTTATTTATTGTTTCTGTTGTCTTTTTTTTTTGTTTTGATTATTCTTGTGTTTTATATATGTGTTTGTTCAGAATGCACATCGGTGCTGCCCCTCTCGTTGTCTCGTTTGTTGTGTCTTGTCGCCGTCGTCCCTAGGCTAGGCCTTGCCGATCTCTAATCGGATCTCTGATCGATATGGCTGCTCTGCTCTCAGCTCTCCCTCTCAGCTCAGCTCAGCACTATCTCTGCTCGCTCTGCTCTGCTATGCTCTGATCTCTGTCTGTCTCTGGAACTGAAACGTCTCCGAGACTCTCAAAGCACGAAAGCCGATTAGAAATGCAAGAAAGCCAATAATGACACAATGGCCATTGACGGGTTTGTATGATTAAAACACATACTACTTTATATCTTTTACTATATCTACCAATTACTATTATATACAATAAGCTATTCAGTTCCTTAATTAAGTCAAAAATATCTATATATAAATATAAATTTTGATCGTTTTAAGCTAAGCGTAGGTTTACCAAAAAAAAAAAAAAAAAACCCAATAAGACAAATAATCTTTCGCTACATTTTTAAAACTTGAATTTTTTCGCACATGTTTAACTCTTGATTAAGTATCTCTCTTTCTCTCTTAAAGTGCACAAAGTTGCGAATTCCGCTTAGGTCTTATAAATATTTTATAAATCGAATAAATCATAAGTCATATAAGTCATTCTATATGTAATTATCATATGCTGCTTTTGTGTGTGTGTCCATCCGAAATGCATGAAATTGTCTCATTGGGGTGATCACAAAACATGAATAGATGTGAATTAAATGTGTGTCCTCCAATTTATTCTTGTTATTGGGAGAGAAGAAGAGTGTTTGTCGTCTGTGTGTCAACGAATCAATCATGGATATGCTTTCCTTATGTCTAATCAGATCCATCAAGAACTTAACCTCAAGATACTTACATACAAATTAAAGTTAATTGCAAACCAAATCGAACACGCAACAACAAACAATTTTAGACTTATCGCTCGCCGGTCCCGTTCTATTTCCAGGCGTTATGCAAGCCACATCGATGGGCGGCGTCAAGCTGGACAAACGCTATTCGCCCAGTTTTCGGGACGATGCCGCCGCGGTGCCCGTGCGCAAGATGAGCGCCTCGAAGCGGAAGCGCGACGAAGTACTCAGGTATGTAGCAAACCAGTGGCGCCACCATTTCGACTTATTAGCTCTTGCACCGCACCACCACACTCAGAAAAAAAAGAGATCTGAATTTTGAAATAGTTTTTTGAATTAGTGCGACTTGCCTTAAATCAAAAATCGCGCAAATATTTCTGGATTTATTATAAATAATAGAAAATTTGCCAATAGAACAGAAATGCAAACGATCATTTTTAGAATTAGGAAGTAAAATTATAAACTAAGTAAAATATTTTTTTCTTTCACGTAAAATAAATAACAAAAAAAAACAATATAATAAATCACACACACACATAAAAGACAACAGTCTTTAAACTATAAATATTTTTGCTAAACATTTAGAAAAATGCTAAAAAATGCAAATTAACTTTTTGATGAATCCTTCTAAAATTCAGTGTCATTTTTTTCTGAGTGCACCAACACCCAATCAACCACACCCACCAACACCTATTTGCCTACACTGACGCAAACACTTATGCATTTATATATACAAATATTTGTATATATGTTGTATAAGTTGTGTGCTTTCAATAAAAAAATAATTAGATATATATATATATATATAAACCACATAAGACTGATGCCTTTCAGCCAAGCAAATGGAAATGAATTTTATTTTTGTTTTAGATTGTGCAATGCATACAAAAAACAAACACGCACTCGCCCCTCTCAGACATTGTTGTAACGGGTATCTTTGGGTATGCAAATTACAATCATCTAGTATTATGTGTATGAGTATTTGTTTTTGTTTATTTCTTCAAGCCGGCGACATCATCACATCTCATCCTGTTCCATTGCAAAACAATTATGATTTGCCAATGGAGCGGCGCATGATGGATGTGTTTGTTCTCGTTTCTTTGCTGTTTATAATAAAACGAAAAATAACGACGGAAAGAACAAAACAAAACAACAAAAAAATGTTGCATTTTATTTTGTTTTAGGTGAATCCACTCTCATTTTGTGCCATCTCAAATGGGGTTTGAAATACTTCGATTTTTTCGCTTGATTCCATCATAATTAATCCCAAAAACATCTCGCCTGGATTATTTGCAGAATGAAGGTGCATAAGAACGGAAATGCGGCCGATGTTATCAAGAGCATTTCGCAACTTGACAACTCCAATAAACAATGTTAGTATCCCCTGTGTCCCCACCCCCCGGCCTGGACAGAAAAAACTCGTCCCCTTTCCAAAAATTAATTACATTTATAATTGAAATCCTTTGCAAGTGTTTTGACTAATATATTTTTGGCATCTTTCGTTTCACAGATTTCTTGATGCTCGAGAATATCACGTCACAGTTTCGCAATCCTTGCATTCTTGATCTGAAGATGGGCACACGCCAGCATGGCGACGATGCTTCCGCCGAGAAGCGCTCCAAACAGATGGCCAAATGCGCCGCCAGCACTTCGGGCTCCCTTGGGGTGCGTCTCTGCGGCATGCAAACCTATCAGGCGGATCTGGAGCAGTATGCCAAGCGGGACAAGTACTGGGGCCGCGAACTCAACGAGTCGGGCTTCAAGACAGCTCTCCATGACTTCTTCTACAATGGTTTCCGTTTGCGCACCCGCGTCATACGCAAAATCCTCCAGCGTCTGCTGCAGCTGCGACGCGTCATCGAGAAGCAGTCCAGCTACAGATTCTACTCCTGGTAAGCTTACCACTTTATTTTCTTCGTATCAGTTATTAATTATTCGCTTCCAGCTCCTTGCTCATTGTGTATGAGGGATACGAGGAGAATCCGATGGCCCATCCGCGCTTCATGATATCGGATGATTGGCTGGAGGCACCAAAATCGGCCACAGTGCAGTCGACAACAGCCGCCTTTGATTATCATCCGGATAATAGCATAGATGAGGATGACATCGAGGACGATGAGGCGGGGCACGATGCAGGCGATGAGCTCGAGCCGCACGATACCGACGAAGATTTGCAACTTGTGGCGGCCGTGGACAGTGGCAACGCTTCGGCCACCAATAGCAGCAATGGCGCTGACGGCTGCAACTATGACGCGGATGCCTCGAACGACTCCAATTCTCGTTTAAATCTCGCCACTCGTCGCCATCTGCATAAGCGTGGCTTTGCGGAGGCTGCGGCACGTGGCGTCAAACAGACAGCAACCAGTTCAACAACCACCACAGATGAGGAGGAAGAAGACGACGAGGAGGAGGATGAGGAGACGGAGGCAGAGGCAGAGGCGGATCAGCATCGTGAGTCTGCTATGCCGCCGCCGCGTACCTGCGGCGTATTGCCCAACACCACCAAATCACCACCAGCAGCAGCAGCATCATCATCTGCGGGGGTTGGTGGTGGCAACCACAACAAGGGCGGTGCCAATGGCAGCGCCACACCTGCATTCATTCCAATTTCCGAAGAGACAGTATTTCTGGATCCAGAGCCAACGTTGCCCAGCGTGACAACCTCATCGCCACATTCCGGTGACTCCTGGATGAACTACAGCAGCAACAGCAGCGATGATTTCTCTGGCCTCTCGGAGCAAATTAAAGCAGTGGCCAGTGGTCGTCAGACATGTAAGTTCCAGGCTTAATGCGACTTTATCCTAATCCACTTTCTAATCCGACATTTACTCCTTCAACAGGCAACAATAGCTCTGATGATGGCAGCTCAGATTACGAGAGCAGCATCATCGGACCCACAGAGGCCATGTTCAAGCGCTACAAATCGCAGCAATCTTTCGATGCTCAAGCCGGCGGATTGGTAATGGAGCCCAGCACTCCGCCATCGCACACCGGCAACAACTCAAGTGCCACCTTGAAGTCCATTGTGGTGTCGCCAGCCTCGTCGAGCGCCTCATCCCTGAAATCCGTCAAGGGCGCTGTGAAGCGTTTGCGCTGCAAGGACGACGATGAGCATTATGCGGCACACGATGATGATCCACGCGAGGCTAAGAAGTCCACCATAACATCCACACCCGTCTCTGCCGTCTCCTCGCCAGCCAAATTGCAGCGCAGCAAGGTGTCCGCCGCAGTGCAACGCAGCTGCGAGAATATTTCCAATTCGCTGCTAGCTGGCATCCTCTTGGACTCACTGGAGCGACGTGCCAGTGCCGAGGCTGCAGACAATAACAAATGTGGCAGCCAAGATGCCAGTACGACTCCAACGGCTGCAGCTGCTCGCAACTCGGCGCTGTTGCATGGCTCCAAGTCGCTGGATATGTCCGCACCGCCCACAGATGACTCCGCCTGTTTTGTGGATGTGCGCCTCATTGATTTCGCACACACTGCGTTTGTGCCGCGCAACGGCAGCATGTTGCCAACTCCGGCGGCAGCTGCCCCCGTGCACCATGGACCCGATGGCGGTTTTCTCACTGGCCTCGACAGCCTCAATCGCCTGCTCAACGAGATCCTCGCCGAGGAGAGCATCTAAGCAGCGTCTCGATTCGCTTATTAAGTTAAAGATTAAAACAAAAACAACAAAAAAAAACAAGTACAATTTGATTTCGGAATACCTAAATTGTTGTAGCAACATGTGTTAAATTATTAAAACTAATCTTTAGAAATTCGAAATGTGATTCAGCAAAACAGAAAGAAAACAAACAAAACAACAAAAAAAAAGCAACAATATTTAACCAGGTAAACCAACAAAAACAAGAAAAACAAAATTTGATGGAAATATAATGGCAACACATTTAAAAACAAAAACAGCAAGCTAAAATCATTGTAGAGCTGACAATTGTTCTCTTTATGAGCATTTGAAAAAAATTTTGAACTTTGCTTCTTCCAAAACGTAGTTAAAAGTTACAAAAATTGAATTAATTTGAGATATTGATAAGCTTCTGCATTTCCAAGCGCTGAAACAAATTCGAACTTTGTGAGAAATGTGTTATGAATATATTGGAAAAACAAAAACAACAATATACTATATAAATGTATATGTACATGTATTGTATTTTAAAACGATTAACTGGCATGCGAGTCATGCGTTTTTATACCTAGCTATATTATTACAATACATACAAATGCAAATGACAAAGCATCAAAGCGTAAGAAACAGTATTTTGTTATAATTATTTGTTCTTCTTTTGCTTTAAATCATCGTTTCCTTTCTAATTGTAGCAATCGCAGTTCAATCTGTGTGTAAAAGTATGAGAAGAGAGCAAGCAAGAAAACGCTATTAACATAAATCCTAACAACATATAAATGTATATTACTATTACTTATTGTATAACTAGAAAATTAAATGGATCCAAAAAAAAAACAGAAAAACATAAAACAAAATACAAAAAAACAAACAAACAGAAACGGAAATAAACAATGTATATTTTCACTTAAGCACGTTTAAAAATTACAAATGTTCTACTGATTGCAAAATAAATCTAAAGTATCAATAAATATGTCAAAAATATATAAGTGTCTTGTGTCGTTTTTAAGGTTTAAATAACTGTTTTCTCGCACCTTATATTTGAAAAATTATTTTATTTGGCAGCGCTGCCAGAGTGCTAATAGTCGCATGTAAACAAACCGCCTTGCATTTTGGCATTTTTAGTAAATTTTATTCCGATATATTATCGATAGCATTTTGTCACATCTGTGTTCACATTTCTGTTATTGTGGCAAGAAGAGTATGTATTTCCATTAATTTTGTAATACTTTGTGATTTTTCTATTGATTATAAGAGTTTTTGCAATACTTGTAGAAAATGCTGTTGTTACTTAGTGATTGTTGTCGTGCTGATGACATGCGCCCGACCAACAGTCAATAAGAACTAAATACAAAAATTAAGCTCACTTATGTAATTCATTAACAAAAAAAGCAAGACTTTTATCGTTTCAGCGGAAGTGCAATTAAATAAATAATGGGTGGACATCACGGAGAACCCTACACAGTGCCACATCCATCGATCTACAAGGTGGAGAATGTGCCCCAATTGGTTGAGGTAAAGGAGGCGCTCGGCCGCCAGGGCCTCAGCGATCCATGGCTAAGGTAAGCTAGGATGAGCTAAACTATCGATAAATGTTAATGTTGCTGTTGCTACTAGGAACGAGGCCTGGCGCTATGAACCAAAGGCATTTGGCACACACGCCTCTCGCCTGCGGACGTTCATGTTCCGCGGATTGGGCATTGGATTCTCTTTGTTTCTAGTCACCATTGGAGCGGAGTATGCGCTCGGCATTGGCAAGGGCCAGGGTGACCATGGTCATGGACATGGACACGATGACAAGAAGGAACATTAAGCGTTAAGTGATTTTAGTTTAATAAAAATAAAAATAAAATTGCGCTTCGATAAATTTAATGATACGATTTATGTATATTGATGTATTGATGCTCTTGATATATTGAAATTGTTAATCGCAGAACATGTTGTGGCCAAAGCCAAAACACACCTCCGATCAATTGACACGCGGCTTCATTTCGTCGTAGCAGGAGCGCAAAAAGATCTGTGGCTTCTTGGCAGGATTGAAGTATTCGTGCCCCTTGGACCAATCGTAGCCGACGGCATACGCGAATATCTGACCATTAGCACTGAAGCCACATTTCGTAATTGATTGATCCATGGCCTCGCTAGATTTGAGCTTGGTGCGTGCATCTTTGTCCCAGAAACTGAAGGTGCCATCAGAGCCGACGGTGACCAGCGTGCCATGAATGGGATGGAATGCAATATCGTTGACAGCATAGATGTCCTGAAAGCCCGAACTGCCCGTCGAACGATGGCACTTAAATGTGAAGTTATCCTTGGGATTCGCAGGATTCACATACTGAATGGCCACCCGTCCCTCGATGCTGCCTAGCGCATAGCCCGTTGGTGCCTTCTTCTTATCCTTGAAAATGGCAATGGCGCGATGTTGATATTTCAACGGACTCTCCTGTCGCTTGTACTCGGTGGGACTGTTCTCCAGCGAGTAGATGATTAGGCCGCGGCCCGCCGTGCCCACCACGGCCATCGGATAGTCCACATCGGCGCAATAGCAACGCTCGGGCAGATTAATGGCCATCATGGGTGTGGGAGTGCGTGTGTCCCAGAACTAAGGAAAATACACAGTTAAATACGGAATAAATGTGGTGTTATTTTAAAGGCATACCTTAAGCGTTTTGTCCCAGGAGCCGGTCATGAGGCACGTGTAATTTGGACCCTTGACCATGTGACAACTTTTGACTGGCCCATCATGGGCGGCCACTTGCATTACTTGATCGGAGCCGAGATCCCAGAGTTTGACCTGTTTGTCACATGAGGCCATAAAGACTTTGGTGCCATCGTCCGACCAGCACACGTCCAGCACTGGGCCACCCATCGACTTCATCGATTTGGGCACAGTGGCTCCACTTTGTTCAACTTCCCAACACCGGACGCTGTTATCCCAGCTGCCGGCAATCAGATAAGTCTTGGGCAGTGTGCTCGGACTGAATTCGAGCGCGGAGACGGAATCGTCGGGCGGCGAGGCCACCTCGAAGTCGTTCATACGATTCGTTGTGGTTTGTGCGGGCCCAAACATGATTTTGTTTTTGAAATGTCGCAAAATGTTTGTATATTCGATCGACGTCGGAGCGTCAAAAGCAATTTAACCACATTACATTTAACACTTACGTTTAACAGAGCACGCAGCGCAAAATGAGCAACGCAACGCAGCTACGAAACGCATTTAGGAGCATACGAGAACGTATGTTAACGCCAGCAGTTTCTATCTACCACAAAAACAACAACAACAACAAAACTACAGTTCACTGTGATAACAAGCGTATGTTAAATAAAGCCGGTAAATAGTGCGTCTGTTAAAAAAATATATGACAAAATAATTGGTTATTAAGTTGCAGTGCTATTTTGCCTAATAACCCAAATATATTCTTCAATGTGACAAAGGTGAGGGGCGCTTACTTACATGCCAGCAAAGACCCATTTGCAATGCATAAGCGTAGCTTGCATTCACACAAACACACACATAAGGTACTCGCATTAAATATTATTTACATACATACATACAAAATGTGCTTGGCTTGAAAAACTTGTTATTATATATCCGTATTGAATTGTCAAATTTGAACTCGCAGATACGATAATCGTTGTTATCAGTCAAATGTTTTGGAATCAGTCGTGTGAAGCACTAATTGTTGTTGGTTCATCTGAACACTACCCGAAAATAAAATCCCCGCAAATCGCCGAATTTTACTGGGTATTTTTAATTTAATTTTTATCGCTTGCAAACAAAATTTAAAACTAAAAATGATTGCTATGGTTTATTTAATCAGTAGGCAGCTAAAATAGTTTAAAAATTTACAAGGTTCTTTTTATTTTTATTTGTAGGTTTTTTATAACTATTGCAAATGCGGGTCATGTCGAAGAAATGTAAATTGTGAGTAATAAGACTTCTAAGAAAGCTGAAAAGCCCACTTCGATTTGAGGGTCGTTCCAAATTAAATACTCTTGGAATGCGGTTATTTACTTATCACACGGGAACTCCCCATTGACCACTCTATAGAGAGAGGTTGACAACCCTTTATTAATTATTATATTGTATTAAGTAAGACGATGTTGAATGTTTGTTGACTTTGATTTATTTTTATATTATATTCAATTTCCCACATCATTCATGGAATGATGTGATCTTATATTTGGTGATGTTCATTGTGGATTTGTGACTTCATATATATATATATATATCATTTGGTAATTAGTATATTACTAATATGATGAGATAATTATGGATGTGCTGTTAATACTTTTCAATGCCTGAATGACACTCATTTATATCAGTCAGAAAGTTTTGCTATATGGTATTGACTATATATGCATAACAATAGGAACCATTCGTACTGGATGTAATTCTAACAGGCAAGTTACTAAGATACTTATAAGGATAGATTGGCAGATAGATAGAGAGCTCCTTAAATGCTTACATTTATCGCATTTTTAACCACTATATTTCCTGCGATTCCATTCACAATTGTCAGATTTTGCTTAATCTCAATGCCCACACTTTTACTGATTTCCTTATGGTGTGGCTCCTTTGGCGCAGATCTCTTACTGTTGGTTTTGTTGAACTGCAATTTCAGTGATTTCACCACCTTTAGGAGTCCATTGCAGCCAATATAGTCGACATTCTGCTGGTGCGAATCGATGCCCAAATATATCCTGCCATCGTTGCCCATATACTTGATATTCCCGCTGTTGTGCTGTATCTTCAGACGCGTTGAGTTGCCAATGATTTGCAGATTGCCCGTGTTGTTGATGATCCTCACGCGATTGCCATTGCCAATGATGCGAAGATCTCTCGTATTCTGCTCTATACGATACTCCTTGCAGTTGCCAACCAGATCTTTGCTGCCAAACTGCACACCACTCGACTCCTCATCCGATGATCGTTTAGTATTTGTTGTTTTACTCTTGCTGTGATTCGCTTTGCAGGCCGAACACTCCTCTTCGTCATGCGATGAATCGCTCGCCGAATCTGCTTCAATCACTCGAACACCCATTATTGTTATGCAAAATCTATCCGCCGTTAAAAAAAATCACCGATTGCCAAAATTGATGTTCCGTTTTAGTCAACAGATTCGTGTAACTCTGTTGGCAGATTGTTAAATTTAACTGATTGTTGCTTCATCTATCCAAGCATATCCGAAATGTATCTATTGTTGCTGCCGAAATTGTTATTGGCTGACGTATCGCTCGACTGGGGTTCACCGTTGCGGTGCTTTTTCTGTTGTTTATGCTTTGCGTTGCTTATTAATGGCCCGACTTTCTGTTGTTCCCTTGCCGCTTGCTGGCAACGCTTTAAACGAAATTTCTGCTGTGATACGGCTTTTATACCCCGCCAGCAAAATTCGACGGGACTTTTTTTGCGATTGAGGTGACAATCCTAATTCTCTTCGCTCTTGCTCTCTCTAACTCACCAATTTAGAAATCGAAGTTGTTATCGTGTTTGCTTGCTTGCTGCCAGGGAAGACCAACTGATAAGGGGTCGCTAGCCATGAATAATGCCATCAGCTGTTGTTGGGAATGGCAGATGAGTTAAATATATTTTATTTAAGACATGACTATCCACATAATACTGCACACTCAGTATGTGTGTGTGCATGCTATTGATCAGGCTTGGTGAGTCTAATGGGTACTTTTCTTTTAACTTTCTTATCGGTGCTAACACTCACATTTTGATATTGACTTGTAGATTTCGGTATCGGTAAAATTTACCACTGCGATTTGAATTATATGTCATATAACATATATATTTATATTTATATTTATACATATATATATATGGATATGTAAAAACTACCTTGGTAAATTGTTAAGAACGTTTAGTAATATTCAGCATATTTTACAAGCTGATCACCTTGCATTTGTTGCCAGGCAGTTGCTGTTTTCGCAAATAACTGTCGATTGTTTCCTATTCGAATAAACCAGTTTGTTTGTAAACAACAACATTTGCAAATTTCATATATAGAAGTCCCCCTGCCTCCCAACATCCGCTTCTACTGCTCTCTCTCCCCGCTTTTTAATCTCAATCTAATACGTTTCGAAAGCTTTCAGCATTAGTTCTCACTGTTCTCTACTTATTTTGATTCTCTCGAGTATTTTACGTCTTAGATAGTGCGTTGCCAAGTTTGCATTCGCTTTTGGAACTCGGATGTTGTGTAAACATTGTTTTCATGTGTAATCATTCAGTTTTGAGTATATTTTCTTTTGTATTTCGGGTAAAGCACCGAACGGATACAGATAGTATACCATTTTCATGGATCTGTAAACATTACTTAAGTGCGTAATCGAATTTTATTAATATTGGGGCTTAGGTTGGCTTTACTCCCATTTTAAAGTGCACCTGCTGCTTTTACTTAGATCCAAGTTGTTGACATATTCATAATCTTTGGTTTAATGTTATGAATTGTTTTATTTATTTGTTCATCAATTATTTATTGCTTTATTGCTGGGGACTTTTCCCCGTAGTTGTTGTTATCGACAACAAAAAAAAACAAAAATTGAAATTATCTCGCTTTTATTACATGTTCAGTCAGCTAATTGCACAATTTCCTAAACAAATCCACTTTTGTTGTTGTGCACGTGTTTTGCACAAATCAGATACATATTGACATATGTGCATTGGGCATATCTGCCGATTCGCTAACAAATACTCTCCACAGCACTTAACTAATTGACTAACTAATATAATCAATAGAAACGAAAGAATGAAAACCCCCTTTCAGGAAGAGCACCTGCAACAGTATTAGTTTTCTAATGGTATATCGCTGAACCCATTAAAAATGATCAAAAAAGGTATATTGGTTTTCTGCGAATTTATGTAACCGCGCATTTAGCAGATAATATAATGAATGGTCTGCTTAATGGTACAGGCAACTCCGACCGGTACATATATATTATTGATCGGGATCAATGCCAAGAATGAACACGCGGATCCCAGAGACTGTAAGAATCAGAGACTTCCAATTTAGAATATAGGTTCTAGTTCAATATATTCTCATATGGATATCAGCATATTTATAACATTTTTCTTTAGGGTATAAAGTAGTTGAGCTCACTCGCTTAAAGCATTTTAAATCGTATCTTTTGTAAATATAACACTTAACAACAGGTTTCATCAGCTTTCTATCAACTATTGCTATCTTTTTCCTTTGTTGTGTTTAGCAGGAGATACTCAATTGTGTTTGGCTATCAAACCAATCAAAAGTAAACAAAGCAAAAACCGAAAAGCTACCTCAAAAATAAAATAAAATGTTCAAGATAACCGATAAGCAACTCGTGAATTGTGCAAACCGCAATAAAAATGAATTCTTTTAGTGATGGTAGATTTTTGCAAGCCAATATTTAGCTATATTATTAAAATATGGAAAAGCTTGTATATAAACCAGTTTTTTTTTCGAGATCAAATCTTCACAAAATATATTCCGGATAGGTGCAAATCATCGCTATTTTGTTAAAAATAAATAAGCCGCACACATTACTATGTATAGGCGAGTGTTTATAATTTCTCGCTCGTAACTGATGGCTTTTATTATATTTATAAATATAATATATAGAGAAAAAAATATTGCGAGAATTTATAGAAAATATATTTATTTTGCTTAATTTTTGATAACAATAACAATCTTTAAACTTTAACAATTATACTCTTTACAATCGATGTCTTTGCTTAGCTTAAAAAAAGTGTATATTTTGTATAATAATTGAACCTATGTATTTCGAGAATATATGACACACATGATATGTGAAGAGATTATCAGTTTACTGAACATATGTATAGCACTTTTTATATTTAAAATGCATGTATAATTATATTAAGCTGCCTGTGATTATATAATACATTTTTTGCAGTTAATAAATGTATAATATTTGATTTGCACTAACAAGTATTCTTTTGTTTCTGTTTCGAGTATGATTGAGAAAGTAAACAACATAATTTCATTTGAGATATGTTTTGCAATGGACGATATTGATTGCTTGATATTGATTGCTTAAGAAGGACTCTTGAATTCCCCCCTTAAGCTTACCACTGGAAACGTTCAAGCTGGGCATTAAACAGCTACAAAAGAAGCGGAGAAAATAGGAAAATGAATGGTGGCATGAAAGGATATAATTGAGATAAGAAGAGCGAGCACACTAACATTTGGCACTGTGCTTGCCGAACCGTGCGTCATCACATGCAGCTCCTCGTCCGTGTAGGTTAGATTGTGTGCCTCGATTTTATAGTTAAAGGTGGCCGACACAGGCTTGTGGTCGGACAGAGTGTATTCCATGTTCGATTGATACGATAACTGCTGGGCACTCAACGTAATTGAGGGATAATTGTTGACCTGCACGCGATGCAGAATGCGGTCACACCAAGCCGGTCGTCGATTCAGATCGTATTCGTTGCTGCCCTCTACGAACTTGAAGGTGGGCGGAAAATTGGGCCGTTGCTCTTCCAACATATTAAACGCATTGCCCGTTTCGCGCAATAGTATCAACTGGTCCAGCTTAAGCAGCTCATCGTATTGGGCATTATCCACCGCATTGCGTACATCCCAGGCGGACATGTCGCCAGACAAACGGAAATTTAGATCACCAAGCCAGAATACAAAATCATGATCGAAAATGCTTCGATAGCCAGGCACATTATATTTGTGATTGTCGACTATCTGATGATAATCATCGATGCGTTCCTTCAGCTTATTGTCATGGGCAGCCAGATGGGCACACACAAAGACTGTGCCCGTACCATACAGACTCAGTCGTATGCTAACCGCTCCCTTGTTGCCCCACAGGTTGGCGAGTCCGGTGCGTGTCTCGTCCGTCTCAATGTCCTTCATGTGAGGTATATGCTTGGGCTTGGCAAACATTGTAATGAGGATACCCTGCAGTTTCTTCGATTGCACTTTCACATATTCGTGATCACTCAACGCACTGGCGAATTTCAACACCCAGGGATCGTCCTGAAAGATGGTGAACACATTTTTCATGTTCACCTCCTGCATGCCAATCACATAGATGTCCGGCAGCTCATTTCCCGGACAATTGGTTGTGCCATTTAAAGCCAGCAAGGATGTCACTGGCACATCCCTCGGCGTGTGTGTGCCCACATTCCAGGTAAGCAGATATATGCAGAGATCGGCAATAACAGATGTTGACGCCGTCATTTTATCGCAGCTTCTGCTGCTCTCTCCAAATGTCTATGATAAATAACAACACTGGTTAAGCAACTAAATACGTCAGCGACAAGGCAGTTGATGCGTTCATCTACTCACCTCAAAAAAAAAACTATATATATATCTATATATATATATATATGCACACGTTCATACATACAGTGCAACTGGAATATGTTTTAGTTTCAGCGCTTACTTTTATTTTCCTCCTTATTGGATTAGCGAATTAGATGTTTTGTAATTATTTTTAAACACATTCACATTCGGCCTCCAGTGGTGTTTACGGTGTTGGCCACGGCTGCTCTTGCTCTGCTTCTGTTGTTGTTAAATATCTCACGCAACACACCTGCTGACATACATTGTACAATTGATGCGCAGTATTGCCAGACGATTAATTATTAACATTTTAAAAAATTTCCACTACAAACTGTAAACATATATGTTCGAAACGCTAAATGTAACTAAAAATAAATGAAAAAACCAGTCAAGAATTGTTAATTTTTATTTTTATCTAATTAACAATCATGTTGGCTTATTAAAACTTAAAAATAACAGCTGATTGTAGTGTTGCAAAGTACTCTATAAATGTGTGGCAACACTTTTCACATATGCAATCATTTTCTGACAGTTCAACAAACCGAACTGTTTCTTGTGTACAAGTTTAATTTCGAAAATTGTAAAATAATGATATTCAACTTCCGTTCCTTTGCTGTGCCCATTTGGATGGATAAAGTGAAAAATGCCACTTACGTATCCAGAAAAATATTGGAAACCGCTTTGCAACCACTCATGTCGCCAGGTATATACAAATTGCACATTATTTGCTTTCTTCTTTAACATGATTGTGTTTGTGTTTTTTTATCCTTGCGAACTAAAAGATGAGGCGATTCAGGCGGTGGACTGTGGCATAGAGCTGGGCGTTCTGGTGCCGAAGAACGTACAACATGACTCTGCTAAGGGCAAACCAATGTTGCTATCTTTCTCAACAAACTTAAAGAAACTCCGCAAATCATTGAATGTCGTTTTTTATTGCTACGAGTGCCATTTGCCGGGATCGTCAGAACAGCTTAAGATGTGTCGCAAATGTAAACGGCATTTTCACAAGACTTGCCAGCGTAAAAATCTGTATAAACCCTTTTATTCGGTGCCGCCGGTCGACAAAAAAAATAGGCAATTTCTTAGCGATGATTCCGATACGGAGGAGTTATGCGATCAAGAGGAGGAGAGCAGGCTTACAATTACAACGCCGGCACTAAATGATTATGAGCAATGGGACAAGCATGAGGACGACCTAGACTACAACAGCAATGTGAACAAATGTAAACGCGAAGATGAAAGCTGCGATGACGAGGTAATGTATGTGAGTGAGCGGCCAGCGCGTAAGCGCAAGCGGAACACATCGATTGTAAAGAATGAGCAGGATCAGCTGATGAGAGAAAACCCCAACGCCAACAACCACATCGAGCTGCAGCAGGAACTTGAGTTGTGCACAGCGTGCCGTCTGGGCGACGGCGATCTGCTAATTTCGCCGCTCGTCAGCGATGTGGAGCTGAACTGTCTGCTTGACTATTCGTGGCGCAAGCACCGCAGTTGGTTGAAAACCGACATTCGCAAGCACATCGAAAAAAACTGGACCGAACGGAATGGTAATCTTGTCAAGAGAGTGCTATTTAAGAACTGTATGCTCGGCACCTGTAATATAGATGAACATATCGCGGCGAACCATTATACAAAGTTAGCTGAATTTCTGATTGATCTGCATGATTTGCAGCATAATTTTGGGATATTCTATGGCACCAGCAGCTACGAATTCGCGACCACCATTTATCTGCTTCATTATGTGATGCACGATGTCCGCGAGATAGGTCGATGTGCGGACTGCTTTCGTCACTCGAACGAAACGGAATGCAAATATTGGTTCGCCAAGCCCTGTTTTCAGCGCCATGAGTTGGTCTACGCCGGGGACAAATCAAATTACTGGCCGGCGAAGGTGAGCATATTGTGCACTGTTTAAATTATTAAGTATTCATTAATTGTGGTTGCAGGTCATACGCGTGATAAGCAAAAAGCCTGTCAAGTATGATGTACGCTACTTTGGTGGGGACCATGCGCGTGAGCATGTCCCGGAGCATCGTATACATCATATTGATTTGAAAATTCCACAACAGAACAATATGTCGAGATCATCTTCTAAATTTAAATCAGCCATGATGGAGCTGCGAGTTCATGAAATGTTGCTGAATCAACCAAATGAACTATTCAACTTTAATGCCGATCACAGCGAGGCCGAGCAGCTCATCAATCGTTTGCTGCCGCATTGCTTAGAGGCATCGGGGGTCGGCACTTCAGTTAAACGCAGCTCACATGCCGAGACCCCAGGTGTGAGCAAGAAGCGCAAAACGATTGCCACAGAAACACCACCTGTAGCCCAGCGTGTGCAGCCAAAGCGAAGATGTTCCATGGCCAATCAAGATGCATCGAAGACAGTTGACAGTGAACTGCTGCGTGAAGTCACGTATCTAAAGGAGCAACTGATAGAGAAGCAGGAGGAACTCGAGCAGGCGAAACGCAATCGTTGGTGTCAACAATGCATGCAGCTGGCGAAATTCGATTGTTGCTTCACTGCATCCTATTGCAGCTTTGTTTGCCAGCGTCGCAACAAACGAAACCATCAGAGCAGATGTGCCATCCCCCCAAAACCATAACATAACAAAAAGACGGGCATATCCATTTAAGCCATTTGTACATATTTCGTATATGGAAATAATTAGTTTATTTTAACAAGCAAAAATGCTTAAGTCGAGTGAGCTCGAATAAAGTTTAATTGCCAAGCAGATGAACTGAAGAGTAAAAAAACGAATGCAGCGCAAGTTTTAGTTACAAGCCCGATGTGATCCCTAGCTGACCGGCGCCAAACGTGTGCACATATATACATCGTAGGTAACGGCATTCTACAGAATTCACACAAATACTTACTGACGCTTACGATTTGCTCCCTGGCTGACCGGCGAAAAACTCGTGCACATGTACGACAAAAAACATATTGATGCTCGCGTCGTCATATCGGAGATACTTCCTTCTGCCTGTTATATACATTTGCACAAACCTATTGATCCCTATTTTACCAATTGTTAATGGGTTTTTAAATTATTAAAACAACAACTGGGCAATAGGCAATTTATGACATTATTTGTGGTTGTGTTTGTTTACAAGGCTGGCGTTACGCGAACAGCTGATTCGCTAACGCAGGCTGGCAACTGTGCCAACAACAGGTGGCAACGCCAAACGCTCTTTTGCTGCTGCATAGACAGTTGTTATTCAACGGCAAAGCTTTGCGGTTGTGTTTTTATTATTGGCGGTTTCCGCGTCGCTTCTGTAATTTTGCCCATAATCGCGTGTTATTTTGTTGTTAGTGTATGCTTGTGTGTGTGCCTATAACTTTCAAGACGCATTGACAGTGAATAAGGTCAATACGCTATAAAAACAAATTAATTGTCTTTTGTGAAAAATCAATTACAGTAATTTGCTGTTCCTGTAGCTGCTGCTGGTTAAATAACAAAAAAACCCGCAAACATGCAGCTTGGAACTTTTGATGTGTGGGATGCTTTGGTGCTGGCGACCATTCTGATAATCTCGGCACTGATTGGCATCTACTATCGCTATACGGGCGGTAAACAAAAGACGACACAGGAGTATCTAATGGCCGATCAGAGTATGTCAGCGTTTCCGGTCTCATTCAGCCTGATGGCCAGTTTCATGTCAGCGATCACGCTGCTGGGTGTCTCCAGTGAATCGTATCAGTTTGGAATCCTTTTTGGTGTGATTAACATCTCCTATCTGCTGAGCACACCGATTGCCGCTCATATCTTTCTGCCGGTCTTCTATCGGATGCGCACCACAAGCGTCTATGAGTATCTGGAGCGTCGCTTTGGTCATGCAACGCGTCTGACGGCATCCATGGCGTTCACACTGCAAATGGTTCTCTACATGGGCATTGCATTGTATGGGCCAGCTTTGGCTCTGGAGGCAGTCACGGGGATACCTCGTGGCACTGCTATACTTGCGCTGGGACTGGTGTGCACCTTCTACTCGACGCTGGGTGGTCTTAAGGCAGTGCTTATCACCGATGTCTTTCAGTCCTTCCTCATGTTTGCGGCCATCTTCTTGGTGATTGGTGCTTCAGCGATTAAGGCCGGTGGACTCACCGCCATTTGGGAAGTGGCCCAGGAGCGGGGACGTGTTCAGTTCTTTGAGTTCTCAACGGATCCAACAGTTCGTCACACTTGGTGGACATTGATTATTGGCGGCATGGTCACCTATCTATCACTATATGGCGTCAATCAAACCCAAGTGCAGCGTCTCCTCAGCGTGCACAACTTGAAGAGCGCCCAGTCGGCTCTTTGGTGGAATATGCCCATACTTGGCCTGCTCAGCATGAGCACCATCTTCAGTGGATTGGCAATCTTCTATTACTATCGCGACTGTGATCCGGTGCTCAGTGGACGCATCAAATCACGGGATCAGCTTATGCCGCTCTTTGCCGTCGACACCATGGGTGAGTGAATTGAATTCTCTGCTGGATGGGAATTGCCTGAACTTAGAATCTATTTTCTTGCAGGTCAAATTCCTGGTTTGTGTGGCCTTTTCGTTTCGGGCATCTTTTCGGCCAGTTTGTCAACGATATCCTCGGCGGTCACATCGCTCTCCGCTGTCACATTGGAGGATTACGTCAAGCCGCTATACAAAACGATATTTAAGAGGCCGCTAATGGACACGAAGTCAACGTTGCCCACGAAAATCATTGCCTGCATTTATGGACTGCTCTGCATTGCGTTGGCCTTTGGCGCCAGCTCGTTGGGCGGCGTGCTGCAGGCCTCGCTGACCATCTTCGGTGTTGTGGGTGGCCCACTGCTTGGCATCTTCACACTTGGCGTTTGCACGGTGCGCACCAATCAGCGTGGCGTGCTGCTTGGCTTTCTGCTGGGTCTGAGTTTCTCCTTATGGATTGGTTTCGGTGGACCGAAGCCGCCACCAGTGCCGCTTCCCTTCAACACCACCGGCTGTGATACATTCGCAAATGTTACTCAGGTGGCGGCAGAGGCGCTTCAGATTTCCTCAACTACCACAGAATCAGACTACTTTTGGCTTTTTCGCTTATCCTATCTGTGGTTCTGTGTGATCGGCTTCCTGATCACTTTGTCCATTGGCTACTTTAGCAGCTTGTTGCTGGCGTATTTCAACTGTGCCAACAACTCCCACATCTATTTGGATAAATGCCAAAAGCAGCTGGATTACGATCTCTTTGCGCCCGTGCTTGCACGTCGCTGGAGGCGACAGCAGATGGCACAAATGTCGATGGCGTCGGACGATGGAACGCTCACGAAATTAACGCTTAGAGATGCAGTTATATAATAAGTGAAATCTAATTTATTTTTACAACTTAAATGACATAGTATATACAGTGTATATAGTGGGTGCACTCTGTGCCGCTGCCGACAGCCATGGTCCGGCACAGATTATACACCCAACTGTTGGCTTTAATTGCAAAAAGCAGCTGTTGTTTATTTTTTATTTGTTAACAATGTTAAACAATTGTCGTACCTAAAAAGTGCATAACAATGTGACCTATATTTGTATACCTGTGTGTGAAACTTATCAACTGCTTAAGGAGCCTATCAACGTCTTCCATTTGTAATAATTGTTAACTAGGATCTATGATATTTGTATATACCAACTAAGCTAGAGGTCTGCCAGGATACATTCATGTTCAATGCCCTCAAATTTACTGCACAGTATTCTGTCTAAAGTGAGACGAAGTAATGAAATTGAAATTATACATAAAAGATATTAATAATATGGTCAGCAAACTTAATAATTAAAGCAACATTTAAATAATACACAAATTAATTATACATATATTTGTTTATTCGTTGTTTTTGTTTAGTATGCAGAATGCGAACTGTGCAGTAATTTGCTTCCAGCAAACCTCTCATAATTACCTCATAAATGATATGGTTAAATTGGGAAAAGTCCTAAAGTTCTTTACACAAATTATAAAATTATACATTAAATTTGGCATCGTCGCATTAGAGGCTGACAGCCAAAAGTCTCTAATGCCGAGTGTTCAATAGGAGTTTGTTAGTCTATTTGATATTTATTATAGCCGTACTACTGCAAATTGTTTAAAAGAAATATTGCAATATTGCCTGGAATATTTATAAACTTGGCATTGTGCAAAGCTTTCAAAATATTTATATACATGCATTCATACATACATATATACAATTGACTCGGTGTGAATGTTGAGTTGTAACAACAAATCAATGAACAATTTATTGTTTAAGTTAGCAACAAATAATCTTATATTGTACTTATTATATATACACATTTGTAAAGCGTCATTTGCTGACCATTAAAATCAGTTGCATTTAGAAGTTGAATTCATTCTTCGTTCTAATTGGGGACTGAGTCAGGCTGTTACAAATATCGCATATAATTATATTATATATATATATATTATATACTATAAAAAATGATAAGCTATTGTACGCAATCAGCAAGGTTCCCAGCGGCTTTCCTCGATGATTTGACTAAATGCAAAATCAGATTGGCAACGAAATTTTATAACTTTGATTAGTTTTTCGTTTTATATCACACGATTTCTTATAGTGGAATCTTTTTGCGTGAATTCTTGTTGGTTAACAACAAACAATAGAAAATAATATTTTATAAATTGAGTGCGACAGGCATTAATTGAGCTTGTCTATTTATGAGTTCTCCATGAGTCTTTGGATTTGTGTGTCGAAAGTTTCTTTTCACGAAGTTCAAAGTGCCCAAATTCTTTGATGACATACATATTTATTAAGCGAATGAAAGAAGAAACCAAATAGAACGCAAACCAGTCCAAAGTGCAAATATTTTTTCACATCTACGCTATGTAAGAGAATACATACACTCAGAGAAAAAATGTACTGGCTAATAATTGGATTAAATTGAATTCAGCTCAAAGTTTGTGCTGGCTGTAAGAAATCAAATAATAATAGAAAAAATTTACTTTTTGATTATTGCTAACAGTTTCAAACATTTCCAATTTAAATATTACACAGAGAAAACAAGAAATTTTTACAATATTTTTTTTAATTAGTAATTTAATTGGTTCGCTGCTGCTTTCCAAATTCCCTGTATATGTCCTCCAGTGTCGGCGGAACTATTGAGTAGTGCTCTATTTTGAGGGCACGGCGATTATCTTCCATATATTTAAATATGGTGGACCACTCTAGTTCAACGTCTTGTATTGCCATGGTGACCAAGCCATGAGATGTGTTCCTCTCTCTGTTTAGGATTAGGATTAGAATTAGATGGTAAATGGTAAATTCAATCCATACAAGATGTAGCTTCTTGGAAAATCAATTTCAAATTGCCTTTGCACATTTTGAATGAGCTCCTCGTACTCGGTCATATCATCCATATCTTCGGAATCTAAAACCTGTATTCCCGTTGACAATAATGTGGTTGATCTTGCCGCCATTGACATTCGTGATATATTCAGTGCTGTTCTTCTCTCTTCGGATTCTGTGTTTGACTTTGTCGCTGGCAAACTTTTGATTTTCTTTTTCTTTAAATGAACCTGTGTCCATTTGGTATTCCCCTCTTCTTGCTGTGAACTTAACCTGGTCGATACTCTTGAAATGACATCGGGTTCCAATACTAAAAAAAAACATAAATTTAAAATTTTGTCATTTAATTGATTTATAATGAACTTACTACATTTGACTGAGCTGGGTTCCCGCACAAAGCTGTAAAAGATATTAAGATGAGAATGGAGAATGTGGTAAATTGGAGCACAGAGTGCCGAGAATAATTGGTACATTTCGGTAGTGGTGGCCAGCTGGATCTTAATTGAAATGCCTTGGCTGTAGTGGGATATCAGCTCTTGGACTGAGCCAAAGCAACAGAATTGGCCATTGACCATTATGCCGATGGTGGTGCAGAGCGCCTCGCATTCGTCCACGTCGTGCGAGGTGATCAGAATGGATCTGCCCTTATTGCACATCTCCCTCAGCACCATCCAGATGCGAGCCTTGGTGCTGATATCCACCCCATTGGTGGGCTCATCCAGGCAGGTGAGCGTGTGCGTCAGCATCGCCATTGCGATATTCAGTTTCCTCTTGCTGCCACTGCTATAATCTTTGATCGTCCGATCCAGATACTTGGTGAACAATAAACGCTCGGCCATATTTGAAATGATAGAGGGAATAAGCTGCTTCTTAACGCCAGCGGTCAGACAGGTGAATCTCAACATTTCCCGGCCGGTCATGTGGTACCACATGGTGCTATTCTGTGGACACAAGTTGATGTACTTAAAACATCGTTTCAACTGGCTCTTCACATGGAATCCCTTCACATATATGTTGCCCTCACTGATCGACCGATTGCCGACGATCATGTCCACAATGCTCGTCTTGCCAGCACCATTTAATCCCATAATACCAAAGCATTCGTAGCTGCATGGAACGCATTGATGACATTATATATTATATTATATTATATACAAACGGGCTGATCTTGAAGGAGACACAACTGACAGCGAGCATGTGTTGATATTTCTTGGTTATCCGATGGCAAACCAGGCTGTGCGCCCTCAACTGCTCCGGATCGTTGACTATCTCGTCGATTTGGCCACGCACGCTGCGCACGAGAGGATCATCACCCCGAACCACACAGGCTCTCTTACGTCGTCTGCGCTAATAGTGAATGAAGGATATTTATTAGTAAGAGTCTCGAATTTGTGGCCAATCGTAGGAACACTAAACTTGAAGAGATATCCGGTGGCCATCAATTTTGAGGAAAGCAGTAATAGTATGAAATATATCACCCCGGTGCCAGCCAAGTAGATTAGTTCCCGCCTGAAAGGAATGTGATTTAAGCTATCAAATAGAGGACATTCTCCAGCCTCATCCATATCCATGCAGCCGGTTTGGATTGTGCCTTGCTTCAATAATATAAGCGTCGCATAGAACATTGCATATAACGGTAGAATCATAAATAAACCGTTTATATAATAGAAGATAACATCCGACGTCTCTTTGGCAGTTATCAGAATGGCCAGGAAAACTAGATGGATATGCAACATGGGAAAAAGGGAGAGTTACCACAAAAAATAAATTATTTATGAAATGTTGTTAAAAGAAAATATTCTAAAATTTATACTAAAATTATTTTCATTTTCCTCTAAATCGGTTCTAAAGATTCTCTAAAAATATATATAATATTTGTATTTACCAATGCAACAGTTAAAGAGCAGCAAATAGGACATGCTGCTGTCATGTTCCTTGAACACAAAGGACAACAGGTAGGTGAATGTCAGAGAGGATAGGCCAAAGACGAGCATTAGCAATGCCATCCAGGATATAACCTCAACGGGCTGTTTATAGAGAGTCACCAGAGTAGATGCCGTAATAAGCAGGAATACGACAAAGTCCCAGAGCAGATGCGACAACCAATAGGTGTAAATGCTAATGCCACCAATGAGCTGCAGCTTCTTCAATTGGCTGATCCTCTCGTGGACGGGCATCAGAACAAATGCCGCGGTGGCAAAGCACAGATACAGCAATATAAATGTGGTGTGCCTCTTGGTATTCAGGTGCTTGTCATGCTCATAAACAAAGGGATCGGAATCGGTGCGCGGCTTATTGGTAACCGTAATGTCCATCCCGACCAGAGTAAGAGCAATCGCCTTATAGACCAGACCCAGTGATAGCGGCGGTCCATGGTACAAGCGACGATTATACCAGGCTGTGATGGAGCCATCGCCAAACGTAACTCCAGCCACATAGGTGCTGGCAAATCCCTCCGCATACAAATCCAAATTTTCCAACAAGTATTCGGCCACACCAAGGTACTCGGAGGTGGTGTGGACTGTGGCACCAGCATCCATCGCTAGATTCTCATATGCTTTGGAAATCGCTTTGCTGCTATCCCAAATACCATATTCATTATCCTCGCTGTGGATTATATACTCCCGTACTACCAGTGCGCCCGGATATACACTCAAGTCAGTGGGGATTATCGCAAATAGAACCGATTTATGATTAATTTTATCGGCCAAGGTTTTCACCGAAATTAACAGCAGCGGCAATAAAATTATAGCCAAAAACAAAAGGAAATGATGCCTCGTAAATAGGATTTTCTTCAACATCATTCCATGCCAATCATTGCGGTATCTCTTCCAGGCGTCGTGCTCCTGGTGGTCGGTTTGCTCCGGCTTAAAATCTGTTGGGGAATAAAGGTAATTGGAAGGCGGAAGGAAGAATGAGCTCAGCAGGATCTGTTATTAAATTATTAACGCTTACTATTAATTATTTCCAGACTTTGCACCGAACGGTTTATGCTATCAGCGCCGATCCTCATGAAAGTCTCACCCAGTGTTGGTGCACTCACTGCAAAACTGGACAACCTCAGTTTGTGCAGTCTTCTCTCGAGTGCAAGGAATACCCTTGTAAATTCGTCCACCTGCTCAACCGGCAGGCGATAGGTTATCTCAGAGCCCACAATGCTTTCGAGATGAGTTTTAGGTAAGCGTTGGATTAGAAATTCTGTCACCTCTTCCTCATCGCAATCATCCAGTTTCGCACAGATCTAAATGCACACATTGTAAGTACAGCAACTGGGTGCGGATTGGATCATCTTACTAGACGATAGCCGGGACCAAGTTGATTGACAATGAACTCGGGTGTGCCGTATCCATAGAGCTGGCCATCACAAATGATTGCCACACGATCGCCCAGCACTTCGGCTGCCTCCATGATATGCGTACTTAAGATGATGCAACGTCCAGTCTTCACCATACGGATGAGCTCCCACACCTCACGACGCGCTATCGGATCCACACAATCCGTGGGCTCATCACAAAGTACCACCTATTGTAAGTCAACTGAAGTGGATTCACTCTCTCCATCATGACAGTGATTCACTTACCTTGGTGTTGGCGCAGAGGGCACAGCATATCGATAGCTTGCGCCGCATACCAGGCGAAAGGTTCTTCACACTCATCGACGACTTGTCTATCAAATTCATTATTTCCAGATACTTCAATGCCTCCTCTTCAGCGTCGGCGCGCTGAAATCCCTTCAGCCTGCTGTAGAACACAATATGCCAATAGGCGCTCAACTCCTCAAAGAGCGAATTATTTTGCGGACAAATGCTGAAGGATTCGCGTGCCTTTTGCTGGGAGATGGCCATGTCGTGGCCATTGACAAGCACCCGACCGGAGGTGGGTCTGGTCATGCCGGCGAGCATCATGAACGTTGTTGTCTTGCCAGCGCCATTGTGTCCGAGCAGCACAGTTATCTCATCCTCGTAGAACTTGAGGCTCAAGTCGTGCACCACTTCGGTGTCGCCGTAGACCTTCTGCAATCCCTGTGCCTCCACGATGGCAGGCCTATTGTGGAGCACCTCTTCAAGTCCCGGCATAACTGGCTGACTGGCCTGACTGTTGCCAATAGACTGTTCTTCGTCCTCTGTGACAACGTTGTGACGAGGTCGATCCCAGGGACACCAAAACTTGCGTTTCAATGGAAAATACCATTTTTGGCCGACAGCAAAACGACCAGGTGCCAACTGATCGCCATAGAAACAGATTAGCAAACGGACTACGTTGGTGGCCATCATTAAGAGCAATATGCCGCCAATACTTAGATTATCATCTGGATGGCTGTAATCGAATAGTTTGCCCCACTGGACACCAAATCCCCGTAGCTCAAAGCCCCGCACCTGCACCCAGATTGAGGGCATTGCGCTATTCAGAAATAAACCGCTGAAAACCGATTGGGATCGAGACGGCTCATTGCCCTTTACCATGTACGGCAAGTGACTAGCAATGTGCATAATGCTAATGGTGGTCATGGCCGTCACGGTGCTGGTAACAAAGGCGCTGATCATAAATGTGAAACATATCAGTGTGATAAGGTACACAAAAAATATGGATAATATCACCAGGATATGAGTGGAGGGGCACAGCAACCATTTCATCAGACAGGCGAGAACCAGCATCGGTATGCCATAAAAGATGTAGGCAGCAATGAACCACGAAAGCCAATTAAATCCAACGGTTAGTCCCATTAATCGCATTATCTCCCTCAAATTCCTTTGCTTCTCAACGACAATTTGCTGTGAAAATGCCAAAATTAAGCTGGGTAAATGTTACTATAAAATTAAGAGAACATTAAATATTTCCTTTCTTTTATAATTTTTATATAAATTATTTTGAATGTATAAAGGCTTTGATGAAAAGTATTGCCTACTTTTGTGCTGCACAAAAAAGAAAAGATTCCATAAATAATATTGCCGCCTTTTAGGCTGTTCTAAAAAAATACTTATATTTTCGATGAAGATGGTGCGTAAGATTGGCAAGAACATCTCTATCGAAGGATTATGAGTTCCTCTCGAATTTTATATGTCATGCACATACACAACGCATCCTTGTCATGTATAGACCTGTAGTTACGCTTTTGCCAATAACCAGCTTCTGATCCAAAACAAAAGGTCTCTTATACAAAATTAGTTTCAAATCGACTAAACTTCTAGCAGATCTTTAAAGGACATGGAATCACAAGCACCTATCTACCGAACTGCTTGCATGGAATAATTGAGGTCGTTGAGGTTACTTACCTGACCAACAATCAAGCAGGGACCCAAAAATCTGAACACGAAAAAGGTTAGAAAAGTGTTAAACATGGGCAGTAAATGAGAATTATCCGTTCTTCTAAGGTCGGGAAAGGGCTGCATTAGCACTTGAGGAATATTCGCACTCTCGTTCTTTGCCTTCATAAGGACCTCGCTCAGCACCGTTTGGACAACGAGAAAACCCTCGGAATCATAGATGCTTCGCGGCTTCCGTTCATTTAACGTCTCGTATAATCGACGCGGCCAAATCCTCTTCAGCTGCGATCGCAAATGCAATGGAAATCGCAATGCAATGTTCATTTCAGATGGTAGTTCAATGATGCTTCTAAGCTTATCCTCAAACTCGATCCCGACAAAACCATCTTTGTTCTTCAGTGCCACTTCTAGATCGGTGGCATATAGAAACGCCTCGGTGCTGTTGGCGCCCAGAATGGAGGCCACCTGGTCTATAACACCCTTTATCACCTCGTTAGCTGGTGAATACATAATGGACCTAGCCGGGATTTAAGCATATTACGATGCCAAGAGCCACCTCATACGTACGTTATTATCGGATGTTGCAGTTCAATATGTGGATATATAGTTTCGGCAATTTCCGTTGGTTGCACATCGCTTGTAAGTTGATCAATTTGAGTATATAGAAATAGCAATATGGGTGCCAAAATGATAATTGACACGGCCAATGGCTGAGACAGCAGGACACTTAAATTCTTGCGGATTAGCAGCCACAGCTTGCAAACCTCATTTGATATTGGCGAACGTACTCCTCCGATAAGCGTCGTTGATGACATCATATATATATATTTTTTATATGTTTTTAAGGTATATTTTGAAATATAATGCCAAGTCTGATTAGATAACTTCAGCAACTCTTTTAAAAAGTTATATTTAGTAAATTAAACACTTTCTTTGAGCACTTCACACAAACAATTTGCATCCATTTTTTTTCGGTATTTTATATTTGTTTTTTGTTTTGGATTTGATTTTATATCATAATTGTTGAAGCAACCAGAAGCTTACTTCTTCTTGGAGACACCAACGGTGCGACCACGACGACCGGTTGTCTTGGTATGCTGGCCACGGACACGGAGGCCCCAGTAGTGACGGAGACCGCGATGCGAATGGATCTTCTTCAAGCGCTCCAAATCGTCACGCAGTTTCGAGTCCAAATTGGATGAAGTCAACTGCGAATATTTGCCATCAATGATGTCCTTCTGTCTGTTAAGGAACCAGTTGGGCACTTTGTATTGCAACGGGTTGGAGATGATCGTCACAACCTTGTCAACCTGCCAAAGCACAAAACACAAATACAAATGTAAACAATTTAAGTATATAGATTTGAAGTGAATATATTTACCTCCTCCTCGGTGCATTCACCGGCACGCTTGGTCAGATCGACATCGGCCTTCTTCAGGACAATGTTCGAGTAGCGACGACCAACGCCTTTAATGGCGGTCATTGCGATGCCAACCTTGAGTTTGCCATCAATGTTCGTACTCATGATACGAAGAATGTGCTGGAACTTCTCTGGGATGACGAGCGACTGCAAAATTATTTATTTAATTAAACACATTCATTCATTTTGCACCATCAACAACAAAAACAACAAAAGCCAAGATTGCATATCCGAAATTGCAACACAATTTAGCACCATATATATATCATTTTAATGCAGCATTTTGCAACCAAGGCTCACACATAAGCCGGTATTTGTTTATTTAGCTTTAATTGGGTGCTTTTGTTGTCTGATTCACTTGTTATTTGTCGATTTATATGTAGACGTACCATTTTGCCTTGTTAAAGCGACAAATATTCAGTCGAAAAAGAAAGCGGATGTGCTGCTTCTTGTCACTTTTCGCATTGGTATTTCGAAAAACAGTGCTGGATAAACCACAACTATCGATATGTAAATAGACAGGGCTGTATTTGCAAATGGCAGCCCTGACAAAAGCGCCGTTATTAAAGAACGATGAATAAAATTGGGCATTCAAGTGGTAAATGTTTATAAGTAATTTAAATATATATATTTAATATAATTATATATTTTTTAGCACTCAATTGTGTTGGTAAAGATGACGTGATGTCATTGCGCATATTATGCACTCTGGCACGGAATCGTCAATATAACCTGGAGGAGCTGGATAAGTATGGAAATACCGCATTGCTCAAAGCCTGCTATCTGGGCAAATTGGAATGCGCTCGTACTTTACTGGATTTCGGAGCAAACATCTATGTAGTCAACTATTTTGGTCAGAACGCCTTAACGCTCGCAACCCATGCCGGTCATTTTCAACTAGTTCTCGAATTGTTGCGTCATCGCACTTACCAGGATTTTAATTTATCCTCGCTCATACCAGCAGTTTGTGTAGCAGTCATGCGACAGCACAGCCTATTGGAGAGTTATTTTATGAGCATTGATCCAATGGGTACAAAAGATTTACACACTGTGCATGGTAAGCTGCATTCTTAAATACATCGACAATTGTTAAAACTTTTATTGCAATTTTAATTTTAGGTCTTGGCATTAAAGATTTGCGTCAGATGGTAAATGGAAAATCGAAGAAGAAACAAAATCAGCCATTACAGTCGAAGTTTGTTAATATAAATTATTAAGTCTATTGTAATTATCAGCATCGTCAATTATGTTTAAAACTTTATTTTAAAATAAATTTAAACACAATTCAATTGCATTCCAGGGCGGCATTTACTATAAACATTTGCAAGCACTTATTTGTGCAATTGGGCAACGCTTTGGGCATAGAAGCAATTTGACAGCTGTTGTTCGCGCCAAAACGCCAGTTTTGCCGCCGCAAAACTATCATTTTATTGTCAACCCAGCTTCAAGCAGCAGCAGCAACGCGCTCGTATTTTTTTAATCAAATTCGAATTCCAATAGAAAAATAAACCCGTCATCATGTTTGAAGCACGTCTAGGACAGGCAACTACACTTAAGAAAATTCTCGATGCCATCAAGGATTTGCTAAATGAAGGCACCTTCGATTGCAGCGATTCGGGCATTCAGGTAATTAATCCACATGATGAAATGAGATCATGTTGCAGGCAATTCTGATGTGGCGTATCATCTCTGTTTTGCAGCTCCAGGCAATGGACAACTCTCATGTGTCGCTGGTGTCGCTGACACTAAGATCGGATGGCTTTGATAAGTTCCGCTGTGATCGTAATCTGTCCATGGGCATGAATCTGGGCAGTATGGCAAAAATATTAAAGTGCGCCAACAACGAGGATAATGTGACGATGAAGGCACAGGATAACGCGGACACAGTTACCATCATGTTCGAGTCGGCGAACCAGGAGAAAGTCTCCGACTACGAGATGAAACTAATGAATCTCGATCAGGAGCATTTGGGCATTCCGGAAACAGACTATTCGTGTGTGGTTCGCATGCCGGCGATGGAATTTGCTCGCATCTGTCGTGATTTGGCCCAGTTCAGTGAATCGGTGGTCATTTGCTGTACGAAAGAAGGTGTCAAATTCTCTGCCAGCGGCGATGTTGGCACAGCAAATATTAAATTGGCTCAAACTGGTTCCGTGGACAAAGAGGAGGAGGCTGTCATCATTGATATGCAGGAGCCGGTCACGCTTACATTCGCCTGCCGATACCTAAACGCCTTCACCAAGGCTACACCGCTCTCCACTCAGGTGCAGCTGTCCATGTGCGCCGATGTGCCCTTGGTGGTGGAATACGCTATCAAAGACCTCGGCCATATACGCTACTATCTGGCGCCAAAGATCGAGGATAACGAAACATAGAAGTATCTATATCGTATACCGTATTCATATTAACAATATATACACTAATTATTAAGATTTCACAGCGCACCATTTCATCTATTGGCCAATAAATAAATACATTCTCACAAAATGCAATAATTTAGACTATTTGTTTTTATGGCAATAACCATTTAATAACGTAGTAAAATACACTGGGTAAAACATAAATAAAGTGGAGTGGGCGGAGTACGCTTAAAACTAAAGTAGGAATTTCAAACTGATATGCAAAATAATATATATATATATATATATAGAATTCGAATAGAACATTGTTGAGCCTCAAAAGTGATGTCGACATAGATTAATATATATAAATAGGTATATAAATTTCACTTAAGTACTCGTTTATAACAGGCACATATTCGAGTCATTGTATAAGTGTTGAGTACATATTGTTTGAGCTTTTATATATATATATATATACATACAAATCGGTATATATATATATATACATTATTGAACGTGCTTACACGCTCTCAATACTTGAACGATTGGCTTGGTTAATGTGTAGAAGCTTTAGTCTAACTAATCGAATAATTGTACAAAACATTTAAAGCTAAGCTATAATAATAATATCAAAACGTGTATCAAAAAGCATTCGAGATGCAAAAAAAAGCAAGAAATGTGCCACATAAACCACATGTCCATTTTGCATATAACATTGTACAAATATAAATATAAATATAAATATATATATATATATATATATATATATATATATATATTTGTATATGGTTTATGTATATAAGATTAAGCATATTTTGTTCTTAAGGCGCCGGCGATGCAGCCGAGCATGCACTGGGACTGGAGTTCTCATCCTGGGCTGTGCTAGTGTCATTGTTATCTTTAGTTGCATGCAGCAATGTCTGCAGAGATTGGATGCAACGCTTGGAGCCAGCCATCGCATCATTGGACAACTGTCAGGGATTGTTGTTAATAGTTGAGGAGAATTTATTGGAGTTATTAGAGGAGTTTAACATACCATTGTAAAATTTAGAAAACCATGTGGTAAACCTTCAAGTATCTCCAAAGTCACTTGTCGACCCAGACGTTTCAGTTTCTTGGCAAGCATAACGCAATCATCTAAACAAGGATCCATGTTCAGCGACTACGTGGAATAGAATGAAGGAAGTTAGGTAATAGTTGGTTGACCAGTTAGAAAATTGTGGACTTACAAGTATTTTGGTCTCTGGCAGTTGGGATAGCCATTCGTCACTGGCCCAATAGGGCGACAGAAACGGATCCTTGGGCACTTCGAATGCAAACTCCTCGCTCGGACTGCGTGCAATCAGTGCATCCAAGTTGCGAACATCCTGGTGACAGGGGGCACTGCGCGTCCCATCATGTATCTCATAGGATTGAGTGCAACGATTAATTATATTGTGAACCGCATCCTGCAAGCGACCCGGTAGCGTATCCACCATTATCTCTCGGCCGGTCTCAACCAGAATGTTCTCCTCGGAACCGCTTTTGGCGTGTCCATTTGCCAGTGGCAATGTTGTAGCCGCTGTTGTCGCTGTCACTGTATTATCCTCCGTAGCCTCCATTGTGGCGGTGTCAATGAGATATTTATCCAAAAAACTGTCAATGTACGCAGCTGAGGCAGCATCTTTTGGTATATCGGCTGAGATCTCAACCGGATAATGTTCGATAGGCTGCGAGTCGTCCTCAAAGGATACACAGGAGCTATTGTCGCTACCCCCACTGCTGGGCAGATCTGTGCGCTCCACTGTCTGGCTGTGATACGAGGCGCTGGCAAAAGTGTCGCTACTCTCATCGTCATCCTCACGATCCTGCGGCGGCTCCAGCGGCGTTAGAGGACTCCTCGCAATTGAGGTTCGACGACTCGAGTTGATGCTAATAGTTGCAGGCAGCTCCACTCCCTGTTCTGCTGCCTCTGCGTTGCGTATCTGCTCCACCTCATCCACATGCTTGGCATTCTCCTGCAGAATCTCGCTTGACGGCGCTGCATAAGCGCGCAGGCAGCGCATCATGAATCCAAACGGCAACAGTGGATCCATTAGGCACAACAGACGCGCCGGACTGGGCACAAAGCTGACCAGCGTTGGGCAATAAGCGAGAAACAAACCATCCGGCACCCGAACATTCTGCTCAATGCATTTGAGGGCCAGGCCAATGGAGAGATTCGCACCCGCTGAGTCACCAGCGCAGATTACACGCTCTGCTGTCGTGCCCAAAAGCTCCGCGTTGTTTAGCAGCCAACAGTAGGCGTAGTACACTTCCTGCAGGGCACGTGGAAAGGGTGCCTCCGGTGCCAGGCTGTAGTCCACGGATAGTATGGGCACATCCAGCGCAACAGCCCAGTCGCGCAAGTAGAGTTCATGCGATTTGGAGGATTGTGCTACAAAGCCGCCACCATGGCAGTGGAACAGTATGGATTTTGATGGCGCTGCTGGACGCCGCCAGCCGCGATAGCGTCCCTCTCCCATCATGCCAACCCGTCGCTTGGCGCTCAATAGACGAACCGAGACCGGCAGACCAGGTCCCAGATGTGCACTGGGCACAGGAATGTCCACAAATTGCTGCTCTTCCGTTTGCTGCACACGCGCCGGCAGACGCAGTGGCTCCGCCGGCAACTGTATCGAGCGATTCACCTGAATTGAAGAGCCCACAATGCTGGGCAACTTGTGCATCAGCTCCGATTCGGCGAGAAACCAAAAAGATTTACAGAAATCAATTTTGGCATTTTGCGAAATGTTGACAATGCGTCTGGCACGCAACTCCGGATTCATCAGATACTTGCCGCTGGACCACAGACTGCGTGTCGTCTTAAGCAGTGTGCTGCTGCCATTATCCGTCTGGGAGTAATACGTCTCCGAGTAGCTGGCCATGCCGATGCCCAGAAAACGGAGAACTCCGCGTATAGAGTCGCCATATTGAAAGCCCAGGCAGCGACCATAGAAACAATACTGATTGATGGTGTCGCCCAGCTCGAAGAGTTGCTCGGCTGTGTGCCGTCCACTGGCAAGCAGATCGCCGGTGTTGACTGACCACTGGCGCAGTATTAGCAGATACTGCAGACAGGTGCACAGGGAGCAGAGTAGCTGCGAGCACGCCTCCACCTCCTTCATGAGGAACTTCTTGCGAAAAAAGAGAGTGGCGCGCGTGGCCAACAATTGCTTGCAAATGCTGAGTCCATGCGAGATGCACGCATTGGTCACATAGATGAAACTGCGATAACCATTGCCCGGCGTAGCCTCATCAAAGTCATATTCGTGTGCAAAGGCCTCAATTTGCAGAACCAGCCGATTGGCCCGCACTATAAAATCCTGCCAGGCAATGTGTGCGGCATGTAAACGTTGTCCATGCTCCGTGTGATCCTTGGCAAAATAGGCGGCAAGCTCCTGGCAATCGGCGTACAGTTTTTGATATGCTGGCTGCAAATCGGCGGGCGTCGTTGTGGGCGTGGTTGTTTGGGCGGCTGCTGCTTTCATATTGATCTCATCGGTGGTCGTCGCCGCCTGGGCGAGCTTCAGATTCTCCTCAAAGTGTGCATTGGGCTTTTGAGGGCAGCCGTCAAGCTCGGATGCAATCATTGTAGTGTGCTAAAAATACAATTTGGTGTAATAACATAAAAAAAAACACAAAGTTAGTAAGATTTGTATATAATTTGTGACAATACAATATTTGAAGTCTAGCCATAAGGCAGGTTGCACATAAAAAAAAAACAATTAAGCAACTGAGCCGAAAACAGCAGCAACAGAATTAAGAATAAACGCAAGTAAAAACAGATTTACAATGTTGTTTCACATATGTTTGTATATACATGTCAACACTGTTTTCATCGGTTGCTTTTGTATAGTAATAAGAAAATAAACTCAAGTATATTGGTGATTGTTTTTACAATCATCAGTTGCTCTCAATGTTCCCTTGGGTGAACACATATTAACATGCTAAACGAATTAAAATTTAAGCCACTGTAGGAATGAAAAAACAACTTTCACTTTGTCAACTGCAAACTACGCAATACAATGATTTGATTGTTTTAAATTTTGGTGTTGCTACCATTTACCAATGCGATTCTTTTTAACTTACAGTTAGTATGTGGGTTGGCGCTGACTTATTTCATGGTTGAATAATACATTTATCCGCAAACTAGCATCATTAAAAAATACTTATTATTTTCGGTCGAACGTTGGAATTGTAATTGTTTTATAATAGTGTTGGCTAAGTGGATTTGATCTTTTGAACAAGCTAATTTATTCTTTCTTACATATGGCATATTTAACAATGCACTTATACGAAGGAATATCAATTTCTATTGCTGTTTTATTTTAGCATATATTACGTTCTAGAGCTATGCAAAATAAGTTAGCAATAACACCAATAACAAATGAACACAAGCAATTCAAAGGAACTAGCTCATCACGCATCAGGCACAGCTGATCGGTGCCAGTCCGTGCTCATTTCAACACTAAAATGTTTTACTCTGAAATATCGATATACAATGATTCAATCAGCGGTATTTCACCATAGAGAGACATTGTATCCGATTGCAACTTCCAGGAATAAATTTGTTGTGCGCTGTTATCACGCATTGAAACAAATAATTAAGTTCAAGTAAACAAAATTCAATATAATAATGTGTTTGGTTGAGTACGTACATATTTAGTGTAGGCAAACAAAAATGAGCGTTAGCATTGTGGAGTACTTTGGTAAACATGCGGGCAAATGTGGCTACTGCACGGGAACAGATTGCAATAAATCACATGGTAAGAACAAAAACAATAACAGAAGCAACAGAACTGATAGTTCAAGATCAATGTACTCTTCATTTCCTGTTTGTGGCTGGCCGTGTGTGTGTTGTGTGGGGTCGTTGTGTCATGCAGGCTTGCATGCGTACCGGCTGGCCTGCGATGACTACCAGGAGCTCATCGATCGGGGCTGGCGACGCTGCGGTAATTATTGCTATAAACCGCAAAATGACATCACCTGCTGCCCCTGTTACACGATTAAATGCGATGCCCAGCAATTCAAACTGACTAAGTCTAATAAGCGCATATTGCGGCGCATGAACAAGTTTTTACGCGATGGAAAAAGTGGCCCAAGCACATCGAATGGCGATGGTGAAGGCGCTGACGTCGGCATCGGCGAGCTTGGGGCTTATGCAAGTGAACCCCAACCCCAGCTGCCTGATAAGAAGCCATTAGCTATTAACTTGGAACAAGTAGAGACCTTATCCCAGGCACATGTCGAGCAATTAAAAACCAAGAACACTTTAACCGCGACGACAACAACATCAGCCTCGGGCACCGGTGATCAATCCTCATCCTCGTTAGCAGCAAACAAATGTAAAGGTGAGCCCCATTGACATGATATGTTTCATTTATAATTTAATTATTTGATTATTTGAATAGCTGATGGCTCGAACCAAAATCCACCGCGCAAGAAGGCCAAACAAATGCGATTGGAGCGCAGGCAGGCCAAACTGGGCCAAACGTCCGCCGATCAGCAACAAACCAAAGCTTTAAGCCAGGAGAAGAGCTTGCAAGATTTTCTGGCAGCACCGTGCGAAACAGACGTGCACAAGTTAAAGGTGTGTGTGTGCTTTATAAAAACAACATTTGCTTAAAGTTCAACCAAGACATGACTCACGTCATATATATATAGATATATATATATATATATATGCTAGGTATTTTCCTTCCATCACTCGAGGTAGATCTTTAAGCAAATGCAATTATTTTGTATACCGTTTTGTAGATCTTAGTTGAAGTGTTTTTATTATGTATATCATACATATTTCATATATATATATATATATATATATATATATTTATATTTATATATATTTATATGGATTGTTTTGTGTTACCTTTTACGTGTGAGTCCTTGAGTCCCTCTATGTACACACATCGTATTTGTGCTATTTGTTGCAGATCGTGTTGGTCGCTGCCTCAGATACACAGCGCACTTGTACCGATGCAGTGCACGCATTGTATCGCAAATATCAATTAGTCATACACAATGATAATCCCGCACGTCTAACATTAGCTAGTATGCAGCGGTTTTTGGTAGAATCACCTCTAAAGGTAATTATAAATGATTTTTTTCTTTTTGTGCAACTCCTTTCATAGTTGCGCTTGGTGCCCGTCGATGGCGAGGAATTTAAGCGTACTCTCCCGCAAAGCTACGAACTGTATAGGAAATATCAGATTGCCATACACAATGATCCGCCCAAGGATCAGAAGGCCTACCAGGACCATCTACAACAATCGCCGATGAAGGTTGCTAGTTGTTTTACCAAGAATTCACATTATTATTTCATTGATCCTATAAGAGAATGTACTAATCTCAAATTGTTTATTTCGTGCAGCACCGAATCAGTGAAGATGGTCCCGAGATGGGATATGGCTCATTTCATCAGCAATACTGGCTGGACGACAAGTTAATTGCTGTGGGTGTCATCGATATATTGCCCTGCTCGGTCAGCTCTGTGTACTTCTTCTATGATCCCGACTATAGTTTTCTGTCGCTGGGCACATATGGTTCTTTGCAGTAAGTTTTGAGCGCTTTTTTATTTTTGCTATTGGTATTAATAAATATATATCTGTTTTTTTTTAGGGAAATTGATTTAGTGCAAACGATCGCTGCGCGTGTGCCGGTTTTGAAGTATTACTACATGGGCTTCTACATACACTCGTGCCCCAAAATGCGCTACAAGGGCAAATTAGATGCATCTTATTTATTGTGCCCAGAGACTTACGTTTGGCTGCCCCTAACCGAAGGTACATGTTAAATATAATAATTTATAATTTTATAAACTAACTGTAACAACTTGTTTTTGTTTTTTTTTGCAGCCATTCGCCTTAGGCTCGATGCAAATAAATATCAACGTCTGAATCCGGACTCAGCAGCAAAGGATGTAAATGAGTTCTTAAATAATCATTTAAACGATGTAAAGTTGCTGGTGAATGGCAGAAGTTATACTACTTATAAAATTTTCGTACAGGTAAAAGAGATCCGTTTACTGCCTGTAATATTTAATTAAGCAGTTTCTAAATCTATTTATTTATTTAGCTTAATGGCGATGATGAAGGCCGCGATGAGATTATCGAGTACAGCAAACTAGTTGGTAAAGTGTGTGCACAACGCATGCTTTATGTAAACAAGTTATGAATAATGGCAAATATATATATATATATATATATTGTTAAGGAACTAAAAATTTTAAAATGCTCATTTGTTCTAAAGCAACGAAATAAAGTTAATATAAACAAATGAAATTAAGCCTTAGCTAAGTAGTTCAAATGTAATTGTTTCTTCTCTGTTAAGCACAGCAAAAAATCTTTGTTCTTTAACTCAACCTTTGCACATTATCAAATAAAATCAAGAAATTGTTGAGCAAAAATGTATAATACTTTCAATACTGCTTTAAAAGCATATAATTTATAAAAGATAGAAATCTACTCAAGTTTATATTCAAAATTATTTGTGATAACTATGATAGAACGAGCGTATCGCAAATTAACACCTGTTATCACTAATCATTGTAATTTAGCTACAACCGTCAGCTAAATGCATCAATAAAACTAATTATCAGAGAAGCTATCGCCAAGTGTTTGCAGTCACGAGCACTAATTGTATATCTTTGTAAGACATTTGCACTTCATATCATGATTAAATATAATTTGGCAAGGGAAGCTGCCTAGTGTGCGTAGTTGAAGTTTGATGACGATATGATATGATCTCATAGATACTCTGCAAAATTTCTTCGGGTAGAAAAAAAAATATTAGTTTATGTTTTTTTTTTTGGAGAGGTAAAGACTAATCTTAATTTAATTTTTATCTTTCTGTACGGTTGGAAAAAAACCTACACAGTTTAAGTTACAACCGTTGAAAACGTATGCCAAATACGCACACAATGCAACAGTGAAAAAACAAACAGAAAATTTAAAAATAATATAAAAATTTAACGCTTGTCTGCCAGTTTGGCAACATTTGTCAAAACCTGCTAATTAAACACAATATTTATTGTTACCTATACACAGAGCACTGTGCACCAGACGTGCTGTTAATTTTGTTTTGATACACAATATTAACACAATGTGTTATAGGGGCTTATAATATATTGATAATGACTGGAACAGGTAAAAGGTTGTCTCAAAAATTGTTTTAAATTCATTAGCCTTTTCTAAGCTGGTGATAAATAGCATCTGCCTTTGTTACAGAAATCGAAGATGCTTATGCGCATGCTAAAAATATCCAAAAATAGCAATTAAATAAATATATAAGAAATAAACCATATTATGCACTTATGCGCGTGTTGGTTATTAGCAAATTTTATATATTAATACTTTGATGTTTAGTTTGTCATTTGTCAATCGAAGTTTATTCTAATATGTGGTCTTTGTTGATTTTCGGCTGTTTATTTACATAAGATTTAGCCGGAATCTATAGAATTTTCAATAAAAGCATGACTTCTGCGTCTTCAGTCGGTTAATACTTTTCCCAGTTTGTCGTATATTATATTTTAATATTTTTTATTGTCTTTATAGTCACTTTTAGCATTTGGTCTTAGCATGAGTTTGTTAATTAGTTCACAGTCAAGTCGCAAATTAAAGTAACATGTCGTAAAATAATCGCATGCGATCGCAGCTAGAGACCGCTAGATAGAGTCAGAGGGGGATGTATACACACATATACATATATAAAGAGAAAGAGAGAGAGAGAGCGCTAGAGAGTGGGAGAGAGAAAAGCTGGTGAGCAGAGCAGAGCGTTGCGACGCATCGCTTCAATCTTGAAACCGCCAACAGTCAGCAACGTTTTAAACAATTTTAACCGTTTTTTGTTTTTTTTTTCGCGCGCTGCTTTGTCGTCGGCCGAAGTTTTGCTTTTGAAAACGGCGTCGACGTCTGAGGAGGGGGCAAATATGTAAGGTAAGTTAAAAAGTATATATGCCATTGGCAGTTGGCGATTCAGCTTCATTCGTTTCGCGGCGTTCTCAGTAGCTGTTGTGCCTAACTGTTGTTGACCAAACATTCCCGCACCCGCAGTCCGGCACCCGCACCTCCCACACTCTCCAACATCGGGTGCTAAGCGGCTATCCAAAAATTGTGAGTGTGTTGTGCAAATGTGTGCAAGATAGGTGAAATAAGAAATAAGAAAGAAGGACTCAAACAAAGCAACAACAATTAAAAAAAATTAATAAATTCAAACAAAGAGAGTATTCGTCTCTTCGTGTCGTGGAAAAATTTCTTGCGTATAAATTATTTGGATTAACAAAAAGTGTGCCAAGCGAGACGATAAACTTAATATCATTTTGCGGATGCGTATTGTATTCGATGGAGGAAAATCGTAAATTTAACGGCTTAATCAGTTGTCCGATTTCAGCAGATCCAAAGTAGTTATCACCATATTTTTAATATACACATCGTGTGGCATAATCAGTTCGCTTATAATTTGGGTTAAGAAGAGTGCAATAAAAAGTGGCTAATTTTAAGTGGATAACTGGTTTGGTTGCTGGCGCGGCTAAATGGAATAAATTATGCGTTTAAATAACTTCGTGTTCTGGATAAATTTGATTTCTTGGTATTTGTAAAATGTACATTTTTGTTCGTCTTATATAATTTGGTAGAATATCATTAGTAAGACGATTTCTGTTAAAAGTTTAGAGATTTTAATTTTTTTATTTTTGTATTGCCACTTTTTGTGCTACTTTTTGCATTGATTTGGCATTACTCGACTTGCTAATTATATAGTTATACATGTAATATTCAAAGCAATTTTTTTATGATATATAATTGTGAGTAATCCAGATATATTTGAATACACTAAATATTCGTAAAATAATTAGAACGTGCAAAAATGCAAATAAAATGCAAATAATTGTCATATACAAAAAATCTACAATTGCTAATAACTGAAATTAACTCGTACCCAAGCGTACTATATATATGTATATTAAAATTTTTTTAATTTAATTTGAGTTACGGTTCATTGCCATTGAATAACTGCAGAATTTCAACGGCGAAAAAAAGAAACCAAAACAAAAACGTAACAAATAAAAACAGTATGAAACATTGAAGGGCTCTTTAATAACCTAAGCAAGGCAAGAAATGTTAAGAGAAAGAGAGATAGATAAAGAGAGTGAGAGAGCGACTTAGAGAGGGAGACAAACTTGCAAGGTATGTCAAATGGGCGATCGCGTCTTATGTAAATGATTAAGGCACGCCTGCTAAAAATACAAATTCCGTTATGTGGACATGATGACCAAATCTAACGGATCTATGTAATGTCAAACTGTTAAATCGTGTTATCGAAAGTAACCAGCACATAATAAATCAAATCGTTATAGGCCTCTAAAAATCGAAAATTTACAATAAGAATATTTGCAACAACAAGTTCGATTTTGTATTTGACGACTTAGCTATTTATATTGTTGGTTATTTAGCCAATCTGCCTTTTATCAGGCGCTTATATAATTTTACAATTATAATTTTTGCTTGCACTCACCCATATAAAATCATAAATATTGAGTTGATTTTATAAAAGTTAATAAAACGCCAATGACGCTGATAAAGTGCCACGCTCCCGATTAGAGGTGCATACAACGAAACCATAAACAGCACCTTCAACTTATAGATTTTAACTGTATATAAATATATATATATATATATATATTAATACATAGCTTCGCTAATGGTTTTTTGATCTCTTTACTCTATTTGTTACATTGTAATTAAAATTAATTAAAATATTAGCAAGTTTTCCTAGACAAAACTCATTTGTGTCAAAGTGTTTTTGTTATTGCCATTAAGCATTTCACGCTGTAAATTTCTTTAGAATTTGTTAGTTTCAAACGACTCCATTCTAGTAAGTAGTAAAATATATATAAAACGAAGATTTAGATTAATAAACAAGATTTTTTCACATACAATTTCCTGAAATTATACGATATCTTTGTTGCCCAAAATTTCCTTGCAAGATTATCTATAAAAAACAAATTATAAATTATAATATTAAATTTTAGTGATAAAAGTACTTTGAACTTCCTGTTAAAAAAGTCAAATATGTTTTGCAACCTATTTGAATTTGTCCCGCCTCCAAAAGTGAACTAGTATACAAACAAGATATAAATCTCCTCGTAGTTCTTAAGTGCGTTAATTGTGCTATCGCATTTTAGCTAATTAATTATACTATGCACTTCAAAATAATTTTACTGATGTTCTACAATTGATATCGAACTGAAAGTATAATTAAAACGAATCTTACTTTCACGGGATATCTTTCTTTCTTTAATGGCATACCTTTATTGCCTTATCCAAAGAGTTCTTTCTTTTTTCGCTTTAAACTAGATGAAATTAGTCACAAAACAAACAAAGGGCTTAATAATTTATTGAAGTAATGGTTATTTGTTTGCGAACTTTGTCGTTATAAAGTTTATACTCTTGACTGTTATAATTTTCCTATTGTAAATCTATTAAATTTATATTTTATTTGCTTTGGATTTCTACCGTTCATTGAGTAAAACTAAAATGCGATTGCTTATCACAACTAAAACTTGTTTATGAGCCTATTTCGTACAAATGTGTTTTGTTCTTGGATCACAAGTCAAATATTATATGTCTACAGCGTCATAACCCTAGTCGGTTTCGAATGTTTTAATGACAAGCTATAATTTATTAACTATTAATCTTATGTTTTTTCTTGTCATGGGTTATTAGATCTTGTAAATTATGGTTTTAGCTGGCTGTGATTTTTCGCACTTAAAATGAACTGAGAAAGGACTAAATCATAAATTAAGAAATCTACGTAAATCTAATCATAAATATGTACTTAGATTAAATTAGTTTATTTCGGAAAGTGTACTTTGAATAAGGTAAAGTTGAGAGTAAAGAAAGCCTATAGCAGACGATGGTTGTTAAGGAAATTAATCAACCGGAAGTCTACTTTTTTAGGCCCGAAATAAATTAGTTGAAAGTACATTATTTATGTTATTATTATAGGTGCTAAAATATAACTGGCTAACTGTCTTATCTAACCCTGTCAAATTGAGGCGAGACTAACAACTGCCTGTGCAATATACTGAATACCGCGAATGGCTTTCAAACAGCTGTCCAAATGGAATCCAATATACGGTTTCGACGTGCCAAGGGCGTTATTTGCAGTTGTACATACATTTTATATATATATACTTTATCGATATATATATAACAGTCGTCAAGTGTTGCATTTTACAATTGCATTCTCCCAAAACTAAAGCGGTTGTTGCACAAATGCTGGTTTTGTATTTGGTATCTGAACAATTTGAAAACATTTGTGTGGCGTGTTGCGGAGCAATTACCTTATCAAAAGGCTGCCTGTTGCCTGCTACCTGTTGCCTTTAACAATGACAGCCAATGATAGCTGAATATTACCGACTATAAACACTTAAATGAAAAGTGCATTTAAATGATTTTTCGTTTTGTATTGTTGGTATTGACATTTGTCATGATCAAAACGCAATTTGGCTTAAATGCCGCTCACGTGCGTTTCCAAAACTGCTAACGGAGAACGTGCCTCCACAGTTGGTCAACACATATATTTATAAGCCACATACATATCGACATTATATAATTTTATCATTGTCGGAAATTGTAGTAGTAGTAAATGTTAAACAAACATTTTCTAGGCATGCTTCGAAATTCCCTTCATCAGTCAAGCCGGGAAACAAAAATCACTCTTCGAGATTGACAATCGCACAATAATGTATAACTTATTAAAATACCTGTGACATTTACAATTTGTGATATAAATAAATCAATCACAAATCTGATTTGTTCATTTGAATTTAAGCATTTAAATCAAATTCATCGGTCGCGGCAATTTAAAACTTGTGCGAATACCCAATTCATGTAATTATATTAAATTTAAATTTGAACAATTTTAAAAAAATTACACTAATGCAAGATATTTCAAAATTAGAAAACCGATTAACATTAAATATATGTATTAAAAAAATTACCCAATGATATGCAATTTTTGGAAACTCAACACACTTAAATATGCATTTGGTGAAGTCCCAACTGGAAAAAACCTGTATACGAAATAAGCTGACTTAAAATAACTCCGCAATCTTATTTATCGATTCGAATATGCATTTATTCGAATTGAATACAACTTGTGCCAGTTGCAATATGCACAATAATAAAATATAGTCTTTAACTGTTTCTTGTTAACTTCTTTCAGTTGACTTCGACGAGCGACTCAGCAACAAGCTGCCAAAATGGCTGTTGTACACTGTAAGTATATTTATGTATTTAACATTTAAAAAAAATAGAAAATAAAAAAACACATAAAGTGATGCAAATAAATCTCACGTGATGTTGCTGTAATGCGTCAGCAAATAAACTTCCCCCCAAAAAAATGGGATAATTAAATATTGAAAGTTACGCATGCGCCGTCCATTTAACACCTGCTGACAAATGGCGAATGTCGCTGGACGGGCCCCGATTCCGAAAAAATGCCAAATATTGGCAGAGTTACAGTTGAGAGATCTCAGATTCGTCGATAATTGCGCTAAGTGCGTCAAAGCTAGCTGAAAATAGACATCTAATAATAATGGCTTTATTAATAATAATTTCCAATCATTAAAAATTATATAATTGTTTTATATTTGCTTTTTTGCAGTTTACGTGCCGAAGCGCATCAATGTGGGCATCATGTTGTTTATGATGTGCCTCATTAATTATATGATGCGCGTCAATCTTTCAATCAACATAATTGCCATGGTTACGGAGCGCTATGAGAATGGAACACTCGCCGCGCAGGATGATGTGAGTATCTATTTGTTGCTCACTTGTAAATTTGTTTATTTAAAATCTTCGATTATTTCACATTTCACAACTCTTCTGCTCAGTCTGGCAACTCTATGCAATCCTTGCTAGCACTCTCTAGCTGATTGCTATGAATTTACACATAGCGTTGCCATCCTTTTTACACAAATATAAGGGACAAATAGGAAATTTGAATTCAGAAACCAAATAATCATTATTTTATTATATCTTTACAGTTTGGTCCACGCTACGATTGGTCGCAACAAGATCAGGCTTTGCTGCTGGGTGGTTATTTCTATGGTTATATGGTCACCTCACTGCCAGGAGGCACACTCGCCGAAATGTTTGGTGGACGCACTGTGGCTGGTTATAGTTGCCTCTTGGGTGCCATTTTGACTGCACTTACCCCACTGGCCGCCGCATGGGATAAATATGCGGTGTTTGCTTTGCGAGTCCTGCTTGGATTTGTCTCTGGCGTTGTTTATCCTTGCTGTCACAATTTGGTCTCGAAATGGTCACCGCCTGACGAAAAGGGCAAATTTATTGCCGCATTGATGGGTGGCACATTTGGCACCGTGATCACTTGGCCACTGTGTGGCGTCATCATCGAGCAAATGGGCTGGGTTTGGGCATACTATTTGATTGCCATCTTTGTGGTTGTTGTAACCGGTGCGTGGTTCTTTCTGGTCGCCGATACGCCGGCACAGCATGGCAACATCAGTCTCAAGGAGCGGGAATACATTGAGACGAGTCTGGGCGACTCACTCGGCAACAAGGCGGTAAGTTTGCCACTTCATTTTACTACTTGCTACATCAAATATTAAAAGAATTGTTGTGCCTCGCAGAAATGGCCGCCATACAAGCAGCTCATTGTTTCGATGCCATTCTGGTCACTGACCCTGCTGCATTATGGCAGCATGTGGGGATTGTTCTTCCTGCTGACGGCGACGCCAAAGTTCTTGAGCGAGGTGCTCGGCTTCAATCTATCCTCCGCTGGCATGCTCTCCAGCTTGCCGCACATTGCGCGTCTCATTGCCGCCTTTGGTTTTGGCACCCTGGCGGATTGGATTCGTCGCAAGGGCTGGTGGACTGTGACGCTTACACGCAAAGTCTTCTTGGTGCCTTGTAAGTTAAAGCCCAATCTTAATTGAGCTCTCTTATTTAATTCCACTTATTTACCCTTGCAGCCCACATTTTGCCCGGCATTATGCTGATCATATTGGCGTATGTTGGTCGCGATCCTTATGTCTGTGTTGCCATAATGACAGTCTCGTTGGGCTTCAATGGAGCTGCAACCATTACAAATTTGGCCAACTCACAGGATCTGGCTCCGAACTTTGCGGGCACCATGTACGGAATTATCAATTGCCTAGGCACCACGCCCGGCATCTTCTCACCACTGATTGTGGCCGCATTTACCCAAGAAAATGTGAGTACACAAAAAACCAAACATTAATCAAATAAACAATTAATTAATAATTAATTTTATTTGCAACTCCCATAGAACACCATCGATGAGTGGTTCTGGATATTTATAATTGGAGCCTTGGCCTACATTCTGCCGGCGATATTCTTCTGGATCTTCGGATCGGGCAAGATACAGAAGTGGAACGAGGTGCCGACCAAGGAGCCCCTCGACGAAGTTGTCAATACAAAGTTGTAATTTGTATTCGCTGTGATGTTTGCTGTATTACTAATGCCATATGCCAATTATGATATAAGTTCGTATATATATATATATATATATTTATATATATGTTAATGCGACTTTATTCTTGCAAGCTGGGGTTGCATTAATACCGAGTCCTATTAAAGATATTGCTGTGTATTTATTGTTTTTTTGCAAATAATATTGTTTTTTTTTTATTTAAAAAAAATTCACTCACTGTAACTTTGTTTGAATAAATGTATAAGGAAATTTCCTCTATTTATTAAGAAAAGAAAACTAAAAAAATTTCATTTGGGAAAACTCTTTCAAGTTCAGATTAGATCGCTCTGGAATCTTGTTGACCATTTAAACCGGTATTTGTACAGAGCCCCATAAAACGTTTACAAATTGTCAACGACCTTAGTTTTTTTTATTTAATTTTTTTTGGTTGGGGGGGTTACCCTCGAACTGGTTGTTGTCACCGCATTCGTTAATTTTTGTTAAGCGCACTCAAGCAAAAAACCCCAAATTGACACAACAATTAGTTAAACGTTAATCAAAATGCAGAACTGTAGCCTCATTTTTTTGCCGTTGGTCAATGGAATGAATTAATAATAAAAAACCATCACGGCCGTGAGCCTATGTAGCAATGATGTCTCAACGAGCTTTCTAAAAACAATACTGAGAAAAAACAGAGTTCAAAATATTGGCCAAGTAAGCGAAACTGGAACTGAAAACTGCTTAAGCAAGTAATTTACATCATTCACAATACTGATGTATATTTGAAAACCACTCCAGAGGGAATTTATAAAATTACAGTTAGTTATAAATGTTGCAAATTGCTCTTAAATAGTATTAGTCACAATAAGAAATTATGAAGTTAAAATTAAAAACCCAAATTTAGCGCGCCCAACAATCGAATAATAATCGAGAAGAGAGCGATCAAGAGCGTAAGAGTGTGACCAACGCTAGTAATGTTCCATATTAACATATCCATTTTGAGTATAAGCTCTTGCATTATGCTGTTAATTTACAGCTGTTCAGTACAGTGTTAAAGTCGTGTCTGCTACACACGGACGCGTTTGTTAACGTAGAGCAACTCTGCTTTGGCAAAGCAAACTTAATTTATTTATAAGCGCAGTAGAAACGCGTTAGCGTACATTAACTTATACATTTAGAACGGTACACAACGTGAAAATGACTGAAGTTGAAGCGGTGCAAATTATTGCGGAGTCGTTGAAGCAACAGGTAAGCTAATCAGACGCCATTGTTATACGGTACTTTTTTTTTGCCATCTTTGCCATTGTGTCTGTCCTTCTTTTATATGCACTTCTTGCATTTAAACATGTGTGCAAAGAAGAATTAGTGCGTTTAACTGTATATTTAACGGCAACGGACAAGAGACGCTTGCTTATCTTTCTCAAGCATTTTTTTTCTTTTTGTACAAAGTTCAAAAAACACTTGCAATATTAATGTTATTGCTTGCTTGCTGTTGTTGTTGCTAGCCGGTGCTCCAGATATGAAGACATCTTGATAGGGCACCTATGTCCAAAGTCTCCATAGGTCTTTAAGAGATTAACCAACATTAATTAGGCAGTAAATTACTTGAATTTAGTAGCTGATTAAAATCAATAAACAGATTCACAGGGGTCCAATGCGAATTGTTTTCATTAACATCGTACCTGCCCCTTTGAACTTTAAACTTTCACATTCAGATTAGTTTCACAGCCTCAATATATATCAATTTTTTTTGTACTTCATTCGGTTCACGGTACAAAACAAAGAAGAAGAAAAAAAGTCTTCTTTGGTTGGACTTAAATAGTTGTTATCAAATTCCAAAGTGTAATATTTTATTTTAGTGTTTATTATAACCTTGAAATGCTATCTGTATTTGTTGTGTTTTACATTTACGTTGGCAAGTCATAATTTATAATTTTTTTCTAATTCTGTTTGGTTAAAAATAGTTATTATAACCAGCCGCAATTAGATATTGGTACTGTAAATGTTTGCTATTGTTACTATTAAAAATTAATACTTATTGGCCATTTTAGGGCGTGGATTATGTGTTCGGCATCATTGGAATACCCGTTATTGAGCTGTCGATGGCCTTCCAGGCGGCCGGCCTCAAGTATATTGGCATGAGGAACGAGCAGGCCGCTTGCTATGCCGCCCAGGCCATTGGCTACCTAACGGGGAAACCGGGTGTCTGTCTGGTTGTCTCCGGGCCCGGTCTACTGCATGTTACTGGTTCGTAATCCATATAATATTCTCTTTAACTGTTTTCTTAATTATTATTTAATTTGTAGGTGGCATGGCTAATGCTCAGGTCAATTGCTGGCCATTGATTGTGATTGGTGGAGCCACGAATCAGGACCATGAGGGCATCGGTGGCTTTCAGGAGTGTCCACAGGTGGAGCTGTCGCGTCCCTATTGCAAATATGCAGCACGTCCGCCCACTGCTGCCCTGATACCGTTGCACGTGGAGAAGGCGGTACGTTATGCAACTTATGGTCGTCCTGGCGTTGCCTATTTGGATTTCCCCGGCAACATACTGCAGTCGAAGGCGGTGGAGTCGCGCATCTACAATGCTTTGCCGCATCCCGTTGCCCCACTGGCCTATCCGCCACATGATGATGTTATCCGTGCCGCACAACTGCTGCGCCAGGCCAAGCGCCCACTGGTCATTATTGGCAAGGGTGCTGCCTATGCTCATGCCGAAAATATCTTGCGGCATTTCATTGAGAACACAAATCTACCATTCCTGCCCACACCCATGGGCAAGGGTGTCGTCTCCGACACGGCGGCTCAATGTGTCTCCTCGGCACGCACCTTGGCGCTGCAGCAGGCGGATGTGGTTTTGTTGCTCGGCGCTCGCCTCAATTGGATTTTGCACTTTGGACGCGCACCCCGCTACGATAAGGATGTGAAATTCATTCAGGTTGACATTTGCCCCGAGGAGCTGCACAATTCGGTTGTGTCATCGGTGGCCATTCAGGCCGATATTCGTCCCTTTGCCGAGCAACTGTTCGAGCAGATGAACGCAGTGAACTTCCGCTTTGGCTACGAGCAGGCCTGGTGGAAACAGTTGGCAGCTAAATGCAAAAATAATCGCGACGCTGTCGCCCAGATGTCCCTGAACACAACGACGCCGCTCAACTACTATGCAGTCTTCCATCATCTGCGCGAGCTGTTGCCCCGCAACACAATCATTGTGAGCGAGGGCGCCAACACCATGGACATTGGCCGTTCCATGCTGTTGAATGAGCAGCCGCGTCATCGTCTCGACGCCGGCACCTTTGGCACCATGGGCGTTGGACCCGGATTCGCTATCGCTGCTGCTCTCTACTGTCGCGACTTTGCGCCCGGCAAACGTGTACTCTGCGTGGAGGGAGATAGTGCCTTTGGCTTCTCGGGCATGGAAATTGAGACAATGGTGCGCTATAAGCTGCCCATCACCATTGTGATTGTGAACAACAATGGTATCTATGGTGGCTTCGATAAGGACACATTTGACGCCATACGCAGCGACGGCGATCTTACGCAAATGTAATTTCAAATTCTTATCAAAACTCAAAAGCTCACACTAATCGAGCTAATCTTATCATGTTTATTTTAGCACACCTCCATCGGCGTTGGGCGTTCAGGTGCGCTACGAGGAGATGATGAAAATGTTTGGCATGCATGGCTATTTCTGCACCGAAATCGAGCAATTGCAAACGGCTGTGAAGGCCGCCAATCAACTGACGGATCGACCCACAATCATCAATGTGGCAATAAGTCCATCCTCAGATCGCAAGCCTCAATCCTTCAGCTGGCTGACAGAGTCCAAACTGTAATGTGTGTGAATCGTCTTTGTCTGGCAACGTTTACAATTAGTTTTTAAGGATAAAGTTCGGCGGCATTCCCAAATGAATTTTCAAATGCATTTGTCACGATATTGTCTTTGTATATACACGCAACAATGCTACACTCACACGCGTACACACAACATCAGAACACAACACAACACAACAAAAACACACACGCACACCACAACCTGCTACGTTTATTTTTTTTTATATAAAGCCAACGATTGTAGAATTTGAAACGCAAATGTTCCATATATAAAACAACAACAACAACAAACCAAATAATCTTTCTGCGCTCGAGTTACATATTTAAATAAGCGAAAAACTGTCGTGTTATTTATCTAAGTGTATTAATCGCACAAACTGTAATTAGTTGACAAATGTTATTAGCTAGTTCTAAGTGTGATCAGTGATTGGCGCGCACCATCTCCTCCTCCAGGCCCAGATAGTGCAGGAACCAATTGAAATCCACCAGGCGACCCTTGTGCAGAAACGGCAACTTGGGGCACAGCTCGAAGGCGATGTTAAGCGGCGCTATATCTGGCACCTGATCCGCACTCATGTTGAAGAAACCCAGCACATCGCGCACCTCAATCTCACCCTGCGCATTGCGCTGCAACACCTGCAGAATGTCCTCCACCAGTTCCAGGCTAAAAGGCAATCGACAGCCACGCAGCGTGGATTTCACTTGTGACTCCTTGATGAACGGCTTGCACGTGGGATTAATATGACTCAAGTGCTCCACAAGCTCCTCCACGCTGTTCCACAATGCACGCTTCAGTTCCAGTTGAGCGGCAGCACGCACATGATTCCTATCGCAGCTGGGTGGCGGCATCTGTTCCGCCGAGAAGTAACGGCAAACGGTGACAATCTCATGATGCTGCAACGCATCCTTGCCCAGATACGAGAGCAGCGTGCTTTTGAGTGTCTCATAGCTAATGGTGGTGCCATCGCCCAGATCAGCGTGCGGCTTGCAGCGCAGCACAAACTGCTTATACTGCGGACGCACTGCATCCCGTATCCGTTGCATGATCGAGCGTATGTCGGCCACTGGAAACTGCAGAGGAAAATAATCTAATTAGTGCTCAAACTTATATCACACATGACTCACCTCATTGGGATGCTGTTCCATGTAGAGCAACGTGAACTCATCTGCCGATATGATGTGGAATATGTGATCCTTGAGATTCAAACGGGAACCTATATAGAAATCATTGGCACGATAATACTCCGGCCGAGCCGAACTAAACTTTTCCTGTCCGGGCAGCGCAACACGTGCTCTCTTCAAGAATTCGCCACCCATAAAACCCGAGTTGCGTCGTCCCACTTCGTAGATCTGAACCGTGTCATCGGCCAAATAGTAACTGATCACAAAACTACGCTCGCAGTTCTCCTTTATGATGGACATTAGCTTGGCACCGAAGCGCAGAATGCAGCCATCGTATTTCATCAGCTTCTTGAAGTCGGCCTGCGGTGCCTTCGGCTCCACTGTGATGCAGTTGCCCTCCGAGTCCTCGTGACTGCCCCAGCCATTGTACGGCGGCAGGCGACGCACCTGACCCTGGTGGTAAGTACGCTCATCGCTGCGTTCAGGCAGCGCTTGCGGCGTAAAGTTCTGAATACCATACTAAGAAGAACCATAAATTGTGAGTGAAATCCCCATCCCCATGAATCAAATGTTATCCTTGAACTGACCTTTTCTCTGTAATAGTGTTGGGTGAACTGATCGCAGCTGGTCAGGACCACGTCACGTCCAAACACATTCAGACTGGCACCAATCTGTAAATCCTCATCTGTATAGTATTGCACCTGCTTCTGTCCCGTATTCAGAGGATCGGCCACATAGCGCACATCACGCATGCTGGAGCCCAGCACATTGAGTAGCGTTACGGATGTTTGCTGGCCCGGCAGTGCCAGACCCGTAAACTCCTTGGGCAGCTTGGCGCGCTTTAGAAATGTGCTGGGACCCTCACGACCCGAATTCCGTGGGAATTTCTCCTTAATGTCTATGGTATCATCGGCCAGATAATAGCATATGTCCAAGCGGCGCACATCGCCATACTCGGAACAATCATTCCAGTAGCCCTGGAACTTGAGCACACGTCTATCGAACTCCAGAAACTGGGCGAAAGAGTGCCGCTTGGGCAGGGCGCCCGTATCCGGGCGAGGTGTCTGCTTGATGGCGGAACGCTTGCGCAGCTCCGTCGTCGGATCGCTGAGGAGGAAGCCAGAAACAAAGGAAGCTGTATTAATAATCTTCCCAGATGGGCTTAGGATAGGATTAGCTACTTGGGTTCGAGAAGTGCAACGGGCACCGAAATGCCGGCACGATTGAGAAACTGCCTGGTGAACACGTCACAGCCACTGATGTGATAATCCCTGTCAAAGATCTGCACATTGGTGTCCACATTCAAATCGAATACGGACAGGAATTCGCGGTCATTTGGCTGCGCCTTTGGGATACGCTGGCGGTGCACAAGGCAACCTTGTGGTATGCCCGAGTTCTCCACTTTGGGCTCCGTTATCTGCATGGTGCCATCCTCCAGATAGAAATAGATCTTCACCTTGCGCACCTGGTACGGAGCATGGTAGATCTCGGTCAGTGGCTCCTTGAAGTACGCATTGAAGCAGAGCACCTGCTTGTCGTAGGCCAGCCAAGGCGGCAACTTAATGCTCATCTTGGGCGCCCACAGAGCACCCAACTCGGCGGAGACAGGCGCACATTTGGGATCCACCAGCGGTCCATTGGGCTCCACCAGTTCCGGTTCCCTACGATCCGAGAGCATGTGAATGCCCTGGTAGTGCATCAGAGTCTGTTTCCGCGGATGCCGATGCTTGCTGTACTGGAAGAGCAAAAGGCATCTCAAACTGACATCTTAAACAGTTTTCGGAGACTACTCACATCATAGAATTGTGCTCCTGGCAGCAGTGGCATTCCCGGCAGTCGCAGCATTTTCACAGTAAATTTGAATTTTTATTTTATTTAAACTTTTAAATTTTGATAATGCTATTTTGCCAATTTGCGTTGGAAAAATTTTGTGGCATTCGATTTTGAGTTTGCTACTGTTTCGACATTTTCGCTGTTCGATAAATGGAACAAACAGCTCTATGGCAATGCACAAAGTTTCTCCATGACAGCAACAGCAACCAGCAACTGTGGCAGTGGCAGTGGCAGTGGCAGCAACTGGTAGCAGTTGGCGGTGGTAGTCAAGGGTCGCCCCCTTTTAGGGTGTTGCACGATGAGAGACACTTTGTGGCATGCAATGAGTAAAATTTTGTTGTTTTTTTTCTTCTCTTAAATTGAGAAAAAACATTTAAAATTAATACAAATTCAAAGTAAATTCTTCGATACACTTGAAATTATAAAAATTGGACAAAGTTGAACCAATTTCCTAGTTGTATTTTGAGCACAAGAATTTTGCATTTAAAAATATTTAATTTATATTTTTTATATAAAAATTTAAATTATTGAAAAATGCTTCTCATTAACTTAATTGATATTTTATGTTGTGCATCAGTTGAAAAAAAGAAAATGCTCTCAAAATTAATTTTTTCATTTAAATTTGAATATTTTAAAATATTTTTTTACTACCCCTAAACTCAAACTTGCCGAAACTTACCCTTCAGCTTTTGGGGGAAACTTCAAATCGATGAACTCAAAATTAGTTTTAAGCGTTTAAATTATATTTAAGCGTTTAAATAACATTTAGAAAACTAGCAACTAATTTAAAACAATGCAAATTGTTTTTCTTTTTGTACAAACACAGTTACAAAGATCGCAGCACAAATAATTCTATATATCTCATTAATCATTAACTTTGACACGACGATCATCATTATCATCATTGTCATCGTCATCATCATCATCGGATACTTTCCATTCGAGTTGATAGTATTTTTTCGCATTACTCGAAAGCCATTGAAATGCGCAAATTAATGTACAAAAGTTGCAAGTGAAAAGCTGTTTGGAAGCACTGCCACGTCTGCAAAAAAGTGTAAATATGGATTAATAATTGTGTAAGGATCGGAGTTTTGATTGGAAAAGGGATTAGCGGGGTAAGTGAGAAATATTATATATAAATCATGGTTAAGGGAAAAGTTTTTTTTGTGCTCCTTTGAAAATGACATAAATTAATGTCTTTCATTATCTGATTTAAATATTTAATATAAGTTTATTTTTTTTGCCATTCCTTTGAAAATTATATAAAATAATAATTTTCTTTATCGAATTTATTCTATGAAGAAATCGATTTTATTATTAGTTTGAAGTAGAAATGAGAAAGTGATTTAATTATGACAGATTCTTAAAAGGATTTAAATTTTTGGCTGGATATAAAAATGGGATTTTCTGAACTTCCGAAAGTGAACATAATTTCTTCTAGTCTTAAAAGTTGGGTATATAAATATTCCTATCTAATCTTGTGGAATATTAGCAAAATGTGTAAAAATAATATTAAACTCGTTCAGCTCACCGTTTGACGACCATAAAGTAGTAGGTTGTATAGAGGCAACTGGAGCAGTTGGTGGTTGTGCAGCGTGCGATGGGTCCGTTGTTGATGTGGGAACTCATATAGGGTTCGGGGAGCAGGCGATGCAGTGCAGCATTCTCGTAGACGGGCACATGCCTGTTCATAGTTTGTATCGCATGCAGACAGTCGTCGTAGAGGCTGACCTGATTCTCCGGCGAGGGCACAGCGAATACTCTCCGTGTGCCAACGGGCAGCAGCAGACGCTGTTGCGTCTCCAGTTCACGCACCCAAAACAGACCCTTCTTGCAAATGGAACTGTGGAGGGGGGAGAGGGTAGGTAGTAAATTTTATTAAAAGACAACTTTCCGCAAACACGCCCATTCTCAACTCACATGGGCGTAATTTTTTGTCGATTATCGTAGAAATTCTGGTAGAAACGCTCGTAGACCATGGGTATGTAATTGACGGAGGTGTTGTGAAAGATGCGCACATGGTTCATAAACTTGGAGAGTGCAGCCGGCAGATAAACAAGAGAACAGCCTGCAACATAAATAATTAATTACTCTCCACTCTCGCACTCTTCCTTCTCTCGTGGTTTACTCACGATCTGCGGCAAGAGATTGCAGCATGGGTAAATTGGAGATGCGCTCGGGCAGATGCAGCAGTGCCTCATTGTCGCTCACATTGAGCTCGTTGAGACGCACACATTCGCTGAGCTGCACGGGCAGGCGACGAAATTGATTTTTGGCAATGTTCAGATGCTCCAAATTGCGCAAGGTGTTCAGCTCTAAATGGACGAAAGTCTCTAAAAGCTGGCAAGATTATAGGGATTCTCACTTACCTGCTGGCAGCTCGCACAGCTGGTTGCCACTCACGTTCAGCTGTTGCAGATTGAGCATGAGTCCCAATGTTTTGGGCAGTTCCCGCAACTCATTGTTGGACACATCCAGAAATTCCAGATTCTCCAGCAAATAGATGTCCTCAGGCAGTTCGGTGAGATTGTTGCCAGCCAAATGAATGAACTTGAGCGTGGTAATATTGAGCAGCCATTTGGGTATGACGGATATATAGTTCTCTTTCAGGTACACCTCCTCCAGGTCCTCGTAGAGAAACAGGTCCATCGGCACGTCCTTAAAATTTAAATAGCTCCAGTGCAATATGGTTTTATTCATTTCAAAGCGTTTGAGTTACACAATTTTTCATCAATTTTAATTGATACAAACGTATCTTGATAGTTTCTTTGTTTTGGTTTTATATCAATCCCTATATATATATATATATATATAGTGTCAGCTGTATTTAGTTTGTTTTTACGCGGTCATGATCAAAATTTGGCATGCGGCGCCTTCACTGTCACCCACAAAACTGGCCCCTCAAACAACAAACAGCAATCAGCAACAGTTTGCTCGCAAAAATTCTTCTTGTTTTTTTTTTTGTTTTTTCTTGTACCTCAATTTTTAATCTCATTTCCACTTTGAAATGCTCGCGAGCATATTTTCACATAGTATTCGCAGATAGGGGATATAAATATATGTTAAATTTTTTAATTTATTTTTAAATATATATTTATTAATTGGCTTTGGCTCGGTGGCGTATACGTAATGCGTATCAAAGCCTAAACGTATGCAGCAAATACTTGCGCAGCAAAAGCTCTTTTGACACTGACATTGAATTTGATGCGGGTTGCACTTTGCAAGCGACTGCATTGATTCGCATCGTGTTGTTGTTGTTGTTGCTCTCTCTTCAAGGTCGTTGTGATAAAAATAGAGCTGCGCGAGAGTCGCTTTAAGCTTGCCTGTGCTTAAAGCTTAGCTTCAGGGTTTGGTTGCTGCATTCGCTAACTGTGGGTGTACTAAAAAATGACAGTAGAGCAGAATTTTTACGAGGTTAGTCAAGTTTCAAACCAAAGAGTTGCAAAACTGAAGAATTTTTGATTGTGAATGATAAATACAGATTTATAATTAAAAAATTGAATGTTACTTTGTTTTATTTTAAATTTTATAGCTTTGTCAACATATAATTAAAAATATATATAAGCAATTAAATATCATTTCGCTGGGCTTAACAATATAAACAACAAATGCATTTTATTGAATTGCCTTATTTGTGGTTATTTGTTTTGATGTACACTGGCTGCGTGCCTTTTCCGCTTATTTAAGCAATTTCGCACACAAATAAACAATCAACTCTCGACGTAAAATTAAAACGCAATTTATGATTTATTCTGTAAAGAGAATTTTTCAATTTTATTTTGACTAGTTTGACAGTTTTCACAAAAGTGCTCTGACCTAATAATAGATCTCAGGATAGCTCTCAAAATAGGGACTACTGTGTGGGGAATAATGATGATAGCTGCTGTACGGCGACGAATAGTAATGATCATGATGATGATGATGGACATAGTGAGGCGACGATCCATAATAGGGCGACGATATAGCTATAGGTACTTATAGGTATTCCACCGCTGATGAAAATCGGCTTAGCTTCAAGTTGGCCCATTAAAAGGCCGAGTAGCGCAAAAGCAGCTAACAAGAATTTCATGATTCGGCGCGAGATATGTAAATGAACTGAGCAACGTTCAAAATTGAGTTCACTTTTTATAGGCTTTGCAGCAAGTGCAAAAAATTTCACCAAAAAAATTAGCGACTAATTTAAAGAATGTTTTTCCCCCGCACAAAAAAAAAACCAATAATTTATTGAATAAATATTTGCTTTATTTTGGCAAAGCAAAGTGTCAACAACTAATAAAGCTCTTCACCGTTTATCACAAAGTCGCAGTCGCAGTACAGAAAGTAGGCGTGGCTCTTACACACCCGCCTTTAGATTAATTGTGAGCTGCTTGAAATCGCGATCGCTGAGCAAATGCCATTTGTAGCCCAAAATCAGTGAGATTTCGCGCTCAACAGCCTCGTAGGAGCGCGAGTTGCGCCTCAGCCACAAATGGAACTCATCAGACCACTCCGGATGCCGGGGCCAGTCGCAGCGCAAGATGACAGCGAAGCGACGCACGTGCAACTGTTGCAGATTCTTAGCGGTGCGTGCCACCAACAGCAGTGTCGATGTGGACACCTTTTCACGGATGATCTGAAGACAAAGATCGGTTTTAATAGTTGCTTATTTAAAAATATATATATATATATATATATAATCACCAGCGTATCCAGATTGAAGCACTGCCTGCACATCAGCAGCATCAGGCTATCAATGCGATTGTCAAAGGATTTGGGACTGCTGAAGCGTGGCAAGAGTTCATGGCCATAGATGGCCAGAGTGTTCTTGTATTGGTCCAGCATGCGGATGAGCAGATCGGTGCGAATGCGTGCCTGTGGTGCCCAATACGTGATGCTGTGCACCGGTGCCTCTGGCTGCAGCACCACCTCACCATCCACCAGATTCTCGACGCGCAGATGGACTCTCAGGCGTGGATTGGTTGCCTTGAGATTCCGCCAGGCTTTGACGCCGCAGGCGCTAATGCTGAGATGATTTGGCGTATAACAGTTTTGCAGCAAGTGCAAATGTCGCAGCTTTGTGTCCGCCAGCAAGGAAATCACATCATCATCTATATTCTGGGGCGATATAGTCAACACCTGTTGGATGGACAAGTGATTAGTGAAGTGCCCAGTTTAATTGCCAGCTGACTCACCTGCAGATTGAGAAACAGTCCGACATGCATAATGGGGCAATGTGTTGTGGTCACGTTGACCAGGTTGAGGACACGCATCTTGGTGCAACAGCTGCAGACGACTTCGTCCAGCAAATGATTCGCCTCAAAGCGTTCCAATACAAAATCAATCAATTTCAACGTATGCAAATCACTCAAACGCAGCATCAGCTCCTTTAGACCCTTCAGCAGTTGTCCCCCAGTGCCAAAGAGTTTGATGCCCTCGGGATCGTTGCGCTGCGCCATGTTGCACGGAAAATGATAGACCAACGAGCGGATGCGCTGACCCATGCCCACCAAGTCACTCTGAGGATTGTTCTCCAAGCCCTAGAAAGATAATGGAAATGCAAGAGAGTTATTCCTTTTAAAGTGTACTAGTCTAAAAAGGAACAGGACATCCTCTTAGTCCCTATGTAATTCCAAAACTCCCAACTCTTTTAGCTTTTCCAAAACTAGCCCAATTTTTAATGCCGATTTCTAATTTTCTAATTTGTTTTTAGTAGTTAAAACTATTAAAATTATATATGACTATAGATGTAACTCTATAAATATATATAGGCATAAATCTATCTATCAGTTAGATATAACTTTGGAATATAGTTTCTCATCGAAAGTTGTCAACAGTTTAGATTATTTTGCTTACCTTAGCCATGCTCCAGGTAAGCACTGCCATAAACTGATAGATATTATTGAAGCTATGCCAGGGACGAAACTCGATGCCTCTCAAATGTTTGCCGATGCGTGCCAGACAGTTCTGGGTACGCATATGATCCAAACAGTATTGCCAACCGGAGTAATAATTGTACTTTTGACGCGTCAGCGTGCGATCATCGACAACAAAATTATTCCAAACGGTGGGTAAATAAAAGGCACTATACCATTGCCGGCAAACCTAAACAGAGAGAGAGAAAGAGAGAGTAAAATAATCCATCAGTTCCACATAGATCTTACCTACCAGACTGGCATAGTACCGTTCCTTGGGAGATAGATATGTGAATATGTCCTCAAGCACCACATTGGGCAGCTCGGACCAACGGGAATAAACGCGCTGTGATTCATCTAGTTTATCATTTGGATCGTCGTCATTTTCTTCTATGTCTATATAACAGGCTGTCAGAAGAGAGAGAGAGAGAGAGGGAGAGGGTGTGAAAAGAGAGAGAGAGAGAGAGGTAAAGTTTTGTGATTTTTTTGTCTGCGATTTGTTGACCTTTTTTTATACTCTCTGATTAAAAACGTTTTTTTTATAATTTTATGCTGTAGTTTGTTAAGCATTAAATAGAGTATATATATTATTATTATTATTATTATTATATATTATATATTATTAATCAAACTCAGCTGATTCGATTTCGTCGGGTTAATTTAACAATATATTTTTCTTTATTATAATATATACTTTATATATTATATACTTCATCAGTTGAAAATCTGTTTTGCTAAACGTATTGAATGGATATAAATTATATGATATATTATTTATATATTTATATCAATTATTATATATATATTTTTATATTATTTATATCAATTCAATAAGTATGCATTTTATTATTTCACTAATTTAATTATTATTCAACTAAAATTTATATCGACTTCTCTCAGCTAGCGTATTAAATCGTCGGCTTACCTCAGCTAGCTGATTTTTCTCGTGTTTTTTTTTCATACCTTTTTCATGCTCATCGATCTTCCAGCCTGCTTTTTGCATATCCTGCTTGTCCAGCTGGGCGCTTTCCTTGCGCCTAACGCTAATTGCAGCCATTTTAATAAACAATTAAAAATTTCTTTTATATATTTTTTGTATTTAATATTTTGCATTTAAGATTGTCTCATTTATTTACAAGACGTTGCGACAACAAGACGCATTACGATATGCCACACTCTAATTTTGAAATTTTTGGCACCGTTTGCTGTGTTATTTATTTTTTTTTTCCTTTTGTTGATCTTTTTTTTTTTAGATGCGATTTATTTTTATATAGTTTGGATCGTTCGGTTCGCTCGGGCAGCGTCGCAGCGCAACGCGTCGCGTCGCGTTTGAGTTGAAGACTGACAAAGTCTTTAAACAAATGCCTTCAATATTCTAAATGCTATTTTCGAAAATTAGAACGAACGCAATGCAAAATGTTTTTCGTTAAGTTTCGAAATTTGGTAAAAGCGCGCCTTCGTTCACATTTGTTGTTATTTATTTTGGCTCGTGCCTGTTTTCGTTTGCTGGAATTGATTTCGATACTTTTGTGTTTATTTAGAAATTTTTGTTGTTGTTCGATGTTGGTGTTTTTGTATTCGTTGTGGTTGTTATATTTAGATGGCCGGCTTTTGATGTGGCAAGGTCTTAGGGCAAACACACAAAACTGGGGCAACTTGTTGATGTTGCCTCTAAAATGCTGTTGAGGTGTTAATTATAAATAAACGTCTCGTTGCATGCGACTTGAGCGGCAATCAATCACTGCATTTCCAGTCTGCCAGCTCTCAAGTGGAGACTCCATTTGCAGCACTTTGATAAGTCAAATTTCAGTTCTTTATTTAAAAGTTTATATTATAAACAGGTGTGGTCTGACATAGAAATATGAATTCCATATTGTTGGCTGGAGCATTTTATATATAGAAATCGAATACCCTGTATCAATTTCGAATGGGAAAGTGGTATATTGAAATATTGAATTATCAGAGACCCTATCAAATAAATAAAGATTAACATAACGATTTGCCAATATCAGAGATTATAACATTTTGATAGTCCAAAATTGGCAAATAAATTCTCTTATATCTTAGGCATATCATGATTATTAAATTTTGTCGATAAAAAATTATATTTGCTATTTTTAAAGCCACTGCAAAAATTATGTTAACCAAAGTTTATTTCAAACATTTAAATCAAGCATTCAAATTTAATTTAATATTTAGCAACTGCAAATAATTGAAATATATTTGAACTATTTTATAATTTAAATACTTAAAGCAGGCAAACGAATTTAATATAATATTTTTATGGCAACAGCAAATATTAAAACGACAAGTGTGTAAAAAGCCAAGTTGATTTTTTAAGCAGACAAAGCTACTTGGCCATTCTGTCGTCTGCTTTTGACATTTGACACCACTTTGCAGGACGCCAGTGGAGCTGAAATGCCAATGTCCTTAAACTCAGCAGCATTGCTGCTGTTGTTGTAGTTGTTTTAGTTGTTGTAGTTGTTGTCGTTGTCCGTTGTCTTGATTATGCCACCAAACTGCTATCCAAGTTGTGCAGTTGTCCAGTTGTTGTCCAGTTGTCCAGCGCTGTCCAGCGCTGTCTTGCATGCCATCGCCGTCAAGGAGCTGCTGCTAAAGGAAGCAACTACAAACAGGCCATTGTCATTTCCGGCAGGTACACTTAGCGGAAACAGCTGTTTATGGCCCGTGTTCCTACTGACTTCTTATGGTGACTACTAAAAAAAAAAAAAAATGTGCAAAAGCATTTTTGCCATTTTCTTTGGACATTTTCTGCAAAGTGACCAAAAGTGACTCAGACAAGATTTTTATTATTATTGCAGTTGGGGTATTATAAGCCTGCCCTGAAGCCTGTAACGCAGTAATGGAGACGTCTTAGAACACATAAAGATTATGTGATCTTGATCAGAATCACTTGACAAATCTATATAGCCATTTTTAAACTATTTATTTCTATGTAATCTTGACACAATTGTAAATTGTTGAAACCTGAATTAATCCGTCTTTTGCAAACAGATAGTCGGAGTCGGCTAGAGTAAATCACTAAATTATATAGCTGGCTAGGCACGATCGGTCTCTAATAATTATTCCACTAATACTCACCATTTCTAAGATACTCTTCAACATCAGACGACTATATCAAATAGCTGCAATTGCAATAATTGTTCGACATTTGAAATTTATACTAAATTATATATATGTCGGCGGGTTAATTCCGATGTGCTAGGGTATATAATCATCGGCTTTGGCAGTCATCCTCCGCAGTTTTTATTATTATTGTGGAAACTGTTGCACACTTTTAGGATCTGCGCATTTTTCGCGAGTGAGCACTTAAAACTATGCTGAATATTTGATAAGCCACGAAACGCAACGAACTGAAACAATTGCATGCAATTGTATGCCGTAATTAAAACAAATTTAAAAGCAGTTAACACACACTCCCACACACACACACACACGCACACACATATGTGTGTGTGCAGTTGGGGAAAGCACTTCCACATTCGGTTTGAGCACATCAAATATGACAGCAGCCGTTTGCCGCTTCGCACAGAAAATTTGTGTATGCAAATTTAAATGTCAACAAAAACTTGCCGTTTAACCCAAAAACCTTATTTTCTGTGTGGCATCGCTTGCCATTTTGTAAACCGGCTCCTGGCTTTTGGCTCCTGGCAACCATTTTGAACGTAACATTTACCAAAATGCTTTTTACACTTGCCGACTTTGGCAGCATGAAGCGCATTGCGCCAAATTTATGCTACCTACGTGGGTATGTGTGCGGCTGTGTGTGTGTGAGTGTGTGTGCTTACTTATTGGAGATGTGTGCGTGACTTAATAAACAAGATGTCCAAAATAGTAGCTGTAAAGATTTAGTTTGCGATAAGAACTATATTTAAATTTTAAATGCATGTTTAGCCAATAATTTATGCATTTCATTTGAATGCGATTGAACAAGCCAAGGCTGATTTTGCATTCACTAGTTGAGTCTGACTTTCTCTGTCTCTCTCACTGCCTGCCTTTTTTTGGTTTGATATGTTATTTACAGTTAGCATTGCTCTCACTCTTTCACTCTTACTTAATCTTCCTCTTTCTTTATTTCTATCTTGCTCTTTCTCTTTGCCATCTGGCTTTCAATCTTTTACTATAACAGTCCCTATGCCTTCCAATGTGTCTTCATAACTGTACGTCTCTCTCTCTCTCTCTTTCGATGCATGGTCTTACTTTTTGCACGTCATCTCTTCATGAGGGCCTCTCCCTCCACTCATTCTATGTCACTATTATCAGTGTTTGGTTTTCTTTGTCTTTCTCTTTGCCTCCCCCACCCTTTAGGCACTTGCTCGCCTCAGCCTTCTCTGTTAATATTTTTCTACCTCTTTCTCTTCGTCTATATTTTTTAATTACCTTCCTTTCTATTGGTTGTTCACAAGTTCTATCGAGTATTGATTTGCTGGAGTAGTTTTTTTTATCGATGTAGAAATTTAAGTCTCATATTTGATTAATAATTCATTTGAAATTTGAGTTTCTTGACAACTGTTGCGATATTTGAAAAGTTGCATCTCTGACATGCTTATGCAAAAGCATGCATATTCAAGCACATAAGTGTGCTGCTGAGTGTGTGGTGTGTGTTTGGTGTGTTTGGTGTGTGTGTACCGGCAGCTTAAAACTGTAAAACAGGAAGTTGCTCGTTGGCTTGGTTAGCCAAGCCCGGCCAAGCACTCGACGCTGTCTTCCTGACTGCCAATGGTTGTTGTTGCTCTTGTTGCTGTTGCTGTTGCTTTTGTTGTTGCTGTTTCTATTTTGGCCTTGCTCAGGTGCATTGCGTTGGCAGCTGTTTTGGCCCATTGTTTCTGGCAGTCGGATGTTGCCAAGTTTTGGGCCATTTAATGTATAATTTTGTAGCATTTTAATTACATGCACTCGACTGGACTGCTTCACAACCCAACCCTAACCCGCCCCCAACTAACCTAACCTGGCCACCGGCGCCAGTTAAATTCATGGCATGTGGTTATGCAAATTGACGGCTTATGGCCATGGCTTAAACGTCGCATGACTTTGATTTTTGTTCATATGCAAACTGCATTTGTGTTAACATTTTAATTGCAAATCATTTTGCAAGTCATTGAAGTAAGTTGTTTGAGTTGTTGTTGTTATTGTTGTTGTTATTGTTGTTGTTGTTGTTTCTGTTGCTTGTATTATTGCATAACTTTGGGCGTCCATTTGGGGTGGTCTGGTTAAGTGCTCTTAACTGTAGTGGCTGAAGTGCTTATGTGTTATGTAACTGCTCAGCTTAAACTCGAACATTCCCATTGAAAAGTAGTTGGAAATTTTGTTGTTAACATTTACCAAATACAATTTATTTTAAATATTTGCTTAAAGAGGGGAAAATGAGAGATTGTTTTCAATTTTCAATATTTAATCAATAATTAAAATGAATTTAATTTTGAAGAAATTTTGATAGCGATCTTTAAAATCCACTTTGCTGTAAGTTATAATCTATATATCATTTAAAGTATAATGCTGATGCTCCCGGGAAAAGTTTTAGTAGTGTCCTTTCTGAGTATCTTCGAGGTGACATCCTTCTTGCGGCGACCATCTAAGGAAAACATAACAAAAACATATTGAATAAAAAAAATAATAAAAAATGCCCAGCTTAAGTTTCTTAAAACTGTACAAAAACAATTTTAAATGGATTGACAGCCGAAAATATATATATATATATATGGAGAAAACATTTGCAAATTCAGCCCAGTTTTAAGTCAGTTGCAGGCTCTGCTTTGACTGCTATCTCAGCTGCTCATTTCTGTGTGTCCCACATGTACCCCGAGCACCCCCCCCTTGTAAAACATATCCACTTTCTATGGTAGCACTCAGATTTGCTGCGGGGCTCACCAAAAGAATGAAAGAACGAACTTTGTGGCAGTTGCAACTGCTGCCTGGCTGGATCTGTCTATGAATTTGGATGCACAGCTGTTGCTCGTGTATGCAAAGTTCTGCTTCTTCTTCTTCATTGGCTGCTGCCTGCTGCCTGCCTCCGAGTGGATAACTTAAAGCAGCAAAACTTTTATGTAAACTCACATATAGGGCTCAATCTCAATCACAGCAGCGGAAACAGCATAAAAATACACTGCAACAACCCCACATTTAATTTTCAATTGTTCTGGCGTTGTCACTTTAGTTCAACCCCCCCTCTATGTCCCCTTCCCCCACTAGCCATGGGAGCAACCCCCAATGGCAATTGAGTTGTTGCCACCCTTCGTAATTTGCCTTGACAATAGTCATGCATTTTAATTGAGCAGCAGCTGCGGTTCATCTAGACCCCAACACACTCCGCACAGGACAACCCCTCAAACGCCACCACCCCTTAAACGCCCACTAAACGCAGCAAATTGTGGCCATTAAAAAAAATACCATATAAAATAGAAACTTTTTACCAGTTTTATTTTGTAACCAGTTTTTTTTTATTTTTATTTTTTTTTGGTGGAAATGACAGCAATTATTTGTAAAATATTTATATTACAATTGAATTGAAAAACTTTCTGTCTGTGGCAGTTACTACCCAACTCCCCTCTGCCCGCCCCCACCACACCGGAATAAAAAAACATGAGGAGCAACTTTTGTGCACTAATAAAATGAATGGAAATTAAAGCAGTGCGAATATCTGTTGGCGTGTGCAAAACAATTAAGCTAAAATTGTTATTGCAATTTGAAAACAATTGTCAAATTATGCAAATGCAAAGTATTTTTCAACAAACACCCAATTTCGGCCCCCCCCCAAAAACGAAAAACTTGAAAAGCTAACAAGGTAAACAACTCCAAACGCGAGCAACCTGCGAATGCTGCTCAAAGATTTATGGCGACTGCCTCGGGCTAGTCTATTGTGGGACTCCTCCTGCTGCTCCTGCTGCTCCTTCTGCTCCCTTTTTGGTGAAAGTTGAAAGTGGCACGTTGTCAGCTGCAAGGCGATTGCAATTTGCATAAAAATTCATTGGTTATGCGGCAAGTTGAGAAAACTCAGCTGCCATCTTCTTGCCACTTTACCACAGAGCGACTCAAGTCAACACTTGAATTACCTGATATATATACAGATATGTATATATATATATATGTTGTAATCCACAAATCGATTTGATATGCAAGAAAATTATTGTATTACGACGCATTTGTATTCCCAGCAAATCGAATAGATTTATGACTGTTATTCGATTGTAAATTCGGTGAGTTTTTTTTTGAGTGTGTTGAGAGTCGATGTTTAACTTGCACTTAGAAATCTTTTGTCAACTGTCTCTTGTCAAAGTAACAGCTTCGAATTATAAAAAAGATAGCATAGAATTCTTTGTAGAATTTAGCTAATCTTGTTTTTCTTTGATTATCTCTAGGAGTAAGTTACTTCTCCAGTTGATCCCTTAATATTATTTTCATATAAGTAATAGTAGTTTGTAGCATTTAAAAGTAATTTGCTTAACATTATCTTCAAGGAATAAGCCACACCAGATATTTGTATTAATATTAATATTAATATAAAAATTGTAGCATACTTTTTGGAGCAAGGAAAGTGATTTTATTTTTAATGGAATATATTAATATATATTATAATATATTATATATTAACTATTATACTATTGTATTTAGATATACTGTTATTTATTATATATAATCTACATAGCTGCTGATAAGGTCATATCAGGGGAAGGAGTGAGGCTCGTTTCATCCTCCTATTTTGTTCGTATAAAAAAAGTCAGTATTGTCTCAAATGGCTAGAAAGTTTCAGGGAGTGCTGGGCAGCCAATTCATGAAAGACCTCAATAACCATTGCAATTTAAAGATCTTTTCTTTTTGTATAAATTTTTGATCTCTGTAAATTAATTCAATTAATTAAATTGCTCAAACTTAGCCATTTAATGGCGAGCTATCAATTAAAACACACTTTGCAATTTTCTCATAGTTATTGAATACAAAATCACTGCCAAAATAATTCAATTTAAATATCAATATTCAATTATGTTAACACAAAAAACAGTTCTTACACAAAGCGTAGTTTTTGTTGTTGTGGTTGTTGTATTCAGGTGTTGTGGTTAGTGAGCCAGAATACGAGCAGCATCAGCACACACACACACACACGCACACCCAAAAAAAGGCAACAAAAAAAGAAGTCAACTCTCAATAAAAGAAGCCGATGACCACAATCACAGCGTGTGCCACATCCGTTGATTGCTGGCTGCTGCGACACACAAACACACACACACACACATACACATATTGCCGTTACATTTCCGTAACATTAACAAAGCGCCATAGAGCGGCACGAACAACAAAACAAACAAGAGAGAACGAGAAGAAAGAGAAGAAGGAGAAGAGAGCGAAATAAAAAAATGGCGCACACGCTGCGTTTTACAAGCAAAAACTAGTTTTGGCTTTTTTCGAGCGGACGACAACGTGAAGCAGGACAACGCACATTATGTTGCAAAAAAAAAAACAAAAAAAAAACAAAGGGAAAGGGAAAGGGCAGCAGTGACCCCCATCCGATTGTGTGTATGTTTTCGGTCAGTTTTGTAATTGAATCACGTTTTGTATTAAATAAACTTTTCAAATTATCGAAAAATTGACTTGCACTACAAGCGACGCCTAGTTTCATTTACTACGCTCTGTGCGTGCGTGTCCTGCATGTGTGTTGTGGTGTATCCACGTGTGTGTGTGGGTGTATGTATATATGTGTTGTGTGTGTTGCGTGCGCCTTGTCCATTAACATAAAAAACCCGCGCGCTTACAGTTTGGGATGCTTTTTTAATGCAAAATACTTGACAGCCTCATTAGTGTTGAAAAGCGGTTGGAAAAACCCGTGCATGACCACCCTGTTCTACTTTGCTGCCCCAGCCCTGCTCCGCATTATACCTCAACGCGCACGTTTTTTGACGCCAGGGCTGGCATAAGCGTTTTTATACGTATTTACCGTTTTTTTTCTCCTCTTTTTTTTCTCCTTTCTTTTTTCTGCATAATTGAAGTCAATGAAATGAGTTAACAAACAAACAAATGGATTCATTTTTGTGATCACGTGCAAGGCGAGGCTGGTGTTCTTCCTCCCCCTCCTCTTTACACCCCTCTTTCTGTTGTTGCTGCTCCTTGGTCATTTATTGCAGCCTGCACGTTTACACACAACAACAACAACAAGAATAAATTTCTGCATTCTTTTCATAACATATTTTGCATGCAATGCTGCGTGTCTGCCAAGCTTGGCGCCGTCATTTTCACCCTTAGCCAACCAACTGGCTGCCTGCCAGTGGCTGTCCAATGTTGGCCACACATACCTAACACACACACACACACACAGTCCAGTAGGGGCTTACACATACAAGCAGACAAGTTGTTTTCGCGCCATTTGCCATTTGCACGCGTCATGAATTTTTCATAAACATTTAAAGGGATTTCATTACAATACACACACATATCTGTCTATATATTAATGAATATATATATATATATATATTTGTGTTTGTGTGTGTGTGTGTAACAGACAAAACACATTCAGGCTTGCCTTTTTAAATTCTTTTGTTGTAATCGGACATGTTTGCGCTGTGCATTCACTATAAAACCTGAAATAATCTGTGCAATGAATATTCTTTTACATAATAGAAATATTTATTGTGATGAAGTTTAATAATAATAAGAACTGCAAAAATGTAACACAACAAATTTATTTGCCAGTTCGCTTAATGAATTTACTAGATTATATTTAATGATCGAAATAATATAATAAAAGCAAACAATATAATATAAAAATAAAATTAAATAATTATTCTAAATATTCATTGGCAAATTAATATAAATATTAATTTCCGCCCTATTTAATAAATAAAGTAGTATGGAAGGATTAAATTCAAAATAAATATAAATAAGCAACAAAAGAGTATAAATAAAAATATAGAGAAATAAAATATTCATTTTTAAAAACGTAAATTTGGAGATATTTTCCTTTTATATATAATTTTTGTTCTTTTTATAATTGTTAGATTTTTTCATACATTCAGTTTCACAACTCTTAATAGAGTATTGGCTCGTCGCATATATTGGGACAGTTAATATTCATGGCCGATTTCCATACACCAGCGAGTGTCGAAGAGCATGTAAATTAAAAATTAAATTCTGTTCACAACATGCACTTTTGGCAGCTGCTCTGCATTTACTTACAAGAGACTATTATGCAGCAAGGATGGGGAAAAATAGTGGGGCAATGTAAAGAGTGGTAAGGGAGGTGAGGGGCTGTGGAGTATTGTTGTTAAATTGGGATATATTCATTGAGGCAGTGTGGAACTCGTGCAAGTTAAACTGACAGCAACTTTTAATAAGCTCATTTTTAAGGCATTAAGTAATTAGTGTTGAACAATTCGCAGTTTACATTAAACGTGTGTGTGTGTGTGTGTGCGTGTGTGCAACTGCAATTGTGGGTTGATTCCATTGATGTTATGCAAATGCATTTATTATCTTTTTTACGCTACTCAGCAAGTCGGTTCATTGAATTCCATTTAATAAAAGTCAATAGCTGAAATTAATGAAGAACTGATTAAAACTGCAGTAATTTTTGTACATATAAAGAAATTAATATTTATTTTTATGCCATTGCAAAGAGGGAAACAATTGTAGAATTTTACAATAAAGGAAGCATTTGCTAGCCAATAAGTTGTATATATATTCTTGATCAGCAGGAGGATTGTTTAACGTATTTAACGTGTTTTCATATCGAACAAACTGGCTAAGGATAACTCTTATTCGAATTTAATTTTCAAGTGATTCTATATCTATTTGGGAATAGCTATTAGAAAGTTGCCTCAGCCAGGTTTTTTCAGTTTATCTGCTGTCGACATGTGACAAATGCCTGACACTAAATGCATATAATCATTGGCGGAATTTGATGGCATTGGCTAAGCCACAATTTCAGCTCGCTTTGGCCATAAAACTTCAATTTCATTTTGACGAGCAACGCACAGTTGGCAAATCTTTTTATCAGCCACAAACAGAGCAGCAGCATCAGCAAAACTCCAAGTTGGTCTCATCTTTTAGTGGTTAATTACGCCCACGTGGCCTCTACCGAAACATTTAACGGCCTGAAATGCAAATAACCTTGTAGAGAAAGACAGCGGCTGTGGGGGGGGGGGGGGGATAAAGTTATGTTGCCTGAGTTTATAGACTTGAAACTGACGCCAATTTGCAGTTATGAGTCAGCAGCGCGCTCATCATTAAAAATGATACCACATCCCGCCCACGCCCTCCCTCCCCTCCCCCGCAAAACATGCTCAAATGGCTTTAACTACACGAAAAACTACTGCCACAAAATCTGCTGAGCTGTTTAAAATGTTGGCAGTGAATTAAATGAAATTAGTGCGTGCAGTAAGAGTGGGTTGGAGGGGTGGTGGCACATTAAACGGGTTTTAGCAAATACGCACATCAAATTACGAACACACTTTAGCCCCACGTAAACACACACACACACAACACACACACACACAACACACACACACACTCGACTGATATTATTCATATTTTATAACCTCAACCGAGGCAGAGTTGAGTGCAACACACAAAATGAACCCCAGTCAGCGACAAAAATGAGCCAAAGTCGAGTTGGCAAGTACAACAATTATGGTTTCACTTTATTTGCGCTGTGTGTGTGTTGTGTGCGTTGCACGTTTAGCCTTTAGCATGCTTGTGGGTGGCAGTCAACTGACATTAAAATGCCTTTCGTTTCATATATACCCTAACCAGGAGCAGACAAAAGGTAAAAGACTATTTGTATTTGAGGGGATTTTGAAAAGCAGGTTTTTGCTTTAATTATGTGTATATATGTATTTGTTCTATGCATAAATATTTATGTTTACTATATGTACAGGTATATATGTATATTTTTGAAAAGGTATTTTTATAACAAAAATCATTGCTAGTATTATTTAAAGTGTTTATTAATTAAAGTTTTGCTTTAAGTTTGACTAAGCAACAGACGAAAAGTCGAAAATTTATATTAAAAATAATAATAATTAAAAATCATAATAAAAGCAACTAAATAAATTTATAACTAATTTTATTTTTAATATTTAGCATTTGTTAGTTTTGAATTTCATTGTATTTTTTTCTTATATAAAAATACATTCTTAATAAAAGAATTTATATGAAGTTTTAGTGATTATTAGACAGGCACTAAAACAGCTTTTTACCGTATTAATTGTAATAATTTTTAATGTGTGTTAAATATTATATATTAAATAATAAAATATAAAATAAATATATATTAATTATGTTTATATTAAATAGATAAATATATTATAAATAATCAAATAAGTATTTGAACTACATTTTTAAAAATCAGAACTGAATTGCGGATCTGAATATCAATCGGTAAATTTGCTGGCATCTGATTGGCTGACTGTGGGTATATTGTAGTCAATACCTCTGCTTAGCTAAGCCATATATAAAATGCACAAAGAGAAAGAGAGACGGAGAGAGAAACGCGCTTATTAAAAGAGGGGGAGAGGTTAGGAAAGGGAATTAGTTGATGTGGTGAGGGATATGGTAAGGGGGGAGGTGGAGGGACCTTCGCTCGAGTTGAAAGCTGACATGCACATTCTTGCATATTTATGCAGTTTTAATTGTGTGTTTGTTTGCACGCGTTTGTGTGCTAATTATTGTCTGTTAGTTGGCGCATATGGGTTTTAATTAGCGCCCAGATCAACCAGCGGGAAGTGGATGTGGCTGCTTGAGGATGAGCACAAATAATGGCTGCATATGTGTGTTTTTTCTTTATTAAGATTTCTTTATTAGTGTGGCGTAATTAATTGTCTGCTGAGTAAACAAGAATTTTGTATAATTTACCTTCTGCTTGTTTCTTATAATAACAACAAAGTAAACAAAACTAAAAGAATTGTATTGATTGGTTTAATGTGTCTTTCAATTAAATAGCAAACTTTAAAATGCAATCTTTTATTGAAATTTATTATTATAATTATGCTCTGTGAAGAAATTTCGAGTTTCATTCAACTTGGCAGATTATTTGGCAATCAAATCAGTTGCTTTGCTGCATTTGCTTTGAGTTTATCAGCAACATTTTCAACATTGAATGCTGTTATTAAGTATGAAATTTCCTTTTGCGAATGTAACTGTAACTGCAACGTTCCGTCCTCCTCCCCCCCCCCACTCCCTTTCTGCATTAACTCTATGAACTGCATTGTTGGGTTTCTGGTATTTCCAATTTGCGGACGTATATCAAAAACGCATATTGAAATGCAATGTACAAAATGAAACTCTGAAAATGTTTTGAAAGACAGCCAAAAAAAAGAAAAAAGAAAATACTAACACACACAAAGCATTGCTGAAGTGAGGGGGCGGAGAGCGCGGAGGGAGTTGGAAGGAAACGCCAAACGCTTATTTCATCGTCTAAATGGAGTTTGCATTCAAAGAGAGAAAGATAGAGTTAGAGAGAGGAGGCGGTGTGAGGGGCAGTTTTTGGGGGGGCAGCTGAGCTGGCTCTCGATGCCATTTGTTAAGTGCAAGTTCAATAGCATTAAGAGTGCAACACAAATAACCATAAATTTGGGTAAAAGCTGCAAATTTTGCATATTTTTTGGGGCCAGCCAGTCGTTTTGCTTGCCCGATTGTCGAAATGAAGTGGGTGAGCACAATGCTCTATCTTTCTCTCTCTCTCTCACTCACTATCTCTCTTACTCACTCTTATTGAAATTAAAAAATGCACAAAAAGTAGGTTGAATTTCAGGCACACTTGAAAAAATATTGTGTAGTTTGTGTAATCGTTTTGCAAATATGGCCAAGCTTGAACAATGTGCAACGAAATATTTATTTGTAGAACTTATTTTTGGTAAGCAATTTAATTTAAAATTAAAAATAGTCGACTAATTGTGTAGTATGGGAAATATTTTAGTTTTGCTACTAATGCAGATTACGAATCTAAATACTAAAAAAATAATTTAAATATTCTCTACAAGTATTATTAAAAGCTTGTAAAACGTTTTAATTATTTCCATTTATTTATCTGCATTTTTGCATTTAAAATCAAAAAAAGTGTTTCAATTTCAACTGGATTTCTTTTAAATTTAGAAGTGCCTCTTTTTTGCCAGTGCATGATGCATATTTTATTTTGCATGCTGTTAGCTGTGTTGTGCAGTTATATTTGAAATAAAAAAATGAAATAGAAAAATCTAGAAAAAGAAAGAAGAAATGCCGATTTTTAAATAGATTACGTATACGCTCTGCTGGTCGTTTTGTGTATTTGATTTATTGCGGCGCCTCAATGTCCACTGGCTGGACAGACTGGACAGACTGGACAAGGACCGGTCCCAAGTAGGTGCCAGTTCCTTAAGTTATTTTAATATTTACGCTCGTGTAACATATGGCCACAAAATGGTAAGAGAGGGGTGTGAAGGGGGGCGCGGCTGGCAAAGCGTTACAATAAATTGCCCGGCCAACCACAATGATTTACTGCAGCAGCAACAGCAGCAGCAGCCACATTACGTATACGCACCTGTGTGTGTAGTCTGTGTGTGTGTGTGGTGTGTGTTGGTGTTGGTGTGTGTGTGTATTTTGGACATGTATTGCTATAATTCTATTTTCTACTCAAAACCACATTTATATTTATTACTTTCGCATAAATCTTGTCGCATTTTCGCATTTGTGTCGAATTTGTCGAGCTTACTACTCACCAACAACGACTCACACTTCCCACACACCCCGCACACACACCACCCCCTCACCCACAAGCAACTCAGAGCCATTTGCACGTCTATCGCTTTAGGTAAACAATAAACTGACCCCAGTTTCAATATATATGTGCATCCATATAAGAACTATAACAACCACAAAACACACTCTGTGTGTGTGTGTGTAATATATGGGGTGTGTGTGTGTGTGTTTTTGCTATTTCTTCCATCTTTTTTTTATTGTATTTTCTCCGTCGTCGTATCCTGCATGAAATGAAGTGTACATAATTTGCCATCGCACATCGAGATGCATAAATTGTTGTATGTTGTCCAATAAAAGCAACGCACTTGTCAACTACAGCAAAATCCAGCAAAAAAGAAAGAAAGTAATTTGCACAGCACAGGTTCAGGTCAAATAGCTGGCTACTAGCCAGGTCAACAGCTCTTAGCTTCAATAAACTAAACAAGCAGCAAGAAGTGGTAGTAAACTAAAGCAATTCATTTGATTTGTTTTGTGAAAATATGTTTTTAGTTAATAAATTATAATGGAGAAATTTAGTAGGTTTCTGAAAATGATTTTAGCTGTTTTACGCTAATTGAAAAAAGTAAAGTTTTCATTTTGAATAATATTTAAAGTTTATTAGTTGCCATTTTCATTTTATATTTGTTTAATAAAGCTAAAAAATGTAAAAAAGCTACTAATTTTGAAAATTCAATTTATATTTTTATTTAAAAAAAAATCTTAATGATTTTAATTAAATTTCGAAGAGTTGATAATTCCTCTACTTCATTATAATTATTTATTAATACCAAATAGCGATTGTTTTACAACTTAATCATAGAGCTTAACTACTCCAACTGTGCAGCGGACTTAAACAATTATTTAGCTTGTCAGTGGAAATGTCAAAATGTCAAAAAAAAAAAAAAAAAAACACTTGTAGGTTAAATGTCACAATAGGCAAAAACTATGCAAAATTGTTGTAAAACTGATGGCCGCCTGTCAAATATGCAAATGCTGCAAATGCTTTTTCAAGGTTTTTTCCCCATAAATTGCAGTATGCAACTGCCACAAAAAAAAACAAAAAAAAAACAAAACATAACATTTGCAGTTCTTGTTTGGAATTTGTTGAACTTTTATGGCACTGAATGTGCAACAATTAGTGGCAGTTAGGCAAATATTACTCCATATTAATTATAGTGGCAACAATTTTTGAACAATTTAGTTCACATCAGGCCAAAATACAATGGAAGCAAGAATAAAAATTGTCATATTTGAGCAGAGCCCTTAAGCATATTGCATAACAAAAGGGAGGTGTTGAGGGTGACTGAGGGGGAGGGGGGGGGGGGGGACAGACACACATAACAAAAATAACAAACTTATTGTTTTGATTTTGTCAATGACAGTTTTGAACCGGAGCCTTTTGCTGTGCAGCCAACTAAGCTGAAATGTAAAACACACACAGAAAAATGTTTGGCATCTGGCAAACGGGTTAGCAGGCAACTGGCAGCCTGTTTTCTGCATTCTGCACAAATGTGGCTAAGATGTGCAGGCAAAATTCAACTTTGAATTGAACTCTGTGGCCAGAAAGCAAAAAAATAAAATTAAATAAAATTAAATATTTATTTCAAGACTTTTTTGAGAGCTGTTTAATTTTTGTTTAAGAATTTCTATTTCCTCAATCATTTTCGGCATTTAAACATAAGAATAGTAGTATTACTGTGTACACATTTTACACTGAAACAAATTAGCTGACAAATTCTAAAATCCTACACCTTTAAATCAGGATTTAAACTTTAGAGATTCTGGCTTGAAACTACTCCCAAAATGAAATGTGAACGTGTGAAAAGTTTTCAGAGTTTGAGCTTTGTCGGTTTTACATTCTTTCCAAACTAGTTTTGTGTACCTAAACCATTTCCATTTAGAAGTTTTTGGCCAGCATTATGCTGGAGGTCAACTAGGATTAAGAAATGCAAGGTTTTATTTTTAAAATCGGTTTAGTTCTCACATAGTTGGGGCTGTAAAAAGTTTTGTCCCTGATCCAGATGTGATTTGGTTTTTATAGAATTCTAACCAGAACTTGGACATAAAAATTGTTTGAAATTGTTCGACAACAATTGCAAAGCACAGGCTAAAAACATAATAAACACTTTAAGTTGGCTTAAAACATTGAGCAGTGCTGCAATGCAAATACATTTATTTTAGCAAATTCAATTTATGTATGTGTTCTGACAGTAAATAATTCAACTAACTGACTGACTGACTGACTGACTGGCAACTGAATTAAGACACTTTGTTTTAACTTTTGGCATTTGATAGCTGTTTGAAATCGAGACAGCTGCTGTCGCATATTTTCTCACTTTATTACTAACTGAAATGCGCTATTTTTACTCTATAAAAGGGTATTATTATTTTGTTGTGGAATATGTAACGCAGGCAGAAAAAGTATCCCATTAGCCATATAAATTCTTGAACCGCATAAATAGCAAATAAAAAAAATTATACTGCACCGAAATAATGAATAAAAATTAGTAATGAATTTTAATCTGCTTATTAAGTAAGATTAAACAGCATATTAGCCATTCAAGAATACTTTAAGATTAAGTTTGATTTTATATATCAAATTTATATAATGCTGATATATCGGTAACAAATTTTATTTCTTTAGTAGAGCATTAAAATTTCGATAGTCCCCACAAAAAAAAAAACGAAAAAAACCATTTCATATTTATTTGAAACGTTGGACAAACGCAAAAATAATTCAGTTTCCGTATTTTTTATTTTGTGGGTTGAAAAACTGTCACTTTTCGAACAGATGCTAATATTGCCCGTGAGCAGAATAATTCACGGAGTGTCTGTCTTACCAACTGTCAGTCAGTCAGTCAGTCAGTCGGTGAGTCTCCCCTATTCAACTGTCTAATTTGAAGTTGATGCCACCTGACAGAGCGCGGCAGAGTTGCGTCGACGACAAACAAACTAATCTAATAGCAATTTGCATTTGATTGCGATTTTGATTTGATTTGCAGAAAACGTAAAGCGTTAAAACTTTTAACAACACGACAAAAAAAAAATAAAAATAAAATTAAAACTGAAATAAAAATAAAAAAAAAAAACGCAGAAAACCATTGCAACTTCAAATTTGTATAGATGGGTGTAGGGAGGGGGGGGGGGGGGAGTCGCATAACTTTTTGTGGTCTTTGGCATTAGTCTGTTTTATTGTGGCAGCAACTGGATAAAGCAACTTCAACTTTGCTTGCAGCTCGACAACACAAAGTTCTTGCCGCAAAGTGCGGTTTTGCGCTGTGCCAGTGCCAATGGCAGATAACTTAATCAAACAGCAGCCAAAGCAGGAGCAGCAGATGCAGTTGCTCTCCTAATGCTGCTGCTGAATGCTGCCGCTGCTGTTGCAGCTGCATTGAGTCCACATCCGGTCGCCTGCTCACTCGCATAATGGCACACTTTCCGTTTCCGTTTGGCCCAACTTTCAGTTGCTGAATGCCACACGATCAATAGGCCACCCCAAAACCTGGCCACTCCCCTCACCCCGCACCCGCCCTCACACCCACTTCTGGCGCCCAAAAAATACAATAATTTTTAATTGCAAGAACAACAACAAACAATAGGCCAACAGATTGTTAGAACGAGCGTCGCCCACAATTTCCGTTGCCAGACTTGGGATTTTCGGTTTGTTTTAATTGCGCCGCTGCTGCGGTGCCCACTGTACTGTGCACACTGACTACCACTGACTAACTGCTGCTTCTACGCTTTGCGGCGGCAAATGCAATTCTGCTCCTTATTTGCTATTCTTACATATTGAATAGCATCAATAAAAATCATCTGTAATTTTTTTTTAGCATTTTAGTTGCTTCTGGCAAAACTTGCTGAATTATTTATTTAATTTTGTTATTTTTTTTCTACATTTTTAAATTATTCTTGGTAAGAGCGAAAGTATTTGGTAGCCTTATTTTTTAAAAAATTTAAAATCAATATTATTGTGTTTTAAGCAACAAAAATTTAACTTAATATCTACAACACATTTAATTTCATTGGATTAAATTTGGCTCTTATTTTTCTATGATAACTTATCTTAAGTAAGTTTCAAGAAATTTTTCAATTTTTAATATAATAAATAAAAGAAGTATAGAAATGGGAAGTTTAATTTTATTAAATTGATAAACAATAATATTTACTTCTGTTCTTCATATCTGCAACAAGAATATCTGTAATAAGAATATAAAATATTTATTTAATTTAATATCAATAAAATTGGGCTTTAAGAAAATTAACTTAATATCTACAACACATTGACTTAATTTTCACTCTTCATTTTTGTTTGAGAACTTAACTTAAATGATTTTCAAAAAATTTCAGAATTATTATTGACATAAATAGAAGAAGTATAGAAATGGGAAGCTTAATTTTATTATATTAAAAATCATTAATATTTTCTTCTGAATTTAATCTCTACATCTCATCACAAGTATCGACTTCATTAATTATTGACATAAATTGAATAAGTATTTAAAATTTTTATTAAATTTAAAATCAATAAAATTGTGTTTTAAGCAACAGAAACTTAACTTAATATCTACAAGAAATTACACTGCATTGTCTAAATTTAGTCTCTTTAAACAAGTTTCTGAATTATTATTGACTTAAATAAAAAAAGTAAAGAAATGTTAAGTTTAATTTAATTAAATTGCAAAGCAATAATATTTTTTCTGCTGTACTTAATAACTGCAACTCATTACAAGCATTGACTTAATGGCTTGTGGCAGTCCCGCTGGGGACTCAGAGCTGGCTAAGAGTACTTTATGAGCCTGGTCAACACAACACTAAACATTTATAGCATGACGTTATTTTCCATTTTTTTTTCTTGTGATTTTGCTGTATGGTTTTTGTAGTTTTTCTTTTTTTTTTTGTTGGCTGCAAATTTGCGGCATTGCTTTCTTGTGTCAATTATTTGGCTTGGCTTTTTTTGCAGCATTTTTTGTTGTTGTTGTTGTAGCTGATTTTAATTGAATCTCATATATACAAAGTAGAAGAGCAGCGAAGAGTAGGGTAACACACACACAGACTGTGGCACTCTTTGGCCGTATTTGTATTGTGTGCAGCATTAACTTGGCCCGTTGCATTGTTGGCTATAAGCTGCTGCTGCTGTTGTTGTTGCCTCTGCTGCTGCTGCTGCCGTTTGCTATCAGGCACTTTTTATCGCCGGCCACATCTGCACCAAATAAAATAATTGAACGTTTTGCGATAAGCATCGCACAGAGCACAGCGTCTAAAGATGCTGCCGGCTGCTGTTAGCCGCTGTTAGCTGCTTCCCTGTTGGCCTAAACGAGGCGACTCTCAGCAACAGCACACACACACACACTTACACACACACACAGCACATACTAGCTGTGGATACAGCGAGTCTTGTGTACAGCAAATGTCATGTTTACAGACCGCACTCAGTCGATTTGTGTCAAAGTTGAGTTTAGTATCTATAAAATTATATAATACACTTCCTGATTTTATTTTTTTTTCGTTTTGTTGTTTGTTTAGTTGTGGCGAATCTAGTTCACAATGCTTGCAACGTTCCAGGCATTTGTCTTAACATGCCGCGGCATTGTTTATCCCTGGCCCTATGCTGCAACGCTAGTTTTGGTTCTTGGTCGCGCTCTTGGCCAGGTTAAGCCATTGTGCTGCCGTTTTTTTTTTTTTGATGCAACTCAACTTAAATGGCCAGGCCCTGGCACAAGTGCGGCTAGTTGGGTTCCTTAGCTGAGCTGAAAGATTAAGTTGCATTTTTTAATGAAAAATTGAATTTTTTTTTAATATACAATATAAAATAAATATAAATATAAATATAAATAACAAAAATAATTTGCTTAATCCTTACTAGATTTTACGACGGGAAACTTAACATTTTATGTGCCAGATTCGATAACAAAATTTGTTTTATTTTAACAGGTGCCCTTTTTTTTTTTTTTAGAAATTTTCTTAATTATATTTAATCTGTTTTTTTTTTAAATATATATAATTTACCTATAAATGAAGTCAGGGCAATTCATTAAATTAAATAAGCCCCGTTGGCCCCTTCGTAGGGTATTCATATAAACCCATCAACTGAGAATTGTGCAGCTAACAAAAAAAAAAAAAAAGCAGCAACAGCATAAAGTTAAGTCAATTCGAAAGCCGTAAGCGATATGCCGATAATATGATTTTCAGTTAATAAATAACTGCCTAAAGAGGCGATAGCTTCTTTATGGCAAGCTGGTGGGCTGGGTTGGTTTTTTTTTTTATTTTGTTATGCCCTGCCAATCGGTATTTGGGGCCTTTGATTAACTGTTGTCAAGTAGGTCTTAGCCTGTCTGGAAGCTGGCACGAGCTGCGCCCTTCCACAGCCACTTGCAGCATTTCTGCTGATGGCTTTGTTCGATTCGCTGCTGCTGCAAATTACTTATGCATTATTATAACTTTGATTTTCGGCTGGCCATGCACACCAAACGGGCAACATCAAGAAGTCAATAAGTAAAACAATAACTACACTAAAAGAAAAAGGTGCTGCTGAATAGTTTTCTTGTTAAAGTGGCAATTTTGTTATTAAATAGTTTGTCAAAACGGAAAGAAAAATTTACTGATTTTAAGGAACTGCTCAGATTGACCGATATTTATTTTTTATTATTATATATAATAAATGGAATAGAGAAATAAATTTTTAATAAAAAATCATCAAGCTTTACCAACAATTTTGGTCTTTATTTGGTGGCAACTGAAGCCAAACAGGTTTTCATTTGAGAAACTTTTTTTTAAATAATCCCAAACCTGCTGTCAGAACTTATTTTTTCATCGTTAAACTTTTAGCAAGTTTCTGCTTGATTTGATTTTGTTATATTTTATTCGCTCAGTGTATTAAAGCAGGGCGCACGTTCATTTATCTTGATGCGTCGTCGTCGTCGTCGTCTTGTTGCTGTGGAATCCTCTGCGATTTTTCAACTGCGGCGCGTTCTGCTGTCTTCATTGTGGCGTTATCTCCGCTTGCTGTTCTTTCTTTATTTTTTACCTTATTTTTTTTTTGTAGTTGCTTGTTTTTTTCTGTTTGTTTTTTTGTTTTTGTTGTGGACTGCATACGTCAGTGGCTGCTGATAAGGGAACGCTACCATTGCTACCATTTTTGCATCGACCGCTAAAATATTTCTCATGTAAAGGGCTCCGAACGCTGATTTAGCGCTCTGCAGTTTCCGTTGTCTGCATTTACAATTGAGTGGTGAGCTGAAGCGAGGGGAAAGAAGACGACGGAGACGACGACGGAGACGACGATCCCACAGGGTAGATTTGCAGCACTGATAACATTACGTATACGCCAAGCTGTCTTCGTATTTACCTTTTGAGGCGGCTTGTGAATTATTTTTTGACAACTCTCTGGTCATCGATTAAGCAGCTTAAGGCTTATCAGCTATCCAGCTGTCCAAACCAAGAGCCGAAACTGCAAAAAAAAAAAAAACAATTTAAATATATATTGCATGCAATATGCAAAAGGGGAGCAATAAATGAGTTGATTGAACTCCAAAAACTTCAACTCTTAAGTAGCTCTGCGCATAATCCAAGTCACTTTAAGTGCACAGTAAATAATCATAAATTTTATATCAAATAAAAATCCACCCAAAAACATATTTGAAATAAAGCAGGCCTTTTTTTTCTTGTTAAATCTATACAAAAAAAATTGGAAACACATTTTTGATTATCAAAAAAAATGTAAAAGAATTTCTCAACTAGTCAAAAGTAGATTTGCCGATCACGATTTAATCAAATTGTAGAAACATTGCCAAGAACATTTCAAATGGCTGGCATACCAAAAAGTCTCTGATTGTTGATTTTCTCTATTCTCTATGCTCAATTCTCGTTTCTCTATGCTGAATTCTGTGGGTTGTCAACTGCATCTGTTCTAGATCGCTATCAATTAGCCAGCGGAGCAGCTTGCTGCATATCTAACTTCAATTCAAATGCCAAGTCTTTGGCTCATATGCTCCCCCAGCGAGTCGCAACAGGCAACAGAAACGTCAACAGGCAACAAAAACAAGGCTAATATAAACTGCAGTAAACTATTTATTAATGCTAAAGGCTAAGCTGGCTGGCTGGCTGTCTGGCGGGTCTTTGGCATTCGTCTATCACGGCTGCTGTTGTGGATTTGATTTGATTTGGCTTGCTTTGGTTCGCTTTTTGCTTTTTGTTTGTTTGCTTTTTTTTCTTCTTATATTTAATTGAAATGAATTCATTAAGCGTTTGATTTGCCTTGCAAATGGACGGCAAAGCACAGCTCCATGATGCCTCACTGACTTTACCTTTGACGTCTGCGAGCTGCAGCTCCAGCTCCAGCTCGAGCTCGGGCCCGTACTCTAATGGAGTGGAGCACATCAAAGCGCGGCCAGGTCTGGGCTCGAGTCGAGTCTCGAGTCTCGTCAGTTGCTTTACAATAATTTAAGTTGAATTAAATATACGAAAATTAACTGCAGTCGCAGCAGCAGCAGTTGCTCTCATTCGGTTGCAACTGTTGCACGTTGCACGTTTTGCATGTCAAGAAAATTGCTTCATTTACGTCTGCGCCGAATGTCAACCACGAACATGATAAACCAAAGACCCAAAAGCGGACATAATGAGTGACTTTTAGGACACACCACAGACGTTAGGGCAACTCCAGCAACTTGCAGCAAATTTTTTTTTTTTTTTTTTTTTTTTAAATAGTTCTGCCATGAAAATTTAATGCATGAATGCCTGAAAAAATCGGTAGCATTTTTAGCAAAATTTTAATTAATACCCGAGGCGCTGTGGGTGTGTTTTTTGAGAGTCTATGAATTTTTGTGTGCTATTTTAGATACCCTGTAGAGCAGTCAAAAAATGATTTATTATACATATATTAATTTTATTATATTTGTTATAAGGCTATACAAAATAATATTATAACAGATATATTAAATACTAATTATATATCAATTATATCATACTCTTTTTTTTGGCATTTATACAGAAAAGTTCAAAGGAATTTAAATATTTTCATGCAATCGTTTTTTTTTATTTCTTTCACCTCATTTTCCGTCTATATCTTTGCTAATTGTGTTATAATATTCAAATTTGCATCGATCACTCTGATTTTTTCAACCTGCCATTAAAAAGTCATTTAAAATTTGCTAACCTGTTAAACATGTCGTAGTTAGGCAGGTCTTAGCCAAGCTAGTCCCTTAAAGGCTAAAAAATTTACATAATTTCAAGTAAGGTAGATCGACTATAAAATACCCTAATCCTAAGTGCTAAATTATCAAAAGTTAGCGTCGTAGATATTCTGGTAATTAATTTTCTATCCATGTATATTTAATTTCGATTAGACAGATATTTTTATAAACTTGTTGCTTTTATTCCTATCAATAATAAAATTTTTTTTTTGCTCTTCAAATGAAATAGATAAATAATATTATAATAAATCATAAATTAAATCATAAAGTAAATCATACTTCAAAATTTTGGGTTTTATAAAAACTGAGATCAGCTGAAATTGTCAGTGGTGCTCAAGAATATTATAAAGATATAGATATAAACATCTGAATAGATCTGAGTAGCTTGCATCTGCCTGTCAAATTGTCAGTCAGCCAGAGTCAGCTGTTAATGCTGCTCAAGAATATATATATATATATATCTGAATAGATCTGAGTAGCTTTCTTCTGCCTGTCAAATTGTCAGCTAGACAGACTTATTAAGACTGCTTATTATATTTCTATATATCTTAATAGATCTGAGTTGCTTTCATCTGCCTGTTAACTTCGTTAGCCCAATTTCATTATGCCCTTCTGAGGGTATCAGAAGTGTTCCAGGCACTTGGAGCAAGCACAGCAAGTTTTCAATTTTCTTGCAACAACAAAGGGGTCAACTTGCAATGCGGCCGACAAGTTATGGCTACGTGACTAGGGTTAACAAAAAACCTAAAAAAAGAAATATATATATATATATATATATGTACTTTTGGGACAAGTCTTGTTCAAGCGGCAAATTAAAATTGTTCAAAGTGCTGGCTCCACATCAGACCACCTTCTCCTCTTCCCCACATCCTGGTCTTGTGGCACGTGCTTATCGAGCATATCAGCAGCAGCTCAAGCATTTTGTCATCATTGAGTGACTTTCGTCAGTGATAAGGCGTCGATAAGTGCGCTAAAGGAAATATTCAAATAATTGAATTTTATCAGCAGCCGCAAATTGCAGATACAAGCAAAAAAAAAAAAAATGGGTTTTGTGTAAATTTTACGAGTTGATTTTATTTACGTTTTCTTGGCAATAAATTCAAATTCTTTGGCCTTAGCATAGCAATTATGCAATTGTTATTTGTGCTGCAAATCAAATGAAGCCAAGTGTATCCGTTCTGATGCAAATACGTTGTGGCCAAGCAGGAAGACGGCCGAACAGAAGGCAACAAAAACCAAGCCAATCCAAACCAAACCAAACTGAACCAAAACAAACCCAAACCAAATGCAAACCAAAGCCAAAGCGTGTTCTTTGCCCGTCTAAAAACTCCAAATCGATATGCAAATAATACGGAATAAGGCGTACACAAAACGACCTGGGCGCTGCCACGCCCCAATTTCAAACCCTCTACTGCAACAGCAACAGCAGCCACCAATCCAAAAAGCCGTTTTGACCAAATTCGTCGCTGGATCTGTGTGCCTAAAGACGGCAACTGTGCTACAGCCTACTACACTTAGAAAAAAGATCAATGCACTTTTAAGGAAACTCTAACTGAAAACTAGAAAGTTTTTCTTATTTTTAGCAATAATTTCTATGTATTAGAAAATATTTTTCTTATTATAGAAAATCAATAATCCTGAAAATATGCGGTTTTTATTTATTTTATTTAAAGTTTTATTTTATTATTAAGAAATTTGAGAAATTTTTTGAGAAATTTATGAAGAAGATAAAGAAACCTTGTTTGAAAAGTATGTCGAATTATTAAAATTCACAGCTTGTTTTTTTTTCGAGTGTAGCTGAACCGGAGCCGTAGTCGGAGTCAGTGCCACAGCCAGAACATTGGTGGTCCACTCCTGGCTCCATGGCATTTTTTTCTTTTTTTTTTTGTACGTTTTTTTTTTTTTTTTTTTTTGCTATTGCTACCAATTGTGCATGCAATTTATTTTTAAAGAAATAATTGCTCTGCTGTTTGCTCTACCAGCGAGATTATGCAAATATTAGTTGTTGTCGTACTCCATTGCCAGCCAAATAACTTGGCTATAATAATGCTCAATAGTCGCTCGTAAAGAACGGCAAGTGAAAGAGTTTGCATATATATATTCTTGCCCAATTTGAATATGCCACACACAGAGCCGAAACCACAGCGAAATCCTTTGCACAAATTTCACATAAATCAATAGCAATGCAAAAATACCTAAACATTAATTACAGCAATTACAAATTTTCTTTTTTTCTTTTTTAATCTTTTATTATTATAATTGTTCAATTCTGGCGACTGCCTGAAAGTATGTGGCGAATAATTCGATTTTGTAGAAAGATAGGAAAGGGGAATGCATTTTTGTAATATTTAAATATTTTGGGCATTAAATGTGATATTTAAAATTAGAAAATGTTTTTTTTTTATTTGGCCTTTGCAACAACAGATTTTTATAAATCGCTTCTTTTTTTATCATCTTTTATCATTTTTGAATTTAATTTAGAATTTATAATTTAGAATTTAATATTTATTCTTCTTCGTGCAACAGCTTTAAACAATTTACTATCATTATTTCAACTTGCAATTAACAGAAAATTCTTTAACATATTTTACTTTTGGCTAAAATTATAAATACCACATTATTTGGCTTAAAATAAAATGAGTGTAAAAATTATAATAATATTTGACATATGAAGAATATCCAATTGAATTTTATACAAAAAGTTTCACTTTAAAACTCTTTACAGTTAGTCAATTTATTTTTACAAACACAGCTGTCTTTTGCCAATTGCATGCTTCAACTAACAACAAACACACACACACACACACACATACTTGTTGTGGCACATCAAATTCAAAGCCCTAAGTTCAACTTGTAACTTTCTGAGGGCAGATAAGCAAAAGAAACGGAAAGACAAAAAAAAAACCAACATGGCAAAGTTGTTTGTGCTGCCTCCTTTTTGGTTAATGAAAGTGGCAGTAAATGAAATTGGCATCACGTTATTATTTTTGTTGCCTCTTTGTTGGCTCTTTTTCTTTTTCTGACAGACATGTGGGCCTTTGCCAAAGTTTATCTTATAAAACAACAACAAGCACTTAAGTGTTATATGCCACCGTGTTACAACTGAACCGAACCGAACCGAACCGAACTGAGGAGAACCACGAAATCGTCGCGGTCAGAAGACCCAAAATGCAACGTAGCATAAATGAAAGAAAGCTGATAAGAAATAAGTAACACACACACACACAAACCAAAAGAACCTGGCTAAAAGGGCGGCCCGAGAAATTGCTGCCCGCATAAAAAACATCGCAGCAGCAGCAGCAAAAGTATACAGAAAGTAATAATATAAAATAAAAAAAAACCCAAATTGAATGTTGCGAATCCGCTCGACGACTGTTTGCGTGGCGGGCCAAGGTGACAAGCAATTCCCCACAGGTGCGCCAGGCCCCAAACTTAACGCTGTGTGTGTGTGTTTGTTGTGTGTGTGTGTGTGTGTGTGTGTGTGAGAGTGTGAGCCAAAACATATTAGCAATTGCCCTTAGCGCTATAAAACAAGCCAAACATTTTGACATGGGTTATTGTTGTAGTTGTACACTCAAAACAAAACAAACGAACTTTAATTTAATTTAATAATTGTAGAATTAATTTTTAATTACATTGTAGATTTTTGTTAAATCAAGAAAAAAATTATTTCTTGTTTACAGTGTTTTTTTATACATATCAAATAAATATCTTTTTGCTTTCCTTATCAATTTTCGGAACATTTTCCATTTTTAATAATTTTTCTGACTTTTTTCTGATTTTATGGGAATGATTTCAATTAATTTTTTATTTTTTGATGAAACTTCTTACAAATTTAAAATATATCTGTTTATTAAATTTTCATATAAATATATATAGAAATTCTTTCTATAATTCATTTGGGCGTAATTTGCATTGGTTCAATTATAATTTTCCATTTAAATTTTTCGCTGAGTGTATTAGTTGCTGTCGTGTTGCCAATGTGAGCTGAGGTGAAAATGAGGCGAGCCCATAAAGAAATAAAAATGAGAAGAAAAAAAAATGCCAATGGATTTGAAGATCTGACCCTTTCTGCGACTGGGTGTTGCACCCATGTCAATGCACTGACAACTGGCGTTAACCAAGCGGGAAAGAAAGTCCAAGTCACACTCAAAATTCATAACGTATCATATCATATCGTGGAGCGAACAAATATATATATACATATATATTTTTAATGAGTTGCATTTCGCGGTGCAAAACGTGCAAAAGTTGGGCAACTTTGTGTTTCCGTTCATTATTATTATTTTTGTGTGTAATTTTGTTTATTTTATTTTTTGGGAGGGATCCGTTTCTTATCTGTTGCATGGGCTGGGCAACTTATCAAGACTGCCTCACTGTCTGTCAGGAGCGTTTATGATATGTTTGCCTTTAAGCAGCAAAATGCCAAAAGATCTGAAATGCTGTCTGTTTGCTTTTCGCGTTTGCCAATTAGCAGCTGCTTCGGCGGACATCGGCATGCAAATATTTATGATCCAGTTGAGCAGCAGACATCCGACATCAGAAATCAGACTTCAAGTGGGGGGTATCTTTCCACTTCCGTCACACAATAAATTTATAACTCTTTATCCGAGGTGCTGCTCTAGTTGACTGCCAAAGAGAGATGGCATGCGCGACTTAACGGATACCCTGTAGTCTGCTGGAAATTTAATTTACTCTTTGCGTATATTTAGAATGAGTTTCTCGATCTTTAAAAAGTGTTTAGATTTTATTAAAAAAATAATGGATTTTCTAATACATTATTTTTATTGAGGCAGCAGTTTTAAAAAGAATGCTTTTTTAGTTTGATCAGAGTATATTATATGGAAATCTGCATATTGAATTTGGGGTTTTTTTTGGGAATATATATAACTTTTTATGTTATATAAAATTAAAAATATTTTTGAAGCAACTGGGATTTACACGCGGTGTGTTTTTATCATATGCAAAAGGGTGCATTTTCATGGATTCTTAAAGAAAAAATACTACACTTTTAAAAATTAAAAACTAAAAAAAAAAAATTAAAAAAAAAAAATTAAAAAAAAAAAATTAAAAAATTAAACGAAAACGCAGATTAATAGACATTATTTTGCTGTATATATTAAAAATATGGTTTAAGTATAAGATGTGTGTTGCACTTAATAATATTCAAAATAGCAGAAAGCAAGTTGCTGAAAAATTATCTTATCTTATTTATTGATCAAATAAACTGGTTTTTGGCCTAGGCATAAAATTAGACACTTTGTCATTAAGTTTAAACTTTACTTTAACAATTGTTTATTATAAATTTTTGTATATTTATAAATTAGTGTGCATAAAGCAATATTATTTTTGAGTAGTTAATGCGAAATATGATCTAGTTATATATTCAGTATTTCTTATATATCGGTCTCTGCTTGCAATAATGATCAAGAATGTGTATGCAAGATAAAGTTGCAAATGTTACTTAAATTAAGTAAAAACTCTTTCCGCATCTTTAATAGTTACAGGGTATATGAAATCATACATACAACAACTCCTCTTGCAACTCTCCTTGTGTGTGTGTGTGTGCTTGTGCGACATGCGACATTATAATGCCACATTATGTTGCCAGTGCGTGAAAGAACCGTACATCAGAGCAGTGCAATCATAAATCAAAATCCAAGCAAAACACATGAGAACGTTGTCTATGCGCGGAGCTCATCTGTTTGGTTCCGTTTTGGTGCAGTTCGATTCGGTTCGGTTCGGCTTGGTTCTGCTCCGAGCTCAGAGCTGCACTGTGAGCCTGCGTGTGTGCAGCTTGTTTGTATCTGTTGCAAGTACTCGCAAAATTATTACACTTGACATGATTGAATATACCGCTGAGTACGACACAACACACACACACACACACACACATATGTGTGTAGCTGGTCGCGACCAGTGCTGGACATTGATTTAGTCCCCTTTTTCCTCCGCGTCTTGTCTTCCCATTGAACATAATTATACCCTGATATCATTGTAAAGGTGTACAGCGGGTATTATTAATTAATGCAAGAGCTTGCAACAGGTATCAGGAATCTTTAATGACGGAATAAGTTTTATGTTTTCGTGATCAGCTTTAACAGAAGAATCAATTTAGTCATGTCCGTTTGTCCATCTCTAGGATCGAACCGATCTAAGGGTCTATAGGAAGTAGAGACTGGAAATTGGGTATATAAGTTTATGAATACCACACTTAAATTTGGTTTATTTTATCTAAATTAATATTTGCACTAATTAAAAATAGCATTAATTAAATAAATGTTGACCCATTATTGATGAGTAGTAAAAATTTCATCAAAATCGCTTAAAGAACTCGGGAGAAAATCGAATTTTTCTGTACACAAACCTGATTATTCACCTAGGATATAGATTATAGAAAAGGACTTAAGCTTAGGGTATCTACTCGTCGATCACTCTCGAAATAAAAATTCCTGAATTTGATTATACTACAACCAAAATTCTACTTTCCATGGTATCTGCTAGTCGATCACTCTCAGCTGACAAAATTCTTACTTGTTTTCTTGCTTGTGTTCCAGTGGGCAATTCCCGTTGCGCTGTTGCTTGTAGCATGTGGCAAGTTGACATACCGCATAAATGTAAGTGGCTACAATGTTGCTGCCTCGTACACGGCTGCACTGTGTCTGTAATTATCAATTCAAATGTGGCAAGCAGCTTACAGTAAATCAATGCGAGCAATTCTCAAACCAGCAACGATTATTTATTTTCTGACTCCATTTCGATTTCGATCGGTTGTCAACCAAAAAATGAAGCAACAAGTTGAAGGTTTCATGCCTCAAAGCATCTTAATTAAAAGCGGGTTTTAATTAGCATCTCGGCTAACTTGTTAAGAATGACATTTTTTTATAATTCGTTAACAATATCTCGGGGCAAATTTTTAAATTAACTGGAAGGTTTTAGCTTTATAATTGTATCTTTTATTTCTATAAAAATGATTGATTAAATTAAATAAATATGATCTGTCATAGAACTTCCTAGCTTTTCGATGCTAATAAGAAATAAATATAGTATATATTTGAAGTATTTGTCAAAATGTCTGTCTAAATTATAAAAAACCAAAATACATCTAAAATACCGCCCAACCACAAATCTGTTTCCTCCATAGTTTATCCAAATTGGTGAGTTCCAAATGGGAGATTTACTTGGTCAATAGATAAAATTACATATTTATTTTCTTAGCCAGTTTGCCATGTGTCTGCAGAGCAATCCGAACAACAGCAAAACGTTGTCGCTGATCAATCAAGGCTATCAAATCCTGGCCGAATACCAATTGATCGAGCAGGAGCAGCTTAGGGGCATCTATGCGATACCCAGCTACTCGAGCTGTTTGCTGTGGTTCGGAGTGATCTTCATACACAGCGGCTGCTATGCGGGGAGCGTGTTTCGTTTCTCCATCCAGCTGCCGGATCAGTTTCCCAATGAGCGCACTCTGCCCACTGTGACCTTTCAGCAGCATATATTTCATCCGCACATTTGCCCAACTTCACATAGACTGGATTTTACGTACTTGTTCAAGGATTGGGTGAAACATAAGCATCACATTTGGCACATACTCAGGTATATTCAGGCCATCTTTGCCGATCCCGACGGCAGCATCAAGGGCAATGGCATTGTGAGGCCTCTGAACAAGTTCAACAATTTTGAGGCATTTGCTTTGCTCAGCCAGAATCGCAGCGATTATGTGTTGCGCGTCAAAAACTGCATTCGGTGGAGTTGCAAGCACATGTTCGACACGCCGCCCATCAGGGATCCCCATTATATTGTCCTCGAGCAGCGACTGGCTTCCATGAAGAGGCCGCATTCGCATTGAGTCTGCAACTATTTATTATATTCCTTTAATTAATTGGTAATTTAAAAAACAAATTCAAGTTTTGATTTCTAATTTGAAAAACCGATAAGTTTATCTACCGCGTTCTTATTGGGAAGGTATTGATACTTATTAAGTAAACGAGATTGGCTCTCACCTATGTCGCTGATGTCTCTCCTGTTCGTATATGGCATGGCCAAGGAGGCAGGCTGAAGAAGCAGCAGCACAAATGTAGGAGCAAAGCAACAGTCAAAAAGTGCCGTTCCTTTGTGTATGTTATTTTCTCTGCATTTAATAGAGCTTTTCTCCACTCTCGAACAGTGCTGGCATTTTGGCTAGTTAATAGCTTGCTCAAGTTTGTGTGCAAGAAAATTTTACGAACTGACCTATGTATGAAACTATGAACATATTAAATTTTATTTTTTTGATGCTGTAAATATATTGTCAGTATTACGACATAAACATATTTAATATTAAATGTATAACAATATCAAAACCTGAACACATTTGAACAGCTTGCAGTTCCTGTGACTTTTTCTTCTGTATCCATTTTGGCTGTTTCTCCGCAATATCTTGGCTTGTCTGCTGCGCAGCAGCATTACTGTCAATAATTATAATAATAATGATAATTATGAGTACCTTCTGCAAGCGTCACACACACTTACCGTTACGCAAGCAAACTGGCATTCCAAAATATTAAAAGCCTGCTTGGCTCTCTCTGCTGTCGTCAGGTGGTGCAAAAATGCCAATTTGATTTATTACTGCACTTTGCCCAGCTTCGTGAGACTTTGGAGAGTGAGATAGAGTAAGAGAGAGAGGGAGTGGATAAATCTGTGCACTGCGTAGCCCTGCAGCTTCTCATCGTTTGGCAGCTGGTTGAGCACGCAAAAAATCGTTCATGGCCATAATGGATGTGCGAAGTGCAATATGCCATAATTTAGACCATTTATGACTATACATTTAAATTCACACACACACACACACACATACACATAAACAATTTTGAAACTAATTGCTTCGCATCGCGTCATGCATATGTGTATGAGGTGTTCCCTTGGGTATACATGCAAAATAGACATCAATGCAGAATGCATGCCAAACCTCTTTGGTGGTGTGCATTTCAACGACTCGACTCATTCCTAATAAAATTGGCTGTCTGACCGTCAGTTTGCCTATTTCCTTACGCTTGCTGTTCGTCAATGGCTTTTTTTGTGTAGGCGTTTGCAGAGCACAAAGCGAAATGTGATAATAAAGCAACTGTGAAAACAGAATTCAACGAAGCTTCAATGCTCTGTCAGAACTTAAGTGAAGTGATTATTGATTATTTTACTTTTAATTTTACTCATATTACAACATTCGCAATTTGAATTGCAAACACTTTGTTTTTGCTGTAATTAAGGGTATCTGAAGTACGGTACGGCTCACTTTTGTCATCGACTAGACTTCATCTAGAACTCAAAGCACATCCGGTCCGGCATTGGCTTTGTTTCTACGTCATTTTGTGGGGCGTTGCGCACAAATAAAGTTATATACAGATATATATATATATATATATACATATAGAGAATTAAGCAAAGACCACAACAAGAACAACAAAAACAACATTGACAATTAAGTTGTAATAAATTTTAGAGTTGCGTGGGCTGAACTTGGACTTGAAAGCCTTGTTCGTATTGCATACGAGTTGTGTTTTCTGAGTTTGCCTTCTTTTTTGTATTCAGCTCAGTTTAATGTGCTTTCAACTTCAATTAAAATGCAATAAAAATTGTTTTAAGCCCGCCGGCACAACACGTGACAAAGACCATTGTTATATTTTTATTGATTGTTTCTTGCTTATATATTTTGGGGTATGGTTAAAGCTTGAGTCCCTGGTGAAATCACAAAGTGCACTCAAAGAAATTAAGTGTTAGAAACGCTATAAAATTTAAACAAAATAAAATTAAATTTAAAGCTTAGTTTGAGTTGGAAAAGTCTGTGCCAAAACTTGGGTGGGTTTTTTTTCTGCGAGTGTAGCCATAAAATATGCCGCTGCTGCAGTTATCAACGGTCATCAAAACAATTGCCACCATCGATGCAAGGAGTGGAAGCGGTGGCGGTTTTCGTTTCGTTACTCTGACAAGTTGGCGGCTTTCTGCTAAACCAAAGAGCCACAGCTAAAGTCAAAGACAGAGTCAAAGACGAAGTCAAAGCCCGATTCGTATTCAAGTTCAATTGCAAACAGCAACAGCAACAGGTAAAAACGAACATTAAATTCGCCTGTGGGCAGGCAGTGTTGCAGTTGCAGCTTCAGTTTCGGCAAACGTTTCGATTTCCTTGGAAAAACCGCTAGAGACTTGCTGGGTTGGCACTGTCTGCTGCCACACGGCCTGCTTAGCATTTGGTTGGCTTGTGGTGTGTGGTGTGGTGTGGCTGCAACAACGACGGCGACACAGATTGGTATTTATATGCAAGTTCATGGCATGGCCGAGGCGCGCACACACATCATCATCGATTATAATCGAAATGGGATTGTAAATCAAATCGCATTTCAATGGTACTGACTTTAAAATGGGCTTCATTATCGCCGCAGTCGCCGCAGCCATCGTCCATTGTCGGTGGCAACTGGTGCTGCTGCCACTTCTGCTGCTGCTGCTGCAGCTGTTGCTGTTGCTGTCGACGTCGCAGCAGCAACCGACGCAGTCGTTGTCGTCGTCCAAGTGACATTCAATGCCATAATTTATGAGTTTATCTTTTTCGCGCCGCCAAATCGTACGCTAAATGCTGTCTGGCCAGAAAGACCGTCCAGCACACAGCGCACAGCGCACCGAATCCCAACCCAAACCCAAAACCAAACGCAAACCAGACCAGAGCACTGCACAAGAGAACAACACAGACCATATGCCTCGCATGTACACTGAACGAAATCTGCAACTACTTTTAGTGCGAAGGAAATACTTTTCTACAGTCTGCAATTCTGAGTTTTGAGCCTTGATTAATCAAAAATACGTTAATTTAAAATTAAAGTTAATTGGAATTTAAGCAATTAATATAAATTCATTTTCTTTGTGAACTTCGTTGGAATTGCTAAAAGCAAATTCAAAAATTCCTAATTTCTGTTGTTTTTCTCTAGACTGCAATTCTATCTTCAGAAAATTAAAATTTTGAAGTAAAAGTGTATTAAATTTAAACATAAATGCAATTTATAAAAGTTTATATGTCTCATTTTAAATCCGAATAATCCTAAGCCTAGTTTTTCAAACTCAAATCGAAATTTAACCCCACTTCGCTTATGGAAAATTAAATATTATTTGCCCAGTTTAAAATGTGCAATTTAAATGAAAAATATAACTTTAACCGATTATGAAATTATCAATAAATCAAAAACAACGCTCAATAAAATTGAGTGCAGCTTTTAGCCATCTTCTCATGAATTTTGTTTCAGTGTATAAGCTTCGTTCCTTTGGATTTGGCATATGCAAACAAACGGGTAACAAAACCAAAACGTGCGCATATTTTATGGCGCTGCGAATCCCATTGGTATGGGTATTGGCCATATGTATTGGTAATGGTATTGGTAATGGTAATGGTATTGCTATTGCCAATGCTATTGCTATTACTCGAGTTGTAGCAGTAACTGTTGCTGTTGCTGTAGCTATTCGATTTCTGGCCAATACACACACAAATTTTTTTTCTATTCGATGGCTGACTTTGCCTGTTGCCGCCGTCGACGTCGATCGTTTAATGTCGGGCAATTAAAATTGGAGCTCTCTGACTGTATTTCCTATATATTTCAGTGTGTTGCCTCCACTTTTTTTTCCCTTCTCTTCTTCTTCTGCTTCTTATGAGTTATGTGCCACGCTGACAGAGGGCGCTGTCAACTCTGGGAGGCAGGATGTTGCATGGTGCAGGGTGTGTGGAGTGTTCGTTAAAGGTGCCTCAGTTGCAGTCAATTGTTGTCAGTGCAGTGTGTGAAATATATATATATAAAAATGGGCATACAATTGAAAAATGAATCATAAGACTAAGTTTTGATTGCGCTTTAAGTAATTGACAACACTGGCTGAGTCAGAAATGTCAATAAATGCTGCATATCAGATTTAAATTTAAATAAAAAATGTATAAATAATATATAATATATATATATAATAATATAATATATAAATATGTATAAATGTATAACAATTGCAACATATGCAAAAATAAATACTTTGCTTAAAACTAGATTAAAATTTAACTATAAAAAATGTTCAACAAATGCAACATATAGAAAAATAAATACTTTGCTTAAAACCAGATTTAAATTTAACTAAAAAAAATGTATAACAATTGCAACATATAAAAAATAAATACTTTGCTTAAAACTAGATTAATATTTAACTATAAAAAATGTTTAACAAATGCAACAAATACAAAAATAAATACTTTGACTGTAAACTTGTTATAAAAAAACGATAGATTTAAAATTATTATCAAATACTTTCCTTGCTTATAATATTAAAATATAGAAAATTTTAAAAAGATAGTTTTATCAAAATCTACTTTATCCAAATCTAACTGAAATCCAACTATTGCAACATATAAAAAAATAAATACTTTGACTGTAAAGTTGTTATAAAAAAAATGATAGATTTAAAATTATTATCAAATATTTTCCTTGCTTACAACATTAAAATATAAAAAATATTTAGATAGATAATTTAATCAAATTCTGCTTTTATTCAAATCTCTCTAGAAAGAATAAGTTTTCTCTAGTTTTATTTAAACTCTGAAAATTTCTCACGTTCGACATTCTTAGGAAATATGTGTGGGCAAATTGATGTATTTGTTTCGCACTCTTTTTTTTTACGGATGCTTCTATCAACTTCCCATAAATTCCACATGTTTATTCTCAACATAATTTCGCCCATTGCTATGGCAAATCACAAATCACAAAAAAAAAAAAAAAGAAATTGAACTCAATTGTGCAACACTTTTATGTTGTACGTTGCTTGTACTTAAATCGCATTCCATTCAATTTGCTTGTGTTGCTCTGATTGAAGTTAAAGGCGGCGGTACATTTTGTGGCAACAGTTTGCCACATTCCACATCACGTTTGCGGCTGCCACAAAAGTGCCGACTTGGCTCAGTTGTTGCTGCCTCAGCTGCTGCTGCTTGCTGCAGTTGTTCATCGTATCATCAACGGAGTTGCACACAGTGTTGCACACTTCTTTTCAATTTCAACGCACTTGGCCATGTAATCACCGCCGCCTAATTCTAAACCGTTTTTCATGGCCAAAATGCGAACCGGTTGGCCAACTTTAACTAATACATCATTATGCTGGCATGCAATGCTGTTGTTGTTATTGCTGTTGCTGTTGTTGTTGCTGGCAGTGTTGCAGTTGTTGCTCGTAATAATCAATTACGCGTCAGGCACGATCTTGACGCGATCCTCGCATGCCATAGCCAAGTACAAAAAAAAAAACATAAAAAAATATCAAAAAAAAAAAAAAAAAGTAAAGAAAATACAGTCTCCAAGAGCTACGATCTCAGAACTTGCAGCGCTTATTTTTCCAGTTTCATCTTGTTTTTTTTTTTTTTTGTTCCAGAACTCATGCGCCAATAATAAATTACAAAACAAAACTCAAAGAACAGGTTCAATTACATTTAACAAGAGCTGCAAACAGCTGATTTGTAGCTGCAACAGCAGCATTATCGCAACATAGTAAGAGTGTGCGGCGGGGAGAGGGGGATGGGGATGTAGGGGATTTGGGGGCACTGGCGTGTATTGAAATGGAGCCCAATGGCAAATTAAATAGATTTACGCTGGTAAAGTGTTGCTGATTGGGATAATCAACGCGTTTGCCGAGTGGCTCTTGTTGTTGTTGTTGTTGTTGCATGTTGTTGTTGCTGCAGCTTGTTGTTGTTGCTGTTGCTGTCAAGGCATTATTACCGCCTTGCCTGGCTGCTGCTGCTGTTGTTACTGCTGCACTAGCTGCACTGTGCGAAAAACGCAGCGAAAAATTTATTTCTATGATGGGATTTTTACATTTCGAATTTACAGGGACTCATGCGATGAATCTGCGCTAGTCTCTGGTTATAGGTTAAGTCAGACACCATTCTAAGACTTTAGAGTAGAATAAGAAATGTGGTTAAAATTTAAATGTTTGACAAATTTTTAATTCTACAAATTCGTATTCATAAATATAAAATAATAATTCGAAATTATTAAGTAATATTTCTAATTATTATTGTTAAATTGCAGTTGAATCGATTTAACCATTTTTGTCTGTCAGTCTACTAAAACCAGGTTATCTCTAAGACTTATAAAACAAGCTATTTTAATTTATTATTAATTAATTTATTAATTATTTTATGCCATATTCAGCTCATTGAATTATCGATAACTACCCAACTTTTCCCAAGCGTCGACACAACTCGATTATATATATATATTTATTTGATCACGTATACAAATTATATTTATATTATATTAATGTCGCTTAGTTAAAATATAAGATAAAATACATTTTTGTATTCCATTCTCAGTTGTATTTTATTCCATACTTAGTTAATTGCATTATCGATTATTACCCTCTTTTCACAAGCATCGATATAAATCGGTTATGTATCAAGATATTTTTTTGTTTTACTATACAAATTTTATTTTATATTTTTATAGGCATATTTTGTTCGCCAAAACGTATTTTCACATTGAATAAATTTTAATATATATTTTGTCATATGTTCAAGGTATCTTTTAGTCGAGCTTACTCGTCTAGAACATTCTTACATGTTGTGCTTTAAATATGTGTAAAACTTGTAATTTTTATTTTTATTGATTTAAAAAGTTTGATTTGAACTGCGCCTTTTTTCTATCAAAGGTATCAAAATAGACGTTCAAATTTGGATAATTGTCTAAGATTTTCGAACTTGCTTTAAGCTTAATATATATATATATTCCCTAATGTTTCTCCGAGTGTATTTTGTAGTTATTCTCATTGTTGTTGTTGTTGTTGTTGTGGTTATTCTGCAACTAGTTGTGGTGCCGGTTGTTGAGTTGAAGCCGTCGTTAAATCCCAAAATCGCATTCAATCACAAATTTGCATGGTTGTTGACGTTCAACACCAGCAACAAATAACAACAACAACAAACAACAAATAACAACAACACACAACTTGACACACTTACACCATCTACACTTACCTCACTATATATATGTGTGTGTGTGTGTGTGTGGTATTTGTGTGTGCTTTGTGTTGCTGCTGCATTTCCGGTGTTGCTGCGCTACGCGTCCGGTTTTAATAAAATTGCTGCCGTTGCTGCTGGCTCAAGTGCAACATGTTGCAGCTTATGTCGAGAGTTGGTAGTACGTTGCCATGTTAGCCTTGTTAATATCACACGCAGCGTAAATCTTCTGGATTAATCCAATTTAACACTTTATGCTGCACTGCGCTTTGCTCATGTTTAAGCATGCTGCAAGCAGCAAGGTGGCAAGGCGGCAAGGCGGCAACTAGACAGCAATATGAGCGTAATGCTTGGCCAGCTTTGTGTTACACTGAAAAAAAAATATATAAGCTCTCTCTAGTTAAGCTCTCGAAAGCCATTGCTGGCAGCTCTTAATTTTGTGCCAATTTAGTGGCAAGCTGGGAATTATTTTTTGCATATATTTATGTTGATATGTGGCAAGTATTTATGACTGCAAAATATTCTGAATCAATTTGCAATTTTCATTTCTCGACAATTTTATAGTTGCTGCGATAAATTTACATTTTATCTTTATTTTTTTCGACAATTTTATAGCCACAAACTTAAATTGTAACTTTGATTTTTTCGACAATTTTATGTAGTTTATTCTTGCAACAAACTGAAACTGTAACTTGAGTCGCATTTTATGTTAGACTCTTGACAATTTTCTAGTCTCTTAAGCCACAAAATTAAATTGTATCTGGAATATTTCTACGCTTATTTTTTTTCTCAGTTTGCACTGCCTCGTCGAGATTCAATAAGCAATATTCCCAAATTCCCACAACGCTCATCAGATTTTCATTTTTTGCACTCTTCTCTCTCTTTATCTCCCTCTCCCTCTCTCTGATTCTCAGCTTTGGTCTCTTGCCGCATTTCGCTCAGTGTATTTGGCAGCGGCGTGACCTTTGCAGTCACCGTCACTTTTGCGACTCTGTTTAATTGGCTACCTTTTGGCCAGCACACAAATCCCCAACGCGCGCCCCCTTTTCCTCACCTTGCTTACTATCTGTCTCTTTTTCTCTCTCTCTCTGCCTCTTTCTCTGCTGGCCAGCTCTTTTTGGCTTCTATTTTTTTTTTATGCTTTTTGCTTTTTGCTTTTTCTATTTTGCCATTTTCATTTTTCGAGTGGCGCACAAAATTTAATACTCTTGTGGTCACATGTGCTCTGCGCGCTTTTTACATATTTTTAAAAATAGCTAAAGACAGCGCCACAGACCTCGCCACACCCCACTTCGCAACCCTCTCCCCCTTCTCTCTTTACCCCCTCTCTTTCGCATATTGTTGCGCTTTTCTCCTATGTTCTTTCCGGCCAAAAGCGCGAATTTAATTAAAATATGCAAATCGCTTTGTGGCATTTTGATCAAGTGTTGAGTTCGCTGTGCATTCACTCGCAAGTTCAAGTAGGTCTTCAGCAGTCTCTGGCTTTAGGTTAAGCCACACACACACCCCAATACACACACACACACACACACACTCGCACAACCAACTCTTCTTAGCTGTTTCGCTTACCTGCAAGTGTTGAGCTGACCCCGCGGTTCATGTTGCTGTCCATGTCCATGATTTTTATGGCATAGCAACAGGGAATGACATCAAATCCCTGCTTGGGTGACTAATTATTTAGAAGAGAGGGGAGAGGGAGGGAAGAGGGAGGGAAGAGGGAGAAAGAGATTTAGATATAGATAGAGTTGAAGATAAATTGAGGGAGTAAGTTTCCTATAATATTTCCTCGCTGTTTGTTTAATTTTCGAAGCTGAACCCATAGCTGAAAACTGTACAACAAATTTGTCTAATGCTATAGCTTATATATATATATTCTTGATCAGCATTTGCCAACAGCAAACAGCTGATTTTTGCCTTACTTATTTAGGGTATCTCCCCGTCGAGCTTTCTAAGCCAGCACCCCCTAAATTGTATTTGTTGGTATTGCATTTTTAAGCAGTTTTGTATTTGTTTTTTTTTTTTTTGGCACATTTTTGGCGATAAAAGCTAGCGATAAAATCACGTAACCAGTTCGAGAATATATATTTTTTTTTTTGCCCTGTTACGTTCCAGTTTTTGAGCGTGGGGTTGGCGTCTTTGCAGCGGTTCCCTCAAAGATAACAAAAAAAAAAAATAAAATAAAATGAGGAGAGACTGATTCAAACCCCTTTGGAGGAAGGTGTGATTTTTATTTGGCTCGAAACGCCGTGCAAATGAAATTTATTGCACATTTTATTTCGTTTGATGTTCGTTTGTTAACGAAATGGTTGACGGGGATTAGGGCAACAGGCGCGGATTAGCCATGGCATTAACCAAACAGCCAACATCGTGATATGGCCTAACTCTTGCACTTCATCACTTGGCTTAGACTAACAGTTGGCAGTTGCAAGTTGCCATTTGCCAGTTGGCAGTTCTTAATGTTCTTTGACTCCCCCTCCTGACTGGCTTTTGGTGTTGCTTCAATGTTGCATTTGCATTTTTATGGCAAATGTCTGGTGGCGAGTGCAACAAAGTCGCGCAAATGCGATTAAGTCATTCAGCTTGTCTTCCCTTTTAGCTATATTTTTTTTGTGTTAGCTGGTTTTTTTTGTCAGTTGTTTCTGCTCATTGTCAGGGCTTTGTTGCTTAGTACACTTCTCATTTGGTCTAATTAAGTTGGCTTAATATGCAAGTGCAATGTAAAACTTAAAAGGTGTATTTTATTTTGTGTAGGTGAGGAATTTTATTGGAATTTAAAGGAATTTGAATTATTGAAAGGGAGATCTTTCAGATATTTTAATAACCAATAGTTATTACAGGAAGTGGGCATCAAAACTTTTGCACACTTAATTTTATGAATTGGTTTTATTTTGCAAGTCGACAGAAATGTTAAAAAAAAACTATTGATAATTTTTGTAGCTGAGGAATTTAGAAGAATTTTTCTTACTATTAGTGAGATCCATCAATGATAAATAGTCAAAACTTTTGCATTTTAGACACATTTAATATAGTAAATATTATTTATTATTTATTAGGGGGTTTTGTGCACTGCGACCTAATAGATTTATTGTGCCCCCTTCTGAGCTAATATAATAAATAAGATTCGACAGAATTGTAAAAAAATCAATTGATAATTTTTGAAGCTGAGGAATTTATTGAGATCTATCAATGATCAATAGCCATAACTGGAAATGGGCATCAAAACTTTTGAATTTTAGATGAATTTAATATATTAAGTTGAACTCAAAAGAAATGTAAAAAATCCATTGATAATTTTCCTTTTTTTCTGCTATTTGTTTTTCTATTTTCTATTAATGAAATGTTTACTAATAAATTAAATAAAAAATAATAAACTGCTCAAAAAATAAATGCAAATCTTTCACGTTTCCTGCTACTCAATGCACTGCTCCAAAAATCATATTTACTTATTGGCTAATTTGTAATCTGTTCACATTCAAATTGATGTTTTGTTAACGTTAAAGTTAACTTATTTTTTTCTATTCCCCCCCACAAAATCCAGTTAAACTTATTAGCTGAAATGAGAATATAGCCAACACATCTGGCGCAGCACATCTGGAAAACAATATCCACACACACCTTGTGCTTTGCCAGCATATCGCACAACAAGCTTAAGGAGACTCTTTGGTTTCCACACACACACACACACACACATATAACAAGATTAGCTTTGTCCTGATTTTTCTATGTGTGTGTGTGTTAGCCATTTTGCAATTCACTTCATCATACTCAAAGCCATCCCAAAAGACGTGTGTGCAACACACACGTGTGTGCACACAGACGTGTGTGCACTGTGACTTGGCCAACTGCTTACGGCTGGCCGTGTGACAATGTGAGCCAAGTTTCAAGATGCGGCTAAAATGCCAACCAGCAGCTAGCAGTCAACAGCCAACAGCCAACAGCTGTTACAACCTGCCTCAAAAAAAAAAAATAAAAAACGTACCAAAAATGGCAGCAAATTTTCTTTTATTGCCGCCGCTGTTTAAATTTTCATTTTCATTTTGTTTTTTTCTCTTTCGCTCTCTCGTTCTCTCTCTCTCTCTCCTGCCTTTGCTCCATTTTTTTTTTATTTTTTTATTTGCTTACGGTAAATGCTACCAGGATATTTTGCATTGGTAATTTAATGTCATTCTCAGATAGTTGCCACTACGTGTTGTGTGTGCCAGGACTACTACCTGTGTGTGTGTAAGAAAAGTAAGAAAAGTCTAGTTGACCCAGTTTGTGTGTGTGTGTGTGTGTCGATATTGAGCAACAAAGCTGCGGCACAAACAAGAAAAGTTGCCATACAAATACAAATATCCCTTCCAACTTAAGCCAAAGCCTGTCCACAACACGTTTACACACAGTATACACACACACATACACAACACACATACACACAGCATATATATGGGACATGACTGTCGACTGTCCAGCGTTCCCGCATATCCTTAAGAGCATCGACATCCACATCGACATCGACTTGGTTTCGACTTAACCAACGGCATTTTACACACTCTTCTCCCCCAGCCACAACAACTACCCCTCTACTGCCAGCTGCTTCCCCAAAATTGAATGCGTTGAATGTTGCTAAAGCTTCTAATCAATTTTTGAAATGGTAAAATTTTTGTCAGGCAACTTTTCAATTTTTGCACAACATTTTCTATCTCATTTTTGTTTTTTTGTCGTCTTTTATTGTGGTTTTTTCCCTTTCCCTTTCAGTTTTATTTGTTTTCTTTTTTTTTTTTAGTTAAACTTCCGTTGCGCATTGGTATTTGTTATACCGTTATACCCTGTTTTCGTTAGAAATGCAAAAAAAATTACTGTTGTAATCAACTTGTGCAAAAGTTGAGTAACACGCAGAGAAAAAATATATATTTAAACTTGATTAGTTTCGAAAGGAGTGTAGATTTTGTAGATCTCTGAAATTATAGAAACTAGAAGTTAGAATTTTGATATATAAATATAATAAATGCAGATTGAGCTTATTGATTTTTTTTTTTAAACTTGGTTAGTTTCGAAAAGAGAGTCGATCTTGTAGATCACGAAAATTATATAAACTAGAAGCTATAATTCTGATATGTTAATAAAAAATATGCAGATTGAGTTTATTGATTTTTTTCTATACTTAAATATTTTCCACAGGAGGATCTTGTAGATCTCTGAAATTATAGAAACTAGAAACTAAAAATATTCATAAAAATAATAAATAGGCAAATTAAGTTTATTTACATTTTATCAATAACTAAAACACTTCAAGCGGAGTCTAGGGTATCTGCTAGTTGAGCTCTCTCTTATCTATTTTATTTTAAAATTCCGGTACTTGTAGACTTTTGGCTGTAGAAGATTGCCGTCTGTTCTACGCTTTGACAGTTGTCATGTACAAACGTTTAACATGTCTACTTTTATTTACCTCGAGTTCAGTTTCAGTTCCGCTCACCACACCCCACTCCCCCCTCCCAGACTACTTTTATTTACCTCGAGTTCAGTTTCAGTGCCGCTCCCCTCCCGCTGGGCTGGGCTGGGTGAAACGCACTTTGTAAAATCGAAAATCCTTTTAATTGAACCAAACTCGCATTTTGATTGAGGTTGAGTTGAGTTTGGGCAAAAGGGGAAAGAGCAAAGGGGCAAAGAGAGACAAAACACATGTTTAAATATTTGTACACATTTTTGCTTCAATTTAAATTCACAGTTACAAGCACTCGGCATGGGAATGGATAATGCATGTGTTTGTGAGTGTGTGTGTGTGTGTCTGGGTGTGTGTGAGTGTGTGGTCAGTGACGTAAGTGCTGGGTGGACCACCTCAAAAGTTAGCAAACGTCGTCTGTTTAGCTAAGGGCCCCCATTTTCGGGATTTGATTGAGTGTCACGAATTTGGGGCTTGGCTGGGACTTTTATTTTTTTTGGTTTTTGGCAATTGCACGAAATGTGCCAACTCTCAGTGCAATTCTCCTAATGATGAAGCGATAAGTGCAATTTTAATTTAGTTGGTTTTTCTTTTTTTTTTGTTTTACAACAGCAGTTGGCTAACAAAATTAACGAATGAATAATCGAAATGGGATAAATTTAATACAAAACATTTTAAATATAAACAAAATTTACTTAAAAGTTTAATTTAACAAGTTACAAGTGAAAAAGACAATTAGAAATGAAACTTGACATTCAGTGTAAATATTCAAATATTTGACTTTTATTTATTTTATGATTTTACTTGCCAAATAAAGTTGACCAACCTTTTTGCATGCTTTCTTCTTTAAATTGACAACATTTTTGTTAGCAAATATTTACCTGAATAAAAATTGCAAAGCTATTTTTCTGAACATGCAAAAATTTCTGAACTATAAATCGAAAAATGCTTGTGCAAATAATATAAATGACCAAAAATCAAAAAATTCAAATGAATTTTGGTCAACTGATGAATGTTGATTAAATGTGGCTGCATTTGGGAAAATAACAGACGGGGTAAAGGGAGGTGCGGATGGAGTGAAAGTTGCCAAAATTGCCACAGAGCAACTCTGTGGCAAGGTCGGTTTAAAAATCAATTAAAGTTTTAGATGAAAACAAAAATGCCAAAAGCCACAAATACACATCGCACAACCACACACACACACACACACATGTGTGTGTTTGTGCATAGTAATAAAAATCTTGTGATTTAATTTTCCAATAAATTGATAGCAACGCACTAAAATTGACCCAATTTCGAATTGTAAAAACCGCCAGAAATCAATTCAAGCATTAAAGTTAACAGACAAAGGCAAAACTTGAAATATGCCCAAACAAACAAATTCATATGCTATTGGCCAGATTTGGCCAGATAGACCACAATGCCACTGAGAGTTTAATTAATTAAGGCAAATTAAGATTGCCAGATTTATGCATTCCAACTGAAAAATGTCTAGTTTTTGTTGCGTACACTGAAATAAATGAAAAGACGGAATTTTTGTAGATGAGCAAGGCTAATTTTTACTTGCAAGTTTATTGTGATTTTGTAATAAAATAAAATAATAATAATAAAATAAAATAATAAAATAAAAAAAAATAAAAATAATAAAATAATAATAATAATAATTATAATAATAATAATAATAATAAATAATAATAAATAATAATAATAATAATAATAATAATAATAATAATAATAATAATAATAATAATAATAATAATAATAATAATAATAATAATAATAAATAATAATAATAATAATAATAATAATAATAATAATAAATAATAATAAATAATAATAAATAATAATAAATAATAAATAAATAATAATAAAATGTGTAATTACAAAATAATTAATTTAGAGCTTTTGGCTTAGATTCTTGGTCAGCAAATTATAAAAAATATTTCAAGTTACAATTGGAAGCATCAGTTTAATATCTTCTGAGAAAGCTTGAACTATATATAAATTTTTTAAATGAAATAATTTCATTTTTTGGGAAGATTAGAAAAGGTAGATTTGAGTTCCGCAAAAGTATTTAACAGCTAGAAGGAATAATCTGCAATTCCATAACAATTATATATGCCTGATAAGCATTTACAGTCCAACCGATAAATAAAGACTTTTCTAAGGCGTATCTTTTAGTCTCAACAAAAGAAATCTTGCAGTGAAAGATCATTGTCTGCCCCATTTCAGATCTGGCAATATCAGCCGACAAATCAATCAAGCAATTATTTAATTTATTTTATTTAAATCCCAATATCAGCTGAAAAACTGTTTTTGCTACTAAGTTGAATTTTGTTTGTTTGTTGAGCTAAAAATCAATTTGCTGTTACATAAACATGCATCAATGTCGCAGTGTTGCAGTTGCAGTTGCAGTTGCAGTTTCAGTCGCAGTCAACGTCAACGTCGCCGCTTCGTTGCCGCTGACAGGCCTGGAATGCTCTTTGCTCAATGTCCAATGCTCATTTCTGGTAAGATAAGAACGCTGTAGATTTGAGGCATAGATTTTTGTGTGTGTTTGTCTCTTGCAACAAGCAGCAACAAGCGCCAATTAGAACGCCGCTGCGCTCCAAAGCGAGGCAAAAACAACAACAAGAACAACACAAATATATTTCACTCATTTTCGTTTTGGTTGCAACTGGTTGTTGCATTTGTTGTTGTTGTTGTTGTTTGTTGTTGCCAGTGTTCTGTGTTCTGTGTTCCTCTGTTAGCTGTTTTGCTGTTCGCTGTTCTCTGATTACAGTCAGCGACATTGAGCATATCAAGCACACACACACACACAGTGGGGAGGAGGGGCAGAAGGGACTGACACGCTGTTGCCTTACAAGATCATAGATAATAATATTAAATTGGTTAAATGCCGTCTTGGATTACCCAAAGCGCAGACAGCTTAAGCGCTGTCTCCAATCCAACCAAATGATAATAATAACGACGACGACGACCACCCGGAATGCATCTCTTGCTCCAAACATTATTGATATTATAAATTTACTGTTTGTATTTTTTATTTTTATTTTTATTTTTCTGGTAATTAATACTGATAAAGTTCAAAGTTGATTAAATAATTGATTTCGTTGCTGTGTTTTGACATTATTGAATTACCCAAAGACATTTGATTAATTTGCATACGACAACAAATTCGTGATCTAAATTATTTAGAATCCGTTTGTGGTTTCTGGTTCTGGTTCTAAGCTCTTTTTTTTTGTACCATTGGCCTTTTAAAGCCAATTGTTAAATGTTGTTGTTGTTGCTGTTGCTGTTCTCGCCGTGATTGAAGTAAATGGGCCCTAATGAGCCGCTATAATTCAATGCCAGGCCAAATTTGAATGCCGACGTTGCAAATAGAAATTGTGGAAAAATTTGTGTTTGAGCTGCACAAATTTCACCCGGCTGAAAGTCTTTAAACAATGGAGTCTGAGATTTGTTGCTCCAAGTTTATTTGTTTATTTTTTTTTTTATTTTTCTATGTTGCCTTCTTTGTTTTATTGGCGGAAGATCATGAACCCGGCCTGCACTCGACTATTTTTTTTTTTTTGGTTTGTTTGTTTGCTGATAATTTTGGTAGCACAAATCAATAAAGCAAAAACGGCATATTTTAATGTGGCCAAGGAGAAATTTTTTTATTATTATTATTGCAATACTTGTAACACACAGAAAACGTTTTCGTTTCGTTTTGCCAGTGATCATTGTTGTTCTTCATATTGTAACGGTTCGCAAAGGTTTTTGTTTGTTTTTTTTTTTTTTTTGTGGCAGCAAACATTGCTGTCCTAAGCAGCAGGGTGTGTGCGGGGAATTAGTGCTGTTAACTTTATGGATCTTGGCCAAAAAGGTGCAGTGTGAGAAATTGATCAATTTGTTTAATTTTGTATATTATAGTTATTATTATATTAAATTAAAGCTGGTAGCTTTTTAGTAAATTATTATTATTTTATTCAATAGATTTTATAATTTTTTTTTATATTTTATATATTGAGAATTTACTTTGAATTTAATTTATTTATAATAATTTATATTAATAACCGTCAACTGTTTTTAAAAAATGTATTAATAAATATAAGCCAAGCAATAAAGTTAGGCAATAAATAATAAAATATATAAATATAAATAATACTTTTTTTTATTTTTATATTTTGAGAAATCACTTCAAATTTAATTTATTTATTATAATTTATATTAAAAACAGTCCACTGTTCAAGCAATAAAGTTAGGCAATAAATAATAAAATGTATAAATTTAAATAATAAAATAAGTTTTAGTATTTTTAAACACAATATAAAAATGATTCCACTTGTTATCGAATTTTGCGACTTAAATTAAGTTTTTTTTATGGGGATTTCTTTTTAATTAATGATTGCTTTATTGAAGCTTAATTTTATTTTGCGTTTAATTTTTAATAATTTTTGCCGTTGCCACATTTTGTTTTCATTGTGATTTCAAGCGCCTTTTGCGATTTCTTAAAGTGTATTTGCCTAATTCAACTTTAACTTCAAAGGTAGCCAAGGCAAATATCACAGCAAGCAAAATACTATAGCTATTTACTGTTGTTGTTGTTGTTGTTGTTGTTGTTATTAGCCGTGTTACCTTTTGTGCTTTGTTTCAAACGGGGGCGCACAGTCAGCCAAAAGGCGCACTGTTCCAGCAGTGGCAGTGGCAGGGGCAGGCAGCTCCAGAGTCGAGAGTCAGCGTCTCGAGTCACAGTCAGAGTCACAGTCAGAGCCAATACCTAATTTCATGTCATTAGTTTGTGTGATAACTGTTACCATTGAAAACGAGGCAACAGAGCAGAGCAGAGCAGCTTCTCGTAGTCCTCGTTTTGTTTGTTGCTGTTGCTGTTTGTTGGCCACGTTGTCTGTCTGCCACTGGGAGCAGCAGCAGCAGCAGCAGCAGCAGCAACGAGCAACTGCAACTGTAGCAAACGAGCCGCCTCTTCCCACTGCTCCTCCTCCTCCTCCTCCTTCTCCTCCTCCTTCTCCTTTGCCTCCTCCAGAGTAGAGCTATTGAAATCATTTAAACCATTTAGACCATTTAAGCTATTTACAATTTGCCATCATCACGACATTTTCGGCTGCCGCTGGCGGCGTTGGCTTTAACGGCGCTGCCAGCGGCCCACAAAATGCAGCTAACCAAAGAGCTGCAATTGCTGCTGCTGCTGTTGCTGTTGTTGTTGTAGCTGTTGTTGTTGTAGCTGGTGCCAGGCAAACTTGGCCAAAATCAGAGCAATTCAATTGAAAACATTTGTAAAATGTCTCCCTCGACTTGGGACCTATATGAGACACGACACAACAAAGTTAAGAAGTCAGCTAAAAGAGAGAGAGACAGAGAGAGATAGAGAGAGAGAGAAAGGGGAGGGGGTCGGGGGGAGTAAGAGCAAGTCATATGTCAAAAGGTCAATGCTGATGTTTTTGTTGTGATTTCGCGTCGCTTTTTGCACAATTTGTTCAGCTGCAAACGTTTGAAATTGCTTAAATGTCAGCTTTTTACTGCTTGACATTTCTTTTGGCCCCCCCTTTTCACTTCACCCCCCTCTCACCCACAACTAATTGAGTCTGCAGTTGGCCACATTTGCATTTGGTTGCCGTTGCTTTTGTCATATTAATTAAAATAATGACGGGCAGCAGCCCACACACACACACACACACACACACACACAGGGCGACTCGATCATGCAACGTGGTTTTTCAATTTTTTTTGTTTAATTTTGATTGCATTTTGATGCATTTGTTGGCCACAATTTGCATGCGAACCAAGTCGGCATCGCTGCTCAGCCGAGGCTTGCACGCTTTCAGCTTTCGGGCATTGATTGAAAGATCGATGGCTTAGACAAAAGGCCACAAATGAATTTCTTCTTGCACATTTCGTCGCACAAGTTGGCAACTTTGTTGCCAGTTGCCAGTTGCCAGTCTGTTGCCAGTTGCCAGTTGATATCACAGTCACAGCCCGGGATGGGATCATTGTCTTAGCCAGTTTGTTGGAGGAGCCTGCTTCACGTTGCTTGTCAAGATGCTCAATATGCAAATGCGAGCAGTAGTTTTGTGGCATTGTGGCATTGCCCAACTGACTTGTCTTCTTCCCAGATCGATTCTTGCCACACACACACACACACCCCACCAACTGCCCCTCCACCCACCTCTGTCGCTTAATCTGTTTGTTTTGTTCTGGCTTTCTTTCTTGCGCCGTTTGTCATTTTGGGCTTTTGATTAAATTGGCTCAAAATGCTTTGCTAAATGTCTGCCTTCAAAAACCAGGGCTGGTCATTTTTATTTTATTGCTGCTTGCTGAATTTACAGAAATTTATTTGTATATGCAGCAAAAATGATCATTTTTATACTTAAAATAATTTTTTGTTAATAAATCAAAATCTGTTTTTAAATATTTATATTTTTTTATTATTTTATTTCGTGTCTTTGACAATTACTAAATAAAATATTATATTTATTTATATTTTTATTTTCAGTTAAAGTAATTATTTTAATATTCAACTGCCCCAAAACAATCCTAGTCAGATTTCAAATAATTTCTGTTTGTTTCATTCAATTTAACTTCTCATTAAAAGTTTGCAGACCCATTTGTGCCTCCATCCCTGGTTTGCAATCGCTTGGTCTTAACTTTTGGTCAAATCCGCATGCAAATTATGATGAGCTGTGCTAAATTGTTGAATAATTAGTTGTTGTGTGCTGCTGCCAATATACATAGATATAGCCATGCATTTAGTAGGCCAACTAACTGTACAGCAATGTTGCAATTGGTATTATTTTTTTTCTTTTTTGGGTGAAAACTTTTTGACCATTCCACAAACTGCACAACATTTGTGCCAAGTCAGCAGCGAGTGCGTAAAGTTTGGCAACTTTTTCTCAACTCGTTGCGGCATACGGGATTTTTGGCCAAAAAAAATTATATGCAAATCTAATTAGTAAATTATTTGAAGCGTGAAATTGAAAAATAATTTTTCTTTTACAACTATTTTCATTTCTCACTTGTTTTTTTTTTAATATATTTTTTGTGTATGTTTGTGTCCCGCTTAAACAGATTGTCCAAAATGCGCTCAGCTGTAAGAGGCCAGCTACAGCCACAGATATAGATACAGATACAGATACAGCTATAGATATAGATACAGATACATTTACAGATACAGATACATCTACAGCTACAGATTGGGATCCATTTCAAAAAAAAATATGCCCCATAAAAAGAGAATGACGGAAAATTGCTGTCCATTCGATATTGGCCATTGGCCATTTACCATTGACCGGGTCAACAGTTTCCGTTAATTTGAACACACAAACTAACGCATTTAATTTAAATAAAAATTGCAAACTGTTATTTTTCACGCTTTGAAAACAGTGTGCAAATTTCTGCCCCGCAGTCATAAAATTTAAATTGTGATTTTTCACTGTGAAAAGCGTTTCATGACTTTTGTTAAATATTAAAAAATAATATAACATTAAAAAATATGTTTTTATTTTGGGTAAACAATCCCAATTTTATGCATTATTTTTAATATCAAACACTTGCAATAATAGGGTATCAAAAGTTTAAATAACTTTCACAAATATTTCCAGTTCGGCAGCAGCTGCTCAATTTTTTATTGGATTTGCGTATCAAAAAAATAAATAGACAACGGAAAACTTATTTAAAAAATCTCTTTTGCATCCGGCTTCAAGCTGGACTATGTGTGTGTGAGTGTGTGTGTGAGAGTGTGTTTTTTATTGAACATGGAAATTGAATTGTGGAACAGTGGCAAAAAAAAACACAGTTGTAAATGTTAATTGGATTATGTGGCGACACTTTTATGCATCCTTCTGCCGCTGGGAAGGTGACGAAAACCGCCTCAAATTAAAGCAATTTTCAAATTGAATTGCATTTATGAATAGCAATTGGCCAACTGGCAACAGTAACTGCAATTGCAATTGCAAACTGCTGCATTCGCGTAGGCGCAACAGTAACTTGCAACTTGCAACTTGCAACTGCTGCCTGCAGACGGTAGCCCAGCAAATTGGTCCATTTTACCAAATGCGGTGGCTTCCTATAGTGTCACCGGTCTTTCTTCATGTGGGTAGCAGTCGAGGAACAGTCTAAGTGGCCAGCAACAGCAACAACTGCAGCAACATTATCATCATCCACATTAACATCATCATCATCATTATCATTGTCGCCATCGTATATCATGCGCAATTGTAGCGCGCATGTTCGTTCGTGCCCCCAACCAAAAACAACAACAACAACAACAGCAACAATTGCGGAGGAGATGACAACATAAACAATCCTAAATGTAATCCAACAGTATCATCAAGTCGAGCGTTGCAGCATCAGCATCAGCATCAGTATCAGAAGCGTCAGGCCATAGACCAGATCCAGACCCAGACCCAGACCCACAACCAGAACCAAAGCCAGACCAAGACTCTTGGCACCCAAAAATATGATTGCATACAAATCAGGCAGCAACGTCGTTGGCGGCGTTTTGGGCAACAACAACAGCAGCAGCAGCGCCACGGCCTACTTCTGCACAGTGGTTAAAAAATTATGGATGAGTAGTGAAAAATGAGAGTAGGATTAAAAAGTAGCCATTAATGAAGGGGGCACAGCTTTTGGTACTGGGACTAATTTTTATTCAATTTTTAAATGGATTATACGAATTATATTTTTTTTTTAGCAGTTTTGCCAAATTTTTTTTTTATTTAATTTTCAAAAGGATTGAAAAAATAATTGTATTTATTTATTTTTTAGCATTTGTGCCAAATTATTTTCACATTTTTTTTATTCAATTTTAAAATGGGTTATAAAAATTATTTTATTTGACTTCTTGGCAGAATAATGCCAAATAATTTTTTGACTTCAGATAACTACGTTTATAAATGTATATATATATATATATATATAAGTAAGTATATATATAGTGTGTAATTTACATACGTCGAAGCCGGCTGGATCCGAGAATAATATTAAATAGCTGTCAGTTGAAGTCTTTTTATTTAAAATGTAAGCCCAATTAAAAACCATTTTAAAAAGGTATTCAATTCATTATCTATGTCATATACATAATTTTGTATACGAAAAATGGTTATAATTTAAAGTAATATTAATTATGTATATTTATGATTTATATGTTGAATTAACTTTCTCCATTTTTCAATACTTGCTGAACTTATATTTTATACTCATTGCTAGTTTTTTTCAACCCTTTGGAAACTTCTTTTAATTTAGTTCTTATAATATTTTAATTCGGTTCTTATAATATTATCATATTATTCAACATGTTAGCCTAATCAAAAACATTTTTTAAAAAATTATCAATTGATTTTCCATATAATTTTCTAATTTTATTAATTCTTTATTTATTTATTTATTATTTATGTTTTCGATTAACTTTTCCCGCTTTTTAATATTTTATCTTTTACTTCTCTGGCAACTTCTTTCATTTGAATTCTTATATTATTTTCGACTTTATATGACATATATCATATTTAGCATATTTTGGCTAATTGCCATGCTGTTTGGTTCCACTGTGCATTGGCCGTTTGGCAGGCAGGCGTGCATTATGCGAAATTCAAATGGCTGACGGCATATTTCACAGCTGTCGCCTCGGCGCACAACACTTTTCACAGCCGCCGGCGGCGGCGTCATCTCATCGCCGTTGCCATTGCCGTCGTCATCCTCGTCGTCAGCCTCAACCACATCCTCATCCTCATCCTCATCGCTGCTGCCCAGCAGCTTTCAACGACGTCCAGCACTCAACGTGCTTCATTCTCTCTATTGGTGCAGCTGCGGCTGTTGCTGTTGCTGCTGCTGCTGATGTTGCTGTTGCTGTGGCGTTGACACTCCCTTTTGGCGCTTTGTTGCAATGAAGCGTATGCAACGCATGCAGCATTAGTGGCAACTGCGGCAAAATTCTTCGCTGAAAAATGCGTGCAAATTGTGTAAGGGTATTTTCTGTTGCTCATCACGTTGCCGTTGTTGCAGTTGCAGTTGCTGTTGTTGCTGCCGCTGCTGCAGTTGTTGTCTTGTTGCCGTTAGCTGTTTCTGTCGCAGTTGTGCATGTTGCAATTGCCTGCCACCCTGCCACGACACAAAGGGGTATTCGGGCTTTATTAGAATTTTTTTTTTGTGTAGACTTTGGTTTTTTGGTTTTTTTTTATCTTATGTTTAATACAAAAAGCAACAGCAAAGTTCGATAAATAACTAAAATAGTATTTAAATAAATTAAATTAAAAACTTGAAGCCATAAAAATGATATATAAATTCATAAGCAGTTGACTTCGAACAGACTATTGCAGCTTTAAAGTTCTTAGAACTGTAACCAATCTTTTTATTAAGAAATCAAAATTTTTTTTATTTGTATAAATATTTTTATAGAATTTTTTATACATTTTTTTATAGAATTTTTTATAGCAATTTTTATAGAAATATTTAAAATTTTTTTTAAACATATATTTAAAGATTGAACTAATATCTGAATGGTTATTTCACAGCAGAAATCATTGTTCATGTTTTTTTTTATTAATTTGATTTAGTTAAATTTTTTTATATGACGTAAAATTGCCTAAATAAATTTTTAGTTGGTAAAGTAAGTTTACCAAATGTTGAACTTTTTACAAAAATGTTGGTCACAGTTTTCAAAACTTTTAAAGTCTGTTTGAATGTAATTATAATTATTATTATATAATTTGATACTATTTGAGATTTATGTAGAAACTCTTGATTTCTTTATTGCGATTTTTTTTTCCAAAAGTTAGCTTGGCAATATTTTTAAATTATTTAAAAAAACTTATTTTCTATAATTTTGTTACTGAATCTTTGCGGTTTTTTTATATTGTAAATTTATGGCAAAAGCTTGGACATATTTTTAACTGACTTAAAAAAAACTTATTTTCTATAATCTTTCCACTGAATACCCCTAAGCTCTGCAGTTGAGTACACGTATATGCCACACGCAAGTTGTACGCCAATTTCATAAGCAATGCCTCACGCATTTGCCAGTTCTTGTTTGTAGTTGTTGTTGTAGTTTTTGTTGCAGCTGTTGTTGTTGTTGCAATTGTTGTTGTTGTTGTTGCATTTTGATTTAGTTACGCATGAATTTGGAATCCTATAAAGCTGCAGCAGCAACATGCCTATAAATGAGGAGCTACGAAATACACTCTGGATTTACATATGTATGACTGGATGAATGACTGACTGACTGACTGAATGACTGACTGAGTGGATGACTGACTGGTTGGCTGAGTGACTGCCTGGCTGGATGCATTAATTGAAAACTGGCTGTTGTCGGTAGTCAAGCGTTTATGAGCGCTATTTGTGTGACGAATCTCGGATCGGGAACTGTAGCAGAGGCAGCCGCTCATTATGGGAGTGCAGTCAGTGACATGATATGCATATGATATGCAGCATTTGTCGCCTCAGTGAATGTTGCACACACACACACACACACACACATAGCAGGGGCGTCAACACTTTATTTCAATTGTCAGAGCAGGCGACCATCAGGCCAGCAACTGGCAACTGGCAACTTGCAAGCGGCAAGCGACAATCGGCAACTTGCAACTTGCAACTTGCAACCCACACACTGCCGGATATACGCTTGCCAATGTCATATTTAATTATACTAACTCAATTTGCTGTAACCGTGTGCGGCGGGTTGCGTAAATTTTAAGTGCATTCAGCTCACTGAAAAAAAAATTCTCTCTCTCTCTCTGCTCACATTGTGTGTGCCGGGGGGGGGGAGGAATCTCGGCTCTCCGGTCTCGGTTCTTGGTTCTTGGTTTCGGGTCTGGGTCTGGGTGGCCTGCAATACGCCCATTTCAAAAGCCAAACGGCAATTTGCCGACGCAACATTGCTTAAAAATAAGTAAAACATGAAAATTATGTTGTATCACAGTGCGAAATTTTTGAGACACCGAATTATTTATACACTTTTTTTGTGTAGAGAATATTTTTTTTTTATTAATTATTTCACTATTGACATTTATTTTGATAAGTAGTTTTGCGGGCACTTCTGGAAATTGCTTAAAAAATTGAGTATTTATTAAAATAAACTAATAGCTTTTTTTGAATAAAAAAATATTATGGAATGGGCATTTTAAATTAATTATTTTGGCTGACATAAAAATTATTTTGAGTAACATTAAGCAACAATAATTATTTAAATGTACATTTTTATTTTTTTTATTACACAAGAATTATGTAGAATAAAATTTAATTGTTGCTTAAAGAACACAACGAAAAAAAATATTTTAACAAACAGTTTTAGCTTAATTTGCAAAGACTAAAAAATAGTGGAAAAATTGCGCTTATTTAGAATTGAGATTTACAATCAATTATATTTAATTACACAAAATATTTATATTTTTATAAGTATTTTTTAATAGGTATTTAAAGAATAAAGTATACTTTTAACAAGTTTTTAATAAGTGTTCAATAAATAAATTATATTTTTAAGTATTTTCTAAAAAGTGCTAAATGAATAAAATTTATTTTGTAGTATTTTTTAATAAGTGTTAAATGAATAAAAAATAACAATAATAAAACTTTTTGCAATAAGTTCAAAATTCTATTTAAAATATGTTCAAATTATTCATTGAACATTTTAAGGATTTCAGCGCTTGTCAAAATGCCTGTTTTAGTTGCGATGCTCCAAATGCGAGTGCTGAAAAAGTGTCCGTGTGTAAAATAAATGAGGAAAAGGCATTAAAGAAAGTCATTAATATGCAGCAGCAGACTGTCAGGCGGTAACGGAGACTCGGACAGACGGACGGACAAACAGACAGCTGGGCTGAGAACAGACTCAAATTCTGGCTGAATGACTGACGGACGGATGGACAGACGGACGGACGGACGGGCAGAGTGGACAGCTAGAGCGCATAGTGAGTCGATGGGATGCGACGACGACGACGCGGCAGAGTATCAATTACTTGAGAAAAATTACTTGTCCAACTGCCTGCCACATTGGGTTGCATGCAACCAAGCAAACAACAACAACAAAAAAGATATGTGTGTGTGGCGTTGGGGTCGCCGGCTATGATCAAACGCTTTTGTGGCCCACAAAAGAGACAAACACACACGCACCACACACACACATGCCTCACACACACATGCCACATATTGAGTGTGTGCTTAAAGACGACGAATTTGCAGTTGGCGCTGCGCTGTGGCAAGTCTTAATTTTCTTCTATGCAAACTTGGCCATTTGTCGTTGCGACTAAATGCTCCATTCATAGCCACATTTTTAGCTTAGCTCTTGCAGCGGGGGGGTTGCAGTGGAGGTTGCACTATTTGTTGTTGTTGTTGTTAAGCCGCGTGTTTTGTGTTATATATTTTGCACTTCTAAGACATAAATTGTGTTGCGACTGCAGCCCCATAAATATGCAGCGAGTATGCAGCACTCCAAAGCCGATTCTCAGCCCAAGCCAGGCCCCACACAAACATTATGTCCACATGGGACTTGCAACGAGTGTGTGGCAGAGCAGGCAGCCAGGCAGGCAGTGCGTCTTCTATACTCTATTGACCATTTAGCACTGGGGAGCACTATAGAAATTGCTCCTCAACAACATTTGTTCATTTTGTACCTGAAATGCTTTTCATGTGATGTGATTTTCATTCATCACAAGATTTGCATTCATCTCTGGTTTTATATTGCTCAGATATGTTGCAAGTGAAAGTTTGTTTTATAATAGAAAAATATATTTTTTTTTTATTGAATAAGTGTAAGGAAGAAGAATTATTTATTCTGTATTTTTATATATTTTTTTTTATTTACAGCAGATAAATAGTTTTTTATATCGAAAATATTATAGAAAGAAATTTTTATACACTTTTATATTTTTATAGTTACAGAAGAATATAGAGGGATTCATATATAATTTAATAAAAAATTATTAATAATAATAAAATAATTTATATATATAATATGCCGATCTAAATGAGATATATTCGATGGATAAAAACTCAATATTATTTGCTAGATTATTAATTTAAGAGCTTTATATTTTTATTTTTATATTTTGTGGCATACAAATCTAATATGAAAATCAACACTGAAATTTGTGGTAGCAACTAAATTTCACCTGTTTTTAAGTTTAATAATTTTCTAGTTTCTAGTCTCTTTTTTAGTTTAATAATTTTACAAATTAAGTCAGAAAATTATTGCAATGAATTTTTATTACAAACTTTGTTAAGTGCCTTGCATTCTATCAAAATCAAAATTATTGTTTTTATTATTTATTTATACATTTATTTATGATTATTCCGTAAGTAATTTCGCATTGCAAATTTTATTTAACTGAATATTAAATTTTTTTTACCAGTGCTGCAAAACTTATTCAACTCTTTTTGGACTAAACTTAAAAAGTATTTTTGCGATGTTTGCTTTTTCTTTTTGTTATTTTTGCTGACGACGTTAACTCAATGCTGCTTACCCCACCAGCAGCCCCTCTATTTATATTCCCTCCTCCTGTGTTTTTGGTGGCTGCGGCTCAATGGAATTGTCATCCTGCTGTGTTCCAGTTAGTTGGCCATGCAGCTTTTGGCACTATGCAAAGCGTTGCGGATTCAGATTTAGATACAGATTCGATGTGTCTTTTGGTTGTTGCTATTCTTGTTGCTGTTGCTGTTGCAGTTGCCACCCCGCTGCTTGTTCAATATTGAAGCGGTTTATGGGTTTTAGTAACGCGCTGGGCGGGGTTCCCAGTTCTGAATCTGTATCTGAATCCTGGCGTGACTCTGAATCTGAATCTGACTCTGACTAGGCTAAAACTTGATTTGATTTTTTTCACTTTTGTGCACTTGTGCGGTGCGTGGCGCACTCGTTATCTATAACTACAAATCTTGAACGTGCCACGCACACACACACAAACACACACAGGCACACTCGCAAACACACATGCTCCACAAAGCTTAAGCTGAAAATCGTACATCAGGCGCGGCTGGCATTTTTGCGCATATGGCCAAAACTGTGATTTGTTTCGGCCAAAGCCAAAAAAAAAAAAAACCGGCTACAAGCTGCTGCTGCAAGCCGTATATAAAACCCCCCCACACTCTGCCCCCTTCGCTGCATATTGGGTGGCATGGCAAACATTAATAATGTCACAATTGAGACACTCGAAATGAATTCGTTGTCATTTGTAATTAAAGAGCAACGCTTGCGGTTATAAATTTCTAACATGCAGCAAGAACAACAAAATACAACAACAACTACTACAAATACAGACTTTTTTTTTTATATATATATATACAAACATATCATTTTTTACACAGATGTTTGCTTAACGCATCTTCGATTGAATTGTCCGCTGAGCAAACAGAGAAAAAAAAAAAAAAAAATAGAAATGTTTATTTCTGTCTGAAGGCTTGTTAGGTTTTTTTTTTCTATTTTTGTGTGTTTGTCGACATTCGTCAAAAGGCGAATTTTCCACACTTGACGGCACACGTCTGTTTCAGTATTTTTACACTCATTCTACAAGCTGATGTGCGTGTGTTTGTTGTGCGTGTTGTGCGTGTGTGTGTGGGTCACAAGTGTCAAAGGTGCGCATTTAACTTGGGGGCCGCTTTCTGTCTGACTAATCGAGCATTCAATTTCTTAATGAAAGCGTATTAATACTTGACGCTAAGTAAAGTCTAGTCGACTCCTCTTGACCCAACTCGAGTCGACTCGAGTGTGTTTTTTTATTTTTTTTTCTATCTGTGCAACTGTTGCTGATGCTGCCTTTTTGTGTTTGATTAGTTCAGCTTCAGCATTTCGTTCAACATTTGTTCTTGTCTATTTATAAAGCGCTTTAATATTTCTATTTTTTTGACAACTGCAACATTTTGTAGCAGCACATTTTTGGTTTTTTTGTGGACTTTCGCTTGTGCTCTGAATTATGAATTGGGGCAAGTGAAAGTGCAACAATTGATTGCATCGAGCTGAAAACATATTCTATCAGCAGAGCAGCTTTCAACTTTTAATGCATTATTTTTTATAAATTTTAGGAAATATTTAAAGTGCATTTGATTTAAAAATCAACTCACTTTTAATATAAATATTGAACCCATTTTTGCTTTTATATTGTGGAATACAATTTTAACATTAAAATCAACACAGAAATTGTGAAAATTTCACTTGTCTTTGGGTTATTTTCTAGATTATTAATTTAAGAGCACCCATTTTTATTTTTATATTTTGTGGCATACAAATCTAATATGAAAATCAACACTGAAATTTGTGGTAGCAACAAAATTTCAACCGTCTTTAAGTTTAATAATTTTCTAGTTTCTATTTTCTTTTCTAGTTTAATTATTTTAAAATTAAGTCAGAAAATTATTGCAGTATTAATCTAAATATGAATCTTGAAAATCGATTTATTTACAACGAAGTTTTGACTGAGGGAAGTCTTTAATCTACTTCAGTTTCCAGCTAAAATCCCATTTCACTTAAATGCAATATTATTTAAAAACTGCAAAGTAGATTATTAATTTTAAAATTAAGTCAGAAAATAAATGCAATATTATTATATATGTGAAACTAGGATTATTTCTAGAAAATCGAGTTAGTTTTAACGAAGTTTTGACTCAAGTCATCAATCTACTCCACATATTAGTCAAGATCTGCACAGCAAAAGCAATTAAAAATTGAAGTAAATTAAATTGCAATTAAATTAAGCAAGATTAATTACTTAGTTAATTGCGAACAGTTTATTTGTGTTTGATTTCAACTCAAGTTGCTTGTTGCTTGTTGCCTCCTGTTAAGCTGTTAATTTGGATGCATTTGCAATTGAAATGGGGCAAAGTGCAGGCAAGTGTTTGCAAATGTTTGTATATATATATATATATATATATATATATATATGTATGTATATATGTATATGTATATATATATATGTATATAGTATAAGCATGTATCGGATCATCTGTATTATGCACCGAGGGCGTATTGAATTGGTGTGTGTGCGATGTGTGTTGTGTGTGTGTGTAGTGTGTGTTGTATGTGTGTTGTGTGTGTGTTGTGTGTTGTGCGTGTGTGTGTTGTGTGTGTGGATAGCAAATGAAAACCGAAATGCAAACATGCAATGAAATACATATCATCATAGAATTTGGCCACAAGTGGGCAGCCAAGCAGCCTGCATTTTACAGAATGCTAACATTGCTCTCGGCTAGGCTTTAATGCCAACGATTTGCGGCCTGATTAGGCCAAAATGATGCATCACACACACACACACACACACACACAGAGGGGGCTACCAAAAAGGCGTGGCACAGGGGGCAGCCGATTGAGGGTTAAAGACACACGCAGCGTGAGTTAAATATGCGCCGCAACGTGGGCACCCAATGTATGCGCCCAGATTTGAGATAACCACTTGAGGAACCCCATCCACTAGATGAAGACGAAGAGATCCTAGAACACACTCATACACCCAGCCAAAAAGATTGTGCTGCATTTAAGAATTTATTTTGCATTTTAAAAACATTTATTTTTCTAAAAAAAAACTTTTTGAGTTCCACAAAATAGTAATGAAAAGTTTAGTGGTTTTTTGCAATAAATTATGTTTATTGTTTGTATAAGTAAAATATTAAAACAATATTGTTTAAAAATAAATTGAGTAACAGTTAAAACAAACTAAGAATTCTTTTATGATTTAATCAAATAAAAAATATATTTAAGAAATGTGAATAACAAATTGATTTAGCAGAGGCATTAAAAATATGGCGTCTGCTGACGAGTAGCTCCGAGAAAAGTTAAATGTTTTTATAAGTAAAATATTCAAATAATATTGCTAAATAATAAAATGAGTAATAGAAAAATTAAACTAAGAATTTTTCAATGATTTACAAAAATAAAAAATATATTTAGCGAGTTAGAAGAGGCATCAAAAATATGGCATCTGCCGAAGAGAAAACTTAAATCTTCTTATAAGTAAAATATTTAAATAAAATAAAAAAAAATTAATAAAAAAATAAGTAACCGAAAAATTAAACTAAGAATTCTGCTACGATTTAAACAAATAAAAAAATATTTAGGAAATATAAAAAATAAGTTCGGTTAAAGAAGGCATCAGAAATATGATTAATATTCAAAACGATACTTTTTTTCTTTAAGTGTATTCAGTTGCTGTTTCTAGCCAATTTCAAGGAAACTGCTGGCTGGTTGGCTGCATGCCCTTATGCAACAGCAGCAGCAACAACAACAACAAATGTTGCTGCTGCTGCGTAAGAAATGTGGCAGCAAAATCGCGCACTCTACTTATGCTGAGCAAATACGTTGCAATCGTTGTTGTTTTTGTTGTTGTTGTTGTTGTTGTTCTTGTTCTTATTCTTCTCTTGTTCTTCATCTCAACTATGAATAATCCAAAATTTGCAAACACAAACCAAGGCAAGTTGCATTTGCAACAGCAGCAGCAGCAGCAGCAACAGCAGCAGCTTTTGAATGTTGCAAATCTCTGCCACTTTATCTCAGTGGTTTCTCATTTTTCTTCTATCCAAAACTATATACCACCAAGCAGCAAGCAGCACCACCCTGCAACCGCTTTGCACCACTCCACATCCACTCCATTTGCAGCATATTTGCGGAATTGCTCAGCAGTTTGGAGCATCATCCGCTCACAGTTGAGTGAGTAGTTTGGTTAGCATCAGCAGCAGCAACAGCAGCAACAACAGCAGCAACAGCAGCAACAACAACAACAGCAGCAACAACAGCAGCTTTTGTTCATCCAGATTTCAGTGATAAGCATTTAAATGAGGCTGTGCTGCATGCTGCCAGTTTGAGACTCGACTCCACTGCTTCGACTTGGACTTGGACTCGTGACTATTGCCTAGTCCAAGTCCAGCTTGTTGTTGTTGCTGTTGTTGTTGCTGTTGTCGTAATCTTGTTGCATGTACAAATATGTGTGCGTATTATACAAATATTGCACTAGTTTTCTTATGGATTTGTGTAACTGGGATGTAACCTTGGCAGCATATAAAATTCAGTTTCAGCTGCACAGTGGGCTAAAAGCTGAGTAGAATATAACCAGCTTAAATACTTTATTTTTAATAATTATTAAAACAGACATTTTAGCAAAAAAAAAAAATCCCAAAACTGCCGCAGCAAAAATCAGTCGAATTCTTGCATGAAAATCTCTTTTGCCTAGCAAGTTATTTGGACTAACTTAACCAGTCTAAAAATCAATTTTTTTAAAAAACATATCTAAAAGGAAATCCTTGACTTACATTAAATTATTCTCTTTTAAATTAAATTAATTCTAATAAAGAAAAATGAAGGCAAAATAATCAACTTTGAGAAAACTATTATTAAGCCAGACATAAATTTACTGCACACTCCATTAACATATTATTTAGCCCCACTGTGCGCTGTCATATTCCATGAAAGCAGCCAGCAAATATGGTAGATAGACAAACAGGCTGAGTGGCAGAGGGGCAGGCAGGAGGGGCAGGCATTGCCCACTTCTAAGTAAGGAAATCGAAACCGGCCAACAATAAAATATGTAGAAAAAAATCAGTGCACAGCGATGGAAAACAACTAAAAGACGCTTGCGGCCATATATGATGAGTTAGTACGGGCTGGGTGGAGAGGGAGTGGGGGTGGGCGCGAAGCAGGTCGAGGCAACTGGCCAATTCCTTGGTACTTAGTGCAGCAGGCAGCAACTGCTGTGGCTGTGGCAGTGGCAGTGGCAGCGGCAGGCAACAAATGTACTTACGACTGATATTATGATTATTATTATGGTACGTTCTGATGGGGCAAGGGGGCAGGATGAGAATGTGCAGCGGGTATATAAAAAAAAAATAAACAAAAAAACAAAGACAATAAATCTGAAGCAGCTTCTTTTCAGCGGTAAATGAAAATGTTTTGAAAGCGAATGCAAGCAGCAGTTGAAGCTGCAGGAATAGAAGCTGTAGCTGGGGCAAGAGTAGGTGCAACAGGGAGACAGAATCGCTTGAGGTGCACAGATGCATACCAGCTGATAAGAAATATCTCATATTTTTGTTTCGCCTTGGCGGCTGCTGCTGTAGCTGCTGCTCCTGCTGCAAGTAAGCCCTTAAAAGTAGTGCAGGTTGCTGCAAGAACTCTGCGCGAGATGAGCTTGGTTGCAGGTTGCAGGTTGCTGCTGCTGCAACTTGTGGAAGTCATGGCGTTTTTTGGCTTGCAAGCGCGTTATCGCTGCACAGCCGCATAAATAATGCGGCTTAAAGAGCAAAACGCCTACAAAAACAACGAAAGCAACAAGAAAAACAGCAGCCAAAAAAAATTAAACACACCGAAACTTGAATGCCCTACAAACTAGAATATATATTTGAGATATAGCTAAAATATCACTAATTGAGTCGGCTCTATAATAAATATATTTCTAATCGAAACTGCTTTCATTTAAGCCAAACATTTGATTCAGTTAACACACCCTTTTGAAAGTGCATGCAAAAAATGGTAGCAAAAAAAAAACGCTTAACAAAAGTCGCTAAAATCTCGCTGGCAACTCCTAAGTAGTTGTTACTGCTCCTCATCTTGGCTGTTCTCTCCTTTTTTGGCATCTGTTGAAGTTCCGGGCAGTGATTAAGTTGGCCCAGCTATATTGGCAGATCGCTTCAATAACTTGGCCGAAACGCGTTGCGGCCCAAAAATATAATTGCAGCTGAAAATGTTTCGCTTTATTTATAACTCTCGCAAAGTCTGTGATTTCAATTAAAAATGCCCAGAAAATGCCAAATTGCCAGGAAACGGCAGCGGCAGACTGGCTGGAACTGCATATTAAACATAACACTAGATACAGTATTACCTGGCTGGCGTGCACTTTGGAGTGCACATTACTTTAAATTAAACAAGTTGCGATTTTCGAGTTAGACAATTTTAGACTTGAGAATACCTTTTAGTGGTTTTTATTAAATTAGAATAAATGTAGAAAAAAAAGTTGAAATATTTTAAATAAGAAATTAAAAATTATTACTAGAGAATAACTTCCAGTTTTTCTATTAAATAAAATAAAAGTAGAGTAATTTTAAATATTTATATAAATATAGCTTAATAAATTATAAAATTATTTAGATCGATTTAGTTTTTTAAGTAATTTAAAAAAATTTAGAATACAAAGTTGAAATATTTGAAATATTTATATAAATAAAGCTTAATTAATTATACAAATATTATTCGCCTTCAAGTTGTTCTATTAAATAAAATAAATATAGAAAAATTTAAAATATTTTAAACATGTATATAAATAAAGCTTAAATAATTATAAAATTATTATTTAGTGTTTTGTTAATTAAAACAAATATAGAAATAAAATGATTAATTTATATAAATATATAATAATATATATATATATATATAATATAATAAATATTTATATAAAATATAGCTTAAATAATTATACAATTATTAATAGGGAATAACTTTTAGTTTTTCGATTAATTAAAATAAATATAGATTATAAAGTTTAAATATATTAAACATTTATATAAATATAGCTTAAGAAATTATACAATTATTATTTAGTTTTTTATTAATTTAAATAAATATAGAATATAAAGTTGAAATAATAAACTTAATAAATTATAAAATTATAACTATAGAATAACTTTTAGTTTTTTTTTAGTAATTTAAATAAATATAGAATATAAAGTTAAAATATTTTAAGTATTTATATAAATAAATATAAAATTATTTAGCTTGATTTAGTTTTTAATTAATTTAAATAAATATAGAATACAAAGTTGAAATATTTTAAATATTTATATTAATATAGCTTACTAATTATAAAATATTGCCAAAGATTCCTTTTAGTTTTTCTATTTAACTTAAATAGATATAGAACAAACAGTTGAAATATTTTAAATATTTTTTTATATATAACTTAATACAAATTAAAATTAAAATTAATTTTTTTTTTAATTACGTTAAATTTAGCTTGAATATGCTTGAGCTAAACTATTTAAGAATATTTCAAATTGCATTAATTTATATTAAGCAAGTCGAATTTGTAAACGCAACTTGACCGATTCTTAGCTATAAAAATATTGCATTCAAATAAATTTGATTAAGATACCAGTTATAGTTATAGTATATATATTATATATATATATATATATATATGTTCATATATATATAAAATTCACATTTTTTTATACGATTTGTTTGGACACCTGCTCATTGCACAAACCATATAAACAGAAAAAGCTGCTTTTGGCCTTAAGAAACTGTTTCTCCCGTTGCACATTTTTATGGCAACAGGGTATTAAAAGGCGTCCAAACGAAAAGAAGAAGAAGAAGAAGCAGAAGAAGCAGAAGTTGTGTGCAGAAACTATGCAGTTATTTGTCCATTTTTATGACAATTTCTTCATTTTACACAACATGGGCAGAGTCCAGGCCAGTCTCTGAGGCAGAGGCAGAGTCTGCGTTGCAAGTTGGCGCTTCCTTTCGCTGTTATATTGCCTTGTTGCCGAACCCAAAACGTAACCCAGTCCTAGCAATTATACCAGAGCCAGAAGTCAGTGCAACAACAACAACAACAACAACAAAAATAACAAATATTTTACGAGGCAGCATTTCGAACTCCATTAGCTGCAGAGTTATGAAAGTTTTATTGCATTCAACGTGCTTTTTGCTGCCAGCCTGCCAGCCTGCCATACTGCCACTCTGCCGCACTGTCTCCTGTTTCCTGCTTGCAACAAACACCCCAACCCCAACACCACCCCCCCGGCTCCCACACTCTGTGCTAGAAGTCATTGGCATTGCGCATTGGTTCTCTCGTTTCCAACTACATTTGTTATGTATGTATGTATATATATATGTATATGTATATGTATATATTTATTATGTATATATATATATATTTATCTATATATCTGTAGCTTCAGCATGGGACAGGCACATGTGTATTGGGCTCTTCTGCCTAATGACTTGTCGTTAAGCTTTCTCATGAAGTGTCTGTCTGTCTGTCTCTCTCTCTCTCCCTCTCCCTCTCTCTCTCTGTGTCTATTTGGCCACTATTAATTTTTTATATATTTTATGATATGCACTCACTGAGCTTAGCTTCTCAAAACCCTTCACTTCGCCTCCTCCCGCACTGCATAATCCATTTAACATGTTTAGCACTTATTCAATATGCATTCATCAATTGCTTTATTTGTTTTTGGACTCCCCAGGAAACCCCCCAATGGTTTCCAACGCATATCGATTTCAATTTCTTGATTTATTTGATGTTTATATGAGTCGAATTGGAAAAAATATTGTTGTTTTCCATATTTTTTATGGCCTGCTTAAAAAATTAATAAAATCATTTTTCTTTCTTTTATTTCTGATGTTTTAAGCAAAGAATCTTTACAAAAAAATTTTCTTAAATGTATAAATAGTGTTGAAAATAGTGTTAAAAAGTTTTAAAAACAGTATTTAAAGTGTTATAATTCATTTTTTTTTTTAGAATTAAACAATTAATTTTTTACTATTTGAAACAATTAATGTCAGTTTTTTTTTTTTTTTGAATAGTTCTCTCAAATATTTTCTATCAAACACTAAACTAAAACTTAAAGTTAGCAAAATTCTATCTCAAAAAAAATCTTTTATTCTTATATACTCAACTAACTGTAAAATTAGCATATTCCATCCAATCTCAAGCTAGACTATCAATTATAAGAAAGACCATCAGCAAACTTGAACTTGCAGGCTTGGCACTGACGCACTGCATGCGTCAGAGCGGGTGTGGCATGCAACACTGTTTGCGCATGACAATAATGAGTATCCATTGCTAATAATTATGTTGTTCAACCGGTTATGCGTGGCACTCTTGATCGCAATCAGGAGACGCCTCCAAAGTTGACTATTGTTGATGATAATTAGACAAAGTCGCATGTGTGTCGCGTGCATAATTATCGTAGGCAGAGACACCTGTACCGTTATGGTTCACGCTGATTTGGTAGCAGCAACAATAACAATAACAACAAAAAGTAATCTGCGCTGTTGTTGCTACTAATTAAGCCATTAAACAGAGGCCGATGCCGCCAAACAAATAACTTTGTAACACTCCACTTCCACTCCCCCCTCCCTTGCCCCCTCTTATTATCAACAGCTCGTAACTAAGCATGTTGCGTTCTTCCACTAAGGTTGCAAGTTGAGCGCTGGGGCATGTTTATGACTGCCTTGTGACTTTTAATTGCCGACACGCTGAACCAAAGTCAGCAGTTGGCCATAAAAGCAGCGACAACTCCTCTTTTGCTGCCACCCCCCCGCAAATCACTCCTCCCTTCAGACAATGCTCCAAATTTGCCATGGTCTGCATTTTTTTGTTTGCCACAGTTTTTTTTTTGAACTTTTGTCTGCGTCATTTTTGAGTTCATTTTGAACTTAATTTTTGCCCTTTTGCTTTTTTTTTATGCCAAACTTTTGCTGTGAACCTGTTGCATTATTTAGTGAAATATTTAGTTAGGTAACTCAAAAAAATGTCATGTGTTGACAAGCTGAAATTTTTTAAGAGTTTTCCTGAATTTTTTTTTATATTATTTTCCGAAAAAGTTTGCTAACAACAAAACTTTTTAAACTACTCTCGTTTAAGCAAGTCTCAAACCCATTCCCGGATCTTCAAACTACGCCTTAGGCTCAAAACGTCAACTAACAACTATTACCATAATCACATTATTTAGCATTTTAACCAAAATTGGCTAATATGCGATTGTCTTCGAGATTGAACAAGCTGCCAAACGAATTTGAACTTTTACAGGTTATTATTATTGTTTTCTTTTTTTTTGGCAACAACAAACAAAAAGGCCACAAATTTAGTAATTGAGACACACCCATAAAAATTCGAATGTCGATTTGACTTCTGTCAGAAAAACATAATTTTTAATAAAGCTTTGATTTTGGCCGACAAAAAAAAAAACGTGGCGAAAAAGAATCTAAAATTCAACTTTCTAATGGTTACAAAATTTAAGGGTTTTATTGCTACACAGCAAGAAAAAAAACTGAACGCTTGTCGTCAGCTGGGCGAAATTGGAAAACTTTAACAAGTTTTTAGTTTTTCATGTTGCAAGGAAGTTGTCGTTGTTTGTTTGTTGTTTGTTGTTGTTGTTGTTAATGTTGTCTGCAACTCTTTTCTTTTATGATGATTTTGTGAGCAGCTTAGAGGCAAAATTTAATTAAACTATTCATGCGTCTTGTTTTTTGTGGGCCAGGCTTGGAGGCGTAGTTGGCCAGAAGTTCAGCTTGTTAGCAGCAAGTAGCAGAAGGAGGAGGAACAGCAGCAGCAGCAGCAGGAGCAGCACCAGAAGTCAGCAGCCAGTTTGCCAGACATAAACACAGACACTTTTCAAGTGCGTACTTTCTAAATTTTCACTTGCAACACGCAGCTAAGCAAAAATAACAAATAAAATGTTTTTCATGAGGCAACCAGACACATATTGCAAAAGCAACAACAAAAACAAATTAACAATGACTGACTTTTGCCAGTCTCTGTCTGTCTCCCGCCTGTCTTTCTCTCAGTGTGTCTCGCAGTCCTTTAAGTGGTGGGTGTCTTGGCTACGACGGCGGTTGTGTGTCTGAGCTGCTTAGCAGCGCTCGTAAATGTCGAGAAACCTTTCTTGCTGTTTGTTGTTGTTGTTGTTGCTGTTGTTGTCTTTCTTGTTGTTGTTGTTTACTTGTTGTCTGCTCATTTTAATGTCAGGCTTAGTGTTTTCTTAGCTTTTCTATCAGCAGCTTGTTGTCAAGCAGTCGCCTCAGTTATGAATTACTTTTGTCTGACTAGCAGCAAATATTTTTTTGAGGATTGGTAACATTTTGAAGAAGTTTGAGAAATTGAGTGAATTATTTTAATATTAATTTTAATGTTATTCATAAAATCAGCTTTTAACTGTGAAGTGCCCATCAAATTCATTTTCAAATTTAAGTTCCCTTATTTTACTATATAATGTCAGTTAATCGGAACGCTTAAAAAAATATTAAAATGCGAAAAAAATATGAAAATATTTTCAAATAGAAAAAGTTTGGGATTTGCTTGACGCCTTTGCTTTAAATATAATAAAGCAGATTTCTTACTAAAAATTAATACAACTAAAATGTAACTGAAACCATTAATAATTGAAGTTTTTTATATTACATTTTTTTATATTTAATTTCATAATTGATAAACTTATGTATAAAATTATTAGACTCACTTCATTCATAATTTAAAATATTAAAATAAATAATTGTTCATTTCATTTTAAAATATTAAAAAAAAAAATTGTTCATTTAAATTTAAAATATTAAAATAAATAATTGTTCGCTTACGTCGATTCTTTCCTTTTTTTAATGTTCATTTTGGGCATGGCTTCAGACCAGATTATATTCAATCTAATGACGAATACATTAATAGAGCCTTTCCGTCATTAGCTTCAACCACAATTACCAACATTAACATTAACAACATTTTTTTTTTATATACATGTCTATGTCAGTTTGTTGTAAAAAATCGAATTTTCCTTAATAAGCAACTGGGCTTGTAAAACCGCAGAAATAATTACGAGCGGTGTTAAAAATGTTGACCACAATAAAAAAAAAACGAAACGATTTAAAATTATAAATCATTAAAAAGAAAATAAAAGCCAAAAACTATTATTGCAACTGCTGATGACATGAACAAATAGCAAATTGTAATAAAAAAAAAAATAAGAAACAAAAATATAAATCCCACAAAAAACATATCTCAGACTTTAAATTCAATTTTCTACTCCACCCACCAAATAAAAATGTGGCACAAGACTCCAAAGAGTTTGTGGCTGCTGGGCCAAAAAATAGAAAATAAGAAAACATTTTATGGGCAATGTGTTTTCCTCCGACAACTACAACAAAATGATGATGTTTTTCTTTTGGCTGTTTTTTTTTTACGAGAGATAAGAACATTTTTATTGAGTAGCTGCTTTTCCGCTGGGTGGGATTTTTTTGTTGGTTGCGTTTTGGTTGCGCAAGTCACCAGTTCAAAAATGTCAAGTTTTTTAGAGGCGCTGATGCTGTAATTACTGCAACGCAGTGGCAAGTGTTGCACCAACAAAAATACACAATAAAAGCTTGTATACAAAATAATATACAAATATACACATATAAAAAAAAAATACATTTATAATACAATCGAAATCGAGCCAAAGTGCTGATAACGATTTCCGTTCGTTTCCAACCTCTTAATGACTTCATCTCCCGTTGAGGAAAAAATAAAAAAATATATATATATAAACGTTTTGTTCAGCACTTAGCGGCATTTGCATTGCTGAAGTCGCTTTTTGTATATATATATATTTTTTTTTTTGGTTGACGATAAGCGTTGACACCATTAAAAATTAAAAAAAAAATATTATAGTCGATGCGGCTGCTGCTGCTCCAATTATAATTTTCAACGGCTCTCGCTCATCATTCATTTGCATTTTGTTCACAAAAGGGTTACAACGGGTAGGTGGCTGCGGGCGGTGGGGTGCCTCGTTCGGACACTCGCTTTGTTTTACACAGCCAACAATGTGCTATCAGCACCAAAGTGACAAACTCAAAATTTATGATTTGAAAGTGTGCCGTTGCCAGAAAGAGGCCCCGACGACGATGCCCAGTGCCATTCCCTCGAGTGTCAATGCAATAAACACTTGGAACTCCAAGCGAGACAGACAGAGTGAGAGGGGGGTGCGGTGTGCGACATGTTGCATGTGTCATCATCAGCAGCAGCCAGCCTATGCCTTTTTTTTTTTTTGTTGGTGTCGTGCCTTGCACTCTTAGATAAGCTGCTGCAAGTTGGTCCAGCAGTCAGCTAGTTGGTCAGTTAGTCAGCAATGCCAATCTTCTACACCCCCTCTCTCCCACTCTCTCTTTTAGTGGCAGCTATTCTGTCGACATTGTCAACTAAATTTGTATACTTATAAGCGCATTACTATGTTGCAACCATATAAATTTTAGTTGGCTTCGTTAATGGCCAACGAGCCGGGGAATGTCTTTATGTCGCAAAAAACAGAAAGAAAGGGATCGAGGGATGGGCGATTTGACTTTTTAAGCAGAGAAAGAATCTTTGCAGTTATGCTAAAATAAATATTAAAAAATATATAATAAAAAGTTAAAAAATTTATTAATAAATAAGTTATAAATTTTGTTAAAGATCTACTGCAAAGCACATGCCGCAAAAGCTATTTGTGTAAATGTAATAAATAATAATAATAATAATAAATAAATAATAAATAATAAATAAATAATAAATAAATAATAAATAAATAATAAATAAATAATAAATAAATAATAAATTAATAATAAATAAATAATAAATAAATAATAAATAAATAATAAATAATAAATAATAAATAAATAATAAATAAATAATAAATAAATAATAAATAAATAATAAATAAATAATAAATAAATAATAAATAAATAATAAATAAATAATAAATAAATAATAAATAAATAATAAATAAATAATAAATAAATAATAAATAAATAATAAATAAATAATAAATAAATAATAAATAAATAATAAATAAATAATAAATAAATAATAAATAAATAATAAATAAATAATAAATAAATAATAAATAAATAATAAATAAATAATAAATAAATTATAAATAAATAATAAATAAATAATAAATAAATAATAAATAAATAAATACAGCATCTTTTCAAATGTGAAAAAAACATTAAACTAACATTTAAAAATGTTGAGCACTTTAAAATTTGACTAGGAAGTGAAATATTTGATATATGAGTATCAGGTTAATATATAAATAATAATTAACGTATTTTATATAAAAAATTAAAAATGTAGCTAAAATTATATAATTTATAATTCTCTTGCCTAAAAGTCGTCATAATTTGTATATTAAAAAAATATGTAAATATGATTTAAAACATTTCTTTGCATTTTATATATTTCTACTATAGTTAATTTATTAATAATGAAATGTGTTCAATAAAAATTTGTTAATACCTTAATTATTAAATATAGCTCAAATGAATAATAAATTAAATTTGTTTTTTTTTTATTTTTTCTCTATTTGTAATTTTTTTTGCTATGAAGAATCTGTTGATTTGAAACTCAACTAAAAATTTGAATATAAAATTTCAACTATTTGAAGACGTCTTTATTTTGACATGCTTGGATAATTTTAGCTTAAATTAATATTTATATTTAGTATTATTCCGAGTTAAATTTGCTTCTTAACTTTTGCGAGTCTACATTATTAAATATATATTTATAGTTCTTAAGAAATGCAACTAGAATTGCAACAATCCATTTAAGCATAACAATTTCCACTTGACTCAACTCAAGTTGTGCTTGAGAGCCACTCATATCAGGTTTAATTTAAACAGAGAGAAAAAACAAATAACGCTGATCATTGAGATTTGAGGCGACACAGGTTTTTTGTTGTTGTGTGTGCTGTGCAACCCTAAGTCCTTGTTGCAACACAGGCCACCAGGCCGCACACAAAGTGCTGTTTAAGTAGCCGACTCAACTCGCAGCGCACAGTTGACAACTGCAAAATGTTGATGATGACTTAATCTTGGCAGGCGGCACAGCAGCAGCAGAAGTAGCAACTAGCAGCAGCAGCAGCAGCAACTTGCCACAGCAGCAGCAACAACTAGCAGCAGCAGCAACAACTAGCAGCAGCAGCAACAACTAGCAGCAGCTGCTGTGCATCTCCAGTTGGAGTTGTTAGGGTCTCGGAAATGTCTCTCTGGCTGCTTAACGAGTGATGCTGCCCCTGCTGCCCCTCCTGTTGCTGCCCCACTCCGCCTCCTTCTCCACTCTAGCTGCTGCCACTGCTGCTGCTGCTCAACAGTCAACAGTTAATCTGCAATTTTATTATAATTTGATTTTTTAATGCTCAGCGAGTGCAAGTTTCTTGGCTCGTTATTCTCGCTCGCAGCTATCTCGCTCTTTCTCTCCCATCTCCCCTCTCCCCTCTCTGTCGCTCGCCTAGTCTTTGGGCGTCCAGAGAGTTATGCTTTCTTTTAGCCATGGCCAAGTTTTACGATGTCTCGTTTTTATTCGGTTGCTGCTGCTCCTGCTGCTGGTTCATTTTCTTCTTTTCTGCTTTTTTTTACAATGTTGCATGCCCCTACCGTGCCCTGTCCATGCCACTGGGCATTGCTCTTGGCCACTAAATAATGCACATTTTAATATTCGGCGGCGAGGGAAACAAATTTTTTATTTCGGTCTGCCACAAATTGCATATGAAATGTTTCCGCCTCGATGGCGCTCATGTTTTAATAAAAACATAAACAATGTTAACACACACACACAGCATGCCACATGCAACAACAACTGCAGTGCTCCTCGTTAAATTTATGCAAAAATATATTTTTGCAATTTTTCCCACAACAATCAATCAAAAATCAAAAAGTGACATTCTAAAACGGCGCAAGAACAAAAGGCCAACTTGTGTGTTGCATGTTGTTGTTTGCCACTGTATCGTTGCAGGTCACTCATGTGTGTGTGTGTGTGTGTGAGAGAGATAGAGATATGTGGCACTGCTGCACATTGCTCAAAGGCAGCCACTGCAATTCCATGCCCCATGCCCCATGCCCCACTCGGGCTATTAACATATGCATATATCGATGTGTGTGTTTGTGTGTGTGTGTGTGTGTTGCACATGTATCTGTGTGCTACTGCATATATAAATTCACAGTTACATAAATTGCTAGATTTTTATGAATTTTTGAATAACAAGAAGAAAAATAGAAGATTTGTCAACAAAATAGTTTTTTTTTTTTACAAGAAAAGGTCTCTTTTGACCCATCGAGCATATTGGCTAAGTTAGCTGTGTTAACGGCATAAATATATTTTTATATAAATATATTTGTTCTAGCAATAAATTAAATAAATTATAATTTTTTTTATTATTAATACATCTTCAAAAATTGGCTCGATTTCTTGCCACAATTTCTTCAGCTGGCCAATTTTGGCACAACAATTTTTGGTTCTCTGCAAAAATGCTATTTTAACGTTTTTTTTTTCTGTGTGTTGCATTGAAAACTTTAAGCCTGACCTAATGACTTTGGCAGTGTGTTGCGCGCTTCGCCTGGGAAAATGGCGGCCAACAAAAAAAAAAACTGCTAATGAAAAGAATTCTAAAATGCAATTTTTTTGTCTTCTTTTTTTGTGTTATTTTTGGTTGTTCGCGTGCGCAAATTTCCCACAGAAATGTTGCTTCTTTTGTTTTTTAACAAATTCAATTGTATTATGCAACATCTGCTGCTGCTGCCACTCGTCGCGAGTCGCGTATCTAAAAACTTAAATTTATACAAATATGCAATGCATGTTCCACTGAGCTAAGTTCATCTCCCCTTTGCCACCCACCCCTTGAAGGCAGCGCCGCTGGCAGCATTTATTGTTGCCATCAATAAAGTTATGTAAACACACACACACACACACACACACACACAGCACACACACACACACACGCACACACAGCACACACACACTGCCAATCCATTTTACATATGCAACATTTTAGGTTTTTTCATATCAACGACTTTACTTTTTCAGCGATTGTCAGAGAGGGGAATGGCAGGAGGGGGTCGCGGCACAGGGGGTGGAGGGTAGTGAGTCAGTCAGCCGTCGAGTGAAATTTACATGAAGTACATCATTGTTCAGCTTTGTCAAGCGCGCAAAATTTGTACGAATATGAATGAATGCAGCAGCAACAACAACAACAACAACAACAGCTGCAACTGCAACAAGAACAACAAAATGTTGCAAGCAGCTTGTCGCTGATTTTATACACTATCAAAATTTTAAGTGCAACTGTCAGATTTTCTTACGCCACTCGCATTAAATATGCAGTGTTGCACTACAATTTATGTGCTTGCAACATGTTGCCATGTTGCCATTTTTCAATCATATTTCCAATTTGGGTCACATAATTATGCGCAATTAATTGAAAACAAAATAATTAAGGAGATTTTTGACAGCGATTATAAACCACAATTAGACAAGTTGCATCAGCTGCTGGTTGTGCCCCCGATTTGGGAGTGTATATAGTGGCTATATACTATATAGAAGTATAAATCGCTACCTTTTGGACAAACGTGTGCGCGCTGCTATTGTTGTGCGCCGAGAATGAAAGCAGCGCACAACAAAAGAGCAGACCTGGACCCGAACCTGTACCTGGACCCGGACCTGAATATGGATCTGGCCATGGCGTCGTCAGTTTATCCAGTGGCTGTGGCAGGCAGTGAGGCAGTGGCGCGTCCAGTGAGCTTGCAGCATTTGCATATGTTTCCTGTGACTTTTGACGATTATATGATTTTTCTGCTCTTTACACGAAGAGTTGTTGTTGCCTGGCTTCAGTTTTGCAGTTTTTATTTAGCTCGTTTTTTTTTTTTTTTTTTTTTGGTTTTTTTTGCTTGCGCAACTGCTGCAGACGCGTTGCATAAAAATAAATCTCCACACACAGAATAGAAATGCTGAACAACGACGACGACGACGACGACGTGCCACATATCCCCGTCTGGGCCTGGGGCTTGAGTGCCGCATGCCTCTGGCCACTGTTGTTGTTGTTGCTGCCACTGCTGCTGTTGCAGTATCCCAGAGTAGCCCAAAAGCCCTGGAGATTTACGTGCAATTCAACAGTTTTATGACTTTACCATCTTTATACAACGTTTCGCTACATATCAACACAAAACATACATATATGCATACATCAAAATACATACATATATATCTATAGTTTTTCTGTATGTTTCTTGTTTGTCGCCTGCAGCTGAAAAAGCCAAAAAAATGAAATAAAAGCCAAAACCACAGCCAAAATAAATATTTGCCTTGGGGAATATTCTTGTTATAGCCAGAGACATATGGACAACTTATGTAAATTTTGGTTATGCGCAATACTTCAGGCTGATTATCGAAAATAATTGATGAAAATGCAAAGCCAGCAAAAAAAAGAATAAAAATAATGAAACATCATAGAATAAATAATCGATATTATTAAATAATAAAAGTTGTGTCGAGGAAATCACAGAAATCTTTTTTGAATTATAATTTATTAGCTTCACGCGCTTTTATTAGTTGCCCGATTTGTCAACATAACAAATAAAATAAATGAATCGCTACTTATTGATGTTTCTCTCTAACTTGAACAACCATTCGGCTAAAACACAGAAACAAACTTGGCCTTAATAAACGTAAACACAGCATGAACTCTGCACATCATTCAGAGACCTGTTTATGGAGAAGAAGCTGTGAGTGTTTAGCTCCATGCTGAAGTGACAACCAATTAAATAACAATTTTATTGATACCCATCGAAATGTAGAGATTTGAGAGATGATGTAATAAAGTTGTAGAAGAGTGGGTAAAATGGCAAAAGGCATTCTTCAATAAGATATATATTTAAATTATGAGAAGAAGTCGATTTCTAGAGCTTCAAATTTTGCATATAAATATCTAATTATCAGACGCATATAAATTGTACTTTAATTTATTTACAAGTTCAAGAAATATAAATATAAATATAATAAAGTTGTAGAAGAGTGGGTAAAATGGCAAAAGGAATTCTTCAATAAGATATATATTTAAATGATGAGAAGAATCAGCTTAAAATTTTGCATATAAATATCTAATTATCAGACGCATATAAATTGTACTTTAATTTAGAAGTTCCAGAAATATAAATTTAATTAAGTTGTAGAAGAGTATTTTAAATGATGAACAGAAAATAAAATTCTCGATTCGATAAGGTATATTTTTATGCTGAGAAAAATATGATTAAAACGAGAGAACTTCAAATTTTAAACACAAAAATCTTAATATCCGAAACAGATAAATTTTATTCCAATTTATCAATAATTTTTTATTTTTGCGCATTAATAAATATAAATCGATTTAATTTCTTTAAAAAGTATCGAAAATTTTTACATAAGCCTTTTTTACTCAAGTTTTAAATATACCTTTAAAAAAACTCAGGTATATCCAGAAGAAGAAATTTCATATAAATATTTCCTCAGTATATTCATAACAAACAAATTATTATCTACATAAAATATCTTAAACAGCTAAATCTAGGGCATCTCAGTGTCGAGCTGTCTCTACTAGAGCAATCTTACCTATGATTTTCTCAAAGGCGTAAAGCAAATTAATATTTATTTAAAACACGACTAAAGAAGAACAAGTTAGTCACTGATGTTATTTAGCACAGTCAGCAATGGATCATGCAGATATATATATATATATCTATATATATATGTAGATCCACATTTGTGGTGTCATTGTCATGGAAATGTGGTGCGGCTGCTGTGCAGCAGCTAATAATGATATATGCCCAAAATCAGATAACTTATATAAGATGAAGGCAGCGACCCTTTTGTTGGACGCACATACTCAACGCTTAATTATAAGCCATATATATATATATATATATATATGTATGAATAAGGCGAAATACTGAAAGAAAACCAGTTACAAAAAATCGTTGGAATATTCAGGCATTTGCATAAGAATCGGAAGTTTCCAATGTATTAACGTGTTTTATGTTTGTCATTATTGGCGATTTTACAGACATGTTGCTACGCTACCGTGTACCACATCAGAGACTACAAAACACTTAAGACCACAGACTCATCAGATAAAGATGCTAGTTGTACACTGAGAGAAAAATAGGTGTAAGTTGAAGTATGAACTTTGTGGAATAGAAAAGAGTTTGGCAAAGAATAGTGAATAAAATAAATATTTCAATATTGTTTGTACTTGATTTACTTTTAGAGTTTGTTTTTTTTTTTAGTGTACTTTTTTGTTGTTGTCAAGTTGTAGTTGAAGAGCAGCCGCCACAACTGATTAACACACACACACACACAACCAGCTGGGCGAGTCATAAAACTATGTACGCAATTTTTAATATGTTTTCTTCTTCCTTATTTTTTTTTTTTTTTTTTTTTATTCTGCTCTTTGCCTAATGAATGTTTATGGCATCTTAAACATAAATTATTTCGCATACTTTGCAGTTGGCTGAAATGCAAAAGCCAAACTGAAATTTATAGTAAATTTGATTGATTTTATGTGGCGAGCTGCAAGACACAAAAGGAGCAGGCCTACACATGTTTTATAATCACTATGGACAACTCAGACAATGTAGCCCTCATACCCCAATCCCCCCCCCCCTCACTTTCATAAACAATTTGTTGCGCCGACGTACGTATTGATTAATGATATTGAGGCACCTCCGAGTGGAGTGTGATTTCTAACGCGGCTAAAGATGCGCAATCATTAGGCAGCTGCTGCGATCCTTTCAACATGACAGCGCAGGATCAAAAGGGCTAAGAACAACTGGAAGAAAAGAAAGAAAGAAAGAAACCCCCCCCCCCCCTCTATAACAATTACAAAACAAATTCGATATTGATTATGGTGCGGCATAAACAAAAAGTACACAATCAAAACGCCTCAAAATGTTGAGGTCATCTTAGCCAGATCATTAGATTGATTGATGTTTAAGGATGCGCCTTGTGTGAACTTCAAGTTGAAAGACAGTTCGATGAGAAATACAAAAAAAACAAGCTGAAAATAGTGCTGAACATTTAGCTAGCTGCAAGATGAAGATCTGCATTCTAAAGTGTGTTTTGAAATTGTCTAATATAATTTGAATATTTGAGATGTGAACATTTATTTAGCTGCAAGATGAAGATCGAAGTTTGACATAATTTTAATATTTGAGATATATAAGTGAAAATTGAGTATTGAAATTGAGAATCTTCAGAGCCAATTTCGGGGACTATTTTTAAATGTAAATTTCAGCAATTTTACAAAATGTTTTATCAAAAATCTTATCAGAAATTTATTAAAAAATATTATTATAAAAATAGCTAAATAACATGCCAAAAACCAAAAAGAAATTTAACCTTTTTGTACAAATCGTTTTCGACAATTTTGTGTGCATCATTTTTTTGCGATAAAGCTATTAAAAAAAATACTAGCTAAATGCAGCTATTTTTTATTGGCACTATTCTAGCTTTATTTTTAATGTATTTTTTATGCATAGGCTTTTTTTTTGTTTTTGTTTTAGCTATTTTTGTTGGTGGCATTATTCTAGCTGTTGTTGGCTGTGTGTGCAGCACCGTTAAAATATTGATGAGTTGGGGGCCATAATCGAAATTGTAAATTGCTGTACATTCAAACCGTCAATATTATTGCAATGTAAATCAAATGTAAGGCAGACGACGCCCTGCAGCTTTCTAACTAATTAACACTTAATTTTAAATCAACTCTGCCGCTGCCCAAACGATGAGGAAGAAGAAGCAGCAGCAGCAGCAGCAGCCGAAGAGGCTGGTAAAAACAGCAGCTGCCTTTTCAAATGAATCTATGTACATGTGTGTGTGTGAGTGTGTGTGTGTACATGTCATGTTATAAATTTTGCGGTAATGTCTTCGAATTGTTGTTTTAGTTGTTGTTATTGTTGTTGTTGTTGTTGTGGTAATCGCATGTTTGTCGAGCGTGTAATGCGTTCATGCAGCGGCTGCAATTACTTTGGACAAGGAGTTGAAGGTGGGAGAAATGCCAACAAATGCATCTTCATATACATGTATACACATATATATGTGTATGTGTGTGTATCTTTGTTGCTTTGTTGCTTTGTGTGCTACACATGTATGCATAATTAAACAAGCAGTAAAATGCTTTGGCTTAATGATTCACAAAATTGTCCAAAATTTACGGCCATCAAGTTGCAGGCGAAAGGCCAAAACTGTAACTAAATCCACTCTCTTTGGCAAAATCCCCGCAACCCCTTCCCACACACACTCCTGTGTGTTCGCTCTGTGTGTGGCGTTGATTATATTGGCAAGTTAATGCATTTACCACATATGGTTTTCATATTAGCACACACAACTAACTAATTGTTATTTTCATCGCAAATTGGATTTTCACAAGGATTATTGCCACACACACACACACACTCAGTAGTCTCCCGGTGTTGATCTATAGAAGCGATAGTAATATATCTGCATTGGTAATTAACTGCATATATATATTTTAATATTGTTATTACAGTTTCCACTTAAATGTTTTAAGTGCTCATTGTTCATTGTTCATTGTGCTTTGGGGCTTTTTAGCCAAATTAGTTTGTGCTCCAGTTGCACCTTTTAACTGCATAATATTGCACAATATTATTCCATTTAATATGCCACTCATTCTATATTTAAAACACATTTATTTGTTGTGCGACTTCATAATGATAATGTGTGTTCATCTGGAATAGTGAATTAGATTTTCAAATTGGATAACCACAAAATGCTTTGAGCATTTAGCATTTAATGCAAGATTAGTATGAAATAAATGTAAATTATATATATTATATATATATAGAGTTTGCTAGTAAATGTGAATAGATTAATTGATTTTAAATATTTTTTATAGTATGAATAATCATTGCTTTAAGTAAGTTTTTAGAACAACTACTCTTAAAAAATAAGAAAATTAATATTTTAAGCTGAAGCAGTAATTCTTACTACAATAATTTCTAATTTAATTCAAACAGTAAGAGAAATTTTACATTTCTTTAAAAATTAGTTATAGAAAATATTATTTTTATTTGGAAACCAATTCCAATACAATTCCAATTCCAAACAGATAAAACATTCGATTTGATTCTGATAACAATAGAAAAAAGTATCTCAAACTTTGCACAAAGCATTTATTTTATTTTATTTTATTTTATTTGCTATCTTAGTGGAAAATTTCTCAAGTTCGTGTTTATTGATTTTGCACTCAACATTTAATCTTTAATTTTTAGTCAATATTCACGGACCAACACTTCGAACAAAAACACTATTTTGCATTTCTATTTTATTTGAATTCAAATATTTTTTATCTAAATTATTTGTACATGTCGAAAATTGTTATTTATTACAACCAACATTGGATTGTCGAATGCTCCAGTTAAAAACAAAAGGCTATTTTAAAGAATTTTTAAAAAGCAACACACTTTTAGAGGGAGGGGGGGGGGGAAGTGTGTATGTTGTTTTTATATTCATATTCATATTCAAATTTGCACTCATATTCATATTCATATAAATAGAAATTTCAAAAGGTGGCACATAGAAAGGTCTGCAGTGGCACAGGAGCAAGAAGACGAGTTGAACTAGAGTAGACAGCTACAAGGAGCAAGCGTACACTGAGCGAAAATGTAGAAGAGGGACACAATTATTATTTATATGAGCAAAGCAAGTGAAAAAGTCAGTTTTGATTTTAAAAATTCTCAAAAAGAATTGTTGAAATCTTTTTTTCATTGCCATTTCAAGCAGCGATTTTTTGCTTTTTTTCTAAGTGTATTTGCTTGTTAGCAACGACAGCTAAAACATTTTGCAGCAGCAATATAAGAAGTTGCAGCGCCAAGGTGCCACATACTGAGCGATGCTGGCGCCTGCTCATCGTGCTCATATCAGAAGCTCCTCACGCACCGAATGCCAGCGATGGTCAGGGGAATTGCGAGCTGGAAAGTGAGCAGGGGCAGGGGCAAGGGGGCAGAGAGAGGGGTGTGTGTGCTGAGCTGTTCGACGTCGACTCCCGAAGCGCGCATAGACGCCAATTAGCGTTCAACATTTTATGACAATTCGAGCGTGGCATGTGTGTGTGTGAGAGTGTTGTGGTGTAGTTGTTGCGCTTAGGGGTGCAACAGAAGAAGAACATGGCAAAAAAGCAAAAGCAGCGGCAGCACTGTGGCAGCAACAACAACTAAAACTCAACGCGCTGCAACACTTCATTATAATTATGGCAGATAGCTGCTGTCTTGCAACTGCAACAAAAACTGCATTACACACACACACACACCACACACACACATATCTATAATTCGTATCTTTAGTTTTAAAATAAACGCAGCCAAGCAGCGCGAAAGAGCTTTTTGACATTGACGCGACATTGACACCAAAAGCAAAGTTGGCTAATAAATTTCTTTGAACATGGCTGAGTGGAAAAATGGCAACACGCAAAGCTTTTCCTTTCAGCAGCAGCAGCAGCTGACATTTGAACTTGGCCTGTCGCAAAATGGCAATTGAGAAAAATTCTATTTTAAAAAGCAAAAAATGTTTAAAAAGCTGTCTTCAAATTTGTTAAGAAGAGAAAAAATTAGTCTTAAATTTATAGATATATAATAAAAAAATAATAAATAAAATATCAAATTTATGTTTTCAAAATCTTTTGTTTTCGGGTTAATTGTGGCAATTATTAGCTTATTTCTTAGAGTAAATATTTATACAATTTGTTAATAGTTAGCAAATGAATAACAAATGAAGTTTGTGCTGTGATTTGAAATATGACGAATTCTGTTTAATGCTGAGTCATCTGCCACAAATCATTCTACCAGCTGTTTATATTTGATTGCACTCATTTGCCACAAATCGTTTCTTGAAAATGTGTTTCTAGTTATTTATTCCATATTTAAGCTCATTTTAACTAAATTTCACAGCTGTTGCTGGCTGGATTTCTGTTTAAGCTACCAATAAAAAATACAAAAAAATTTAAAAATAAAAACAGTTTGTTGTTTTTGCTGTCGGAGTTTTGTGTGTGACTGAGCTGCACATTTGATATATGGCCACACCTTTAATCACTCCGCCACCGCAAAAATGCGCAGATGAAGCAGGCAAAAATGTATTGCGGAACTTTGATGTGCCGAAATTGAAATGAACTCATTTCGCGAGTGTGCGAAAAATGTGTGTGTTTGTGTGTGTGTAAGACACATAACAACAAAGGCCGCAACAGATTTTAAGCAGTTGATTTGTGCCAAAGAGTTATATATATTCGCCGAAAACAGACACAAAGCCAGTGAAATTATAATTTATTTTAGAACCAAAAAAAGAGCTTCTGCTTTTGCATTTTTTTTTTTCGAGCTGTGATTGGCTTGCCCGATTGTCTGTGTTCAGTCCGACAGGCTGCCACTCGAAAAGATACAAATTCATTTCGTATGAATTTTGGATTTAAAAGCGTGAGTAAACTGCCAGTTTTTGACCTCGTCTTGTATTTGTTTCTGTTTCTGTTTCTGTGGCATTCCTGGGCAGCCAAACAGGCGGCCAACAGTTGCCCAAATCGCTCAAAACAAAAAAAAACTAATCCAAATAGGTAAAATGGTTATAGTCGCGTGAGCTCGACTATTAGTTGCTCTTTATTAAAGACTAGAAAATGAGATGCAGTTGAATGGTAAAATTTTAAACTGTGTTTTTTATTATATTTTATTAAAATTTTTACAGCTGATTCTTGATATATTAAATCTTCTATAAGGATGGTAATTATTTTTTTTTTAAGAGGTCAGTTTTTATAATCTCTCAGAAATGGAGTTAGCTAAATCGATTCGTTGCTTCTAGGATCGGAAATAAATCCCTTAATCTGTAACATATTCTACCTAAGCGTTATAATACTCTTTTTTTTACCCATTTCCTAAAAAACCTTAAGCTTAAAATTTGTATTTTGCTCTGAATAAAAATAATTAGCGATTTATTTCAGCCCAAAAATCAACCGCTAAGCATGGCCAATGGGATCAGCCAGCAGGCAATTTATAATAAATTGCATTGGCTATAAACATTTTCAGTTATATATATTTATTATGCCAAATGCATAAAAAAGCGGCAAAGCGAGCAGAATAAAAAACCTTTTTTTAACAAGCTTACGTTAAGCTTAATCAGTTTATGCTCCATTTGTAAATATGTATTTGGGTATATTTTATATAGTCACGATTAATTACACATTTTAGTTGAAATGTATAGGTTTATTCAGACATATTATGTGTAATTTGTTTGGGATTATTTGGGAAATTGTGATAAAATACATAAAAGCTGTGTGTGAATACAAAAGAATATTTAAATAATTCATTTGTTGGGCACTTTTTGAAGTGTTTGTTTCAAAATGCTGGAATTTTGTATGCTCTGCTAGTAATGTAAAAAACCTAATAAAAAAAGGTTAGCTACAAACTTGTTGAATGTGAAAACTAAAGCGATTTATAAAATTCATTAATTAATAAAATTAAACATTTTCCCTGCTATATTTTCTGGCTGATTTTGTGGCAAACTGTTTAAGTTACTCGTATTCCACTTAAGCAATTAAATTGACTGCGACAAATGAATAACTCTGGTGTGGCATGAAAATACTCTTATATAAATGAATGCATACTTTATGTATGAGAGAATGTGAGGCATTCTGTAAATCACGAAAAACATATCCACACATAATGTGCAACCGGAACAAAGTGCAGCTGTTGCCTGTGTGTTGCATGTGTGTGTGTGTTGTTTTTACAAGCGTTTTTCCATTGTTAATTTAAAGCATCCTTTTTGCCAGCCGTTGGCCGCCTGGCAGAGCCAACCACTGAAAGAGCAAAAGAAAAAAAAAAATACAAAAAAAATAAATATGCAAGTTGATAATGCATAAAATATATAATTTGCAAAATTAATTAATTTTTACAACACATTAATTTTACCCAGACACACACACACACACATGGGACGTGAAGTCAGTCGCACTCAGTCAGCCGTGGCACATGCACCGTTGCCCCAGTGGCCACATAGCCTCGATTTGCCCCTCGCCTTGCCCCTGTTCTCCTGTTTCTCTGTGTCCCGACCAACGCTGCGCTGCCGCTTGGCTATTGAGGTAAAAGTAACTGGAAAAGCGCTTGCAGCGCTCATTATGCTGCACCACTTGTATAATTTTTATTTAATTTATTTAAAGGTAGCTAAAATGAGGCACAAACCACACACAACCAGGGCTGCAATCTATATGTAAATATGTGTGTGTAAATATGTAGAGAGTTAAAGAGCAGTTTAACAAACGGCTTTTATCCTGTCTACTTTTATATTCGCCTTTGTCTGAGTTCTTTTTGGCTGATTTAAATATGGCTAACGGGGGAGTTTTTTTTTTTTTTACATATATTGTAAATAAAATAATCTTTAATCAATAATTAACTGATTCACTTTAAGTGTGGAAATTCATAAATTTTGTTTAATGAAAATTAAATGAAAATAAATAAGTTTTGCTTTAAATTTATAAAATTTATAAATTAAATAATATTTTCTTTAAATTAGTTTTGCTTAAGATTTATTATTTTTTTATTATTATTATTTGTCTCTAATAATATTTATTATGTTATTATTATTATTATTATATTTTTATTATTATAGTATTATTTTTATATTATTATATTATTATAAAATAAATAATTTTTGCTTTAAATTTGTTTTGCTTAGGATTTATTTTGTTTTTATTATTATTATTATTATTATTCTCTAATACTATTTATTATGTTATTATTATTATTGTATTATTTTTATTATTATTATTTTATATTATTATATTATTATAAAATAAATAATATTTGCTTTAAATTAGTTTTGCTTGGGATTTATTATTTTTTATTATTATTATTACTACTCTCTAATACTATTTAATATGTTATTATTATTATTAAAGTATTATTTTTATTATTATTATATTATTATTATTATTGTTAATATTTTATTTTTATATATTTTATTTTGTAACTTTTTACTCGAATTTTTGTACTTTTCTTTTTAGTCCCTGGTACTAACTGACTTCAGTAGCTCTTGACACCTATGCAACTAGTCATTAAATAGTATTCTGGTAGCCCTACATTTCTGTTAAGGCCTACTTTAATATGGCCTGTCGTCTGTCTGCCTGTCTGTCTGTCTGCCTGTCGTTTGGGCCTTGGTGCGAGGTGTTCAACATTCAAGTTCATGTTTCACTTTGACGCATATGTAGATTTTATTTAGTGCCTGTTGTTGTTATTGTTGTTGTTGTTGTGGTCGAAGTTTTATGAGTACTTCGATCAAATTGAACTGCCCCTGTCGCTGTTAACATATAAGGCGGACTATCTGGCCAAAATGAGCGAGCTGTTCTCGTCGTGTTGCAAATTATGTATGTCTTTTGACACGCAGACCCAACGCATGCCCCTAGGGTAAAAAAACAACAAAAAAAGGCTAAAAAATGAGCAGCATTTTCGCCAAGGGTAGTCAAGAGGCACACTTTATGAAGGTGCCCCCTTGCATACATACATGCAACAATGTATGTGTAAGTCTAAAAGGCTCTTGTGCGAAATTAAAATGTGCCACATTCGCATGTTTAATTAATGAAATGTTTGACAATGTCGGCAGAGCAACCCTGTCTGCCCTTTTTTGTTCCCCCCCCCTGCACTATTTTTCAGCCTTTCTGTTCACCGATCATCCCATGGGTGTGTGTGTGTGTGTGTACAACTACAACTCCTTCCACCTTCTTCTGTCCTCCCGTGGCGTTTGTGGTCGAATCGCTTTGATGGAATGCTCGCTCAAAATACCAACGTTAGCACGCACATCCACTATTGAGTGTATCTTAATGTGTGTGTTCGAGTGTGTGTGCGAGTGTGTGTATGGCTGTGTGTGTGTGTTGTAATGGGCCCCTTGCATTATTGAAATCGACACAATTTTACTTTTAAGCAGCGGCGGCGTCAAATGCAACATGTGCACAGACCGCATCCAAGAATCGCCCTTGAGTGACAGTGGGTTTTTGCAAGAATTGCTAAGCATTGCACAGTGGTCAACAGTCGGGCAAATGTATGCAAATTAATCATTTTTTAATTACAGTATATAAAAGGTTTTTAGTACGAATTTTAAAATTTAAAAGGAAAGACGGAAAAAAAAACACGCTTGGAAATTTAGCGAGATTTATCGAGAAGCAAAATAATCAAAGTGAATATGAAAAGGTTTATAAAATAATTGAGATTATATATTAAATGAAGTGGCACTAATATGCTGAACGCATCTGTAAATAAAGTCAATAGCAAAAATGTAATTAAAGTTTTCAGTATGAATTTTGCAGAGGAGACTTAATAAAAAATACAATATTCTGCAACAGCATTTTTAAGATGTAAATTTTTACTTGAAACGAAAAAGTATTACTAAAACTAGAATAAGAAAAAACTACTACGAAAAGGTATTAGTCAAAATAGAGTTAGAAAATAAATTTCTACTTGAAACGAAAAATTATTACTAAAATTAAAAGCCAATTATTAATAATTATTATAAATAATATTTACATTTCACATGTCTGTTTTACATTTTAATAATTAATAATACTTAGTCAAAATTAAAATAAATTCTTAAAGCCTTTAACCACTGTGCATTGTGAACAACATGTTGCGTGAGGTGTTGCTGTTGTTGTTTATGTAGTTTTTTTGTTGTTGTTGTTTTTATTATTATTGTTGTTTGTGGTTAATGCGACTGCAACGCAGACTGCGCATGAAACTGGTCCCAAGGTTTTTTTTTTTTGTTTTTTTTTTTTATTTTTTGCGACAGGCCGCCATCAAGTTCAAAGTCGAAATGCTTGTAATATGCAAAAATGTTTTAATTAATCACTTTGATGCACACCGGCAGAGGCAGGCGCAGGCGCAGGCGCGTGACATATTGAGAAGAGATGATGTTCAAGGGCTCCTCCGTCCTCGTCCTCATCCTCATCCTCATCCTCGTCCCGTCATCGAGTTGCCGGCTCCGACTGTCGGTGTCGGTGTCTGTTTCGGTGTCGCTGGCTGTGTCTGCCACATTATTCGCTCTTACATGCACTTATTATCCCCACAAACCCCCCCCTCCACAACAAGTGGCAAATATTTATGTCTTAATAACTTTGCCATTAAACAAGCAGTTGAATTCAGCTGAACATGTTTTTTCTTCTTCTTCTTGTTTTCATAAAAATTCCACATATAAAACTAAATTCATGAATTAATTTTATAATAATTTTGTATTTTATATTGACGAGATAATAATCAAAATATGTTGATATTTATTCAATGAAGCTTAGCCAAATATATTTTATTTTCATTTTCATTCGGAAATCAAATATTAAATAAATATTATAGTTGCCCCGTAATGTTTTTTTTTTATTTGTTGTCCAATGGCTATTTTTTGCCGCTGGCAATATACAATTCTGATGTATTTCATATATATAAAAGCGATGCCACAGTTTTGGGGTTTTATGTCAAAATTTTGATTAAAAATATGACTTTGCTTTGGCTTCCAATTCCATTTTTCCAGCTCAGCTCGCAAAATATGTTTGTTATATTATTTTTTTTTTTGTAATTTTTGCATTTTTCCGTGCCACTAAGATTACAATAGGAAAATTTATACATATATATTTTGTATCGGTCGCAAAGGTAAACAATATTTTCGCTTTTCACTGGCTTTGCCTATTTTCTGTGATCAATATTTCATACTTTTCAATGTGCCGCCGGTTGCCATTGAAACCTTCACCTGGGCTTAGCCTTATGGCTTTCATTTTTATCCACTTGTAGAGGGTATTATAATTTTGTTGTTATGTTTGCAAAGCATTGATAAAAATGATAAACATTTGCAATCCTCCAAAGTATAAAAATATATTCTTGATCAGCGAGAGCCGATTGACAGAATAGTTTCTTGTCTGTATATTTGTGAACTAATCTCTGGATAGTGCTTGAAATCTTGATAGAATTTTGGAATATACCCATGTAGGCATTATATTTTTTATTTTTTATTTTTTTTATTATTTATTTATAGTAAGTTTTCAGCAAGGAAATCTAATATTCGGCGATTAATTTTTAGTTGATAAATAAGTTAATTTTTTTATTTTATGCAAGGAAATCTAATATTCCGGAATTGCTTTTTATATTTTATGCTAGGGAATTTAATATTCGGTGAGCTTAAAATAGACATTCTTGCTTCTTGTCACTTTACATTTTTTTTGCACTTTTCTGTTGGCATTTTTTTTTAATTTTCCGCCAGCGCCGTTAAGCTTGTCATTAACCCAGTTTGAACTGCGACCAAGCCAAGGGACACACTGTGGCATTATGCGCTTCGCGTTGCAGTCAGCTCTACCAATATATATATATATATTTATATATATATATATTGTGCAGTTTTTATGGGGCGCACCGAGATTTAAATGAAATTAAAATCGAAGCTTGACTTGCGGGTGCGGCTGAATATTTAACTTGATGTGAAATGGAAATGGACCTCAACTATCGTTTTTTATTGCAGTATGGTGAATTGTATTAAAAAAATAAAAAGCGTGTGCCAATCCCATTGAGGGGCGTAAAATAAAATTAAACTGTCAACTATAGTTATAAATAAAGCAAATAGTAGCGAGTGCAGATGATGCAGCTTTATCTTTTATGGGATTAATAGAAAACGCACTTTTATAATTAATTTATCACTTATTAATTAATTATAATTATGTCAATTTTGCTGTTCTTTTTCTGCTTTTTTAAGTTGACAAAAATATTATTTGTTGCCTTCTTTTGAGTTTTCATTTGTGGCATTTTAAACAAGTCGAAGAATTTGCACAGTTCGAGAATAAATTCCATAAATTTGCTCGCGTCTGGCGTTTTGCGGCAAGTTCTTTTGTTCCTATATCTCTCTGTGATATTTCTCAATACTTACAATTTTTTTTTATAATTTGAGAATGCCACACAACGTGGCCAATAAAGCAACAAAAAAAGGTCAAAGTCGAGCAGTAAAAAAAGCTTCAAAAGGCAACCAGCCAAATGCCAATAAAGGAACCACGTAAAAAGTGAACATATCCAACAAAAATATTGCAGCGGCATATTTTGCTTTTATACAATCAAAATTCAAAGAACCACAAAAAAAAAAAAAAATATATATAAAAAAAAACCTACGAATTTTTGCTGGCTGTAGAAATAAAAGCACTTAAAGTTTGTCAGCAACGCGATCAAAACATGTTAAAATCGAACTCAAAATTACGGCACTTAAGAATCTAGAGAGTCTTGAGAGTCAGTTCTGTATGCTCTATGTGGACCCAAGATATTTATGAGTTGAGCGATAAAGCGAGGCGCCGCCGCAAGGTGCACGCAACAGTGTCATTTTCATAGCTGAAATTGGTTTACCCTCATCTGCATCATAATGTGGCTGGCATCAAAGGCATGCTGGCAACTTCCGATTTATCTCAATTGTTGAAAATTGAAACGCCAGCGCATTTAGCACCAATTTGGAACACGAAAACCTGAAAACCGATACAGACAGATTCAGAAAATCCCATTCGAAGAACAATCTGAATAAATGTCTTCATTTCACGCCACAATAACCCAAAGCCCAAACTATAGTTTTGCCTTTGAGGCGCATTTATTTTGTTTTTATTTTTGGTCACTGATTTGCGTATCAATTTGGCTCTGCTTAAAGCTGTTAACTCTTTGAAATTTGAGTCGAGTCGCATAAAGAAACAATATGTTTAACGAGGGCTGTTTTATGAGTATATTTAAATGTGAAATCGAAACTAAACGGATTTTCAAGCTAAACGGCTTTTTAGGCTTTATACTCAATTTTAATCTTAAATAGATGACTTAATTTTATTTCGTGACTTTTGTAAAATTGCTTTATAATAATTATGGAATAATTTTGACTTTTTAATTCCCAAACTTTCATTAGCTAAATCGACTTGACCTGTAAGATAAATTCTACAACGAAAATTGAGTCATTTATCAATCGGTTTTTTATTGTTTTATTTTAGTTTTGTATTTAAAAATTGCGATTTTGGATTTCCGGTAATCGAAACTGAAGCGATTATTAATTTGATATTTTTTCGTAATTCAACATCTTCGATTTCCACACTTAATGTTGCAATTTCATATACTTTTGTATACACCCATTTGATATTCCACGCCTCTCTTACCCCCTCCTCTGCTAAGTTATCCTGTGGCAGCTGTTGCCGCGGAAGTAGACGCCCTGCAATAAAAATCCTTAAAGGGCTCATATCAAATTATTTGCCAAAAAAAAAAAGAGGAGCAAAAAAAAATAATGAGAAAAAGGTAAAAATCTGTCCAAACACTTCAAAATAATTTGACATCAGCTCAGTTTATTCCCACAAAATCACGACGCAAAAGAGATTGCTGATATGCCTACCGATATAGCTCGCCCTGCCGCCTCGCCCTTCCCCTCTCTCTCTCTCAATCTCCGTCTCCTCGCTGCTGTCAATAGAGTTTGTCAAACTAATTTGTGCGCAGGTAGTCCCCAAAATCCATCCATGGCCATAGCCCAGGCATCTCGTTTAGCCCATTATAAAGATGTTGAATAAAAAGTATCACATGACACAAAAACCAAAAAACCAAAAAAAAGGTTGACAAACTTCTTGAATTACTGTGCTGTCTGGAGACTCAATCGGAGTCGGAGTCGCAGACTGGAGTCTGGAAACTGGGGCCAGTTTCAATTTGTGGCTAGCGAAATTTATGAAGCGTATAATTTTCATATGCAACACCTGCTGCTGCAGTTGTGTCTGGGATTCATCTTTATGGCCTGCAGTATATACATATATATATATATGTATATATGGAAATGTGTATAAATAAAAAGTTTATAATTGCCGAGCGACTGTGTGATACTTTGCATTATTATGTTGGTGCCAAGTGAGCTAGCTGTGGGTGTCTTATAGTGGGTTTTGCTTATAAATTAAGTCGAGATGCCACGGCTGCTGCCACGGCTGCCACGGCTGCTCCTGCTGCTGCTGCGGCTGCTGCTTGTGCCGTGCATTAAGGACACTTGATAGCTTAATTTATTGCAAAGGCAAAAAGATGCAGGACCAGCGGCTGAAAGCGGAAAAAGCCAATGCCGAGATAATTGCATGCAGAACAAGGACGACAACCAGGCGAGAGAGACGAGGAGACGAGCAGAGGCAACCAGGCTGAATTCTGCTAGTGCTGCTGCATTTGCTGTTTCAAGTGGTCTTGGTTCTGGTCCTGCGGCTCGTCCTGGTTGTTGCTGCCGTGCTTCGCTGGCTGTGCACTCATATATGTATGTGTATGTGTGTATATATGTAGTTGTTTATGTATGTGTGCTGCAGTTAACAGCGACTGTGGGTGCACTAGGATACATATCCGTCGGTGTGTGTGTGCTGTGTGTGTTTTTGTGTGTGTGCCGCTCGCGCTGCTGCATAAAACATTTTAAATTGAGCGTTAAAATTAAACGATGCATCGCAAAACTAACAAACGTGGCGCTACATCTAAAAACAAAACAAAAACAAAAACAACAACAAAAAAAATACACAGAAAAAAAATGCACTCGCTTCGCATTTTGTGGGTCGAACGGATGCGGATACTCGAGCGACTCTCGATTCCCTGGCACTTGTTTATAATGTCGTTAATCGTATGTGTATTGTAGTACTATACATATATATATATATATATATATATAGTACTATATAGTATAGCTACCATAAGCGGCACATAAAATGTACACAATATAAATTCAAAAGTCAACTGAACTTTGTTGAGATTTGTGCTTTGTTGTGGCTTAAATGTTGGGGGGCAGAGAGTGGAACAGCTTTTGGTGTGGATTTAGATGATATTTAATTCGATTATAAATTGAAGCGTTTTTATGCGCTGACACAGCGCTGATATAATCGGCCATTGTGGGTAAACATAACATCCGATGAAATATGAGATATGTGTGAGCAAAGTGTAGACAATAATAAACATGACTTTTGATTTGAAAAATGCAATTTGCTACTGGAAGTAAGCAAATTTACTGGTAATAATAAAAATAAATATGAATAAAAATAATTTATAATGATTAGTTTTTATTTAATTTGAAAAGTGCGTTTATGTTATTTTAATATGTAAGTATTAACTTTATTGTGCAATCCATCTTCAATTGATTACTGCATATCATTGGCAAATAAAAATTAATAACTTATTCGTAATAATAAAAAATAAAAAAATATAAATTAAAATTATTTAAAACGCTTAGTTTTTATTTATTTTTAATTATATTTTTATATTGTAATAATATGTAACTAAATACTTTATTGTGCAATTCATCTTCAATTAAATACTGCTCATCATTGGTAATTAATAAATAAATATTTATACAATAAGAATTAATAACTTATTCGTAATAATAAAAAATAAAAAAGTATAAATTAAAATTATTTAAAACGCTTAGTTTTTATTTATTTTTAATTATATTTTTATATTATAACTAAATACTTTATTCTTTAAACCTTTTCCAATTGATTACTGCCCATTGCCAATCAATAAATACATATTTATACAATAAAAATTAATAACTTATTTGTAATAATAAAAATAAATAATAAATTCAAATTACTTATAACGTTTAGTTATTATTTATTTTTAATTATATTTTTATATTGTAATAATATGTAACTAAATACTTTATTGTGCAATTCATCTTCAATTGATTACTTTATATCATTGGCAATCAATAAATAAATATTTATACAATAAAAATTAATAACTTATTTGTAACAATAAATATAAATTAAAATTACTTTAAAAAAAACTGAACATTTATATATATTTTTAATGATATTTTTATATTATAATAATATTTACATATTATTATATATATACTTTAAATAAATACTTTAAAATAAATATTTTTTACTTCATAATTTCCAATCATTAAATAAATATTTATATTTTATAACAATGCCAAATTAATAACCTAATTTTCTTATCTTTTTTTAGGCTCTTTATTATTGCCAAGCAAAGGTAAGCAATAATTGCTATAAAACACTTAATTTCACATACAAATTTGATATGCCAATCAAAAACTGCAAAGCAGTTAGCAAATGGTTGGCTAATATGCATTTGATCAAACTGGTTTTGACAACTACTTTTGTTTGATGTACAGCAAACTAATCACGTGCACTGAGAATTTTCATAAATTTTCAATTGGCCAAACACTGAAAGTCCCATTGAAAGTCGGTCAGTCATTAACAGACATCAACAACAACAAAACTGATTTGAAATGCATTCGTTGCAGTTGTTGTTGTTGTTGTTGTCCTGGCACTCTCCTCTTGCCAGTCAGTCAGTCGGTCTGTCATTCAGTCACTTCATCAGCTCACTCATCGTGTCTACCTGGGCCAAGTAAACAAAACTGATAGATGTGTCCCTGGCTCTTAACAAAAGGCTCTACTGTACACAGAGAGAGAAGCCTAAAATAACAATATAGTTAAAAGAAAGATTTTTAGTACCAATCAAAAAATAAGTCAAACGAAGCGAGTTAGGTTTTTAAATGCACTTACCATACCCTGTAAATTTTAAAAGTGGGTATATGCCACTTGTGGCAAGTTATGGAAGAGCTGTAAATTTGCCTAGTTTCTAGTAATTAATCTAAAATTTTTGCATAATATTTTTTTTATTTTTTTTTATTTATCTAGAGTATTTTTTAGTTGAGCTTAGCTTGTTTCAAATATTGGCTCGACTTTTGTGCTTGCAAATTGACAATTTAGCCTTTCACCTGTCTAACCGAATCTATCGCACATCAAAATAAATATTAAAAACTAAGCAACAATGGCAAGGCAAAGCCAGGCGCTGAGACTGAGAGGCAAGGCTAAACAAGGTTGTTGTTGTTGTTGTTGTGTTGGCTGGTTGTGCTGTTGTCAGTCAGTCAGGCAGCCAGTCAGCCAAGTAGCGCAACGTCACTCAAATGCTCGCTCCGCACAGGCTTTGAGTTCAGCTTGGTTTTTTTGGGGTCTCTCGGTTTCTGGTTATGGTTTTTGTCGATCATTTTTTTTTTTTGTGGTTATTTAGGTTTTGAGTGTATTTTGAATTTTGAGGCCACCGCTCGGCACTCGAGAGTCAAGGCAATGCCGTGTGGCCACAGTTATTTTTTTTATTTTTTTTTTATTGACATTTCAACGCGTTATCGCGTTGGCCAACAAAAGGAGTCGGTTTGAAGAGCGCCAGTCAGCGCAGTCAAAAAGACCAGTCGAACCAAGGCAGTCAGTGAGTCCGACAGACCCCTAATCAACTCAACTCAACTGACGGACTGACTGACTGACTGACTGCCGTGGTATGCAACACTCTTTGTGTGTATGTGGTACGTGCCTAGTTGGACAGCAAAAATAAAGAATCAAGTTAGATTTGTGCAGCAACAAATAACTAATCGAATTTCAAATGCTCTTTAATTTAAGAGTAAAAATTAATTTCAAAATGCTCATTTTCGTAAAATACAATATTTTTAAAATATTTTTTAATTTTAATTAATTAGATGCGAGCATTTAAAATGTTCTACAAAAAAAAAGTGTTACTAAAATTTTATTATTTTTTTTATAGCTCTTTACTAAACAATTGCTAAACAAACATTTAATGAAATTATCATTGATTGCCAGATAGATTTATATATCAATATATTTTAACTATTTTTTTTTTAATCTATAAACATTAAAATAATCAATACAACAATTATGAAAATGTTGGCTTAAACGTGTGAAGTCCACTGCGAATATTAAAAATCGCCGCGCATAAAATAAACTAAATGTTCTAAAAAAGAATAAGAAAAACTTTGCGAATTCTTTTTTAATTATCTAAATTGTATTTTTTTTTTATAAGTATTTATTTATTTATTTATATAATTATAATTCTAATTGACACTTATCTCTTAACAACTTCAGATAGTTTTAACAAGAGTACAAATAAAATCACCCAAATATGCCAGATATGACAGCTCAAAATAATAGTAATAATATTATAAATGTTTTGCAGGCATTAAAAATGCTAAAAGGCTTAAAATAAATAAAAAAAATAAAAAAAATAAAAAAACAATTTGCAACACTTTATTTGCAGCAACAGCTGTCTTATGTAAGTCATTAATTAATCACAGTTGTGATATTTACATGGCCATGACTGTGATTACAATAAATTCAAAAGCAAAATCAGTTGCAATTGCACCTGTTACCAACAAGTACACAAAACTTGTAGACCCGCTTGTCCAGAGCAAAGTGGCACAACTGATAAACAACAGCAAACATTTTGGCGCGCTCTCTGACAGACAGGCAGAAAGACAGGCAGAAAGACAGACAGACAGACAGTTGGACAATCAGACAGACAGACAGGAACTGCATCAACTCAGCTCAGCGATGGCAGCGCGCAACTGCAATGCACATTATAATTTCCATTAGAAGTCAGCAAACGGATCAACAAACAACAACTACACCAACAGCAATAAAGGGGTGTGACTAAGAAAGGAGTGGGGGGGGGTATGCGGGGGGTAATATTGGTAAGGCAACAAGTCCAAGCCAAAGTTGCCACCGTCGCAACGCTCGCAAACAGAGAACTGTCATTATGACAGTTGATTCTTTGCGGCTGCTGTTGCCGCTGCTGTTGCTGCCCATTTAAAATTATGGCCAGCGAGTTGCAGTTGCAACTGGTAACTGGTAACTGGCAACAACTCTCGTAACTGCCAACTGGCAAACTGGTAACTTGGCTGGGCCCGAAAGATATATAATTTTATACTTTCGCATAATGTTTTGCATTAAAATTATAATAAGTTGCAACTTTTTCTTGCCACATTGCAATTGCAATTGCCACTGCGCTCATTTCAGTTTTTCCCGATTTCTCAGTTTTCCGCTTTCAGTTTTCAGTTTTCGCTTAGCTGAATTTGAGTGGATTTGAGCCGAGTTCTTTGGGTCAATATTATATCGCCTGGCGTTATCTCTTTCCCTGGACGGGACTGTGGCTGTGTCTGTGTCGGAAAGTGGAGCAAGTCAGTCAGACTGTCATTTATTTAATGCCTGAAATGCTTGAAATATATTCATTGCAATTGCATTTTAAATAGTTCAAACCCCACTCCACCTCCTCCGCCCCCCCCCCCCCCTCTTTTAATGGCTAAAAGGGTCGTTTGACTGCAGCGCTGCTACTAAGTAATGTTGTGGGCGGTTGGCACTAACTACGTAAGTAAGTGACTAAGTAAAAGGCATCTATTAAAAATGGGTGGGGGGGGGGGGGGTAAAGCGAGTGCTTTTAACTTTCAACTGGGAAGCGTTTAATCTTTGATAATGTGACACTTATTTAAGGCCAGTCCTTGACGTGCTTTCATTTAACTTGGCTTATGATGGGCAACCAGAGAGAAAGTGAGAAAGTTGTTTTAAAGTTTATGATTTGAATTGTGTTTAGATGAGTAATAAGGTTTGTGTTAAATTGTAGAAATTTTAATATGAAATATGATTATAGATATTATAAATCTATTTTGTAAAAATTAGAACTTTGATCGAGTGAGAAGCTGGAATGATTTTCACTTTCTAATTGAATGCAGCTAAGAAGCAGATGATATTTATTAAGTAAGAAATTTAAGCGGAATAAGAATAAAAATAATATAAAATAAATTAAAATAATAAAATAAAACAAATCAATTTTTCATAAATGTTTTTACAGATAATTAAAAGATGCTATTTTTTCGTATAAAATTTAAGCTGAATAAAAAGAGAAATAAAATAAAATAATAAAATAAAACAAATCAATTTTTCATTAATGTTTTTACAGATAGTAAAAAGATGCTAATTTTTCGTACGAAATTTAAGCTGAATAAAAAGAGAAATAAAATAAAATAAATTAAAATAATAAAATAAAACAAATCAATTTTTCATAAACGTTTTTACAGATAATTAAAAGATGCTATTTTTCGTACGAAATTTAACCTGAATAAAAATAAAATAAAAATAAATAAAATTGTATAATAAAAAAAATAAATCAATTTTTCATAAATGTTTTTACAGATAATTAAAAGATGCTATTTTATTCGTACGAAATTTAATCAGAATAAAAATACAAATAAAATAAAATAAATTAAAATAATAAAATAAATTAAAACAAATCGATTTTTCATAAATGTTTTTGCAGATAATTAACAGATACGAAATTTAAAATAAATAAAAATAAAATTAAATTGTAAAATACAAGAAACAGATTTTCCTTAAATGTTTTTATAAGATTTTATGTTGCTAATTGTTTGTTTTTGCCCTCATTGCATTTTAGGATTTTAAACTTCAGTTATTTTTCCTGAAGTTTTTTTTAGTTATTTTCTTAATATTCAACTACTTTAATTAATCAATCTAATATCAACAAAAATAATTACATATAATAAAGAGATTTATAGTCTTTTCATTCACAAATTGACTTACTCATTGTGAACATCACTTGTCGAACTTGCCTCATTCATTTATCATTATTATTATATTTATTTATTTATCATTAATGTTTATTTATTTATTAATTAATTTATTTATTTATCATAATTATTATATTTATTTGTTTATCATTATTATTTATTTATCATTTTTATTATATTCTTATAATTCACAAATTGACTTACACATTCAACTATCCCCTCAGTTTCCCCTGTGTGCATCACTTGTCGAACTTGCCTCATCAATTTACTTTTGCATCTTGAGTTTGAAATGTTGCCTCCGCTGCTGGCGTCTGCTTCTGCGTCTTGTTTGCCCCAAAAGGTGTCTTGACACTGATTAACACAAAAATTTAGCAAACCCCCTCGCCTCGTTCTTAGTAGCTGTGAATATGCAACAGCAGCAGCAGCAATAACGTGGCAAGTTTATAAGCTTGGCAAGCGGCAAAAAGTTTATGTTCTATACAAAAAGGTGTGCAACAAGCGGCAGCTATACAAAATGCCCAAAACATCAATTTATTCTCATTAAACGATATGAACGTGTTTGTCCGTCTGTCGTCGTGACAACAACAATAAAAAACAACAGCAACAACAACAACAACAGCTGCAAAATATTATAAAAGAAAAACTTTCTGCGGAAAATCTGAACAAAAGCATGCAATTTACAAACTGTTGCCGTGGCACATAGAATGTTGCCTGCAACTTTGCTATGCGGCTGATAACTGGAATGGGGCGTCCAAAGTTGGTGGTGGGTGCCTGATGATGATGTTGTTGTTGTTGTTTTCATATTTACTGTTTTTGTTGGTAACAAGCTGTTGGAACTTGAGGCTAAAGCGGCTGCCTTAGAATTAATGCAACAAATGGGCCACAAATCCCAACGCGGTTCAACTTGTGAAAGCTCTGAGGTTAAGCAAGTGCAGCGAAGAGGTAATAAAGTTTAATTGAATTTTCATTATACGCAATTTTTCTAGCATTTTGTTGTTGTTGTTGTTATTTCTGTTGTTGTTGTTGTTGTGGCCCTTTTGGCCCTGCGACGCGCTAATGAAAAATGCATTTCAATATTCAATTACGGCATGGCAAACAAATCTGCGAGAATCGTGCGAGGTGCGCTTAATAAATTGCTAGATAAACGCAAAAAGCAATATGAAGTTGTAAATAATTCTAAAATATGGTAGAAGACCAGACGAATGTATATATAATTTTATATTCTTGATTAAAATTGTTAGCCAGGTCGATTTAGGCAGTTGAAAAGTTGAGTACTCAAAAATTTATTTTTTTACCAAGCAATGCGAATTGTGAAATTCACAAGTTGTGCATTTTATTTGAGCAGAATATCTTTGAGATCGAATTACTATATCATATTGCTGGTATAGGAACAATCGGTCGAGAATTGAGTACTTGTATGAAACTGATTTTTGTCTAACAAATTATCATGATAAATTTCTTAAGTTTCTTACAAGTTTTTTATTGGCCATATTTTTATTTATTTTTATTATTTATTTTTATTATTTATTTTTATTATTTATTTTTATTATATATTTTTATTATTTATTTTTATTATTTATTTTTATTGCATAAAAATGTTCATTGCCTGCCTTGCCCCATTTTTTTTTTATGAAAACTCTGATTAATCAAATTTATTTGTTAAGCCTTGCGATGACCTCGCTGATTTAATTTAATTATTTAATTAAATTAACTTGACTTTCCCAAAATTGGATGCAATATTTTAATTTCTGTATATTAATTATTATTTTTTTTTTTTTAGAAAATAGTTGCAATTTTAAAAATCATTTGCATATTATTTAATTTAACGATTTGCCGCATATGCAATTTTGGCTGTTGCCCACTTTTGCCCATGTTGTGGAGCACATCTCGCTCATAGAACATTTTGAGGAGCTACAGCTGAAGCTGCAGCTGCTGCTGCTGTTGCTGTTGCTGTTGCTGCCACAGCTCGGATGCCTGCGTCGTGTTGCGTTGAGCGGCACAAAGAGCAGCGCGCAATTTGTGCTGCCTTTGTAATGCAAATTCAAGTGGGAGTCAAGTCGCGTTGCACGCTGAGTGCTTGCCACGCCCACGAGACGGCACGATGCGAGACGCGACGAGTCTCGGAGACATAGCTAGAGACATTTGGCACTTGGCGAACAACAAAAACAACAACAACAAAAACATCGGCGACGACATTCATTGCATTGGCATTCATCAGCAGCCGGCAAAATACACACGTTGGCAGGCCGCATGTTGCATATAAATGTTGCATTGCCTGCCTTGCCACATGTGCTGTTGCATGCTGCAAGTATAAGCAAATCAAATCACTGCCGCCTGCCAGCAGCTCATCATCAGCATCAGTTGCTGGTGATAATGATCATCATGTTGCTGATGGGCAAGCAGCAACAGCAGCAGCAGCAGCAGCAACTTTAACTTGACTCAGTTACCCACCCACCCCTCTTACCCCCTCTCTCTGCTACCACTCCACGTGGCTGTCAAGTGCAGCATCTCTAATAAATCATTTTTATGTCGGCAGTTTTGTTTGCATTTTTACACAGGCTACTTGCTCCACAAACCAGCCAACACATCTGTCTAAAGATCCATATTTGGGGTTAACTCCCCCCAACCCCCTCTCTCCACCCCCTTCCCATCACAATATCGGTCTCATTAATCGCCTCGCGCTGTTTTCACCTAAACTATTTTAACTTTTATTTCTGTTTGTTTTTTTGTTTGTTTGTTTTTTTGAGCACTCATTAATCAATTTTTGATTTTGAAAACGATCTATCAAAATTTTATAAGCAGTTCGATTTATGTTAAGCATCATCGAAATTCACACTAGCAAAACATTTGGCATGCGTCCATCATTTACATATATTATATATTATTATACACACCACTTCACTCCCCGCTTGCCCTTTTCCTACACATTTTTTTCCGACCTTTCTTAGTTTTAGTTAGATTGATTGAAGCATTTAAAACGCCCCAAGTCTAAAAATGGCAGGCGCCTTTGGAGGGGCAACAAAAGCGTGTTTTGTCTTTCCATTTTTTTTTATGGCATTCTTTTTTTTTTATAATATGCAAAGTTTGCAGCAAGTTGGCAGCTTGGCTGGGTATAAATTACAAATGAGAGTTGGCAAAAGTAATTGAAGTTTAAATGATGAAATTTAATGTATGATTAGAGGGAGAACATCGAAGTAGATAAATGGATAGAAGGATAGTTAGATAGATAGAAAAATAGAAAAATAGACAGATAGATAGATAGAAAGATAGTTAGATATATAGACAGGCAGACAGATAGATAGATAGATAGACAGACAGATGGACAGTTAATAAGAAAGATATATAGATAGATAGATAGATAGATAGAAAAATAGACAGATATAAAGATAGTTGAATATATAGACAGATAGATAGATAGATATTTAGTAAGATAGATAGATAGATAGACAGACAGACAGACAGACAGATAGATAGATAGATAGATAGATAGATATATAGATAGATAGATAGATAGATAGATAGAATGACAGTTAATAAGAAAGATGGATAGATGGGTAAATAGATAGATGGACAGATAGATTGACAGATAAACAGATAAAAATATAGACAGACAGACAGACAGACAGATAGACAGATATACAGATAGATAGATAGATAGTTATTTAGTAAGATAAATAGATAGATAGATAGATAGATAGATGGATAGATGGAAATATATATTTATTTATATAGTTTTTGGTTAAGCTTTGAGAGAATCTTCTAAATATTTTGAATACTCGCAGAAGTTCTCGATTTCAGCTCTCATTTTTAAGTTAAAATAAATACATATTAATTAATCAACTTAGTTTAGGTTAAATTGGGATGGTTCTCTTGCTGACAAAAGCAGAATACGTCAAATACAAATAGATAGATAGTAAGATAGAAAGATAGATAGACCGACAGACAGACAGACAGAAAGATAGATGGATAGATAGATGGATAGATATATAGAAATATATATTTTTTTATATTGTTTTTGATTAAGCTTTGAGAGAGTCTTATAAATATTTTAAATACTCGCAGAAGTTCTCGATTTGAATTCTCATTTTTAAGTTAAAATAAATACATATTAATTAATCAACCCAGTTTAGGTTAATTTGAGATGGTTCTCTTGCTGACAGAAAAAGAATACCATTTGTGGCATGTTTAGCTTCTCTAAATGACCCCTATTTAATTTTTTTTTTATTTACAATTTATTTAATTATTTACAGCCTGATAAGTCTGTGCAGCAGAGTAGGCCAGAAATGAAAAACAATTCATTGAGAAAGTGATAAATAAATTCATCTTCCATTTCCACATTAAAACATAACAGAACTTCCTTAAAATTCAAAAATTCAACTGTAACTTATCAAATAATTTCTCCGATTTATATTTCACTTATGCATGAATAGTTTCTTCCCTTTCAGCTCTAATTGCAAATACAATTTATCTTCATATAAGGAAAGAATTCTTTGCGAATGCATTTGGTAAACGATTACCAAACACTTTTACTGTTGTTGTTGTTGCCCCTTAATGTGGCGTCTTGTAGTCTAAACGTTTCCTGCCAAATCGTAAAACCCGCAGCACGGTAAAAGTCCCTGTTCCCCGTTGACATTTACAAAACGACCGCAGCAACATTAAAGTCAGCGACGCGCTCTGAAAAAGGTGTTTTTTTTTTGTCTTCGTTTATTTTATATTTTTACTTCGGGTGATATAAAGCCAAAAGCCGCAACACTATTTTCCCATTGACAATAAAAAATCTTTATTTAAAACATTTCATGGCAGACCGAAAAACTCGACTTGTTGTTGGTGTTGTTGGTTGGCCGGGCCAAAACCGCAACATGTTTGAAGCATTTACACGTGCGGCAAAGCTAAACTCGAAAACGGAATAGAACCGACAACGATCAATACGAAGTGTTAGTGGCAAGAAAGAGAGAGAGTGAGAGAGGGGAGGGCGAGGCAGCAGGTCAGCAGACAGGAAATGTTGCTGCTGCTGCTGCTGCTGCTTTGAAGCCATTTCAGTTTGAAACTGTCTCAACTATAAAAGAAATCAATTACTTTCGCTACGTACTGGCCAAAAGGGAAGACAGCATAGCGGTCGGGGGGGAGGTAAGGAAAAGGTATAGTGGTTGGTGGGTGGGGGGGTAGGTGCATGTCCAAGACAGACCAAGCAAATGTGCTCACACTTCCGCCATGGCGTTTCGGCATTGAACTATTGGAGCAAAAGTTTGAAAAAAGGGGCAGTTTCGGGCAGCAGCGCAGCCAAGAGTCACGTGCCACAAAGAACGCGCTACAAATTTGTTACAACTAATGCGTGGGTGCAATTCGAAATGTGCTTCTTACATATGCAACGAGAGTTGTTGTAACAACAACAGCAACAACAACAACAACAAACCAAATATCAATTTCAACGAGGGCTGCTCATAAAGAAAATATATTAGATATATATAAATAATAATATTTTTATTTAAATATTAATTAACTTTTATAGACATTTATTGATACGTAAAAAATAAATAAAATAATATAATATCAATATTTATTTACCTAATTATTTTTAAACTAAGTTTTCTACTAATATTTATATAATTTATTTATCCAATTCTTTTTAAGCTATGTTTTTTCTACTGAACTATCGAAAATAAATTGCCTTTAAATATTGACACAATTAAATATTAATTTACTTTTATAAATATTTATAGTTATGTTAAACAGATAAATATTTATTTAACTAATTTTTTTTAAGCTAAGTTTTTCTAATAATATTTATAGATATGTTAAACAGATATTAATTTTTATCTAACTTTTTTCTATTCAATTATCGACTATAATTTGCCACTAAATATTGACATAATTAAAATTAATTAACTTTTATAGAAATTTATTGATATGCTAAACAGATAAATATTTATTTAAATAATTTTTTTTAACAAAGTTTTTTTTTATCAAAAATTATTTGCCCTCAAATATTGACACAAACACAAGAAACATTAATCAAACTAATAATTTGATTTGATTTATATACTATATAATTTTGATTTAATTGATTAATTATTTGTATACTGCCAACACTAAAAGGTGATCAATCAAATTAACTTTCCATTTGGAATATTAAAAATATAGAATATAGAAAATCCATAAAGCTGAGTCTACCAATTTGTGGTTATTTATAGTTAAATATATGTTTACCCTGACTTAAGGCGTCGAAATATGACAGAGAAAATGATGAATCGATTTGCATTACTTTAATTTGTTTGTATATAAAAGATATGCAACTTATTACAGTTATAACGAGAGCCGCCCTCGCATTGAATGTGGCACGAACTGGACCTGAATGTGCAACCCGATGGATGGGAAGACATGTGAATGTGCGGCTTCAATGGCACTTTGAATATTGTTGCGCTCCATTTGAGTTCGTTGACTTGACTAAGATGGCAGGGGGAGGGGCAGGGGCAGGGATAGGGCATTGGAATTGGGCTTGTTGTTGCAACGGTTTGCTTTGAAGTTTGTTTGCCTTCGAGTTTATCAAAGTTATTTTGGGCTTTTGTTGCGCTTGCAAGTAGCCAAAGCAGTTTGCAGCGATAAGATGCGTTAAGTAATTATAAATGTTTAGCATCGGCATTTTTCGTATCTGGCATCTTAATGCAAATATTTGACGCGCACATTGAATCCTCTTTGGATGGAGTTACTCAATGAGCTATTCCTCAACTTGGTACTTGGACTTGGGCACTTGTTCTAATCTAATCAATGCAACGCAGCCAACTCCCAACTTGCCGCAAAAATCAATGCTGCAAAACGCAATGCACTTGCCACGCGGTGGCTGCCCCAAAGGTGTCGGTGGCATATAAAAAAAAAAGAAAAGACCAACAAGATGCTGCCTGCTGCATGCACCGCCACTCTCAAGGGACGACGACGACGACGTCCATTATCAACGAGGCGCAACTAAAATATTTTAATTAACGCAATATTTGCACAAAATAACCAACATTACAAGTTTGAGGCGCTAGATAAGAGTTTACGTACAAAGCGCTGGGCGGCGTGACGGTGGCAAGCAGGGCTTGCAACCAAATGATGCAAGGGGAGGTATACCGAAAGAGAGAGAGTGAGAGAGAGCGAGCGTTGCTAAAGATAAAAATTTTAAAGACGTTTAACCCAACAAACAAATTGTGCAAGAGAAGAATTGTAAGAATCGCAAGTTGTCAATTTTCTTGCAGTTTGTATTGCAAAAAGATATTAATTTAAACCTAGAGTTAATATAAAATATATATCAAATATTATTTTATCTTAAAGAAGTCATATTAAAAAAAGAAAATTGTTAATAATTAATTTTTAATTTAAGTAGAATAAATTTTAAATTTATTCTGTGTATAGATTTGAAATATTTATTTTATTGATCAATTTTAAATAAATTTATTTGCCTTAGATTTCTCATTTTCATAACTGAATCTATATTAAATAAAATATGAATTGCTTTAAATTCCTCTGACTAAAAATAATCCCTAAAAAGCGAGCCTCAAACTATGCCTTTGACTCCATTCATTCCTTGATGTATTTTAATTAATTTCCTTACTCAGCTTGATAATTTTGTTTATAGATTAGAAATATTTATTGCTTTACAAATTGCTCAATTTTAAATTAACTTATTTGCCTTCGATTTTTTCATTTCCATAACTCAACTTTAAATTAATTAATTTTCAGTTCTCATTTTTCTAACTCAATATATAATAAATTAAATATGAATTGCTTTTAATTCCCTATTTTTACACAACTATGACTAAGAATAATCTTAAACTAGCGAGACTCAAACTATCCTTTGATTCCATTCATTCCTTGATATATTTTATTCCATTTCACTCACTCAGTTTCGTAATTTTGTTTATAGATTAGAAATATTTATTGCTTAATAAATGGCTCAATTTTGAATTATTTAATTTGCCTTAGATTTTTTCATTTCCATAACTAAATTTAAAATTAATTTAATTGCCTTAAATTTCTCATTTTTATAACTCAATATATACTATATAAAATATTATTTACTTTAAATTCCTTTTAATTTAACACAACTATAACTAAAAATAATCTCTAGCTAATCTTTAACTATGTCTTCGACTCCATCTATTTTTTTATTTAATTTCCATATTTAGCTTGGTAATTTTTGTTTATTGGGTGTGTTGCATCCACTTTGCCATTGGGGTGTCTGTGTGTGTGACACTTGCAGAGCTGCTGCTGCTGCACTTGACTTGCCACAACACGCAATGGGCTGGTTAAGGAGGCTTGGCAGTGCAGATAGCCACTGCCACTGCCACTGCCACTGCCACTGCCACTGCCACTGCCAACTTGCAACTGCAACTAAAGCTGCCACGCAGGCGTACACCACTCAACGCCTTTTCTGTGTGCGTACGCTTGTGTGTGTGTGTGCGCATCTAAGATAGACATGCAGATATCATTGTGGCAAGTACTTGCTGGACACTAGCAGAGTACATACATACATATATATATATATATATATATATATATATATAAGTCTTCTTGAGTCGCCTATCGCATTGCAATCAGCGCATGCGTTTACAACGGACGATCTTCGTCGTCCCTTTCACAGTAGCTGGTCTCGGTGCTGGTTGCGTTGCTGGTCTCTTGATTGGGTTGCTTCTCTGGATACCTTTTGGATACTGGGGACCATCGTCTTGGACATCATCAGCGATGCGGCTGGCTCGCTCGCACGCTTATCGCATTTTAGTAGTGCAGCGATTTATCAAAGTTAACATAGACTTTTAGCTTGCGAGCCGCGATAGTCTCAGTTCCAGTCCCAGTTCGAGTCCGAGGGTGAACCAAAAGCCAGTAAACGAGAGACCTTCTCAATGTCCAATGTTGGCCATGCCAACAACTGGGAATGTGGCCGGCAAGTTGGCGCTTTTGGCGGCGTCTACCAGGCAACTCACCTCAACGCATTGCGTTATAAATCATTTTTATTTGTTTTCTCTCCAGTTCAGTCCAGTTCTCCTCCTCCTCCTCCTCGTTGCCTCTAATGTTGCGCCTGCTCTGTGGATTCTCATGCGTGTGTTATCCAAACGTATAATCTAAAGCACCAAATGCACATTAATGATGCATTTAAAAGACGGGCTAGTTAAGCGTTGGCCAAAATAGTTGGCTAACGTTTGCAAAAAAATTCTTACCATCTACAAATAGGTTTCGATTTAGTAAGCCACATTTTGGCTAATCAAATCTTTTATAGCCACAACAATTGTTATTCGCAATTTATGCCAAGCCAATTCCAGCGACACTTTGCAAATTTTATGGCCATTATTTTTGGTTAACAAAAAAATTGCAGTTTAAAATTTCTTTTATAAATAATAAAATATGTAAAAAAAAAGCTGCAACACTTGCCAAAAACTTGCTGCATGTAAATATATATATATTTTTTTTTCTTAGTTTGTTTTGGCCAACTTAAAGCTTTTTCACACATTCGCCCAAAAAATAAAAAAAGGGAGCTAAAACTGAAAAGCAAAGCAGCAACATCGCCGTAGTTGCGTTCGTAGTACAACTTAATTACAGTGCCTGCCAAAAGAAGACACCACTCACTCTCTGTCTGTCTCTCTCTCTCTCTGTCTCTGTCTTTCTCTGTCTATCTGTGTACAGGTTGTCTCCGGCTGGGTGCCGAAAATATCACTTAATTAACATTTTTCGCCCAGCATCGAACGTTGGCCGTAATTAACGCGTCCACTTAATGCAAACGCCATTGAATAAACGAGTAATTGGACGACATGTTGGCCAAAAAGGGAGCACACACACACACACACACACACACAGCACAAGAACTCGGCCTGTGGGCTATGCAAATGATTTTGGCCAGCTTTGAGTCAGTTGGCTCAGTTTGCCTGGCCACTTGCTGGGTGGCCGTGCGACAAAAATTAAAGCCAAACAACGATTTCCAATCAAAGCAACAACCAACTTGCTGAACGTAGTCAGTCGACTCACTGCAATTTCCCCGCTGTACCCCGCTGTACCCCGCTGTACCCCGCTGTACCCCGCTCCTCGCTCCACCTCAACTCAAATCGCAATTCGCGCTTTCGTAATTATGCGACAAATGCGTGAGGCAAGTCGCGCAAGTGGAGGCAACTTGCTCAGCCAACTCCTCGCTCCTCCTCGCTCCTCACTCCCCTTTCCTCACTCCCCACTCCTCAAGCAAAATAAAGCTTATAACGTAATTTAATTAATTTATGCACTCGCATTATTCAATGAAGTGCGCCGCCTGCATGCGTAATTATTGCACCTGGGACGGTATCAGTTATCGTCCATTGGCGTCATTCCGACTGCCGCCTGGACGCCACTTTGCATGCCTGATAAAGGCTAATGCCAAAAAAAAAAGGAGCATAAAAATTTAAACTGACTGCACTTTGGATACCCTGCATTTACTGAATATTTCAAAGTTGTTTAAAAGTGAAAAACATATTCCATTTTTTTTTATATATATTCCTGATCATCATTTAGAGAGCATCTAAAGGGTATTACTAGTCGAGCTGCTTCTTTAGTGAATTAAGAGTAAAAATTTGTCTATCCTTCCCATAACCAAAAACTTTATTGGTGATTTTTTAACTCACAAAATAAAATAAATCAAATTATATTTTTATATATTTTTATCAAAATTGCTTAAAAGGTTTCTCTAAATTCTCTACTATTCCATAAGTTTTATATATATTCCTGATAATCATACACAGTCCAACTGCTACGCATTGACTAAAGGGTATCTCTAGTCGTGCTCTTTTTTTTTGGTAAAGATGTTTATCCTTCCCATTACCAACACTTTATTGGGGGTTTCTTAACTGGCAATGGGCATAAAATAAACCACTTTTTTATATTTTTATATATTGTATTAAAATTGCTTAAAAGGCTTTTCTAAAGTGTCTGTGTGGCCAATAAAACGTATGCCACTTATATATATATATATATATGTATTAGCCATGGCTAAAATGCCCAACTGGTTTTGGCATGCAATCGGATAACAATCATAGCCATAAATGCTTTGTTTCTGCTTGTTAACTAAAGAGCTGTTTTTTATTGTTATCTTTTTTTTTAGGTTCGCATATATCTATTTTTCTCATTAACATAATTGTTTCAGCTTCAATTTCATTTAAATTGATAAGTTTTTAATTTTTTATTAACTTTGAGTGGGTTTTTATGATGAAATTATTCTTATCTATCATCTTGAAATTAAGAAAAGTTTGTATTCATTTTGACAAAGTTTTGAATGTGGAAAAGTTGAAATCGTTAGAAAAAAGCTATTTTTTGATATAATTTAAAAAAGAAAATCGAGCCAGATTTGTGTTTTGAACTTTGATTGAGGAATTTGCTGTAGGTGAAAATAATGCTTAAAAATCTGTTGACAAATTTAAATGCTTTTGGAAGCAGATAATAATATCAATTTTGAGAAGAAAATACGTTTCCAATTTCGAGTGTTGTAATTTAATCAAGGGAACAATAATTAAATTTTCAAAATCAGATAATTTTTAAAAAAAAAGCAAGTAATTTTTAGGAATAGTTTTATTTTCATGAATTTCAAGTCGGCTTATAGTTAAATTATTCCTGTTCCCCAAAAATGCATAAGCATTCACATTCACCATCAAAATATTGATTTCTAATCATATTTGGATTATTATTCGATTATTTAAGTGCGCATAAAATTGAAAAATTAAGAAATTTTTATAAAAAAGAAAGTAATTTTTGGGAATAGATATTTTTTTTATGAATCACAAGTCAGAAACACATTTGTAACTATAAATTATTTATATTCCCCAATATATGCATAGGCATTCTCATATAGACTTCAACTCATATTTCGATTCATTATTCGATTATTTGAGTACGCATAAAATCGAAAAATTAAGTAATTTTAATAAAAAAAGAAACTAATTTTTGGGAATAGATTTTTTTTATATGAATTACAAGTCAGAAACAAATTTGTAACTATAAATTATTCCTATTCCCCAATATATGCATAAGCATTCACATATAGATTTCAACTCATATTTCGATTCATTATTCGATTATTTGGTTACACATAAAATCGAAAATTTAAGTAATTTTAATAAAAAGAAAGTAATTTTTGGGAATAGTTTTTTTTCTCATGAATTTCATTTCAGCAACACATTTGTAACTATAAAAATATTCCTATTCTCTAATATATGCTTAAGCTTATATAAATTTCAACTCATATTTCGATTCATTATTCGATTAATTAAGTGCGCATAAAATCGAGTGTTACATTTAATCAGAATTAATTTCCACTGGGAAATTTCAGCGACATGACAATAAATTGCGTTAAATCAATCGTAAATCGGGGCAATTCAAGCTTGCTTGGCTTTTCTAGTGTCTCTGTGTCTCTGTGTATTTATAGCAATGGATCGAAACAATGGGCTACAATTCAGTTATTGTTGCGATATATGACAATGCTCCCGCCACTCCCCCCCACTCCCCTTACTCCCCCGACGGGGGTATATGCGCTGACCCATGGGGCGTAAGACATGTGCGCGCAATTAGACACGCCTCAGCGATGTGTGTTGTGCGTGTGTGTGTGCGAGTGTGTGTATCGAGTGTGTGTGTGTGTGCGCGTGTGTTGATTGTGTGTAAGCCTAAGTATCTGTAAGATACGCGCAGACACAAAATCATAATCCGCCACAAGCCGTTTGTACAATTGAACTGAACACAGTCGCTGGGCAACAGTTGTAAAGTTGATTGAATAGCTTCACTGCGTGTGTGTTGCTATGTGTGTGTGCGAGTGTGTGTGTGTGTATATATATATATATTTGGATTTGACAGCTAGACAGTTGGACAGAGTTGGACAGTTGCTTGTGTGTTGTGCTTTGCTTTTGTTTAGTTGAAGTATCTGCAGTTGATGTGGTTCCTGTTGTTGTTGTTATTGTTGTTGTTGCTGTTGTTGTTGTTGTTGTTGTTGTCGCGTGTGACATGACACAAAGTGGACAGTTTTGATTACTGTTGAAATTGAAAGGGAAATTGTTGAGACGCAGCCAAAGCTGTGTTTCCTCCTCGGTGGGTCAAAAATAAAAAAAAAAAAACCAAATGCATTGGATAACGAGTCGATTATCCCCCTGCCCAACCACCCCGCCACAACTGCAACTGACCCAAATTGGTTTGGATTTAAAGGCGTGTTTTGTTCACTACACACATATATATATATATATATATATATGTATATATATATATTGCTGTCCACAGCAAAGCTTAAGCCTAAGCTTCTTCTGCCAGGCAGCTGTCACAATTGTTGGCTGCAGGTTGACCAAAGCCAGTTACAAGATTTATGTGTGTTTGGCTGGAATGTGTTCACAATTCACAATTCACAATTCACAATTGGAGCAGGTCTTTAACAAAATGTTGTAAGTCTTTAATGGACTCCAGACTTGGCTGCACAAACTAATCCACACGAAAAAGATTTAAAATTGATTAAAAGACGACTTAACAAAATTTAATAAATTTTAATATTTTATAAATCTTTTAATTATCAAATTATTCACAAATCTAATTAAGCGAAATTGTGCATATTTAGATTTAAATATTTCAATTATTTATTGAATATTTTAAAATGAATTTAAAGGACTATAAATTTGCTGCACAAACTGTTGCAACTCAGCCACGCAAAAAAGTTTTTAAATTCAGTAAAAGACGACTTAAAAAAACTTATCAAAATTAAATATTTTATAAATCTTTTAATTATCAAATTATTCACAAATCTAAATATCCAAAATTGTGCAAATTTAGATTTAAATATTTTTAGTATTTATTAAATAATTTGCAACGAATTTAAGGGACTCTAAATTTGCTGCACAAACTGTTGCAACTAAGCCACATAAAAAAAATATTTTAAATTCAGTAAAAGACTAATTAACAAAATTGATCAAATTTAAATATTTTATTATTATTTAAACTATGAAATTATTCACAATTATTTAGTTAAATAATATTGTGCATATTTCGATTTGAATATTTTTTATATATTTAATATTTGTAGTTATTTCAAATGATGATTATTTTCGCATTCATTTGGCAACTCATCTTTTTTGTGTTTATCATTTGAAATTATTGTGTGCAAATTGCGTAATGAGAAAAATAGATTTGGCAAACAATCAAGAACAAAGCTGATTTATTAAAGAGCCAAAAGATAATAAATAGAAACTCAACTTTGAAGTACAAATTGAGTTGTGCATTGTCTGAGGTCTGAAATAGTTATTAAGTTGCAACAACTGTTTTTGGGGGCAATGATTGAGCCATGAGTTGAGCTGAGCCAGCTTGCGTGCCACTCACTTGCCTGTGGCAGCAGAGACAAGATGGGGCGAGTTGAGGCAAGATGAGACGAGTTGCATTTGATTATTTGGAATATGGAAAGCGGAGGCACATTATCAGAAACTGTGTCGCAACCTCAATGCATCAATTACATTTGCTAAGCCAGCAAATTATATGGCAGGCAATGGCAACTTTGTCTGCGTTGCTGCTGCTCTACACACATAAAACATAATAAATGAGCATCTATTGGAATTTAGCGCATAATCTGTAAAGTGTAGGGGGGGGGGGGAGGTGGGGGTAGTTGCAAGGCAAGAAAGAGTATGTTGACTGGGGTTTGGCTGCCAGATAAGCGGCTAAAACAAATGTCATACTTAGCCACAATGGCGCTGAACAACACAGCAAAACTGCAGCAGCAGCAGCAGCAGCAACATAACACAGTAGCAACATGTGTAGCGGCAGCAACTGTTGCAAACAGCAAGTTGCAACTGTGCCTCCTTTTGCTGCAGCTGCGGCTACCGCATTTTGCCTTGTCCGACAAATATGATACGAGTGCCTCAGCTCAGCTCGGTTTGCTCCTTGGCGTCATTCTTTGTGCCTCATAATTGATATTTTTCCTAGTGCTAGAGAGAGGTTTGGAGTGGAGTGGGGTGGGAATAGGGGAAGAGTGAGAGGGGGCAGTAACAACAACGGCAACATGTTGCTAGTTTTCCCAACTTTTGCACAGCACAGATAACAACAAGCAACTCGTGTCTCGCTGGTGGTGCAACTGTTGTTGTTGTTGTTGCAGTTGTTGTTGTTGCAATTGTTGTTGTTGTTGTTGCTTTTGCAACCCACATGCTGCGGCTGGCACTCAATGAATTCCATTTTGCGTGGTTGTTGTGTGTGATTTGAATTTATAACTTGGCCACAAACACAAGTTTTGAATTTTACCCAAGTCTTGGGCGACTCCTCCTCAAGACTGCAGTATCCATGTCTATTTGCTCCCCTTTCCCTTTCCCCCCCTCTCTCACTGTCTGTGTCTATTTGAGGTTTGTTCATTGCATTATCATTGATTTAAAACCAATTCATCAACTCGAAGCGACTTGACGACGATGACTCTTTTTGGTTTGGTTCTATTTGGTTCCGTCCTGTTTGGTTCTGTTCTGCTCTGAGCTGGGTGGGTTGCACTAATTGATTTTCGTTATGAGTAATGATCCTGGATCGCACATTCAAATGGATTATTCCGTTGTTCCGTCTCTTTACAGTATTATTCATAAATCAGCATCCATATTAAAGACAAAAGAGACATTGCCAAGCGATGTGGGCGATGCACACACCGACTCCAAAACAACTCCGCAGATAATCGGCCAAACTATTTCTTGATATATTTAAGGAGCAATTCGATAGTTGATTAGAGAGCGAACCGAATGCGGATGTAAAGTTGAGTTGCATAGTTATAAATGATAAATGAACAAAGAATTTGCTGGCATTCCAAAAACAGGATATTTGAAGGAAATCAGCGATTAATAATGGGTATATCTAAATAATGATAAATTAATAACTGAAGCGGTTTGCGTTCTAAGAATGTATTTGAAAAAACGCTAAGATAAATATTTTATTAATCTATAAAATTATTTAAATGATTTAAATTCAATTGTAAGAATATATTTAATTAATTATAATAAAATAATAATTAAACGGTTTGGTCCAAAATCTGAAATGTGAGGAAAATCAGCAATTAATAAAAAGCAATTTGTAAAAATTATTTTTAAATTTAAATCCTTTATTAATATAAAATAAAGTATTTTTCTCAATTATGATAAATTAATAATTAAACGGGTTGCGTTCTAAATTCTAGAAATGTGAAGAAATTCAGCAATGAATATTAATTTAAAATTTAAATCATTTATTTATCTAAAGTAAAGTATTTTTTATTAATTATGATAAATTAATAATAAAACGATTTGCATTCTAAAATCTAAAAATGCAAAGAAAATCAGCAATTAATAAAAATCAATTTTTAAAAATTATTTTAAAATTAAAAACACTTGCAAATCTTTACAAAATTCTCTGAGAAATTCTCTACTGACAAAAGCGTCGTAAAATAAATTTTTATTTGGCTTGCAAGTGACATGTTATGGCCAAGATATGATAAACTGAAAACTTTAATTTGCCACTTAAGCAAATTAAATCTCAAATCATTTTACTGTAAACTTTAGCTATAAAATAGTTTGTGGCGGGGTGAAGGGGAATTTCTGCTGCAACGTTCAATGAACTCTTGTCATAATTTCATTCGTTTCGTAATAAAAACGACAAGAGAAAAAAAAGTATAATTGCCTATGCATATTTGCGAATTTGATGTTCAATATTTTTTATGGCATTTTACCCATAGATTAAAATGAGAGTTTTTTTTATAGCAGAGTAGCTGAAGCTGGAGCTGGAGCAGGAAATGTGCCCCATGCGACCAAGTTGATTTTTTGATGTTCTTTGGTTGGCTGCCCAATTTGCTAGAACGTAGCTGCAGCTGCAGCAACCTTTTGTGGCATCATAAAAATCAAAACATACAAATCTTTATCAGCAAATGCATCTCCAGGCAGCACAACAACAACAAGAAGAAGAACAAATAACAACAACAAAAATGATGCCACATGCAACAAACAAATATTTCGTAGTGACCCAGGTAGCATTTGCTTTAGGGAGGTTTACCTGTTCCGAGCTACTGTTATCTGGTCTGTTTTCTTCTTCTTATATTGGAAAAAAAACACAAATTTTTAATATGCATAAATAGCTCGTAGATATTTTAGCCAGATTCACTTGACCTGGTCAGCTTCAGCTACGAATTTGTTTTCTATTTGATTTTTCCCCCTTTAACAAATTTTCATTCAAATTTGGGCGATTTTTCAATTTATTTAATTCGTTTGGGGATTGTCAATGGCTGCGATGCAGCGCAGAGATAAAAAGACATCATCTGATCGCATTGCCGCACTATCAGCTCCATAATATATTCTAATTTTTTAATTAATTACTAATGGTTAGCCACAGCATTGTCACAGCTAATGGCTCCGACTGTCTGCCGAACCGTCTGTCCCTTCGTCTGTCCCTCCGTCTGGGAGCCGACAACTTAACGGATTCCGGGCTTATCTTTTGCTGCCTTTAATTAGTGCTGCATTCGATTTTTTTCATGGCAAACGATTTAAACGGCAAATCGCAGCGCGCAAATCAGCTGCCGGTTTCCATAACTCATAAAGCATAACCATTCAATTTGTTTGGGTTGAACCGCCAAAAATTACTGCACAGTGGTTAAAAATGGCACATGAAAATAAGACGAAGTTGTAAAAGAAATTGAGAAAGTTTGTTTGTTGTTATAAGAATTTTTTGGGCAGATTATTAGTTAGTTTCAGGCAATTCCTGAAAAGCATTTTTAATTATTAATTAATTAAATAATTAAAACAAAATATTATTCGTTTGGAATTTTTAATTTATTAATTAATTTTATTTAGGAGTACTTTTAATGATTCTTAAGAAGAGCTATCTGTGGAAAGTTCTCTCGAGTATAAAATATATTTTATAGATTCCTAGGTAGATCAAAAGGTTCTCGAAGCAGATCCTATACGGACTCTGCTCCCTTTTCCTAATTTTGAGGGAAACCAGAAGATCAGTGATAAATTTTGGCAATTTTAATTGCTGCTAAGTTGGCCAACTGAAATTCAGCTTGAGCGGACTTCTCAAGCCATACCTGAAAAATTGCTATTGAGTATTAAAATAAAACGAAGTAAAATTAGTTTGAAATTAATGCATAAATATAAATAAGTAATTCTCAATCTGTAGAAAGTTATCTGGAGTATGAAAAATTTTTTATAGATTTCTAGGTGGGTCTAAAGAATGCCGATGCAGAATTTAATAATTGGTGGATAGAGAAGATCAGTGGATGTTTCAATCGCCTCAATCGAATTTTTTACTGATAAATTTTGGCAATTTTAATTGCTGCTAAATTTGGTCAATTTGAGCGGACTTCCCATTAAATCTAATCTGTTTTTGCCAAGTGCAACTTTTTTCAGTAGTAATTTTGGGGCGCTTTGTGGCTACTCAACAGTTTATATAACCATTAACCACTGTGCGTGTGCAATTCGCTTGGGGCCGCTTATCGTTTACCACAGATCAGACAAAATATGCCGTTGCCAGCGAGTTGGTGTTGCACTTTCCTTTCCTTTCGGGTTTTTGGGGCAGAGGCAACATTTAAAGAACAGCATGTAAATCGCTCAGATATCGAACTTGTTAACAAGTACTTAAGGGCTCTTTTATAATTATGGGCTATATATATATATATATATATATCCAGTTTTTGCCCAAAAGGTGTATTTTATAATGAGATTGTGATTTCTTTTTCGTGTGGCAAAAAAAGAAGCTTTTCTCATTGCTACCAACAAATTATGTATGTGGCATGCTAAGAATTTCGCAGCGTAATTTCATAAGCTGCCTAACCCCCTCCACCACTCTACCCCTCCCCGAGGTCATCATTTGGACTGTGTTCTCGATCTTGTTTTGTGCCTTATGGCTCTGTAATTTATGAGCGTGGGGCGCGCGCTGCCTGCTGGCTGCCTCGTTGCCTCGTTGCCTGGTTGCATGGTTGCCTCATTGGCTGACTGGTTGGTTGCATATCGGTAGCTGTCATCATTATGCTTTTCATACTCTCCGACTGCATTTTTGAGGTCAGAAATTGGCGTCAGCTCAACTTAAACGATGCAGCGTAAATTGACGTGCCACAAAAAAAAAAAATGATATCACAAAATGTAAGGCATGAATTCGATACACATGCTTATAAAAGCTGATTATGTGCAGATATTTATTGTATTCTTTTTCCGCAAAAACCAGATTTGGCTTCCTTTTTTTTTTGTATTTGTCGAGCTTAAATTTCAACGGCAGATAAATCTGCGTAGATTTGTGCTAAGTTTTTTCGCATTAAACGTTGAATATTTCTAGTCTTGGCTTTCTGTGCCAAAGGTCAACACACACACACACACACACACACCGAAGGCATGTGCTACGCATTTAGAAAGCAGCAACAACAACAACTGGAATCAAAATTCATCCCAGATGCATCGCATGCCAGCGCCCAAAGTTTACCAAAATCCCAGCTACAACTTCGTCTCGGAACTCAGCTCCCAGGCTGAGGATTTAGGTCTCAACTCTGGACGATGACAATATTGGTGGCGTTGTCGTTGTCTACAGTTTGTTGTTGTTGGTGTTGTTGTTGTTGGTGTTGCAAGCACCAAGCCCACATTTTCATAATTCGCATGGCTAAAAGAGACAAACAATCAGAAAATGGCAACCAAATGTGGCAAGAGCGAAATTTGTATACGCTAAGACAGCAATTTATAGTAGATTTAAATGTGCACAAATATTAATATAATAATTAAAAATAAATTCAAAAATGGCAAATTTTATGATTATATAAAAACTGTAAAGTTTTTTTTATATGAAAATATTTTTGTATATGTTGCAACACTTTTAAGCCACGAATTCCCCTGGCAAGTTTTTAATGGCTTTCAGCAGAATTTTCAACTGTCGCCAACTGGCTGAGAAAAGTTGAGCAACCCAGCGAGAAAAACCAATGGAAACCAAACTCATCGAACAACGCCAACAACAGCAACCAGCTGAAGCTTTGCAGGGACGCATGGGGCAAGCAGCGTCATCGTCGTCGTCTGCCTCTCAATTAATGACGATCATTGTCAAGGCTTTGGCGTAGCTAAATAGAGGCTGGCTCGCAATCTGGTCGAGTCGAGTCGACTCCAGTCGAGTCGCATCCAATGTCGCGTAGATGTTGGTGCGTAGGAGTCGCCCGCGCTCCGGTGGCTGTGGAGCTGTGGAGCCATGTGCCGTTAGTGTGTGTGGCGCATATTTAGGCATGTTGCAACATGCCATTTACAAGTGCGCGCCACAGCGTTTGCAATATCGAGTTTTTGGAGACTACTCCGCCAAAGTTGTTGTTGTCCTCCGTTGTTGTTGTTGTTGCTGGCATTGCCATTGCCGGCGGCGTGGCCGATTATGTTGTCGGTTTTGGAGGGTGCGTCAATTTATGAGTTCATTGTGCGTTTTCCTCCACATGCAGCTCCAACTCCTCCTGCTCCTCGTCCGCCTCCTTCTCGTCCTTCTTCTCGTTGTCGTTCTGTCTACAGGAAATGTAGCCAATGTTTTAGTTGCTTTAATGGGTAATTATTACGCTTTTGAGTTTTCTCCTGGCTTAAAAGGAGTTCTTCCAAGTGTTCTATTAGCCATTTATTACAAAATTCTTTTTCTATTTTATTTTTACAGAATTTTTAAATTCAAATTATAATTTTGCTTAGTTTCAGCTTTTTCCATTTTATTCCCATTTAATATAATATAATATATAATATAAAATTCTTATTCTATTCTATTTTTACAGAATTTTTAAATTTAAATTATAATTTGACTTAGTTTGAACAGTTTTCCATTTTATTCCCATTTAATATAATATAATATATAATATAAAATTATTTTTATATTTTATTTTTACAGAATTTTTAAATTTAAATTATAATTTTGCTTAGTTTCAACAGTTTTCCAATTTCTTCCCATTTAAAATAATATAATATATAATATAAAATTCTAATTATATTCTATTTTTACACATTTTTAAATTCAAATTATAATTTGGCTTAGTTTCAGCTTTTTCCATTTTATTCCCATTTAATATAATATAATATATAATATAAAATTCTTATTTTATTTTATTTTTACAGAATTTTTAAATTTAAATTATAATTTGGCTTAGTTTCAGCATTTTCCATTTTCTTCCCATTTAATATAAAATAATATAATATATAATATAAAATTCTTTTTATATTTTATTTTTACAGAATTTTTAAATTCAAATTATAATTTTGCTTAGTTTCAACAGTTTTCCATTTTATTCCCATTTAATATAATATAATATACAATTCTTATTATATTCTATTTTTACACATTTTTAAATTTAAATTATAATTTGATTTAGGTTCAACAGTTTTCCATTTTATTCCCATTTAATATAATATAATATATAATATAAAATTCTTTTTCTATTTTATTTTTACAGAATTTTTAAATTTAAATTATAATTTTGCTTAGTTTCAACAGTATAATATAATATATAATATAAAATTCTTAATATATTCTATTTTTTCCCTATTTTAAATTTAAATTATAATTTGGCTTTGTTTCAACAGTTTTCCATTTTATTCCCATTTAATATAATATAATATATAATATAAAATTCTTTTTCTATTTTATTTTTACAGAATTTTTAAATTTAAATTATAATTTTGCTTAGTTTCAACAGTTTTCCAATTTCTTCCCATTTAAAATAATATAATATATAATATAAAATTCTAATTATATTCTATTTTTACACATTTTTAAATTCAAATTATAATTTGGCTTAGTTTCAGCTTTTTCCATTTTATTCCCATTTAATATAATATAATATATAATATAAAATTCTTATTTTATTTTATTTTTACAGAATTTTTAAATTTAAATTATAATTTGGCTTAGTTTCAGCATTTTCCATTTTCTTCCCATTTAATATAAAATAATATAATATATAATATAAAATTCTTTTTATATTTTATTTTTACAGAATTTTTAAATTCAAATTATAATTTTGCTTAGTTTCAACAGTTTTCCATTTTATTCCCATTTAATATAATATAATATATAATATAAAATTCTTTTTCTATTTTATTTTTACAGAATTTTTAAATTTAAATTATAATTTTGCTTAGTTTCAACAGTTTTTCATTTTATTCCCATTTAATATAATATAATATATAATATAAAATTCTTATTCTATTCTATTCTATTTTTACAGAATTTTTAAATTTAAATTATAATTTGACTTAGTTTCAGCATTTTCCATTTTCTTCCCATTTAATATAATATAATATATAATATAAAATTCTTATTATATTCTATTTTTACACATTTTTAAATTTAAATTATAATTTTGCTTAGTTTCAACAGTTTTCCATTTTCTTCCCATTTAATATAATATAATATATAATATAAAATTCTTATTATATTCTATTTTTACACATTTTTAAATTTAAATTATAATTTTGCTTAGTTTCAACAGTTTTCCATTTAATTCCCATTTAATATAATATAATATATAATATAAAATTCTTTTTCTATTTTATTTTTACAGAATTTTTAAATTTAAATTATAATTTTGCTTAGTTTCAACAGTTTTCCATTTTCTTCCCATTTTATATATTAAGATTTAATGTGGCAACAATTCACTTTTGTGGAACTTTGCTGCATGACATTATTCTCGACTTTATTTGCACTTTAAGTGTCTTTTAATTGAAATTAATATATCACATTTAGCAAACCGAACTCAAATTCTGCTCCATTCGAGAAACTTGAACTTGTTGCATCGTCTTAACTTTCGACTTTCGACTTATGGCTAGGTGCAAGCTGTAAATTTTCCAAGTTTTATCCAACTAAAACACCCGAAAAACTTTTTGCCACACAAAACCACAAAAAAAGCAGACAAAAAAAAATAAAGAAAATCCGCACAGAAATTTTACAAGTTCATTTGGCAGCTGAGCTGAGCTAAGCCGCAGTTTGAACTCTGTTTCGAGTTGTTGGGACTGGACTTTTCGAGTTCTTCGTCGGGCAGGGGGGTGTGTGAATCCAGGGATGGACTTACTGGGTGACCCCAACCCATCCATCATCATTTCTAGTGGAGCAATCTCGGCTCGTTGAGTCTATTAAACATTTGATAATTTCATTGCTGGATTGTGTTTTCCCTTTTGTTGTTTATAGCTGCTGGGCTAAACTTGTTCTATTTGAGTTGTGTGTGTGTGTGAGTGTGTGTGTGTGTGTGTGTGAGTGGGCGTTGTTTGGGTGGCCAACTGGCTAGTTCACTGTACTTTGTCTGCTGTTTGACTTACGACTTGTGCGGTTCGCGAAATGCGAAATGTATTTCACGGTGTTATGATTTTAGCAACATTTTCCAAAGTTCTCTCGAACTCTCTCAAACTATCTATCTCCCTCTCTCTCTCTCTCTCTTTCTCTCTCTCAATGTGTGCCTCTCTCTCGTTTCGAAACTTTCCAAATGTTTTGAAAGCGTAAATCTATAAACCCAAAACACTCTCCTCGCCTTCAGCAGCAGCGCCTCTTTGGCAGTGCATAAATGCCACAATGTTGCTGTTGTTGTTGTTGTTGTTGTTATTGTTGCTGTTGCAGCCGCTGTTGCTGTTCCTCTGCTGCTGCTGCGGCGGCGTTGAGAACTTGACAAAACATTTCAACAACGTTGTAACGACGCCAGCGCCCGCATGCCAATGCAACAGTTGTTGTTGTTGCTGTTGCTAAAGTTTTAGGCGCAGACAACGCCTCGAACTAAACAACAACAACAACAACTGCAACACCAACAACAACAACAACAACGTGATGTGCCGCCATGCGGCCGAAGACTGTGCAACGATTAATGATGCAAATATTTTTTGAAAGCGCGAAAAATTGTGCATAAATTTACCATGACCATGGACAACAGCAAACGACAACAGTAACAACAACAACAACAACAGCAAGCGACAACAACAGCAACATTTTGTTTACGAGCTGCACTTTGTTGTTATACACTCCGTTGGACAAGTGCTTATTTGCTTTCTGAGCCAACTTGACAAGGACGAAAATTTAAAGAGTTACACAAAAATGTGTTGCCAAACAACAATCTTTGAGCCAAGTTTTAAATGATGGCTGTATTAATATAAGAAGTGGCTAGAAAATGTTAGTTAACTCCGCCCTATTTTATACAAATATAAATGTAATTTTTTTAAAGAAAAGAATATTTATATTATTAAAATACAAAAAATAAATAAATAAATGAAAATGCACAATCTGCAATTTGCAGCCAATAAAATATATAAATAAATAAAATAATAATAATAATAAATATAATAATAATAATAATAAATATATTAATAATAATAATAAATATAATAATAATAATAATAAATATAATAATAATAATAATAGATAAATAATTAAATAAAAATTATTAAATAAAATAACTTAAATAAAAAAATTAAATAACAAATTCTTTGACATAATAAATAACATATTTTTATTGTCGTCTACTATATAAATTTTTTAATTTTTTTAATCTTATTTTCATCTATATTTAATATTTTATTTATTGGCTTATAACTCCTTTGTGACTAGTGCAACGATTTATATAAATTTCCAAATAAATTCTAAATTCCTAAAAAACACATTTTTATATTTACTGCAAACGAATAAGTACTTTAAATATTTAAATTAATTTTTACACCCCAAAAATAAATGCTGAATAATGCAGAGTATTTGAAGGATCGGTGTGCGAAGTGCGGTTGCCATTTGGGTTGTTTGTTGTGGTTGTTCTTGAGTTGTTTTCTTGCCCATATGCCGGCGCGATGACACTTAACAAATGATCGCATAAGTGCACACAAAACGCACATTGCAGTCCACGATGAGAATGGGACTGAGGATTGGGAATGGAAGTTGGAATGGGGGATGGGGAGTCTTACTGGGGGCCATTGATTGGGTTGTTCCTGCCAGAACCCGCCTGCTTGGGACTGGGACGGCGATTGTGGCCTTTTGTGTGGGCAAATTCTTGAGTGGTATCACTGCTCAGCCGGCATATTTTGTATCACAACAAATCGTGAGGGTATGTCTAAGTACCACAACGAGTACATGTGAAATGTTTACAAAATAAATGCGGCACTTGAATTAGGCAACATTTGTTCAGGTTTTGTGGCATGGCAAGGCTTGGCTTGCTGTTGTGGCAGGTTGGCTTTCTTTATTCCTTATTAAACTCAATCTGTTTAATCAAATTAGTAGAAATCAGCACTAGACACAGTGCAGCAGCCAGCAATCTGCTCTCTCTCTCTCTCTCTCTCTCTCTCTCTCTCTTTTGCTGTGGAGGAGTGGTGCCTCACGAGTGGAGCCTGCACTGCACTGAGTGAGTGTCAGTGCGTTGGCGTTTTGTGCCCCGATCCCGAATCCAAAAAAAAACCCAAACCACCGTAAGGCTTTGCCATTGTGGCAATGGCATTTGGTGCCGCTACACCCACTTTTTGGCCAAGGGAACCTTTTTGTAGATATGTTTGTGTACTTTGTGTCAGAGTCAGAGTCAGAGTCAAAGTCGAACTTGGAGTCACAGTCGTCGTCATCTTCTCCTCTTTCTCTCTCTTCATGTGGCACATTAAGCCTGGCTTTAAGTCTTTTAGTCTTTCAGTATATTGCCAACTGGCATTTGAACTTATTGCCACAGTTGGGCACGCTGTCATAAAAGCAGTCGGCGCAAATGCTGTAGGTTGGCTCCAAAAAAAAAAATATATATATATCTACAGTTTGGCATATGGGTAACGTTTTGTTTAGACAAACAGTGAAGTGGAAAAAGCAAGTTCAAAAAGGGTTTTAATACAATTAACTAAAAGAAAGTTAAAATTGTTGGAAACAAGCCTAGCTGAATTTTTAATTTGAATTTTGAGCCATAATAGAATTTTTTTAATAAATAGTAAATAATCTACTAGACAAATTTTTTATTAAAATGCAGTAATTTCGAGAGTAGGATTAATATTCAGGAAGTTCTGGCATTGGAAAAATTAGACCCATTAAAACTGCTATTTTTTAAAAACAATTTCGAGGCAGAATTTTGCTGCTAATTTTAAATGCAGTTTTAAATTCTAAAAATTATACAAAAATCATTAATCTGTATTAAAATAATATATTTATGTATTATATTTAAATAATATTTAAATAATATATTTTTACTGTTAGCTGCTCCCCCCCTTAAGCCGCTTTTAGCCACTTCACTGCTTGCTTATATGCTTATTGCTTGGAACAAAAGCCACAAATAAATCCAAATCGCACTCAAAGCCTGCTGCCCTTTGGCACTTTACTGCAGTTTGGTTCGGTTGCATCGTTGTTGTTATTGTTGTTGCTGTTGATGGTTTTTTGGAGTTGGAGCACCGCCTCCCCCGCCTCTGCATTGTATTGGCTGCATTGTGGGAGTGGTTGTCGATGCTGTCGAGCTGTTGAAAATCCTTTAGAGCGTTACTAATTAAAATATCAACATTTTAAGAGGCGAAGTGAATGTGTTAAATTGACTTTTCTCCTGGGGTGGTTGCCGCGACAATATCTTGGCCCACATCAATGGTTGCTTCGTGAATGCTTGTGGATGCCTCAATGTTTTTTTTTTTTTTTTTTTTTTTGCCTCATTGTGGCCTTTTGTTTAGCTCGAGGTTTGTGCTGGCATTTTGAGCTGAGGTCGCTGTTGCAGTTGCAAGTAACAGTTTTGCCGTTGCATTTCGTGAGAAGAGAGCTCAACGTTGGCTAATTAAGTTGCAATTAAATGTTTTTAATAGCCCAACTTTGACTCCATTTCCCCCTTCGCTTCTCTCTTACCCCCCTCTTTCATAAGGCCATTGAGCCGGATATAAAATTACAAAATGCGTGGCGTTCAAATGAGGAGCGCGGCTCATTAAAGCGCGGAAAGTCTTTGGGGCTATTACCAAAGACGTGCGGGCAAAACTCAAAACGCAAAACGCAAAACGCAATTGCAGCATAAAAAAAGATCCCAAAAACGAGACAAAAAAAAAAACAGCATCAAGCACATTTTTAAAAATTAAAAAATGCAGGCCAAAAAGCAAATGAAACCGAAGCTGAAAATGCTCTTTGGTGGCAGGCAAGCGATGCACTTTTTGCAACAAGCAACAATCTTGTTGCATGCAATTAACTTACATAATTTAATTAGCTTAAAGTTTGCTTTTTATTTAGTCTCAAAAGTAACTTCTTTTCTGAGCCGGATTTCTATTTTAATTAGCTTAAAATTCGCTTTTTATTTAGCCTCATTAATAAATTATTTTAATAACTATAACTAATAATCATTAATAACTTTTGTTTTTAATTAGCTTTTCTATTTCAATGGAATATTTTTGTTTATATTTACAAACGAATCAAAACGAATTTTTTTTTTTTATTTAGCTGGGATTTTTGGCGCATAAAGTGGAAACTGTTCTGAATTGGATAGTATTATGTAAATTCTCATAGATTGGATTCTCTTTTAACAGTTTCTTAAAAATGTAGATTTTTTCATAACTTGCGACTTTTTTTAAATACATTTGTTAAAACTTGTATATTTTATTTTATATATATTTATTTTATAGTTGTGTAATTTTGTGTCACTTTTTATTCGTTATTTATCTAAATTGTTGTACTTCGTGGATTCTCTTTTAACAGTTTCTGAAAAAAGGTAGATTTTTTTTTTCAACTTGCAACTTTTTTAAATTAAATTGTTAAATCTTATATATTTTATTTTATATATATTTATTTTATAGTTGTGTGATTTTTTTGTCATTTTTAATTTGATATTTATCTAAATTGTGGCACTATTTGGATTCTCTTTAAACAGTTTCTTAAAAATGTAGATTTTTTTTCAGCTTGCGACTTTTTTAAATACAATTTTTAAAGCTTATATATTTTATTTTATTTTATTATTATATTTATTTTATAGTTGTGTGATTTATTGTCACTTTCTATGCGATATTTATCTAAATTGTGGTAATTTGTGGATTCTCTGCTAACAGTTTCTTAAAAATGTTGATTTGCTTTCCCATTTTAACATTTTTTAATACAATTGTTAAAGTTAATGATTTAATTTATATTTATTTTATAGTTGCTTGATTTATTGTCACACTGATTTAAATTACAAGCCTTCAAATTTGTGTTTGTAGAACTGCCAAAATCACATTTGATTTAGCAAAACTATATTTTTTTATTGTTTAGTTATGTGATTTATTATTACTTTTATTGCTGAGCTGTGATTTAAAGCTGAATTCGCTTTTTTAGTTTTCTTTTCTTGATGTTATAGTGAATGTAATCTCTTTTGGTTAGTATAAACAGCGTCCTTCTGGGCAACTCGTCGTCGTCGTCGTCACAGGGCTGCGCGCATGCGCACAACACATGCCGTGGGCAGTTGAAGCTGTTGTTGTTGTTGTTGTTGTTGTTATTGTTGTTTTTGTTGCTTTTGTTGTTGCTTGCTGCTGCCTTTGCCACTGCTGCAATAAACGTCAAAATGCGGCCCATTGCTGTCCATTTCATCAACGTGTGAAATAAATCACTCAAAGTGCTGCAGATCCATTAAGGGCACCAGGCAATGAGCAGAGCAGTGGAGCAGTGGAGTCGCAGTCGCTGCTGAAGCGCACCCGTCGTCATCAGAGTCGTCGCCATCGTCGTCGTCGTTGTTCGCTTTTGTGGTAAATACATTTTTAGCATTTTGTCTGCTGATACCTTTGGGTGTTGTACAAGACGGCAACTGTTGCCAACAATAAAGACGCAAGCAGGCAGGCAGCCAGGCAGCCAGGCTGCATGCCACTGGCCACGCTTGGCTCTTTTTTTTTTGTGATCAGCTTCTTTTTGTTCCTCATTTTTTTTATTTATTTTTTTGTTGGCCATGTCCGCCATTCGCAGCCACATTGGCCCATTGCATGCTGTTCACCTTTGGCAATTTCATTTCATGTTTTCAACTGCTCTCCGTCTGTCCTTCTGTCCGCCTTGTCTTCATGATGATTTTTGGCGTGCTACGCGCAAGAGATTTCGACCACATGCAAAATGCATTTCAAATTACATTTCATTGCTTAAATTCAATTAACGGTAAGACGCCGCCAAGAGTAGCGAAATGAGAAATGAGAAATGAGAAATGCGAAATTCGAGATGAGAATTGCGAGTTCCCAAAAATATATATATATAACGAGCGCCTGCTGCGCTTTCGTTCTCAACCTGCCACACAGCTGAGTTAAAGGCGAAGGCCAAGCAGAAATAGTAGCTGTTTCTTGCTGTTGGCCATTAACTCAAACTTAACTGGAACTCCAGCTCAAGCTGCAACTGCAACATGAGGCAAGGCAGCGCAAGGCATCGCAAGTAATCAACAAACAAGTAGCCGCCTGGCGAGTAGGTAAACAGAAAGTTGATTGAAAGTTTGTGCAAAGTGCAGCTGGGAAATGAAACCATACTAAGTGAGATGCAACACGGCAAGAGTCAGCTCTTAGATGTGTGGGAGCAACAAAAACAGGAGCAACAGCAGCATGCAGCAGCAACCAGCAGCAGCAAACAGCAGCAACAGCAAAATGTGGCAGGCAACAAGCTGAAGCAAATAAACCAACAGATTAAATGCAAAACAAGTTATCACAAATGTCATAACTTGTTCCATGCGGTAAATGCAAACATGTGACTGATATTGTTACCAGATCTTCTGCTAATAGCCTTATAATGGTTAGAAAAGGTGCTCGGAACACAAAACAAAAAAAAACTATAAAAAAATAATATGACATTTTGGCTGGAAAAGGTGCTGAAAACAGAATGAAAGCTGTAAAAAATATTAGGAAATTTTTAGGCAAAATAAAAAGTTGTAAAAATAAGTTAATAAGCATTTTCCAATTAAATTAAATAAATTATTATTTATATTATATTTATATTAAAATTATGAAATTTCGGTTATAAAAGGCTCTGGAAACAGAATAAAAGCTGTAAAAATATTGTTAAATTTTAAGACAAAATATAAAGTCGTAAAAATAAGTTAAAAAGCATAATCTAATTTAATTAAATATTATTACTAAAATATTTAGTTTATTATTATGAAATTTTTGTTAGAAAAGTTGCAGGGCACAAAATAAAAGCTGTAAAAAATATTGAGAAACTTTTAGATAAAATAAAAATAAGTTAACAAGCTTTATCTAATTTAATGATATATTATTAATATTAAATTTAATTTTGACTACTTTTTAATAATATCAACTTACCTGTTACCTTAAGGCCTTAAGGCTTAAGGCCAAATCTAAGTTATACGCCCCAAAAATTATGCTATCTTAATTTGTAATTAAATATTGTCATTTATTGTCGCCTGATTAATATTGATTTTATTACACACACAATAACACACACACACACACACACATTTCTTTGTTTAATTAAGCACAAAAATGTTGCCCAATCAAGCGGCACAATTTGACTTATTATTCATGTCAAATCCCTTTGGGGGGCAGGTTCACATTTAGGCTTGGAAATTAAATATATTTTTGATCTATTGTTGAGCAGTTTGGTGACAATTTGTTGTGCGCTCGGGTCATTTGTCATTAAGTGCAGTTAATTGCTGCAATTTGCAAATTATATTTCCGCTATAAATCTTATTGGAATTCTTTCAACTTAATTAGTTTTAATATCGCTGCACGCCCCAAAAACAAACCAAGGGCATAACTAACAATTAAGCTGGCATTGCTCATAAGCAAGTTAACCGCATGTGTGTGTGTGTGTGTGTGTGTGTGTGTGTGTAAGCAAGTATGTCGCATAAATCTTAATTACGCTTCGTCGAGCGTAAATCATCATCAGCCACATCAGTCGCAAACTGGCCAAATTGATTCATGCATAGCAATTTTGCCACAAGTTGCAAGAACTTCAGCTCAATTCAAGTCTCAACTAACTTTGACATTTTTAGCGGCATTTCATATAATTCCTTTGCATATACATTTTATGACGACGAACTCTGCATGTGCCACACCCAGCCGAGTGTGGCAGGAATGTTAATTTTTATTTTTTATTTTTATGTTAGCCAGTTGAAAATATGCCTCATTCCATTAGCTTTTTTATGGCTGATAATTGTTGAAATGCAAAACACGGAAAGAACTAATAAGGAAAAGCGATAATGGTTAGCAATTTATGTGTGCAAGTGCATTAAAAACTAAATGAGAAATGGCTTAAATAAATGCACAATAATTTGGCTATAACTGTATTCAATTCTTACCAATAATATTTAATCGAATGTTCAACAAGCTGCATTTATTTGTGGCAGCAAAGACAACAAACCTGGTCGCTAATGGGTTAAGTCATCAGTCAGTCTAGTTACGTTTATTCTTTTGATCTATATATATTTATATATATATATATATATATGTATATATATATATATATTCTCATTTAGTTGCTTATGGCGCAATTGAGAATGGTAAAAAAAGGTTTGTTACAAGTTGTAAAGATTAAATGTCCATTAGGCGTTGCCGACGCACGTAGAACTTGTTTAGATGGCGACAAAGTGAAGGGGGGGTGGGAGGTGGTAGGCAATTGCACTAGTCAAACCACAAAATCGAGTCGAAGCGAACATGGCAGCCAAGCGATTTAAATGCGCGCAATGCAATCACTCAAATTGGCCAAAAGCAGCTGAACGTGCAAGTTGGCAACGGCACGAATCTGCCTGAATTACATGAAATATTTTAATCCCAAAGATGCAGTTAAGTGCATCCATCAGCGTGTATTTAGTATTTAATAAATACGGAAGCGAGAACACGACGCAAACACACACACACCCAGTCCTTACCAATAGCCCCAGTCAAAGCCATGGCTAAGAGCAACCACACTTCGCAAAGAGGTATTTTAATTTATTTAAATTTTCTAGCCGCTCATATTACCAACAGCAATTTACAGACACTCAACGACAGCGCAGACAAACGGACATCACTTGGACTTGGACTTGGACGGACATCCTTTTTGGTCTCTTGGCCAACTGGCGCACACGACTCTTAGCTGTGGTGGCTGCTGCTGCTGTGGTGACTGCTGTTGCCGGTTTGCGACTTTGGCCAAAAGAAAAGTTAACATCCATTAGTCGTGCTAATGATGCGCAACCCACTTTGAGCCGCGATCCACACAGGGAATCAGCCAACCAACCAGCCATTCAGCACCTTCTTAACTTGTTGTTGTTGTTGTTGCTTTTGCATGGAGTGTCCTGTTCTCTGCACTCCAATCCTGTCCTGGATTTAGTTTGCTATTTTGAAATGCATTTGGCTCGCTGGTTAGTTGGCTTTAGCCCATAGCTTATATATGTGTGTGTGTGTGAGTGTGGCTAATGCAAAGTCAAAGTGGCTAAAATGAGCCAAGCCATGTGTGCAGTGCATTAGCTAAAATGTACACTGAGCGCAATATTTAAAGGAAGTTTATTTATAGATACACCTGTAAAAATAACAAATAGTTAATAAACCAACATTTTAGCCAACTCTTAACTGAATACTTGCCATTAACTGATTCAAATACAGTTCGTAGGGAATATGTCCGCTGATGGGATCTATGGCCACTGGCCACATTTCATCCATTTCCTCTTGGGTAAATGGTTCGCCCTCCTCCATCATCAGCTTGCCAAAGCTCTCCTTGCTCAGGTAGCCCTTGTTCTCAAAGTCCAATATTTTGAAAGCTTCCAGAATTTTCTCCGGCGGCGCCGGTTCCATTCTAACAAAAAATGTTGGATAGATTTCGAAACTCTTAAATAAATCCAAAAAAAAAACTCACTTGCGTTCCATGAGCAACTGCGACACATGTGGCAGAAATTTGGTTAGATGCACCACGCCGCTGGTCTCCTCCGTTTCGGTGGCCGAGATGACCTCGTTGACCTCCTGCTCGGTGGGCACACAGCCCAACAGCCTCAGCACTGTGCCCACCTCCCGCACATCAATCAATTTGTCGCCATGATGATCAAACACACAAAATGCATCCGAAATGCGTTTCTCCAAATCGTTATTAACTTAATAAGGATATTTTTACATAATATTATTATATATAATTATTAATTATTAGCAGCAACACTTACAGTCCAGATCCATTCTATATAAATCGCAAACTGTTTTTCACAAAATAATTTTTCAAGCAGCGTTTTTTGACTGTTGTTTGTTAGATCAATATTTGAAGTGAGACTGACGAAAAACTGTTGTCAGTGTTGCCAGGTGACAGTTGGAGAAGAGAAGGGGTGTTTAAATCAGAGAGGGAGATTGAGAGAGAGAGAGGGAGAGAGAGAGAGAGAGGGAGACTGAGAGTGCTTAAATGGCAGCAGATTTAAGGAGTACATTTTGTAAAAACCTTTGCGACAATTTTGTAGTAATTTTTAATAATATTTGCGAGTACACAAAAAAATCACTAATAATTAATTAAATTAATGCTTAATCATTTTAATCAACGAGCATATTTTTTTAAGTAGTTTATAGATTTTTTTATATAATATTAAAGTAATTAAATTACTTTTGGAATTAATATAAAATTGGTTTGTGTAGTTATTTCTTATAAAAAAATAAAGAAAATGCTCTTTATAGAAATTATTTTATATATTCAACGATTTGGCGAGATTCAGTCAAGTAGTTTTTAAGGAAGAGTCAGATAAAGTTTGGATTTAAAATAATAATAATAATAAAATAAATAATAATATCTCAATCTTAAATATCATATGTAGAAAAAGCTAAATTAAATAAAGCAATATTCAACATTATAATGAAAGCACAATAAAAAGTAACTAACCCAATCCAAACTGGGCAGTTTCAACTGTTCTTCAAAATTAGACAACTTAGTAAAAATATGTGTTATTTTTATTAATTTAACAGCTGAAATGCAACTTGTCAACTGAGTTTTCATATAACAAATTCAAATGAATTATTTAATGGACTCAGCTTGTTGCGCAATTCTAAGTATTTTATCACAAGGCAATTGTCAATAACATAGAATAATAATTATAATAAAAATATCCATATTTATATATGCATTCGCTGATATTTATGCATACCTAGAAAAAAAATACAGACCAGTTTTCCATTGAAATAAAGAGCCACTTTGCAAATGTATTTTTTCATTAATATAAAAATAATAATAAATTATTTCTCTATTTATTTTCGATTCGCGCAAATCTTGAGCTAAACCGATAAATGTGATAAATTCAAGTTTCTTTTGAAATACTTTACTATTTATATGCTTAACGATAATGATACAATTTTTTATTGTATGGCAACTTGGCAGTTTCAAATTTACCTTTCTAAACTGGGCTTGTATGAGAGCGTAACCAGGCCATAATGCTCCAAACTGGATGGAGGAACAAGTGCATTTTAGAATTATGCGCACTTTAATGGAGATTACAGCAGATCTGCAACGGGGTGGGGCATGCTGCAAAGCGTATGCCACGCATTGAATTCGATTAAAGCAAAACAAAAAAAAAAAAGAAAAAAAGATGTAATAAAATAATAAAAAAAAAAGAAAAGAAAATGTTGCAATAGGCAACATGCCACTACTTTATTCATTCACGCTAATGCGTGTCGTGTACAACACGCTTCGAGCCACTTGAGCTGTGCTTGCAACAAACACACACACACACAACACACACACACAGTTGCATATCGGCTGAGCCATCTAGTGCTGGACTAGCCAGGCTTTTGGCCATGGCTACTGCCATAAACACTAAAAGTGTTCGTCATTTGCTGTTCCAGATCCAATTAACCATTTTGATGCATTTGCCTCCATTAAGTTTTTCTTTCTTCTTCTTCTTCTCTTACTCACTCTTCGTCCCCCTCTCTGCTGCAATTCTCGACCCTTTTTGCTTAGGCCTTGGTTGTTGACTGCCTTTTGCAATTTCGTTGCACAGACTTACAACATGATCGGAAGTTTGTCTTAACCAAGCCTTGTCGACGACGTGTCCGTGACTCCAGAACTCCCCAGTGAGCTGCGTGTGTGTTACTGTGTGTGTTGCTGTGTGTGTGTGCTTTTGTGTAAAGTACTTTGTAAATGTTGGCATGATTTAAGCCAGGCTCTTAGTCTCTTTACTCTGACATTTGCTCTTAGTTTGTTAGTCTATTAGGCAAGCGATTAAAATTTAAATTGAAGTCGAGCCTCGGCCTAAATTGCGTTGCAAGCGAAACGATTCCTCTTCTCCGGCTGCATTATTTTTTTGCTTGCTTGCAACACGCCCAGCTTTAACATCCGCTTGCCATTTGGTTTTGTCATTAGCATATTTAGCGCATTCTGTGTCCATCTGTCAATTTCGACACCTGCCACAGACAGGACGGCAACTTGTCAGCTTGCCCCACTTCCTGTGGGGTGCCACATAAAATTACAGATTCTGCTGTGTGGTGCTGGCATCATTATGGCTATTTAAGGGTATTATTCTTAGTTCCGTTTTCTTGGGCAGGTTTTTTTTTATTTCCAAGGCTTTTAAATATTGATTTCATAATTAATTTAAATGGTTTCATCAAGGCATGCAAATGTCTGTACTTAAATTGCTTTGTAATTGAATCTGCCTTAAAATGTGTATTTTTTCCCAACTGATTTCTCATTATTTAAGCCGCTGTTTAATTAAAAATTCCTTGATTGATTCATATAGAAATTGAGCTGCTCGCTTTGATCTTTCAATGTTTGTTATAGAAAAATAGTTGTTGGGAGAAACGATTTCCTTTCCTGAAAATATATTACAATTGAACCAATAAATTTATTTCTGATTTTTTTTACCGAAACACAATTGTAGATTTTTGAAAGCAATTTGATTAATACTTGTTTATCAGATAAGCCAAATCCTTGAACAATCTAATCAAAAAAACACATTCTAAAAACTACCTAAAACTAGTCTAGGCAATTATTATTCAAATCAGCGTTTTATCAAAAGGCAATTGTCAATAACAAACAATAATAATTATAATGGAAATAAACATATTTATATTTGCATTCGTTTATATTTATGCTTACCTATAAGAAAAAAAAATACAGACCAGTTTTTCCATTGAATTAAAGAGCCACTTTGCAAATGTATTTTTTCATTAATATAAAAATAATAATAAATTTTTTCTGTATTAATTTTTGATTCGAATTGCGTTACAATTGGATTTGTGAGTGTGTAAGTGTGTGTGTATGTGAGTGTGTGTTTGTGTGTGATTGTGGTAATTAAATGGAATTTAATAAACATAAACATGCAAATAATGAGCGCTGCCTTTCACAGCAGTCAAAACGGAAAAATTGTCTGTCTAAAAAAAAATGGCCCAGAAACTTTTGTTGAATTAATTAGAGTAAAAAAAAGAGGCAGACAAACTGACTGAGCTGAGCTGAGATAAACAGCAGCAGCAACCACAGATTGTTTTTTTTTTCTCCCTTTTTTTTTGTTCAATTTTTATAAACGTCTTGGTAAGAAAAAAAAAAAAACTGAATTCAATTCAAAGGCAAATGATATGAAAGAATTGATTAATAATCATAGCGAAAACCACAAAAGAGCTGCCTTATGAATGGTGGCTCAAACGGCGGCTCAGACTGTGCCACAGTTTGTGGACCGTAGACGTTGGCTACTGGCCAAAAAAAAAAAAACCGCTGACGCCATGCTCGCTCCAACTTTGGCTTCAACCTCAGTTTAAGCCAAGGCCAATTGCATGCACTAAACAAAAAAGTTTTAGTTAAATTTAATAATTATTTAATTTAGAGTCTAAAAACTTGGATTTTCTTATAAATTTACTGTTGCATAAAAAAAGCTTTTAACTACAAAATGGCTATTAAAAAAATATATGCCAAAGTAACAATAAATTGTGGACAGTGTATAAGCCTGGGCGTAGCAGCAGCAACACATGCTACAACTGTTGCTGCTGCTGCTGTTGTTGTTGCTGTTGTTGCTGTTGTTGCTGCTGTTGCTGTGCTCCACATTCTCTGACTACTCTGGCGTCCAGTCATGTTTTGTTTTGTGGCCGAGCTCGCCTCGAATCGACTCCACTCGACTTGACTTTGATTCAATTTCCATATGAAAACATCGATTTGCGTTTGCTTCTCGTCGTTGTAATCAAAGTGTTGTTTATGGAACACGTCCGGCGTGTTGTTGTTGTTGTTGTTGCTGTTGCTGTTGTTGTTGTTGTTATTGTAGTTGTTGGCTAAAAATGGCTTAGGGCAACAATTGCGCGCAACGTTTGAAAAATATGTAGCCAGCGATTACATTTGCCTATTGCCTGGACACACAGCGACAAACAGAGACAGATAGATAGATAAAAGAGAGTGTGTGAGAAAGAGAGAGAGAGAGAGAGAGAGCTAGAGCAAGTTATGATTGAGTTCTAATGAGTTGAGAAAAATGTATCAAGGAAAACCAGTTCCCGGAATCGCAATTAGATAAGTGGGTTTCATGCGGCTGCGGAAAAAGCGCAACAAGCGAAACCAACAATTGTTGTCCCAAGTCTCTGCCAGCTTCAAGCTAAATCCCCAAACCGCAACACACCCCGCTCCATCCCCCCGCAGCCCGGCACTTCTCTTGTGGTAGCTGGCTGCTCTTTGTGGCCTGTCAGGAAATGGAAATTGTTTTCCATTGAACGGCGGACAAACGGGACAGCAAATAGGCACAGCCAGGCACAGACCAGGCACAGTCCAGGCACAGTCCAGGTAACAATGTGTAGCACATTTTCCATAATAAGGCGTTAAAAATATTTTGCAATTTAATTTATTTTTATTTCTCTGCTTTTTCTGCTTTTTTCTGCCATTTCGATGGCAAAATAACCATATGTGTCCGGCCAAGTTGGAACTCGTTTAACTGGTCGCCGGTTCGAGTGAAAACTTGTCCGATTTGCCGGGTAAAAGTCAGGTGTAGAAAATATGTTAGCAAATTTGAGAACATTATGAAATTGACGGCTTCACTGCGGCAACATCTTGTTGCAACGAGGCAAAACAGATTGCGTGACATGTTATCATAAAAATGATATTATAATTGTGTAATGCATTAGCCGATCTCGTAAATAATATGCATTCCTGATCTTCCTATCTGGTGTGCAGAGATGTGTTTGAAGATAAGTTAAAAAATTATATTTTTTTAAATAAAAATTGTGTTGTATTAAATTACGCCTAATCTTTTTATTATTCTGTACAAATTTTCCCTTGTGTATAATTTATTAATTTATATAAATTTTCTTTCATTTATGGATTAAAATTACAGCACCTCATCAAATATTCATTTCAGCTGACCCATAACATGATTTAGTCATTATGTGGCCATAAAATGAAATGCCTCTAGGCCAACTTCTGCACTAGTTTACGTTCGATTAATAGGCGTGAAATATTAATGGGCTAAACACGCCTCAAAACACAGCAAAAGCAAAAAAAAAAAACAAAAAGGGAAAGGTTTTTTTTCCCGTCTCAATTGCTACTCTTGCTCTGCCAGTTAATTGGTAGGGCTACACGTATCGCCCCCTCTGCTTCGCCCCCCCCCCCCCTCCATCTCTAAAAACCTTACTTTCTAGCCATAAAAATGCCTACGCCCTAATGTGCGTGCCTTTCCAATTACAAAGTCGAAGTTGAGGCTGAGATCTGAGCAGCCCCATCATTAGCCATTATTTTTACTAATGATATTTATTTTTTTTTTATGTTTTTTTGTTGCTTTTATTTTTAAACTTGAATATTTTTCGCATGCCTGCGATAATTGCGTATTTGGCGGTTGCTTTGATTCTTTTTTCTTTATTGGTTTGCAGTCACCAAACCGTCAATAAATCAATAATTATTATTGCAAAATAATGCTTGTTTTTTTTTGTCTGTTGTTGTTGTTTTTGTTGTTGGTCAACTGCAGAACAGAATCAGAAAAGATAAATTACAACGCGTTGCAGGCGTATGACTTAATTTGCCAATTTGAACGCCAAAGGCTAAAAGCGTACTTGCTTCTCATTTGGCCAAAAAAGGCCAGACAGCTGGCCAGTTAGCTGGGCAGTTAGCTGGCTTTTGTCTGCTGGTTTGTTTTGCTTGTTCCGTCCACCGCTTTAAACGTCAATTTCCGTGCCAACAGCAACAACAACAACAGCAACAACAACAACAACAAGAAACCAGGCAAACAGTGACCGTTGTCTTATTAAGGCCCAAACGCGTGCCTCAACTCCAACAAAGGCAAGAAATCAGCCACAATAATCCGTGCAGCAGCTCAATAAGAATTCTATTATATTCATGCCACACAATGTGATTAACTTGTTGACCCTGCCCCCACCGTGCAAACACAATACACGTAAATATAGAACGGAAAAAACAACTGACCCAAAAATATAAACACATGGCCCAAACCCAGGCAAACAACCGCAACAACTTCCCAGCGCTTATTGTAGATATTATTTTATGCAAACACAACTGGAAATTGGCATTCGCTAGGCGTTGCTAATAATTGAAAAGCGCCCCCAAAAAAGTAAAAAAAAAAAAAAACAAAATCCTCAATCAGACCGCAAAGCTCTGCAGAAAAAGAAGGAGCTGATTTTGCTGCTGCTGCAGATGTTGCTGCTGCTGCTGATGTTGCAGCTTTTGCTGCTGTTGGCGACGCACAGGAATTCAACGAACAGCTGAATTCAAACTGGGCACCTGCATGTGGCCAAGAGGCAGCTCAATCTTCGATTTAGCCATGCCACACAGTGGTGCAAGCAAATTTAAAACATCTCTTAAAAAATAGTCGTTTTGCTTTCTCTAATGAATAAAATAAGTAGAAAGAAATTATTAAATCAATCGATATCATTAAATATTTGTTTATAATTATAATAATAAATAATAAAAATATGCTTATCAAATTTTTTTAATTTTAAATAATCAATACTCATATTAAAATAAGAAATAAGATTTAAAATACATGTTGCAATACAACTTTTTAATATCATTTTAGTTGTTTTTAAAAACTAATGATAAAACCAATATTTCATATTTTCAATATTATTTGGGTCTCAAAAATAGTTTTTATCTTTTTTAACTTGTTCAAATAAAGTTTTCTCTTCAAAATATTTAACATGTATTAATTTGATTGACGCTTTGTATTAATTTTTTTATTATTGATTGCATTGGTGACTTATTTCTAAATTAAAATATAATTTTTTATATTTATATTTTTTATTTTTTTATTTTTTAGCTGCATTTGAAATAAATATTTTATATTTTTAATGTACTTATTTTCAACCACTGTGCGTCTGTCTGAACATGTTAATTTTCACTGTCAGCTTTCGCTGCTGATTTGCTGGCAACTTATAGAAAATTTACTTGACATTGCAATTGGCCAAAATGAAATGAAATTTGTATTTTTTGGACAAAAACGAAAATCGAAAATCGACGAAAAAAAAAATGCTAATAAAATTGGTAGAAAATTGATTTTACTTTAGCCTGACAATCACTCGGATTACTTTGTGGATTGGCCTGGCTGGTTGGTTGGTTGTTTTGGGCTTATGCTGCAAGGCAAACGCCCACCAAAATTCATAGTTAGAGTCGCTTTAACCGTTACTCTCCGAGCATTTGCTAGGCTGCAACTGATTCATGACTTAATCACCGGCAATCGGTAGCAGCCACAGCAGCAGCAGCAGCAACAGCAGCTTCTTAAAAGTTTTCCGGCCAAGTCTGACTGGCTGCTGCTGCACCCAAAATATAGAAGAAAAAAAAATAGAAAAAAAAATCTACTTTATCAACTTGGCCAAGTGAGTGGCTTGCGCCTGGAGGCAAATGAACCACTTGGTGGTGGGTTACCTGGTGGTGGCTCGGGCAATTGATTGTTTGCTCTATAACTGCAGGACTTGCATTGCACACATCAAATATTTTAGCATTTGCACAGCGCTGTATACACTCAAAAAAAAAGTAATGTAAATTTTAAAAAACATCTGAAAAAAATCTGTAAAAAATAAATATTGTAAAAAATGCTGAAGTTTATGTGTATCTAATTTCCGCTTAGACTACATTTATATGTATTTATTTTATCTCAGTGTATGCGTGCATAATATGCAATTTTATTATTTATGTTTGCCAATAAGGTTTTCACTTTTGCACACAGCTGAAAACTGGCATCCGTCAAACACCAACCGCAACTTCCATAAGCCATAAACAACTGTTAGAGATTGCCGATATGTAGATATATATATATATATATATGCTTGTATGTATGTATTGTTGATCTTGCGGAGATCTGCACATGCGCAGCTTGGCTGCCATAAGAGCTGTAAAAGTGTAAATAAGGTAATTAGTGCTTCCGGGCATAATCATAGCAGACATGACGTTGACGTCGTTCAACCTGATGTTGTTGTTGTTGTTGTTGCTGCTATTTGTTGTTCGTTGAGCAGCTAACGAACTGACGCATCAACAACAACAACAACTCGAACAAGAACAACATTGTTACGCCTCGACAAACTGAGAGAGGAAGAGAGGAAGCCACTGCGGCAATTGCTGATAAGCCATAAAAAACAAAAGGCAAAAGCATTGCTTACCACTTGCAAAGTCACAGTCAAAGCCAGACTCAAAGCCAAAACACAGTTGGCTAATAAAAAAAAAAACTTGTAGACAAACCGACAAACATTTTTGTACAAATGTGATTTGTATCGCGTTTGGCTTGTTCTCAACTTGACGGCTTTTAAGAGTTTTTTTTTTTAGCCAACTTTGATGGCCTTTAATTGGTTAGCTGTAATACAATGTATGAACACGACGAAACTCAACTCAACTCAACTCTTGTTGACGTTTACTCGTTTTCATACTCATCCATTATAATTATTGTATTAACGCATTTTTTCCATTAGCCAATAACGCATTTTATGTCATAATTATGTTTTCATTGATTGCCAACAATTATTTGTATTTATTTATTATCATTTGTTGGCTGTTCGCAATGAACGTAATTTTCACAATTTGATTTGATTATCACATTTGTTTTTTATGTTTGAATATATTTTATTTTTTTAATTTTTTTTTATATTTTTAAGCCGCTAAAAAGGCCTCATTTTTTTCTAATTCGCTTTTCTTGTATTGTCACAAAATATTTTAATTTTGGTATTGAAAAACTTGATTTATTTCCAACAGAAAAGTTTGTTATTTTTTTATTAATTTTTTACTTAAACTTTTTAACTGACAGAGTATTTATTTTTGTACTTCCCAAAATAAAATAAAAATAAAATGCGAATTTTGCAGCTAATCAACTCCAAGCAAACCAGTCTAAAGTTTATCTTGGCCATCATTAGTCTTAGCTGCTCCATCAAACCGTTTTCGTTTATGATTGATTTTTACTACTGCTCATTAAATAATTAGTTAAGTTAAATTAAAGCTGGTCAACTTCATAGATCAAACATAAAGATTCAGCTCAAATCATAAATAAAGCAGTTATCAATTCTCAGCTCTCTTTTTTTACTTCTTCTTCTTCTTGGCTGCATTCGTGTTTTTGGCTGACAATTTAATTATAGCCGCTTGTTTTTGGCCAGCTTAACCATGTTGGTTGTCGCTGAGCATAGAAAAAAACATGATTTGCTGTGTTTAAAATTTAAATGTTTCCTTTCTATCGACATTTAAATACATATTTGTTTTTCTATCTTTTGTTGAGCTGTTTGTTAGCTGGTCTTTGTCTTCGTGTGGACACTGAAAACGTGCTGTTTTGATGGATACGTTGTTGTTGTTGTTGTTGTCTGTGGCAGTGGCAAAACATTTACCACCAGCCCTGCTCTTTTGCCTTTGGGTGCCGCCTTGCCCATCTATAATAAAAAAAAAAAAAAACACTTCACTTGATGACTTAATTAGCATTGAATTGGAAATTTGTAGACATTTTTTATGTTGTGGCAAGTGCAGTGTTTTTTTTGCGGCAAATCAAAGCTGCCAATTAGCACAAGTCTGCACACACACACACGCACACACACTTGTACGCACACCCCACTTGAGTGTGAAATTTAATCAGTGTGCGACCAATTTTGCGTCTAGCATTTTTCCAAATTCATTCGAATCGATATTGTTTATTAATTTTGTGCCGCCAACATTTATTTGCCTTATTAGCATTTTCCCATAATATCGTTTAAGCAATTTGTTTTTCCTTAAACGCAATGCCAAAATAAATAAATATCTGTTTGTATATTCATAAATAAATGTAAATATTAACGCGACACTGAACACATTTTTTTATGTCCATTTCATTAACTGGCTTTGCGTAATTTATGTGAATCTCAGCAGCATACAAATTTTTTCCGCCCTCATGATTGAAAGCTAATAAAATTAAATTTATAGGGTATGTATTGGGATATATATTGTAAATGTATCAAATTATACATACTGTTTAAATATTAATTAACTGCTATAAAATATATATTCGTAGTCATGCTAAGAATAATAATTATAAATGTACTCCAAATAAATATTGTCCTGAGCTTTAAATTTATCTAAGAATTGCTGCTAAAATTGACTATTCTTGCCCATCGATGCCCATTGAAAAGGGTATTAATAATTCGTACAATTAAATGTAGAAATAAATTCTCTAACTGACTTAATTGTGTGTTGACTTTGCCATTTTGTGTATCGTTTTGGCCGTTCAAAGTGCCATAAATTTGCAGGTTTATCTTTGGTCCCAGATCTGCCTCAACCTGAGCATTTCATTTTGATTCTCATAATATGCTAATTACAAAGTTCACTTTATACACATTTCTGTGTGTGTGTGTGTTCATATTGACTGACGAGCGACTCTTCAGATGCTCAATTAAACAATATCGACATCTAGTTTTGTTACCAATTAGCATAAAATTTGTGACCGGGCGATGAGGTAACAAATTGCGTACAAGCATTTATCATGTTATTGCCTGTTATTGCTGAACAGCAAATTAAACAAAAATATATTTTAAATTGATTTTTATTCAAATATTGCCGATAAGCAAACAAGCTGCTGGCGGCCCCTCTTCGAGCTCAGTTTTTGTTTCAGTGCATAGCTCGACACCGAAAAAAAAAAAACCAAATTCAATTGTGACAGTTTCTAATGTCCAAACAAATCTTGCCGCTTGTCTTTTGTGTGTGTTTCGCTGAATGATGCGAGGAATTTGCATATTTCAACATTTGCATTCAACTCAATATTTTATTTGACACTTTTATTGAAACCGAATTTCACATGGGTCACCTTGTCGCCATGTCGTGCTTTTGCTAATTGCTTTATTTATACGACTTGGCCATCATCTAAATGTTAAATATGTAGTTTAATTAAATTGATTTATTGCGCTTGATAAATGACTCCATTTGCATATTTGCACATTGCATTTGCCGTCGAGTTCAGGCAAAAGTTCAATGTGCAATTAGAAGTCAATTAAAAGCGCTTTTTCCTAACGATTTTTCCCACTTGCTGTGCTTCGATTAGTATCTATTGTGACAGCATTTGATTGGTAATTTATAGCTTACTTTAAAGACATTTAAAGAGTAACACTTTGACACATTCTGAATAGAGCAAAAAGTGCTTAGAATATTTACATCCTGAACTTATGGCAAATAATAAATATTACAGAAATATTCTAAGATTTTATAGATTAATAATATATATTCTTGATCAGCATCAATCTAACTGAAGAAACTGTTCTTAGGTATTTTAAAATCTTGAGACTCCAAATAATTTCCCCACAAATCAAGTCGAAATTTATTTATTTTTTTTTATACATTTTCTAGAAATAAATATCTATTGCAGAAATCAAAAGAAGACAGAAATTAAATTCGGGGGATTATAAATATTTGTTGTCTTGCTTATTAATAGAATATATAACTTATAAATTCATAAAAATTTAGCTCATGTTCAGTCTTGGTCGAGCTCTCCCTGCTACAACATTTTAACTTATTTAAGTCTACGCCCAACATTCCATTTGCATATCTTCGACTGCCTTTAATAGAATAATTACAGTAATAATAATGCAATAAAAAACTTTTTATTTAACAGTTGCCATGTGCCTTAAATAGCAGTTAAAAAATGTTTAAAAAAAAAATAAGAGCGATCAGCTTAAAATTATATGCACAACGAGAAGCAGCCACAGCAGCAACAGTTGCTGTGCAACGGCAATAACAACTTATAAATTTATAACTGTGTCCGATGCCAGCAATTAGTGGAAATTTGATTTTTTTTTTATTTGCTGTGTGCTGCCTCGAAAAAGAAACGGAAAGTGTTGTTTGTGCGTAGCTAAAGTTGTTTTTTTTTTATATGTTAACTGCCACAAAGCACAGCTGCATGAACTTCAGCCACGGGTTGGCCTCAAGCGCTTCTCCAGCTGAAGCTGTGGTCGGGTCACTCAGCGAGGGGAGGGGCGTGGACTTGTGTCTTGTGGTGGTCGGTCACACGCAACACAGTCGGCGCGTATTCATAATAAAAGCTGAAGAATGAGTAAATTAAGAATTATGGCTTTGGCATGCAAATTCAAAATTGCCGATACACAATAAATTACTTAAGAGCAGCCACCCAAAAAAAAAAAAAAAAATGGAGGAAGCAAAAAAAGCGATGAATAAAATAAGCAAAGATACAAAAAGCGCAAACAACTTGAACCCCATGAAGAAGTTTTATGTGTGTGTGTTGTGTGTGCTGTGTGTGTGTGCGAATTGAAACTGTCTGGAAACCTTGAACTGATTTAACCATGCAACTTTTGGCTCGCGGACCGGCAAAAAAGGTCAAGCAACATTTGCATTCATGTGGGTGGCCCCCATGTGGAGCTCTTCTCTCACAGCTAGAAGCTGGAGCATATTTTTTTTCCCCCTTTTTCAACTTCTGAGGAAGTTGCGATTATGCTGTATATATATTTTTGATTTGAAATCTATAAGCTGGATTTTTTTTGTACCCTGTAGACAATAAAAGTTTTGTCTATGTTTGAAAATGTGTCCAAAAGTCTGAGACAAATCAACCCCAATTTCGGCTAATTTTAAGAATAAAATTTGATGAAGTTATAGTTAAGCAAATGATTATTTTTTAAGCACAAATAAATGATAAATCCGTACAGGGTATGTTACCAGTCTATGTGTTTTTTTTTCTAGAACCCAATTCCCTTAAAAACAAATCAAACTTCCGCATCTCAAATGGGGTCAAGGTAAATAAAACGCAAACAAATAAAATGGCTCATTGAGCCAAGCAAATAAATCTATTTTCAAGCTAAAATTGGGCTGCGAATTTATAAATAGCTTTTGGTAGCTGAAATACCAAGAAAAATAAATAATAAAAAAAAACAAAAATTTATTGCTATTTTTCTCAAAATGTGTTCGATTTAAATTTAAATTTATTTCAAATATATTCCAAGTCATTAAAGAACTACTTCCAAATTGCATTGGGTTATAATATTGGCGCATTAGTTGAGCGAGTTGCAGGGGCAGCCAGGAGTTGCAAATTAATATGGCAAATTAAGTGCAACTTCAACTTGTGGCAGGTAGCAGACTGTTCGAAATCGTTAGAGTTAATATCCAGCAGAGATTTTCTACATTTTCCATTTTTTTTCCACTGCTGTTACCATTTTACATATAACAGCTAACTGCATACACAATCAACTGAGTGTGTGTGTGTTGGTGTGTGTGTTGGTGTGTGTGTTGCAACTAGCGAATAAGTATTTCAGAATGGCCGCATCTATTTGCCACACAATAAAATGATAAATGAATTTCAAACTGTGCGCGTTACTCAAACCAAGTTGTTGTCCATCAGCTACTGCTGGCTGTGAATGTGTGTGTGTGTGTGTGTGTGTGTGTTGGCCTGGCCAGCTGCCTGTCTACCAATTTCAAGTAGTCTTTACCAGCAGCCAGCCAGCCAGTTAATATTGTAATTTTTCTCCATAACGTTGATTTTTAGCAAAGTCTTTCAGCTTTCTTGGCCAATTTGGCGCCGCATTTAATGAGCCGAAATTGCTGCAAACAATTTAAAAACACTCAAAAGACTCAAAGATTGTTTTTAGTGTATTCAAAGATAAACTTAAATTTGGAGAGAGTGTAAAAGCATTCGTTGTTTTTGCAGTTTTTGTAGTGCTTTTTTTTTTTTTGGGTTTTCTCCTATTTTATGAGCCTGCATTTGGTGCTTTGCTTTCTTTGGATTTGGATGTGGCTGTGGCTGTGGATGGGGATGTGGAGCGCTATTACCATTTCTATTATTGCAGTCCATTATCTATGAAAAAGCTTTCCACGTCGTTGAGCGGCAGTTGTTTTTAATTAGTTTTGAGCGGTGTCTGCTATTTGTTGCAGCCACAGCAGCAGCAGTTGCAGTTGCAGCAGTTGCAGTTGCAGCAGTGTTTGTATCATGCGTGTGCATCATGCAACAAAGGCAGGTTTGTTGCTGGGGCATGTTGGCTAAAATCACGATCCTCTCAATTCTTTTTTTTTGTTGCAGGTAGTGCGGACTGATGTGCTAAACGTGCGGCAGTCATTTTGCCACAAACGAATGTCGATCATGCGGCACTTAAGCCGAGCAGTTAACAATTTGTACGCTTTGCCTTTGCCACAAACTTGTTGCAATTAAAGTACGTACAGCGTGTTGGCAGCGCAGTCATAAATTTTGGCATTTTGCATGTGTCAGCAAGTGTCAGAATGCTTGTCAACATCCACAGCCACCCACAGCCACCCACAGCCGATGAGGTTTCGATCATCTGGCAGACAGTTGCCGCAGCATGTGTCAAAAATTTGCTCCGTAAATTTATTAAGTTTTTTTTTCCCCCACTTTTTTTTTGTCTTGTTGGGGGCCACTCGATAATCAGTGGCAGCATCTACCATAATAAGCAGCTGTCGGCGAGACACTTGAAATATGTATGTAAAAAAAAACGTATCTTGCAGATACAAAAAATATATAAAAAAAAAAATAAAAAAAAATGAATGTTGCATGTCTGCTGATTGCTGATTGAGTGTTGCGTGTTTTGTGCAGTTTCGAGGTTGCATATATATATAAAAAGTTAGTTGCACTCAGTTGCACTATTCAATTAAGCATGTTGTACATGCCACAACTAGTTGCAACTAATTTGAATTGTGCCTTGGCCAGGTGTTGGGCACTCTTAACTGGGTCATTGCTGCACCACATTGAACTTCTAAATTGCATTAATCACTCAACTTCACAATCCACATCCCAGTGCCATTCCCAATCCCAATTTGGCTCTTCTGACCTGCACTCCCCTTTGGAAGAAGCTTCCTCAATGAAAGTCACGGCGCATTACTCACGGCTAATGCAACAGCAGCTGCCTCTGCCACTGCCTCTGCCACTGCCTGTGCCACTGCCTCCGCCACTGCCTTTGCCCCTGCCTCGTGTTATTTTGGCCAAAATAGCAAACACTCTCTTGGGCTTGGCCAAAAGCAAATTTACTTTAATGCCACAATTGACTGACAGTCGTTTGTCGCACTTGTCAGCTACACACATTCCCGACTCCTCACTGCCCCCCCCCTCATCCCAAAAACTATTTGTGACTCACAGTTCTTTGAAATCGTATACATTGTACAGCTCATGGAATGTCTTTACTTAATTTCATATGCCATACGTGATTTTTTTTTCTTCTTTTTTTTTTGTATATTTTTGGTTTATTCTATTCTCGTTAAGTTGCTTAAATATTTTTTCATTGTGCACACATTTTGAATACTTAAATAATTTTGAGCAGTTTAAACCCAAGCATAAAAGGTGACAAAATGGTAAAATTAATAAAAAAAAATAATATCTAAGTTATTAATGAATATTAAATATAATAAATATTTAAAATAAAGAGCTCAATCAGTAAGTACATAAATAAAAAATCCAATTAACACAAATGCTAAAAAAACTTAATTAAATAAAATGTAAAACAATTAAATTTGTTACACTAATTTGAGCTCCCTTTTTTTTGTATATTTTTAATTAAGTTGCTCAAATATTTTCCAGCAATTTAAACGCTTTTTAATATGCAAACATAAAAATGTTTTTAATTTAATAATAAAATAAAATATATATCTTAATAATTAATTAATAAATCTTGAATTTAGAAAATATTTAAAAATAACATAAAATATCGATTATTAACTAAATAAATAAACAAAACTAATTAACACAAATGCTAAAAACTTCAAAATCAATTAGAACATATTTTAATATGCAAGCATTAAAAATTGTCATAAAGTAAATTTAATTATAGAATAAAAAATAGCTTTGTAATTAAAAAATCTTAAATTTAATACATATTTAAAAATAACAAAAAAAATTTCAATTATTAAGAAAATAAATAAATAAACAAAACAAATTCACACAAATGCTTAAAAATCAATTAAATCACAAATTTTGAACTTCCCAATGGGTTGTAAAAAAAAAAAGCGTGCTATAATTAAAACACTAAATGTTTTGAGCTCTTCAGCTTTTCACTTTCTCGTTAACAAATTGAGTCGAATTAGGTGCTCTAAACGCTTAAATTTGTTAACTAAATTCCGAGCGGAGTTGGCCAAAGGGCATGTTAACCTTCAGTTTAAACACCATTTTACACTTGAGCACATAGCAAATGAAATTTTGCACAGCTTTGGTGCGCTGTCCCCTGTCCGCACCCCCTTACCCACCCCTCTTGTGAGTGAGTCATCTGCAACCGGAATTTGGCTGACAGGCAGTCAGCGTGGCGGCGGCAAACGTTGGCCACATGTCAAACTCTGAGCATCGGTGGCATGCAAAATGAAAACTTTTGTAGACGCTGAAAGCAGAATGCGGCAAAGGTATATGGCAAAGGTATATAGTGGTGGAGGGAGAGGGGGTGTTTTTCAGTTAGGGCATTAATTAGGTCATGCAACCCGTGAGGCAGGCGACTCGGCAGCAAGCAACCAACAACAACAACAACAACTGTTGACAGTCAGCTTGGCAAGTTGTGCGATTACTTTGACATTTTGCAGCTGGTGTCCCACGCAAACAGCAGCTGCCAGTTTTGGGATGCTTGCGTTGACAACATTGCGTATGATTTATATATGAAAAGACACAAAAAAAAAAAACAATTGGCAAATAATAATTGCGAATAAATGTGGCTAGTTTGGTTTGTTAGCTGCGATCGATTGGCGAGTGACATTTTAATTGTGGCTGCCGCAGCGGCTGCATGATGAATGAGCTGAGTTGCGGCCGTTAAGATGGCACCACAAGCAACCCGCCAACAACAACAACAACAACTGTTGCTGCCACATGCTTGTTGGCGCTGCCAATTAGACATGGTTGCGCGCTGCCTGCCACGTAAATTAATTTAATTATGTCAATGCAAGTTACCTTGGAGCCAGCGAGTTGCAACTGCCACAGCAACTGTGACTGCAACGGCGACTGCAACTTCAACGTTGACTTAGTTGGCTTAGTTTATTTGTCAATCGGTGTAAAATGGCGTAAATAACATGACTCGCATGTCCACAGTGCGGCAACAGCTGCGCAAGGAGAGCGCTTGTAGCATGCAACGTGGCCAGGGCTGCAACACTCAGTTGCATGTTTCAGTTTAACCACGACTTTAATTATAGCATAATATATAATAATTTGAAGAGTAATTATTAAAAATTATATTGAATATAATTAAATAACTATAATTAAATAATTAGGCTTTTATGTGTAGCAATTAAATATTTAATATAATATTTATTTTAATTGCTTAGAAATGAATAAATGATTTTATAAGATAAAATATGAAATACAAATAAATTACTAAATTAAAAATAACAACATTATTTAATTTTTAATGAAGTTAATGATTCTATAAGATAAAATATTAAATACAAATAAATTACTAAAATAAAAATAATAACAATATTTAATTATTTTTACTGGAATATCTAAGATTCTGTTTGCTTAAATGTTCCTTTCAAGTAGATTAAAATGAAACTATTATTTTAAATATGTTAATTAATTTATTTTTATATGTTAATTAATTTTAAATATGTTAGATTTGGTTATACTTTAATATTTTAATTTTTTTGGTAACTTAATTTTATAAATAATAAATAATAATAATTAATCTTTAAATAATTAGCAATTAGCTACTTATTTATTTAGTTATACATCTATTTTTATTAATTAAACAGTATTTTTTAAAATTAAAAAATTATCATAAGCTAGACACAAACAGCTCCAGCAAATACCTCTATACAACTTGTGTGGCAACCCTCGCTGGCTACGCGCATTTTCTGCAGTTTTTGTTTGCTGTGCGCGGCGCTTTTGTAATTAATCAAACGAGGAGCACATTGACAGCGTGTAGACAGAGCGGCGAACATGCAGCTTAAAACCGAATCCCAATCCAAGTCCAAGCTGCCAATGTCCGCTGTCCAAGATGTATATACCCAACTGTGCCCCACTGTTGTGTTGCTGCCACACGTTGCGAGTGAACTTTAAACTTTAAGACTGGCGACCAGCAAATGACATCCGTTCGCAAGCCCAACATCAATGCCAATGCCGAGCACGAGAAGAAGACAACAACAACAACAAGTGGCATAAGAGAAAAGTTTGACCATAAATTAAGGACGAGGCGGGACAGGGCTGAAGGCCCCCCTCCCTCCCTCCCCCTTCCAATGAAAATAAATGGTTGCTTTGCTGCATTATCGCACTTGGCATCAAAATAAATTTCCACCTGTGCAATTGCAAATTGCAGTGATACCTCAACTCGTTTGTTGTTGTTGTTGCCACCAACTACCAACAATCAACAATCCACTGCCACAACTGACACACAATTCGAGTTTCCTTTTTTGCTAAGGCAGCCCAGCAATTATATAGCAATTTCCACACGTATCGAACACTGATCTCTCATCGAGCGCATCGATGATGGTCAACCCCAAGCCCCCTCCAACCCTCCTTCTGTATTGTTAAATTAATAAAAAAAAATAAAAAAAAAATGTATTAACAGAAATATCTGCAACTGCAACGCACAACGAACTAGTTTTAGGCAGTGCTTTGAGATGTTCACGTGACACGATAAAAAGATTCTGCAACATAGTAAAATATTAAAAAAGGAATTAAAAATTAATCAGAAATATATAAAAAAAAAACCTAAAAGAACAAGTAATTTTTGATGTGCTCCTTTTTTATGTCAGCTTTTATTTCATTCAAAATTAATTCAAATCAAATTGCTAATTTGTAAATTTAAAATTTTCCGACTATTTTCAAAACTTGCGATTTTTGACAAATTTTATATTCTATAAAAAAAAACCATGAAACGCATTTTGCTGTGCATCTCCAAAAAAAAGATGTAAAATATTATAAATATTCAAAAGGGATAAAAAATTTAAAATTTAATCAGAAATATATAAAAAAAAAACCTAAAAGAACAAGTAATTTTTTATGTGCTCCTTTTTAATGTCTTAGCTTTTATTTCATTCAAAATTAAATCATTAAATTAAATTGTTGTAAATTTAAAATTATTCCGACTATTTTCAAAACTTGCAATTCTTGACTAATTTTATATTCTATAAAAAAAAATGAAACGCATTTTGTTGTGCATCTCTAAAAAAGATTCAAGAGTTGAAATGCATCTTTAGGGTTTTGTGTAAAAGTGTCTTTAGCGTATCTTGTGGATGAGTTGATGTTGCAACTGCTGATGCTGTTGCACTGTTGCACTGCTGCTGATCTTCAAAGGAAAACGCAGTACGTGCAATTATGCGGCACGTTGCACGTCATTAGAACTGAGCCGGCCCTGAGCAGTTGATGATGTCCAAGCCATGTCATTTGATTGCCAGAGTTGAGTACATGCCGGCGATTAACGGCTGATTAAACAGCTAGCTAGCTAGATGGCCAGCCGTGTTGCAAGCAGATTGAGATACGGATACGGATACGAAGACAGCGCACGAGCGATAGATTGAAATGTATCTGCAGTTGCCACATTTTGTATCACTGTCTCCATTACTTTGTTGCATTTATGAAAGCGCACGTTGCACTTGCACCAACTAAATGATTGCAAATGCTTTCGTGTTGCCACTTAAAATGTGCGTTTTTTTTTCTCTTTAAACTGTTGCGATAAGCGAAACGGCAATTAGATAAGAGCTAAGACAAATTAATAGAGACTTGGAATGTTTTTGCTTTTTTTTTTTAATAAAGTTTGCATTCAAAGAAAATAACATTTATTCAAAAGATTACAAATTCTTTCAGTTGGAATTAATCTGTTGAATGTTGGAAAATGTTTTATGGCTTTCAACGATTATTTATACAACATTTATTCACAAGTAAAAATTTCACTTTCTGCTCAAAGCCCATTTTCACGCACAACATAATCTATTTATTTCGTATAAAATTTCAATTTCAAGTGAATAAATGTCTTAATTTATTATTATTTATTTTCTTCGGCTGCATTTCAATACCAAATGAATAAACCAGTTGCCTGCACTTAAAACTGATAATTTACGTTACAGAACAAAGCTAATAATTGGCATAAATCACAAAAACTGATATGAATACAATATTTGGGTCAACGGGCCAAAAGGCAAAAGGTGGGTGGCAGGGGGAGAACCATTTAAATGGAAAAGCGCACTTGAAAACATTCAATTTGCTCAATTGCGGGAAAAGGGCGTGTGGCCAAAAAATATAAATATTGCCTTCAGTTTTCCACATCAATGGAAAATAAAAGAAACCACACACAGCAGCAGCAGCAGCAGCAGCAGAGACACCGAAATCAACAACAGTAGCCAAAAAAAAAACATCTAAACAAAAATGTAGAAAAAAAAACCTTGCACAATGTGTGGCAAACAATTATCAAAAAGCATAGTTGGAGGCGGAAAAAAAATGTAAGAAAAAAAACAATGAGATAAACACACATGAAAGACACACACATAAAAAAAAGGGCAACAATTACAAATTCAATTGAAATCAAAAACCAAATCGAAATGGATTTTTTTTTTTGCTTTTGCTTTTTGTATATCTATGAGTAATGTGGATACAAAACGTGTTCCACTGTGTCTGCTGCGATTCGATTGAAGCGCTAATGAAAAATTTCACTTTTCCAAACAGGGCAAATGTCTTTGTTGTTGTTGTGGTTGTTGTTGTTGCCACTTGAGCTACTTTTAGCAGTGGCAGGCAGCAATAACAGAAACAACAAGACAAAACCGACACATACAATAATTATTACGATCAATTTAGATGCAGATTGCATTGCGGCAGTAATTGAGGTGGGGCCCCCTCTACGCCCACAACACACACAAACACACACACACACACACACATAAGAGCAGTTGCAAGTAGCTGGCTTGCTGCTTAGCTGCACAGATACACACAGGCCCGGAATGTATCCAGCAGATACATTTGTAAATATCGAGTGGACTTGATTACTTGTTGTTGTTGTTGTTGTCGCTGTTGCTGTTGTTGCTGTTGTTTTTGTTGCTTTTGTTGTTGGCCAGCTGCTTGTTTCCAGCATATTAATTTCCATTTCGATCTGCTGTTTTGTTTGCACACCAAAAACAGCAACTGAAACTGCAGCAGCAGCAAACACCCGAGAAAACATTGTCATAATAATTATGACCAAGAAAGATACACAAAAAAAAAAAAATTAGATTTATATATTTATTTATATGCCTCGGGTGCAACGCCTTCGCATTGAGCCAGCTCTGCAATTAGGCAGCTGCTACAAAAAAAAAACCAACTCGAACTGATCAAATGAGATAAACTTTTATTGAATTATTCAGAGTTGCTGCAAACAGTAGCCAAAATCAACATAATTCGGTAATTGTTCTGCCTTTCAAAAATTTTAAAATTGCCTATTTAAATTGCTTTATTTTCGTTTTTGAAAATTAGTTTTTTTGATGGAGCTTAGAAAGCAGCAGTTATTTAAAAATTGTAATATTTATTTTCTTGTTAATTATTGGGATTTATTTTGGGATTCATATTGGGTTTTGTAATGGGATTCATATTGTGATTCATATTGGGATTCGTATTGGGATTCATATTTAAATGCAGTAATATTTTAGAGTTCAAATCATGAGCAAAATTCGATCAAAAAGGGGAATTGAGATTGCTATGTTTTGGAATAGAATATTATCAGAAATATTTATCTAAAATATCACTTTCTAAAAGCGGAACTAATCTGGAGATAAAGCCAGATTTGAGGTTTAACTGTAATAGAATTTTATCATGAGTAGTTAAGTAATAAAATTATTTTCTAAAAACTATACTAATCTAGGAACCAAGCAATTTTTTTTATAAACTTGGTTTTCCCAACAACTTATATATTTTGGCAAAGCTTTATTTTTTTCCTAAAAGACAATTTGTAGGTCTCCATATTTCTATATGGATGTTCAGAATTTTATCAAGAATATATATCTAAATTATCACTTTCCAAAAGCAGAACTAATCTGGGGATAAAGCCATTTTATGAACATCATTTTTCAAGTTCTGATCTATTTTGGCAAAGCTTTCTTAATTTCCTAGAAGACAATTTATAGGTCTTCATAATTCCATAAAGATATTCAGAATTTTACTATGCATATTTAACTGAAATATCATATTCTAAAAGCAATACTTATATTGGAATCTAGACATGATTTTAAGATCTTTCAAAATCTGATATATTTTTGCCAAAGCTAAAGTTTTCTTTCTTTCCCAGAACACATTTTATAGGGTTTCATATTTCTATATAGATGAAAGCTACACTGCTGCTGTCCCACTTCAAGCAAACAAACAAACATATTAACACACACACACACACACACACACAGTAGCTGCAGCTACTTGAAGTGAAGAGGCGCAGCGCAAAACTCATTAGAAGATGTCGAAAGAAATGCTCAAATCAAGAATTGTAAACAAAATGCACTTGATTAGTTATGTAAGTCGGCAATTGCTGATAAGACACAGGCTAATTAGCTGCAACAATGCTCATTGATAAGCTAAATTGTGGCTGCAAAGATAAATACAGTTGCCCCACCCCTTTGCTGGCCAATCGATAAACACAATTTTGACCTGGCCAATGATTTAAAGGCTTTCAGCCGCCAGGCCGTCTGTTGTGTGTGTGTGGTTGTGTGTGTGGGTGTGTGTATCTTAATGTATAAACAATTAAATGCCATTGAAGGCATCCGGCCCTGTAAAATGTATGTGAAATGAAAATGAAAACCAAATTGTAAACTGTAAACGAAAATGAAAATGAAAACGAGAAATCTTTTGGGCCGCCGCCCGCATGGCTGCTGTGGTTGAGTCGGAATCTGCTTCTCTTGTGGCTGATTGTTAATTGTAAACAGAAAATTCCGTAAATCTTAACGAAATTAATTTTAAAGTGAAATTCTTAAGACCTGCAGTCGTGGCATAAAAGTCTTTATGAAAATTAATGTCAAGTCTGTCGTTTTACGTAGCCGCAGAAACACCAAAATGACAAGCGGAAGTGAGAAATACTCGAAGCTTGCTGGGTTTTTTTTTGTTTCCAACTCTGCTGTGTGTGTGTGTGTGTGTTTTGTGGCTCAGGGCGGAAACTGCAGCTTTGCTGCGCCACTTCTCCTTACCCTTCCCCTTATCCCTTTCCCCTACACAACAACAGCCACAAGCTGACCCAATGCCACAGCTTATACATTTTTAATTTTTCATTTTCTTTCAAACGGATTTCAAATCGATGCCTTTTGGTTGAGATACAAAGACACGCACACAAACACACACGCACACACACACGCACATACACACATACACTGAGATAGACAAGTGTCAGCGTCGGTTACAACCTCAGCACGTACAAGCACCCCATGTACACTGAGAAATAATTTTCTACGATTTTTTTATACTTGGCAACAATTTTTTTTTAATAAAGTCAAAGTTTTTTTTAAGGTGATTTGAAGTATATTGAAATTGAGTCGAGAAGTTAGTTATGTATTTATATAATGTATTTTATGGTATTTACATAAGCTATATATATTGCTATTCCTGATCAGCATTAGCGGTCAAATAGATATAGCCAGGTTTGTCTGCCTTATTGTTTTTTTTAGGCGATGCAAACTCTCATTTATAAAACTATCTACAAAACTTAAAAAAAATTAATTTATTGCGATAGGCAATTCGTCGGCTCACATCAGGCATTTATCAATATTGATCAGTATTTATAATTTTATAGCAAAAATTTAAATGTCAGCAGCTAAAATCGGCGTTGTTTTTTGTTATTGTATCTCTTTTATAAATACACGATTTTTCTGTGCAAAAATATATCTGCAAATACATTTAAAAATTATCTTTTTTCCAAATTTATAAATTTTTTTTTCTAAATACAAAAAACAAAAATTAAACATAATAAAAATTAAATAAATATTATAATATATATACATAAATAAGTCACACATTTGAGTTTCTTATAAATCCCCCACATATGTCTAATTTTTCTCAGTGCACTTACATGTGTCTTCACACCAGGTGGCGCTTTGGAGCTGGCTCGTAAAAATTGAGCTATTAAATAATTTCTGTCACACAAATTTGCTTTTATTGTTGATTTCCGTTTGTTGGGTGTCCCCTTCCGCTGTACCCCCCTCCGTTGCTGCTGCTGCCGCTGCTGCTGCAGTTGGCTATTAGCTGTTAACAATGCTGAAGAGGCGTCTTCCCAGCTAATTAGCGTCATTATGCACAATTTCAGTTATTTACTTTTGACGGCATTCATTTTCCTTGAGTCTTTTGCCTGCATTTTTTTTTGTCACTTTGTATTTGTTTGTCTGTCTTTTTGTCTATTTGCCTTGTTCTGTGGTTTGCTGTGTTGTGTTGCATGTGACTCATTCGCATATTGCTACACCCTTTCTGTGTGTCTTTGATCTTTGCCACTTTGAAGTACCTCAATGTATGTGGAACAATAAAATTTCAGCATAATGCCGCAAAAATAACAAATAAAAAAGAGGAAAACATTTGCTTTGACGATTTTGAATTTGCTGCTTTCAGCGAAAAAATCCATTAAAAACACGCAAATCACAACAGCAATAGCTAAGTTCTTCCATTCCCCCCTCAATCCACTTGCAACACGCAACAAGTGTCAACTTTTATGGGGCGGCATTCTACCTTCAACTTTGCCTCTATTTTACCATGACAATAAAAGCAGGAAAAAGCAGGAAAAGCGAGAAACTCTGTTTCAGGCCAACTGTCTGTCTTTATAATTGACAAGCCACGTCCATCCATCCATCCAACTGTCCGTCTGTCTGTCTGTCCGACTGTCTGTTTGTTTGTTTGAGCGACTTTTTTCTCACCCTAGTTTGATGGCACATTCTACGCCCAAGCCCATCCCAAAACCAATCTGTTATCGCTGCGCGTAAAACACTAAAAAAAAAAAAACCCAAAACCAAACCGTGAAAAGTAAAAAAATTTATGAAAAATATTGTTACAAATTTTTGAACGCGTAAAAATCATTTTTAAATATTTATGTTTCGCTTGATTTTTCCGTTTATTTAGTAGACTCTACAAATATATATAAAAAATATTATATATATATTTATATATATATATTTATATCTATTGTTTTTTAAGCGTGTGCAAATAAAAGTCGCTCGCTTGTCACATATTGAAACATCCAACAGTGCCACGCCCCTCCCCCCTCCCCCCCTTCACCGCATCTACCCAAATGCAACAATGCTTTTTCATATGCCATATGCCTTTTCCTTGTTTTATTTTTATTTTATTTTTTTTAATCTCTTGGGCTGCATTTCGCCTGTGCGTCAATAATTGCAACGGTAAACACGGCCATGTGCACAGCGTGCAACGGGCAACGTGCAACGTGCAACATGCATTATGCATGTGACATAAAAATATGGAGCATTAAAAGCAAATATATATGACAAATATATATATATATATATATATATATATATTTATATATAAAATGTCCGCTTCTGCATCTTGTGCACATTTCAGCTTTATGCTTTATGTGGTTTTTTCCTTTCAGTTATCATTAATTGAGAATCCGCCGCATTTGATTCTTTTTTTTTCGCTACTTAATCTGAGATTGGGTCATTTGTGGGGCAAACACAGATTGATAAAAAAATGATCGTTTAACTTTTACTTATTATCAGGAATTAAACTTTTTTTTCTTATTAATTTCGAGTTGTGAAATAAACAAATTTAAAAAGTAATAAATAATTTGAATTCTTAAATTTAAAAAAAAAAATACTTGACCTTAAGGTTTAAGAGTTTTTCCGCGTTTACAAATTGGGTTAATTAAATACTTTTGCTATCTCGCGTCAGAGTATTAATTTTTGTTAAAATGCATTTCCGCTGCAACGACAACAACAACAACAATAACCACAACAGCAACATCAACATCAACAAAAAGGGGCAGCAACAACAAGCAATCTGATGTATAAATAAACAGCAGTGAATCGAACTTAAACAAACCATTTGTCGTCATTCAACCAATCGCCCAGTTCGATGTGTCGACGCATTGATTACAGGCAACATGCCACAGAGTGGTGCCCCTTGTGTATGTATTTGTGTGTGTGTGTGCCCCACTGCTGCGTAGACGTTGATGGTTAAATACCACAAGAAATAAAGAAACATCAACTGAATGCGTTGCTGCGTTGCACTGGATAAGATCGGGTACATAACTCATTACAGTGTAAGCGATATGATGGAGGACGACGACGACGACGACGACGACGACGACGACGATGAGGCAACTCAGATGTACTCGAAAAACAGAGCTATCTAAAATCGATATTCACTTCAATATTACGCTAGAATTTACAGTATGTTGAAACCGATTCTGCTTTATATATGCGGCGTTAGTTTAGTGGACTAATGAGTTTTTAGTAGGAATAAAAATATACTATTTTAGCAGAATATTAATTTTACTTATTATTTCAGCTGATATTTGTGACTTAATTCTTTATAAAATTCTCTATAAATTCAAATGCGCTTCTAAGAAAAATAAAATGATTTCATTAAACTGGAAAAAATTTAGCAGACAAGATTTAAGTATAGAATTTAAGTGGTCTTGATAAGTGTAAAATATAATATGTATACTCTATTAAGTTTTATATTATTAGCATATTTATTCAGTTATGTAAATTTTAATTCCTTCTAAAACTCTCTTAAAATAGTAGAGGAAATAAAAAAAGATTATTTTTAAAGGAAATGCCAAGAAATAAATCTGTTACATAAATCTGAAAGTAATAATTGTTTTATGTATTTTAAGAATAAATATTAATAATTGTTAAAGAATTAACTGATTTAATTAATAATGATGAAGGGTTAAAATAATTTAATCAATAATTATTAACGCATAAACCAATTTAATCATTTATTAAATTAGAAATAAAACTCTCTTAAAAGTTTTTATATTTTAAATAAAAACTATAAACATAAACAGATATTTTAATGAATTTTTTAATGTTCATAAAATAAAATCAATTTAATCATTTATTAACTTAGAAATAAAACTCTGTTAAAAGTTTTTCTATTTTAAATAAAAACTATAAACATAAGAAGATATTTTAAAGAATTTTTTAATATTCATAAAATAAATTCAATTTAATCATTTATTAACTTAGAAATAAAACTCGCCAAAAAAGTTTTCTATTTTAAATAAAAACTAAAAATCTTGGAAAATAATTAAATGAATTTTTCAATATTTATAAAAATCTTGAAACTTTAAAAAAATAATAGAATTAATTTTATTTATTTGTTGAGTATTTCCCATTTACTTTAAGAGTATTTAAAATTCGTAAAAGCACAATTTATTCCGCTGTTGTTCGTCGACGGATGCATTGGGGATTTGTTGTTGCTGTTGTTGTTGTTTTTGTTTCGCTGGCCGCCGTTGATAATATGATTCGTGTCCAATGCGATATGAGGCGTCCCATAGACATGGACATGGACATCGACATCGACAGCAAGAGCAACATTGACATCGCTGCAATCTGTGGCGTTGCGGCTCGCGCTTCGATTCCACACGCTGCTGCAGTTGTCATTGTTGTTTTTTCACATTGCATTTGTTTGTCTTGTCACATAGATACAAATACAAATATATATACATATATACATATATATACATGTATGCACATATAGAGAAACGCACGCGTTAAGCACACAATTATGCAGACAGTCAGGCGTTTGGAATTTGCTGGTGTTTTTGGTTGTGTGCCTCAGGCCTCAGATTTTGAGTCTGGGTTTGAGTTTCAGTTTGGAGACAGCTCCATTTTACACCAAAATTAGATAAACAAATAGAGCGTACGGCCCAAATTCAATAAACAAACACAATACTTTGATTGCACTGCACATACATAGATATAGATATAGATATATATATACATATGTATATATATATATATATATATAAATATAAACATGTGCATTTATTTGTAGTTTTCAACACGATTGGTCACCGCGGCAAATCTTATGGAAAAACATTGACTTGTCAATAAAATTTAAGGGGTATTTCAGCTATTTATTTAAATATGTATTTTCTTTGTAATATTTAAAATATATACTTAAATCTAATATTTAAAATATATACTTAAATCTAATATTTAAAATATATACTTAAATCTAATATTTAAAATATATACTTAAATCTAATATTAAAAATATATACTTAAATCTAATATTTAAAATACATACTTAAATTTAATATTTAAATTATATACTTAAACTAGCATTTTTTATATCAGACTAAAAAGATGGCTTAGTTAATTAATTTGATTGTCTGTCAAAAATTGATGCCTTTATTTTCAATTAAAAAAATTGATTTCACAAATAAACAAAACATTTTTATATATCAGTTTTCACTGCTGTCAGCTTGGAAGAGTATTCAAACTTCGATAACTGTGAGATTTCCGCTGAATAAATGCATTTCTATGACTCAATTTCATTCGCCTGAGAAAATTTGATGTTGAATATTTAGTGAGTGCTTGCTAATATGCAAAATCAATAGCAATAACAGACAAGACAAGCTCAAAGACAACTATTTATTTATGTTTGCTATGTATATATATATATATATATGTGAACTATATGGCAATAAATGGAGTGCCACATTTGAGAAGTGCCTCGAGGCAAGCTGAGGAATTACAATTTTGACAGTGTTCTTTTAGTCCAATTAGCCAGCAAAATAAATCAATAATTTGGCAAATGTCGACAGACTATTGAAATAAATTCACAACTGCAATAAATAAATTTTTAAAATTGTAATATTTATAAATAAATGTGAACAAATGATATATTTACAAATATATATATAAATTCATTTATTCTAAAAAATGACTTTCCAATTTGTTATTTAATGATTTACTTAATATATATAAATGGGTTGTAAATAAGTTTGTATTGCCAAGCTAATGCTTAATCAATATATGTCGACCCATATTTCATTTATAGCCCCGATTATCAGCTATATATATTTATATATTTATGCCGTTATCACTGCTCCTTCACCCCTTTGCCCTTATCGTCGCTGAAACGTGCCGGAGATCTCATTGATAATTAAATAAATAGTTTGAGTGGCCTCTTCCAATAAGTTTGCTTGTAATGTGCACAGCTCAAAAACAAATTATAATTCAAATCTTGACACGTTGTGGGTCGCAAAGGTTACTCAACTAGCAGATACCCTATGTGGGCAGACATCGAATAATCGTAAAAATTGCTCTCAATTTCGATTTGGTACACAATCAAAAATGAGTAATAAAAAATTTAATTTGAAATATAATTTTTTTACGTGTTCCAAGCAGCATTTGAAATCAAGCTTAAGACACATTTTTAATGGCTTAAATGGAGTAAAAATAGTTCAATTTTGTTCGACTTGTTCAAACCAAAATAAAAATTCAGAGAGAGCCAATTGCAATTGTAATAAATGCATTTTGAATTTTTATTATTATCATTTTTTATTTTTTGCAATCATAATAAAATTGTCAGACTTAAGCCAAGAGTTGGCTGGCTGTGGCAATAATCAAAGGCTTAAATGCTGATATCCATAGGAATAGTTGGCAAGTTGATGGCCAACACAGTGGGTGGTCCGCCCATACCAATATTGTGGGCGGATAAATATTTAAAGGGAGCACAAAAACTGTGGGCGTTTTCTCCCAAGTTCTCCCAAGAAGTCGTTCTGTCCGTCTGTCTATTTGTCGTTTTTATGTGTGCTGCAATTTAGATAAGTATTATGACATATTTGACACTCTCTTTCATATGGCCAAACGATTTCGTGTTTATTTACTGAAAACTGAAAGCTGAAAACTGAAAACTGCAAACGAGCCAATGGAAATTGGCCAGAAACACAGCATCGAAAGAGCTTTTGTTGTAAAAATCAATGAAATGCAATTACTGCAAATGCATTTTCAGACAAAGGAGGTGGTGAGTGGGGGTTGTTTCATTTATGAGTACATTATAATAACAATTGTTGTTATTGTTATTGGTAAAAACAGGGCGTGTGCCGGGCAAAGAGACACAACCAAAATACATGTGTCAATTTGTGTGTGTGTGTGTGTGTTTTGTGTGTGTTTTGTGTGTCTAAGCCATAAGCATAACTGATAAGCTGCAATTACCTGCATTGATAATTTAGAATGTATAAAGCACACACACACACGTACACACGCACAACAATAATCGTTATGTTGTGTGGCACAAAAGCCAAATGACATCTGTCGGTCCTGCGCTGTGTGACCCTTCCAACTCTGCCCCAAAAAACCCTACTATGTGTGTGTAAGTGTGTGTGTGTGTGTGCCCTGGGCGCACCCATAATTGAATAGCTTGTGGTGTGTATGTGTGTGTGTTGTGTGTGTGTGTGTGTGTGATGTGTGTGTGTGGAAGAGATTGCGGGTGTTTGCATTGGTTTTATTTTGACTGGGTTTGGTTTTTCGGTTTTGAAGCGTCTCACTGACTGACTGCCCCGCTGTCTGCCCCACTGTCTGCCCCGCTGTCTACCCCTCTATCTAACTGCCTGTCTGCCCCGCTGTCTGCCCCGCTGTCTCTGTCTCTCTGCCTGTCTTTCTATCCGTCTATCTGCCTGTCTGTCCGGTTTTGTCTTTCGCCTCCCTCCTCAACGCCTTTCCGCCTTTCCGACTGTGTTGCTGTTGCATGTTGCATGCGGCTGCGACTCATGACACCAACTGTAAACGTTGCCTCACGTGTCTCTCTAATTTGTAAGAGTTTAATTTGATTATTCTCTTAATGACAGACTCAGACAGCAACTATATAAAAAAAAAAGAATTGGCGAAAACAACTGCAGAATGTTGCACAAAGTTCATTCAACTTGGACGCAACTAAAGCCGTGGCAAGTATTAAAAACAATTTAAAAAAATAAAAGCAATTCAATTTTTCAACTTGATTTAAATTTCTCTTGCATTAATTATTCATTTTAGAATCTGTAGGAAAATCTTCTGACTTACTTCCGCTGCTCAAATTATGAAAATTCCCAAATTTTTTATCAGTTTCCCTTTTTTTTTTTAGAATTTGTTTCCAACTTTTTTTTGGGCATATCTTTTACATTTTTTTGGGTTGTGCCTGCTGCTGCTGATCATTGATAATTTTTCCAATGAAAATAAAAACAATAATCAAAAAAAAAATTACACATAAAAATCTGTCTTGCATTTTTGAGTAGCAGCAACAAAAATGTTATCAGCAAACAAATTTCAACTGCAACTCGGCTTGGAGTGTTTTGAATTATTAATAATAAATTACAAATTATTTTATGCAGTTGTGGGAGGGGGGTGTGTTGAAGGGGGGGATACTGAATACACAACGCTAATGAAATTTCAATTAGACTTGTCAAATTCAAACTGAGGAAATGACAGCGCCAGGCAGAGAAGGCTAAGCGATGTATCTGTGTATCTGTGTATCTATGTATCTATGTATCTGTGTATCTTTAATTGACTGAGGCAGTCAGTTCGTGGAGAATCTTATGGCATCTTAGCCCATTTTATATTGACAAGTGTAATTATGCGCACGACACAATTGTCATTTCAAATATTATCAAATAATTGTTAAGCCACAAAATGCAAAGTTGTGCAACACATACACAAAAAGGCCGTAGATCGTCGCCCACGTGCAGCAGCTGCAGTCACGTTGCACTTTTGTCATCCCTTTGGCCATTGCATGCCACAAGCAGTGGCAACAATAGGAAAACAGATACGGAGAGAGTCAAGCGAGGCATTCCTAATGACATAAAGACGTGCTGCTGGTGGTCCTTTCTGGACAATTAGTGCCTCAGAGAAAGAGAGAGAGAGAGTGTGGTTTGCCTCTTTCTAGCCCAATGTGAGGCACCTGCCACAACAACCTGCACATTGTTCGTTGCATAATTTATGTCATATTTTAGTCATATGCATTTTCGGGGGTACATGGATTTTATTAAGAGCTGTGTGCAACAGATTTATTTTGGAACTGAGGGGTAAAGATTGATTTGTGAGATATAAATAATTGAAATGGGTTTTAGTTGAGCTAATACACTGAAAGAAAATCTTAGAAAATTTAAATAAGAAAATAATATTTTCATTCCAGTTCTGCGTCTGGTTTATAAAATGTAAATTGGAGTTTATAAAATAAAATAATTTCCAACTTTTTGGTATTCGATTTCCTTATGATAAAATATGAATTAACTTTTGATTACTGAAAAGTCTTTTGGCTTCTTTAAAAAAAATATTGAATTTTTGGTGCCAGTTCAGAATTTTAATTAGTAACATTCTGAATTTTATTTATTCTGTAAATACTTTAAATAGGAATTTGTGGAAAATTAAAAAGTTACTAACACAAAAATTAAATAAATGAAAATATATATTAAATTATAATATAGTATGAAATATTGAATTAGTAACACAAAAACTAAATTAATAAAAATATATATTAAATTAATACGAATTATAAAAATTATGAAAAGTTACTAACACAAAAACTAAATAAATAAAAATATATATTAAATTATAATATAGTATGAAATATTGAATTAGTAACACAAAAACTAAATAAATCAAAATATATATTAAATTAATAAGAAATATAAAAATGTCTCTTTTTTTTAGGTATTTTAATTAATTATCAAAAAGATAAATTTGATAACTAAAAACAATTTATATTTTTATATTCATATCTGATCTTCATTTAAGAGTGTAGCACGCAAATAAGTTCTAAAAAAGTTTTTATTAAAATCATTCCAGACACATAAATAAAATGTATAAAAATAAAAAAATCAAAAAAGAAAGAGCAACAATTAGTCGTTAATTTTCCAAAAATAAATATGTCTCCCTTTTACATAAAATTTGTGTCTTTTGCGACACTGCTTACAATTTTAGTCATTGATTGCCCAAAGTGAATGCAGCTGAGAATTGAATTTGGATTTTGATTTGGAGTTGGAGTTGGAGTCGGGGTTTTTGGTTTTGGGAAGTTCGTTAGTAATTTTTTGATTGGGCCTGAAATGAAGTAAAAATTATTTATGACTTGGCCATGCTATTTGTAAATGCAAACACACGCACACACGCACACACACACACACACGCACACACACTTAAGAATTGATTCCTGACTTGTTATTTCTTTTTTGCCTAATTGGAATTCATGCAATCGACATTTGCATATTGCTTTGTTGGCCCAGGCACTTGGCTGCTTCTGGCTGCTTCTGGCTGCTTCTGGCTGCTTGGCTGCTTTTAGCTGTTTGGCTTCTTTTTAACTGCTTGGATTCCCGAACTGTTTCGTAACTGTATTTTTTTTTTCCGAGACTCGAGTGCCTAGAAAGGTTCTGCTTAATTGTGGCCACAACTCAACTTAATCATAAAACAGTCAGCAAAGGTATTCCATCTCTTTTTAGCCCCCCTCTCAAACGCACACATTATGTGTGTGTGTGTGTAGATGGGGGGGGGGGGGGGTGCAGGGGTACACTTCGCTATCCAATCAAGCATGCGCGTGAGTTGTACCATCTTTTTGCGTCCGAACTGGCGGCTAACTGAATTCAATTACCAAAGTGCCTACTATATGCAAATAAGCCACAAGTGCACTTGACAAAACGCAAACACACACATACACACACACACGCACACACTCCCTCACACACACACTCGTTTGCCCAGTGGCCACAGTTACAGATACAAATGCAGATTCATAGATACAGATACAGATGCAGATACAGCGCCAGTTTGCTACACAAATAACTGAAGTTGTTGCACTCGAGCTACTGGCACTTGCCTCTGGCTATTGCCCCCCCGCTCTGCCCCGCACCCTAACCCTTCCTGGCCATGTGAAAAGTCGGCGGCGTGCAGATAAAAACCTTAATTTAAGCATAATTAAGTTGATGATTTGTACAAAAAAGGAGACGAGAGAAAAGATAAACACAAGTGGCTGTGTGTGTGTGTGTAGAGTGTGTGTATGTGTGTGTGTAAGGTTGCATCTCGAAGCAAGGTCTACAGTGAACACTCTCAAAAGTAAGTCATTGTTTAAAAATATAAAGTTTGACACAAAAAAAAACCTTTTATTCGTTGCAAGAAAAACACTTGAATTTGAGTCACTTGAGTTGCAGCTGCCCCAAATTGTTTCAGTTGCCAGCTGAATGCGATTTGTTATCTTAACTTATTTAAAATATATATTTTGTTCAATTAGCATTCATTAGTCAAGCAATTGAGACAGTGTTGCCAAAGTGATATTCAAGTGTTTTTTGCATGCGGAACAACTTCTTCGAATATTTACTTAGATGGCTAAACTAGAGAATATCTTCCACAACTATTTCCAAAGATTTTTGTGTGTCAAAATTTGCACCACAAGTGAATGGAAAACTTAGTTTAGAAAATAAACTTGAGATTTTTATATATTAAGAATATCTTTGACAACTATTTTAAAAGATTTTTATCTTTCTAAATTTTATTTATTAAATGAATGGAAAATTTATAAATATACTTGTATTTGAAATATTGAGAATATCTTAAACAATTATTTCAGAAGATGATTGTCTATCTAAATTTGAACTATTCAAGAATGGAAAACTTAGTTTAGAAAATATTCTAAGATTTTAAATATTGAGTATATCTATGAAAACAATTTTTAAACATTATTGTCTGTCTAAATTTTAGCTATACGTAAATGAAAAACTTAGTTTGGAAAATAATTTAATTTTAAATTTTGAGAATATCTTTAACAACTATTCTTAAATTTATTTATCTGTCTAAATTTTAGCTGAACGTAAATGGAAAACTTAGTTTAGAAAATAAGCTTGAGTTTTTTCAATATTGAAAATATATTTAAAAACAATTCCCAAAGTTGTTTTTCTTGCATAATTTTAAATCAAGAATTTTGAATAAAGTTTTTTTGTCTTCGATTTCTATAATATTCTATTTATTTCTGGTTGTTTAGCTAATGCTGCTGCAGTCCTCTCGTTGTGTGAAAATAAACTTGGGATTTTTAAATATTGAGAATATATTTAACAACTATTTTCCACGATTTTTGTCTGTCTAAATTTAAACTAAACTTGAATGGACAACTTATAAATATACTTCGATTTTAAATATTGAGAATATATTTAACAACCATTTCCAAAGATAATTGTCTGTCTAAAATTTAACTATATGTTAATGAAAACCTCAAGATTGAGATTTTTAAATATTGAGAATATTTTCAACAATTATTTTGAACGATTTTTGTCTGTCTAAATTTAAACTATACTTGAATGGAAAACTTATGAATAAACTTAAATTTTAAATATTGAGATTATCCTTAACAACTATTTCCAAAGATTTTTATGTCTACATTTTAGCTAAACGTAAATGGAAAACTTAGTTTAGAAAATAAACTTGAGTTTTTTAAATATTGAGAATATATTTAAGAACTATTTCCAAAGATTTTTATCTGTCTGAATTTTAAGTCGAGAACCTTGAAAAAAGTTTTCTTTTTCTTCGATTTCTTCTATGGTTCTTCAGCTGCTGCTGCAGCAGTCGTCTCGTTGTGTGTTTACTGTACTCTGTACACTTGAAGTTTTTTTCTTTCAGTCACATCATGAGTTTTGAAGTCTCAAGTTCTACACATTTATGATGGGTTTGCTCTATGTTTCTGCTGTTTCTGATGGGCTGCCAAAAAATGTGTCGATGACATCGCATCAAGTTCAATAAACTGTTTTTGTTGTTGTTGTTCTAATTGCTGGTATTTCCGTAGGAAAATGTCTCAATAGTCATAACACACACACACACACAGCACACACAGCACACATTGCATAACAATTAGCTGAGAAATTTTGCTGTTGCTGTTCCTCAAATAATAATTCACAAACTGCTCAAATCTATGGCTTCATTAGGCATTTTGCCTTGCCATATGTGGCAACTAAAACTGGCATCATTTTGTGTCTGTGTGTGTGTGGATGACACATTTGGGTTTCCATTTTTGGATTGTTGCCCAGCACTTTAAGTGTATTTGTATCTGTATCTGTATCTGTATCGATGGCAAAGTATTTATGCTTAATGAGCGTTTCGCTCATTAAATTTCAGAAACTGAAAATGGGCTTAAATTTGTTCCACTTCATGTTTTTATTTTTAATCAGCTGACGATGATGTTAAAAAAGTGTTTTATGTTCTAACTTTGATTTCCATAAATAACTAAAGCTAGCAAAAATTACAAAAGCAAAAAAAACACACTTGCAAAAAAATGAGAAAAAAAATTAAAAGAAATTCTCTGAGACACACTTTGGAGTTTATCATTGTAATGCAAATGAAGGAAGTGCGCATCGTTTCAACCTGAACGCCCTCTCACTCACACGCACACACTCTATACCTCTCTCTTTCACTCTTTATAAAAAAAAAACACAAGGTGAGGCTGCAACAGCAGCAACAACAACAACAACAATTTGATGCCGTGGGAAATGCTTAGGCGAATGTGTTGCGAAAAACGGCACTCGAAACACTTCTGCTGCTTTTTCCTTCTACTCTCATTTTGTCCGTCAGTCACTCAGTCAGTCAGTTAGTCAGTCAGTCGACATTGCCTCACTCTCGCAAGAATCGCATGCAACAACAACAACAACAAGTTATGAATATGAATAAATCATTTCACGCAGATTGCCAAAGCTAAGATAAAAATTCGCGCACTTTCGCACACATTGTGCAGTTACAAATGTACACACACACACACACACACACATATATATATATATATATAAATATATCTGACTGTTTTCTTTTGACAATCAGCATCAAAGTGTGGCACATCAAAAGATTTGCAAAAGGTGCGAGAATATTTTGCAAGTCAATTTGCGGAAAGTGCAAAAATAAGTTTTGTAAAAATTTAATTTATTTTTAAAACAAATCTTTGAAAAGTTGACCTCTAACTTAATGCTGCATTTACAGTTAAAAATGCGATTTTTGAATACAAATCATAATACAGAAAATAAATATTTCTTTGCTTGATTGATCGAATTTAAATAAACAAGTGCAAAAAAAAAAATATTGGAGATGATTCAAATCTTTCCAAAGTCAGAACTTTCCCAAAATTGAACTGATTTTGAAAAACTAAATTTTCTTCAGCCAAAACGCGTTTTCTACTATGAACGCAGTTTTATCAAAGTTGCAAATATATGCCAAAAAATTCCAAATAAAAAAAGTTGCCAGTTTCACCCAAACTTATTGTGCAACTGCGAATTGCAACATGCAACACAACTTTAAGAATGCGATTTCGACTTTAATATTTGATTTTTTTTTTGTTGTTGTATTCAGCATTCGTGGAAAAATGTGCTACTAACTCTTTTCAGGGCCAAAAGAAAAAGGAAAAACAACAAGAACAACAACAACAAAAATTGATAGCTTAAACCGAAACTGAAAATGCAAGTGGCCAGCAACTTTTTGGCCAGTTTGCAAACTGACCGAAAGCGGAGCAGAACACAGCCAACGCAACTTGTTTTGCAGTTGTCTATTTATGCGCTTAGTGGCAAGACCACCCCCACTCCCCCCTTACAGCCACTCCCCTACTTTGCAGCGTATGCAAATAGTAAGCTGCACACTTCCTGCTGCTCGCCGCCCGCTGCCCGCTGCCCCCTTGCTGCCTCTTCTCTACCACACTGAACCAGTTTCTCGTATCGACCCAGCGAATCCAACAACCCACTCAACCCCCACCCCACCCCACTCCACCCATTGTTTGCATTTTTTATTAACAAAGCAACAAAAAAAAAAAAAGGGGTATGCAAAATATTTGCTATAAACGAAAAACACACACAAAAAATGAAACCCTTTTTTTTTTTGGTTGGGGGCGGATTGCGCTTACAAGCGTACAACACGGCGATAAGCCAGAAAAAGGGGTTGTTTCAAGCACCTCCCCCCTCGCCCATAACACAGCACTTAAGAGTCGAGTTGTTGTTGTTGTTGTTGTTATAGCGATATAGCATGCATAATCGCTGTTGTTTCAGTGTATTAATTTTGGTTTTTTAATAAACGCATAAATATTTGTGTTTGCGATTTAGATTCAACGTGGCTGCTGCTGTTGTTGTTGTTGTTGTTGCTGTTGTTGCTGCTGTTGTTGTTTGCCCCTCGAGCCACATTTCCAAATCAAAATTTTACTACTGAGAAGTGCCCAACAAATCGGAATCCCTCGCGGTGCGTTTTGTGTGTAAACTGTGTTATTAGTTTTTCAGGCGAGTTTTGTTTGCAGATGAATAAATTGGATATATCCGATTAGCCATAAGTAGCCCAGGGGTCTAATTATCATATATATATATATATATATATATATATATATGCCAGCTATACAAGGCGTTTATCTAGCGCTGTCGGGCGTCATTAATTGCAAATACCTGTGTGACATATACACACATAGCACACACACACACACATAGCACACTCACATACACACAACACACACATCGAAATGCTGCACTCTATTTGAAACTGGAGCCACCTTTTATGGCCAAGTGCAATTTGGCTTACATATGCGGTTTGCATGTTTTAATTATTAAACAAATCAATTTGCCAGCATTGAGACACAGCCAGAGTTGAGTTGGCGGCTTAATGGCATTTAGCCATTTTGTCATTTTGTCAGCCGTACACTGCACAGCACTGCACAGCACTGTGTCCACAGTGGCTGTTGCAAGCGTTCGACTCAGTCAATTAAATTTGCATAAATGCATTTTTAAACATGTGCAATTTTTGCGGCAAGACATCCAAGTGCTTAACTTTCGATTAGGGAAACGACTTCCAGCCAAGTTAATCGATTAGGCTTACAGTTTTTTATAGAGCAGACATATCCCTAAAAATATTCAGTGAAAACCCAGCAGGAAATAATTTCTTAGAATGCATGAAAAATATGAAATATGTGCAAACCATATCGATTTGATTGCTGATGTTGATCATGAATATATATATATATATACCTTACCAACATAACTGAAAAGTAAAATCCCTCTGTAAAAATTACAAAAATAGTAGAAAAAATTGATTAAATTTTTTAGGAAATCATTAAACGTAGTTTTTGTAAATTAGATTAAATTATTAGTTGGCTTTTCATTTTTTCTACATTTATTTTTAATACATTTTTTAGCTAGAAATCATAAAACGTAGTTTTTGTAAATTAGATTAAATTATTAGTTGGCTTTTAATTTTTTTTTTCAATGAGTCAAAATTAATTTAATTTAAACATTATTTCTAGCATTTATTCAAGTTTTACATTTTTAATACATTTTTTAGCTAGAAATCATAAAACGTAGTTTTAGTAAATTAGATTAAATTATTAGTTGGTTTTTTATTTTTTTCAACTAGTCAAACTTAATTTAATTAAATTTATACTTTTAGTTTTCATTCATTTAATTTGATTTAGATTAGATTTAAATGATTTTTTAACCTGCCTTTTTTGTCAGCTAGTGAAAATAAATTCAATTTAAAGTTGACTTTATGCATTTAATTAAGTTAGTTGAGATTACTTTTTTTTTTATAAATGTAGAACAGTTTTTCTAAATTATGTTGGATTCAACTAAAATTTAACTTCTTTTTTAGTAATGAAAATAAATTCATTTAACTTTTTAATCTATATTTAAAATCATTTTAAGCCCTTTTATAAACTTTATCTATACTTTAAGTTCTTAACTATTCCCAATAACTTTCGAAACCACAAACGCAACTTCAATAAATGTATTTTTTTTTTATGTAATTATTCAAGGTCAAAATGAAGACTTAATAGTTTTTTTTTTTGGTCTGCAACTGCGAGTCGGCTTTTAAAATTTAATTACAAGCAGCTGGAAGCCGCATTTATTACGTAGTATCTAAGTTTATTTTTGGTGTTGGTGTTGCTTCTGTTGTTTCTATCTTTTTTATTTAGCTGTTTAGCTTTTTTTATCTGTGTACCGCTGAGGGTCAAGAGACGCAAGCAGCCGAGTGGCAAGTCGGATACAAAAAAAAAACCCATATGCCAATGACCTATTGTAACGCCTGCAAAATGTACTTTCGAGTAACGCAGCTGTTTTTCCCATTCGTTTAGCTTTTTTTTGCCGGCTACTTATTGATTTTCAATTAGTTTGTTTCGTTTTCCGCAAGTTGGCAACTTTGGCTTTGGTTCTGGCTTTTACAAGTTGCAATTTTTGGTTCGTTTGTGTTTGTCTTTTACTTATTTTTTTTCGCATTTTCTACAGCACAAATTGACATACTTAATTTGCTATCGATGCCAGGCTGACTGAGTGTGTGTTGTCTGTGTGTGTGTGTTGTGCAAGTGAATTACATGGGAAAAAGTTTTGCACTCATAAAATATGCAATTTGCTGTTTGTTTTGGCAAAGCGCATCGCAACGATTTGGCCAGCAAAATTGCGATTACTGCTGATATTTGCTGGTTTGGCAAGTGCTCTTGGCCAGGCCAGGCCAGTGCCAAAAAAGTGTCAGGGTTAGACCAGAAATAGACACATGCCAATATGCTGGGTTCATAAACAAGCCAAAACTCAAACCGAAATAGCGTAAAGTGTTCCGAGACGATTGAAATTCGCTTCAAAGTTTATTTTAAATTACACTTTGGGGAAAATATTTAATATTTATAAGCGAAAATACGGCTTCAAAATCTTGCTGTGGTTTTATTTCTTCAGATGGAATCAAAGTTTTCATTTACAGAAAAGGCTGCTGTGGCCATTTCTGACTGCTTTAAAATAATCTTCAAGTTGGCTGTTATTTGGCTTTATTTAGTAGTTTAGCAGTACAAGTCTTAAAGCCAGATCAGATATGTATATCATATAGCTGTCATAGAAATATAATAATTTAATAATTTAATAATTAATTTGCTTACAAAATTATCTAAAGTAAACTAGCAATTTAACTATTTATTTGTGTACTTTTATTAACCCTTTTTACACATAGTTTTTATTCATGAAAAAATATCTTACAAAATTATCCAAACTAAAATAGCAATTTTATTATTACTTTTACTACTTTTATTAACCCTTTTTAGTTTTTATTCACTGAAAATTTGCTTAAACTATTAATTTTACTATAACTATTTTTTTTACTACTTTTATTAACCCATTTTACACATAGTTTTTATTTATGAAAAAATGGCTTACAAAATTATCCAAACTAAATTAGCAATTTTACTATAACTAATTTTTTTTTACTAATTTTTTTACTCATTTTTTTTACTACTTTTATTTACCCATTTTACACATAGTTTTCATTAATGACAAAAAATATATTACAAAATTTTTCAAATTAAAATAGCAATTTCATTATTACTTTTACTACTTTTATTAACTTAATTTTATTATTATTTTTACTACTTTTATTTGCCCTTTTTACAAATATTTTTCATTCATGAAAAAATGGCTTACAAAATTATCCAAACTAAATTAGCAATTTTACTATAACTAATTTTTTCTACTAATTTTTTTTACTAATTTTTTTTACTACGTTTATTAACCCATTTTACACATAGTTTTCATAGAAAAAAATCGATGTAACTTTTAAATTTATAGAGTAATCAAGTTGTCCGCAGGTTGACTCCAGTCCAGACATGAACATGGCTTAAATACCCCCCTTCCTTCCGCTCTTTTGTCTATATGCCTGTTCCTCCAACTATATTGTTTATTTCTATATAGGACAAGTTGTCAGGAAAAGTTTTGGGCCAAAATAAGTGGTATCATTTGTTAAAACAATTTGCGGCAATCTCGAGTGTATTGTTGCCATGTTGCTGGTGTTGCTCTTTAAAAATGCAGCTAATTACATTGAAAAGTTTTGTGCAACATTTGCAACAATTGGCGGCGCAATGCTGGTAATTAATTTATAAAATTACTCGTGCGGCTAAATAATGGATTTAGTTTTTAGTTTGTTGCGCTGTTCTGTTGTTGCCCCTTTTGCCCCGTTAGTTGTTGTTGTTGTTTTTGTTGTATTCCTTTTTGTTGCTGCGGTTTGTTGGCCCATAAAAATGTAATGAAAATTTATTTATGCCAACGCGTTAAATAAGCGCGAAACGACAAATGCATTTTTGTTGCCTGTGTTTTTCGTGCCGCATTTTAATTTCATTTTCACAAATAATAATTTACATATACATATGCATAATGCAGTTTTCTGTGTGCATACATATTTTTTCTACTGTTTTTTTTTGTTTTTTGTTTGTTTGAGTGCATTTTCAATTAATTTATCTATAAATAATTATTTACAAGCAATTAACTTTGTGCGTACTTTTCATTTCATTTATTTGGTTGGCCGCGCACATTTTCTGGGGCTTTAGTTGGGAATTACGGATTTGGGGTTTTTGCGGTTTTTATGCGATAATGCGCAAAGTGCCAATTAATTTGGCTAACAAAGTGTAATTTTAAATTGCCTGCTAAATGTGCTAAATATCATTTTTGATTAGGATGTGGCAAATTTGATAACATTATCAATGCAATTTTAGTTAGCATCTCATTTCCAATTATCATCACCTGAAAATCAGCTGAAATAAAAATGTTGCTAATAATAAAAAAAGGTTTTTAATTTTTTTTTTTTAATTTTTGTATATATTTTTTAATGGTTTTTTATGTTGTTTATTTTTCTCATATATAGTTTTTCTTGTGTGTTTTTTGTAATTGTAATAATTAATTTAATAATACATTTCTTTTAGTTAATTTAATTAATTTAGTTGCGTTTTCGTTTTGTTTTGTTTTGTTTTTTTTTTTAAACATCATAATACATAAATACATTAAGTGTGCTAAATAATTTCTATGTATGGATCTCTGCTGCTCTATATACACATAACTATATATTTTAAATTTATTTAGTTATTAAGATTCGATGAAATCTTTATACGAATGTTTTGTGTGTTCATTTAAATGTTGGTGTTTTTTGTGAGTGTTTTTTGTTTTGTTTTGTTTTTTTTTTTGCCAGGCTAGAAACTAATGGCTACAATTACAGTTATTTCTTGTTTAAGTTTTGCATTAGTCATACATTAAATATATATATAATATATATATTATATTTTTAATTAATATATCACATTGAATTTGAAAGTGTTTGTTTTGCAACATTTCTAGTAATTATTTTTTAATGGTTTTTAATGGTAAATTTTATAATAATAAGCCTATGAATATAATGGGTGTGTTGTGTGTGTGTGTATTTGTGTGTGTGTTGATTGTGCTATACAACTACAAAACAACAACAACAACAACAACAACAACAGCAACGACAACGACACTTGAACACATGAACACCGAAGGCGCATGCGAAAAAGAAATGCCTACGAAAAAAGTCTTTTATTTGTTATACATATTTATATACATATGTATATATAGGTGTGTGTGTGTGTGTGTGTGTTTGTATTGTTGGCTGGCGCGCAAGCGTGCGAGCAGCTTCAAGATGGCCGCCCTTGCGCAGGAACCGTTGAGCGAGTGTGTGAGAGAGAGAGAGAGGGAGAGAGGACGAGGCACAAAGAGAGCGCTTAAACCAAAAAAGCTTGGTTCTTATTGGCGCTGCTGCTGCTGCTGCTCGCTGCATCTGCCGCTGCCGCTGCCTGCTGCTGCTGTTGCTGCTGCTGCTGTTGTTGCTGCTGCTGCTGCGCTGCCGCAGCGGAAGTGGATGCCTGAGCCGTTGACTGCGTGCTGGTGCTCGCCTGACTCAGTCCGCTGCCACTGCGCAGGTGTATGGGCGCCGCCGTTGACTGCGCTGCCGCTGACTGTGCTGCCGCCGCCGACTGCGCCACCGCTGGCTGCTGTGGCCGATATTGGGGCTGCAGCAGCCGCTGCTGTTGCTGCTGTCGCGCCAACTGTTGCAGCTGATGCGCCTGCAACTGTTGATGTTGCTGATGATGCTGCTGCTGCTGCTGTTGCTGAATCATGGACAATGCCTCATGTTGATCGTAGGCGCTGTACTCCGATTCGATGCTGTGGTAGATGTGCTCCGAGGGGGGACGCATGGCCAGCGACTCGACCACTGGGCGCATGGGGCGTGGCGAGGGCGTGGCTGTTGTCGCCGAGGAGTAGTTGGCCTCCATGTCCTCGGTGCAGTAGTAGGCGGGCGGGGGAGGTGCCTGCCGGAAGATCAGACCCGGCGAAACGGGCTGCTTGAAGCGCTCGTGGTGATCCAAGGTGTAATTGTTGCCCCTGGGGGACAGCTCAATGGGGATGGCGTAGCGCAGCTTCTCCCAGAAATAACGGTCACAGGTTAGCAGACGATTCGAGGGCACCGACTTCAGATAAGGGGAAAGCTCAGCCACATCCTCCGCCTCGCTGGACACACTCGTCTCCTCGATGATGACCAGCTTTTGGGCCAGGCCGCGCAGCGACTCGTGGAATGCATTGCGGAACTCGACACGCTGCCACTCGGTGGCCAGCAGATGACGCGTCAACACCAGGATAATCTTCCTCGAGGCACGTGCACCCTCCACCAGCTGCAGGTGACTCGCCTGCGGGGGCAGGTCGCGCTGCTGAATGCACAGCCGGAAGGGAGGACGACCGTGCTCCAGTTCGGCGGCAATGTTGCGGCACACAAACTCGTAATCCTTCTCGGAGTGCAGGATGATGGCGTCGTACAGCTTGCCGGCATCCTCGAAGCGCGGCTCGCAGACGCGGACGCCGTAGTGGGCAAAGAGCCACATGCGAACGCTTTCGCGGAACACAAAGACAATGATCAGGACGACGACGAGAAAGATGAGCACCAGGATGGCGGCGAGCAGAGGCAGACGATAGCCATTGGTTAGATCCTGGGCAGAGCTGATGTTGCTGGCGCTCGCATCGAGCAGCTCGGAGCAATCGCTGGCGGGCAGCTTGGAGGAGAGCAGCTCCAGTTCCCGCTTGATGCCCGCCTCCACGCAGTACACATCCTGCGAGTCGCGCACAATCAGCGCGTTGTCCGTGACGAACTGCACCAACTCCCGCAGCTGCTGGCAGCGGCAGCTCCATGTGTTCCTGCCCAGCGTCAGACCCTGCAGGTTATTCCTGTACTGCAGATTGGCCAGCTGCTGCAGCGGCAAGATGGTCAGCCGATTGTTGTCCAAGCGGAGCAACTGCAGCGAAACCAGCGGCTCAAACGTGGCATTCCCAATCAAAGCCAGCTGATTCCCCTGCAGATGCAACTCCCGCAGCAAGCTCAGCGCACGGAAAGTGGACGCATCCAAAGTGCTCAGCTTGTTGTGCTCCAAGTGCAGCACGCGAAGATTGGGCAACTGACTCAGGCTGCCATTGCCGAGGGCCATCAGATTGGAGGCGTTCAAGTAGAGCGTGTGCAGATTGCGTTGCCCCGCCAAGTGAGTGGCTTGCAACACGGGCAAATTGTTGCCATCCAAGTAGAGCACATTGATGTCCTGCGGCAGACGCTGTGGCAAGCTGATCAAATCCTGTTTGCCACAATCGACCACATTGCTCGACCAGTTGGCGTCGTGGAAGCAGCTGCAGTTGTTGGGGCAGATCAGTTCGCAGTCGCAGTTGCCATACTCGCAGCAGTGGCACGTTGAGGGGCAGTGGGAATCGTATTTGCAGAGGAAGTCCGCCGGAGTCAGGCTGGAGAGGGGACGCAGTGGCGCCTGCCTGCTGTGCGGCATGAGGCACTCAATGTTGGCCAGATCCACGACGCGCGGATGTTGCCGCGTGGTCAGATTATTGATGCGTTGCAGCCACTCCATGGAGCAGTCACACTCGAAGGGATTCCCGCCCAGATAGAATTCCGGCTGGGGTTTGTCCTGTGCCACCGGCGCCACACGCAGCGAGTTCAGCGAGATCTTGGACAGCACATTCGCATAGAGATCGACGCGTGCCAGGCGCGTCTTGTCCACAAAGCTGTTGGGCTGGATCTGCCCGATGATGTTGTTGTTGATGAAGAGCAACTCAATCGAGTTGGGCACCGAATTCGGAGAGATTTCCGTAATCCGATTGTGACTCGCGTCCAGCGTGCTGACCCTCAGCTCCTCCTGCAGCTTGTAGTAGTTGCCCAGCGCCTCGATGTAGTTGCCATGGATGTCCAACCACTTCAGATTGGAGGGAATAAACGCGTAGTCAAACCAAACCAGATGATTCTCGGAGAGATTCAGCCAGAGCAGCGAGGCAAGTGTGGCAAAGATCCCGTTGATATCGGTGAGGAAATTCTTGTCCAAGCGGATTGCCTCGATTTCCGTATTCTTATCGAACGAACCACGCTCAATGTTCTGGATGCGATTCTTGGCAAGATTGAGCACACTCAGACGTGGCAGCTGCTGGAACATGTTGATGGTGATGTTGCCAATCCGATTGTCGATCAGCCGCAAACCCGTCAACTGATTCAGATTGTTGAAGGTGCCATTTTTGAAATCAGAGATTTGATTCTCGCCCAAATCCAGCGTTTTCAGCATGCTCAAATCCTGCACTGCTTCGGGCACCTCCAGCAGCTGATTGGAGCTCAAGTCGAGCTCCTTGAGATCGGAGCAATTGCGGAACGCTTGCGTCTCCACAATGCTGATCAGATTATTGTTCAGCGTCAGCTTGGTGAGCACATATAATCCATTAAAGATGCGATTGTCCAAAGTATGGAGACGATTCTCGGCGAGATTCAGAGTGTGCAAGTTGTACAAAGGGAGAAAAGCGCCTTCCTCAATGTGGCCAATGGAATTGTTGCGCATGTCGAGGATCTGCAGGAAATACAGTTCCTTGAAAGTCTTGGCTCCAATGCGAGTCAAAGCATTGTTGGAGAGATTGAGGACAATCAGACGGATCAATCCTGCAAAGGTGTTGTTATCCACATGGTGACTGGTCAGCTGATTGCCACTTAAATCCAGCACGAGCAGTTGTTCGAGCCGGTGCAGCAGACCCTTGGGCAGATCATACAAATCGTTGTGATGCAGATGCAACTCGCGCAACTCCTTGTTGCCGGCAAATGCCTCCGATGGCAGCGACTCCAAATGGTTGTGCGACAGATTCAGCACGCGCAGCGAGCTCAAACCGGCCAGCGAATTGGGAGAGATTGTGGTGATGTTGTTGTGCTGCAGACTCAGTGTTTGGAGGCGACGCAGGCGGGAGGCGCCCCAGGCGTCGGGCAGTGAGCGCAGCTCGTTGTGCGACAAATCCAACACTTGCAACTCGGAGCCGCCACTCAGCTGATTCAGCGCCGGTCCAGCGCTGCCACTCAAGCACAATTTCTCCGAGAAGCCCAAATGTTCGGCGCCGCGTACACGATTCTGGGTAAGATTCAACAGTTGCAGGCCGGGCATGCTGCACCAGACGCCCTCCGGCAGCTGCCGCAAATTGTTGTCGCCCAAATGCAGTTCGCGCAACTCGCGCAATCCCTGAAACGCCTGCGCGTGCAACTCGAGCGTGCGCCCCGCGCCCCACACCGAGTTGTGCGTCTCGATTTGGAGGCGCTTCAGCGAGTGGAGGCCCTCAAAGGCCAGCGCCGGCACACGCTGCAATTTGCAGGCGTCGATGCGCAGCTCGGCCAGCTTTTGCAGCTTGCGAAAGAGGCCATGTTGCAACTCGCTGGCGTGCAACAAATCCTCGCTGCACTGCAGCTCAAAGCGATTTGCCGTCTCTGCCACCTGCAGATCCAAGCCGAGTCCCTGGTCCAAGGCGCGCACGTTGCACTTGATGTCCATTGTGGTGCGCACAAATTCCCAGGCGCACTGCTGCGCATGCGTCGCCGCCAGCAGCGAAGCCAGCAGCGCCGTCAGCAGCAACAGGCGACAATTTGCAATTGTTGCAATTGTTGTTTTTGTTGTTGTTTTTGTTGACATTTTGTTGCAGTTTTCACGCTTTACTTATTTATTTTCAAATTGCCAGCTTTTTTTTTTTGGCTCAAGCTAGTTTTAGCTTTTTCTGGTGGGTTTTGGGATATTTATTTTTTTTTTTTACAAAATTGAATTCACTTTCTGGTTTTCATATTTGAGAGCTGTTTTTTTTGTTTCCGTTATCTCTTGAAATACCGTAATCCTTTTGCGCGTGTTTCTCTTCTCTTTTTCAAATAACTGTGTTTTATTTCTATTTGATTTTGCGACTTATTTTCAGTTGTTTTCACTTGCAGCTCAGCTCAGCACTTGAACATATTTTCTTTTTTTTTTTGTTTGTTTACAACATTTTACGTTCGACGTTGGCACTTGGAAAATCGTGTGTTTTTTTTTTGCACTCACTAAATATATATATATATGTATGTATTTTTTGTATATATATATATAAGTTTATTGGTATTTTGTTTGTGCTTGCCGGGAGCTCGTTTTCTTAAAGCATGTTAACCGCCTCGCGCTTCAACTCAAACTGATTGCTGAAGTTGAACGCCAGCGACTCCGTTGGCTCGTTGAAAATGTTTTTACGAGCGACGACGGCAACGAACACGCACACACAAACACACACACAAACACACACACATAGCGTATAAGCAGACAGACAAAAATGTAATTGTGTGTGCCTGTGTTTTACTGCTGGCTAGTTCGTGCGCTGCTTACTGCGCTGCTGCTGCTGCTGCTGCTGCATTCACACATGCACATGCACATGTACACTAGCTAGGAAGTGTACGTCGCTCTCACATACGCTACGCTCTTTGCTGCTGCCATATGCAGTTTAGCAACATGCATGCATTTTGCTTGCGCTCTCTCACTCTCTCTCTTTCTTACAGCTCACATGCATATGCATGTACGAGCGCGCGCTCGCTCTCACCGAAAGTAGGGGAAATGTTGCTAGCTCTGCTCTCTCACACACATATGTTTTGCGAGAGAGAGAGCGAGCGAAGCAATCTGTGAAATGCTTGTTGTTGTTGTTGCTGCTGCTGCGATCGTCATGAAAACCAATTCAATTATTATATATATATTTTTTTTTTATTCTTTTTCGATCGTCTCTAATTGGTTGAACTATAAAATAAAAATACTTTCCAAGCGGAATTTGGCAAAAGAAATAAAGTCAGAAATTGTTGCTACGCTTCCTTATTAATATACAGCTATATATATATATATATATATTTTATAGATCATCTCATCAGTGGTACAAAACAGCTATAAATGATTTTTTATTAACTAGCCATTAAATAATTAACATGAATACTAAATAACTGTTCGTTGTGTGAACATGATTAAGTCTGTGTAATCTGCACAGATAAAAAATAATGCGTGACAATAAAATACAACAAAGTAGAAAAAATAATAAAATATTTATAATCAATCATGAATAATTTTATATTATTTTTAATACCTTGGAAATTTAAGCTTAAGTTTTTAATTCTATTTTTCTCTTTAAATGCCCTTTGCCCCTCTTTAACCCCCTTCATTTGCTGTAGGGTTAAGCATTTGTGGCACTAACCGGTGGCAGTCAACAGGCTGTCGTGCAACATTTCGTGTGTGCATGTGTTGTCGGCTAGTTGCTGCCACCACCCCCGCCTCCCCCTTTTCGTCCTTTTTGGTGGCAGCAACAGCAGCAGCAGCCGCACGGACTCGTTGCTGGCGTCGTGTTGCAACACGAGTGTTGCACTGCCTCTGTCGCTGCCACCCGCCACTTAGCCACCCACTTTGAGTATGTTGCTATGGCCATGTTGCATGCAACAGTGTCTTTAAGCCAACTGGTCGAGTCGAGTCGAGTCTGAGCCATAAAATTCCGTTTCTATTGTCGTCTGCCAAAAGTTCTGTGTTTTTTCTTTTTTAAAACATTTTTTTTCTTTTTTTGCTTTTTGGTAAATTGAGAAGTGTTTTTTTTTAGCGCTTTGTTGATGAAACTGGTGAATGGAGAAGGATGCTGTAAAAAGGCTAACAATTTTACAATGTTGGGTTTGGGTTTGAAAAGGGATTAAAATTATGAAAGTACTCAAATCAATATGGGATTGAATAGGCATGGAATGCTCACAGGTATCCTGAGAGATAATTGTAATTATTTTAGAATACTTATGTATTTTCTTGACCTGATTTTGCAGTCCGAGCAGACAACTAACTAAATTGGTAGCTGATTTGATGAGTTTGTCGCAATTAAATTAATTTTATAAACAACTCTTTACAGAATTTGTTACCTTAGCCAGCAAATTGCGATATATTTTTTAAATATATTTTATCAACTGGTTAAACAGAAGAATCCTCAAACCAATCCTTGTGCACTGGCACAATAGTTGCCTAATTTTAAATACAATTTTGTTTAATCTCAAGCTTAAAGTTATTTCATAAATTAGCTAAATGTTTTTAGATTTAATAGACAATACATTGCAACTATTTTATCCAATTAATTTTTGCCACATTTTTAATTATTTTAGTGGAATGCAATCATTTTGTAGCCATTCCATCTCTAAATAAATATCGTCTAACATCGGAAATGGTCTTACACAACAATTAACAATTCTAAATATTTTTTATTATTTATATATTAATAATATTATATTTAATCTCGCTTAGCTAAATGTGCGAAGATTTAGTATAAAAAACATGCCAACTATTTTAACTAACTCATTTTTGATATAATTTTTAATATTTGAATAGTATTTTGATAATTTTTATAGCCATTTCATTTTTTAATAAATATCGCCTAATATCAGAATTAGTCTTACACAAAAATTAAAAATTCTACAGCTTTTTTATATTACTATAAAGATTAGATATAATTTGATTTGATGTGATTGATTTGTCTTTCACAACAGTTAACAATTCTAAAACTTTTTTTTTTAATTTTTATTAAAATAAGATATAAATCCCAAGATTAATTTCTTGATTTATTTATGTTTTCCATTATTTTAATGTTTATAATATGATTTTAATTGCTTTATTTTGATTACATCATTTCCAGTTGAACTTTTTATAATTGTTGCTTTTTTGCTTGCCACAGCTCAATTATAATCTGCAACATTTGAATGTTTTTGCGTGTATTACACTCTTTGCAGCATATGCAACATAGATTTAAGTCGTAATATGCATGTTGCACATTTAGGTATGTGGGCATTTAGCATTAGATGCCCCATCATTTTGCAGCTTAGAGTTGCTGCCGCTGCTGCTGCTGCTGCCGCTGCTCGCGAGAGTTATAGAAATTTGTGATTGCGGCTATTCAGCGAATTTACGAGTTGCTACTGTGCCCATTTATGTCATACAACATACAACTGCCACACGGCTCAACAATCTTTCAGATGCATGCACCCTCCCCGCCCCATCCGGCACACTCTCAACTGCAAAGCTTAAAATATTGCATATGAATGTTGCATGCAATGCGCCAGCAACAAACATTAACGAGCAGCAGCAGCAACAGCAGCGTCGTCGATGTATTCTGCTGCTGCTGCTGCTGGCGTCAACTGCGACAGCAGCAACATCGTCGTCGTCGTTGCGTCGCCGTCGGCGTCGCTGGTTGGCAACATTACAGTTTGAATGCTATTATTATGCCATTTTTAATGCCTTTTACATTCAGGCGTGCAACAAGCGGTTGCCACTGCGACAGCGACGCGACTGCGCTCTGCCACGTTTGCTATTTTTTTTGCGCTTCTAATTCTGTTTTTTTTTTTGCCATGCAACACCAATAAATGCCCTGCAAACAGAAGTGGGCAAATAGGATATTAAATTGACATTTTTTAGCTAGAATTGTTTGCATAAAAAACACAGCTGAAATATTTGTTTTACATTTAATTATAAATGATAATGACGAATAAATAATATAATATTTTTAAAATGGATATATTTAGTTTTTTTATTATAAAGTTAAAAGCATTTTTAGCTTTTTGTTTGTAAAGTTTATTTTAGTTTATTATTATTATAATTTATTATTTATATCAAATATAGGCCAATTGCTGCTGTAAGCTGAATTATATAGCTTAAGGGAGTAATATTATTATTTTTTTTAATTTTTAAATAAAATATATTATTCAATAATATACTCAAAACTCATGTATAAATTAAATAATAATTTTCTGACAATCTAATACAACTTCGAGGAAGAAATTGAGCACTTTCTACTCAATTTGATGCTTGCAAATATTTATATCTAGAATTTAGATTGTATATCCAAATTACTTTTTATTATACTTACATATTACTTTTATATTTATATTTACTTTCTATATTTAACTATTTATTTTTGCATTGCATATATTCCATTTTTTTTTCTACGAGTCTAAAATCTATATATACTATATATATATATATACTTATTTTTGCTTTAGCTTTTGCTAGTTTAGTTATTTTTTAGAGGTCATCTTTTATTCGAGCACTTTCTAATTCACTTTTTCTTTCTTATATATATATATAGATATATATGTTTGTCTACATATTTATTCGAATTTTTTCTAGACTTCATTTTGCATTCAACTTTTGTTTGTATTTTATTTTTTACTGCATTTTTACAGGTCATCTGATAGTCGCTTTGTGCTTTGAGTTTCTGTTTCTGTTTTACTTAGTTTTAATTAGTTGCCAGCTATTTAATGTCATTTTTAGTTAGTTAGCGCTAATTTTTTACCGATTACACTGATAAAAAAAGCGGGGAAAAAACAAACAGTAATACAAAACGCTAACTTAATTTGGCATAGTGCATGCAGCACTGTTGCAAGTTGTTGTTGCTGCCCGTTGCTGCATGTAAATGTCACGCCCAGCACGCCCACCTGTCATAGAAGCATAGCACATATGTGTGTGTGTGTGTGTTGTGTGTGTGTTTTGGTGTACTTATGTTTTTGGCTGTCGACTTATGCCACTTAAAATTACATTAAAAAACTTCTGTCGTCTGCCAAGGCAAGGGAACAGGCCAGCAAACAACAACAACAACAACTTACACACGCCCACCGCCCACTTAACTTACATTCCAAAATACACATATACTGCCCCCTCTATCCCCTTCTCTCTCTCTCTCTGTCTCTATTTCTCTATTTCACTCACTTTTTGCTAGTGCAAACTTTTGCCCAGCTTTTTGGGAGTTTGCCTTCTGCTGCTGCCTCTGCCTCTGCCTCTGCTGCTGCTGCCTCTGCTGCTGCTGCTGCTGCTGCTGCTATTTCTGCTGCTGTTGTTCATTAATTGTTGTTGTTGTTGTTTATACCCTAAAATAGGGAATTTAACTACCTTAACTAAGCAAACATAGTGTATAAATGGCAACATACACCCGAACACCATCAGAATTTATAGTCTCTAAAAAATGTGTTTATTTATTGTTTGCCAATTTGGTTTTATAATTAACCACATAAAAATCGACCAACTTAAAAATATATATAACAAATGTTAACTTAGAATTTTTAAAACTTTTATACAACAATTGAGTATTTTTAATTTTTAATTTTATTATTATGTATTATATTATTTTATATATATTATTTTATTATAAGTCATCTTTAATTAAATACGAAGAAAACGAAATATTTAAAATTCAATTGTGAACTTTTCGAACTATTTGTTAAAAATATGATTAATCTAAAATCTAGATATATTTCTATACAATATATTAAATATATATAATATATATAAAATTATGATTAAACTAAAATTTAAATATATTTTTATGTAAAATATAAAATAAATATAATAGAAAATCAGGATTAAGATAAAATTTAAATATATTTCTAATATTCCAAACAATTCGCTTCTCATCTATAAACAACTTTATTGTATTGGAAATCGATAAAAATAATTATTTTTGTTCTTTCGGTAGTAATTTTTAAGTATTTCTCCATAAGATCAGTGTTAATCTTAGCTCAGCTACTTCCGATTTTTTTTTAATGAGTTAGGGTATTTAATATTCGTTACAACAACTGTTTAATTCGACTTGTGTTATTTTTGTTAGTCGTTTTGTTTTGTGGCGCTGCAAATATGAAACTTTTGTTGCTTAATTATTTTGTGTGCTGTTCTTGTTAATGTTGTTGTTGTTGTTGCTGTTGTTGCTGCTGTTGCTATATTGTTATTAATTAATTGAGTTACACTTGCACTGCAATTGCTATTGTTGTTGTTGTTGTGTGTTGCTGCTGTGGCATGTTGTTTGTTTAGTGGTGCGAATATTTTATGAATTTTTAAATTTCATTATCGTGTCATGTGCCGACAATGTTGTCGTCGTCATCATTGTTGTTGCTGTTGTTGTGTCACATGTCGTCGACCCACTGCTGCTGCACACACACACACACACACACACACACACACACTGTGAAAAGTAAATCAGAAATGCTCAAGCACAAAATTAGTTAAAGTTGTTGTCGGAAATGTTAATTATACAACTTAACAAGGGAAACTTCTGATTTTCATATAGAAGCAAATTTAAAATTTAATAAATTATTTAAGTTTTATGTTGCACATGTCTGAGAATTTATTTGAGCTGCACATTTTTCACACTCAATTTGATATTATAATTTGATGGCCATTTAATGTTTAAGCCTGGTCATATTTTCTACCAAGGCTTTGCTTTTCGAGCCATAAATATGAATTTTGCACAGGCGCAAATCGTAAGCCGAGTTATGATTGCCTATTTGGCTGTAAATAATCTATAAAATATTGTCAGATATATATAGATATATATATATATGTATTTTATCTACTCAATGTGCTTTATGCTTAGCTGCAAAGCCAAAGCTAAAGTTTCACACACAGAATTCATGTTGCAAGCAAGTTGGCAGTTGTCGCCCCATTGCAGGCAGCAACATAAAGAGGCAGAGCTTAAATATTATTCATACGCCGCATTTGCCACGCCAACAACAACAAGCAGCAGTTGCAACAATAATCCCAGTTGCTGTTGTTGGGAGTTGCACAGCTTTCATTTCGCTGCGCATAACTATGTCAAATTAGTGTCTCTGACTCTGTGTGCAACGGATGCAGCGGACTCCAAAGTGGATGCCCCCATTGGTGGCACTACTGTTGCTGCTGCGGCTTTCCCACTGGCGCATTTAGGCAAGTCGCAAAAAAAAACTTTCCCGGCTCCTTGGGAAATTGTATTCAAATACAACAAGCAAAATGCTGCAAATATTTTTCTGCTGTTTTCTCAGTTTTTTTTCAGTTTTTTTCCATTTTTTTTCCATTTTTTTTTTCAGTTTTTAATTGAATTAGAAAATGGCAATGGGTCAGCAGCACGTTTGTAATGCATAATTTATTTGTTTTGAATTGTTTCTCAGCCTCGTCTTTTGGCGAGTTTTGCCAGTTCAAGCAAACTGAAACTGATTTTTTTTTTCTCTGCTGTGTTTTTTTTTTTTTGTATCTTCCTCCAAATGTTTTTTTCCAGGCCAAAATTTTCATAATCTTTTGGCAAAAACTAGAAAGAGAGAGAATTGTCTGCCAAAGTCAGGCAAGAAAAGTCAAATTATGAATATCATTGCATGGTTTTTAATGAATGAGGACTCCAGTGAAAATGCCAAAAACAACAACAACAACTTCAATTTATAAAGTTTGTCTGCATATATAGATATATATATATATATATATATATATCTAATATGAACGTGAAGTTAAACAAATGGGTACAAAATATTGTTGTTCATGCGAAATATAAAAGAAGAAAAAGCAGCAGCAGCAATATGTGTGTGTGTGTGTGTGTGTGTGTGTATGTGTGTCTGTGTGTGTGTGTGTGACAGGAGCAAACTCCTTGGCAATTCCCTGGCAGCTGTCAAGCGCACTTGCATTGCATTACAATAACACTGTCCTACATAATTCAGTTTGCAAATGATCAGCAATTTATTGGCAATTTGTCAGTTTTAATATTCCATAAAAATTAGAAAATTATGTAAACAATTATTTATAAATTTATTATTATTTTTTATATATTTTATTAAAGTAGGCAAATATTTTATTATTTTTTATTTATAATTATATTTTTATTACTTTTATTACTTGCTAAAGCCATTTTTTTGACTAGTGCTTTTTTTATACTTTAAAACTCTTTTTACTGACAGAATTTTATTTAAAATTTGATTGATTGATAAACTTTTCGCGTAAAATTACAAATTTAATTTTAGGTTTTTCAGACTGCTTTTAAATGAATATTTAATTTTTTATAAATATTGTTATACAATTTAAATTCATATTTAATTATAATTATAAATTAAATGAATATTTAATTTTTTTTATAAATATTGTAATACAATTTCATTTAATATTTAATTGAAATTATAAATAAAGTGGGCAAATATTTTATTATTTATTATTTATAATTATATTTTTATTACTTTTATTACTTGTTAAAGCCATTTTTTGACTAGTTATTGATTTTTTATATATCTGTTTTTTGGTCTACTTTAAAACTAAAAAGTCTTTTTGCTGATACAATTTTATTAAAAATTTGATTTTTTGATTGACAGACATAGCGCGTAAAATTAACAATTCAATTTTATGTTTTTTTCAGCTTCTAACTGAATATTTAATTTTTTATAAATATTGTTATACAATTTCAATTTATATTTTATTTGAAATTCGTTGCACAAAATTCCAGTTTGTCCTTATAAAAACCATTCCTGTTGTTGCATAGTGTTTTTATGTTGTTGTTGTTGCTGCTGTTGTTGTTGTTGTTGTGGCTGTTGTTGTTATTGGTGTTGGTATTAGGCTCATTTGATATGCGGGCTCAGAAATGTGCCCCACACGACACAATGCAGCAGAAACAATGCGAGGTATTTTTATATATATATATATATATATATATATAATATATATATATATATTTGTGGCATGCAATATTTGATATATATTAAAAGAACTATGCATATGAAGTGAGTAACGAGCAGCGCTGTGTGGCTCTGACTGTGGCTGTGGCATCAACGACCGCTGAAGTGCATCTTAAAGATACTTTGGCAGCATTGTGGCAGCGCCGTGTCGCGCTTAGCTGCAAGTTGAGTGGCAACCAAGGAGTGGATCAAAGTGGTCGTGCCTATTGTTTCGTTACCACCCTCTGGAATAGGGGTTGCTTGCTATGTTGCAGCTTTAACGTTGCATTAACTCTTGTGCCACATTTTCAGTTTCAGATGCTCCGCGCCAGACATTGCCACAAAATGGGGTTAATTATGCGTTTGTGGCTCGCTTTATTTATTGGTCGCCTTTGATTTATGTGATTTTGGCCATGTGGCACAGACTCTGTGGCATTTCTCGATAGAAGCCGACTGCTAAAAAGCTCTCCACTTATTTTGTTTGTGGCAATCTGTTTTTTGGGGCTACCTGCTGGGACTAAAGAGCGGAACATGTGTGGCAAGCACTCGGATTAGTTGAGCCCAGTTCTGTGACTAACCAATGCGGATGGAAAGTTCAAAAACTTTACTTTTTCCTACAAAATTGATCACATTTCTTTTTGTATTTAGATATTTTTTTTCGTGTGTTTTGCAATTGCTTTTTTAAGATCTTCATTTTGGGAGAGTTGCAAAAGTTTTACTTTATTTTAAGTTTTTTTTAGGAGAGTTTGCAAAATGTTTATTTTATTTTAAGTTTTTTTAGGAGAGTTGCAAAAATTTAACTTTATTTTAAGTTAAGTTTTTACTTGGTTTTATTATTTTTTTTTTTTTACTTAATTCCCGTAAATGCCAATAAATTTCGTGCTTTTTTGGGCATCTGTTTTTTCGCAATTTGTGACTTCCTCACAAACAATTTTGTCGATTTGCATGGCCCTTTTGTGATATATATAATAATACACTTCCTATAATTTAAATATTTTGATAATCGACAAAAATTTGTTGAGAATAAATACAAAAAAAAAAGAGTGCACGCGAATATGGCCAAAACGAAGTAGATGCAGAAGCAGACTTAAGTTAAGAGCGCGCATAACCCATAATCATGGCTCGAACTGAGCGCAAAAAGCCAAGCAGACAATTCTAATTGTCAGTCGACGATTTCATTTCATTTTCAGTTTATTTTTTGCTGTTATTGGCAATTTTGAGCATTTTGCTAATACCCACTTTAAAGACTGCCAAACGGTGTTCGGCTCAAAAGATACTTTTTTGAGAACCTTTCATTAAACACACACACACGCAGACTGGCAACTCATCTTTATAAATTGGTCTATAATTTTATTTTTACAGCTTACAACTGCTGTGCACATTTATTCATTCATTCATTTATTTATTTATTTATTTATTATTGTTTTTGCCATAATTCCCATTTAACGGGAGGCTCTTCGAAAAGTGTCTTTCAATATTTTTGCAAAAATTACTGTAGAAAAATAATATTTTCCTCTGGCTGCGTCTTGTTATTTCAGCAAACAGTTTAAGGCAGGCAGCAGCAACGCTAAGCCTCCAAGTCTGAGCCCACCAAAAAATAACACAGCTCGTTTCCAGATACATTTTGCAGGTAGCCAGAGCAAGTTTCACGCTCTCTCGTTTGGAGGGGAAATGTCTTACTAATATTGCTGCATTTCTTACGCTCTCGATCTCTCTCGCTCTCACGCACACACTGACAACTGATCTTGCGCTCTTTTACTCTCTGGCGCTCTGCTGCTCTCTGCCGTCTGCTTGCTCGCTTGCGTCGCTTGCTTTTGTATCTTGCCACTCGCTTGCACATTTTGTGCTGCCTGCTTAATGTTTGTTTGTGTTGGTGTCGCGCTCACTCACACAACGACAATGGGCGCTCTCTGGGGTACCTGCTCCCTCTCGCTCTCTCTGGGTTGCTCGCTCTCTGCCGCTGTCATTGACACGCTCAGCTCGGCAGGTTTGCGAGGCAGGCAATTATGTATCTTGTATCTGTAACTCGCTTGCTGCCTGTATCTGTATCTCTAGTCTGCCGCCCGTCGTTTGTATCTGTATCTGCTGCTTTAAATGCCGCACATTTTGCTCTATCACTTGCAATTTTTAGCTCTTTTGTTTTCAGAGTCGCGCCTGCGCATTCACTGAATATCAAAAAAATGCCCAACCAACAAAAAAGGGCGAAATATATATTTTTTTTATTGCCCTCCAAAAAAAACCATTTTAAATTTTGAAGTAAAAAATACAAAAAAAAAAATGTTTGTCGCTTCGCTGCCTTTTGTATGGTGTGAATTTCTGTTATGCATAAAAGTCCCATAGCTGATTGAGACAATATCGTAAAAAAAGAATGCTTTTGAAATTCGATCCTCCAATATATATAGCTATATATATATAGCTATATATATATTCATATATATATATAAGATTTTTAAGGCGGCGTCATAGGAAATTTTTGTTGCCGTTGTCGATGTCGTTTTTATTGCCTGTCGCTTTGGTTCTGCTTAACTTGTTTTACCACACACACAAAATGCTCTCATTTGGCCAACTCTTTTTGTTGCCATTTTACAATATACTGTTTGTCGTTGCTGTTGTTGTTGTTGTTGTTGTTGTTGGCGTTGTTCGCTTGGCTTAAATGAAACTAAATGAGGCGGTAATCAAGTTGTGTTCCAAGCCTCACTCGCTGTCCGTTAAAGCCGGCACCTCTTTGCGGTATTTTCGTTTCTGTGTTGCTCTGTGTTGCCTCAAGTTGCGCCGATTTTTTTTTGTATTTTTTTTTAATGCCTCTTGTGGTTTACAGCAAATTTCACACTTGCCCATGAGGCGAGGAAGTTTGTAGGAAGTCGGCAAAAGTCTGCACAACTCGGCAAAAGCGTAAACGCCACAAAAAAAAAAACCAACTCATTTTTTCTGCTTTCGTATTTTTGAACGCTGATTGATTTTTTAATGTGTAGCAAAAAGTTGTGCAGGGGGGGGGAGGGGCATGCTGACAGAGACAAAAGCAAATTAACTCATGTAATGAAAATTGCTTGATTGGTTTTGCTTTTTTCTTTTGGGCGAGACATTTATAAAAAAACGTCCGCCAAGAAATGTAAAATATATTTACAGAATTTGAGTACGCAAATTGAGATTTTAAAATTAAAGTAAAAATTTTAATAAAAAAAAATAATATGATTAATAAATAAAGCGTAAAGCTGAGCAAGTTGAGAAATTTCAACCTAGGTAAAGAATTTTCTCAGTCAACGTTGGGTTTTTTAATATGACTTGCTTAATTCTACTATTTCAATTTTTTAACATAAATAAAGCTTTAATGTTAAGAAGTTGGCAAAGTTATTAAGTGGTAGTTGCATATTTTTAGTTTTTATAAATTGAACTTTTATTTATACAATTAAAAAATTTCATATTTTGTGGTAAGGTAAGCAAGCTGGAAAATAAGGTAAACGTTAAGAAATTTTTGGCTGGTAGTTGTATTTCTTTTATTTTTTTGATATGCCTTTTTTCTGTTTTATTTTCTATTCTTAATATCTTTAAAATTTAAAAATTGAATACTTTGGAAATGCAGAATCTAAACACGAAAGTGAAATGCAACATTTTTTATAGTTACTAGTAAATTAAACTGAGGTTATTAATATTTTTCTTAATCATTTTAAATTGTTTTTTAAATTTCTAATTTAATAACACGAAAATAATTTGAAAAGTTTGCTAATCTTAAACTTTAAAATACTGATTTTTCCATATATCATATTACAATACATTTATTTATTTTTCGTTAAAATTTGCTATTCTTAAACTTTGAAATCCTTATTGTTCCATATATTCATATTTTATATTTAAAATACATTTTGTTTTATTTTTCGTAATATTTTTAATAATAATGATTGGCCAGCTACTGCTAGCTCAGTTGCTGTTCCTCTGTACAGTGGGTCAACCCACACACACACACACACACACACATCACACACACACTCAGTCACATGGGTGCTTTCACTCAAGTTGCTCCACTCACTTGACAAATTCATTTCAATATTTTCGTTACACTTGAGAGCAGCATCGGAATCGGAATCGGAATCGGCATCATCATCATCAGCTACCATCCTGAGCACTCCACAGCCATATCCATATAGATATATATATATATATATATATTGTTTAATATAAATATTGTTCCCCAAGCGTATTTATATTTGTGTGTGTGTGTGTGTGTGTTTTTTTTTTTTTTGTTAACTGGCCAATGGAGCCACTGTGGCCACTCGAAGCCCACTACAAATTCAGCGGACCAGGCCATGACTTAATTAAGAGTCGCACGTTTATTGTGCTTACCTGCGTAGTTTTAACTGTTTTTGTTTTGTTTTTGTTTTTACAGCTCTTTTAGCCTTTGTTTTTGTTGAACTTACACTTTTTATTATTGTTGCTGGCTGCTGCTGTGGCGGTTTTTTTTTGTTTTTTGTTTTTTGTTTCTTGTTTTTGTTGAAACGTCATCATAAATTGCAATTAATTTCAACAGTTGCCGGACAAAGTCTATAATAATCATTTTTTTATCTGTATTTCTGTATTTTGTTGGGGCAGATTTTTGTATTTTTGTTGTATTTTTAGCCTGTAGGTGTTTTATTAAAGTTAGCCTTGGGTTTTAGCAGGGCTCGTCTCGTCTCGTCTCGTCTCGTTTCGTATATTAAATTATTTTCACACCTCAAAACGCCGAACCACTTAAAGTTATGCCAATCACGAATTGTTTTTGCCATTGTTTTGGCTCTTTCACTGTTTTTGTATTGCGTTTCTTTTTTTTTTCAAGTGTACTTGAGGGGCGAAGGCAACATTTTGTTGCCGCATCATGGCGCTAAAATGATATATTACTCACTTTAAAAATATACATATATATTTATACATTTATTTAAATATATATATAGAGTTACTATTTATAGCAGCGACGACCTTTTGGAAAAAGAGTGATAACAATTTGTTGGGAAATTTACATATTCGTCGATTTTTGTGTATTTGTTTTATGGCCTCAGCTTAGTTGGCCTAGACAGATAGCTAAAGTAACCAAAATGTCTGTGGATCAAAAGTGCCGCCTTTTCAAAAGTGTTTGCCTCTTATCAATTGGAGCCCCATAAAAATGAGAAGTCTGCTTCGACCAGTGCTTAATTTTTATTTTTCCTTTCTGTTTTTTTTCGTTTTTTTATTTTTTTTGCCTTTTACGATGCCCCAAACAAATGTCAATTGATATGAAATTTTCAGTTTTACAGCTGCTCTGTTGCAAGTCGCGTGTGAGTTTAGTCATTGCAGTTGGCGTTGTTGCAGTTGCAGCTGAGGCCAAATGCAATTGGCCATTGTCATAAAAAACACTTTGTGAAAGAGTTTTGTGTGGTTTGCTCAATGTTCAATGTTGTTTTTGTTGTTGGACCCTTTTTATGCATCGTCGAGCAGAAAGTGTAGCATTTATCTGTTACACGAACAGACAGCGACTGACGACATCGAGGATACGCAACAGCACTGAGAGAAAATTATTGGCTAAAATTGGTTATTTTTAGGGTGGGTTTTTTTTTTTAGCTAGAAGTATGCTTAAACTATATTTGTGTGGCTCAAACTTTTAATTGTAGTTCTACTGAAAATATTTTAGAAGAGTTTCAAATTTATCTATCAATAGATTTAAAATATTATTAAATAAACTGGTTGTTTTAAATATAAATAAATAAATAAGCTTAAAATACAATTTACAAAAATATATAAATATTGATCAAATATCTATATAAATTTACAAATTATTTTTTCCCTTTAAATGTATAAAAAATACTGATTCAATTCTAAGACGTGAAAAGGCTTCATTTTTAAATAGTTAAATTAAGCTTCAACTTCAACTTAATAATTCCTATTTTAATTATAAAATACACAAATTTTTCTGAGTTACAAAACTTAAGTTAAAAATATAAATAATAGTGTGCTGGCATATCTCAGGTTTAGCTCAACTCATTAGTTTGGCTCACATTCCACTTAAAAAAAAGAAGAAAGAGAAAAATGGGCAACGCGAAGAAACTGCTTCCCAGGCAGCATAATTTGCATATCTGAATTAGTAGAAGCAGCGCTGCTGCTATCTATGCCCAAGTTTTCTGTTGCAGTGTACTACGTGCTCATTACAATAACCACAACATAAAAATAAAAAAAGAGGAGAAGAGAGGAAAATAAAGGATATGCCTGGCTACTGTGCTGCTGAGAAAAAAAGATAGAAAAAGATAGAGAAAAAAAGGAACTTTGTAGTTCTATGCCACGCCCCGTTTTTATTATCAGCCAGCTAAGTCGGCGCTCAACTTAAGGGAAGAGACATAAAAACGGCAAGAAAAGCAGCCAACAACTGCAGGAATTGTTAGCCTAGGCCATTAGACGGTAGTGCAATCGGCTATCTTGCCATGCCAAGGATAACAGCAAAGAGACTGAAGAGGCAGAGGCAGTGGCAGAGGCAGTGGCAGTGGCAGTGGCAGACTCGGAGTAGAGAAAAGGTGCCACACTAAAAACGTTGACCCAAATTTTATCATCAATGTGACAGAAAGTAGCGATTAGATGATGCCTTTTATGGCTGCTGCTGCTTCTTATTTTTATATATATTCAGTTGTTGTTGTTGTTGTTTTATATATTTCGATTTTTGTGTGGTTTTAGCCGACACAAAAGGTGCCACTGGTTATATAACCTTAGAATGGGTTTCCTAGTTGCCCTAATGCGTTGCCAGATATCTTAATTTGCCGCATCTATCGTGTGTGTAGTGCAAGTGGCACCACTTGAGTGGTGCACATTCAAACCCAACCAAGTTCAGACGCCACTCATTTTCTTGCTGCAGCTGCACTTGTTTGAATTTCCATGAGGCACAACTACACACACACAACACACACACACCACACACACGTATCCGGTCTGTCGCCAGGCGCCGTCGGAGCAAATAAGAGCGCATCCTGTTGGCCACTTGAGATTTTGAATACCCTGTTTATATCAGCAGTGGGTATAGACTACTTAGATTATATATTTTATTTTATTCATTTGATCTGACAGTTTTTTTTAATATATATATTTTGATGTATTTTAGGTTGTTAGATAAGGGAATTTATTTGATTTTATTGCTCTTTTATTGAGTAAAAATCAATCACATTTCTAACTAATTTTCCAAATAAATATTTTCATTATTTTCTTATCGAATTTCATAAAAATAAATATATTTCAAATTAATTAATATAATTATATAAATAGCAAAAATTAGTAAATTTTATTTCTGAAATAATTAGCTTTTTTGAGAGCTTATCTGAATAAAACAAAATATTTAAAGTGTTAATTTATTTACATTTTTATTTCTAGTTAATTAAGATTGGTAAATTTTATTTCTGAATTAATACAATTAATACAAATAAAACAAAATATATTAGTAAATTTTATTTCTGAATTAATAAATTTTTCGAGAGCTTATCTAAATATAAAACAAAATAAATTAAGTATTAATTTATTAACATTTTTATTATACTTATTTATTTACATTTTACTTATTTATTTACATGAATTAATTACTTATTTATTTACATTTTTCTTTCTAATTAAAATGTATTTTTTTTACTTATCATACCTAAGATACTTCAACACATTTTACAGGGTATTTCATAGTCTTAGCTATCACAATTCCAACTGCAGCTTGTTTTAAGTAAATGATGCATAAAATCGCAGCATCGCCGTCGCAGCTGAGGCATTTGATTTTTGTTTGTTATGCGATGTCAGTCGGCTGGTTTAGGATTGGGATTGGGATTGTGTTTGGGTTTGGGCTGTTTCAACTATGCATGAAATGTCCAGGAGCCTATCGGAAGTTGATAGCATTTCGTTGGCCCTTTGGGTAACTTTAGACGTTGCTTCCTTTGATCTCATTGCCTGTCTCGGTGGGCCCTCGGTCTCGCTCTCCGATAAAGCGATAAAATGCTGATAATCCAATTTTCCAAATGCAAATCTCAGCTGCCTCTGGTTTTTTTTCTTCTTTTTTTTATTTTCCCTAGTGGACAAAAGAAAAGCCGCCATATGGCAAAATGGCGAAAAGGCGACTTCTCTCATTAATATTTATGGCACCTAAAAGGTTCCTCTGGCCGGGCAAAATTTAATTTGCTGGCGTGCAAGGAATGGGTGGGGGGAGGGGGGGTCTCTCTGTGAAATTATGAGACCACAGGAAGTGCTTTGAATTATATCAATAATGCCGTTACAAGCCTGCTGCTTGCCTGCCGCCTGCTTGCTAGCCTGGTTATTTATTTATTTAGCCAAGTTAACAAGCCGTCGCCATATATTTCAGGCTTTCAACAAGTTTTCCATGCCTTAGATTTTTGACCTGTGTCCAATATACATATATATATATATATAGTCATGCCCTGAACGCATTTGACACGCAACTTGAACTGGTGCCTTTCATTCTTGGCCTGTGCTTCTCGTGCATTTTGTGGACCGCTTTCAAAATCAACTGCTAACATGGCATAACTTATGGCTAAGGCATGCAAATTTCATTTCTTTAGCTTTTTTTTTTCTTTTTGCTTGCTCCGTTATGCTTGGCCAACAGGTGGAGGGCAAGTGAAGTGAGGGGGCGGCGTGGCCATTGAAGTTTAATGCACAAGTTATTGGCACTTTGTCAAAGTAGGCGAAAAATATTTGAGCTGCTCAAAACGGTTTACACGGGCTAAAAATTGACTTTGTTGAGATATTTTTTAAAGTAATAAAAAAGTGAATTATTGTTATAATTTAATGGGAAAGGAAACTTAATAAAATAATTAAAAATAATATATATTTTAACTAAAGATTTTAACTTCAATTGAATGCAAAATTTTTAGGGAAATGTGTCAGAAATTAACAAATTTAAATTTAGTTTTCTTTTGTTCAGAAAAAGCTGTTTAGTTAAAATATATAAATAAAAATAAAGTGAATACTTTTAATAGATTTCTTAAAATATATAAATGAAAATCAAATTGAATTAAAGTGAATATTTTTAATAGATTCCTTAAAATACATAAATGAAAATTAAATAGAAATAAAGTGAAAATTTTGAAAAGATTTATTAAAATATATAAATAGAATTTAAATATAAATAAAGTGAATACTTTTAATAAAATTCGCAAAATATATAAATGAAAATCAAATAGAAATAAAGTGAATATTTTTAATAGATTTCTTAAAATATATAAATGAAAATTAAATAGAAATAAAGTGAATACTTTTAATAGATTTCTTAAAATATAAAAATAGAAATTAAAAAAAAAACAAAGTGAATATTTTTAATAGATTTCTTAAAATATATAAATTGAAATTAAAAAAAAACCTAGTGAATATTTTTAATAGATTTCTTAAAATGTAAAATTCTACGTTCTTATAATAAAAGTAAAATTCAAAATAATTGTAAAATTTCTTGATTATTTATTCATGGCATACTCCAAAGGACCTTCTTGGATCCTTGGAGAATTGCGTGTGAGGAGTGCATTCCGCATAATTGGAGTTACCCAATGCTCCATATATGTATATGGCTTATAGAGAACAGTTTGCGATTGTATATCTGGTCATGTATACACTTTTTTTTGGCTTGGCTCAGAACGGTAATTGGCCCGGGTAATTTACCGATTTAACTAGATTTGTTACCGAACATGCAACTAACCAGCTAACCATGTTTACTTGGCCACAAATACTTTTGCACTCAGTTTTCGTGGAAAACACTTACCGAAATTTTACCCCAAAAAAAAGAAGAAGAAAATTAAAACTAGAAAAATTTGGTTTAGATTAGAAAACATTTTCCGCTTGACATTTGTGCAAAGTGCAGCGTAATTAATTTTGAGATGTGTCTTGTGCAACACCAAAAAAAAAAAAACAAAAACTAATCTAAGAAAATTTGTCAATATTTGTCTGCTTGTGTTTTTTTTTATTTGTTGATTGTGCAACCAAAAGCAGCAACCAGCAGCAGCAGTTGTAGACATACTTATAGCAGTTACTGTATTATTGTCATTTAATTGGGTCTGTCTAAAAAACAAACCGAGACAAGATCTAATCTAATCTGTGTGCCACTTTGAGCTACCACAAAAAAAAAATGAGAGACTTAAATTATGTGGCATATGCAACGCTGTATGCAAATGTTAATTGCATTAATAAATGAGCAGTGGGGAAAGTAATGGGATTTTGCTGCTGCTTCTACTGCTGCTGCTCTTCTTATTTATTTATTTACTCTCCCCTCAACCCTTTGCCCACATTTTACACTGTCGCGTCATTCAATTAGAAATGAAAACACAAAAACAAATAAGTTTGTTTATTTGTCTGTCTGTCTGTTTGTCTGTCTGTCTGCCCTTCCAGGAGAGTGTTTTAGTTTTGGCTTTTGCTGCCACGTCGTGCATAAAAAGCCACAAAAATAAAGAGACAAAAACAAAACAAAATATTTAGAAAGTAAAGAAAGAACAACAATGGAACGACATATGTATATGCCAAAGGTAATTGTCAAGTAGAGCACAGAGCACAGAGCACAGTGGCAGCCACAGACGCTGTGGCACGAACTGCAACGCGGCCTACAAGAACCACCAGCAAAGCAACCAAAACAAGCAGCCGGCAAAGAACAACAAACCCAAATTCGAATCCGAATCCGAGTCAAACTCAGAAGCAGCCTCAGAGGTAGAGAGTCTGCTGTAAAGTCTGTGGCAGAGTCTGGGGCAGAGTCTGGCTACTGCGCACACACATTAACCCAATGCAGTCCCCACCCACAAATGACACACAAAAATTGTAACACAAACAACGAAACAGTAGCTGAAAAGATCTATGAATTTTCGAATACTCTAACAAGACTGGGAATAGAATTTTTTTTAAGTACAATCAGATTGATTTTAAGTTGAAACTGATGAACTTTTAATACTCTAGAAATATACCCTTGAGTTAGCCTAGAAAGGCAATCAAAGTCAAATCTACGAGCAAAGTTTATGGAATAAAGAATTTTGATAATATTATTTACAACAAAGTTCGAAAAGAATTAATTCCGTTTTGTATTTTAAATTTAACTTTTCTGTTTGTTAAATTTTTGGCTTTCAATAATTTCTACAATTTAAAGTGTCTTTAAAACAATTTAAACCAATTAAAATTTAGTATTATTTATATTTTAAATTAAAAGTGTCTTTAAAACAGCTTCCAAAACAAAAAAAAACCTATTAAAATTTAGTATAATTTATATTTTAAATTTTCAATTTAAAGTGTCTTTAAAACAGCTTCAAAAACAAGGAAACCTATTAAAAAATTTTACTATTAAATTTTCTTAAAATTTATTAATATTTTAACAAAGAAAAATTAAAATAAGCACAACATAAATTCAATTAAAAATAAAATTTAATATATACCCTTTTGAGCATTATATTATAAAAAATGTGTAATATTTTTGTTAATATTTAATTTTAAAAAAATTTGTATTATTTTTGTGCTTATTTAAATTATTAAAAATGTGTAATATTTTTGTGTATATTTAATTTCAAAGAATTTGCCAAATTCCATATCTAAGTTAAAGAATATTTCCCAAGCATTTGAAAATTATATTGAGCACTTTAATAAGCCATAAAGCATTTCCGGTCTAACTTCCAAATTGCAGTGTAGAACAAGCAGCAGCAGTTGTCACTTGAATGTACAAATGTGTGTGTGTGTGTGTGTGTATGCCTATCTATCTGTTTTGTTTGTTGTGTGTGTTGTTCTGGTCTGGCATTGCTGCAAAACACTTTTGGTAACATTCTTGTGGTTTTTTCCCTTTTTTTTTTGTTGTTGTTGGCCTCCTCAATAGACCCAAAAATATGCGCAACAACGAGTCGACTCAGGTCTGAGCACTTTTGGCCCCGGGGTCGTTCCGGAGGTTAGACATATGCGTGACAATTAATATAAGACTCGTCGTCGTCGTCGTCTCCATGTGGATTGTGGGTGCTGGCGAGGGAGCAGCAGGGGGTAGGGCGGGTTGTTGCTACACAAAACGGAACTGCAGACATTGTATTAGCTTGGAGCTCGTGTTTGTTTTGTCTTTTCGAGATGGGTGCAAAGAGTTGGGAAAGGGAGGGGGAGGTGGGTAACATTGACTCTGGTCGTGTCTTTGGTGGCATATGCGAGCCACAAGCGACAACAGAAGCACATGTGGCGTCTAACTGACAGCAAGAAAGTTGCAGCAGACTGCGGGTGTGGAGACTACTCCGAGTGGAGCTGGAGTTGGAGCAAGGAGCAGCACCTGCCTGGTCTAAAAACCAATTTGCGGGGCATAAAACAAACTGTATAAATGGAAAGACGGCAACCTGTGCCATCTTGGCCGTTATTACGTGGCACGGACACGCTTGCCACGCTGCTGCCTCAAAACTCGAGACTCGAGACTCGAGTCGCGTGTCGCTTATCAGGCCTGCTTTATCAGGGCTCTCCTCAAGCAACAGTCCAAGTCGAGTCCAAGCAAAAAAAAAATACTTTTGTGGCGTCTCAAGCTATTTGCTACTTGTTTTCATTTTCTCGCTGTTGCACGGAGCCCTTGCCTTGTTGCAATATTATTATTGTTTTTTTTGTTCGTCTCTTTTCCTCTTTTTTTTTTTTTTGTTGCATATTTTAAGTCTGCTTTTTCTCTCTTTGTGGCCAAAAGGTAAGCAATGTTTTTTACCTTGCCTCTGTGCATGTGTGCGGATATTGTGAAAATGCATTTCCACTTAGATCCTAACTGATTGCGAAAACCCGCACCCCGCACCCCACTCCACCGTGCAACCCATCAGGCATTTACAATTGACATGGGGCGTGGCATTGTGTGGACTTAAAATGCCATTTTAGTTACGAATCCAAGAATATGTGGGAACAACAAAAATGCCAACGTTTCACTTGAAAGGAATTGTTTGAATGGCTAAATGCCACAATACAAGAATTGAAAACTGCTGGTTTGGGCCACAATGTTTACCTCAAAGTTAAGTTCCGGGTTGGAGTTGGGGTTTTGCTTACTTTAATTTGTGTAAAGTTCGTAGCACATATTATGTCAAAGGAGTGTTGCACTTTTTTGGTAAACACAAAATACAAATGAAACTGCAATAAAATGCATTTAATTTATAAATATAAAAATAAATGGCAAATTATTAAACAGATGTTTAGGGATTGGTATCCTTTGAGTCCTTGCCATATCCTCTTAGATCAACTCAGTCGAAGCATAAATCTTCGCTTCAAATATTTAAAAGAGTTCTCATTTTGTAGCTCTCCAAGGAGCAACCTAAGATGAAATATTCCTGAAGGTTTTCTCTATCTAAAATCAAGGGGAAAGTGGTTTTCCTTTAATGTTTTCTAATTTTCCGATCAGCTCATTTGATGCCCAAAACTTCGCTTCAAATCTTTTAAAGAGTTTTCATTTCGCTTCAGCAATTTTGTAGCTCAACAGCTCTCCAAGGAGCAACCTAAGATGAAATATTCTTTAAGGTTTTCTCCTTCTAGAAACAGGAGTAAAGTGGTTTTCTTTAAGTCCTTACCATATTTCCTTAGTTTCCGATCAGCTCAGTTGATGCCCAAAACTTCGCTTCAAATCTTTTAAAGAGTTCTCATTTTGCTTCAGCAATTTTGTAGCTCTCCAAGGAGCAACCTAAAATCAAATATTCTTTAAGGTTTTCTCAATCTGCAATCAAGGGGAAAATATTTTCCTTTAAGTCCTTGTTATGTTTCCTAATTTTCTGATCAGCTCCTGCAAGCCCTAAATCTTCGCTTGAAATCCCTTAAAGAGTTCTCAATTCGCTCCAGCAATTTTGTAGCTCTCCAAGGAGCAACTTTAAAATCAAAAAAATTACTCTTTAAGTGCTTCAGGCGGAAATAGTGCTCAAGGCGGAAACAATTTGTAGTTTCTCCAATCGAGCAATTCGTTTTTAAGTGGGATTTAAACACTTGATTTCGGCATTTGATCTCTGGCAAATGCGTGAAATGGATACTCTCGAAATGCAGTGCTGCAGGACAGCTGCAGGATATTTCGAAATGCACTTTTCGGTGGGCGCTGCTTGCCATGAAATAACTCAATTTAGTTGCAACAAATTGACAGAAATATGAGCCACAACGACAACAACTGAGAAGAAGAAGCAGAGCAAGAACTATATTATGAGGCAAGAAGGAGGCTTTGCCCAGGGGTTCCAAAACAAGAACTCATTGAAAGTCATAAATTTGTCAACGATTGCATGTGAAATTCGAGTCCGCAGACTGCGCCGCAGCACTGTCAGCTGCAGCATCTCTTCCCCTGCCCCCTTGTGTGTGTTATGTATGTGTGTGTGTGTGTGTGTTTGTTGTGTATCTGTTTGTTATCCTTAAGGGTCCAGTTTATTGCTTTATTATGTCGCTTGGGCGTCTTCATTGTGTCAGAGTCTGTCGCTTTTTTATTATTCCAGCATTTTATTTGTTGTTCTTTTTTTATGAATTCTACGTAATCTTCGTGATTTTTGCTCCTGCAATTTATGCAGGCAGCTCGAAAACTAACACAAAAAAAAACACACACATAAAAAAAAAGATTGAAATTTTTGCAACGTTGCTTGCCACATTTGAAACTCTTTCCACCTATATTGAATTACATGTTGTTGTTTTTTGCCAGCCTAAGCATTTAATTCTTTAAACTGCACAAAATGCACTAAAAAAAATGAAGTAGCTGCAGTTTTAGCTGAGATTGCTTAACTTGCTGATACCCTGTAGAAAATTGGAAAGAATGAAAGAGTTATTTAAAAATTATTAAAGACTTGTAGAAAATAAAAGAGTAATAATTGTGGAAATAAATAAAAAAATAATCTTTGTGTTATTAAAAAGAATTATTTTAAAATTATACAAAAATCTGCTAAATATTTAAAGTACCATATATAATGTATATATTTATAATTAATATTTATATTTTTATTTAAATTGTAATTTAACAAGCTCATTATCTAATTTGTAAATCTAATTTAATTTTTTTTTCTCGCTGTTGACCTGTAGAAAATAGGAAAATATTAATGAATATTTATTGATGAAATAACTTTATTTTAATATTATAAAATATCTGCTAATTAATATAGCAAGAAATTGTAAATTTTAAAGATTTTAATTATATTTGTATTCAAATTAAATTTTCACAAGCTTTTAATAGAATTTCTTAAGCTATAGAAAATATTTTCTGTTAAAATTTTATATATAATATTTATAACGTTATTTAAAGTTCAATGCAACAAGCTCTATTTTTTAATTTTTTTAAATAAATTTTTTATTTTTAGTTTATAATTTTTGATGAAATATGTTTTGTGTTATTTGAAACAGTTCTGTTTAAATATCAAATACTAAAATGTACATTTTATAGTTGACATTTAAATCTTTATTTATTAAAGTGCAATTAAACAAGCTGTTTATTTAATTTATTAATCAATTTCTATATTTATTTTTAAGCTCTCTAAGTTTACTTATTAAAATATCGACTTGCCTTAAGAAGCTGAAAATTTCTTTGCTTTAAGCCAATTCACTTTATTCGACCCATTTTGAATGCACAGCTTCTTAGGGGGTATGCAAATATAGCTCAAGATAAAATATAACTGGACAAAGTGAGCAGGTCGAGGCAGAGAGGGGAGGGGGGGTTGAAAGGGTAAGTAGTTGCGCCTTTGGTTTGTTGCTCACTTAACTGGAATAATTGACATGAACGATTCCTTGGGAGCCCAACTCTTTTGTGGTTTCATATTTTACTAGATGCCACTGCCGACACACACACACACACACACAAGTGAGTATGCCACTCTGCACCTCCGCCCCCCTCTGGCTATGCTACCTTTAGTTGTGGCCTTAGTCCTTGGATTGTCAACGCCTGTTCCTTGCTGCTGCTGCTGCTGCTGCTCCATGCTCGGCTGAGTAGCTTCGCTGAAGCTGCAACAGTTTATATTGCATTATTCTGCTTGAATGGGATTTGCACTTGGAGCAAAATGAAAGGAGACAAAAAAAATATAAAAAAAACAGAAAGAAAACTGTGCAAAAAATATATATAAAAATGGCAATGATGCCCAAAGTAAACAAAGCGAATTTCATTATGCTTTCTTCGTGGCCCGGCGGAGTCAGGGGGATGCCACCCAACGCCCAACAGCCCATTCCCGGATACGCTCAATTTGAATTATGAAAATCACGAGCTGTTGCAAACGGTGGCAGTGGGCGTGGCAGTGGGCGTTGCCATCATTGCGTTGACTTTTGAATGAATCTCACTCAATTCAATTTGCCATTGAAGCGTAAAATTCTTCTCGCAGCTGTTGTCAGTTGCACGGTGTTTTTTTTTCTCTCTCTCTCTTTCTCTTTTCATATTTTTTTTTGCCTGCCTCATATCATTTGTGGCGCATATTTGATGAGGCGCCATCGCATCAGGTAGTGTCCCCAAACATATGCCACTCGCCGCTTGTAATGTGGTGTGGCAATATTAAAATGAAAGCCACACAAGCGGACACAGACCGTGACTGTGACAGAGAAAGAGAGAGAGAGAAGGAGAATGAGAGAGAGATAGATAGAAGAGAGGGGATGAGGTGCACGGTGCCAGTTAAGTGAGTGGCGTGTAATTTGCGAAATCTGCAAGTTCACAGGATTTCTTTTTGGCTTGTTGTTTTTATTCTTGTTGCAGCAGCAGCAGCAGCAGCAAAAGCAGAAGTGGTGGGAATATGCCACAGATTTTGAGAATATATGCGCAAAATTATATATACAGCCTGAAATATTTTAATTTTGAATTTTAGTAGGCATTGCAATTGAGAAAGGTTTTTTCAAATGTATTATAAATATTATAGATTATTAATATGAAAAACTAATCTCTTTAGACCAAGTTTGTCTGTCGAAAGATAATTTTGTAGCTAGAATTTTAATCATGAATTTTAAGTCAGAATAGTTATTTTCACTTTTAAGCTAGAGGCAAAAATTTGACTAGCAAAACACTATTTTTTAAAATTGGTTACATTTTTAGGAAATTTCAGGAATAATTATTATTATTTTTATAATTATTTATCTATTTTATTATTAATATTTTAGCAGAAAAAACGAGTAAGAATTATTTTTTAAACTTTGATTGTGGTATTAAGCTACAAATCAAACGCTGATTAAAAAAAAGTTGAATTAAAAAATCAAATAATTTTAGACAAAATTTTAAATTATTCCTTCTAAGATTTTCTTAAGTAAAATTTACTTTCATCTTGTTTAATATTATAATAAATTCACGCTAAATGCGCTCAAATATTTAACGTGTATCGAAAATTGAAATTCACACGTTTTGCGGCCAACATTTTGGGCAGTTGATGCAGCTTTTTTAATATACATTGGTTAAAACTGGAAGAGTTTATTTCGCTGATCGATCAGCGACTTTTTCGACTCGCAGTTTCCTTTGATCTCATTTGAAAGATCTGTTTTGTTGTGCCCCACACAAACCATGCCACAAGGCACAGCACAGAAAGAGTGCCAGGCTCAGGTCCAGGCCACGTCCCAGTCCCAGTTCGAGTTGGAGTTGGAGTCGGAGGCAACTGGAGGAAACTAAAGCAAGACAACAGAATTTGTCAAGACTTTGATCATGATTGTGGCCCACAAGACGTGTCGAGGCAGTGGCGGAATGAATACCTCTCCTCGTTGCAATCGTTTTGCTGGCAATGAACCACACAATGGTCCGCCTGGCCAGGTCCAAAATTCTCAGACCCTGCCCCGTGCGTGCTAATGGCCCACAATGTAACCCACATGTGGCCAAAACAGAAAGCGAACCAAACAAAAGTGTGGCAACACTTTTGTCACACGTAGGTGTCTAACTCCCAGCCAACTCATACACAATATATAACACTGGCAAACGGTCAGATGGACAGACAGTTGGACAGATGGATGGGACAGACAACGGAGCTGCTTTCTTTACCCAGAACCCGATGGCATCTCAAAACGCAACGGAATCGCCGGCCTGGACCCAGGCTCAGGCTCTGGCTCTGACTCCAACTTGGAGACTCATTCTCCGAGTCACCGTTGCCTGGCATAATATCTCTTTTCGCTGGCTGCTTATTTTTCACTTTGAGTATGGCTAACAATTTATGCAAAAACGTAACAAGCCACATTTAAAGCTAACCAAAAGAGAATTTTCTACTTACTTCTCTGAGAATGGGTATATATGGACTGAGACCCTATTTAAATATATATAAATATTTTAGATATCAATCCCCAGTTCTCAGTCATAATTCTGAAGTATATTTTGTAAGTAGACTGCAAAAAAAAAAAAAAATATATCTGTTTACTCTATTTTTTGATCAGCATTTATTGCCATTAAAAGCACACTTTAAATATTGACTTGAAGCCAGCGCAAAACATATTTTAATCTTGTTAAAGAAGTCTGCAAACAATAAATAAATTAATAAATAAAAAAGTCTGCAAACAATGAATAAATAAATAAATAATAAAGTCTGCAAACAGTAAATAAATAAATAAATAATAAAGTCTGCAAACAATAAATAAATAAATAAATAATAAAGTCTGCAAACAATGAATAAATAAATAAATAATAAAGTCTGCAAACAGTAAATAAATAAATAAATAAATTATTAAATATTATCAGTCAAACTAAAAGCTGATAATAAAACTCTATATTTATTTATATTTAATTATATTTAATTTCTTACTTACAAAATATTTAATTTATATATTTTTATAATTTACAAATATTTTTAAGTTATATTAAAAAAGCCTTTTTTTAAAGTGAAAAAATCAAAGATGTGTTTTCGCTGTTAAAGGCAACTTGATAAATATATTTTATATATTTATTATATATTATTTTTATTATTATTATTATTTTTATATTTTTTTTTTATATTCATAAATATATATTTGTCACTCCCCCATAAAATTTTTTAAAGCACTTTCTCCTCCAGCTATGAAAAGAGTATTTGAAAGTCGATAAATTTGCCAAATTGTGTTATTCATTGCGATCTAATCGTTTGTCTCTTTTGTGAGTCTGCAGTTGAATGTTGACTGTTGAATGTTGACTGTTGAATGTTGAATGTTGGTTAGTTTGTAGTCGTCAACGTTGCCCACGCTCTTTTTTTTTTTATTATTATTGGCTTTAAGCATTTACGAGATATTTCAGGCTGCCATTTGCATTTCTTATTACAGCGAATTGTCATTTAGACAATACACACAACAAACACACCAACACACACACCAACACACACACACCAACACACACAACCAACAACTAGCCAAGGAGCAACTCTGAGCCTGCTTGGCCTCTGTCGATAATGTGTGAAGATCGGGCCAAAAGCCTCCCACTTTTCTAGGCGGCGTACAAAATGAATTGCTTTGCTGATTGGCGTTTAGGCCGAGGGGCGATTGACATGGTGCGGGGCAAGGTGTAGCAACAAATTTGTACGTGATTTGCTGGCTGTCCGTCCGTCTGTCCGTCCGTCTGGCTGACTGGCGAATTTATGTGGCCCCAGGTTCAAGTCGTGTGCATCAGGCGGTCAGTCTGACCTTGCTTACAGCTTAATAGGAAGTTGATGCACACCCCGCTCCCCCACCCCCTTCACTACCCAGCCTCTCTCAATCACTTGCCTCCACACTGCAACAAATTTTAACATTAATAAGTTTTTTTCTAATATAAAATGTGAATCAGACTCAAATATCTTGCTCCACTTTTTGGTGCCTCAGCAAATTCAGAATAATTATTTTTGTACATTAAATTTTGTTTATTTTAAGAAACATTAAAAATTTTTAGTTTAAATATTGCGTATTTCTAGAGACCATTGTTTACATTTCTTAATATTAATGTACATTTTTGTAATATGCACAAAATTTATAACAAATTTTCAGTTTGTTTGTTTTGCCAGAATTCTTACAACAGATTTTTTTTGGTATTATATTATGAAAGATTAGTTTTTGAAGTGAGCCAAATAAACAAATTTTGTAAATAATTATGAAATATAGTAGAACTTTTTTTGTAAGTGTACACACATGTCTGGGCCTTTGTTGATACGTCAGACGGGATTAGTCAATGGCTTTTGACTAGCGCGCTTCTTTTTAGAAGTTGGCCAAAAGCATTAGTTGGCCGCTTATAATTAACTCAAGTCGAGGAGTCCCTGGGAAGCGAGCGAACCTCGCTTGTCACGCGTGCCTCACTTGGGGAGGTGGGGAAGTGGGGTAAGCAGGAGCAACTCTCAACTCCATTTGGTGGCTGCTGCTGCTGCTTCGCCTGTCTTTGGTCTTTGATAAACGAGCACATCAGAAATGTGACTTGTCATAAATTTGCCTGCGTGGCCATTACTCATGTGTCATGTGGAGCGACGGGTCGAATGCAGCCGCCGCTTGCAGCAGCCGCAGCAGCAGCAGCGTCCTGTTTAAATACCTGCCCCACATGCCCCCAGTAGTTGCATATATATATATATATATATGCCATATGCCGTGGGTACCTGTGCCATCGCAACTTCGACAATATGCCAAGCATATGAAGTAATCGCCGTTATCAACATTTGTGACATGATCAGCCAGTGCTCCACATACGCCATGAGCAGACCAGACCAGAGCAGACCAGACCAGAACAGAGCAGGCCAGCGCAGACCAGAGCAGGCCAGAGCAGGCCAGAGCAGGCCAGAGCAGACCAGCTAACCAGGTATCCCAGCTCAGTAACAATGTTGTAGAACATTTGTTGTTGTTGTCTATAGACTTGTTGTGGCTTATTATAGGCCCTCATCGATCTGAGTCGCTTCTTGGCATCTCTTGTGTCCATTAACTTGTTGTCCGGCACTGAGAAAAAAAAACATAAAAAAATGTGGTTGGCCAAATAACTATGGAGAATGCTGCGAGTAGCTTGTCAGTTTTAAGTGTTTTATGATTTTCTGCAATGTCCACTATATATATATATATATATCTATATAAATATATAATTTATAGTTAATTTGTCTTGTTGAACATATTCGGTTAATTTTGAAAAGATCAAAAGTTAATTGAGTTATTTACAAGAAACAGTTACAAATCAATCAAATCAATCTGAAGGAATACTGCGATTCCTTTAAGCTTGCCACCAGTTGCAACAGTTGGTGGCAAGCTTTGCTCATTTAGCGCCTGGCACTGCCCCCAAAATTAAGTCATTAAACAATCGCTGTTGCTGTTGCTGTTGTTGTTGTTGTTGTTGCGGTGCCACCTGTACAAATTTCTCAATAAATTGTTCACACTTAATTTTTCAGTGAAAACAATGAAAAGAAAAAAGAAAAATGACGCACTGACAACTCGTGCTGAGATGAACCAAAAGAAGAGAGCGATTCCACCAGCGACACCAGACTTCTGAAAACTATTCTTCACTCCACTCCACTCCTCCACTCCACTCCACTGCTCCTCCACCTCTTGTTGCGCCCACATGCGGTGCGCTGCATAATAAACATAAGAGGCAACAACAATTTTTCCACACCTCTGCGTTTGGTGGTAGGCGGCTGGCAGCGCTGTGGCAGCAACCTGCAGCGCATACATTAAAAAATGTATTAATTGGTTTTTAAAAGCACTCACACCCGTCGAGCCATTCATAATTTTTTACTCTCTACCCCTCTCTCTTTCTCTCTCCACAAACTATTAGCAGTTCCTGCTATCCGAACTCAGCTCCAACTTCAATTTCCGCCCAATTTCATGCACTTTTATGCGGCTTTTGTGTGAATTACGCAGCAAAAAAATAAAAACTTTAAACCGGAGCGGAAAAAGACCAGAAATGAACAGAATTACACAAAAATTTCTGCTGCTGGGAAATATACGCTTTATAAATGATCATGTTACTTTTTTCTAATTTGACTTTGCTCATGTTCAACCAGCAATGGAAAGGCAACAAAAAAAAATAACTTTCAAATTTTGCCAATTTGCAGCACATTTCAAATTCACATTTCTACAGCTGTGGGAATTACTAAAGATTTAATTTCTCAATTTTTTTTAATGCTAAAATGAAAAAACAAAAAAATTGTAAAAAAAATCAATATAAAATATTTGAGTGTTTTTGAATCACTTTTGACTTAATTTCTTTATTATTTTTCAAGCTATATTGAGAGTACATTTTTTTTAATATTCTATTGAAATAAATATTGCTTTAAAAATAATGTAGATAAATAAAAAAAAATACAAATTTGATATTGAAATTTATAAAAAAAACAATAAAAAATATTTGATTGTTTTTGAATCACTTTTGACTTAATTTCTTTATTATTTTTAATGCTAAATTGAGAGAACATTTTTTTAAAATATTTAATGAAATAAATATTGCTTTCAAAATAATATAAATAAATAAAAAAAATTGCAAAATTTGCTATTAGAATGTATAAAAAATCAATAAAAAGTATTTTGCCTTAATTTCTTTATTAATTGAAATTCTGAAATAAAAGTAAATTTTTTTTAATATTCTGAATAAATAAATATTCAATTAAAAATTATATAAATAAATAAAAAATGGCAAATTTTCTATCAAATATATCAATAAAAAAAATATTTGTGTGGTTTTTCATTAGCCCAAAAATATTTATTTAATTGATTTCAATTGCATAATTGACAGATTGAGTTTGCTTAAACAATTTTCCATTGGAGTCGCCACACTTTGCAGTGTCAATTGCAAATGCCAGATTAGATTATTTATATTTTTGTGTGGCTCTTTCACTTTTTGTGGTCTCATATTTTTAGCCTCTCGCCTCTGGTTATGGTTCGGTCAAATGGTTCAGCATTGGCAAGAAATTTAATTAATGATTCTGCATTGTTGCCACCACTGCTTCAAATTCCTTTGTAGACAACACAATGGCTACAAATAAAAAATAGAAGTTGTATTTCTCTATATATATATAGATTCCTATTCGTTTGTAATTGTTTGTAGTTGTTTGCTGGTCAATGCAGGCAAGTCAAGATTCGTAACGCCATCATCATTAGTGCGGGGACCACGCACAGAGACTCGGATCGGATCGGATCGATGGTGTTGTTGCTGCTTCGATTGAGTCTTGGAGTTGCCCCATCAGTCGTCTATCGAAATTAATTTGACTATTCTCTCGCTCAGCTCGCTTGTGGTGCCTAATAAGCCATAGGCAATTAAGCAAAACACTTACTCATGCCGCCTTGAACGCCGTCTTTGGGCATTTTGGAATTGGACACGCGAATCTTTTGGAACCACAGAGCCACAGAAAAACTACTTCATCAGCCTCAGTCGCTCAGCGGGCGATCGACAAAATAAAAACACAGAAACAACAACAACAAAAAATAAATATCCGAATAAAATCCAAAATCAAAGCAAAAGCCACTATTCTATATCATGTCTTAGTATATATATATAGATATATATATAAAAGCAATTCATTATGTCTTATGAATATACATATGAGTTTTCAGAGTGGGTTTTTGATGTGTGCTAAAAATGGGGTATACAAATGGGGTATACACAACTGAGAGATACAAAATTAAATTCTTTTTATTATCGACAAAATAAAACAGAGAATAAAAACAAAAAAAAATTCCGAATTAAATCTATTTAATATCATATCATCTTAGTCTAAATATATATATAAACAATTTATTATGTCTTATGAATATATATATAAACTTTGAAGAATGTGGTTAAAAATGGTGCTAAAAATGGGATATACACAATCGAAGAACATTTCTCATGAGATACAAATCTGAACTCAGATTATTATTCCACTTCCTGATTTTTATTCTCTTTCAATAAATGTCGAATACTGTTTTTGATATACCCAACCTGAACTCAGATTATTACTCCTTTTCCTACTTATTATTATTTTTTTTAATAATTTTTTTTTATGTTCTTCCCAAACTGAACTCAGATTATTATTCCACTTCCAGATTATTATTCTCCTTTAATAATTGTGAAATACTCTTTTTGATATACCCCATATTTTACAGGATATTCGTTAGCTCATCAGTTTTTTTTTATGCCTTTCTTATTTATTTTTAAACATTGTCAGATTTGTTGTTTAGGCACATTTGGAACATTTATTGGATTTGTTTTTTTTGGCATTGCTGCGGGTTACAGCTGTTGAGGTAGCGCCCGGAGCTGTGAAATGTGTGCCAAAGTTTCAAATCAGTTAATGCTAATTAATTGTTCTAATAACGCGCCACGCAACGCACAGCCGATTAATCACTGTGCAACCTTTCCAAATTGTTGCAACTAAATCGATGCTCAGCGTTCCATCGAGCATTGAACCTGGTCGGTCACAGGAAGTCTTGTTTGAAACCCAAAAGCCATCTCTTCTAGGTGTTAACTATAAGCCATACCCGAGCTGCGCTTATTTACGACTTCCACACACACACACACACACACCTGAAACCAGTTGCACACCCCGCCAACTGCCCCTCTGCCCCATAGCTGAGGCGTAATTGCGCATGCGCTGGCAGCCAAGAAACATTTTTAAAATATTCGACTTTGCATCATTTTTCAATGGGTGCCTGGCAAAGCTGCAACTTGCAACTTGCAACTGCAACATACTACAATTAACCGTGTAGAGCAACAACTATCTTGTTACCTGACGCGTTTTTATGATTTCTGCATAAAATTAAAACATTGTGCGCGAACACAGCACCCATCTTTATGCCATATTGGAGGAGTCCCATGGACTCTGCCATAACTCTATCTCGCAACAGGTTGATATAGGAAACTGGAACTAGTTTCCTCATGACTTCTTCTAGTCTTCTTCTAGTCTTCTTCTGCAGTCTTCTCACTCATCTGCTGCTTTAATAATTTTTACTTTGCTTTAATTATAGTTTTGCGCTTAATAAATTTCACAGCCTGCCTGGAAAAAAAAGAGAGAAAAAAAAAATGAAACTAGACAGAAATACTTACACAATACTCTCGGGTTCTTGAGTTTTGTGGAACGCATAGGAATTACAAACTGCGTGAAAATGACTTTAAAATTTATAACTTGCAGTTCTGTGGAGAGAGAGATGCTTAAACTTGATGTAATAGTTAATAATATACATGGCTAATTGCATTTTCGACTCGAAGCAAAAAGCGCTTAAATTGTGGATTGCCCCAAGCTTATTTAGAACTAATTGCTGAGTATTTAAATTAAATTTAAATATTTATTATATTTATGTAGATTGCTTAACTGCTTTAACTGTGTTTTAGGTGTTGCACTTTAATGTTTTATGTTTCTCTCTTAATTTGATTTTTATAATGAGAAGTTGCTTTGCAGCTGTGTGAATTGAAATCAATTTCAAGTTAACAAACATTTGCAGGTGTTCAGTAATGGAATTCCCTTTAATTATTCCACTCTGAGTAAAATTAAAATTGCCAATTGATCTGCATAAATTAATCAGTATGCTTTATTTTTCACATGTCGCTTTTTTATATATTTTTTTTATTTATATATATATATTTTTTTAAACACATTGCATATGTTGGTTGCCTTAATTTGTGTGGCTCTTTTTTCAGCTCTTTGTTATTTGTTGGTTTTGTTTTTTCCCCTTTTATTATTCATTGCACATTTTATGCTTCATTCACTTTTTCAATTAATTAATAATCACCATGCTAATAAGTATGTTGTTTATTCCCACCTTTTGCCATTTGTGCAACTACAAAATTAAATTGCACAATTTAATTTCATTTCATTTCATTTCATTTAATGGGTTGTCAATTGGAATTTCTTTCAATATGTTAAGATATATTTTTTTTGTTTGATTTTTAAATTTAATTTCTGTTTTTGCATATTATTTTTTTTAAAGAGTGCAATTATTTAAATCCATTAAATTTGTGAAAACTAAGTGAAAAATAGCGTAACTCTGCTAATAGTTTACACAAATATTTGTTCATAGGTAGCGCGAAATCTTTCAATTGTTACAAATTCAAATTCACATGTTGTTGTTTTTTTTGGGCTGTGCTTCTGTTTGTTGGCCAGGTCAAAGTGCATTAGCCTTAGATCGGCCGACTGCGAAATGGTTGTGTAGAACATGTTTAGCTGCTTGTTTTTATGGCCAGAGCTAGTTGTAACACTCAAATGCCAGACATGGCAAATAAAAAGCATTTAAATAGAGCATAAACTACAAGAACAACTGAAGCAACAACAACAACAACAACAACAACAACAACAACAACTGCCCAGATCCAGATCCAGATCTAAACGTAGAATCATCGGACGTGACCAACTTGCTGCACGTTCTGCAGTTCAAAAAAAACAAATACCAACAAAACATGAGAGAAACAGAAACAACAACAACAAAAAAAGTAAATAAAATGAGAAATGCTAGAAAACAACAACAACAACCACAACAATAAAAGCAAAATCGACACACAACACGAAAATTCTCATTGGAGTGCGAAACGACGGCGCCTTTAGAACTAAGCGCCGAGCTAACCCTAACGGAAGTCGAGCCTCAAAACTCCCCCATCTCTCCCTCTCTCCATCTCTCTCTCTCTCCAACTCCCTCTCTCTCTCCCTATCTTTGTTTCGCTTCCTGTCTTGCTTGCACTCACTAATTAACAGCTGGGACAATGGACATGTGGCGCAATTGTATTCGATTCAGTTGCACTCCTGCCACGCCCCCAATTACAATTGAGCAACTTTTACGCACATTTGTCAAGAGGCACACATCATCATGCTGCATGCCGCATGCAGTTGCAGCTGCAGTTGGCTGAAGGCTGTCTAATTGCAGTTATGCTAACGAGCAATGCTGCCCCTCAAGGGGCTCACAAGACAAGAATGGCCAGGGACAGGGCCAGGGAGGAGGGAGGAGGGGCTCAGGGTTTGGGTTTGCGCCTATTGTGGGTGGTTTGCTGCACTCCCAGGGCTGCAGTCTCAAGTGCCTTACGCATATTCCAAATAATTCGAGCTAAAAACAACTGTTTATTTTGTGTTGGAGAATATTTAATACTCTTAATTAAAATTTATTTTTTGAGTAATAATAAAATATTTATTTTTAATTTTTATTATTAATATAAGTAGTAAATTTTTCTTTTTACCATATTCCTAATCGAATTTATAATTACTCTAAATTAAAATTCGCTTTTTAGTAATAATAAAATATTTATTTTTTATTTTTATTATAAATATAAATAGTAAATTTTTCTTTTTAACGAATTTATAATTATGCCTGGCTAATAATTCAAATACCAATTAAAATTAGCCAACTTATTTGAAGCTAACAAAAAATTATCACATACAATTTAAACCGTTTCCTATTTATCATATAGTCTATATATATATATTATAATGAACTCAGTTCCTTTCGTGCTGTTTGCAAAACTCTCAATAATATCTTTGGCAAACGGGGTTTGCACAATTATTTTTTCTTTCTTAATTATTGCATTGATTTACATTGCTGGCCAAAAAGGGTGCGAAGGGCCACTCGAATGTCCCATTGGGCATGCTGCAACACTCCACCTACCCAATTGCCACTGCCACTGCTGCTGCCACTGCTGCTGCCACTGCTGCTGCCACTGCTGCTGCCACTGCTGCTGCCACTGCTGCTGCCACTGCTGCTGCTTCTGTCCAACTGCATTTTGTCGCCAGTGCTGCAGTGGCAAGTGCTGTGTGTGTGTGTGTGTGTGAAGTGCACTTCGAACCCCGCGTTGACATTTCGCCAGTTTTCGACAAATTGTGTGTGTGCGTGTGTGTGTTGTTGTGCGTGCACGAGTTGTAGTTTGTGGTGGGACGTTGCCACTCCAACTCGACTGTGGCACAGAGCCACTTCGCATTGACAATGCCATAAGTAGAAGCAGCAGCGGCAGTTGCACCACAATCAGAGGCAGCAAATTTTACCAGCTGGGCACGTTTGGTGGTTGAGTGGCTCGCAAAGCGGCTTCTCCACTTGGTTGTGGACCCTTTCGCCGCAATATTTATGATTAAAGGCGAACGTTTGACTAAATTCCAAAGATTAACACATTTTCAGCGATGACACGCAATCGCTTTGGCCACTTTGGCCAACCCCCGGTGCCAAAAAAAGGAGCACCCTTAATGTGACCAGAACACGTCAACAAAATCGATAAATCAAACAAAGTCGGAAAGTTGTTTTTTGATTACTCTCTTTTTTCTTGGACTTGGAATGATTATTTTTTGCTCAATTAACTCAAAATTTTATTATTCTTATTATCAAAATAAGATGAAAAAATTATTTATCAGCAGATAAAAAAAAAAATATATATATTTGAATTTGTATATATATAGTAATTATTTAATTATATACAATAAATAAATTGCTAAATATTTTTTAAGAAAACAATAAAAAAAAATGGGAATAAATTACGGGTTCAATTTCTATAATAAAATATTTATACTTTCATAAATAAATAAATTACGGATTCAATTTCTATAATAAAATATTTGTACTTTCATTTCTAATTAGTATAATTTTTTACACATTTTCTAAGAAAACCTTTAAAAAATGACGAAGCTAAATAATATTTCCATAACACAATATTTCTCTATAGCAATTTGTACTACCATTTCTAATTAGTATTATTTAATACTTTTAATTTTTTTTTATAATTCTTTTCATTCAAAAAAAGTTGCATAATTTATAAAAAAGCTAAATTCACCTGCCAAATTCCAGGTTAAAAATTCTTATTGATTTTAATCGCTGTTGTTTTTAGGAAGCCAATTATAAAATAGCATTGAAAGTTGCATGTTTGAATTGTTGGTTGTTGATTTTCTAATATGAAAACCACAGAGTGCATTTTAATAAATGTGGCATGAATTTAGTTGGTTGCAAGAACCCTGCTTTTAACTTTGACACACTGCCACCGCCTGTGGTTGTTATTCCTGTTGTTGTTTCCTGGATTTATTTGAGAGCTGGTCAAAATAACCAACATAATTCACAACATGCCAAACGACAAGCAACAACAACAACAACAATAACAACAACAACATCGACAACATGTTGCATTGTTAGCAGCTCATTGTGCCAATTGTTGTTGCTACTGTTCTGATTGTTGTTGTTGTTGTTAGTGCTGTTGCCATGGTATTTATGCAAATTTTACAATGGGCCAAAAAGTGCATACAATGCCATTGCCAGAGTTTTATTGGTGCCACAAAAATATGCTGTTTTTTTTTTTGGTATGTTGTTTCAACAAGTAACGAGCCAAAAATGTGTCTAGAAACAACAACAACAATTATCCGATGTTTCAATATGAAATTCCATCCCAAAAACATTTGTCAACTTGTTGAACAGAATTTATTTAGTATGCTAAAAAGTTTTCACATTTGACATGTGTAAAATAAACAAAGAAAAAAAAATAAATACAACTTGAAGCAACTGTAAAACTATATATAAAAAGTGCATATGTAAATTACTAAAAAAAATATAGTGATTTCATTTAATTTACCTTTTCTGCCACAAATAGTAATTAAAACTTTTGTCTAAAATGGGTTTATTTACATAAATCATGCAAGAAGTTTTCCTTTGAAGTCTTTCGGCCTATTCAAGAATCAGGTAATACTTCATTAGAGAGTGCAAACATATGGTTAAATACATATTTCCCATTTAGTATGTAGCACAGAAAAGCAAACAAAATGATGCCAATTAGATGCAAAATTGTTGCTTTTGCCTACGCGAAAATTATTATTTAAACATATGTAATTCAGTAGGAAATTGTTATGCAAAAATTAAATTATACACATGTGTGTGTGTGTGTTTGTGTGTGTGTGTGTGTGTGTGTGTGTGGGCATGATTATTCACATCACATCAGTTCAACTTGCTGCATTTTCCTGCAGCAGTTAAATGCCACTTTTGCTTGCTGTCTTCGCTTTCGTTTTGCAACACACCTACAGCACCCCCCGCCCCCCTTCTCTAATGTTGTGTCTTGCATAAAAAATGCTGCACTGCCGAAAGCTGACGGAAGTGCAACAATTCGGCTAACAAACAACAACAACAACTGACAAGCGACAACAATGGCAAAGCCTTTGACGCATGCCCCAAAATGGGCAATTTTGGCCATTGGTATTTTTGTCGAGTGTCTGTTTTGTGGGGGTGGGGAGGGAGCGGACTTGGGTCTGGGCCTGATTATCGGCATTACAGTTTCGAATGTGTTGTCTACCTGAAAATTGTTAAGTGGAAAAATCAATCACTTTCACTAATTTTAAAACGATTTTCCACCACACAGAAAACTGGCTCTGCCCCTTTTTATCAAGTGTTGAAACGAACGCCGAAAAAAAATACCCAAAAAAATCAACTCAATCTTAAAGCTATTTTTTATTACGATTTGGTTTTTATTTGTTCGTTTTATTTTTAATTAAGACAAATTTAATTTAAATAAATGAAGGCAAAATAGCATATTATTATCCAAAAGGCCAAAGTGCAATTTGATTAATTGCCGCCTTTTTTGGTGAGACACTTTTAATTTGTTTTTTTTTTGGTTTGGTTTTTGCGCGATAAATCTTTTTTTTTTTGACTGCAACTAAATCTAACGGATGTTTTTTGGCGCTCTATCGTTTTGGCCAAATCTGTAAACGGAAGCTGCGCGCATGCGTCATGCAGCCTTATTTCGTACCGCTCTAGGTCAAATGCTGCCCCCTTCTCAGCCCCTCTCCATCTCTCTTTAACTCTTCAACTTCTTCTCTTTATTGTTATTTGTTTTTTGTTTTTGTTTTTTCGGTCAGCTTGGTGCGTGCTGGGCCAAAATGGCTGGCAACGGTTTCGTGTCTGGCTGGGATTTCAGTCTCTGAAAATTTCTTATTTATTCTCATGTTAATTTTCCACTGCGGCGGCCCCAAACACTTGCGTGACTTGATCGTTTTGGCCAGATATTATTTTGTTACATTAAAAAATAATTACCACGTTTGCCTTTGCGTTTTTTCTCCTTCATCTAGCTCCCCTTCTCCCTCTCTTTTACTCTCTTTATCTCCCTCTCTTTCTCTCTCTTCTCTGCGGCCAAACTTCGTCTGTTTTTCTGTTGATTTGTAAATAGCTTTGTGAAAATTAGTTCATTTTTTTTGTTGTGTTTAAACATTTGAAAATTGCTGTTGTTTCAATTTCGGTATGTGCAAAGTAAAGTGGTAATTGCTTTTTGCCACTCACTGTGGTTTTTTCCCCATATTTTTTTTCACTTTATGGACAATAATCTCTTCAACTTGATGCGTTCTTGCGAAAGCAATTATAAATTTGTGTTTGTGTGTTGCATATTGATTTTTTTAAGCTAAAAGTTGAGTTAATTTTTAAAAATTTAAATATTATAAATTCAAATTATCTGCTGCCTTTAATAGTTTAAGCACTGATCCAACTCGTAATTCACAAATTTCAAGTTTCAATCAATTTTCAAGTGACTCCAAAAATGTATCTACTGCATTTGTTGCATGCCTCAGAGCATTAAAATTGTTTGTAATTTGATTTTCAATTAATTTGTACTTCGATTAATTGCAATTTCTTTGATTTCTTGTTGCTTTTGCGTTTGTTGATTGTTGAGCAACTTTTGTGTGTGTGTGTGTGTGGCTTCTGTCTGGTTGGCTGCATACTTAAGGCCATCAATTCAGCGTATAAGCCAATAAAAAGTTCTTGGCACGATTTCTTAATTAAAACTTGGCCCTACGAAATGGAAAGCGCTTTTCCGAGGTTTTTTTCTGCCTTTTTTTTCCACTTTTTTCCCCATTTGGTTGGGCTTCTCCCACATCTGCTGTCATCTGTCGTCTGGCGTCTAGACTCCAACGGTTGTGGGGGGAATGGGACAAACTTCATAATATTTATTTTAACAACCGGACATGCTGCAAACTTTTTACAGTTACGTGCGAAAGTGAAACGCTTAAAAAGGCATCGAATGTCTTTATTATGCCGGCAGAAGCCAATCAGCTCGAAACGCCAAACTGCAAAATCGAAACTGAACAAACGCTTAGGCATGGAGTGTTCCTGGTGTGTGTGCCTGTGTGTGTGTGTGTGTGTTGTTGTTTGCTGATAGTGTTCGAGTGGAGTTGCCAGCAACGTAGCTTGTCATCAAATTTTATTGTTATTTAAATAACGAGACGGGGGCCAAACTGCTGACTTCGACAGCGTAAGAAAATGTCATGCAAAGCGTAGGGCGACGCTGGAAGTTGCAAAAAAATACCCTAGTAGAAAGGTGGTACGAAAAAAAAGGGTAGTTTGATTGTCATACAAGTTACAGCTGCTTTAGAATTTGCTGCTTTTAAATTTGTGAAACAAGAAAAATTATAGAAAGTATTTTAGGCAAGCACGAAGACTGCATAAATTTAATGGGAAATATTTATTAAATGTTCTAAAATAAATAATAAATATTAATTAAATTTTTAAAATGATATAAGACTATACAGGAGGTCATATTTATATATTAAATACTTGTTAATAATTATGCAATAAATTATAATTAAATACAGTGCAATAAATACTAGTTTTAAGAATTGTTTCTATATAAATCAATTAAATTTAATTGATTTAATTTTATATGCCAGCAAATCTTAAAGTTAGCAGTTTCTTTCTAACAATTCCTAAATTTCTATCAACAAAAAAAACATGCACATTTCAAATTTGATCTTTTCGCATCCAGGGTATCCTTAAAGTGGATCAATCTGCCACAAATTTTGCACATTTGTTGGCTTGTTTTGCCTGGCTGCAGCATTGTTGCTGCCAATATGCAGCGCATGCCTTGCCCGTATAAAGCCTGGCAAATACCAGCTAACTGGCAACAGACAGAGCAGAGTCCCAGCTCAGTTACCCCCCGCCACACCATATATACATATACGTCTTATATATATATATATATATGTATATATATATATGTATTTATTGCGACTCGTTTCAGTCAATGGTGACACTTGCTGCATTTTAAATGGGCGCGCGCCTCAACTCTGCGCACAAAAAGAGTGCAGAGGGGGTTGGAGCGGGTTGGTTGGTTGGAGTTTTGGTTAAGGCCAAAAGAGAGAAGAATGCAGAATGCAAAAGGTGCTTGGCAACACATTCCGCTAACTGCACAAGTTGCCGTTGGTGGTGCTTCTGCTGCTGCTTGCAACACGTTTTGTTGCCATCATTTTGTGCACTTTTCTCCATTAAAATCATCAAAATGTGAGGCGGCTCTGTTTATGTTTATGAAAAAATTTGTCTCGCCACTTGCATAGTTTGCCTCTTCGCATATTTATTTTTGCTGCTACTCCTCCCGTTGCCAGCAGGTGTTGCAAGCAAATAATGTGCTGCACTTGAGGCTGCCCAAAACTTTCCCAGTTTTCGACTTGACAGTTTTTAACATTGTAAAATTTATTATTTTTGGCATTATTTGTGCCACATTTATGTCTGCAGCTACAATACCCAAAAAGCATGTTGTCTCAATTAAATTTAATTAACTTAATTTTAACACAGAAAACAACTTGCTGAAAACCAGAGCATTTTAGACATGGTTTGACCTCTAAATTAAAACTGTATTTAAAGTTGGATTTTTAATTCTGATTTCTAATTTTAAACTGTATTTAAAATTGGATTTTAAATTCTGATTTCTAAATTAGAACTGCATTAAAATTTAAATTTTAAATTCTAATTTCTAAATTAAAACTGTATTAAAAGTTGGATTTTAAGCTCTGATTTCTAAATTAAAATTGTAGTATAAATTGGATTTTTAATTCTGATTTCTAATTTTAAACTGTATTTAAAATTGGATTTTAAATTCTGATTTCTAAATTAGAACTGCATTAAAATTTAAATTTTAAATTCTAATTTCTAAATTAAAACTGTATTAAAAGTTGGATTTTAAGCTCTGATTTCTAAATTAAAATTGTAGTATAAATTGGATTTTTAATTCTGATTTCTAATTTTAAACTGTATTTAAAATTGGATTTTAAATTCTGATTTCTAAATTAGAACTGCATTAAAATTTAAATTTTAAATTCTAATTTCTAAATTAAAACTGTATTAAAAGTTGGATTTTAAGCTCTGATTTCTAAATTAAAATTGTAGTATAAATTGGATTTTAAATTCTGATTTCATGTGTTAAATTTTATTAATCAAATCATTGCTACAATTTCCTTGAAAGTAAATTGTTTTTCAAAAACCAGCACTTTTTTTGAATCATGACTTGACCTACAAAATAATAAAATTTTTAAAGTTAAAAATGCAATTCTGACATTTACATTTAAAGTGGATTTCAAGTAGAACGTTGTCAAAATAAAGCTGTCACTGAGCATATTAAAAATTAATATTTGAACACTTTGTTTATGCATTTTCTTGCAATTTCTTTACATAATTGTGTTGTCTCTGTAAATCCATCAGCGAAACGGCTAAAATGAAGTTCTTGGGAGGTTTTTCCACTCAAAGTGCTAAAACAGAGTCTGTTTTTTTTTTATGTTAGACATTAGAAGTTTGGGGCAGTTCAAAGTGTTGAAAGTAAATCTGTGGCATGCATTTCACAGAACTTTACGAGTTGCAGATTTTTTTTTTTGGTTTAAATTTTATTTTTCTTTGTGGGCCAACAAATAAACTTAAATGTGTTTTTGACTCTTTTTTTTTTGTATTTTGGTCAGCATTGTTAGAAGATGCAAACAAGTCTGGTTTTTCCTTTTTTCAATTCAGCTATCTCTTTCTTTTTTGTATGTTTCTCTCTCTTTCTAGTCGATGCTGTCATTTCAGTTGCCGACGCTTTGTTTGAAATGTTGCTGACAAACCACTTGAAGTGCTGTTGATGTGTGTGTGCGTGTGTGGGTGTTGACGTACATATTTCATAAGAAAAGCAAGTGACAAGTTTTGCTGCTGCCTGCCCCCTCGTCCCTTACCTATCAGCTTTATACAGTTGCCGAAATTATGCCGCCTAGAAAAAAACGGAGAGGGAAAAAAAAGGTTAAAGTTTAAGTGGGGAAAACAAATTGTTGCTGCTGGCCCGAACCGAACCAGTTGGCCCAGACTGTGTGGCTGGCCCTGCTGTGTTTTGGGTTTGTCTAGCTGTCTGACAGCCTGCTCCCCTCCTCCCTTCTCCACCAGCAAGTGTCGAAAACTGGCCTACTCGCCGCGGCGGCGGCGTCGGCCTTCGACAACAGAGAACTTTGCGTGCTTGGAGAAAAGTGTTGTCTTCTTCTTCTTCCTCTGATTCTCTGCTGGTTTTTTGTACTTTTCTTTTATTTGAAACAATTTTCCACGAAAAATGATTTCGAGTGCTTGACAGCTGCGCGTTTGTTCGGCCTCCGTCGCTTTTAATATACAATTTCACTTCAAGTTTTTCTTTTTGTTCGGTTTTTTTTCCGCCACTTCAATAGCAACAATTTGTTGGAAAATTCTTAAGAAAATATGCACATTTTGTGCGGCTTCTTCTCCCCATCCCCATCCCCATCAGCAGCATCTTCTTCGTATTTGGCTTTCCATCGAAAGTGTAGCCACAAGATACAAAATCAAAATCCAAATCAAAATCAAAATCTCAATTTGAGCTACGCACTCCACTTTCTAATCAATTATTTTGCACTTATGTGTATGCAAATTTGGTGAGCAAACAAATAAATCAATTGAATAGCAGACCCCCACAGCCAACACCACAATTCCCGTGGCGCCACACGGGACACACACACACACATATTGGCCACAATGAACCAATTTGGAGGCAACACCTTTCGCCTGTGAAATTGCGTTGTCAGCATTGGCGCCGCTGGTGTGAAGCCAGTGAAGTGATTTTTTTTTTGCGGGGTTTCTGCCTAGTTAACAGCTTTTTTGCCGGTTTTTTTCTCTCTTCTTCTTCGTGCCTCACTCGATTTTGCGCTGACAAAAAGCACGCGCAATGTGCTTGAAAAGCGCAAAATTTCGTGAATATCGAATTTCAAAAGTGGCCAAATCCACAAACGGAAGTGGCCAACATCGACTGACAAATGCGCTCCCCAAAAATGAACCGTTTTGATTAATAACTCAGTTCAGAATTCAAATGCTTAACAACAACAAATTATTTATTTAATCAATTAGTTTTTCAATTATCTGCTTAAATATTTCCAGTTTTAATTTAATCCATTTTATATTTTATTTAATTAAGAAAATATTCACAAATTTTTAAACGATTTATATAATAAAATTTGTGCACTGCATATTAAAAGTCTTATTAACTACAAATAGTTAATTGAGATAATTAAATATGTTGCGTTTATTAAACTTAAAATAACAATAAATATTCCATTGTAGCATATCAAATTAGTTAGCCGCATTTTGGCAGCTGCATTAGCCATGGCTAATATGCATAGCCAAACATGATTATATTTTTTTGTATATATAGAAACCTGGCAAGCACGAAACAAAAAAAAAAAAATAAAAATGCAAAATCATTCAATTTCAATTAAATGACAAATATACAAAAATGTTTTGACGCCAAATCAACAATTCAAAAATTTCATTTCGTGCTCTTTTGCTACGGTTTCAAATTCACATTTAAACTGCCGGCAAAGCCAAATCTGAATTTCGCTGCTTTTAATATTTCGCATGCTCAACAATTGTACAAAAAAAAAAAAAAAATAAGCAAAAACAACAACAAATTGAAAATCTGTAATCAAATTCGCGTTTTATTCATTCATTGAAGATTGTTTTTCTCTCGTCTGCGTTGCAAAGTTAAAAAAAGATTTTTCTTGTTTTTTTGTCGCATGTTTCTCGGTTTTTTTTTTTTAATTTTTGCTGAGACTGCGGTTTGTGTTTTTTTTATTTTGTGTAACAAGAGGCACAACTCATGTCGAACAATTTGAATAAGTACATATAATGATTTTATTTGTTGTTTTATGATATTTGATTTTTTTTTTCTTTTGCTCTTGACATCCAGACAAACACGTTTGTGGCCAACAATTTGATCTCTCGCGTTTTGGCACGAACTGTAATTGAAAATATTTCATATCCAAAAACACAAAATTGAAATAAACCAAAAACTGACAAACAAACAGCGCGCTTGACACTTGAAACATTTTTGGTTCGTGGCTTTCGGCTTTGGATACTCAATTTTTGTAGTTTGTGGGGCACGGGGAAGGAGGGATTTTCACGGATCTGCTTTCTTGGCCGGTTGTGTTTGCGTTACGTGAAATTTCAAATGTCATAATTTTGACAGTTTGATAGTCATACACAGACATAGTTTCGGTTTTCTGGTGGTGGGAAGCTGCATTCGGCATTCGAGCCGTTTTGTTGTGAAGTGTATTGCCCAATGCTGTTACCAAAAAGTAGCCGACAGCCAACAAGTTGACAACTTTGGCATATTACGAGCACGAGCCACAACACCGCTTATAAAATACAGAAATGAGGTAACAACACTTCAAAATGTATATTAAAATTATTTCAATTTTCAATATGTTTGATAACTTTTTTTTTTTGAGAAAACTTGGCTTTTTCTATCTAAAGTTGTATTACCTATTTCCCAATTAGGACCACACATGTAGCTGTACTTTGATAGCCAAATGCAGCTTATGTTTTACAACTCGAGTTGTTTGTAATCAGTTTTTAGCTATTTTCTTGGAAAAACACGAGCTGCCAACTTGGACAGTCGCTGGCTCAAAAAATATGATTTTTTTTTTGGGTCTACGATGCGATTATTCCTTAGCCGCTTAGCGCTTTGTGTTATATATCAAGTAACAAACCCCAAAAAAAAAAAAAAAAACACAACACACGACAAGTCATTTTACAGAACTTGCTATCCAACTGGTTGGAATACAAAAAAAAAATGAAGGGCCGACAAAGTTTTTGGGCCTCGTCAGCTTTGACATTGACGAAGTGGTTCTTCGAATGAAATTGTCATAATTTTTTCGGGTTTTCCACATGTCTTTTGATGCACACAAAGCGTTAATGTTGCCCACTTTGTCATACTTTGCGTTCGCCTCGAACAATTCAACAATTGATAAAAGCCACGGCAAATACCGTCTAACGGTGCATGCCCCACACATCTTAACAATCTGTTGCACCATCGTGCACCACATATGACTCAGTTCGTGGGTTGCAATTGCAGTCGTGTTGCAGCATTCGAAATTATTGGGCGTGCCTCAACCCGTTTTGCTGCTCATTTTCTAAACTGCATCTATTTGCAGCAAATGTTTTTTAGTATTTCATAATTTGCATTTGTTGTTAACGTGAATTTGCTGTGAGATACATTTGTATCTTTTGTTTAGACTTCTCCTAAAATTTTCACAGTTTTGATTGGCTCCGCTGATTTTGAGTGTGCATAATGGTAAAAATTTACTTCCATTTATCACTTTTTTCGCTGTAACAAATTAGACTTTTTAAGTAAATGTTATTTAAATCAAAAATGAAGAAAATCTAAATAATTGAATATATAAATATATTAAGCTTAGTTTTATCAAGAAGATCTTTTCGATTTGACTTTCTTAAAATCATAAAAATATTCCCATAAATTCCAGGTATCCCCAATAAGTGTGATACTTCTGCAAACTATAATAATCTATAATAATATGAATAAGAATTCACTTATTCAGAATTTATCATAATTAAATAATTATATTTTATGGGCTAAGAAATGTTTTCTTCTACCAGAAAAAAGGCTTTTACTTTTGCTCAACTTGCACTTTTTCATTGTTTCATTACACAAAAATATTCCCATAATGGAAAGCAAATCCCAAAAAATCACATTTCATAAATTTATGAAAAGCTGTGTTTTTTATGTCCATTAAATATTTAAGCCTATTCCTGCGCTAAATTTAATGTGCAATTCGCTTATTTTCATTAGCTTTTTCAAAACTGATCGTTTAATATATTTTTTTTTATGCATTTCATGTGGTTGGCATTAGGCAAGTTTTGAGTTTTTGACTTAAGCCCATGCGGCACGTCACACATAAATTCCGAAATATATATTTGAGCTGCAAGCAGCAAAGCGAGGCAGAGGCAGGGGCAGGGGCAGCCCACAACTATCTATAAATTAGTCCATAAATATGGCAACCGTCGCAGACTAAGCTGTGCTGCAGCGGGCGCAATGCGGCTCCAGGGCCAAACAAAGGCGCAGTGAACGATTCGATTCCATAAGCAATTATTATATCGATTTATGGCTGGGCTCAAGCTAAGTTTGTCTTGGCCGAGATTATGTCAGACAGAGCCAGAGCTGGCAACAACAACGGGGGTAATGGGCTCAAGTTTCTAACTTTGCGCATTAAAAAAACGCGCATTAAATTTAAATCTCAACTTAATAAATACAAATTCCAGCAAAAAAAAAAAATAAGAGTTGAAAAAATCTAATAATAAAAGTACATTTCCGCCTGGCTACTGAGCAACAGGTAAACGGAGGCAGTCTATGAAAAAAGTGGCCTAAACTAAATGCAGGTAAGACCCAGCCCAGGTAATATACCAGCTAGTAATGGGTCTGTGTGTGTGTGTGTGTGTGAGCGGGTTATAAAAACTGTCATGATTTACAGTTCGCAGTTTTTACGATGCCGCTAAGGCGGTTCTTCTATCGGCCAAAAAAAAGAGTAGAGAATTATATGGAATTTAAGTAAGCGAGAAATATTTAAACATAGTTTTTATTTGTCGGAGTCTTTACTATTTTTATGTGTGTGCGAGTGTGTGTGTGTGTGGATTTTATGTGCCAGCGGCCCATACGAATTTTTGTGGTAGCATCCAATTTTTTTTTTCTTCTGTGTGTTTGTAATTAAAATTATTTATTGGCATTAAAATCATGTATTTAAGCCTGATTTTTGCGGCCGCTCACTCACGTATGCCACATAAAAAAAAGCAAACAAACACAACAAACATTAAAAGCAACAAACAACAAAGAAGAAGCAGCAACAAATTCCCAGCACAGACGTCATGTAACGTTTTCACTTAAAATTCACACTTGATACACGAAACGAACGCGAAACATTTATCATTTCGCTTAGATCTCTTGTGTCGTCTCCCCGTCTCGCTCTAACTAACACTAGCTGTCTCTCTCTCTTGAGCCTTTTAGAGCATTACGAGGCCTAAAAGTGTCGCCTGTTGTTTGTCTACTTGTTGTTGTTGTTGTTGCCTCGTTTTTCGCATCTTTTGATTTATTCTCAAGTGCTTTGCTGTTGTCGTCTTTTTTTTTTCTTTTTTTTTTATTTCTTTGGCAACCTAAATATTGAGATAGTCATCTCTGCGGTCGGTCAGTGTCAACTAAAGCGGTTCACTTTAGTTGGGTCTATTCCCTATTGCCCCGCTCTCCGCTCCCCACTCTCCTCTATCTGTTGCAACTTCAACTACAACGCTTCATTAGAAGTGTCGTAAAAAAAAAAAATCCCGCCGTCGAGTTCCAAGTGTAACCAAACCTGAGCAAAGAGCAAAAAATAAAACCTCAGCTTATAATTGAGACTATGAGAAGATTGCATTTGAGCACTTGAGGAGTTTGCAGCTAAAGTTTATACCAATACGTGCCAGGCATATAAATCTTACAGTTAATAGGCACTAGCTTTTTTTTTTTTTTTAGATATTTTTGTGATGAGTGAGTAAAACTCAATAATAAACAAGGCAAGGAAAACCTATAATTTTCGGCAAAAGATTCTCAGCGAAGAACGTAAAAAAAAGAAATGAAATTTTTAATTATAAAAAGAGCCTCCAAAAAGCGCCTAAAGAAAAAATAAATATAAATTTGCTCCAAAATAATAAATCTTTTTTGCACAGTTGAATGGAAAAATTATTTAAATAATTGTTTGCATTAATTTAATTCACATATTTATTAATTTATAAACGAATCAATGTAATGTAATTTTTATTTATTGCGATTTGTGTATTTTTTTGTGATGAGTGATTAAAACTCAATAATAAACAAGCAGGGAAAACCTATAATTTTCGGCAATAGATTCTCACTGAGAAGCCCAGCGAAGAACGTAAAAAAAGAAATTAAATTTTTAATTATAAAAAGAGCCTTCAAAAAGCGCCTACAAAAAAAAAAAAATAAATTTGCTCCAAAATAATAAATCTATTTGTAAATGGAACAATTATTTAAATAATTGTTTTGCATTAATTTAATCCACGTATTTATTAATTTATAAACTATGTCAATGTAATTGCATTTGACTTGCATTTGGACAAGCTTTTTATTTATTGCGATTAATGTTGTTTTTTGTAAATCACACCAAGTTTTGACTTGCTTAATGACTGTTAAATATTCAAACAAAATTCAAAGTCATTTTTCTTTTTTTCTGTTTGTTTGTTTGTTTGTTTGTTTTGCCATTCAGCTGATTCGCAAAAGGCACATTAATTTTGATACGCTCTGATTTCATATGTAAGCTGCACCAGCTTCGAGCACAATATTAATTACAGTGCATTAGCAGCATCACTCAATTTTAAACATATGCAACAGCAGAAGTGGCAGGGGCAGTGGCAGGGGCAGTGGCAGCAACAGACTGCGACTCCGATTGCGACTCCGCTGGGATGTCGACTCGGAGCAGAGGTAACAAAAAAGTGGAAACTATCTGTAAACTCATACATCAATGCCGCTAAATCCACTTGTCAGGGCAACAAACGTGAGAATCGTTCAACAAAAAAAAAAACATACAAAATACAACAACAAAAATAAGACAAAAAACAAAAGCAAAAACAAAAGCAAAAACAAAAACAAAAACAAACAGAGAAAATATTGTCAGGGAAACACTTTCACCCCGTTTGCAGTTGCTGCCTGTCCCTAACTCGGGCGCCTGCCCCACCTTGTTGCAACTGTGTAACGTGTACTGTGTGTGTGTTGACTGCCTTAGCTTTGGACACTATTAAAGATTTGTGGCTGCAACAGCGGCAACACCTGCACCATTTGAGGGCATTTGAGCAGTGAAAGACTTTTTTTTCTTTCTCTTCTTTTTCTCTGTATGCTAAATACCGACACAGTTTATTGATGACGACAACAGCAACGAAAAACCATGTGATATATCAACACACACACACACACACACACACAACTGAAACAACAACAACAACAACAAATGAGTGACAAAACACCACAAGGAATTTTAATCCCCAAAATGATTGATAATCATTTGCAGGCCAAGTCGAAAAAGCTTTATCACGTTCCGTTTGCTAGGTGTAAAGTCTATGTGGTATTATCAGCAGCGTTTCATGTCATCTGCTGCAGCAACATCATCATCATCATCATCATCATCATCATCATTATCATCATCATTATCATCAGCTGGAATTGGGTTGGGTTTTGGGTTGCTCGTCTGCGCTTTGTGCGCTGCTAATGTTTGCACTTAATTCAACAGACAATAGACAGGAAAGCTGCTGCTGCTTTTCTTTAGCTTTTACCTCGAGTGGCATGCAGCGTGAAAAAAGAGGCAGCTAGCTGTAGTGGGGGGGGAGGGGGAGCTAGACGTTTGCCCAGCCAAAAGCGAAAAATCTAAATTATGTCGTTGCCGCCATGGAAAAATGCAGCGTTTTGTTAGCTTAAAGAGCAAACGATGCGCTTTTCAGCATGCACTGCGAGAAATGAGTGGAGCGAAAAATCATAAAATATATATATATAATTTTCATATATATCTATTATATATTTATATATATATATAATTTATTATAATTATTTCTTGCATAATTTGAGTAATAGGCATTTCCGAGCCCATAAATTATATATATGCCTGATCAGTTTGAACTAACGATTCTATATAGAAACAGCTTCACTGTCTGTCCATCTCAGAGACTGACTTTAATCACAGAGAATATTATTCAACTCGGATTTGTAAGCAGTTCTCAGTCTGCCAATTTTTTCTGCCAGTGCATAAATATATATAAAAAATATATATATATATATTTATGTACACCCACCCACAGTTAAGCATTAGCCATATCATGTTGCACATTTGACTGCCAACAAATTGTAACTCCCCCTACCCCCCCCCCCCCCCCTTGTTGTGCATTTCACTTGTATCTCATTCAACATTTAGTTAAGCGCTTTTGCATTTAAAATTTTCCATTTGCATAGCCAGCAGCAGAGCAACATCATTATTTTTATCCATTTAGCTCTTTGTTTGTGTTGGTGACACCTTTTCTAACACACACACACACTCGCACAACAATTTAACTCACCTGTGCTGGATTTGTCGCCTCTGATGATGAGTTGAAAATTGAACAAAAGCTGATTTAAGTCATAATTTATTATCAAGTTGGGCTGTTTTTCTGGGATTAGTTGCGCTCAATTTAACAACTGTTTATTTTTAACACGTCCGCATTGCGTATACGCCGCATGTGTTGCATGTGCGACTAATGTTTTAATTTATTGACTATCAAATGCCATTTCGAGGCTTTTGTGCTTTTGTGCCTTTTCGGGGCTGCCTACTTATCGGCTTGCCTACTGCATTGATTTGTCCTAAATTCATCACAATAAAAAAAATAAAAAAATAATAAAGCCAAATAAAATGCAACAAAAGCAAATCCCCGCCTCTTGGCCACGCCCACCTACCAAACTCGTTCTTTCACTTTTTTGACTGCCTGCAAGCGCGAACTTTATGGTTACACCCCGGCCAAAATTAAATCTGTTGAGGATCGCGCGAGGCACAAGTTCTAGCGGTAAATGCAGACGACGATGCCTCGCCCACCCAGCGGCTGGCCAGGAAGAGGAACACCAAAATGATAAGTTACCGCTTTGCAGCTTCCTTCTTTTTTTTCTCTCTCTTTTTAATCATTTTTTTTTTTTTTTTTTTTTTTTGGGTGCAGTGTTGGATTAAGAAATTACATGCAACACACCCCACGCAGCATACCCCAAAAAAAAAGAAGGAGAATATTAATTTGCTGCATACACAAAATTAAATTCAATTTTCAGTTGCCACACCCCCCTTAGCATGCCAACCCCCCCTTACAGCGAAAGTTGACCCACTGTCCGAGGCAACTCCAAGGAGCAGAAGGGTCTGTCGCCTAAATCGCCTCGGGCTTAAATTAAGACATAATAAAGCTGTCCCAGCCAAAGTGTATCCACAACGTCTACTCCCTCTCTCTTCCCCCCCCCTCTCTTTCTCTTTATCGCCCTCTCTTTCTTGTAGTCATCCGTCAAACGTTTGGGTGCATCAATTTTTCTGGAGGCATCAGCTTTTGTGGCAACTTCTCGTTGGTCGGCCCAAAACACCTTTTGGCCCGGCTGACGAGCTACGTAAAATAATACAAAAATTCGTTTTAAAATATTTTTAATACACTCGCAGAAAGTTTTTGGAGTTTGTCATGAGAGGTGTAATTTTTGAGGCATTTAAAAATTAAATATTTTATTTTTTATTTATTTTTTTTTACTTAGTTTTTTAGCTGTTTTAGTCTGTCAAATCTCATTTTTAATATTTTAAAGATTGCTTATTTTTTTTTTTGGTTTTTATTGGTCACTTACAATGAGTGTGTGTGTGTGTGTGTGAGTCTGTGTGTGTGGCATATTCCTGCAGTTTATTTTGTACTCGCGGCTCATTGTCTTGTGTGTGTGTGTGTGTGTGTGTTGGCTGCTTGACAAACGAGTGTCATTTATCAAAATGTGACACTATTTGCGCCAAGTCATGTGTTAACTGCACTTTATTTTATTGTTATATGTTGGCCGTGCCCCAAGGAATAACACGCCGCCACACAAAAGCCACATCCACTGCCACATCGAAGGTTGAAGCAGCTCCTTTTTAGCTGCAAGTCAATTCAGCTAAACTGAGCTGCACTGAGCTGTCTCACATTGGTTTTTAAAGTGCTCCCATAAAATATATATCATAATTGAGGGTTATGCTTCTTCTTCTTCTTCTTCCCCATTTCTTTTTGTTACCAAAAACTTTTGCACTGCCAAAGTTTTAGTAAAGCAATTGACCCAGACACTGAGCCATGGCATGCCTCAAGATTGAGATATGATTAGAGTGTGTGCCACAAGTTTTATGTTCTTGCCCCCGGCTCCGTTCCCTTGAAGAATTGCTCGTTATTAATATGTGAATATATTTTAGGGTGTATTTTATGGCCATGGAATGTTAAACTATTGCAAATTTGATATGTCAACATTTTTAACAAGTTATTTAAATGACAATTGCATCAATTTTGAGTTAAGAATTTTATTCTAATTTAGTTTATTTAATTTTATTTCAGTTTCGTCTGTGAAAAATGGCAGTTAAATTCTGGTGAGTCATTATTTAATTACATTAGTAAATTTTATGACAAGAGTTTAAAACAAATTTTTTAAAATTAGTAAGCTAAATCTGAACACGACTTTTTTAAAAAAAAAGTAATTTTTCAGTTATTTTGCGCTTTATTTTTTCTTGTTTTGGGGGCAGTGACTGCATTTAGTGGCAATAATATAAATATTATGATTATGTTTGCCCAAAACTGGGCGCGTTCCGTTGCCGCTAAATATTGTTGTTGTGTGTAGTTTTTTTTTTTTTTGGTGTTTACCAAAACTTGAAGTAATTTCTTGCACGACATTAATTTCTTTTAAATTACGCATAATTGAAGTATGGAGCACTCCAACATGATCGATGATCGCGACTCAAATGCAGCACTCGAACCGGCTCCTTGGCACTTTGGAACGAAACGTGTTTCGATCGGCCTGGGAGAAATTGCTATACATCGAAAAATCTGAAATCTGAACAACAAAAATATTATACGAAAGTTTGTTGTTTGGTGCCATAATTATTAAATTTTTTTTTATTTTTTTGGTGTTGGCGTTTTGAGGTTTTCGCTGTGATTTGATAGCTTTTCCCCATATGCGGTCAAGTTCTGTCTCCATCTCTATCTCTCTCTCTCTCTCTCTCCTTTTCTCTCTCTCTATCTGACATTGACATTCGAATTAGACACCTGACAATAGAGAATTGTTAAACCCTTCCCGCCCCCAACAGCTCGCCTCAATTCCAGCGCCTTGAATTTAATATTATTATTTTTGTTGCATTATTTGAAATGTGTTTTTATTTATTGACATTTGTGGGATTTAAGCTGATCGCAAATTGTGTCTTTTTTTTACACTTGCTGAAGGTATTTATACAAATTTTTCACAAATGTTTTTAATCTCTGTTTTTATAAATTTTATGAAAGTATTCGAGATAATTTTCAGTTGAAGAAGTAGCAAAATTTCAATAAAGAAAATCAGATTTTTTATATTAGATTTGCAGCAATATATTAAATATTATCTGGAAAGTGTATACAATCTGCGACTCTTAAAAAATACATATTTTTTATTCATATTTTTTTCTTGTCTATTTTTTTTTACTTGGGCGTTTGTAATTTCATATCAAATTTGTTGTTTTTATTGTTGTTTTTTGGGTATTTAGTTTTATTTTTGGCTGTGCTTTTGTTAGCATGCTAAGCGGATTTTTTCTTACATCAATTTAGTGTCACATTAGCGTTGTTGTGAAGTGCGACTCCGGGCACTTAACCGATCCATGAGGCACATGTATATATATATATAAAATATATATATATATATATTGTATGTCATTCTTTTTATGGGGGCGACAACTCAAATCAGATCAGATCCATCACAATTCATGGCACTTGTGATTACGCATCACATATGTGAATATATATATATATACATATTTATATATATATTTTATACTTGTAACAAAACAGTCAACAGGTATGTGCATTTAAGAATAATAATATATAACTTCATCTCCGATCGGATTCTGATCAGCATGCGGTCTGCCTGCGCACGTCTGCAGCCACATAAAATATTTCAGCAGAAAGCAGCAAAAACTTATGATTTTTATTTTATTTTATTTTTGTTTTTAAATTGAATTGGCCGTTTTTTGAAATCGCAGCGCTTCTTCTTTTTTTATGGCATTGCGATTTTATCAGCCGTTTTGTATTTCTCTTTTATGTTTGCTCGTCTCATTGCATGAATCATAAAGCCATAAAGAAGTATTCAAGTATTCAGTTCTTTATTGTGAATGTTATTTTTTTTTCGTTTCTTGATGTGCATCGAATCGAATTGTGAACGCTTCTGCGTCGGCCTGTCTGACAACAATCATAACTGTGTCAAATCTCTGCCAATTTCCATGTAAAAAGGTATTTGCAATCTTGGTATTTAAAAAATTCACTGTGGGCTAATTGACTGGAGAGCAGCTCGAAAGACGAACTTTAGATCAAAGATTGTGTATGGAATCGAATTGTAAAAAGGCGTTTTATAAGCTGAAAAATGTTTCGGGGCAGAAGTTTGAATAATGCGAATAAAAAGAGTTGAATTAAAGAGCAGTTTTGAATTGGAATAAAATGTTTTAATAGTGCATATTTTTACTGTCTGTCTAAGCATATAAATATCTTTCTTTATGTTTGAATGAAATACGCAGAACACACACAAACAGCGAATGTTTTTTTTTGTGATAAGTTAAAGTTTAGTTTGCTGTGGATGTGGCCACAAAGGCAAAGTATGCCAGGCAGCAACAGTTGAACAAAAACAAAAATGATTTATCATAATGGTAGTCGGCTGCCTGAGGCTTCCAGCGGCGTTGCCCTAAACGGGGCGATAACAGCAACAACAACAACAATCATAATGCGACAACGCGACGCGACATCCTCGGCGACTGGACCGAAATGTCAACTCTTCATATAAAAATTAACAAAATATAAATTAAAAAAAAAAAAGAAAGAAAAAAAACTGAAAAGAAATATGCGTTTTCGGGATACGTTTCTGTTTTTTTTTTGTTTTTTTTTTTTTTGGTGCTCTCAGGTTTGTTTTTCTTATTTCAAGATTTTAGTGCGCTGGCAATTTATGTGGCTTGGGACCATTTTTGGTATCGAGTTACGCCTGCGCAACAATGTTGTCTGCAGTCAGGCAGCAAAACCAACACAAAATTATGAATTGCCCAGGCCCATTTCAAAATACCAAAAAGAATCACAAAAAAAACTAAAAGCTTATCGAACGGATGCATCGGCTGCGTTTAATGATTCTTATGTATTATCTATGGCAGCGCATTTTTATCTAATGGCTGCTGCAGCTTCTTCCCATTGATTACACACCGAATCCGACGCCGACGACGACTCCAACTCCAACTCCGACTCCGATTCCGTCTTGGACTGCTGCACAGCAGGCATTTGAATTTGTAGCTGAAAATGTCAAAAGTTGTTGGCTCCGATTTCAGTGCTGACTTATGACATGTATTCATATTCCTATCAGTTTCGTTGGATTCTGCTCAGCTCAGCTCGGATCTGCTCTGATAGCTTCATAAGCCATCAGCGATAAGACTAAACTCAAGCGCTAATTGCCGGCAACAATAAACAACAACAACAACCACAACCAGAAACCTTTCGAGGCGCCATGCCACGTTTTCGTTGGGTGCGCAGCGGGGTGGTGGTGAGGGGGTCTTTGACAGTTTTCCAGGTGGCGAGCGGACGCGTTTTGTGCTATCAGCTGCTTGTTATCGCCAGACAAATGCATTTTGCAAATTATTAACATACTATCTGTCTGTGTGTATATATGTGCGGCAATGTGGCTTGCCACAAAACAAGGCAACCGGCTGCTGCAGCTACATTTGTTTGTGACGCCAGTGGGTTTGCTGCATGAACCGCTGCTGTGGCTGTGTTTGTGGCAACGGCAGCAGCTAATTGATGTCAGTACACAAAACTTGATTTATTTCTATTAATAAAAGCAGCCCAAAATGCAATCATTTTACATGCACACACACACATACATATAAATATATATATTTATATATATTAATATATATATATACATGTTTGATTATGCCCCTTGAGAAATTGGCTTTAATAAAAATATTTGCTAGGGATTTGCCATATGTTTCAATCATTATTTAATTTAATTTATGCGCCACGAATTCATTTGAGTGCTCTTTTAAACTATTAAATAAAAGCTTAACAATTTTTGTAACTGTTTAAAAATCATTTTAAAAAAATATCACAATTGTTAACAATAAAATCAAATTTGTTACGTCAAATGGCACATTTTGTGGCAATTTTATTTTTAATCAGTTAATCAGCTTCTTAATTCTTGTATAGTTAATAAAATAATCTTTTTAGTTCTGTGAATACAGTTTTTCTTTAAATTTATAAGTTGAGTAAGATAAGGAAATTAAATATAAAATTTATTTATCTTTAATTTAAATCAAATAATGAGTCAAGCAATTGAAAAGAATTATTATTTATTTATGCTTTTAGATGTACAAATTTAAAAAGCCGCAAAATTTTCTACCGGGCTTATTTTAGTCTTAGTATTTATTTATCTTTAATTTTTTTTTAATAATAAGACAAGCAATTAAAAAGAATGATTATTTATTTATGCTTTTAGTTGTACAAATTTATAAAGCCGCACAATTTTCTACCGGGCTCATTTTAGTCTGGTCAATAAATCGCTTGCTTGGCCACAAATAAACCAAGTAAATCGAGCAGTAGCCAAAAAATGCAGCAACTGCAACATTTGCTGCACATTTTTTGCTGCTGTTGTTGTTGTTTTTGGTTGTTGTTGTTTGTCGATAAAAATCGCGTAAAACTTTAGTTGCATAAATTGTAACACCGATTTTAATCGACAACATGTCGCTCGCCGGCTTAGACAACTCATTGAGCTGCTAAGCTCGGATTTTCCATATGATTTTTGCCATATGATTTTCCTTTATATATATATATATATTTTTTTTTTTTTGATTTCCTTAGCGAAATCAACGTCGACTTTTGGACATCGACATCGATCGACACTTTACGTGGCAGCATTTTTCGCTTGTAATTACGGCCAGAGGCAGTTCCGGTGTGTGTTTGTTGTTGTTGTTGTTTCGGTTTGCTGTTCAGTTGTTGCACTCTATAATTTTGTTAGGCTCGTAAATTATTGATATGTCAAATCAAATTCTGAGCATGTTTCTCTGCCCGACACACAACAAATTTATGACTTGTAATTTGTGTTGGCCGCAAACGAGAATTGCTTCCAACCAACAAAAAAAAAATATTATATGGCCAAAAAAATATGGCAATTTAATGTGCCACAGATTTCATTGGTGCGAAGTACTCAAAATTATAGTGTTTATTTTCAAGTATTGCATTTGAAGAAAACTTTTAGTTTTTATTACTCGATTTATATGATAAATTATAAATATAAAATAGAATTATTTTTGCCAAAAATTTAACAGTTATCAAATCCAACTCGAATGAGCCGAAAACTCTTTTTGAGGCAGCGGGCGCCCATGTAAAACACTTTGGTTTACAAGCCGACGGAGCTTCTCCTCCTCCCCCGCCAGTCAGCCAAGTTCCTGGCTGCATTTTGGCAAGTTACCTCATGTTTGAGTCTGGCTGGCTTTGGCATTTTATTTGGCCAGTGTTTTGACATAACTGGAGCGGTTCGTTAGCCGCCGCTCATATGTGGTCAATAGCTGGAGCTGCTGGCAGCCTGATTGGGATGGGGACCCGACGGGTCGATCGGGTTGGGGCGTTTGAGCGTTGTCTAACAAAATGCTCAAATGCTTGTCTTAGCCATTTGCATTTCGATCTTTTGGTAAATGGCCAACAACAAGCAACAACGTTCAACTTTAAACAAATCCAAATGGTAATAAAAGTTTTGTATAGAAAATTACAAGCGGAGCGCGAATGTGGAGACCCCAGTTTGGATCCTGGGTTTTAGTTTCAGTTTTGGTTGGGGATTTGTTGGGTGTTGGGTTCGCGGCTGGGCCTTTCGGGCTGTTGTTGTTGTTGTTGGTTGCCGTTGGCCGTTGTTGCACATATTCGACTTTCACTTTTCGTAATGGCCAAATGACCATTTGGGCATTTTGCCTGACTGCGCTTTAAATTTATGTTGATTGCTCGAGTTTGTTTTTGGCTAAATGTTGTTGAATTGTTTTCCGCTCAAATGACATGCATTTGACAAATGATTAAACCCAGTTTGTGGTGGGCGGACAACAGCAACCTCGACCTATTATATACGGCAAGCCATTGGAGAAAATTGCAAAAAATTACAAAAAATATAAATATTTGAAAAGTGAACATTTGCAATGTGATCTGAGCAATGTGGCAAACAATAAATAAATAAATAAATTTTGCTCTATTTATTTTTAATTGAGAAAATATAAGTTATGAATACAATTTTTGTGATACCGAAATAATAGTTTTATTTGCTTAAAATATTTATAAATTTATTTAAATACATTTTATTGATATTTCAAATGATCGAGTTTGTTTAAAAATATTTACATTTTATTACGATTATTTAATTGAGATCATTGTTATCAACCAGTGATATTTTTAAGGCTTTATAAAATGGATATGAATTAATATTTTATCAGAAAGTTTGATTCTTAGAACAGTGTTCATATTCCAACTAAATATATATTCCATATTCATATCTTTGACTCAAAATCTTTGAGCATTGCCTAACCCTATAGCCACACTATTTATTGATATTGCCCTGAAAATCTGCAACCCGCTAACAAAGTATAAATAAAGACAAACAAAATTCTCGGACAATGTCAATTCTGAATAAATACTAATAAAGTTTCGGGTCAAGAGAGTCCCGCGTCGAGTGTACTACATAAATTTCAATATTTACGAGGCCAAAATGCTACCGAATCAAAGGGCTGCAATCTTTTATACGTATTTGATTTTTTTTCTACTTATTTTACGGGTAGGCGTATGAGACGAGGCGTAACCCAAACAGAGGCGTGCGGCATGCAGCGTGCGGCATGCGGCATGCGCCGTTTACTCTTTTAGATTTCGCCGGCAAATATACGACTTTCATTTCTATGTAACTAACGGGCGTACAGGGAACATAGGAACGCGCGCCTCAAAATGTGGCATATGGCTGTATGGGAACTGGTCTCGCTGATCCCGTTGCTGTTTGCTGTGCACATCATAAATTGCCGCGACATAAATTTAACGTACTTTTGACACTGCTACCTGGTTCCAAAAAAAAAAGAAAAACACCTGACACAAAAATTGTTGTTGGTCGTTTTTCGCACGCTAATCTCTGTAAACAAATCACTAGAGTCATCGCCGTTGTTGTGGGCGTTGCCTGTTGTTGTGGGCGTGTCTCGGACATGTCCTTGGGGACATGTTGTTGTTTTAATTGCTGCCAGACATCGAGCAATTTATGAGCATCAATAAAGTGTCAACTTTTGTTTTGACTGCAAAACGCAAAAAAAAAACCAAAAAGGAGGAGCAAATAAAAGTACTCGCTTCTGGCCGTAAATCATCCGCGTGACTTTCCAGGAAACTAGTCGGAAACCAAAGCAGCTACCAGGCAGACCTGGTTCTGCTGTCCACTGCATCGAGGCACTGCAGATGCTTAACTTGCCACAGACATGCAAGCTCCTCTGCCTGGCCAGCTCCTCAGCCTGTGGCTTTTGTTTGTTTTATTTTGTTTTCTTTGGTTTTCATTGGTATTTGCATTTCAATTGAAGCAAGTAATTAATGTATCGCATATCTGTAGAATTTTAATTGCCAAGTCAATGCACTCCCAGATGCATCACTCATTTCAATAGCACTGCACAGCAAATTTAAGGGAAAACCAATAAATGAATAATTTAAATTTTTGCATTTATTTGTAATGCATTTAATGAGGTCAAAATATAGTTAAAGGGTTTAGTGAAGAAGTCTTTATATTAATGATTAAGCTTTGAACTTATATTAAAGCTTTAAATTAGAAGTTTGCTTTATTTAAAATTAAATAAAATAAATAAATAAATATAGAAATGGATTACTGAAGCAGTTTTTATGAAAATATAAATCTAGCTTTATATATAAAAAGTATAGTTAATATAAATTAATGTTCCTTTTTAATTTAATTTCTTACTGTGAATAAGTTTTAAATTAATAATTCAATTTTAATGTTAGCAATTTATTTATTTACTATTTACTTAACAATTTCGTACTATATTTATATGAATATTTATTTGATTTATTTGTTTATTTTATGTATTTTATTTATTTTATATGGTTTATTTATTTTATATGGTTTATTTCTTTCATTTATTTTTTTTATACATTTGATTTATTTTATGTATTTTATTTATTTTATATTTTTTAATTATTTTATTTATTTGATATATTTTATTTATTTTCATTATTTATATATTTCATTTATATATTTACAAGCAATATTAGATTTAAAAACAATATTTACTTGCTCTAGTTGAATTGCATAGATTATGCAGTCTGTTTTCGATTCAAGTACTCCCGCCATATTTTGTTATATTTGGAATAGGGTTACTTTGGGTCAAACACAACTGTTCAGATAATATAATATTGGAACTTGTTCCATGGTGTAAGAGGCGCGCGTGTGGCCCCGTCACGTAAAGTTAAGCCTCAAAATGGGAGCTGGCTGGCAGGCGGCCAAACAGTCAGTCGAAGGCAGCAGCAGCAACAACAATTAAATTCTGAAAGGGTTCCACTATTCGTATATATATATCGAATATAACATTTTTTCGTGGTAATCTAACAAAACCACAAGCAGCGGGGAAGCAGCAGCAGCAGACCAAAATCCTCATCATGAAATGCTGGCAACGAGCGTTGCGAATGTTCAATTCTTATTCTATGCCATATTTTGTGCAGGGAAACGAAGCCAAGTAAAATGAGAAGACCACAACAACAACAACAACAATAACAACAGCAACAACAGGAAACTATACACAACTGGCAAATAAAGAATAACAAATGCTAGAAGTGGCTGCTGCTGCACGTGATGATTGCATCATTGTGTCAGCTTAGTACGTGCCCCACAACGCTCTCTTGTCACATAAAAAATGACACAAAAATTCTCAACATTTGCTGCATTATAAACTTTTGCATGTTGTCGACAGATGTTTGTTAGGCAAAAAAAAAAACTAAGAACAAAACCAGAATCAAACAAAAATTGTGGTCGCCTGAGTCGAGCACAATCCAAGCATTTGACACTTACGCTTTGGGATCGAGAAAAGATATAATCCAAAAGCAAATGTTAACATTTAAAAGTGCAATTATTAGATATTGTCTTTAATATGTTAACAATTTTGCCTTGATTCTGTATTTCGGTATCTATATTTTCATTGCAAAAAATTGAACTGAAAAAATTATTTTCTGCCTTAAAATAATTATTATAAAATTTGTTTTATTATTTGTCAAATTTAAATTAATGTTTAGAATCAGTAAAAATAAAACTCAAAATATTTTTTATCTGCCTTAAAATTCAAATAATTAATATAAAACTTGTTTTATGATTTGTCAAATTAAAATTAATATTAAGAATCAGTATTAATACAACTAATCCAAATAATATCTTAAATATTTAAAGTATACACAAAATTTAGTTTGTTTTTTCTCTATTCTTTTTTTTGAATACTTTCCGAGTGCTATTCTGAGTGCTATTCATTGAGCACTCTAAAATGCTGGCGGCACCTTGATTTTCATTCATACTTCAATGGAGTCAGCCGCATGTCGCCTCGCTGTCTAGGCCCAGTTTTGGTTTGGGTCACATGAGTCACATGGAGGTGGTCAGGCTTCTGAATGGCATCTCTTGACTACCTAACGAGGGTTCCAATGCTGACCGATATCCGACTTATTGTTATGCAAAATCCGCCATAATTTTGTATAACAAGAGAACAAAAATAATGTAATATTAAAAACGCATCATAAAAATGAAGACCAAAACCGAACCGATGCCTCTGAGCCATAAACTTGGGCAACTTTCATTTCGCCTTGGGTCTTTGGGGCACAATGGTTTGGCTTTATATATATTAATATATATGCGACTTGGCTGGGCACCAAGTGCAATCTGGTTGTGCACAACAAAAGGAAGAAGCAGAAGTTTCGTTTTTTTTTTCCATCTTATTCTTCCCTCATAATTTATGGCAAATGTGCGCATTAAACTTCATTAGATCGAAATTTAAGGCCAAAGCGTTACGTTGATGCGCCCATTAAAATGTGAACACAAAAGTCAAAGATGCGGCATCGTTTGGGGGCATCGGATGCTCATTGAATTGGGATTGGGTAGGGTATGATGGGAAAAGTAAAGTAAAGAAAATTTGACTTGAGACTTTGGTTAAATAGTTATTAATAATTTTCAAATCTTTTTGATATAATTTTTTGATATATTCCATTTCTTTGAAGTTTTTCATTTTTACAGTTTTAAAAAAATCATAAAATTTTTTAATATTGCTCTTTTTTACTTCTACAGAGTATCTTTTAGTCTATCACTTTTCAGTCAATAACTTTAACTTATTTTTTGTTTGCAATTAGTTCGGTAGAAGTTCAACGACAGCAAAACGCATACAAAAAAAAAATAAATATAAAAAACTGAAAACTGGACTACAAAATTCATTGAAGATGCAGTTGGAATTGGAATTGGAGTTGGAGCTGAAGCCGCAGCGGCCAATACGAGGAATTATCACATAAATTTATTTTTAAAGAAAATGCCGAAAGAAATGCACCAAATGCACCACCAACTGCGTCATTGTTGGCGGTTGCATTTGTCAAATGCGGCAGCAGCAGCCGTCAAGCAAGTTGCACGCAGCGTGTGTTGCTCCAGTCTCCCCCTCTCATTTCTTTCCCCCTGTTTCTCACTTTTAAATATTTTTTATGTGTGCAACACCCACCCAAAGAGAGTTGTGCTGCATTTCCCAGCCATGTGTAAACATTTGCCAGCAAAGTCGAAACTAATTTTGTTGCTGCTGCTGCGTGGGCCTTGAGGCAAGTGCAAACGTGATGATGATTAAAATGTTGTGGTTGATAATAATGATAATCATCCAACCGCAGCACATACATCGTAGGCGCTCTTCACACCACTTTGATGAAAGTGTCATAAATTTCAATGCCATATGCAAAGTGCAACTTCAGCTACCATCAACTACACAGCAAAAAATTAGTTTCACAATTTTGAATATATTTTGTTTTACATTTATATAGACATTCATGCTAAAAATTGGACTTTATTCTTCTTAAAATTTTATTAATAATTTAATTTAAATAGTCACAATTTTAAATATATATTTTATATTTTTATAGATTAAAAATGCATGCTAAAAATTAGACTTTTTTCTGCTTAAAATTTTATGAATAACAATGGATATAATTTAATTTTAATAGTCACAATTTTAAATATATATTTTTTAATTTTTTATAGACCTTCATGCTAAAAATCTTACTTTTTTCTACTTCAAACTTTATTTATGATTATGAAAATAATTTAATTTCATTTGAATTTTGTTAATTTGATAATTTTGTGTGTTATGTTAGTTGAGGGGCGTGGCATCGTCCACTTGAAGAGGTGGCAACACGCTGTTGGCTGCTGTTGCCACTGCCACGTTGCCTATAATTTTTCACGCTTTCCACACGCCGTCCAACGACCTTGACCAAATTCGCGGCGTGAAACGCATCATAAAATTCAATTGACTGCAACAATTTTTGGCTTACATATTTTTGGGAAAGTTGCTAGGGATTTTTGTATTATTTTACTTTTTTTTTGCTGGAAAGAGATAAGCCAGGTCGAAGTGTGTCGCGACGCTAAAATGAGTCTGTCTGGCAAAAGTAGATGAAGCCCAGGTAAGCCTCGACTTTGGCAATTTGTCATGCTCGAGCCTGGCTGACGTTTTGACTTAACCGGAACTGCAGCGGGCAAAGGACGAGGGAAGGGAGAGTGAGAGAGAGAGAGAAGAAAGCCAGATAGAGTAGAGGCCATTGAATGAACCATAAATCTGGCCATGGCGCGTGCCCTTTTCTAATTTCCCTTTGGATATTGTACCTGTTGCAGCAGCAAGTGGCAAGTGTAACAAGTGTAAAACTAGCAGCCATTTTGCAAGCAATATCAGGCTTAAAAATTGCTGTCTCTCTCTGCCCCTCACTCTCTTGTCGCTGGCAGCAAATCAAGTGCAGGCAACCTTGGGAACTGTTGCTAGGAGGGCGCTGCTCTGGGGGATAAGAGCCATCGGGTTCAGCGCGTAAATTGTGGCAGACACTTAAGAGCCGAGACAAGATTAAATGTTGAATTACGTTAAGGCCAATGCAGATAAGCCAAGTGCAGTCACAGCCACAGCCACAGCTCCAAGATGCACAGGTCCACAGTCCACATCATCTGTGGTATCTCCATTTCCAAACAGCGGACAACCAGCAACGATGAGCTCTCCACAAGGAGTGCTCCGTGTTCGGGGCCAAGGTGATAATGATAAGGAAATGAAATCGAGTTAAGTTTCGCGACCAACACAATCTCCAAATGAGACTAAGAATGCGAATGCGAATGTGAATGTGAGTGTGAATGTGAATGCGACTACGAATGCGAATGAGTGCACTATCTGAATGCGTATAAAGTATGCTAACTGATGCGTAGCATAAATTATCACATGCACTGTGGTTCAAATTTATTAAATATTTAACAACAACAGTTAATGAAGTAGACAATATTTAGTATGCAAATTTTAAGTGCTTAAATACATTTTGCATTTAATGAAAAGTTAAGAAAAACATAAATTTTAATTGCATTTATTATGCAAGTTTTGTGTATTTCATAATATTAAACAGTCTAGTTGAACCATTGATGATTATTGATATTATATATATTTAAATTTAGCAAATATATATTTTAACTAATTGCAAAAATAGTTAAAAATTGAGAGTTCGAAAAACATCAATTTTAATTGCATTTATTATGCAAGTTTTGTGTATTTCATAATATTAAACAGTCTAGTTGAACCATTGATGATTATTGATATTATATATATTTAAATTTAGCAAATATATATTTTAATTAATTGGAGAAGTAGTTAAAAATTGAGAGTACGAAAAACATAAATTTTATTTGCATTTAGTATGCAAGCTTTAAGTATTGCATAATATTAAACTGTTTAGTTGAGGCATTAATAATTATTGATATTACATATATTAAATTAATTATTTAGCAAATATATATAATTATACCTAATCGAAGAAGTAGTTAAAAATTGAGAGTTCGAAAAACATAAATTTAATTTAATTTAATAAAATAGTATTCAAGTTTTGAGTATTTGATAATATTTAACAGTTTAGTTGAGCCATTGATGATTATTGATATTACATTTAATAGTAGCTTAAAGTCAGCATTCGAAGAAATTGTGGATTAATTAAAAAGAGGGGATATAAAAGATATATATATATATATAATTAATGTATAAGAAATAGATATTTTACCCAGGCTAAAAGCGGTGCCTTCCAATTTAATTAGAATAAATTCTGACTGCTTGATATTTATACTACGATTGAAATTGTTGCTTAGAATTATGCATATAAAATATTTCTAAAATTCACCAACTTGATCTTTATTCAACTATATAACTCATACTATATAGTTTTCGTCCGTCAAAATCTTTTTCTACATTTATGAAACATAATATTAGCCATCAACTGCAAACCAATGCAGCCTCAACCAGCAGCAAGCTTTACATAAATTAATTAATTAATAGTAAAAAAAAAAGATGTTATTTTATTTCATTTTCCCATTTCTGTGATGTTTTTTAAATAGATAGCTAAAGTTTTTTTTTTTAAGTAATCTAGTCGAAACTGTGAGCAAAACAAACCCGCATCAATCACTCAATAATATCAGCAATAATTAATATTGAATTTGGAAAGTTGTTATTTATCGGAATTATTAAGTGTCGTTGCCACACTGTCTGCATACAGATATATATATTGCCCAGTGTGTCTATGTGTGTGTGTCTGTGTGTTGTTGTTGCATGGCTTGACCCTAGCAACTGGCCGATAAGCGTAATTGATTTTTGCAATTATTTTTAGCATAGCTCAAAAAATGCTTTGAAAATGTGTCAAGTGGCCACAAAGACGACCTCATAATTTTTATGATTAGTGGCGGATGCTTGTTAGTGGGCAGCAAACGAGTTGTTGTTGTTGTTGTCAGCAGCGGCGAATCAGCAACACGTACGCACACTTCTCACACAAGCCATCCCCACCTCCTATAGAGGGCGGACGGGGGGGTAGCCTGCCCCGACAACAGTGTTGCAAAAAGGACCGCCGCGCCGACGTTTCGTGATAAATTGCAGTGATAGCAAAAGTACTTGGACTCTGTTGCTATGTTGCTGTTGCTGTGTTGCCGAAACAGAATAAAACGAAACATTTTGGCAGACGTGTCCACCAGGCAACAGCAACATCAGCCGCAGCAGCAGCAGCAACACAAAAATTAACCGCCGGCAAAGCGGGGAACTGAGCAAACGCTTCGTGTTGCATGTAAGCCAGTCAGTCAGAGGCCCAAAAAAAAAAAAAAGATGATATATCCAAAAATTCCATATAATGACTGCCAGGCAACAACATTGCCGACAACACAACAACAACAACTGTTGCTGGTCAGCAGCAATAACGGCAAGTAAGCAGCGCGCATTAGAAGCTGCAAAAGAAAAGAATCGAGTGAAAAAAAAAATATGCTGGAAAATACCCAACTAGCCCAGACATGGGAACTATTTTCACGCTCAGTTGCAATCTGTCAATGCCGTTCGCCACACCGCAGCAACATCCACAACAGCAACAACAACAGCAGCAGCAGCAGCAGCAGCAACAGTGCGCACGACACCTCTTTGTGGGCAATGTTGTTGTTGTTGCTGTGCAGAGTTTGCAACGCCCCGGCACGCTGGATAGACAGACGGAGGGACGGACTGAGGGGCAGAGGGACAGACGCGATGCGCGCTGATATATCAAAGCCGAACCATCATCATCTTATTAAAGAGTGCCAACTTAATTTGCTTGGCCATGTTGCTAGACAAGTTGTTGCCGGTGTTGCTGTTGCTGTTTGCCGTTGCCTTAGCTGTTACTGTTGCTGTTGTGCTGGTCTAGGTGTTGCTGTGGGGCGTAACTCTTAACAGTTAGAAACTAGAAAAACAGGCCAGCTTCTTGGCACCGAAGATTTTAATATGCTTTTGACCAGGCACAAAAAAAATGTAAAAATACATTTTAAAAAAAAATAAATTTATAAATTATGTATGAAATTTATATAAATTTTAAATGTTTGCTACAAATTAAGCAGCTTAAGATATAAATTAGATTTAAAATAATTAAATATCATAATTTCAATACCTATAATTAAATCGGAACTATTAAAATTTGTGAATTTTTTGACAGATCAATTTGAATTTATATTCAAGGTTTTCTTAGGAGTAAAATTGAAGTCAAATACTCAGTCAAAAAGCAATTATATAATTAAATGTGCAAAAGAGGCAGACAACAATTAAAATATTATTTTAAATAAGAAATAAAATATATGGAAAATATAAATAATTATAACTTACCAATAAATTTATTTTTTTTTATATATAATTTAATTTATAATTCCTTAACTAGTTAATAAGCTCGCCACTCAAATACTCTAAAATGTCTGCTGATGCGTGTGCCAAAAGTTTGCCAAAAAAAAGAGAATAAAAATAGAAAAACATGAAAATATCGAAAACTATATTGCGGTTATGCAATAGCTGAACTTCAGCTCCATTTTCAGCTGAAACTCTCTGATGGGGCTATGGGCACACTCAACACCTCCTCAGCTGCCGTTAGCTCAACTCTATAATTAATAGATTATCATCGACAACATTTTAAATTCGCATTAAATATTTTTTTTTTTCGTTGCTTTTGCCTGCGCGCCAAATTGCAATGGCAAAATGGAAAAAAAGCTACAACATTTTCTCGACAAATTTTTCACTATTTTTCTAGCGCTCAGTAAAAAATATTCTTTTGACTGCTGTTCGCTTTGGTCACATACGCGGAAGTGATTTTTTCCGCTTCAATGACGTCGCGCAGTCTTCTTCTTCTTCTTCTTCTTGTTGTTGTTGCAATGCAACAAGTTGCAGGTTACGTTTAGGGGGTGTCTGTTGCTCGCTCACGTGCTTTAGCCGGCCCACAAAACAGACAGAAAAAATAGACAGAAAAAATTATAAAATAAAACTTGGCTTTTTTTTTTGCTATGCTGTTGCTGATGGACAAGATCAATGTTGGAGTTGTTAGCGTTATTGTTGAAGTAGTTGTTGTTGTTGTGGCTGTTGCTGTTGCCTGGTTAGTTAGTCAGTGGGTTTTGATTACAAGAAAATGTGTTTTGTTGCAACGCCCTTGGAACGAATCCCACTTCGCTGTGGCCATTTATGTGTGAAATTTTGGCCATAAACTTTCATGGGCTGGCTTATTGGCACCGTTTTCTGTTACTTTTATGTCTAGCATTGGAATTATTTACAATGAAAATATTGAGGATTTAGTTAGCGTATTTTATATTATATTTATTATATATAATATTATTATTATTATTATTTTTTTTTAATCAGTTTTTGTGACTTTCTTATTAAAATAATTGGATTAGTGGTGCAACGTCATATTTAAATAAGTGAAATATTTATTTTCTTATATTTTTTTTTGTAAATTTAAATTACAGTACATTTTTTATTGGGCTCATTAAAATTTAAAATTTATTGATCTCCCATTTTATTTTATTTTTATTTGTTGTGTTTTTTTATTTCATTGAGACATCTAACAGTTTTGCCCAGACACCTTTTATATTGATAATATGTATTTTTATAAATTAATTTAAATTACTGCACATTTTTTATTGAGCTCATTAAAATTTAAACTTTGTTGATTACTCATTTTAATTAATTTTTATTTAGTGTTTTTTTATATTTCATTGACAAATCTGCAAAAATCACCTAAAGACTTTTGCCCAGTCAGTTTTTATTTTGATAATATATATTTTTATAAATTAATTTAAATTACTGTACATTTTTTATTGCAGTCATTTAAATTTAAACTTTTTTTGATATCTCATTTTTATTTATTTTAATTATATTTATTTTAATTTTATGCTTTGTCTTTTATTTTATTGACACATATTTCATATCTGCAATGATCACCCGAACAATTTTGCCCAGTCACACACAATTTATATGTAATTTAAATGATCATTTCATTATGCTTTAACTCAGCTGCAAGCACCTGTCAAAACCCCCCTCTTCCCCTTTAACGCTCGAGCTGTGGCCAGCTCAATATTTACACAAGAAATTAACGTGATTGGGCTCATTAAGCATACGCTTTATTTACGCATAGCTCATAAAAAAGAGTCTCGTGTTTAATAAGCAAATATTAACACCTTGCAAAAAATGGAGAAAAGATAAAAAATAAAATAAAAACTTGAATACAGTGTGTGCAAAAAGTGATTTGCTTGGCCAAACACAAAGCAATCAGCAAGGAAAACAGTGACTGATGCAACGAGGAGAATTGACTTGAGTTGAGTAAATATAATTTTTCAAGATCAATGTTTATTTACAAAACAGCCTGATGGGCAGCAAGAGTGAGAGAGAGAAAAAGAGAGTGAGTGAGAGAGAGAGAGAGGGGTATAGAACAGCAGCAGAATGAGGCAAACAAAATAAACAATGCAGCAAGCTTTTTGGACACGCAATTGCAATTAATGGGAAGTAACCGAAAACCCATTGAATGCCTCGTAGACGCCGTCAAGTGTGCACACACACACACACACACACACACACACACATATGAAGTGGCAAGTTGGTAGTTGAAGTTGCCACAGTCAGTCAGTGTCTCAGCGCCTCAAGATGAGCCGAGTTGTTATGAAGTTTTTCATTTCAAGTGCTTTGGCAACTTGACGTCGCCGCTGCCGCTGTGGCAGCCACAAAAATTAAGACGTCAAAACTGAATGTCGACGAAAATATAAACAAGCATCGATGCTGACTCCGACTTTGACTATTATGAGTAACGACGACTGTCACGAAACGTTCAACACTCAACATTCAACACATTGCAGCAAGTTCAATGGCCAAGGATATGCCACAGACAATAACAATTGCGTGCCACATGCAGCGGCAGCAGCAGTAGCAGCCACAGCAACAAACTGGTCAAACACTATATATATGAGATGGCGATTAGGCCAACTGCTTACCCCCACCTCCCCCCCCCCCCCACTCCATTACTTACCTCCTTGGAGTGTAAATCGATGCCACAACCTCAGCACGCATGTTCATGCCAAACGCTAAATGCATATTGGCAAAAAATAATGATGACAGTTGGCTAACTAAGCCAGACAGTCTCGGCCAATATACAAGCAGGCAATGTGGCATTGTGGCAATTGTGGCAATTGTGGCAACTCAATTTACAACAACATTAACAACTGCTGCTGCAACATTTAACAAATTAAGATGCAAACTAACTGAACAGATATATATATATATATATATATAGAGTCATATGTCTGTCAGTTCAAGCCATAATTATGGTCGCAGTTACACTAAGCAACAAGTTTTCAGTTTGCGGCGATCTGATTTCAATTTTAATTTATGTTTAAAGACAGCTAAGCGAAAACTGGAATTTATTTAATATTTTAGAGGTTTGTCTATAAAAGTCGGACTAAAATAAAAATCATATAACTTTTGAGTATTTGCTCAGCATAAATTTTAATAATAATAATAATAATAAAAATAATAATAAAAATAATAATAATAATTAAAAACATATACATTTTGAGTATTTGCTCAGCATAAATTTTAATAATAATAATAATAATAATAATAATAATAATAATAATAATAATATAAATAATAATAATAATAAAAATCATATAACTTTTGAGTATTTGCTCAGCATAAATTTTAATAATAATAATAATAATAAAAATAATAATAAAAATAATAATAATAATTAAAAACATATACATTTTGAGTATTTGCTCAGCATAAATTTTAATAATAATAATAATAATAATAATAATAATAATAATAATAATATAAATAATAATAATAATAAAAATCATATAAATTTTGAGTATTTGCTCAGCATAAATTTTAATAATTATAATAATTATAATAATAATAAAAATAATAATAATAATAAAAATCATATTAATTTGAAGTATTTTCTCAGCATAAATTTTAATAATAATAATAATAATAAAAATAATAATAATAATTAAAAACATATAAATTTGAAGTATTTTCTCAGCATAATTTTTTTAAATTAATTGCGATATCCAAAAAAAAAACATTTATAATTTTAGCAATAATTAAATCTAAATTTTCATTCTGTTTTTATTCAAGTAAATTTAATGCACAATTTTTATTATTTTTTATTTATTTTTATTTACCAACTTTTAAATTTTTCTCTGCTTTCTGCCCACATTTCTTAATATGCAACTCAAATGTTGCCCCTAATTGGTTGCACAGTGTAATTGCCTACACCTTATGTCACCTTATCAGTGGTGATGACAATGCTATTTGCTGAGAACTGGGTCAGTTGGCGCTCACGTCAACATGCTGCAAGTTGCAAGTTGCAAGTTGTTGCAACGCTCCAACAGGAAGTAATACAGGGAGCAGCAGGAAGCGGGGCGGGGCATGCAACTGTGACAACGTCGACGACCAACTAAACTTAGCAGCAAATCTTAATGACAGCCAAACAAGTTAGTCACACACACACACACACACATGCAAAGTTGTGTGTGTGTGTGTGTGTGTGTGTGTGTGTAGCAGGCAACAATTGCAATTGTCTCATTAGCGTGACAGAACATAAGATGGCAACACCCACACCCATATGCACACCCATACACACACACACACAAACACACACACACGCACACACACACACACACACACACACACACACACACACACACACACTTCGTGTATTGTTTAGGACACATATTGCAGTTGGTAATTAATTTGCGTCTCGCAATGATTTCTCTACATTGTTTCACACAGCACTCGCAATTTGCATAATTGTTTCACATGGCTCGTTTGGCATTTGTTGTTGGCTTTTATTGTTGACTGGTTGGCTCGTTGGCTGGTTGCCTGTTGCCAGTTTGCCAGTTTGCCAGTTGGCTAACGTAGGTGTTGAAAACTGTGGCAGTCGCTGGCCGAGTTTTTGGAATCCAGTTTATTCATTGCTATCTATGGCTAATTTTGCAATTGCCTCTCGTAACTAGCAGCGATTAATCAGTCAGACAACAACAACAACAACAATACTCTACCAACAACAACAGCCTTTGGCATAAGTGAATTACTCACATGGAGCCGCACCCCCCAAAAATATTATTCGCAATCTAAACAAATGCAGCGCGCACAAAAACCTCCTCTTTTCCGGCCTACAACCCCCCCCCCCCCTTCCCCCTCGGGCATACCCATATCTATTTGGTTTTAGGCCAATATTTCGCACTATAATTGATCAAGTTTTTGGGCTGCGCTATTTTTCCTTTTTTTTTGTGCTCGTAAATATTTGATTTTTTGCTCGCAAACAGGAAATTATGCGTTGTTTTTTTTTGTTGTTGTTTTCCATTTGGCCAGTTTGCAGTTTTCCTATTGCCAAATTCCATGTAGATTGCCAATGAATTAATGCATTGAGCTCATAATCAAATTTGGCAGATCTTATCTAATTGCATTCTGTACGTGAGTTAAGAGTTTAGATATGAAATTCAATTTAAATTTGATGTAATTTGATGAAACTATGATGAAAATAACTACGTAGATGTTTACTGATAATATTTGGAATTTTGTAATGAATGCTGTATTTTTGTGGCCTAGTTATTAATTTGAAATAACTACATTTTTTTGGTTATTTTTTAACATGAATATCGAGTAAGAACCAAAGCATTATTAATTATATATTTGAGATATTTCTACTGCATTTTGTTTTTGGCAAATTCGTGGAAAGATTTGAGCCATTCGTACTGCAATTTTTTTAAATACACATTGAACATAAACTTCGAAATTTTTGCTCAAAGTTAATGTTAAATGTGTATTTAAAAAAATTAAAATTTTAACGCTGAAATTTTCTATATAAATATTTTATCAGTTTTTGCTATTTGCTATTTTTTGTGCAATAATTAAGCAATATTAGTCAAACTCTGCTTTTGGATATGAAAATAATTGTGTTCTTTGTCTGCCTCTCATTAAATGTGTTAATTTTTTTTTATTACTTTCTTAGTTTATTTAATATATAATAGGTCATTATTTATACATTTTAATAGAGACATAATTATTTTAGTCTGCACAAACAATACAAAAAAAACTTTTATTGACCTTTGGCAAAAAACTTGGTAAAAAGGTGTCAAACGTATCCAATTTTTTATTTGTGTTGATATTTTTTAAATATTTGTTTTGTGTTTTTATAATTTAATCAAATATAAAATATAACTCAATTGTTATATAAATTTCAAATATGTTCATTCAATTTGTAGACTTTATTTTTATGTGCGATAGTTTCATAAACTATTCTTTGGCTTTTAATTAACTTTGCAATTTATTTTGGCATATATTTTATAATATTGTATATAATATTTTATTTCGGAAGAAAAAACTGCAAACGTAACCAGTTTTCCACTTGGGCAATTGCACCACTGAACCACTTTCCACACACACACACACCCACACACAGTTGAGGTGTGGGTGGGAGGCGTTGGTCTTCAATCTGCATATTTTGGGTGTGCGTGATAAATTTTTATTAGATTTTCAATTAGTTGTCGACTTTTATAAAAAACGAGTTTAGTTTTTCTTTTCAGCAATTAATTTTAGCTTAATTTTAATGGGATCAGTTGGATTTTTTCCAACTATATTTTTTGTTTTTTTTTTTTGCAGCTGCATATGAAAATTATTAAATTGGTTTTATTGAACGAGTCAGCGTTGAGAGTTTTTTTTGCTGATTTATAAACTTTCGTGCGGCCTGACAATAAATTCCATTCAATTTTTATGGAGTGCTAAAAAGTGAATGCAAATCATTTCAGCGCTTTGACTCATTAACACAACGGGGAGCATTCATTAACATTTGCTCTGTGTGAATTATGAATAGTTTAACACAGTTTCAGCGCTTTGTTAAATCACATTTTGATCTCTTTTTTTCACTCTGCTGTTTGGCATTATTTCTGCTGTGGTTTTGGGCCACTACAATTGCGCTGAAACTGACTGTAGGTGTGGTCCAATTCTCTGGCGCTTACCGGACCGGCATAAAAATAATAATTTGTTTTTCTCATATATATATAATAAATTGTAACTGCCATTTCAGTGGCCCAGTTTGACCCATTTTTGAGTGACCAAACAGCTCTTTAAAAACAAAATAAGTCGTATTTAAAATTTAATTGCACAAATATAAATTAATTCATGACGTAATTTACATTGCAAAAAATTGAGAATATAGTAAAATTAATTAATACTCGATTTTATATATTACAAGAATTTTCTGTAAACATTTTTCAAACTTTAAATCAAATCGGGAATACATAAAAAATTAAATATATTTATTAAAGAGATTTCATATTCCACATTTGATTAAATATTTTTTTTTGGCATAAAGACAGATGCACATACCAATTTTTAAGGAGAGTCAAAAAAAAAAATCAGTTTGCGGACCGAAATAATCGCATTAGAAAATTTCCACATGTAAAAATTGTATAGGAATTTTTGAATGATTGTTGAGGTTTCCGTTTTTTCTTTACACACATTTTGCAGATGCGAATGCCGAAACATTACCAATTTTCACACTTGAAATTTTCCAACACGCACTAGGTGTGTGTGCGTGTGTGTGTGTGTGTGCCCCAAAAGGATTTTCACGCTCAGCATTTGTCCTGCTGGCAATTTAGTTCCACACCGAGCGACGAAGGTGACACGCATTTCAAATTGGATTTGGGCCGAAACCGAGACGAGACGAGACGAGACGAGGCGAGTTGAGGCATTCAGTTAGTGGCTGCAGTTGGCCAACTGGCAGCGAGCATAATTTTTCGCATTGGCAGCTGGCAGCAGCAAACAATTGCCAATTGCTTTAGGCCGATTTGCGTTGCTTGGCCACAATTCGCATCTGCCGATTGATAGTAAAAACTAAGCCAAATAAAGCAAAACTTTCATAGTGAATCAGTTGGAATCGCTGCATATTTTATTATTTGTTTGTTGTTCAACTAATGAACTTTTATTTGACAGACTGGCTGACTGACTGACTGTCTGACTGACTGACTGTCTGACTGACTCTTTTTGGCCTAAATGTAGGCCTTAAATTTAGGCGATTTTAATGGCAGTCGCTGTCGAGATTTTGGCCAGGCCCTTTCAAATAAAAGCAACTCATGCTGCGCTTTTGCTCAACGCTTAACCTGATTTAACATTTTTTTTTTTAATTAAACAACAAATGTCCAACAATCGCGTTTAATTCGACTCCATAAAAAAGCCAAACACACAAATCGCTGGGGCGTCAAAGGAAAGTTTCAATGAGTGTTTTTTGGACCGCCCAGTTCTGCTTTTTATTCTGTTATCATCGACTCAGTTTGGCCATATAACGATAATGTTAATGATGGCCCTAAAAATCATTTTATGCTCTTTAAAACGGCCCAATGACAAAGTTTGGCCCGACTTGTTTGTCCTTATCATGTTGCAGCTGCAATTTTAGTGGCCGCAACGCGTTGCGGCGTCCATCATAAAAATCGAATTTGATTTTAATTTTTATTACAAGTTTTACTTTTGTGAATGAACGAATTGCGGGCAACCTACAAAATCCCATTAAACTACTATCAAAATTCGATAAGATTGCAGCAGAACAAGCGAAAGCACTTTCGGGGCGGAGGGGGAAACCTTTCGATTTGATTTACGATATCATTTTAAGCAGATCTTAAACATGCTCTATTTAAATGTGATGGTTCTACTAAAGTGTAACTGAATTAAAAATCATAAATTTGTAGTTATATTTATTTTTTTAAGAAGTTTATTCTGTAGGTTCTAAATAATTGCTCTCTTTTATTTTCTATGATATAAGGAAAAATTCTCTATTTAAATGTGATGGTAATACTAAAGTGTAACTGAATTGTATATTAAAAATTAGTATTTATATTTATTGTTATTAAGAGGTTTATTTAGTAGGTAAATCATTTTTCTTAAATGTTTTCTTTTATTATCTATGATTTAAGATATCATTTCAAGTACGGCGAGCAGATCTAGAAAAATGCTCTATTTAACTTTGATTGTTTTACTAAAGTTTGACTAAAATAAAAAAAAAATGTTGTATTAATATTTATTGTTATTAACATGTTTATTCTGTAGGTAAATCATATATATAATTAAATGCATTTTTTTTATTTTCTATGATTTATGATGTTATTTTAAGTACAGCGAGCAGATCATGAGAAATTCTCTATTTAAATTTAGTGGTTTTACTAAAGTTCGACTAAAATAAATATTACAATTTTTTTTTTATTAATATTAATTGTTTTTAAGAGATTTATTCTGTAGGTAAATCATTCTTCTTACGTGTTTTTTATTTTTATTTTCTAACATTAATGATATCATTTAAAATATGACGCGTATATCCCAAAAAATGCTCTATTTAAATTTGATGGTTGATGTGATGGTTCTACTAAAGTGTAAATAAATTAAATATATAATATAATGAAATAAATATATGTAGTTATATTTATTGTTTTTAAAAGATTTATTCTGTAGGTAAATCATTCTAAATAAATGCTCTATTTTATTTTTCAATATATCATTTCAAGTACGCCGACCAGATCTTAAAAATTCTCTATTTAAATATAAATTAAAAATTAGTATTAATATTTATTGTTATTAAAAAGTTTTTTCTGTAGTTAAATCATTCTTACTAAATCCTTTCTTTTATTTTTAATAAATTTAATTAAATCTGCCTTAAAATTGCAGCTAGAAAAAGCAAACATTTTTCAATCAATTTTTTTTATTATTTATTTTTGTTTTTATTTATTAATTCTCAATTATATTTATTAATTGCTGTTTCTGCTTATTGTCAACCGACAACTGCCTTTGACAGTCGTGCAATCAACAATAAATAAAAAACGGTATTCGAGAGAAACAGAGCCAAACAATTGTTGGCCAAGACGCGAGAGTGGCAACTGTCTGTGGGGATTTGAGGTAAGCCAAGCCCCTGTTTGATTTGGCCCCTTTAGACGACAGAACTGTTAATGTGTTGTAATCTAAAGCTAAGCGTTTTTCTTTACCAAAAATCAATTTGAACTGTCAGTCATATCACAGGCCCAATTGTCAGTGACAGTTTAGCGGACAGAATTCTGTTGTGCCACTGTGGCAACAACAACAACAAAGCGCAGTTACCAGTTACAAGATACAAGATACTCTGGAGACAGTTGACATTTTGAGTTGCATACCACAAACTGATTGCGTTTAAGGTGTGTATTTACCCAACTCCCCCCCATTCCCCAGACTCCTTGCATGGCGCTGATGGGGTCCGACCTGACCGAGGACCACACAGCTGCAGAGCTCAGCTGAGCTGTGCTGATCCGAGCTGAGCTGGAATTGTTGGCAAAAGTTATCATTTATCAAAGCGTTCGACTTGCAGTTAAAGCCAATTAATCAATTATTTACTATGTGCCACATATTTGTATGCGCCTACGCACTGCGTGCACCAAAACGCTTCATCAATTAGGCGGCATACACTGCAAACAATTTGGCATTAAATTGTGTTAAATAAATTTGAAAAATAAATTGCCAATTTATTTAATAAAAGCAGTGCTTAAATTAAAAATAAAAGTATTTAAATATTGCCAAACTGCATTAATTGTCAGATCAAAAAAAAATATAGTATATAGTATAATATAAAAAATATAGTAAAATTTGTAGCAGTGTAAAATGCTTGCAACATGTGCAACTGATGGGGTTCAGCGCAAAAAAAAAAACGAAGGCAACTGTTGCAAGTCGTTGTTGGCGCCGCCAAACTGATTGCGAGGGGTGGAGCGGGGAGGGGTAAGTGCGAGCCTCGTTAGTTGTCGTTCTGCACTCGCTCATTTTTCATAATTTCCACACTTGGCAACACAACATGCAACGGAAAACCAAATATAACAAAACAGACGATTTCCGCTTGCAACCGATGGTGGCACTGGCTCTTGGCTTCTTATTCCCGGTCAATGCCAGAAGTCAACTTAATTAATTTTGTATGCCAGCAGCAAGTGGCAGCAACGTCTTTAACTGCAGCATCGATTTTGATTTAAGCCAAGCCAACGAGTGGCATGCAAGCGAAAGCCAAGGCCAATAATGCTGGCTGCTACCAGCATTTGGCCAAAACAGGAAGTTGCTGGCCATCGACTGCTTCTTTATCTGTTTATTGCCGCTGCAGGAGCTGCCACAAAGTCAGCCAGCAAGCCAGCCAGCATTGCAACTTGCAACGGCAGGTGTTGGCCATATCTCTGATTAAATGGCGTACGCCAAATCATGGCCAAAAGCGTTCATAGACGCACATTAAATTACGCCCCGCTCGAGTGGGTGAGGCCCAAACTGTAACCTGAGCTTCGCTTCGCAATGCATTTTGTGGCAACTCCAACTGTTGCAAGCAGCCATAGCATTTAACTACTTAAAGCTTGGCTTTAAATTGCTGCATCTTTCAGCCAAACGTTGCTCGATTTGTTAACTGCCCTAAATCAAAGTCTAATCAGAGCCACAAATAAAGCCATAAAATTTATTTATAATACAAATTAAATGAATATTTGAATTTATCTGTTGCTCCAATTAATTGCCTTTAATCCAAGTCATCGGAAATATTTAAGCCACAATAAAATCAATAACAATATCGAAAAGCTAATTTTAAATATTTTAATAATTAATTTTTCAGCCCGCGCAAATTGTTAATTTTTTTATTTGTTTTTCCAAATATCTTTGGTAAACTAATTTAATGCTACCTCACACAAAGATTTTTGCTCTGCGCAGCTGGAAATAAATGTTGGGATTAGTTGAATGTTCAATATGTGGTCGCTGGCCCACACAGTGAGGCTTCTTCAGAGACGGACACCGACTTCAAAATGTCACACATTTTTGTAACGAATCCGGCAATTCGTGATGCCAGTCGGCATATCTGAGATGAATGAGCCTGCAACACTCAACTTGGATCGATGATGTCGACCTACCGCAAAAATCATTGCCAAAAAAAAATGAAAAAGGAGCCGGAAGATGTGCAGCAGGAACCGGCGTGTGAACCGTGTAACAAGTGTGGCAAATGCGAGGCAAAAAAAAAAATGTGTGACACAAATTAGACACGCCCTGCGCACCGCATAGGTCTCAGCTCCCCTCAGACATGTCGGCGTCCTGTTGTGTGTGGGTGCATCTAAAAGAAATGAAAAAAACAGCATTTTATGTCTGCGCTGCGCTGTGGCATCTATTTTGGCCTGTGATGCTGCCGCCAGCAGTGTCTGCGTTGATTGTGAAACACTTTCATCACTTCAGTGTCAGCCAGCAAACAACATGCATGTCTGTCTCTGTCTCTGTCTCCGCAAAACATCATCCAAAAGACCGAAAGACCGCAAGACCTGAAGACCTCAAGACCTCAAGATCTCTGACAAACGGTGGGCGTTTGTTTTAATCGTCTCTTTCTCTCTCTGCCGCTCCGCCGGCAACTGGAACCTGGAACTGGCTTTTGAGCCCACACAGAAAAGCAAAGCGTTTGAAGTGACAGAAAACAACAAAAAAAAAAACAAACTGCTTGTCATATGCTTTGAAGTGTATATATATATATATATATATAAATATAAAAATAATAAAAAAAAAAAAAAAAAAAAATTTTATGTTTATATATTATAGGCTGCTGCCTACACCTGAACAGCAATTATCAGCCCACCCAAACTGGAGTTAATTTTTAACCAAAAAACTTAAAATTCAAATCTCAAAACTGGGACTCGATTTCAATTTCAATTTTGAGCTTTAAGTTCTGGTTTCAATATGCAAACAATGCACATTGACACAGATTTTCATTTTCATTAGCCACTCGAACCGACTGCTGACCAACTTTCTGCCTCTGCAATTGTGCACTGACTGATTAGAAGAATAGCAACAACAACAACAACAACAACAACAACAACAACAACAACAGTTGCAATCATAGACTGCCTGCTGCTGCAGCAGCGTTGATAAAAGAAAATCAGCTGGCAAAAACCACAATACTGCAAACTGCTGAATGACAGCAACCCACCCCACCCTTCCCCCCACTCAATCCTTCAACCCCCAGCCGCATGCTGGTCCAGAAACATTGCACTTGATTAGTAGCAACAACAACAATAACAACAACAACAACAATAGCAATTACTACTACAAATGCAAAACCTGCGTGGGCTGTGCACCATGAACATCCCAAATCTGGTTACTTGCATAGCTCTTGGCCTGTTTTCTACACTCCCCACCTCCCCCCCCCCACACACCCTTTGACGCCCTCTGCCCTCTCTGTTCTGGCCATGTCGTTTTGGTCGATTGCTTGGCTAGCTGCTTGTTTCTGCATGCGTTTCATTATGTCAAACAGTCAATCATGCAAAACAGTTCAGCTCCAGCCGGCATCAGTGGCACCAAGTGCGTGTGCGAAGCGCACAGTGGGGCAAAATATATGAACAAAAAAAAACGAATTAGGTTTACTAAAATTGGAAATGGATTTAAATAAAAGAAGTGTAATTTTTAAAATTTTAAAAAGGGTTTTTATTTATTTTATTATTACGACAAAGTTTTCATAATTCTGAGCAACTCTAAATTTATTATTCCTGGAAATCTTTTAAAATATGATATTTTTGAAATTTAATATTTATGACAGCATATATGAAATTTTAGTTAAGTTTCTATAAATCTATAAAAAATATTTATTTAATAATCGAACGCTATTTATAACTCTAGACTTAGTTATTAATTTTTTTTCTCCATATGACTCTAAAATGAATATTTAATATTTTTCCATATGGCACTAGAAATAATTATCAACAATTTTCCATTTCTAGATTCGTTTTCAATATTTGATTATTTCTAGGCAAACTCGAGCTAAAGCAGCTTATAAATTTATAAAGTTTTTGTTATGTTTTGTCCCACTATGCAGTGGCTATGTAGTCCGTAGGCGAGCATCAGCTGAGTTCTGCTGCTGCTCTTGCAACAGCTGAAAGCCCGAAGAGTTGGGCACACTGCATTTTAAGTGTATGCAAAGTCGATGCCGAAAATGCAATGTGTTTTTTGAGCTGCAGCAATTCCCATGGCCATGCAACGAGGACCGCACACAGAGGCACACACAGACACAGAAACAGTGGCAAGCAATTGCGTTAAAGGGAGGCGAGCGCTGCCCTTAAAGCGGCCGGCGTTTCAAACAAATTTTTGGCAATTGGGCACAAACAATTGCGGCATGTTGCAAGTAGAAATAGAAACTAGAATGGAAGTTGATGAACTGAGCTGCCTGCTGGCAAAACACTTTAGGGATGCGCAAGTGCAGCCAAATGAGTTTCAAATGGCAGCAAATCGAGCGACAAAGCAGCAACAACAATTGCAGCCAGGATCAAAAAGGCAGAGCGACTCCAGAGAGAGAGAGGGAAAGAGAGAGAGAGAGGGAGATTTGGGAATGCTCAGGTGACAATGAGTATTAGCAGGAGAATGCTGCCGGATGAGCATGAGAATCTCCACAAACAATGACAACGTGCAACGTGCAACGTGTGCGACATTTTTTCACCATTGTCCAGAAAATTTTTGTATGTGTGTGTGTGCCACACGCAAAGCCAGCAACGATGACGTTGACAAGTTTTTTTGTTTTTTTTTTTTTTGTTATATTTTTTGTCTGCTCAAACTTGGCAATCGTATTAAGGTGACATATATGAAAGCCAATGCCGCTTCTCTCTGCCCCTCTCTCCACTCTCTGTCGCTGTCTGTGTGTGGCAGCCGCTTGTAGCAATTAGAAGACATTAGACACATTGTGGCACATTGTTCGCATTGAGCTGCTCACTCGTTCAACCTTAGCAAATTAGTTAATAAAGGTGGGAAAGTTGTGATTGTTGAACTATTTTCGGTAACTGTTTCATCTTCTCTCCTCTGCCCCTCTGCCACACACTCATTTTTTACAAGTGCGCAATGAGTTTGCGAATTTTTTGTGTGGTGTGTGTGGGACAAGCGGCATTTTTCAAAAAAATCTAAATTCTTGCCTTCAATATTTTGACAGCCAGAACAATCGCATCGATATTGCAACTATTGAGGCATTCTTCAAAGTGTTCTTTCCCACGTTTGTATCTGAAGTGGCGGCCAGTAGAAAGTGCTCCGCAGGGCATTGAAGAGGTAACGAGAAAATTACAGCAAAACTTTCCAAGAATTAACAGCACAAAGCACAAAAAAACACTCTATTTTTCAATTTGATAATTGGTTTATAAACTTATATTATTTTTAGAAAGTTCTTAAATATATAAAAATATTAAATATAACTTATATTATTATTAGAAAATTCTTAAATGTATAAAAAAATAAATATAAAATTATCGCAATTAATTTATTTAAAGTGAACAATTTTTAGAAAGGGTTTAAATAAATACCAATAAAATAAAAGTAAGGATTTAAGTGAAATAAATAAAATAAAGCATTAATTATATATTAAAAATCAGATTTTATAAATATTTCTATCACTTAACTATGCACATTAATTTAATGCCTATACAAATAATTTAAGTAGCTTTAATTATTTGGTTGAATCATTTTTTTTTTCTGGCAAATCCCAAAGCGTAATTCTTGATAAATATTTTGCTCAACGCAGCATTTATTATCATCATTTTATATTTTATTTATTAATTACAAAAAGGGTCTAATTACGCGCAAAGGTCCAAACTGGGCAACAGTTGTTGTTGTTGGGCTTTTGCTTTGAGCCTTTGGCCTTTTTTCATTGCCGCATTGCCACATTGACGCGTTCACACCTTGCCACGAAATGTCGGAGATAATGGCTCGAAGGAGGAGGCAAGGACAGCAGCCAGAAGCGGCACTTACAAACAAGTTTCTTAATGCTTCATATAAAAAATATATATATAAACCTTTTTTTTTAATATAAAAATTGCGGCTATTTAAGCGGTGCACGCCCCAAAAAACAAAAAAAAAAAAAAAACAAGTGCAACAAAGTTGTTGCAGGCAGCTGGCCCAAAAGGGCGAGACAGATTAAGGGCCAGCAAAACGCTGAATGTTGCACTAAATGTTGTGTTGTTGCACCTGCAACCAAGTTAATGTTATCATTCACAATTTGATACGCTTGTAATTTTATTGCTGTGAAATTGCCAATAATTATGAGCGGCAGATGCCCCAAAAGATTAACATTTGAGCAAATCACTTTAATCTCAGCAAAAACTGCGCTCATTATGCGACTGCATTTGCCAGTTGCATGTTGCCAGTTGCCAGTTGCCGCTTTTCTTATTGTACTTCTTTGAGTGGCACCAAAAACTTTATTGCAACTTTAATTTGGCTACAAAATGCAGCAAGTTTGTCGCCGACTCGACGACATTGCTTTTGGCCCCCGATTCTGATTCTGATTCGGATTCGGATTCTGATTCTGTTTTTTTGCCTTTGGTTTTCGCTTTGGGTTTTTTGGCTTTTTCGCTGTGTTTGGCACAAATTGGCTTAAGCCCGCACAAAACGATTTTCATCAGACTAAAGGCAAAAACTTTTCCGACGCTGCTTTCCGCGCTTTTGTCACAACTTTTCCTCGTTCTTTCTCTCTCTTTCCTGTCTCTCTCTCTCTCGCTCTCTCTCTCTCACTCTCTCTATGTATGCGTAATTGCATTGCATGCTGCGCTGCATTAAACATTTCATAATTTTATTTGGTTGCCTTTGTCATTGGCTTACGTTTGTTTTTAGCCAGTTTCCCACAAAAAGTTTTTCCTCATTTGCCTTGTTTTTTTTTTTTTTTTGGCTGGTTTAAGCTGCTCAAAAAATGTGCAGTTTTGAATCCTGTTTGTGGATTTGCGTAATGAACAAAAAGCGGTAAAGAGTTTTTTTTTATGTTTCAATAGCTCTTAAGAATTCTTCTTAGAGATTCATTAGGTACTTAATTATTAACATCGATATATATTTTTTTAAATAGCTTCATAAAAATATGTTATATTAAAAATTTATAAATATATTTCTAATATTTTACTACACATCTGGTTTTCTACCAATACCTTTACTCAGTAAAAAGGTAGGCTTTAATATATAATATCTTTGGGATTCATTTATATAGTCAATTATTAACATGGATAAATTTGTTCCTCTCTCTTTTTATTTAGCTGAATAAAAATATCTTATATAAAAAATTCATAAATATATTTATAATATTTTACTAAACCTCTGATTTATTACAAAACAAATTTTTAAGAAAAAATATAGTCTAAAATATATTTTCTTAGAGATTTATTAAGATTAAGAAGCCAATTTTTTACATCGATTAATTTGTACTCAAAGATTATTTTCCGCTCTATTTTTATTATATTAAAAGTTATTCAATCTGATTACCATTTCTAAGTAAAAAGATTGTCTTAAATATATTTTCTTAGAGATTCTTTAGGATAGCCAATTATTAACATATATAAATTTTTACCCAAGGCTTCTTATCCTCTCTCTTTTTATTTTATTAAAAATTATTCAATTCAGAAATTTATTTATAATATTTTACAATACTTCTGATTTTCTATTAATATTGTTTCTATATAAAAAAATAGGCTTAACAATTTTTTCTTAGAGATTCTTTAGGATAGATAAATTTGAGCTTAACGCTTCGTTTCCTCTCTCTTTTATCCATTTTCCGTAAAATATTTTTTATTCAATTCATAAATATATTTATAATATTTTACTACCTTTAATAAACATAATAATATATTTTTAATATATATTCTTAATGATTCATTAAGTTAGTCAATTATTAACATCGATTAATTTGTACTCAACGCTTCTTTTCCTCTTTCTTTTTATTATATTAAAAATTATTCAATTCATAAATATATTTCTCATATATTTTACTACCTTTAATAAATATAAAGATATCCTTAAAGATATATTCTAAATGATTCATTAAGACAGTCAGCTAATAACTGCGATAATTTGTTCTCTCAGCGTATCTTTCCATTTCTATTAATCCTCATTTTTTTCTGCTCTTTACTGGTGATTCTGGCTTTAGACACGCTGCTTAGCCATTGTCGTTTGGGCCAACATTAACTTTAGACGGGGTCTTAAGCAACACGTGACATTTGTCTAGCTGGCAGCGCATTGGGCACGCTTTTTGTTGGCCAAAGGATAATGGGCTACCAGGTGGGTGCACTGAATGTTAAATGGTCCACGATGATTTCAGTTGCAATCCTCGTTCTGGTTGAGCTGCAGATTGGCCCTCTTCCTGCCATAATTTGCTGTGACTAAAGGTGCGCATTTGTGCGCGTGCAACATACGAACTGGACACACGTAGCACGATTCGCCACGCATGCGCGCATGAGGGTTCCGCAGAGGGAGAGGTAGGAGGGAGGAAGGCAGTTGAGGTGCCTAGTTAGTAGCTTGGAAAATGTCAACTTGGCTTGTGCACTCAAATTTAACACGCTTCAGACTCGGCTTCTGGCAATCAGCTTGACTTGCTGCCTCTGTTGCTGCCTCTGTTGCTGCCTCTTAATGTCCCATCATAAAATGCAATTTCAAGGCTGCTGCTGCTGCTGCCGTTTCGGTAGTCCTTTAGTCCTTTTGTTGCAGTTTGAAAATTTACTTCATGGAAATGCGTTTCGCACGCGGCATGCAACAATTGCAATCTGTACAAATTTCTCTCACATTCGTTGCAAATATTTTGGTGTAAACAAATCTCAAGCTGCGCCAAGTTGCTGTGCCACATTTCCCCTGACAGACTCGTGCTGCGTCTGCTTCTTGGCTGCTGCTGCTTCTGCTTCTGCTGCTTTTGCTTTGTTTATCAATTAAAAGGCAACTAACTGTTGTTTATGCATCTTGCGGTCTCTCGCTCAGGTGTTGCCAGCTGCTTGCCCCGAAAACAATACACAAACAACAAACAAAAGCACATTTCCAGGTTATTCCCCAGCTGCACTGCTCAGTTAGCCACTGCAGTAGCCAATTTCAAAACAGAAACCCTTCACAGCTGTTGGTCTGCTTTGACAGCTGAGTTCGAGTGAAATTATTAACTAAACACGCAACTGCAAATATAAGTAAAATATTTTACATATATTAAATATATATATATAAATATATATTAAATAAATTGTAAGTAATTTTCATAATTTATTTATATGTATTTTTAATAGTAAATAAAAACAAAAAGTAGGCTTGGAAAAATAAAAAAAAAATTATTTTTCTTTGAACTGGCGCCAGTTTAATAATTATTTAAATCATTGAAAATATAACTAATTTAGAATAAGGTAATATACAAAAGATTTTGTTCATTAAAATGTAGTTTGTTCTTTTCTCAAAATTCAAGTTTAAAATTTTCAAATTAAATTTTTTACTGTATTTTATTTTCCCTTTAAAAAGCAATCAAAAATTGCGGATACGATAAAATAAATATTGATATTTTATAATTTAAATATATAGATTTAATTTATTAAAATATAGTTTGCCTGTCCACAAATTGCAAGTTTAAATTCCTAATGAAATTTATTTGCTGTCTTTGATTATTTTTTAAAAAACAAACCAAAAGTGCACAGATGATAAAATAAATATTGATAATTTTATAATTTAAATATATAATTTTAATAGTAAATGAAGAGCAAAAAGTAGGAATAAAAAATACATTTTTCCTTTATTTGTTGCAACTTTAATAATTATGTAAATCATAGTAAAGATAACTAACTACAAAATAAATAAATATTGCTTATTTAAATTAGTACTTAAAAAGTAATATAAAAAAGATTTTGTTTATTAAATGATATTTTCTTCTTTCACACTTTGCAAATTAAAAATTTCCAACGAAATTTATTTTGAATATTTTTTTGTTGTCTAAAAAAGCCAACCAAATTTGCACAGATGATAAAATAGATATTGAGGCATGTTGCATTGCTTATGTAACAAATTTATCATGTTGCATGTGCGGTTAATGCCACACTGAGCACTCGTATAATTTGAGCTAATAGCCAATACAAGAAGCAGATGCGTTGCATGTACATGTTGCTCTTGTTTTTGGACTTTGAGGCTGTGAGGCAGTGAGCACTTGAGCCTGTGGCGAATTGCAACAATTGCAACTAATTGGGGCAGATGCAGCAGAGGAGTCGACTCGATTTGAGTCGTATCTAAGCTGCACTAAGTACACTCAGAAAATTGAATATTAATGCGAAGCATTGCCACTTGAGGCCGAGGCAAAAACAACAAATTGCAACGCATGCAATTGCATGCAACAAATTACAGACCTTGCCACCTTAACAACAAAATGCAATCGAGCGAGCAATGAGTAATTTTCTCCCTCCCTCCTCCCTCCCTGCTGCATGCTGCATGCTGCCTGGCATTCGACATGCCACACACAAGACACAAGGCAGACAGGCAGCTGCCTAGATTTAGGAGCTCTTCTTGTGTGTGCGTTGCACAAAAAGAAGAAGAAGAAAAAAAGGACATTTCATTAGCACATTTTGCATCTTTTCGGGCTCTGCAACTTGAGGCAGCCGAGCGTTGAAAATGCGTTCGTTTCGTCGTTCGTCACAAGCGATTTGCGCTTTTCACAGTTTCCGCTGCGCAGACGCAACAGAGACAAAAAGAGACACAAAAGAGACGCAACACACACATTAGACAGAGACAGCAATAGGATAGGCAACTCGTGTTAAATATGTGTGTCAACCTCGTAAATCCTGTTTCGAAATTAAGTGCGTTGTTGCATGCACTTTTAGGCCTGTAACGAATTTCTTATTTGATTTTTCTACAATGTGTTTAATGTTGCAACGCACACAAATTCTCATTTGACCGTTTCGCAACGCTTTTCGATTTTCAATTGCCAGCAAAGCATTTTTGAGTATGGCACCAGAGTTTTCCGGGGCAGCTGTCTGCCCCAACCAGACAATGCGTCATTTTGACTCTGTGGACACTAACGAGATGCATCAGCAGCGGACACATATGAGGGGATCTCTGGGTGTTGCCACATTGGCATAGCTTAATTTTTTGGTATTTACAATATATATATCAAAAATAAATAAATAATAAATGAATATATATAAAAAATAAATAATATAATAATAAATAATATAATAAATAAATAATAAATAAATAATAAATAAATAATAAATAAATAATAAATAAATAATAAATAAATAATAAATAAATAATAAATAAATAATAAATAAATAATAAATAAATAATAAATAAATAATAAATAAATAAATAAATAATAAATAAATAATAAATAAATAATAAATAAATAATAAATTAATAATAAATAAATAATAAATAAATAATAAATAAATAATGAATAAATAATAAATAAATAATAAATAAATAATAAATAAATAATAAATAAATAATAAATAAATAATAAATAAATAATAAATAAATAATAAATAAATAATAAATAAATAATAAATAAATAATAAATAAATAATAAATAAATAATAAATAAATAATAAATAAATAATAAATAAATAATAAATAAATAATAAATAAAAAATAAATAAATAATAAATAAGTAATAAATAAATAATAAATAAATAAATAATAAATAATTAATAAATAAATACATATAAAATAAATAATATAATAATAAATAATATAATAAATAAAAAGAGTTAGGATTATTTTAATGCAGTAGCAAACATTTTTTAAAATTTTTTTTTTATATTGTAATTTTGTCATTAAAATAAAGTACATAAATATTTTTGATCTGTTGCTAAGCGAAGCAGTCTCTTAGTAGAAACTAGCTTGATAAAAAGTATGTTTAGGAATCGGTCGGATCGGTTTACTATATGTTATTGCTGCCACAGGATCTGTCAGTTGAAAGATGAATTTTTATATGAACAAATTTTTGGGATTAACAAGTTATGCTTACAAAACGTCAGCAGCCTTGGGAATTATTCCACTGATCACATCAATATCCAACTCGAATACCAATTAGCTTTAATATATAAAATTAGCTGGATTCTTTAATTTAAAAATAACTTTAAAATGATTGCAATTTTTGTCAGACGTGGCTCATCTTTGGTGTATCAAACAAATCCTTTTTTTATAGCTTCAACTCTAGATAATTAGTAGGTCAGCCAGATTGGTAGTTGTTACTCATTTTGTTTGCTAGAATACTTACAAATAAGGGTATTAAATATTTATTATATTTTTTACAATATTAGCCACGTGCCTTAGCCTTCAAATATTGTGTATTTTATAAATATTTGAACTGCCTCATTTGCCTAAGCACTCCGAGTACTTATTTCCCAGTACCAGCAATTCCACCAAGATAAACATGAATTATTCCCCTATCAAAATAGTAATTTGCCATTTAAACTGCATAAATCTATTATTTTAGTGTCTAGCCAGAACCCTATTTCACTCTTGTGGTAGGTCAACTTCAGCTCAGCTTAAAAAGATATATATAAAAAAGGGCACTTGGAACATAAAAACCAGATGCCCTCACACCTAGTTGGTAATACTCATTGCAGGCCAGGCTAAGCCCTGGCAAAGGAAAACATATTGCTTTGGGAGAAGAAAAAAAGAGGAGAAGACAACGAACAACAATCGTGTGTTGTCAGTTGCAAACACACCAACACACACACACACACATGCATAGCAGGAGTGACACACATGTGTGTGGCATATACAGGTATCTGGCTGACTGCACAGCATCAATTGTAAAAGGATTAAGGCTTAATTTCAAATGCGCATTCATTTGCACTCGCCTGCTGCTCCTGCTCCTCTATCTCCCTCTATTTCTCTCTCCCTCTCTCTCTCTCGCTCTCTCTTTCACCTACAAACCCATCGCTGTAAGCGGATTTCTGACTGCCGCCTGGTTTTTTTGTTCTGCTACCCATTTTATTCCATGCCACTCATTAGTTTTCAAATAGCTGCATTAGCAGAGCAGGGAGAAGGGAGTAGGGGTGTAGTGCATAGGGAATATAACATACAAATGCCAAGAATTGCTCAATTTGTGGCATTAAGCCCCCTCTCACGGCCAATTGTATTGGCCAAGGATTTTGTGCATTGTTTGGCCTTGTTTGTTATTGCAGCAGTTTCTGCTCTTTTTTTTTGTGTTTTCAATTTTCCTTTCTTTTCTAACCCAAAATGATTTGGGAATAGCGTCATTGAGTTGGTATTATAAAGGTTAAGCACAAAACTAAACCTCAAACTGAAATAATAACTTTAGATTCTAATGGAGGACTAAGCAAATATGTTGAGGAGTGATAAGTATTTTTGGGGGAATAAGATTTAGGCTAAGAATGATGCTAGAATCAAGTTTAAATTGTTAAGAGTTGATTTAGTATTAAAATATGCATTTTTAAAAATAATTAAAAAATTCGCAACATCTGCTCAACTATTAAAACACTTTCTACAACTACCCCTTTCAGCTTTCAGCCAAGTTAAAATAGTTTTGTTTACCAACTTTGCTAACTGCTTCCCGGCAATCATTCAATTTGTAGGCTCACATAAATTACATGCACTGCCCAAAAAAAAACGAAGTGTGAGAAAGATATACATGCTCAACCCACAACCCTCCCCCCTCAGCTAACTCTTATGGCTATAATTCTTAGCCAATTTCGTTTTGGTTGTTTTTTTTTTCGGAAGCGGCATTCAAAATCCGCTTAAAAAAGGCGAACGCGTTGCAAAAGACGCGACAAAATACAAAAAGAAAAAAAAAAGAGGAGTGGAAAACTCTGAATTAAAATGCAACAAACTTGTGTGGGTGGCGTGAGGGGGAACAGGGGGAGCGGGCACATTTTTCTTAGCATTCAGTTACGGTTTGGTTTGGCTGCAGTTTCCGTTCTTTTGGACCCGCTTTGGTTGAGGCGCGCAGGGAGCCACTTTAGGCAAATTTACTATACACCCAGAGAGTGGGGGAGGGGACTGGTGGGGTACTGAAGCTGGTAGAGAAACTGAAACACATGTCACAGATTTGTTTCACTTTCGGAAGCACTTAAGCACTCAGCGAATTTGTTTGAAAAAAAAGAAAGAAAAAGAAAGAAAAAGAATACAAATCTGGAACTGCTGCTGGTTGCTCCTTCAATGTGAGCCCATTGTTCAATGTTCAGTTTTATTTTTAAAATAAATATGCATTGGTAAAAGAGGGGATTGTATGAATGTGTGTGTGTGTGTGTGTTTGGGGGGGGGGTTTGTGTTCTGTTTTGCTTTTGTGGGGTGGACCGCCAAAAAACAAATTGATGATATGCCCCTTTGACACTTGAGTCCATTATTTATGCGCAGGCTTGCGATTATTTTCACATATGCTCAATCCCCTTCTGACCCCCCATCACCCCCTCTCTTAACTGACTCACTGATTACGCTGTTTCAGCGGATTTCACTTCCATTTCACTCAGCCTCAGCAAATTCGCTGCAGCAATCAGCTGAGCTGAGCAGACGAAGTGCCTCGTTTTTTGTGTTGGCCGGTTTAACAACAACCACACAACAACCACACACACCACACACACACCGTACACACACTTGACGCACTTTGTTTTAAATGCCATACCTTATAATATTTTTATATATATTTTTTTTTGTATTTTCGTCATTTGGCTTACGTTGTTTTAAGCGCATTTTAAGCTTAACGGTAAACTTCTGACATATGAATTATGGTTGGCCAACAACTTTTGACTAAGCATTCTCCTTGTCCAATTTATGGCATTTTTTTATATATTTTTTTTTGGTGACTGCAGGCGCTCTAATTAATAAAAAATATATTAAATTTAATAATTATATATAGATGTTTTCGCAGAATTTTTCTAACTAACAATTTGTCTCTTTCTATAATTGCCAGTTGTTTTTGTTGTTGTTTGTGGCATGGAATTGCTGTGACGGCATCTGTGCGTAAATCATGCCAGAGTTGTGCCACATTAATGAACTATAAAAATGTGCTGGGTGCCAAGTCGTTAGGCGACTGCTTGCCACAAATTTCACTTGTTTGTTGCTGCTGTTTTTTGAGTTTGTGGCATGGGCAAAAGGTTGGCATAAATAAATTCATAATAAATTGCAAAGTTGAAAAATGGCAATATATCATTTGTCGCCGCATGTGTGACACCATAAAAAATAAGAAAAATAAAGTAAATTGCAAATAAAATTGAATATAAAAGCAAAAAGGAACCAGCAAAGTGCGAACGATTCAATTAATCCTGACACTATTTATTATTATTAGGGTTAAGGCTTTGCTGCAAGTCAGAGAAATACCAAAATGCATAAATATGGAAACTAGTTGTTGTCTGTTGGCTGTTTGCTGTTGTTGGCTCAGTTACCGACTGCCCATGTAGTTGTTACATTAATTAGTAGAGCAGCCTGTTTGGTTAGTGGCCACATCCCAGTCCAGTGTCCACTGCATTATCATATTTATTAAGCAGCCGCATCGCCTGCAGCTTTTGGATATAGCCAGGAATATGGTTTGGGGTTTGGGCTGTTGCTGCCTGTTCTGCTGGGATCCGGTGCTGTCTGACTACCCGCGGCTATCACAACAACGAAAATTGATTGCTTCTGTTGTTGTGGCTGGCTTTGATCGTGTTAAGATAGCACAGGATGGCAGTCCGAGGCAAGGCGCAACTCCCTGTGCCGCCTCAACTTGAGAGTTCTATAGAAAGTTTTATGCATAACTTTGGCTTGGACGCGCTATGGGCATCGTAAATATCTTTTACTGCCATCCTTCCACAGTGGCTTTCAGCATTTTCGCATTTCGCATTTTTCCACTGCACGCATTATTTTTTTTGTCTTCTTTTTTTTGCATTTTTGCCACATTTTTACCGCACCTAGAATAGGGTGCACCACGACTTGGCTATTTTTGTGACAGATCATAAATCAAAAATCATACACGCTGCTGCATTTCAATATGCAACCACACACTGCCACACACACACAACATGCTGCAGCTGGGGTAGGAGGCGACTTGCAGGTGTTTGCTCCAAATGAATGAATATCGGTTGTTTTTTTTTTTACTAGATTGTAAATTAAGTTCGACTCCAGTTCTGACTGACAATCGTTGCAACTGTTGCTTGCCTCATAGTTTTATACCCTCTACAAATTAATAGCTACGGAAAATCCAAGCTTACTTTAAACTAGAATTTAGATCCAACATTGGATTTTTTTATTTTTATATTCAATATTATTATTTTCTGCAAACCCTGCTAAAAAATTTATTACTTATTAAAAATCTGAACAGTTTTGAGCATCAATTTTAAATGTGGTAATAATTTATTGGATGGTTTTTATAATGTTAAAAATACTAGGTTTTTCTATAATTTGAATGGATTGGATTGTTATTATAATTTTTAAAATACTGGTTTTTTTATAAAGAGAAAGGATTAAATGTATTATCAATTTTGGCTACATTCCCAGAATTTAATTGCAGTATTATTTTACAGCTTAAGTTTTTGCAAACAATGAAAAGTTGTGTAGAACTGATTACAGGGTATCTCCTAGTGTGTTACACAACTCTGACTAGTTTTATTAATATATTTGCATATTAATGTGGAGTGTGGAGTGTGTGGGCATTCGGTGTGATCGAAAAGTGATCTTTGAAAAGAGCGACAGTTGATCTGGTTCTGGTTCCTGTTTTATGTAGTCGGTATTTGAAAGTTGACTGATGGGAAAAGACATAAAAAGCCGCAATTATGAATAAAGAATTGTTTTATTTTTTATAAGTTGACTACTTAATTTATGCATCATATATAAAAAAAATGATATCTATAAAAAAGCAGAATATTTACAATCACTTAAAAAATTGTGGTACTTCTAGAAAGCTGTATTTATTTTCTGTCTCTGGTTGTCTCTTTAAATATTTATTAAGCTGATTTATATTTGAAATCTAAATAGAAATCGCAATTCCCCAAGCACTAATAAAATGAATTGCAAATTGTTTTACGTGTTTCTAGTTGTTATTAATAATCAAAACAACTTCAAACGCAAAGTGTAATAAAATTAATGCAAACGACTAGAATTAATTTTATTACAATTTGCAATTGATGCTTGGATTTGTTTATTTACTTTGCCGCCATAAGTTGTGGCAAGCAAGTTGTTGCCGCATTCACTTAGAAGATTAGCAAGTGGCGTGTATTAAAATAAATTCCATTTTGGTGGACTCTAATCCACTTTATGAATGAACATTTAATTTGTAGGCGAAACACGTCGTCGTCGAATCGCTTTAATCGCTACCAGAAAGATCTGCGGCATATGTCTAATAAATCTAATTTTTGGTTCGTTCCTCTATATTATTTTTTTTCTTTTTTTTTGGGTCTAACAAGCAACTTGGTCAATTGCCGCACTAATTTTCGGTGCGTTTTCTCGGTCGTCTGCGACGTGTGAGAAGCGATGATGATTCCGATTACGATTTGACCAGAGTAAGAAAAAAAATAAGAGAGAGAGGAAAAAGCAAATCAAAGGCACGTAGAATTTGAGTTAAAACAAATTGCTTCATTGAGCATATGCTGGGCATTACCTGCACAACACACCCCGCCCTGTCCCTGTCTCCGTCTCAATGCCCCCCCAGATTCCTCTAATCAGTGCGCAATCGCATCTTTACTGGAATTCCCAGAACCTTTACTTACTGCGTTGTCTGTGGAGGATTGGTCAGAGTGGAGTGGAGTACTATAAACTACTTGAGTAGCATTTTAATTGTTGTTCGTGGAAGCAATTATCCCCAAGGATACATTAAAAATGAGAGAAAGAAGAAAAATACTTTTTGTGTGACATTTTATTGGGTTGAATTTAATGAATTTAAATTATGACAGCTGCTCCCCACAAAACACAAAAAAGAAAAACATATTTTATGGCTTTTAAATGCTCAAATAAATTGGACTTAAAGCAAAATAAATGCCAAACGGAAATGCAAAGAAATCAACAGCAACAAAATAAAAATCAAGTTAGAAGAAATTGTTGTGACAGAAGCCGCAGCTTAAATACCCTAACAAATTTTACTTATTAAATCGTAGAAAATATATATAAAAAAATTAACTGATCAATATATAAATATAAATAAATAAATATAAATATAAATATAAATATAAATATAAATATAAATATAAATATAAAATATAAAATATAAAATATAAAATATAAAATATAAAATATAAAATATAAAATATAAAATATAAAATATAAAATATAAAATATAAAATATAAAATATAAAATATAAAATATAAAATATAAAATATAAAATCAAGCAAATCGATTGCCTTTTGCCAATATATAAAATATGTTAAATTTTACAATTATCAAAAGACTGCCTCAAAATCAAAATACTCTTCCTCAATAAGAATACTCAAAAAGTGTACAAAATAAACGCATTTCCAGAACATTTTTTTTTTTATGCAACAACAAAACCCATTAAATTGTGTGATTTGCTTTGTGTGGCAGTCAAATGCATTTCTTTGTGGACTCCAAAAAAAGGTCTGCTTTATGATTTAAGCCCTGGCCAAGTCTGAATCAGAGTTTGGTGTTGGATTTTGAATTTGGAGCTTCGATTCTTGCTCCCTCGCTGGTTTGCCTAATCCTTTAAGTTATTGACGCATTCGTTCGACACATTGATGAAATTTTATTTATTTATACTCGTCGTAGACATAACCCTTTTGTTCTGCCCTTCCTCGAGAGAGCAACTGAAAATCATTCTTGGCCAGTTTTTATGGGGCTCAACTCTTGAAACTAATCCCGCAGGAACTGCTGTGATCGCAGCGTTTGTCTTTTGGGTTTTCGTCTCATTTTTATTGTGTTTAATAGTTTAGGGATTTGCTTGTGTTCAGCTCAGACTCGAATGTTGATGTCTTATATAACATGAGTGTTACTTTTGACACTTTTATTGCCAATGCATGGCCAGACGGGCGGCACTCAACTACAAAGGAATTGGAATCGCATCTCAAATGAGCCGTTGTTGGGGGAATTGAACGCTCTAAAGTGGTAATTAAATTGGCTAGCACATTGTGAAAGGCTATAGGCCCATGGACCTTGTTATGTCTTAATCTACGACGACTTGACTCCTCGATTCCAATCAGTGCCAGGCTTCAGGCAGCTTCAGGCTTCGTCTGCCTATGATAAATTTCATACATCCATCTATAAGTCCAACCGGTTACAGCAAGTGTTGCCAATCTGTATTTGTATTCGGTGTTTTCTTTTTTTTTTGTGATTTTTTTTGGCTTTGACGTTTGACAACTTTGGCTCATTCGGCTGGCAAATTAACACCTCAAGCGGACGCGTCCGATCGGTGTGAAAGTCTTTTGCCATTAGATGTCCAATTCTTGGACTTGTTGACAGCCGCGAATTGCATTTGACGTTTGCCAATTGCCAATTGCGCTTCAATGTTGTTTGGCTAATGTTGTTCTTGTTGTTGTTGTTGCCTCTGCAACGAGGCGTATTTCCGCTTTTTGTGGCTCATTTGAGGCGCTTGAGTGGCAGACAATTTGCTAGCTTTAAGTGGTTTTTACCTTGAAAAAAAGAAGAAGAAAAACTCTGCTAGAAGTTTGTAATTATCTAACAATTCAATCAATGGCTTATTGAAAATGTTGACAGAAATCCAATTAGCCAGCTTGACTAGTTGAACAGGTCAACATGTCGATTAATTACCAAAAGGTACTTATCCAAGCGATGAAAAGAGATATGTCTACATAAAAAAATCTATGCTGAAGATGAACATAAAAATATAATAAATAAATTAAGAAAAGTACCGTTAATGTCCAATTATATCAATAAATATTCCACTTAAAATCGTTAAGCATTTATTATTTATCTTTCGCTGGCCAATTATGCCATTTTAATTGCTCATTTATTTGCTTATTATTAAATTTTACTTTTAATAAATAATTCCAACTTTGGCAGCGCAAAAAATAATAAAGTCAAAATATAAACGAATCGGTGGAAAATTAATTAAAGACTCATCAGATAAATGATAACTGAGCATTGCCTCGACTCGGCATAATTATGAAACGACAAGACGATGAAAATCAGTTATAGCGAACTGCAGCAGTTTGAGCCTGGTCCATTGGCCAGTTAACGTATTCATAACTATATTTATCAGCCATCAAAAATCAATTGCACTCACACAAAAAGCAGCGTTAAGCGACGGGTGCATTGGACCAGACCGGTATCGATATCGCTCGGTATCGGGTCTCAGTGGGTCTACACCCCAACGCAGCTACCCTCCTCCCCCTTCCCAGACACCTCCTCTAGCCCACTGCTATATTATCTGGGACTGTGAGGCGTTCAAATTGCGCTTGTTAACATTTTTGACCGCCTGCTGCGGGGCCTCATTGCGCCGTCGCTGTCGCCGTCGCCGTCGCAGTTGCCGTCGCTGCTGACGTCGCTGTCGACGTCGCCGAAAAAGCCAACAAACCGAACGTGTTACGCATAATAATTTTCGCAGTGCGTCGTCGTCCAACACTCGTATAAATATTTCAACGCTTGCCTCCACTCAGTGGATCTGTTGGTGCCACAGTCTGCCTCAGCCTGCCCCAGTCTGCCCCAGCCTGCCGCAGCCTGCTGCTGCTTCTGTGGTTCATCATCAAATGCATGCAGTTTATCTTGGAGTGCGCATCGCTCACGCTCATTTCTTCCAAACAGCACAGAGACAAAAAGCCATGGCTGATAAGATAAATACACTAAGAGAAATGGGATAGGCATATGTGCAATAAACTACGCAATTCAAGAGAAACAGAAACAGATAAATATATATATTATTTTCATCAGTTTTATATATATTTAATAAGCTTTATTTGTACTTTCCCAATACTTGCCATAAATACAAACTGATTTATTAAATCATTTATTTTATATACTTTACAAATTTAATTTAAGTATTTAATATTCATTTTATACCATTTCATCAGTATATTTTATTATGGCTATATTTTTAATTGTTACCTATTTTATTTAGTCTTTTCAAATATTATTTAAATCATTTATTTTTAACATACTATCAAATAACAGTCAACTTTATATTCGATTTTTAGCTAATTATATTATTTATTTATATTCATTTAAAATTAATTTTATACCAATTATTTTGTATTTTTTATTATGGCAATATTTTTATTAATACTTGTTTTATTTAGTTTTTTTATTTCAAATTTTAATTGCAAAAACAAGTTTTTATTTAAAGTATTTAACTTAAATTTTTTAAGTTTTTTTTAACCATATATTAAAATTTGTGAATTATTTCTAATTCATATTAATATTAATAAATACAGTCCAAATTATAATACTCTAGTGATAGCATTTATTAAAAAAAATCAAGTCTCTTTCTATCATAATCAGTCATTTTAAAAAATGTCATCTTTCAAAGAGGTCGTGATTTTCTCTCAGTGATCGATATGATAGGTAGATGGCAGACTACTGCCATGTTGTTCCGTATGTCGCTGTCTTTTATTGAAATAACAGAAATCATAATGTTTATGCCATTAAATTGTTAACAAAGCATACAAGCTACTGCCATGTTGTGTCAGGTATGAGCAACTGGAGCCGGGATGGGGCAGTTGTTGGTTGGAGTTGGAGTTGGTGTTGTAGCTGGGATTCGAGTACGGGTTGAGCTGGGGAGACCCATACGGAAACCGGGTCCCGCATGTCAGCACGCACATAAATTATCGTTGATATATATTTTGGCCGTGTGAATGTCCAGGTTAAGACACACAGAAAGAGACAGAGATAGAGAGAGAGACAGAGATGGAGAGAGAGACAGAGATGGAGAGCTCTCTTTCTCAGTACTTTTATTTATTTATTTACACTGGGCGCATTGCACAATGCTCGCCATGCTACGTGACATTCACGCTTGGACGTCCCCGTTTTGGGTTATCCCATCTCTCACATCCCTCAATCCCTCCCTCCATTCAGCCATCCCGCCATCCATCCATTTATACGTGACCCCTGGTTGAGAGCACATCGGTCACATCTTTAGCCACTATCGCAATGGTTATCTATGGGCTCGGGGCTGCTGCTGTGTATCTTTTCACTTTGCGACTCGCCTTATCTGCAGCTTCTTATCATCCAGCGGCCTGTGGGATATTTCTTAATATTTTCTTCTCTTTCGACTGGTCTTGACCGAATTATTTCCTGTAATTGCGAGCGTGCGGCTGCCCCAAAGAGCCGTAAAAAATAATCAAATGCTTCCTGGGCTGTGGCACTAAAACCCATTTCAAGCCACATTTCGGCCAACTTTTCGGGCCATTTCACTCAAAAAAGGATGCGTGCTGCACTCTGACAATGAATTGGGCTAAAACTGGGGTGGGGAGGGTGTTTTTTTTTTTGGGTTTATGACCAACAACACGGTCACACTTCCCAATTTTATTTATGACTTTATCTTTTACTTTGTTTGGTGTGCGAGATTTTCGTTTGTTGATGTGTTTTTTTTCTGCTTTCCTGGGAATTTCACTGAGATTCTTTTCTCCTGTTGTTGTTGTTATAGTTGTTGTGGTTTGGGTCTTAATCACGTGCACTGCTTCGTGGTAATTATACCTCGGAGTGTCTTTAGAATGTGACTAAACTTAATTTTTGAATTTTGAATTTGGAGCAAAAGAGATTACGACCAGATAGCCAAAGATATTGTCTGGAAGCAGGCAAAGATATGATGAAAATTCACAGCTGAGTTTGGAGAGCACTTAATAAATTTTTTAATATTCGAGTTCTGTATCCAAATTTGTAATTGATTTGTTTAAACATTAAAACTGTATTTTCTAAATGTTTCTCATAACAATTTGTACCCCAAAATTATTCCTAAACATTTTTTCGGCTTTAAATTATAATTAAGACCTTAATGTGCGTCGATGTTATCGCTTTTGTTATGATTTCAGTTGCTGCCTGCTGCTAAATGCGGCAATCAAAAGTCAAACAAAATATCACTAAAATTTGATTAGCACAATTAAATGATTACCTGCCACAAAGCGTGGCAATTACGCCACAAAGAATACAATCGAAACAGGTGCTGGGTATGAAGCATGCAACCCGCATTTTGTTTTTGACATTGACCCACGCAAAGTGTTTGGTAAAACCACAAGAAACCACAAATGAGCGACATTAGTTACACTAACCGAAAAAATAATGAACTAATTAAATGAACACAAAACGAGAAATAATTAGAGCAAGATTTCATAAAAAAAGAACTTTAAACTGAGAACTTGAGACTAAGAAAAAAAAATCTTACAACTTGCACTGCGAGAATTAGTTGAGCAAACCAAAAAGAAAGACGCTAATTGAGGTTAGTTTGGGAATACGGTTTACATAACCTAATTGTTATATAATCCAGACCCGGCTGCATGCAACTTGTGAAAATCTCTTCATTTGTTGTGTTGCAACAAAAAGATGGCTGGCAGGCAGACAGGTTCAACAATAATAACAATAAACACGCACTTGTCAAAATATGAACAGAAACGAATTGAAGATGAAAAAAGTGGGATGGGAACGACTAGCAGATACCCTGTATTTAAAAAATTACAAATTGGTCAAATAAGAAACGATTCATGTAAAGTTCTGACGAATTTAATCAGCATTTTAAGAAATACTTTCTACGATTTAAACCTCCTTTTTTAATAATAATATTAATAATAATTTAAACTTAATATAAAAAAATTAAATTCAATAATTTTAAATATATATTTTGTGCAACTGCTAATACTCTCCGCACAGGCAAGCTGTGTCTGCAGGGTATTCAAAAGAAGATGAGTAAGTAGAGGCTTTACCTGGGGCACGGGTTCGCTTTATGGCTTTATATCTATATACGTGCAACGTATTGTGGCAGGGGTTTCTATTCGTTGTGTTACCTGTACGCAGTTTTTGCGGCTTTGATCGATAATCGCTGCCCACGCAAAAAGGTGTCGCGTCACGCTAAGCCTTAATGGCATTACAATGCATTCCTCCTGGCAACTGGCAACTGGCAAACTGCTTAAAATTGTGGCCAGGATTTGGATGCGGTCTGCACAAACAACGGGAATTGAGGGAATTGAGGGATTTGTGCAGCTGCCGGCTCGCCTCGCTTATCCTTTAATGGGCTTTTGTCAGCCCGTCAGTGCGACATCCAAGCAAATCTCTTCAAGTGCAACCGAGCTGCATCCGATTAGAACAGGTTCATCCTTGTCTCGTTATCACTTTTTTCTGTCCCTCTCCCAAAGTTTCACTGGAATTTTTGTAAGCTGCAAAAATATGAAAATCGCATCAGTCGCTAATCGCATTGACTGACTGCAAAGTTGTTTAAGCCGCTTGTTGTTTTTAACTTTGCAATTAACCAAACTCTCCGCACTCCGCACCCTATTTTCTTTCCCCCGAAAAACTGTCATATTTCCATTCCAGATCCACTCGCTGCGATAACAACTTGTCACAATTTTTGACAGGTTGAAAGTATAGTTACGGTTTCGGTTTCTAAACCCAAATTTATTTTGTTTCTAATGAAGAAATTATCTTTAATGATTGGAGAAAAAAAATGCATGTTGTTCGTTGTTTCTTTTTTTTTGTTCATAATATTTCACTATGAAAATGAGATATAATTGCTGCGCCATGATAAAAATCAAATTATATGGAAACTGAAACCGGCTGTCCCACAGAAAAAGGGTACCCAAATAATGGGCAACGAATGACGTATTATTTTTTGATAAGCATATGAAACATTTTGATGGATTTATTATGGATAAAGTGTGAAACACTCCACGAACCCTAAATGTGCCCCACAATCGGATTGCGTCTGCCTCGCCTCGTTGCCAGGATGTGTCACTCAACACACACACAGCACAGGTGGCAATAACATAATTTATTTTCACTTAACTGGATAGGTTTTTTTTTTTGTTTGTGGGGAGGTAAATGAATAGTCAAATATTATTGTGATAGATATGTTTTTTATATCAAAAAGTTGTATTCACTGATTAAAAATATATATTTGTATTTTATTTAGTCGAAGACAAGTTGCAACCTTCAAATTAAACTTGTTACATCAGCTGCCTGTGTATAAAATATAATAAATGCCAAATTTGGCTTTTGAATTTATTTTTGTACTATTGCAAATAGTTAAGTCACGAAAACAATTATTTATTAAATGGAAAAATATTTGCCACTAATATCAATCAATAACTGTGGGTTGAAAAATCATTAAAATCCATAAAATTATATATCCCACGGCTTGAATCGATAAATGACTATATATTTCCCACAGCTTTAAAAGGCAGTTAAATAACTTGTAATTTCCTTAAACGATAAGGCAGCAAAGTAAAGCAGTTAACATGTTTTTTTTTCAAGTTAACTGACAACTCTATTAAGAAAATGTTGAATTCAATTCTTAGAGAAAAGCAAAATATTTTACAAAATTTCCAAAGAATTTCAGCTGTTACATGTAAAAAAAACGAAGATAGAAAAAAACACTCGTTCCGTGACAAATTTGAGTTGTGTGCAAGCCAGCATAACCAACTTCAGTTTAGGGCTAAAAAGTGCTGGCCAAAAGTGTGTGTTTTGAGAGCTGAAAGCATTTTATCTATCAGTCATCTGCCAAGTCTCTTTACAGCCGTATCAAAACCGAGCACGCAGCTAATCAATATGCTCGTCATTTTCCTTTTAACCAAGTACGTGTCAACAGGGCCCAGAAAAATAACCAAATATTGTACAATATGTTATTGAGTCGGTGGAGAGAGAGGGGAAGAGGGGGCCACAAGGACACATTTTGTGTAGTTCTTTTTTTTTTGTTGGGTGATATTTGTCGAGCATTAAACTTTGATGAGTTATCACATGAAAGTGGCAGCTATCTACGAGCATTAAATAATTATTTTTGTTGCACTTGTGGCATGTGGAAATTTTTTGGTTTAAGTGTTTAGGTGTCTGGGAATTTATTTATGCGTCGTCGTCGTCGTCGTCGTCGTCGACTGACTGACTTACACGTAATTTATGTTCATGACCTTTAATGGTTGCCAACTACAGGGGTGCAGGTGGCAGGGGGGCACACGCAGCGCCATCAAACAAATTGCCATGGCGAAGCGTGCGTTTTGTGGCATGCACATTGAATTTTGATAGGGATGTGGTAAGGATAAGGCACAGAAAACACAACTGTTGGCTCCCAGTGCCATAGCAAAGATTAATTGATACATGTCCATTTTGTGTTGACAAGCAAGCTAGAAAAGAAATCTTGTCCCATCCAAGCACACACACACAATGGCTACAACAACAACAATAGCAACAACAATAGTAAAAAGGTACAACTATGGCCAAATATAAATGACACACAATAAGGCCAGGACACTTTTATCGCTCCCAGTTGATAATAAACAATCTGGGACAAGGCATTACAAAAAAACAACAACAATAACAATAGTTGTACATATATATATATATATATATATATGTCATGGGACACCAGCAAGATAGATGTTGCTGATGGGGGAGTAGAGGGTGCTTTGGCTCCTTTGTTGAATGACATATGTGTGCGTGGCTGCCCCGCTGACTGCTCATCCATTTGACTGTCCAGTGGGTCAACGCCTACAAGCAGAGGGTGGACCCTAAAATTGTCAGCGACTGTTCAAGATTTAAATAATGATAATGCATTCAAATTTATACAAAATCGATTACAATATTGTAATTTTTAATGTTTTAAAGAACTTAAAAAACTGTGCATTGATAAATAAAAATTTTATATAGGTTCTCAAAATGAATATAAAAAAAAAATATAAAAATAAATATGAATAACTTTTGTAACTAGTGTGCAGAATTTAAATAATGATAATGAATTCAAATTTATACAAAATCGATTACATTATTGTAATTTTTAATGTTTTAAAGAACTTAAAAAACTGTGCATTGATAAATAAAAATTTTATATAGGTTCTCAAAATGAATATAATAAAAAATAAATAAAAATAAATATGAGTAACTTTTGTAACTTGTGTGCAAGATTTAAATAATAATAATGGATTCGAAATTATACAAAATCGATTACAATATTGTAATTTTCAATGTTCTATAAGAATTTTAAAAACTGTGCATTGATAAATAAAAATTTTATATAGGTTCTCAAAATGAATATAATAAAAAATAAATATGAGTAACTTTTGTAACTTGTGTGCGAGATTTAAATACTGATAATGAAAATCGAAATTATACAATTTCGATTACATTATAGTAATTTTTAATGTTCTAAAATAAATTTAAAAATGTTTGCGTTGTAAAATTAAAGTTTTATCAATGTTCTCAAAATGAATACAATATATATCAATAAATACATAAAATCAAAATAGAATAAAAATAAATAAAAATAAACATTTATTTAACTTTAAATGTTCTACGATAAATCAAAATATAAATAAAATATTCGCATTATGTATATCAATTTTTGATCATAATATAAATATATAAGTAAATCACATTTTTTTAGAGAAGCAAGTAAAATTTATATTATTCTGTAAATTCTTATTAATTCGCGTAGCTTTTGCAGTCAGTTTACAGCACTTTTGAACAAAACCTTTGCTTTAAATAAAATGTAGAGCAAACGATTCCTTAAAGCACCTCAAACTCCTCAGTCCACCCTCGTTAGAAATGTCGCAATGCTTTTAGCATTACAATAGATTGTCGAGCCATTGTGCTCTGAAGGATTTTGGGAGCTTGGCTCTATAAATTTGCAGAGCATAAATGTTTAGTGGCAGGCAGCATTAAAGGGGCAGCCACAGCAATGGGTCAAACGACCGTGCAGCAGCACCTATACAGTTTAATTACAAGCCTGTGGGATGGATACTGTCAGTGGATAGTAGGTGGAGAGGAGAGGAGAAGAGGGGAGACTGGTTGGACTGTCAATAGAGCGTGTGAGTGGCATGCGGCCACAGTGCGTATACTTGACAGCCAGCTGACGTGTTGCGGCGCTCAATCAGAAGCCTGTCAGGGTCGCAAAAAACAACAACAACAGCAGCAACAACAGTAGCAACAACAGCTACAACAACAACAACAACAGCAGCAGCAGCAGGCAAGCACTTTGGCCAGGCCCATAATGGAAAAACCGCGATGCCGTGCAATGATGCACACACACACATACGCCCACATGCCATGCCACGCCCACTTAATTAGTGCCCAGACTCATTGCGGCAAAGGACAACGAGGACAGACGGGGGGCGCAGTTCGTCTCTTGATTGTTTTTGGGGCTTGACCCATTTGTGCAAATGCAAAACAAAAGCGACTGAAGCCAATAACAACTCCACAAACCCATCAGTGGGTGTGCGAGTGTGTGTGCGAGTGTGTGTGTGTGTGTTGCAGCCTGCTGACAGCTGTAATTTCTATGCAGCTTTTGTTGCATTTTCAATGCGCTTCATGCCGCATGTTGCCTGCTCAAAAAACAACTAGCTCATAATTTAATTAATTAATTTCAGTAGGAATAACACACAGAAGTGTGTGTGTGTGTGTGTGGGTGTGTCTGTTAACAACGCCAATTTCGGTGGCATAATTATGCCCTGTTGTTTTATAATAGAAACAACAACACTTTGAGCCCCTAACGAGCTGACAATTTTGCTGCCCCCAGCGGCAGCAGCAACAACACCAACTTTTATTACGCCTGCAATTGTAAATGTCAAAAAGTTGCACCCAGCAGCAGCAACAGCAGCAACAGCAGCAGCTGCTGCTACTTCTTGCTGTGTTGTTGTTGTTGCTGTGCACACAGCTCCCATAAACTAGCAACAGCAGGAAGCAGAGGTAGTTGCTCACAGCGTCCAAGCTTGTGGCAGCCACAGTGGCTCAGCAGTAGCTCAATTCCTCAACTCGAAAAACGATGGGTGCAAAAATCTATTATTACAGCAAAAAATACAAATTTAGCTGAAGAGAGATAAAACATATTTCATTATGGTATATTAAAATTTAAGTAATAAAAATAATCAAATAATGATTTTTTAATTGCGCTGAAAATTAGAAATTCTTTTAATTATAGCATATAAAATATAAATAATATTAATAATCAAAAATTGATTTTTCTAATTGCTTTGAAAATTATAAATTCGTTTATTGTATATTTAAAAATTCAATAATAATTATTGAATTATTAATTGTTTGTCTAAAAAATATTATTCTAGAATTAAGTTTAATTGAGTAATTTCTGCAAGTTTTAAAAATAATTTAATAATTAGCCGCGATTTTTTAAACTTATTTCCAATGGCTTCCAGGATTCGACCAAAATTGATTCTCAGAAATGGGCCACTTCTTCTGGGCATCTGCCTGGTTTCTTCCAAGAAAATGATAATAATTTGTTCTGAGTGGTTCTAAAAAATTGCTCACTTTTTCTTTAAACAAATGATTTGTTTATTAATATAAATTAAGCAAACTGTTGTCAAAATTATGCTAAATAATTAATTGTTAAAATTTATCTGCTAGTTATCTCAAATAAGTACAAATAAAAACACGCATTTAATTAAATTCTACTGTAAAAAATTATGCTAAATTATTAATAGTTTGAATTTATGCAATAATTATATCGCATAAGTAAAAATAAATACCCTGATTTATTTTTAATCTGCTAAAAAAAAACTTGAATTTAACATAACTTAAAATGTTTTATTAAATTTGAGTATTATTTTTTTATTTAAAAAAAGTAAATTAAGTAAATATATTTTGCCCATTGTACCTCAGTGGATATAATGGTCTGACCATTTGCTGCTGTTGCACCTACGAAACGCACAATTATTGGGAGTCGGGAGTCGGGAATCGGGAGTCGTCGTCGGAGCCGCGTGGCGTCCACAAATTGGCAATTTGACTTGAGCCAGTTCAAGTGCGGAGCCCGGCCCGCACCACGCAATGGAGCGATGACTGGCGCTGCTGGAGACGATGACGACGATGACTATGATGATGATAATAATGATGCTGATGATGATGATGATGATGAGGACAAGTCAATATGATGATTTAGTGCACGGAAATTGTTGTCGGCGGGGATTTAGCTTGATGGCGTTGCCAGACTGCCTGGATGTGTGGATGTGGGGGGGGGTGGTGTGCAGCGGACGGTCGGTTAGGTTGATTATCGGAATGGCTTTCGCCGTTGTGCCGATCTGTGGGTGCTGTTGTTTTCCCAGTGCTGTTGACAGTGTCTGGAAATTTGAGATGGTTTCATAAAAAACGCATTAATTCTAATTGGCAGCAATTGCAGCGAACGCCCGGTGTGCGAACGTTTACTGTGCTTAGTCGACCCCCCCTCCTCCTTCCCTGCCCTTCCTCACACTGGGTTTCCAATTTCGTAGCCAGATCAAAGACGCCCATACCTTAACCCAAGTCCCACTCATCACTGTGAGAAACTGTTGCACTGGAAACGATATATGGCCTCGACTCTCGAGTCGCTGTCTGAAGTTTGTTGTGTTTGTTGTTGTTGTTGTTTTAGTTGTTGTTTTTGTTTTTGTTTTTGTTCTTGTTGTTTGCCTTTGGGTGGTGTGCGGCAAAAGTACAAAAGGTAACACAAGAAATAGAGTTAAACTCAAATTTAGCGGCAGTTCAACACTTGAACAAATAAAACTTTCTATGCATATGCATAACCCTATCCCTCTCCCTATCCCTCTCTCACTCTCGCTGTCTCTTTCTGTTGTGTGTCCAGCATATTCTCGTGTTCCTGCTAATTGTTTCTATTTGTTGCCGGACAAAAGCGTGCACTTTGTCTTAAGTGCAACCGATTCATCTATCCGGCGACTGAAATAAAATAGAAAATTAAAACTTGTAAGAAAACTGAAAATAATATTTACCTAACAGTCGTGCTGAATAATGACCCTAAATAGACCTCATAAACTTGGTCAATATGTCTGTTTTTATACTCCTAATTTTAGCACAAAAAAAATCATTTAGTTCTCAATATTATTTTACATAGTTAAAAGAGCAGCAAAAATTGCAAAAGTTGAGTTTTTGTTTGAAAAATATTTGTGTCTATCAAAATTGGTTGACCAACCTTACAAGTTTTGAGTTTTATAATAATTATAATATATGTATAACAAAAATCTTTATTATCGGACTTTTAAATAATATAATTTTCATACAATAATTTGTAGGGTTTTTTTTTTTAAATTTAATATAAAATGTAGAATTTAGCAATTTGACTTCGGACTGTCAGGCTAAGCAATGTTCTTCGGGGCTTAGAAGAAGTCTTCACTTTTAACAGACTATATTAAATACTTCTTATAAAAAGTTGTATTATTATTTTATATTTTATGTCCTTCATCTTAATTTTAAATAAGTTTGCATTTTCTTTAATAAAAAGTTTCAAATGTAAAATATAAAAATTTATAAAAATTTATTTATATATAAATTTAAACTAAATATAAATTTATGAAAATAAATTAAGATAACATGAAATAATACAACTTTTTATAAGTAGCATTTCACATAGTCGGTCCAAGATTACTATATTATATATATATTTTATATAGCATTTCTATAGTCAAAATGAACACAACTTTTTTTGCATATATTGTTGATAAAAAAAAGCTCCCCTTTGTTGACGGCATCTGCAATATGGCAATATGGCAACTCCAGCGCTGTCACTTGGCCACTGACAGCTGCTCGTTGCACGAACATGGCTGACATGTTGGTCGGCGGCCGGAACTGAGGGGTATGTGGCATGGGGGAGGGCTTGGGTGGTTTTTTTGGGGACTGCGTTAGCAGACTACTTAACGGCACACGGCCCCAAAAAGTGACAGACAGGCCTCATCATTAAACTTTTGACACTATTAGCGGGCGTTTCTGAGTTTTCTCAGTTTTGTGAGTTTTCCGAGTTTTCCGAGTTTTGGCGTCATAAAACGGAATAACAAAGCATTTCTCGTGTTTATCATCGACCAGGCATTAAAATTAATTTGAACACATTATCGTACTACTAAAGAAGCCAAAAATATATATCTACATCAATTTATATATATATATGTGTACAAATACTCACACATTTATATATATATATATATATATATATATATGCCCTGGTTATTTTTGTGGTTTTTATATGTTGTGGTAGATTTTCATTTTATTTTATTATACACTTACCAATGGCATTTTTCTTTTTGTAAATGCAGTGTGTGGCAAAATTTAAATTTAATTAAGTAACTTAGTTTAAAGTGTGTATTTATATTTATTTATATATTTATAATTATTATATTTATTTATATTGCCCCTTTCTGCATTAAAGCAAAACTTATAAATTAATTGACATATTATAAATATAATTTATCTGATTGGAATTTGCTGCCTTAGTCAAATTGTCTAGTTACTAATTAATTTGACTTTAAATATAAAAATTACTATAAACTTGCCACAACTCAGTAATATCTATTTAATAAATTTAATTTTTCATTTCTGCAACTGTATTCAATTTTCGCCACTATTTCAGCAAATTGTTCTTTCTATTTTAAAGTTGGCTTTCTTTCGCTGTCTGTTGCCACGCAGAAAGACAATTCAATTAGCTGCCCTGTCAAAGTTTCAGTGTACGTCTCTTTATGTCCCTCCCTCCCTCCGTCTCCCCCTCCGTCTGTCTGTCTGTCTGTCTGCCCGATGGTCCATCCATTCAACTCTGCACTCTCAACTTGCCCCCATTCTGTACTTAGTTTAGTGCACTTCTTTCTTTTGCCGCTTGCCACATTTTCGGCAGTGGGGTAATGAAGCAATTAATTATCGTATGCCCCAACGCGTACCCAGAAAGACATTTCAGCGAAATTCCTCGGCGAAACATCTGAAAATGTGAAATGTTAAGTAATCCCCTTCGTCCTCCATTTTGTGCCCCGCACTTGTCTGCCGCATGTGGGTGAAGTGTTTTTCGCCTCAAGTGTCCAACTCTTTGACATTTTGCGGTTGATATTTTAAGTGCCAGTTTGATTCTCTTTTCTCCAACACTTTGATTTAAGAGTTTTGCTCAAAATAAAGAAAATGCCACAGTTTATTGTGTGGCTGAAAAGTTGATTTTATTTTAAGCCAAAAGATTTTTCTTATTAGCGAATTACTGAATTAATTAAACAAGTTTCAAATTTGAGCTTAATTTGCCGATTTTTATTTGCATATTTAAAGAGATTAGTTTATTATTTTATAAAAGTATTTAAATATCTGCAATTATTTATTTCTTATTTTTCTGTAAGAGATTATAGCTAATTCAATAGTTTTTTACTATGAATTTACAGCATAATATTTTTTTTTAGAATTTATAATACTTTTTCCAACTACAAAACATTTTTCTCAGCCACCAAAAATTTGACCAACTGTCGGGCACATATGGCAACTCAATTTTTATCTATAGCTAGAAAATCAACAATTTCTGCATTTGCCTATCGAAAACCTCAAGAACCAAAAACTAACCTTAATCGCGGGAATTTTATAAACATACTTGTGGATCGGATGCATAGATGCCTATCAATAGGCTCCTTATGTGGTTGACACCTACCACAAATCTGCACATGTTGTTGTCCTCGACCCGGAAAACGAGGTAACAAAAAAGTAAAAGAGAGAAGCCTGTGTAAGCCCAGCGATATCTCTGCCAAAGATCGGGATCATACTGTGTGTGTGTGATCTTGATAGCGCCAGGGATGCTGTCGAGGAGCACATGTGTAAACCCAAATTGCGTTGTTTAAAATGCGTAAGGCGTTGACAATGGGACCGAAAACTAAAAAAGAAAAAAAAAAGTATGAATAACAAAACATAAACAATGCGTTCCCTTATCGAGTGAGTAATCAGCTGGGAGCTGAAGAAGATGTGCCTAACCGAGGAGTTGATAAGGTTTTGGGCTTATTCAGCAAGTTGATCAATGATAGCCGCGGCGTGGCAGCAGTTGCAGGAAGCAGCTGTTGCTGCCACTCAGCACCTTTTTTATTTTTGTTGAAAATCTGTTTAGCCTTGATCGAGGTGTGAATATAGTGCTATATATGCTGCACATATCCTGTAATTATGTGCCGCAAGTTTCAAGTTGCAGGTGTCAAAATAATTAGGCGCCCAAATCGAGAGCCGTACGAATAGCTTTTGCACTCACTGTCTACCCAATTACCGGTAATTATCGTCAACACCTTGCACTCAAGCTGTCAAAATGTGCGCAGGGCCATCATGCAAAGTGGCTAAAAAGAAGAAAAAAAAACCTGCAACAGCAAAGCCCAAAAAAAGCGTTGCCCTTAACACTAATTATGTGCGCGCTGAGCTCGCCGGAGTCAGTCAGTCATTTGGTCATTCAGTCAGTCAGTCAGTCAGTCAACGTTCAGCGAATTGCACTCCAACAAAATACATTTAGCAAGTGTGAAGTTGATAGCTCCTCGACTCCTCCTTCATTAATCACTCATTCCCTACTTAACTGGCTTGTTTGCCGCTGCTGCTTTTGGCCTGGCCTGGCCTGGCCTGGCCTGGTCGGTTCTCGCTGTTAACTGTTGACTTGACAGGCCCTTTCGCACCAAAATCGACTCCAAACAGATCTTAACCAGCTGAAACACAAACTCAAATTACTGCCTGCAGTTTTGCTAATCAGCCTCAGACTAGAAGGGCAAAAATACAAAAAAATAAAACTTTGAAATAATACGAAAATTTGTGCAAATTAATTTTAATTTATTTGCGTCGATATCTTTATATAAAATCTTTAAGGTTGATGTGGAAATCAGTAACAACTTTTATATAAATAAAAGCAGATTTGAGAAAAATATGGTTTCGCAATCACAGAAATATTTTAAATATAATGATTACAAATTTATAAGAATTTTATAAGACACACTGAGAAAAAAAGACTGTTTAACTATTAAAATATTTTTAATGGGAAATAAATTCTACTTACAGATATGGAATTGATTTTTAATTTAGTCAGCATTGGAGAATTTTTTAAGTAGTTAATTTTCTAAAGATAAAAAAAAGATGTGAATATTACTTAATTTTACTTAATGGATTATTTTAAAATTTTTGTTAATATGCTTGCTATGTTTTTTTTACAAAATTTGAAGCAGACCTTAAGAAAAAACTTAGTTTATATATTAAGAAAATTGCTTAAGATAAAAAAGCTTTTTTTCTTTAAAAATAAAATAATTGCCTGCTGTTTCCTTCTGCCCCTCTAAAAACAGTTAAATATCGTTAACACTATTCAAAGCAGCGCTTGATTTAGATAGGAATCAGAGCAATATATCATAAATAATTGAAGCACCACGACTCATTCTAAAATTGATGTGTTGCACAACAAACGATTTCTCAATGCTCAAATCGCATCGAATATCTTTCATTAATTGTGGTTCCTTTTTTGTTATTTTCTGCTGTGGTTTTTTTTTTGGTTTTTAAGATGATTTGCTGATTCTCAATCACCCCCTTTTTAAAATTGGTACTCTCATCTCCCCGTCCAAACCAGTGTGCAATTATTATTTGAGCGCTGCCGACTTTCACTCCGACTAACCCAGTAACCAGGCAAACCAAACTTGGCACTGCATTGCCGTCTGATTAATGTTTATAGTCACACCTACTCAAATTGCAGAAAGGTGCCAAAATACAAAAAAACAAAAATAAAACGAAACGAAAATTCGAAAAATGAAATTTTACACCTGCAACACGCACAAAAATTGCAAGTCAGGCTGCGAAGGCGGCAAAATCGACGCCGAGAAAAATACAAAAATAAGAAATAAAAAATGTTGGCCAGAACAGGAAGCCATAAATAACAAATTAGAGAGAACTTCTCAGACGCACAAAACATATCATTTGATATCATTTTCTAACACACTCCTAACTCATGCCAGCTCCGTCTCTCTCTCTCTCTCTCTCTCTCTCTCTTTCCCTCTCTGTCTGCCTGCTTCTCTTTTGCTTGCTGCAGGTGCATTTGCAGTTTACAGTTTGTTGGTTGGCGTCCATTTAACGCTGCGTGAGCCGGCTCTGTTGCTGGCTCAGACGGCGCCCTTGGCCAACAGTTTTTCTAGGCGTTAACTGTAATTCGTTGGCTGCCCAGCAGGAACTGCCACCTTGGCCAGCAACAGAAGCAGCCAACTCTTAACTGGTCCGAAGGGAAACACAGTTTTTAAGATTTCCATTTTTTTTTCATTCTGTTTTTTTTTTGTCTCGCTCGAAAATTATGGGTTTGCATTTTGGTTAATTAAAAAGGCTCAAAACAGCGGCAAAACACATGTCGCTTTTGAGGCATATCCTTGGCCAACACCTTCTGACCGCGTTGCTCTCCTTTTAAGTGTCGGCTGGCGCCGCCGGCCAATTAAACCACTTGCCTTAAATCGTAATATCGAAAAAATATAGTTTATAATTCTCATGTTCTCAGCGCACGTTCATCTTCCTTTGAAGTGTGAAACAGCGTCTTGGAAAAATACAAGACGAGCTCATTTAAAATGTGTTTTACACGTTTTTTTTTAACAGCTTAACAACAACTAAATCCCCTGAGAAAAACACATTCCATTTTTCAAGGTGCTTTCAAAAAGCAAAAGTGACAGAAACATTTTACTTGACTTTAGCTGATGATGTAAAGCTAAAAATATTAATACTTAAACTAAAAAGTTATCATAATTTAAGGTATTTATTTTATAAATAAATCAATTAAAGTTGCTTAATGAAAATATTAACAAGATTTTATTGCGAATATTAAATAAAATATTTAACTTTTAAGGCCCTAACTTACTTTGTTTTTGCCTATTTTTTACTTGAGTAAACTAGAAAGTATTAGGGAAAGACTGCTTAAGTTATTATCATTTATGGTATATATTTAAAATAAAAGTTGCTTAAAGAAAATATTAATACGACTTTTATTTCGAATATTAAATAATATATTTAACATTAAAACAAAAAAGTATTAAAGAAAGAATGGTTTATCCAATGAAGAATGAAGAATGAAAAATTAAATGATGAATTTAAGATATTTATTTAATATATCAGTTATTTTATATAAGGTGCATAGTAAAAATATTATTAAGATTTTTATTGCGAATATTGAAGAATATATTTAATATTAAATAAATAATAATAAAAATAAATAATAATAATAATAAATAATAATAATAAAACAAACTTTGTTTTGGGCCTAAGATTTTTGAGTTGACTTATTTACATGATAAAAATAAGTTTTTCTTCTCTTCTTGCATAACATTAATTTAAGCTAGAAATAAGGTATTTTTAAAATGTCTAATATTATTTAATATATTGTATGCTATATTTAATATTATATAAATATGTCTAATACTATTATAAAATATAGATTTGCTGAATTTCCATTATTCTTTGATAGTTTTGAGCTAAAGTTCTTTGTCCATGAACTCTTAAGTATTGTTCTCAATACAGCCAATTATTAGCGCTGAAATGGGATCAAGCAACGATTGGTAAATCATTTTCAAAGTCGCAGCTGTAAATGCTGAGACTCAAAAAGAGATCCGCAAATGAGAAAAACAAAATCGCAGCCAAAACACTTAACTGATTGCAATGATAGCGGCTAAGAAGTGCATTTGGGCGTAGTTGAATGCCGTAAATTGATATTTTCCACGCTCCGCTGTCTCCGCTGTCTCTGCAACAATTCTTCAATTCTAACCACGTTCTGAAATGATGACATAGAGCAGCATGCAACGTGAGGCATCCTCAGTCGGAGTATCTCTCAGGTGATCTTAATCACAATTGTGCAGCCCTACCTGTTTCGACAGATAACCACAAATTGTTTGCTGTCTCTCATTGTTGTTGTTGTTATTGTTGTTGTTGTCTTCCTTCGTTTGTTTTTTTGTTTTTTTTTTGTTGTTGTTTCTTCAATATTTTTCGTGTGCATTTTTAGATTCACATCAGCATGCGTTGTCGTCGTCCTTTGCATTGTCAACAGTTCTTTGTCAACCAAAGGGGCCTGGCTCACGTCCACAACGCAAACCCAAACCCAAACCCAAACTCAAACCCAGCAAACCCAAAGGCCAAACCCAAATAGGCTGAGACCAAAACCAGTCAAGGCAAATTTTTGAGCATTAAGCGCCGAGCTCTGAGCGACATTGTCTCTGCTGCTCTTTGTTCTAGCTGATATCGATCATTAGATAGTTGCCCCATTGTTGGTTTTTCTATTTACCCCCACATCCACACACACAGCACACACACACACACACACACACTCACACACGACATGTACTACGTGTGTCCTATGTCATCAATTATTATGTAAGTTTTCCTCATCTTTGGACAGTTTTATTTACGTGCTGGGCGCACTTTGGTATTCGTGGAATCCTGCGTGGACAGCACACGAAGACATCGCCAGACATCGCCAGACATCTACCCATTATTAACTGGAAATATTTCGAGGCGTGTGTATTTGTATTTGTATTTGTTTTTGGATTTTGGATTTGTCGTCGTCTTTGTCTCTATTATTCATTTGTATCCCACAACATTGTTTTGATATGTTCTTGGACAAAAAAGGCTGATAACAGTTCGCTGTTAACATAATTAAATATTTGGCTATTTTTTTTTTAGCTAAAATTCAGCTTAGTTCTTTAACTAAAATAAACATGAAATACTCTATAAAAATATTCTTAAACATTAACTTAATAATCTTTATGAAATGGATTAATTTTATATATTAACTGCAAGCATAATTAAATATTACAATTTATTTTATTTATTAGATTAAAATGTTTTAAATCCTTTATAGAAATATTCTTAAACATGAAATGAATAATCTTAATGAAACCATTTTTTTTACCAGCAATAAATATTTTATATAAGCATAATCAAGCATAATTAAATATTAATTTTTTTTTTTTTTTAATGGGTTAAAATAAGTTTAAAATCCTTTAGAGAAATAATCTTGAACAGTAACTGAATAATCTTTATGAAACCATTTTACCAGCGAATAATTTTTTGTATTAACTGCAAGCATAATTAAATATTACAATTTATTTTTTTATTGGATTAAAATAAGTTTAAGAACCTTTATAAAAATATTCTTAAACATTAACTGAATAATCTTTATGAAACCATTTCTTTTACAAGCGAATAATATTTTATATAACTGCAAGCATAATTAAATATTACAATTTTTTTATTTATTGTATTAAAATAACTTCAAAATCCTCTTTAAAAAATATTCTTCAACAGTAACTGAAAAATCTTTATGAAATAGATTTATCAGCGATTAATTTTTTGTATAAACTGCAAGCATAATTAAATATTACAAATTATTTATTTGCTTTTGCTTTTGCCAGCGATTAATATTTAAATTTACTAATTAAATATTACAATTATTTTATTTACACTGTTAAAATAAGTTTAAAATCATTTTTATAACAATTATTAAATACGCATTATAAATCTTTATTAACTGCATCTGAAATTAATTCTGCTGCCCCAGATCAATATTTTAGTTTGATATAAGCCACATTTTCATATGCGATACATTCTGGATTTTTTTTTGTATTATTTTCATATCAGATTTCGCGTTTTGCTTTGAGCCAATTAGTGCCACCGTTAGCCATGTTATCAGTGCAAATTATCAGCGCCTTTGATAAACTGCTAACTAAACTTCTCAACGGTTGCCCATTGGCTAACAGTACTAACTGAAAATTGATACCATTAGTCTCAACTCTGAGTCTCTTGGTCTGAATCGCGATGTGTGTTTGTTTGTGGCGCAGAAAGTTTCGTGCAGCATGCAACACGTGCCCCACATGAATTATGGCACGGCAAAAGTTTTGTTTATTTTTTGTCAGCTTTAATATGCAGGCTGCAGCTGCAGAAGTTTGTGGCAAGTTTGTGTGTGTGGCAAGTCCCGTAGCCCAGCAAATAAATTGCTGCACGCGTTGTGCTTCCAAGTATCCAAGTATCTCATAAGTAGTGCAAACGAAGCACTTACGCTGAGGCAGCTCTGGTTGTGTCAGTTGCCTCTCGAGCTGTGTCCTGTTTGCTCTATGCTGTCCTGTCGTCAATAATAAATAAATATGTGTCTATGCTGTGGCATGCCACACACACACACACACAACTGAACGACAGTTACAACACACAGTCCTGCGGCTCTATGGTTATATAAATAAGCAGACAAACTCACAAGCACCAAACACAACAATGACTAAGGGACACAGGTGGAGGGGGGTGTGGCAGCGTATCGCTGTGGCAGTGGCAGGTACGCATCTAAGTATTACGCTGCCTGTTGGCAGTCTTTCAATGTCGTTACGCGGTCTCATTCCCATTCCAAACCCCCAATGGCTGCACAAAAGTCAAGTTACAACAGAAATCGAAGCGAAGCGAAGCGAAATAGAAAAGAATTTTTTGATTGCATAACCGTTTTGTGACCAACCGCAACCTGCTCATACACTGTGCGAAAGTGTGTGAGCCTAAAACTATTTCAAATTTAAATGGAGTTAAAAATTGTGCCAAGAAATTATTTTAATGCTTTGCTTATTTTATTTATTATAATTATGAATTTAATTGAGACTCAATTATTTTTAAATTTTTTTCTAAATTTTTGCAAGCCTGGTTAAAAAATTAATATAAATATTATTAGTACAACATATAATTAATACAAAATATTAATATTATTAATATTATATTGAAATTTTAATGTTTTTAGTACAACAAATAATTCATATTAAAATTTAAATAGATTAAATAAATGTGGAAAATATTTAATATTACAAATATTTCAAGTTAAATAAATTATATTGAAATTTAGATTTAAATTGATTTTGTAAATGGATTAAAGCATGTTTAAAAATAGTAAATAAATATACTAAAAAATAGTTGAATATATAAAGTTGAAATTTAGATCAAAAATTATATTTTAATAAGATAAAAGAATTTTTATAAATATTAAATATTACAGATATTACAAACCTATTTAAAATTATTAATCATTAGTAGTCAGCAACAACACTCGAAATTGTTTACAGTGTATTAAGTACATCAGACAAAGGCATTGGCCAGGAATCCTTGACGTGGCTTTGGTCAGCGCACTAATGATGACACACATTTCATATCTTGATCACTGCCTCTGCTCTGCCTGTGTCTGTGTCTGTGTGTCTCTAGCGATGGCATGTCCTGGCTAAGGACACATTGCGGCGCCTGTCCACATAAATTGAAGCACATGCTTAGGCGCGCACAGCGCTATTAACATTCAGTGCATTCCCCGCCCAGCTCCCCACTCGAGTGGGTAGAGATTGAGATAGCGGAGTACGCAACTCGAGATTCCCATAACTTAAATTCACATCCAGTGGAGGCGTTGACAACCAACCAACCAGGATAAAAAAGGAGTATTATCAGCGGTTTATGATCTCATTTGTGTGTCCTTGACTGGCTCAGCAAAATGGGGCGTACATATTGACTACCTACGACTGTCCATTGTTTTTGGTCATTTATAGCTGGTTTGGTCTGTGGCAACTACCGTTTGGTAGCCAACTTTACAGGTGTGTCCTTGGCTACTGTTGATTTCGGCTTGCACCTGCAACACATGCAACTGCATCCTTTTAATGAAGGATTGCGCCTTTTTCTCTTGTCTTTTATAACTCGTTTCCTCGAAATTCCTGCCGTGTTCATTAAAAATAATAATGTTTTTTTCTTTTCTACGATTTAATCAGTATTTTTATAGTAGTTTCGAAGTGAATAATTATTTTTAACTAGCTTATAAATATTTTATTCATTTTAAATAAACACAAGAAAATCTTAGCTGAAAAAAATATATATTACAAATGGCATTTTATCATTAAAAATTTGTGGATATCTAAAAATAATAATATTCCTTTTTCCAAGAATTTATTCAGTAATTTTAAGCTCGTTTGGTTAGTGAATAATTAGTTTTAACTTGCTAATAAATATAAATATTTTATTTATATAGAAAATCATAACTGGAAAAAATATATAAATTGCAAATTGGATTTTATCATTTAATCATCAAGTTAGCTAGCATTTATTATACATGTTTCATTTATAATAAAAACAGCAAACAATTATCAATTTAAATAAATATGCAACGAAAATTAAAATTAATTGCTGCCAATTATCTAAAAACAAATTGCAACTGCTTAGCAGAGCAGCAAATGTCTAAAATTCAAATGTCAAGCTGAAAAAAAATATTATCTGATCTCAGCATGTTGAAGTGGGAAGGGGAAGGGGGGGGGGCGTGTTTCATGTTTGTTTAATTATTTCATCAGCATTTTGAAATGTTGAATTTTTGATTGATGACACGCACAAATTTGTCGAAAATGCAAAACAGAAATCAACAACAGAAACAGATACAGAAATGCAGTTGCAAGCTGCACACAGATACAAAGATACAAACCCACAAACATTTGATGAATGAGCAAATGAGGAAATTCAAAATTTGACAACAT